>CM077009.1:150776441-153176441 GCA_039090855.1 Macrothele yani
GAACCCACTTCAAATTCGCTAAAAATATTTTCATGTGTGTATTATAATGTAATCTTTCAGTAGGAGAAATACTTTGGGAAATTCACAATTTTGGTGAGGATAAAATATAAAAAATGGCATGTTTTATATATATATATGGAACATTCCGACCTGATATTACCCAATTTTTGAATTAACTATTTGTTTGACCACTTTATACACCTCACCCTTACCCCATAGCTTAACTCTATTGGTGAGTAGCTGGAAACAATTTTTATTTTATTTTTGTGTGCCACCATCTTGGATATAGGTTCATTTTCTTTTCTGCGGCACACTAAAATAGGGCCTCACAATGGTTTTGAAAAAAGGAAATTGCTTTCCTCTTATTGTAGATCAAAAGTTTTGGCTTTCACTACCTTAAAGGGGACATTTTAGGCTTACAAAAAATGTATAGAAATGATAGAAAATATATTTTTTAACCTTGCTTAAAATGGAGTTGATATCTGAATACGTACTCAGAAACATAAATCACCATTTTTGATGGACTGTTAAGGTGACTGGGAAGTTGGAACCCCAAGTTGGGAATTTTTGTGTAATAACTATGGCTAGTAGAGTTTTCAGCTATGGAGAACTTAAATCTGGGTTTGCCCCCTCCCCCCTCAAAGTAGCAAAATTTTCTTCAACTTTTGCAGATTTCAAGGTTACATATCTTAAAAGAAGGACCAGATATATTTTTTTTACACCAAGGATACCCCTACTGGTACTCAACAAAACCTGTGACTTTCATTTTGTGGTTCAAACTGGTTTAGAAGTTACAGGCTGTGAATAAATATTAACATTTCAGCACTCAGAAATGCACAAAAACAGATGAATATTTATGCTTATTTCTGTTTTCAAAATATTTTTTAAGTCTTATGGAATTATTTTAAACGCCTTTAACTACCAAATACTATATGCACAATTTATACATAAGATAAATAAAAAAACTAAGAAAAACCTTACCAGAGCAAGTTTGTGTTGCGATTCACAAACTTTATAAGAGATAAATGAATTTTTTTCTCTGTCAGTTTGAATTAAAACTAAACACAATTACTAATTTTCATATGAAAAAAAGCTTTGACTCAGCCAGGTCTTCAGCCTGTTTGGATAGGCTGTATGTTTTTCCTGTTGCAGTGTTTACCTCAAACAAACATAATATTTGTGTCAGAGGTACTTCACAATCATTATTAGGCCAATAAAAAGATGGAGATGATCCATGTGGATGCATGAATCAAACAGTCACATCACCTTCATCATAGTTAATCTTTTCAACAAATCCCGCATACCAGCAGGAATCATATACACATGCTACACAGCAGTTAGCATGTAACTGTAACTCATCTTGAAAATGCGTTACACTGATTTCGGAAATAATACTGTAATATTTATCAGAACTTAACCTCTTAGTACTAATTCTGAAATTGGGAAGTGGTGAAAAGTGATGCATTGTGTGTGTACCAGGAAGAGCTTTTGCTTTCTCAAAACGGAAACTAAGCTAATTACGCACTTTGTTCATCTCTTCTGCACACACAAAGAAAATGTAATTTCCTTTATATTATCTTTACAGAAGTTATATATTGTTGCAGCAGATGTTATTTGTTGAGCTAAAGGTCGCTGCAAACTGGCTTTTGTTGTTAGCCTTTTTACAATCTGCACCAATACCATCACATGGTGACTTGTCATGGCTTGTTGCAAAAAATAACCACTTCCTTACCAATTTAAAAAAATCCTGTTCATGATAGTGCAAGGTCAGAAATTGGTTTGCAGTTTTTATATTGTTTAGAACAATCAGTGAAATACCCAATATTTCTCACAGTCTGTGGTAATGCACAACCTTTTTCCTAAACTAAAGGAAGTAGAAACATCCACAATGACTAGAAATTTTAGTAGGAGGCAAAAACGAAGATAGCAAGTGAGGATAGAACTTTATTTTGAAGTCATGTAAAAAGGAATGATTTAGGGGTGGGGGAGGACTCAACATTCATTAGTACTTATTACTGATACAAAAAAATGTAGGTTGGACTTATTTTTTTCATTTTTTTTTAAAGTATTTATGTGCACTGGATGAAAAACTAACTAAAGAAATTCCTGTACCTTATTACAACTTTATATTCAACCTGTTAAATTACTTTTATTTGATTGCACATTTAATATGAAAGTAGAATATTTCTCCTTGTTGAGTTTATGTACTATGTACGTATGAAAAAAATCTGAAAATCCAAAATAAATCATTTCATTTGCCGATGATCTGAAACGTGTGTGTGTGTGTGTGTGTGTGTGTGTGTGTGTGTGTGTGTGTGTGTGTGTGTGTGTGTGCGCTCTCTCTCTCTCTCTCTCTCTCTCTCTCTCTCTCTGACTTAAGTTCTCCATAGCTGAAAACTACTAGTCATAGTTATTACACAAAAAATCTGAACTTGGGGTTCCAACTCCCAGTCACCTTAACAGTCTATCAAAAATGGTGATTTATGCTTGCAGGTAATTCTGAACTTGGGGTTCCAACTCCCAGTCACCTTAACAGTCCATCAAAATGGTGATTTATGCTTGCAGGTAATTCTGAACTTGGGGTTCCCAACTCCCAGTCACCTTAACAGTCCATCAAAAATGGTGATTTATGCTTGCAGGTAATTCTGAACTTGGGGTTCCAACTCCCAGTCACCTTAACAGTCCATCAAAAATGGTGATTTATGCTTGCAGGTAATTCTGAACTTGGGGTTCCAACTCCCAGTCACCTTAACAGTCCATCAAAAATGGTGATTTATGCTTGCAGGTAATTCTGAACTTGGGATCCCAACTCCCAGTCACCTTAACAGTCCATCAAAAATGGTGATTTATGCTTGCAGGTAATTCTGAACTTGGGGTCCCAACTCCCAGTCACCTTAACAGTCCATAAAAAATAAAATGATGATTTATGCTTGCAGGTAATTCTGAACTTGGGGTCCCAACTCCCAGTAACCTTAACAGTCCATCAAAAATGGTGATTTATGCTTGCAGGTAATTCTGAACTTGGGGTCCCAACTCCCAGTCACCTTAACAGTCCATAAAAAATAAAATGATGATTTATGCTTGCAGGTAATTCTGAACTTGGGGTCCCAACTCCCAGTCACCATAACAGTCCATCAAAAATGATGATTTATGCTTGCAGGTAATTCTGAACTTGGGGTCCCAACTCCCAGTCACCTTAACAGTCCATAAAAAATGATGATTTATGCTTGCAGGTAATTCTGAACTTGGGGTCCCAACTCCCAGTCACCTTAACAGTCCATCAAAAATGATGATTTATGCTTGCAGGTAATTCTGAACTTGGGGTCCCAACTCCCAGTCACCTTAACAGTCCATCAAAAATGGTGATTTATGCTTGCAGGTAATTCTGAACTTGGGGTCCCAACTCCCAGTCACCTTAACAGTCCATCAAAAATGATGATTTATGCTTGCAGGTAATTCTGAACTTGGGGTCCCAACTCCCAGTCACCTTAACAGTCCATCAAAAATGGTGATTTATGCTTGCAGGTAATTCTGAACTTGGGGTCCCAACTCCCAGTCACCTTAACAGTCCATCAAAAATGGTGATTTATGCTTGCAGGTAATTCTGAACTTGGGGTTCCAACTCCCAGTCACCTTAACAGTCCATCAAAAATGGTGATTTATGCTTGCAGGTAATTCTGAACTTGGGGTTCCAACTCCCAGTCACCTTAACAGTCCATCAAAAATGGTGATTTATGCTTGCAGGTAATTCTGAACTTGGGGTCCCAACTCCCAGTCACCTTAACAGTCCATCAAAAATGGTGATTTATGCTTGCAGGTAATTCTGAACTTGGGGTCCCAACTCCCAGTCACCTTAACAGTCCATCAAAAATGGTGATTTATGCTTGCAGGTAATTCTGAACTTGGGGTTCCAACTCCCAGTCACCTTAACAGTCCATCAAAAATAGTGATTTATGCTTGCAGGTAATTCTGAACTTGGGGTCCCAACTCCCAGTCACCTTAACAGTCCATAAAAATAAAATGATGATTTATGCTTGCAGGTAATTCTGAACTTGGGGTCCCAACTCCCAGTCACCATAACAGTCCATAAAAATGATGATTTATGCTTGCAGGTAATTCTGAACTTGGGGTCCCAACTCCCAGTCACCTTAACAGTCCATCAAAAATGATGATTTATGCTTGCAGGTAATTCTGAACTTGGGGTCCCAACTCCCAGTCACCTTAACAGTCCATCAAAAATGGTGATTTATGCTTGCAGGTAAGTCCATCAAAAATGGTGATTTATGCTTGCAGGTAATTCTGAACTTGGGGTCCCAACTCCCAGTCACCTTAACAGTCCATCAAAAATGGTGATTTATGCTTGCAGGTAATTCTGAACTTGGGGTCCCAACTCCCAGTCACCTTAACAGTCCATCAAAAATGGTGATTTATGCTTGCAGGTAATTCTGAACTTGGGGTCCCAACTCCCAGTCACCTTAACAGTCCATCAAAAATGGTGATTTATGCTTGCAGGTAATTCTGAACTTGGGATTCCAACTCCCAGTCACCTTAACAGTCCATCAAAAATGGTGATTTATGCTTGCAGGTAATTCTGAACTTGGGGTCCCAACTCCCAGTCACCTTAACAGTCCATAAAAAATGATGATTTATGCATGCGAGTATTACAGATTTCAACGCCATTTTAAGCAAGGTTAAAAAAAATATTTTCTATCATTTCTATATATTTTCTGTAAGCCTATAATGTCCTCTTTAAGGTAGTGAAAAGGAAAACTTTCGATCTACAATAAGAGAAAAGCAATTGCCTTTTTTCAAAACCATTGTGAGGCCCTATTTTAGTGTGCCACAGAAAAGAAAAATGAACCTATATCCAAGATGGTGGCACATAAAAATAAAATAAAAATTGTTTTCAGCTACTCACCGATGGGGTTACACTATGGGGGTAAATGGGGTATAAAATGGTCAAGCAACCACCTAATTAAAAAAAATGGGTAATATCATGTCGGAATGTTCCATATATAAAACACCATTTTTGATTATTTTTGTTTCCTCACAAAAATTGAGAATTGCCCAAAGTATTTTTTTTTCCTGCTGAAAGGTTAATATACACACATGAAAATATTTTTAGCAAATTTGAAGTGGGGACTGATTTTGAAAAAAAATGTTTTGTTTAATAAAAATGTGGTCTCACTTTTCCATGTCTTTTGTCATTAAATTTTAAAAAGTGTTCTTTTAATTCAAAAAATGTGCAGAAACAAGTTGTTCCCAAATGTATGCATCATGCAGATCATTTAAGAAAAAAATTATGTGGCTGCAGCAGTTAGTTGTGAAGTTATGATTTTTTGTCCTACAGTGTAGTTGTGAAAACTCATAGTGCCAAACTTTAAAGACAGAGCTACCCAATTTTTAAAATGGCACTACTCATAATCTACTAGGCTGACTGACCTAAAATTTTAACAGGATTCATGTCTCGCCAGTACAATACTTTGTACCAATTTTCACAAAAATATGATATGGGTGTGTGATATCTCCTGAAAATGCTGGGTGATTTGACATGGAATGACCCGTCTTTATCACCAAAGCTTTTTCTAATCATTTAAATTGTTTCAGCAGATGTCTGACTGAATTCATGGAAAAATTAGATGCAGATTCTCTGCTTAACTTGCTCAGTCATTGCAGCACGAGACAAGAATGTGACAGAGTTCGCAATGCTACACCTTTGCTTCCAGGTAGCAAATGACTCAGCCGACAGCATGGTAAAAGTTGAGTCATGCACACTCAAGTCCAACGATTTATGACACTGAGTCTTGGTGCCATGCTGTGCTTCCAGTTGGGGGGGGGAGATGCTGTCAGTTAAATTTTGATCCGTCTTCATTAGAATTCAAATGCCAGAATAGTGTACTGAGGCAGATTTACAATTTAAAATAAGAGAAACAATATGTTATCATTCCTTCATGTGCTAGTAATTAAAAAAGAAAATTCCACTGAATATGAGGTTTTCAGAAAACCGTCATACGTACCCATATTAATTCCTTCTGAATCAACACATGTCCTGTGTCCAAATTAAGAGCTTGGGTAAAATGAGCATTTACACATTCAACCAAAAAATTTGCAGTACAACCAGATTGTAATGACGAACTCGGGACTGATGGAAACCCTTACTGAATCCGGGGCACTCGTTAAATCAGTTTTTGGGTGAAAATTCTCACTGTGTAAAAATATGCAGACATGATAATGTACACGCATACGCTTATATCGTAAATCCATTTTCTTGAAAAATTTCACTAATTAGCACTGCAGTTATATATAGTATATTCAAATTGTTGTCCAGGTAGTATTTTATGTATATGTTGGGGCGATCTTCCAATTCTTTCTTCTACTCAGAATTGACATCTGTTATTGCAGATAATAAGTATTTAATAGAATACCTGCTGTTCTTATGATTATATAAGTAATTTTTTTCATCCCGTAAATCTCTTGCCATTCCAAATGGTAGAGGGCAGCCTTGGTGATGCAGTGGTCTAAGCGATGGCTTCTGATCATTCATCTGGACAGGGGTCCGCGTTCGAATCCCGGTGTGGCATTCATGTTGTGTTTGTTGTATGGCACTGGCTCTCTCCCTTCCCTGGAGCCAGTTATCCTAAATTAGGGATGGGCTTATAGCCCATTGAGGTACTCACTGTGGTCGTTATACCTCCAATCAAAAACAAAAAATCGTAGCGGTGGATGGATGTGTGTGTTTGTTTTGAAGGGGTGGTCAGTGCTCCCAGAAGATAGGTAGAGTTGCTAGAGTGCAGACAAGAGGAGTGAAGATGGGTGCTTGAGTGTGTGCTCAGCTCTCAAATCTAAGATGAAAGAAAGTGTTCTGCTAGAGATTTAATTTTAAAATTTAGCGGAAAATGTTCTTTACGAAAGTTTTGCGAAGAAGTTGAAAACTAAGATGACAAAAATTCTGCAAAGTGCCCAAATCTAAGATATAATTTCTGTTAGGTACATTGCTGTTTCAAGTACTTTCTGTTCCTAGGCAGCTGCCTATTGCAAATGAGTAGGTAAAAAATATTATTACTGAAGTGAGGAACAGAAATCTGATGTATGAATATGGTACTAAATTTTTAAAACAGATTATAAAAGAAAAGAGTACATAGTTTAAAAGTCACTTTCATTGTGTCCCTCCTGTTGAAAGGGAAAATAATAATAATAAGTATTGTTATTCACAATATATACCCATAATTGATACTATAAAAATTATGTATAATCATTCATCAATCATTAACATCATAATTCGTATGCCCCCAAGAAATGGAAAATTATAGTATTTATGATATTCAGGATGAGAAATATTCTAAAGAAAATGAGTTGTTTAGGCACCAGCCTGATTTACTTGGAATAACACTTTTCCAAAATGTTTTGGAAGTAGTCAATGACACTGGAGGTTTCCAAAAAGAATCAAGTAATTATCGGTGTTCACTTTGAATAATACTTTTCCAAGATTCTTTTAAAGTAGTCAAATTACTGGGTTCTTCCAAAAAGAAGCATGAAAATATTGATGATCACTTCCAATAATACTTTCCCTAGATGCTTTTGAAATAGTCAATTCACTGGGTTCTTCAAAAAGAAGCATAAAATTATTGGTCTTCATTTCAAGTAATACTTTTCCAAGATGCTTTAGCCGTGCCAGTGGTGCAGTAGTCTAAGCAATGGCTTCTGATCATTCGTCCAAGATGGGTCCAGGCTTGAATCCCAGTGAGGCATGGATGTTGTGTTTATCTTATGGCACTGGTTCTCTCCCTTCCCTGGAACCAGTGGCCCTAAATTAGGGACAGGTGACTGCTTATAGCCCATTGAGTTGCTCACAGTGGTCATTAAACCTCCAATAAAAAAAATGCTTTTGAAGTAGCCAATCCACTAGGTTCTTCCAAAAGAAGCATAAAATTCTTGGTGGTTACTTTCTAGATGTAAAAAAGGAAGCCTGAAATAATTGGTGTTTCGCCAGTTTACCATTAATTTTGCTCAGCGTAAGCAACATTCAGTCAGTTCTTTATTGTGTTATTTATTTAAAACAGTTTTGCCATGAAAAAGTTTTTATTCCACTTATTCATGATCTCAAAAGATTGGAAGTAAATGGCATTTTGTTGAATAACAGAGCAGCGAAAATTACAATCCGTTCTATTGTCAGTGACAACTTACATTCCATTCTATTAGGGGTCTCATACAGAATTTTTGTGGGGAGTATTTCCTTGGGTATTTTTTAACTACACATGAGGGTTTTACATGCTGACCATCATCTGTAGCAGCTGCTCAAACTCCATATAATTATGATGAGAGTGTTGGAAAGTGCGACACAGTTTCACAGTAAATCATCAACGTATTAATTGCAACTCCCCATTTAATAAGCTTAAATATATTCATGTTTCCCAGCCAGGCTTACCAGTTTGTTTAGGTAATGGTTTATTTAAAGATATTGTGCCATGTGATCTGGCTTTATTTATAAGTTATTTTATTCAAGTTAAAAAATGGTTTACTTACCATGTATTGAATTGTTAACTAGTAACCTTCAACTACTGTGGTACAAATGCTTGTAATAAGCCAAATGAAATAAACCCTAAAAGTGCTAAAGTTAGTTAGTGGTCACACAGCCTTAAATTGGTGTTTTTTAAGACTTTGGCTAGTCCTGATTTGAAACTGAATATGATGATGATGAGATAACTGCGTATGATGAAGATGTTTGGAATGCATGCCCAGAAATCTTTTTGACAGGGGGAGGGTACGAAATTTATCATTTTATACAACTAAATTTGTTATGAGTACATTTTTAAAATGTATGCAACAACCACACAAAATTATGCAAATAAATATTGCTAGAAATTATTATTAATGTTCTTATTGCTTATATTCTTATCACTCCTATTTTCTATTTGTCTGTGCAGAAAGTAAGTTTGGACTTGTGGGATGCTCAAGGCCATCTGTGGTTGATACCTCCAAAAGTAGCCTAAAGGCAGAAAAACCACCTAACCCTAGTAATTTTAATGCTGGTGACGGGAGTTAATGTGTCACAACACATTACTTCAAACACTGCTGAAGGTGTGGCTGCATGCTGCTCCAAGAGTTCATGTTCACCATTGATGGAGAATACAATGGGCACCTAAGCACCAAATCTTGACCTTGAGTGAATGGAAGGTCATCTTGTCTGAAGAATCTCATTTCCTGTTGCACCAAGTGGACGGCTACGTATGTGTGTGGGGTTTACTCGGGAAAATGTTGACGGCAGGACACACTGCTGGATGAAAACAATTCGATGAAGGAAGTGCAATGATTTGGGCAAAGTTCTGCTGGGAAACCCTGGGTCCAGTCATATATATGCAGGAAAGTGTGATGCTGACCACTTACCTAAACATCATTACAGACCAGGTACATTCTTTCATTGCAGTGTTATTCCCTCTAGCAGTACCTTTAAGCAGGATAAGGCACCATGCCACATTTTTTTTTTTTTTGATTGGAGGTTTAACGACCACGGTGAGCAACTCAATGGGCTATAAGCAGTCGCCCGTCCCTAATTTAGGGTCACTGGTTCCAGGGAAGGGAGAGAGCCAGCGCCGTAAGACAAACACAACATCCATGCTAGACCGGGATTCGAACCCGGACCCCTTACGGACGAATGATCAGAGGCCAGCGCCTTAGACCACTGCGCCACCGGGGCGGCCCATGCCACATTGCACAGACTGTTCGAGAATGATTCGTGCAACATGACGAAGATTTTCAGGTATTGCCCAGGCATCAAAATTCCCCAGACATCAATCCAATTGAGCGTCTGTGGTTTGTGTTGGAGCAGCAAAGAGTAAGACTTGTTTGTGGCACATGGAGGACCAATATCATATTTGGCAGGTGGTCAAAATATCTTACCTCTTGGGTGTATTCTTATGTTTAGATCTTTAGCCGCGCTGTAGACAGGAAAGTTCGTGCGGCTGTATGCTAAATACACTGCCGGAAAGTGGGGAAATAACACCATTAAAATTATGTCGTAGCAACAACTCGTTAAGGAAGCAAAGTTATCGCACGTGTGAAGTGATTCAATGTTTATTTTACCTTTTAATGCGTGTTACAGTGTACGGAAGGCACGTTTTAATAAGTTGTACTTCCTCCAGCAGCAATATAAGCTTCCAATTCTGGCATGCAATCGGTTGTGCAAATGCTGGATATTACTCTGGGGAATAGCATTCCATGCGCTTTCAACTTGGACGCCTAATTCAGGGATGGTGGCTGTCTGCCGGGATCCGCGGAAGTCTTTGTTAGATCCAGTCTCAGACATGCTCGATTGGTGACGAGTCCGGAGAGTTTTCTGGGAAAGGGAGTTGATGCATAGCCTGAAAAGCATGTTGAGTTGCCGGGGTGGAGTGTAGGCCGTCGTTATCCTGCTGAAATATCGTATTTGTGATCGCACTCACAAATGGCAGGACGACCGGCTGCACGATGTTACTGATGTACGGTCTGCTATTCAGTGTACCCCGTACAAACACCACACCATGATGACCGGTGTGGCGCCTGTGTGTCGTTGACAAATGCCACTCACCTTGGGACGCGTACATGACCGTTAGACGCTCCCAAACAATCGGCTTTCAGCACTGAAGACCACAAACCGCCATTCTTCTAATGAATTCGTTCTTGACTATATCGCAAACGTGCTCGACGGTGACCGGGGTTCAGTGGTTACCGTGCCAGCGGCACACCTACCCATAGTTTTTTTTTTGATTGGAGGTTTAACGACCACCGTGAGCAACTCAATGGGCTATAAGCAGTCGCCCGTCCCTAATTTAGGGTCACTGGTTCCAGGGAAGGGAGAGAGCCAGTGCCGTAAGACAAACACAACATCCATGCCTGACCGGCCGCCCCGGTGGCGCAGTGGTCTAAGGCGTTGGCCTCTGATCATTCGTCCGTAAGGGGTCCGGGTTCGAATCCCGGTCAGGCATGGATGTTGTGTTTATCTTACGGCACTGGCTCTCTCCCTTCCCTGGAACCAGTGACCCTAAATTAGGGACGGGCGACTGCTTATAGCCCATTGAGTTGCTCACGGTGGTCGTTAAACCTCTAATCAAAAAAAAAAAAAAAAAAAAAAAAAAAAAAAAATGCCTGACCGGGATTCGAACCCGGACCCCTTACGGACGAATGATCAGAGGCCAACGCCTTAGACCACTGCGCCACCGGGGCGGCCCCGTAGTTTTGCTTCTAACAAACGATTCCGTATCGTTCTGGTAGACACCCTTGGTATGACAGAGGATCAAATTTGTGACGCCGTAGCCTTGCGCCCTACTTCGCCGGGATATGAGGAGCTCTCAATCCCCCCCCCAAAAAAAAAATGATAGTGAAGATGTTGCGAGAGCAATCCCACCAGGATCGGTCAGAAGACCGGCTGGTATCCGCCGCCCTCGCGGGACCTACTACACTTCCCGTCCCGTTGTCGTAGCCCGTTCGTGACTTGTCATTGGGCCGAGGCTCTTTTTTTTTTTTTTTTTTTTTTTTTTTTTGCATCTGGCTGGGAGGTTCATTTGCCAGCGCGAAATGTATCGGGCGAAAGCCCTTTATTTAGTCCTGGTTAAAAGTACCAACACATATATGCACTGGGAGTTCCGTGCAGAGGGTAAACACTTTTATTTTCACGAGCCCCTCACAGAGATAAGAAAAATTTACAAAGTTATTTACAGTGCAGCACTAGGGTCCGTGCTGCTGGGACGACACTAGGGCAAGTCTTCTGTTTTCAGTCTTCTTCGTTAGCCTTCTGTGAGTAGTTCTTCCTGCCTCGCCACGAAGTCCTTGACCAGCCCGATGAGCCCTTGACGCTCTCTGGGGTACGGGATCAAGATCGAGAGGACGGAGAAATGTCCTCGCCCCTGATCTCGTTTTCCCGAGATCGGGGGCGAGGACATTTCTCCGTCCTGAAAGAGAACAGTCTAGAATCATGTGTGACACATCTGCGGTTTGGGCCCCGCAGCCACACACTCTAACCCGTACCGCAAAACGACGGAAATACTCCTGCGAAACACCATGGCCAGTGAGTATTTGATTCAGGAACCCTTCGCATTCTAGACGCCTGGCGGAAATCAAGATCGAGAGGTCCTTTGTTTTCCCGAGATCGGGGGCGAGGACATTTCTCCGCCTTGAAAGAGCAGAACAGTCTAGAATAACGTGAGCGACATCTGTGGTTTGGGCCCCGCAGCCACACACACTATCCCTTACCGCAAAATGGCGGAAATACTCCGGCGAAACGCCATGGTCGGTGAGTATTTGATTCAGGAACCCTTCGCATTCTAGACGCCTGACGGAAACTCTGGGAAAGATACTGTTTGTTCTCCTTCCCGTATCCCCCTCGCTCCACCGTCTCTGCCACTCAATCATCGTGGCTTTGTTCGAACGCTTTCCACTGGCGCTCGCATTTGAAAGTCAATTCTTTCTTTCCTGGAAGCTTCCTTCGCTGGCCGATCTGCTCTTTCTTTACCACTGGTTCCGACATGACTTCGGACCCAAGGGAACGATATCGCCGCCTTGCCCATGGGCTCCAGAAAAGCCTTCACATCTCTGATAAGAGGAGTCTTAACTTCCGAACTGACCAAGCGCTTTTAGAGCTGCTTAGCTGTCTAAGAACAGCCTGACTTCAGTGGCACTGCAATTGGGCAGAGACTAACGCAGTGCCTCTCTGATCGCCAACAACACTGAGGAGTTGAGCGAGAGTTTCAATTGTTCCGCGTAGATCTCGTTGCCATCCGAGAACACGTAGAAACCAGCACCTACATTACCGCAGATCTTGGAACCGTCGGTAAAAAACTCCCCTTCCCCTTGGGGAGGACTTTGTCCCAGGTGGGACAACAAAGTACCCTGGATTGGCCGCGAAGACTTCGCGAATAACTGCCAAACCCAAACCGGCCTTACCCGAGTTCAGGCTACTAAGAGCTGCCCTTGCCTCCATCTCTGTGAACGGAGAGTCGTTCTGAGTCTGGCGGACGCCTGCAATGATCTCTGATCGCACATTGTTCCGGGGTTTCCCCTGGCTCCTCATCGGCCGGGAAGTGATGTTTGAGGAGAGCCTCCACCGTCTCTTCCAGGGTGGCGGTATATGTGTAACAGTGGACCGGAGATGGACCCCTTGGCGACCCTGTACGGTATTCCAAACGGGTTTCCCACAGGGATCGCCTCACACAGCTGTCTCCAGTACTCTTTTTGATGAAATCACTGCTCTTCTGTAAGTACTTGCTCTTCTATAAGTACTATTCTGTAAGTACTTGCTCTTCTATAAATACTATTCTGTAAGTACTATTCTGTTAGTACTCTTCTGTAATTACTTGCTCTTCTTTAAGTACTATTCTGTAAGTACTTGCCCTTCTGTAAGTACTTTCCTGTAAGTATTTGCTCTTCTGTAAGTACTTGCAGATTGGTTGTATTCCCTTTTCGGGCGTTTCCTCCTCCTATCCGGGTCAAACCGCTTACTTTGCATTCTACGCCTGCTTTGCCTAGCCTTGCCACGCAGTAGGCTCAGGTTTTCCGACCACCTGGGAAGCGTGGGCCTTGGCCCGCCCCTCGCTTTCCTGCAACCTTCACAAATCTCAACAGTCTCATCTGTGAGATGACTGAAGAATTGATTCAAGTCATCCACCTCGTCAAGATCTGCGGCTTTTTTTTCGCCGTGCAGACCTGCTAGCCGGGTTTTCAGTTCCGGCCAGCTGAGATTCTGGGCGGTGAATCTCTTTCTGGATTTCTTCCCAGAATACACTCTACTAATTTTGAAGGTAATTGCTAGATGGTCGCTGCAGCTCACATCGTCCAATCAGCGCCAGTTCTGGAGTAGTGAAAGGACCGAGGTCCTGGTGAGGGTGAGGTCGATCCACGACATCCCACGCGCACCTTGGACGTGAGGACACTGGATTGTTCCGGATTGTCAGTTCCTCAGAACTAAAAAAGTCCAGGAGTTTATTCCGTCGCCCGTCTTCATCCTGATTGCCCTACAGTGGGCTTCTAGCATTGAAATCACCGGCAATGATCGCCTCGTGTTGCTGGTGGGCTTCCAGCAACCGCCAGATCGAGTCTAGCATGTCTGAGAGAGCGCTGGATGGCGGACTGTTCGCATTTATGAAGAGAATTTTCACACCACCCCTCTTGATCCCCAAGGCCACCACGTTGGGTGTGCATTCCAGCTCCAGGACGGCTAGATCCAGGTCAAGAATGACCGTGGCTACCAGGGGTTGGTCGCATCGGGAGTGGTACTTCTTCGAGGAGGTAGGGAATCTTGCGATTCTACCATGGGTATGATATGGTTCCTGCAGCAGCAGTATTTTGCAGCGACTTAATCTGCCCTGTTGCAGCTCGTGCGTGATGAGCGTTGAGCTGAAGTACCCTGATACCTGCTTTTTGCGCCTATCAACCATAGTTGACTCAGCTTTTAGCTGTTTCCGTTCTCTAGTGAGACTGGGACATGTCTTACTGAAGCTAAAGTGGCTGACATCTAGCTTCAATTTAAACTTTGAATTGGCTGCAGTGCAGTTGTTGCACTTAGGTGCGGCATCACAATCTTTGTGCCGGAGACCCACCTCACCGCACCTGTCCTCAGACGCATGGCAGCTGCTTTTAAAGTGCCCGAAGCCATTGCATCGGAAGCAGGGTACCTCCCGCAAAAACTCAACCTGAGGATGGACCATCCCAAGTTGACCTTACCACGCTTAATTAAGAACTTAAAGGTAAGGGGCTCTACTTCGACTATCCAGTGAGCCTTGTCCCCTTTTTCCCTTAATAGAAAAACGAGCCTTAAGCTCTCCCTCGACGCCAGGAATTTGTTCTTTGATTCCGTTCTCGAACTCCTGTTGGGAGAGTTCCCCGTAAACTCTGTACACAATGAGACGGGGAAGTTTCCTCTGGGGGTCTTAGGAAGGGTGCAATACTTAGTTAGGGGATTGTTCCTTCCTAATTTCCTCTTCCAGACGATTGATATCTTTGGGACATGAGCATTCAACGGCTACCCCTCCTTTTTTAACCTTACGCACCACTTTTACCCCTATCTGCAGCTTTTCAGGCTGCACAGCGGATGGTAGTGTCTGTTTTGCGTCACCAGAGGACTTGCCCTTTTCAGTGGGATAGACCAGGAGCACGTGTCTCCTGTCTTAGACCACTTTTCGCTTTTTTTTTTTTTTTTTTTTTTGATTGGAGGTTTAACGACCACCGTGAGCAACTCAATGGGCTATAAGCAGTCGCCCGTCCCTAATTTAGGGTCACTGGTTCCAGGGAAGGGAGAGAGCCAGTGCCGTAAGACAAACACAACATCCATGCCAGACCGGGATTCGAACCCGGACCCCTTACGGACGAATGATCAAAGGCCAGCGCCTTAGACCACTGCGCCACCGGGGCGGCCCACTTTTCGTTTCTTAGGAGCGGGTACAGACCCTTGAACCTTCTTTTCCCCTTTCTTAGCCGCTGCGGCGTAGGAAGTCACTTCTGGGACAGACCGCTGTTGCTCTTCCTTTTTTTTTTTTTGAACTCCTAAACTCTCCTTCTAGGGTTTCGGTCGGGAAATTGTTGTGCACGTGCATCGCTCACTTTTTTTTTATTGGAGGTTTAACGACCACCGTGAGCAGTCGCCCGTCTCTAATTTAGGGTCACTGGTTCCAGGGAAGGGAGAGAGCCAGTGCCGTAAGACAAACACAACATCCATACCTCACCGGGATTCGAACCCGGACCGCTTTCGGACGAATGATCAACGGCCATCGCTTAGACCACTGCGCCACAGGGGAGGCCGCTCACTTTGCGTAGTACTGCACTTGGTCCTCTTGGCTATGGGTTTGGTGACTGATTTGGAGTGAGTATCCATTATGGTATCTATCTCCGCCACATGGCTAGAGATCTGTGCCAGAAATTCACTGGCAGTGGCTACCAGGGTAGTATCGACCTGCTGGTTGACCTCCGAACTGGAGTTCGAAGGGCCAGAGGTCGTCTCCCTGGTCTCCGGGGAGAGAAGATGGTTTTTCCCTGCTGACGCCGCTGCGAACGTCAGCTTGTGAGCCACAACTTTGCAATTCCGTGTTGGCACGGAAGATTTCGGGGTTGCCCCCTTTGACACAGCTGACCCCTTGTGGGTAGCTGGCATCTCGGTGAGAGAGAATGAAAAACAGAAACACTAAACAATTCTAAGTGCTGAGTGGGCACCCTGGGGCTCTTCCACTCTAGCAAACAACTTAGACAATGCCGGGAGCGCGAGCTTTGTCCTAGCCAGGGATCGAGAAGTCCTTACCTAGGGGGACCGGAGCCACGACGAGGCACCCGCAAACTCTGACAGCAAAAGTCACTGTATGGACACCACGGGACTTCGGCGTTTTTATTATAAGTCCCGTGACTTTACCGAAACACGTTTTGCCAAAATTCGTGAAAAAGTGAACGCGAAAGAGGAATGAATCACTCTCTCGCGCCCGAAACCGTCACCCTGTTTTGCCCGGAACCACGTCTGCGAATGCTCTTCTGACGACCGACGCCACCATCTTACCACGGCCGATACCTCTCGGTCCGCAATTTGATGGAAAGACCAACCTCCTTCCCGCAAGTCCCATTATTCGGCCTCGTTCGAACTCCGATAAGTAAACATATGTTGCGCGCCTACATCGTCCAGGCATGGTAGCTTCTTCTACGAGCACTGAACATGACTACCCCAGATGAATGATTTCGTTCTTCAGATCAGATCATATGTAGATGATTTTAGGAAGGGAGTGTCTGACCCCAGGTCTTAAACAACCCTTAGAAATAAGAAGCTAGGAGATTTGGGCTAGCGTGCGCGATAGGAAAGTTACACGGAAGTGAGGAAGAAATGGGGAGTAAGACGCTCTTATTTATTACGGTGGGGGGAGGGGGATGATTTCGTTCTCCACGTCATAGTCCTTAAATACCCGCTGTGCCGCCCCGGTGGCGCAGTGGTCTAAGCGATGGCCTCTGATCATTCGTCCGAAGGGGGTCCGGGTTCGAATCCCGGTGTGGCCGCCCCGGTGGCGCAGTGGTCTAAGGCGTTGGCCTCTGATCATTCGTCCGTAAGGGGTCTGGGTTCGAATCCCGGTCAGGCATGGATGTTGTGTTGTCTTACGGCACTGGCTCTCTCCCTTTCCCTGGAACCAGTGACCCTAAAGTAGGGACGGGCGACTGCTTATAGCCCATTGAGTTGCTCACGGCGGTCGTTAAATCTCCAATCAAAAAAAAAAAAAAAAAAACAATCCCGGTGAGGCATGGATGTTGTGTTTGTCTTACGGCACTGGTTCTCCCCCTTCCCTGGAACCAGTGACCCTAAATTAGGGACGGGCGACTGCTTATAGCCCATTGAGTTGCTCACGGTGGTCGTTAAACCTCCAATAAAAAAAAAAATACCCGCTGCGTACATTTGTATGTTGTCGTCCGCAGTGACGTCATTATTTCATCCAATGACATTTCAAGTTGGATCACAGTTTCTGCTTTCCTTAACAATTAACATACAGTATTATAATATAATGTTCGTACCGGCATTCCTTCTAGGTGTTCTTTTTTCACTTTCCAGCAGTGTATCTTTTTATGGGCCTTGCGGCCAAAAACTTACAAAGAAATTATTATAAAAAAGATTCTACCGAAAATGATTTTTTCCCTAAACTGCGGGGCACCGGGCTGCGTATTTCACAAGTGAATGTACGGAATCGCAATTAAGGCCATTTCCGCCACGCGATTGGTTCAAAGCTACTTTGGATATTGCGAGTAGGCTGGGCCTATGAGGAGAGTCATGTGACAGGAACACCTGTTATCGGGAGAAGTTCTGCTTGCTGAGAAATTCAACGTGAGGTTACTTAACATGTGTGACAAATGCTCATATTGAATAATACGGTAAAGTAATTTTGTGCACGATATCATAAGGAATATCTACAGTTTCTAAGATGAATACAAGTCGAAATCTATCTAAATATTAAAATTAAGGACGACTTCAATAAATAGCAAATTGAATACATATTCCATATCAAATAGAGTGATTTTGCATTAGCAAAGAACTACCTAATGACACAAAGTAAGACCTCGAAACCGTGTTCTGTTGAAATAAGACAGTTCCGTTGGAATAAATACTCCAGAATATTGTTTGCATACAGTATTGTGTCTGATAAAATAGTAAGTGATCTGTCAGGTATATATTTTTCTAATATTTAGGAAATTCCTCAGATTTTTGTCCCTCCAAACATCATCAAAAATGCCTTCAATTCCATATTTCAACCCCCTTCTCCCCGAAAATAAAAAAAAACGTTAAAAAAACTCATTTGTTTCCATACAAAATGCATCAGTACCACTCCTGAGCTAAAGGAGGAGTGAGCGCTGACGTGCTGACATATTTCGGCCCTGTGAGAACTATATAGAGTGAAGGTACTTCGGAAGATTAGTCACAAGTCCATGAAGTCATGTTGATAAAAAAACTAAAAAGTTCCCCTACCAATAAAGTACACTTTCTATTTACCTCCTGTTGTATTCCGACTGTACGGGCAAAGCAACTGACGGTAACCATTGTCGCAATGAAAACACTCGAACATTAAAATGGCTTATGGCGACTGCAAAAGGCCTGCATGTATCCGCCACATGACTCTCCTCATATGCCCCGCCTACTCGCAATCTCCAAAGTAACTCTGACCCAATCGTGGCGGAAATGGCCTTAATCGCAATTCAGTACATTCCCCTGTTATAGCGTCTAAAAGGGGAAGTGTGCCGTGCGAACTCAAAAACTGCTTTCGAAATATGTCCCACGCCGCATCGCGGCGCTGCAGACGGTGTCTGTGTCAGAGAATGTGTGTAGCGATGTGCATGTAACCCAAACAACGGGGGTTGAATTAGGATGTAAGTGTACGATTTTCTTAAGTGTGCTATTATGGAAACACCTTTTACGGTTCAGTGAAATGTCTTAAGTCTGCCATAGAGTGCAGCGTCGTCGTCAATTTAATTTACAATAGAATTCTACATGATTTAAATTGATATGCAACCTCCTCGAAGAATGCCTACTAAAACGATAACAAATGGCGTGGATGTGCCAAGTAAAGTCGTGCTGTTTGGAAAATTTAAATATCTCACTCAGTAGCGGCTAGTGGTAAGCTGAGATTTAGGGCCTGCATTCAAATTTTGTAGATATCACTTCGAAAGCTAAGTTACTGAACCTGCTGATGCTGTCCCTTTAATAACAATATATAGTGACTCGTAATCCTGCAGCTGTGCTAGCACTTAAAAACCCAATCTTCTTATCTCCTGCAAAAGCTTCCCATTTATCTAAATATAACAGAAAATCATTAAGTACTTTGCATCCCTCAGAAACTATGCGGAGACTACTTGATGGACTCCTAGAGGTCATTACAGTTATTAATTCCATCATCAACTTTATGAAAAATGCAGTTGCATTAGTGCTTCCAAACTGTATTTCAATATGATGCTTATAGAGAAAAAGGCCTTTTAATACTTCGTTGCTAAAAAGCTGCAAAGCATAGCTTGCCCTCATTTTTTCAAAGTTATTCGGGTGAATATGAACGCGTGTAATTTTTGGCTTGGCTTTTAGAGTAGTTATGTCAGAGTCCTTCCTCCATGCTGCTTCAACATGCTCTGGTCTTGCTTCTCCTTCGGGCAGAAGAAAACCTCTGGTAACAAATGCGTTCCGTACCCATTTTATTAAGTGAGGAAAATCTGATATGAAATGTAAACTTCTAGAACAATCTGTAGGATGCATAATGCTGTATTTAGTTCCAGAACAATCTGCTGATATACCAAATGTCTTCCACATATTCCTGTTCCAAGAAGCCCCATCACACGTAATGAAATCAACAAACAGACCTGCATTTTCAGTGAGAATAACAGCTTCAATAATTAATTTTGCAAGCAAAGTTCCACTTATATTGTTACTTGTGGCAAAAACACCAATTATTTGGGTCCAATCTCCATTTAATGGCTGAAACACCATTACCAGTCCGTGATTACATGGGGTATGCTTAACAGTTTCTGAAGTGTATGGCCCAATATCAACAAACCCTAATATTTCACCAGATGAATTTGCTTGCAGTTTTTCTGTAAGCTTCACTTCATCTATTAATATACCACCATCTCTTGCAAAAGGCTCCATTTCACTTGTTTTCTTTGAAATAGTTTCAAACGTCAGTGCATTGAATCCAAAACCACTGTTGTAATTTGAAATATACTTTCTAATAGTTGTTCTATTAGGTAGGATCATGATTTTGTGTTTCCGTATGTGCTCGTACAATTTTGGACTTTTTATGTGCATTAGTAAGCATTCAAGTAACCATTCCTTGGTATATGACATACCTCTTGCAGATTTCCTTTTTGCTGCCTTATAACAATGAATAACCATTTGCTGCTGCTTAATGGGTAATTCAGCTATTTTTTCATTGATGGAAAGTTCTGTAAAATTCTTATTTTCGTTTTGGATTTTTTATGTAATCAGAGAGCGGAATAACTCGTTTCTTCAGCGTGTTGATTTTCCGAACTTTATTCTGATACTTATTTTTAAATGTAGCCTTTTTTCTATGATAAGCTATTTTGTGCAAAAGTAAGCGCCGCAGATACTTACATTTGAGGCAAGTCGCTGTTGTTCCTTTCCTTACACATTTTTTGTTGTACAAATTATTCTCAAAAATAACTCCACTTTTAAGGTACTTCCTGTTATTTTCAAATTCTGAAATGGAGCCTGCACCATGACATATTGTTAGCCTATCAGTGTCTCGAATAATGGATTCTAATTCATCTTTAGAAGTAATATTAGAAACTGTGTTCATTTTTAATCCACGTAAATACACTTCACAGGTAAACTCTGGTTCACTTTCGGTTACAACAACCAGTTTTTCAGTTGTCAATGAATTTGACAATTCACATTTGAATGAATGAACATGGAAAATTATGCACTTTGAATTATTAGCAGGTATTTGCTTACCCCAAAATTCTGAAGGAAGGTTGATATTCAGAAGGCAGTTCAGTGTAACTCTATGGGAAGTAAATTCCAAGCTATTTAAATTACCATCGGGCTTATCATCGGTTTCCCTAACTTTCCTCTTTTTTGCCAGAGGTTTTGATAAATAATGGGGAAGGTTTGGAAATATTGTTGGAATTGCATCTGGTGTCAAGATGGGCCGATCTCTGGGTATTAACACAGTCTCCTCGTTTATTTTATGCACAAAATTTCGAACCACAGATCTCTCATCAAAGTGCAGTTCACATACAGCACTACATTTGTCTAAGCTTTTATCTGCACGGGGAATCAATTTTTGCCATTGCTGTAAAAGTTTATCATTTTTGGGTATTCCAAAAAGCGACAGCTTACTGTTTTTGTACTGAGTATTGCAACCTGGCACAAAACAATGGTTATTTCTCTTCCGCATAATGAACTAAGTATAACTTATATACAATATTTAGGTAATCCACATTCCTTCTAAAACATAACACGTCTTCGTCTAAATCGCCGCTCTTTTCACTGTAAGCAACACGAATTTAGTTTCCCGCTTCGCTCACATTAAGAAAGAGGGAAGGGAAGGCGATCGCAGCGCCATCTACGAAGGAGACAAATTTCGGTATCCACGCCAATCATTACGCATGCTAGGCGCTCGGCACACTTTACCTTCTAGACGCTATACCCCTGTAATATACGTCTCCAGGCACATTTCGCAAGTGAATGTACGGAATTGCACTTAACTAGCACTTAACACCTTAAAATTCACTAGGCTTCGGGAATAAAACGGTTAAGATAGAGAATGAGGACGGGTAAAATAACGGTAATGAAAAAAATTACAAGTTTTGGCGAATCACACCCCTAGAAATTCCTAGAATCGGGGTCAAATTGTTCGTTATATTCATTGAGGTAGGAATAAGGGGAGAAAGTATGACGTCACAAACTTGAAGCTTTCTTAGCAGACGACGCTGATGTTGTAACGGCCTTCTTAAGCCACTTATGGTGGTTTTGAGCCACTGGATTACGTACGAGAAAAAATTGATTTTCGAAATTTGAAGTTATTTTATTTTAAGAAATGGTGTGTTGTTGCGCTTTCAGATGTCACAAAAATTCCGGGTGACCACTTCCGGGTGACCACTTTCAGTTGTTCTTCCCAGGTAAGCAACGGATAAACATTTAATATGAAATCTTTTAAATTCCGAAGAGCATTTAGTAGTAAAGCGCGTATATGAAGTCAATTTAGATATGACCAGCTCAATTTCCCACTTTGATTGACAGAATGGCAATGAACAGTATGACATTTTGTTGGGCTAACAGAGGTAAAAATTTAAGTAGAAACTCTGAAAAGTCATCCTTCGGAACATATGCCTATGCACACAAGTGAAAAACCTTACCAACGGGATGTATGTTCCAAGCAATTTACTCGAAAAAATGATCTTTCGAAGCATTTACTCATTCAGACGGGGGAAGAACCTCACCAATGTGATTTATGCTCCAAACGATTTGCTCGAAAAACTGATCTTTCGAAGCATTAACTCATTCAAAGGGGTGAAAGTTTCGCCAATGTGATGTATACTCTAAACGATTTATTCCAAAAAGTGAACATTCGAAACATTTACTCATTCTCACACGCCTCACCAATGTGATGTATGGTCTAAATAATTTGCCCGAAAAAGTGTTCTTCCGAAGCATTTGCTCATTCACGTGTGATGTATGTTCCAAGCATTTTGCTCAGAAAAGTGTTCTTTCGAAGCATTTACTCATTCACGCGGCCTCACTAATGTGATGTATGCTCCAACCAATGTGTTTGGAAAAGTCTTCTTCAACAGCCTATCCTCCTTCACTCAGGTGAAAAGCCTCAACAAGGTGATGTGTGCTCTAAGCAATTTGCTCAGAAAAGACATCTTTTAAGGCATATGCTTGTTCATTCAGGTAAAAAGCCTTACCAATGTGATGAATGTTCCAAGCAATTTCCTCGGGAAAGTAATCTTTCAAGGCATATGCTTGTTCACAGGTGAAAAGGCATTTTCCCATTTAGATTGTATAGTTAAGGTGTATCATAAAGCTGGGGGATATATAACTTAATCCTGCATGCACTTTTTAAGTTTTATTTAGTGGTGCTGAAATGTAAGGATTTTGTATTATTTTTCCAAATACAGTAGAAATGTAAGGATTTTGCATTGCTTTCCCAAATATTGTAGAAATGTAAGGATTTTATATTGCTTTTGAAATTAAGCCCTTCCTTGGTGAAAAATATATTTTCATCATAATATATCTAATATAAAGTAATAATGGGCTATTATAGCTTAACATTAATTTGCGTACATCTTCATATTCTCTTCACTTTAACAGAACATGTCTCTGTAAAACGTCACCAAACTTAGATTAAAACTCGTCACTAACCTTGGATTATCATACACACAACTTTAAAAACCATGAAATTACACGGCGGTTTTACCTACAGAATGAGAAAAACACTTGTACCTACACTGATCCCCCAGAAGTCAGCCGAAATGTTTCCTAAATTCTAAATACCTGGAAATAGCGGTGACGCCCTAAACTTTGATAAATCAACTAATAATATCCTTGAGAACAGTATATCAACGATTAATATAATAAAAAGGGCAAATTTATTAACATTAAAAGCAAATTGCCAACTTCATGCCTCGCACAGCATTAACAGCTGTTGCGCGCTCCGTTTCTTGGCTCCGTATTTTTGTGCTCAAAGTGTTGTTCTAAGCACTTCTTGAGTTCTATTTTTTGTGGTCCTGTACTTTTAAAGTAATTGTTCATCGTTGTGTTCTACTTACAAGCCCGTGAGTATGTTATTTTATTCAATATCAGCTTTGTTTATCCTCTGATCCAGCTGACCAGAGGAACTACTGGGCGCCGCCATTAGTCATGGCGTCATCCGGTGTGGATCATGAATCTGCTGTCCTCACTTCCGGTTCTTCCGATATTAGTCTCTCAACCGGTGACGTCGCCTTCTCCGTCTGGCGTTGCTCAGCCACTTTTCTCCAGTGCTTCATCACGCTGTACTTCCGGTGTTCCTCAGACTGCCTGCCTTGTCTGCTAGATCTCCACTCGTGAAGAACGATGACGTCATGGATACTTCTGAAACTGTTCATCCT
This sequence comes from Macrothele yani, assembly GCA_039090855.1. Lineage (NCBI taxonomy): Eukaryota > Metazoa > Arthropoda > Arachnida > Araneae > Macrothelidae > Macrothele > Macrothele yani. Next base: position 150,800,520 of record CM077009.1, read on the forward strand.
CAGGCTTTCAACAGCAGTCTTCTTATTTTGCGATTACTGCTGCTATAGCTTCTCGTGGGTCACTGCCCTCCGTGTATGCGGATGCTGTGTCTCTACAACATTTTCTACGACGTGACAACGATGAGATTACCCTCGATCTCCCGCCGGATTCTTCTGCGGAGGCCTCTTTTTCCTCGATTCTCGTGGGAGGGGTCAATTTTGAAGCCTTGTCGAGCACACTTCTAAAGATCTATGCCACTTCCCTCAAACGGATGTTCTCTGCCATCTTACATATGTCACGTCGTCCACGGTTAGTGATCGTGTACTTCACAGAGGATGCCTTCGCTCTTTCTGTTCTTCAGACCGGACTGATGATTCGGAATCAGCTTCTTTTTCCTGAACCTGTTTCACATCGCCCTGTCGCTGTTTCGTTGTACTCCGTTCCTCTAGAGGTGACGGTCACAATCATATACGCAGCTCTCTCCACTGTCAGTCGAGTTGTCGGTCGCATCAGCACTTTTTCTGCAGCACCACGAGATACGGCAGATCGTTAAATCCTGAGCGCCCGGCGAACAGCCAAGATGGTCTTCACCTCCCCTGACTATATTGATCGTTGCCCTACGAAATTGACTGTCAAGTGTGATGCTCAAATCTGTCGCATCACCTTCCTCACCTCTCATCACTCTGAACATTGTACGGTGTTTGGACATCATACAGCGGTGTGCCCTGCTCTTGCTTCTACTTCGCCATCACTAGGTAGACAGACAACTGCGCCGCTGGCTTCGGACGCTTCTCCGTCGACAGCGGCATCTCGGTCCGATCGTGGTGCTCCTTCGACTGCTACGATTTCTCCTGTGGAACAATTCCTTCCGCTTCAAGTGTCTCGCACTTCGGATCCGTCTGGCCTGAATGACGGGAGTGTTGCCTCTGAACCAATGCTTTCATCGACTGCTCCCACTGATGGTTCTTCGGCTATGGAATTTCCTGGTGTTACGTCTGATGCTGTCGCTCCAGTAGCCTCATCTGGTGCAATTCCTCCGGCTTCTCCGACTGTTCCTGAACTTGCGGTCAGCATTCCCAGCGATATTCTGTCTTTCAGTGAAGACTCCAGGAGTGATTCTCGCTCCTGTGGCGATAAGGGAAGCACTTTCAAACACCCCGGGTTCACGGCTAAGCGTGGTCGCTCGCGTGTTTATCGTTTCCGGTCCTCATCTCGAACTCACTCTCCTCCTGCATCCCCGAGAGGGAGTGTGATCACTGACGATCCAATTGAACTTGCGGAGGCTGTTATACAGGCGCTATTCCAACAGTTTTGTCAAACTGTGAACATAGCCGCCGCCTTTATTTCACCGGCAACTTTTTCGTCTTCTTGCACTTGCGCGCGATGAGTAGTTTGACTATGCAACCTATCTCACTGAATGTACATTCCGTCCAGCCGACGTTGCTTTCCAGGTGTCGCACATTTTGCAAGAGCTTCGGACTTATGCCCGAACAAATTCTAAATTTCTTGCCTGCAATAATAGACTTACTTTTATGTTCTCAGAACTGAACTCTTCTTCTCAGTTTCTGCACAATGTTCCAGAGGCTGAGTTGGTCTCTTCTTGTTTTCCTCCTCGACCGGCTCCGCAGTTCTGCTTCCTGTGTATACGTTCGTGTCAGTTTTTGAGGCCCAGTGATTTATTGCTCCCAGCTCTCAGTTATTTTCCAGTATCATCTTCGGTACTGGATATGCCCACTATGTAATATCTCTGTTTTCTGTCCCTCACCACTGAATTCTTCCTACCTGGACTTGTGTCTGGGCTCTATGTATTATGTATGTTTTTACTGTATTTTACCTGAATGTTTTATTCTGTAACTTGCTAAAAAGGTGCGTGTTTCATCGTGATCACGAGACATTTTCGCTATTACAGTTCGGCCAACTAGTTAATGTGAGACACAAAAATCGGTCTATAAGCCTCATCATCTTCAACAAAAAAAGAAAAAAAGAAAGAAAATGGATGTAGGATAGGGATGTGAGATAGACCAAATAAAACTATCGATAAACTATCGACTGGTTTGTAAAAACTCTCGACAAACAATCGACAGTTTTGTAACACTATCGAAACTATCGATAGTTTTCACGAATAGTTTTCACGAATAATTTTCTCCTTCAGTTTTTCAAAGCGCTAGTTCAAATTTACCGTTTTTGTGTCACAGTTCTTCACGTTTACTTTACTTTTTCTGCTTTTTTCCTGTTCGATTTTTTAAATTGTCGATTAACGGAGATGGCGACGTTTTCTAAAAGAAGAAAAAGTAATGTGTGGGAATTTTTCGAGCAGGTTAGTTTAACACAGGTAAAATGTAAGCTTTGCGAAAAGCAAATTTCATATTCGCGAAATACCTCAAACTTGTGGGACCACATTAAACGTAAGCACAGAAGCATGTACACCAGTAGTATTGCACCCGATGTTCAGGTACTGAATGATCTTCAATTAAAAAGTGAAGTGCCATCAGTTTCTGGGCAATTTAACGAAACTCATTCCACAGCAAGGCAACCCACAATCTTTGAAACTTTGACCCAGCAGCAAGCAATGACACCTACTGGAGCAGGGTCTCAAGGAATAACTGATACTTTGCTGTTTTTTATAGCAAAAGATGCCTTACCCCTGGATGTAGTATCTGGGGAAGGTTTTAAAACATTTGTTAAGGAACTGAATCCCAGGTACAAGGTGCTCTCTCGCAAAACCATCACAACATTATTGGATAAGAAATATGAGCTGATAAAAATTGGTTTATCTAAGAGACTGGAGGAATCCAAGTGGTTGTGTCTCACAACAGACATATGGACTGATATAAATAGCAAGAGTTATATTGGTGTTACTGCACATTTCATTACCAAATGTAATGCTCAAAGTATGGATTTGGCTGTAAAGCCTCTTAAAGCACCACATACCTCAGAGAACATTGAAAGTGCTCTTCGGGAGGTTATGAATGAATGGCACATCACTAATGAGAAAGTTGTTTGCTGTGTCACTGATGGTGGTGCAAACATTGTGAAAGCAGCTCAGCAGATGTTTTCACAACACAGGCATTTACACTGTGTGGCACATTTGCTAAATCTAGTTGCAGTAGACTCTCTGAATGCTATAGAAATTATAAAAAAACTTATTAGGAGAAGTAAAAAGGACAGTTACTTTTTTCAAGCATAGTGCAAGTGCAACAGAAAAGCTCCATGCTGAGCAAATGAAGGATGGTGTCGCTGAAGGGCAAACACTAAAACTTACTCAAGAAGTAGGCACCCGTTGGAATAGTACTTTCTATATGTTAGAGAGATTTATACAATTATATGGCTACATAGCAACTGTTTTAACTGTTGTGGATGGACCACCGATCTTGCACAAGAGCCAGATTGATGAATTAAAGAGCATCATGTTAGTTTTAAAGCCTGTGGAAGAAGTGACAAGGGAAATATCTTCACAAAATCATGTAATTGTGAGTGCTTTAATTCCCTTTGTTGCGCTGTTGCAAAAGGCAATTCAAAATGTACCAGTTGCACATGGTGCAGAATTGTAAAGAAAACATTGCTCGAAAATTTCACTAGACATTTTGGGGCAGTTGAAAATGTAAAATGCATTGCCATAGCAACAATCTTGGATCCAAGATTTAAGCGATTGCATTTTGAGAATGTTTTGTTCTGCTCACGTGCAATTACTGGCCTTAATTCTTTGTTGCATGAACATGAGAAGGCTACTGAAACACCTGTGTCACCTGTACAAAGCACAGACAGCATATGGGCTTTTCATGACAATCTGGTCAGCACAAATTGTTCAAGCAGTGACACTATGGGTGGCATAAGTGTTTCCTTGAGGCAATATCTGCAACTTCCAGTTATAGATTGCAATGAAAACCCATTGTTGTTCTGGGAAAGGAATAAATATGTATATCCTGGGCTCTATGATCTTGCACAAAAATATTTGTGCATTGTTGGAACTTCAGTTCCATCTGAAAGGCTCATCTCAAAGTCTGGTAATGTGATGACAGCAAAACGTAACAGACTTCATCCCAAACGGCTAGAGAAGCTGGTTATCATGGCAAATTGTAGTCATCAGGAATGGCAAGAAAAGTAAACATAACAGATATTACGTATAAATTTGGGAAATAGTACATATGCAAAATACCTAAAATTTCAAAGTTGTTTTAAAAAAGATACAAACATGCCAAACCTCTTATGATATCAAATAAGCAGAATAGTTTGAAACAACAGGCATCATGCAACATTAACTATGTGAAAAGTAAGTAAAAATACACAAAGTTTTGTATAGTAATTAAATTCATATAAGCAGAAGCTCTTGACTGAGCTATAGTTTTGATCACCTGCGATCAACTGAATCAAAGCACTGGTTGCCAGAAGTACTACTTGAATTGGTGATGCAGAAACAATTATCAGATTTTAGTAGATAGATCTACATAAATGGAATTTGGTGAGCGATACATGAATTGCAGTTCGTAGTCACCAATATTTCAATACTTTCTTGAAAACATAGAGTTGCTTTCTTTATAAAGGTGTCGAGTTTTTTTTATTTTATTTTTCTTTCCAAAGGGGAGGGGGACTGCAGAAATGCCTTCAAGGTTTGGTGCTGATAACCCTATTTTTGAAAGACCATTTAACACATCCTGTTTGTTCTCACACAGGCTTGTGTTGATGTTTTGGTATATTCCCAGTGCATCCCATTCCACCACTACTCACAAATTTATTGTTTTAAAATACTAATTGTGCCAGGATTGTCTGCAACAGTGAATCATCCTTCAAACAAGAAGTTGCTACAATTAAGAAAATTTCTGAAGCCCATCAATACCCACCATCTATAATAAACAAAATTCTCTATGATTTCCACATGAAAAACTTCCAACTCTTACACTAACACTAAAATAGAACCCTATTTATTGGTTCAGTCCCTTAGCATTGTTCATTTTCTTATAAGATCTGTAAACTCTCCAGGGCCCATCTTCTTAACCTGTTATTATAAAGTGTCTGCTAAAAAAACAGAGATCCTGTTCTATCCCTAGACACCCCTAAAGTTTATGCCATACCTATTTCATCCCCCTCAGGACTCAGTATACCTTGGTGACTCGTACTGAAGCATCAACACAAGACTGTGTGAACATAAACAGTATGTGCCCAGATGATCTTCCAAAAACAGCATTATCATTACTAACTGAAGACATTTCTGCAGTCCCCTTGGGGAAAAAAATTACCTCCTTTATGAACAAAGTATTTCCACATTTTCAAGAAAGTATTGAATTGAAATATTGCTAACCAAAAACTGCAATTCAGATATCCCTCACCAAATCCCACTTATTTGGATGTCTCCTAAAATCTAGCTACCAGTCCTCTGATTCTGTTGAGGGTGATCAAGACCATACATAGCATGGTCAAAAACTGCTGTTTATATGAATTACTAGACATAAACTCAGTGTATTTTCTTAATTCTCAGGAAATATGCAAAATTTAATCATAGTTTAAACCACTGCAGTAAATAGAGTAATTGTTAAAAGGATTACATAAAAATTGAAAACTCATTGTTAATACAATCCCTGGAAATGTATGTAGTGAGAATAATTATTTTGATGAGATCATATCTTAATCACATGAAACGATAACTTTATGGAATTGGTTGTTCTAAATCAGAGTTATAAATTCAGAATTTTTGTCTGTCAGTACGAATCCTGGCACACACTTTCCACAGCTCCATTTTCATTAAATCCCTGACCAAGTCCTGGCTCCATGATGTTTTCTTGGGAAAGGGAAGCAAAATGTTTTCATTATATATGGCTAACTGATATTATTTCTATTTTGCCAGCTTTCTCCAAAGTTTGAATTCAAAAGGTTACCTGCTGGCAGTGTGCCTAAAAGAAAGCCTTTTGAGTAAATTTCTATAATTTCACTCCCAGATGTACTATCTACTGTGGATTTCTTTACTTATGTGGGCAGTGTAAGTTTCTTAGACTGAATTTGCAAAATTCTTGATTATGCATTTTTAAGTTTTCTTAACTTGCTACCTACCATAGGGTTAATATTTGATAAAAGAAAAAAGTGTTATAAAACCCAAAAATATTTCTCAGATAAATTGTTCACATCATAACCTTTTTTTATAATAATGGTCAATGTTTTCATTTCAGAGCACTCTCAAAAGTCGCTTTATTCGTTACAAAAATACATGAAACACAGTCACGCCAGCAACACAGGCAGTGTGATGGAAGGCAGAAAATAAAACATGAAATGGTAAATACAATGAAGTGTATGTACAAAGGTTGATGATAATAATTACAGTGAATGCTGTAGAACCAGCAGTAGCTTAAGGGAGTAGACCAGTGAAACACGACACTGCAGGAACAGTTCAAAACATGTAGGAAGAAGATGCGGTGAAAGTCTCTGAAACACAATGCGTATGAAAGTCCATGCTGGTACATAGAGAATACAAACTCAGGAAATATGTAACTTCGTTTTCTGTTCATGTGAACTCATTATAGGTAAAAGAAACTTATACAGTTTCATTTCTTATGTATTAAAATGAACAAAGCATTTGATTTCTCCCACATTTTGCATTTTTATATTGCTACATTTTCTGCTGAGAATAAGTAATTAGTTATTTATTTAAAGATATATTTTGTTTGGTACAATCATCCAAACCGTAAATAAATTGTTTGTAATTGAATATGATTTTCTTACTTTTCATGTAATTTACACTGTATGCCTTTAGTGTTGTAATTGAAAAAATCTTATAAATTGTCACAGTGTTGTGATGAACCACCAGCATAGTGCAGTTGCTTAAGTCACTATGCACTGCCTGGGAGGCACTTTCTGACGGGTGTTCAAATCCCGGTCCTGCCGGCTTTCTGGTCTTTGTTTTCCACAGACTCCCTGTGTTTGGGGACCTGAATGTGTGGATGGTTCCCTGTGAAGTTGTCCCTTGGTCCTCCAGGTGTGTGTGAGGGGGGGGATGTTGGACGTGGGGTTAATGTTACGAAATCTCACAAAAATGCTCATTGAAAAAGCCAGGGCCCACACAAGGCTGTCAATTCATTGAAGAAGTGTGTTGAAATCTGCAGTATTTAATCTCACTATTGAATTCTAAAATTTGATTTCCTGATATCAAAGTTTTAAACTTTTTAAATATAATGTCCTTATTTTTCATATCATTTGCAATGTATGCCTTTTGTACAGTAACTAAAATATAAAAAAAAAAAGTCAATGTTGTGATGAAATGTGTGCTTTGAATCTCTTGTTATCATGTTCTAAAGTTTGATCCTTCATTCCTTATATATTATATCAAAATTTGTAACTACAGTTACAAATTGTATATGTTTTTAGTGCAATGTTATGATTTATGGGAGTGAAAAAAACATTTTATTACTGTTGCATCTGTTACTCACATTTAAAATAGTATTGCTCATAGTTTTAGAAGACATGATATTTGGTCACAGAATGTAATGTACAGTGACAACTAGAATTCATTCCTTTTTATTAAAGCAAACAGTATTTGAATTTCTCCAAAATGTGTATTCATATTGCTACCTTTCTGCTGAGGAGAACATTTAGATGTGGTCTTCTGTCTTTTGGTATTCAGTCTGATGTTTCAGTTATCTATTGGTGGTCACTTTCTGCTGAGGAGAACATTTAAAGTTTATTTTAAGTGTTAGTGTTGTTTGGTACAGATTGTAAACAAAATTTTAATATTTTTCAATTTACTTCCGATATTGGAGGTTATATTATTTAACGTGCATTAATGCATTTGAATTTTTGAACTTCACTTTTAGTTGGTAAAGTTCGATGAACACTTACCGCACGTGGGGCTTGGCTTTCAATTCATATTTCCGTTATGTGGATGCGGCACGGGGGTTTTTCATTTGGCCACGGGTCCGCTTTTTTTTTTTTCCGTTGGAATTTATTTTGCCTCATCACCAAATGAGTTTTTTTTCCTTTGCTGCATCCTCATTTACTTCAATATTTATTCATATCCGAGTACTTTCGGTAATACTCCTTTACCGTCTTCGAGGGGACGTTTTGCTCCGACTAGCACGGACCGTGTCAGCTGGGCATTTCGGTGGTTCTCGCGGGCTGCATTTTGTGTTGTAATGGAAAAGAAAGCAAAAATTTATACTTCACAGTATAGGTAAAATTTGTAAATTCGGTATGTTATCCATTTTGATTATACTGCTCATCTGTTAAATAAAAATATGAACTGTCACATTTTAGCTTTTAATTATAAGTAAGGGTAGTAAACATGAAAACTTCCTAGTATTGACATTTTACTTGATTATAATGATGAGTACAGTTGCTGCAGGTGCGCATTGGCTTTGCTTTGTAATAAAATCATGTAAACAATGAGAAAATTTTCTTTGCACAAGTGTACTCACTATTTGACCTTGATCAGTAGTTGAACGTCACAGAAAGAGGGAAAGCAGGTTCTCAAAGAATGGTCGTATTAATATAAAGTAAGCTGATGACAAAAAAGCAAATAACTATATACAGAATATATATATAAGCATAATAAAGGTTACATGTAAATTTTCAAAACAGCTTTTGAAATTCCAAAGCACCTGAGGCTACATAAAAGAAAAATCAAAAACATACAAAATTGAAAGCAGTAGTAACTGATTTGGAGAAATCAAAAGAACAGATCTAACAACCAACTGGGAGAAAAGAAAGAGGAATGTAGAACTATGGCAAGATACTATCTATGGTTTCATCAAGAGCTAGGCACAGATAACACCTCATACCTCTGTAAAGACCAACAAGTGTGGATTTTGCATCATCCAGTCTGCTACAAAAACAGCAAATGATAAACAGAAAATGCAAATAAAAAATTAAAATAAAATTAACCTACTTCAAAACAACTAAAAAACCCCCACAGATAACCTTCCCCACCCCCCAAAAAAAATTTAGGAGAAAATATAAAGCACCCAAAAAACGAAAACTATGTCTATGTGTGTATATATATGTTTCCCAACTGTTAAGGAAGTTTTTTCAAATTTCTGCTTTTTTTTTTTTTTTTTTTTTGGTTTCAACAAATATAGAAGACTTGGGTGTCATGCATCCAAATTTTTATAGTTCTGGTTGAAAAATTGTAGAAATGCAAATACCATGTTGCGCTAGCACTCATTTGCATTTCCTCAACAATAACAGCTACCTTCCTTGATATATCTGCCACTGGTTGATGGACTGTAGCCACAGTTGTTTCTCATCAAAAATATTTTTTTCCCAACATGCTTGATTCCATTAATGCCATAATCAATGAAAAATAGCTTGAAAAGTGGAAGTTGGTGAAATCAACATGACACTGTAAAAAACATTTCTGCAGCAGATAAGATTTTTCAAGTGTTTTATTCATTTAAAAAACTGAAATGGCATCTTGAATACTTCATAATTGTTCACAGAAAGTAAAAAGATTGACTTCAGTTTGGCCGCCCCGGTGGCGCAGTGGTCTAAGCGATGGCCTCTGATCATTCCTCCGTAAGGGGTCCGGGTTCGAATCTCGGTCAGGTATGGATGTTGTGTTTGTCTTACGGCACTGGCTCTCTCCCTTCCCTGGAACCAGTGACCCTAAATTAGGGACGGGCGACTGCTTATAGCCCATTGAGTTGCTCACAGTGGTCGTTAAACCTCCAATCAAAAAAAAAAAAAAAATCAAAAAAAGACTTCAGTTTGCTCTATTTTTAATGTATGTCAGTAATGTTAATCTTATGTATTAAAGTGATTAAGTACAAAAAGCATTCATGCTATGGTACAATATTAAGAAGTTTTGTGTTTGGAATTATTATGCAGATTTGGTGTTAAAATGGGTTTTTGAAATATAATGACCATCTTAGTGGTATACTAGTCTGCTGGATCTGTGTTTTGAGTTCTGAATGAGGCATGAGTAGTATGTTTGTCTTTCTCTTTCTCCCTTCCATGGAACCAAGTGCCTTAAATTAGGAACAGACAACTGCTTATAACCAATGGATATGCTCGTGGTGATTGTCCCACAACACACACACAAATGGTAAACTTACAAATCTGAGATATTTTTATTTCCACCTGAAAAGCATTTTTTATTTTACAGAGCAGCTTCTTGTACTTGTGATCCATATTGAAAACAATGTTGCCTGATACAAGTGGACTGATCCAGAGCGATGTACATTTTTGGGTTACTTAATAACCACTGCAGAAGATATCACTTTGCTATGATTGGTCAAAAAGAAAAAATTGGTATACAAATTACTGTGGCAAAACTTTTTTTTTTTTTTTTTAATTTTGTAAAGAAACTGTCAGTATGGAATTCAATGGCTGGGGCCAACAATTCCGTGCTGTAACAAAAAGCAGCACAATAGAAACAACTTCACTGCTGTGATGGTGCAGTGGTCTAAGTGCTGGCTTGTGATCATTCATCGAAGATAGGTTTGGGTTTGAATCCCAGTGAGACATGGATGTTGTGTTCATCTTACAGCACTGGCTTTCTCTCACTCTCTTACCTAAAACCTGTAGCCCTATATTAGGAATAGACAACTACTTATAGCCCATTAAGTTGCTTATGGTTGTCAAAACACCAACAAGTAAAAAAAAAATACAGTTTGTGACAAGTAAAAAATATGAGATCAATGAATTTATACCAAATTACTGAAAACATGACTGCCCTGTTGGTGACAGACTAAAAAAATCATAATTAGTATCTAAAGTGTACTATACAGATGATAAAACTATACACACTCTCCACCATTTTCTGAAAAACCATGAAAATGACAGCAAATTAAATGATTTAATTGAACCCATGCATTAAATATCAAACCTTTCATTCAAAGTAGCAAAAAGGATTTAATCACTACACTGGCATCTATTCAATGCCAGCAAACATTATCCTCTGAAGGCAAAAGAAATCTTATAAAGAATTATTATCTTCATGTATAAAAATTAAGCAATTGAAATTGTATAATCATATGTATATACTGTATATTTGTTCAGCATGTATATGATCAGCCACAAATGTTTTTTTTTTTTTTTTTTTTGAGGTTTAACGACCACCGTGAGCAACTCAATGGGCTTTAAGCAGTCGCCCGTCCCTAATTTAGGGTCACTGGTTCCAGGGAAGGGAGAGAGCCAGTGCCGTAAGACAAACACAACATCCATGCCTCACCGGGATTCGAACCCGGACCCCTTTCGGACGAATGATCAGAGGCCAACGCCTTAGACCACTGCGCCACCGGGACGGCAAAAAAATGTTATTTGCAAACAAGTTAATATGGCAATAGCATGTAAGCCTAAAATAAATCAACATATACGTCTTCCTTTTTTTAAGTTGCAAAGTAAAAGGATGCAAATGTAAGCCTGCCGCCCCGGTGGCGCAGTGGTCTAAGGCGCTGGCCTCTGATCATTCGTCCGTAAAGGGTCCGGGTTCGAATCCCGGCAGGCATGGATGTTGTGTTTGTCTTACGGCACTGGCTCTCTCCTTCCCTGGAACCAGTGACTCTAAATTAGGGACGGGCGACTGCTTATAGCCCATTGAGTTCCTCACGGTGGTCGTTAAACCTCCAATAAAAAAAAATGTAAGCCTGAATTCCAGCAAATGAGACATCAATAACACACCATTGGTTTGTAAAGAAATGTAAGACCACAAAAGGCTCAGAAGAATATTTCTGAACTCATCCGAGTGAACAGGTTTAAAATGGTCATTCAGCACTAATTGAAGGTATTGTTACAAGGAATCTCTGTGCATATGAAGAAGATGCTGTAACAAGAGACTGTATGAATGAATCTAAACTAGGTATTGATTATCTTGCATATAATTGAGAAACGAACCTCCTGAAGATAGAATTCTTCACAAATGCATGGAAACCAATACAGGAACCGTGGGTTTGATTCTTGCTCCAGTGCAATGTAATCTTCAAGTTTTCTAAACTACATGGACACGGTGAAATTACGGCACTTTTGTGCCACCAATAATATTGGGCAAAGGGCATCGTGTTTTATTCCTAAATGACAAAAGAGGCACATTGTTTTTTTTTTTTTTTTTTTTGATTGGAGGTTTAACGACCACCGTGAGAAACTCAATGGGCTATAAGCAGTCGCCCGTCCCTAATTTAGGGTCACTGGTTTCAGGGAAGGGAGAGAGCCAGTGCCGTAAGACAAACACAACATCCATGCCTGACCGGGATTCGAACCCGGACCCCTTACCGACGAATGATCAGAGGCCAACGCCTTAGACCACTGCGCCACCGAGGCGGCGCACATTGTTCAAAGTCACACGTTCTCAGTTCTTCGAAGAAACGTAACTAACTATGTTTAAGGCAAAACGTGCTTCCAACATTCTCGCCGGGAATTAGGAACTGGCGTATTAAAAGGGAGGCGGCTTTAACGAAGCTCCCGAAGTGAATGAATCTTAAATACATGCGAAATCAAAACTCCCACCTCACAAACAGGATCAGGATCTATATCATCATCAACCATTATCAATCCACGGCTTGACGAAGGTCTTCGCAAGTTTCTTCCACAACGGTCTGTCTTGTGCCAGTCTCTTCCATGTTACTCCCGCATACTTTCGAATTTCATCCACCCATCTCCCATGAGGTCGGGTCTTTTCCTGTCCCTTGAAATCCAGTTTAAAATTTCGGTCGCCCATCGATGGTCTGTCCTTCTATCAATATATCCAGCCCATTGTCATTCCAGGGATTTTACTCTGATCATGATGTCTTCCACTCTTGTCATTTTTCTGATCCACAAGTTCCTCTTCTTATCTCTCCTGGTTACACCAAGCATGCACCTCTCCATGCCTCTTTGACTTGTCTGCAGCCTTTGTAGGTCCCTTTTAGTTGAGGTCCACGTCTCTGCACCATACGTTAGCACTGGAAGGATGCATTGATCAAACACTTTTCTTTTAAGACATAATGGCCTATTGCTCCTGAAAATTATACTGTTTCTCCCAAAAGCTCTGCAGGTAAGTTGTACACGCCGATTAATTTCTTCATATATATATAATCATCAAGCATTATCAATCCATTGCTGGATGAAGGTCTCAAGTTTCTTCCACAATTGTCTGTCTTGAGCCTATCTTCTCCATGTCACACACATATATATACATATTATTACTTCTTCAAGTATGAATACTAAAAAAAGTATGGCTATACTACTTGAATTTAGGTAGTATAGATACTAAAAAGTATTGCTATACTACTTGGAGTTAAGTAGTATAGGCTGTAGCCATACTTATGGACTTGTCTTAAGCCACTGACACCAGGGAAGGCAGAGAGCTAGTGCTGCAAGATTAAAAACACACTCGTGTCTTACCGGGATTCGAGGCCGGACAAATGGCCACAAGCCAGTGCTTAGACCACTGCATTACCAGGGGCCAGGGCGGCACCGGATGTTGTGCTTGTCTTACTGCATTGTCTCTACATTATCTGGAACCAATATGAGCCTAAATTCGGGACTGGCATCTGCTTACAGCACATAAAGTTACTCACAGTGATCATTCCCCCCACCCTCTTACATAAAACCATACACACACGTCTACAACTTGATATTTTGGGCATTTTTCCAGATACCAAGAAGTGTCATTTTCAGTGAGTATTTTTTCTGCAGGCATTGTTTCAGGGATTTCTGCGGGTCATTTATGGCAAACTATATCGGTGTTTTCAAAATTCAGAACCATTCGATAGCTAATTTCACTGCATACTAAATGTCGTGTTTTAGAAATGGGAAATTCTTTTTTCTATAGTTGGGCTCATTGTGTGTGAAACTATCGTTTATTTATTTATCGTTATTATTTTCTAAATGCGCAACTATTCCACAATAGATCTCATCGTAAAACCATCAGTGTTCTTGAATTGCGTAGTCTTGGACACTCGACGATCGCTCTGTCACATTTAATAAATTACTTGAAAGGAAAAGATTTCATTGTCACTCAGGACAAATTATCAGCATTTCCAAAATTACGAACTATTCGACAGTTGATCTCACAGTGTGTAAAACTACCAGTGTTTTCGAAATGTAGAACCATTCGTTAGATAATTGTCGAACTATCCATACATTTTAAAATGTTCAACGTTTTAGGCAACGATTTTACAAAGAATAACATGAACTGTCGATAATTAAATGGTCGATAGTTTCCAAAACCTATCGCGCAGCGTTTTAGGCAACGGTTTTGTAACGAATAACCAAGCGAATAACATGAACAGTCGATAGTTTGCAAAAACTATCGCGATACTATCAGAAGACTAAACTATTCGAAACTGGGCTGTCGATAGTGCTGCAACTATCGATAGTATCGATAGTGCGAATACTATCGCCCATCCCTAATGTAGCAATAATGGCGGTTTTATGCTGATGTTGGAGCTCTTACAAAGAAAATTGATAGAAATCTACGTAATGTTGTTTACAAAATTTTCTGATCAATTTAGCAAGTTAAAAGATGCAATTGTCCTTGTATGCTAACGCAGCAGGTCATTTTGCAGAAATAGTCGTCCCATTGTTTTTTAAGTTGTTGAAATATTTTTGTAGTTTCATTCCAGAACATCAAACATTAGTAGATTTTATTGTTTTTAAAACAAAATTTCAGTTATGATTAAAAAATTACACATATTCTCTTACCCCATTGAAATGAGATGAAATTTCTTCTTTTTCCCAGAGAAAAGGATTAAACGGAAAACTTCTTGTTCACGAGATGTGAGTGATATAGTACATTTCACATTTTCTGTAAACATTCTTGATATTAGCCCTTTAGAAATCTTTATTTCTCTAAAATACAAGCTTTTATTTGTGGCATTTTTCTCCAAGATTATTTCCTGCAGTTTGTGAGTGATCGTTTACTTTTTTCTTCATGCAACTTAATGATTTTGTGTACTTTACAAAATCATTAAATCAGGAAAACGTTTTGCTCTTTATTCTAAAAGCTCCTCGCATACTGTTAGAAATTTTATAACGTTTTATTTTGAAATCATGGAAGGTGCTCTTCCGCTTTTTTTATTCTTAATGACTGACTTCATTTAAAGTGTTTGTGTCCTCTTAGATGTGAAACACACAGCATAACGATGATGCTGTTATATGAAGACAACACAGTTAAGTTGCAGTGATAGGATGATGCTTGTTATATGCAGACAACACAGTTAAGTCGCAGTGTCATTCAATATTTATTTCATGATTGTATGCAGTAAATGCTACCAAAATAATTTTGTTTTGAAGTTGCTGTGAAGCCAAAAAATAAAATCTAATAGTTTCAAAATATGGAGTTCATGACAAAATATTCTTCAGGCAAAGAAACTACTTAGGACATGACTATAAAGAAGTGATTTTTTTTTCAGATATTGTCCCAGACGCTCCCTTGTACAAGAAAAGATTTTAAGAGCTTGAAGTCTTTTCACACGTCCAGAAAAATCTAGTTTTGCATGACATATGCAGTTTGACAGGACTAAAAATTCCATCCATATCTTGGTGGATGCTGCAGGAAATTAACAATGGAAGAAAACATTTCAATGGATATGTTCCTTGATACTGGTGAAAAACCTGACATGCATGATGTATGTTCCGAGCAATTGGCACGAAAATTTGGGATTTTTGACCATACAATCCTTCATAGAGGTGGAAAACATCAGCGTAATGTGTGTTCCAAGCATTTCACACAGGAAGATGCCCTTTCCCAGCACGTGCTCCTTCATACAGCTTCAAAAACAAAGTGTGATGTGTGTTCCACGCAAATTGCACATAAAGATGCCCTTTCCCAGCATATGCTCCATACTGGTTCAAAACCTCATCACTGTAATGTGTGTTCCAAGCAATTCACACGGAAAAGTGGCCTTTCCCAGCATATGCTCCTTCATACCGGTGAAAAACCTCATCAGTGTGGTATGTGTTCTAAGCAATTCACATGGAAAAGCGCCCTTTTTCAGCATATGCTTCTTCATACAGGTGAAAAACCTCACCAGTGTGGTGTGTGTTCTAAGCAATTCACGCAGAAACGTGCTCTTTCCCAGCACATGCTCCTTCATACCGGTGAAAAACCTCATCAGTGTAATGTGTGTTCAAAGCAATTCGCACGGAAAGGTGATCTTTCTCAGCATATGCTCCTTCATACTGGTGAAAAACCTCATCAGTGTGGTATGTGTTTCAAGCAATTCACACAGAAAGGGGCACTTTTCCACCATATGCTCCTTCATACTGGTGAAAAACCTTATCAATGTGATGTGTGTTCCAAGCAATTCACACGGAAAGGTGACCTTTCTCGGCATATGCTCCTTCATACAGGTGAAAAACCTCATCAGTGTAATGTGTGTTCCAAGCAATTCACACGAAAAGGTGACCTTTCCCGGCATACGCTCTTTCATACTGGTGAAAAACATCAGTGTAATGTGTGTTCCAAGCAGTTCACATTTAAAACTGCACTTTCCCAGCATATGCGTCTTCATACTGGCGAAAAACCTCATCAGTGTGGTGTGTGTTCCAAGCAATTCACACGTAAAGGTGATCTTTCTAAGCACATGCTCATTCATACAGATGATAAACCTCATCAGTGTAATGTGTGTTCCAAGCAGTTCACACGGAAAGGTGACCTTTCCCGGCATATGCTCCTTCACTCTGGTGAGAAACCTCATCAGTGTGATGTGTGTTCCAAGCAGTTCAGATGGAAAGGTGCACTTTCCCAGCATATGCTTCTTCATACAGGTGAAAAACCTCATCAGTGTGATGTTTGTTCCAAGCAATTTAAACAGAAAGGTGCACTTTCCCAGCATATGCTGGTTCATAGAGGTGAAAAACCTCTTCAGTGTGATATGGGTTCCAAGTAATTCACACAGAAAAGTGACTTTTCCGGTGTATGCTCTTTTGTACGGTGTGACGTACCTGCCAGCAGGACGCACACGACATAAAGGCAGATAGGAATCAGAATAATCGTCTGCGTAGCTCAGTTGGTAGAGCGACTTGTTCCGGAATAAGCGGCCTCGGGTTCGAATCCCGGCGTAGACCAAAAATGACAGAGAAATTTACTTCGTTATAATGGCGCCCGAACTATCCAGATGACCCGACCGTTCAAATTCTCGCAATGGTGTGATGTTATTTCCACACCGCGAGACAGGAAAAAATCAGAGAATTCCTTCTCCAGCGCTTCGAAAAATAAAAATGTGTGATGTTGCATTCCACACAGCAGATTGACTGGGAGTTCTCAAGTGCACGTTCTACAGTGGATGGCTGCCTGCAACGATTCATGGTCACGGCTGACCCGTGGGCCATGCCCCCGGCCCTATCTCGGGGGGGGGAGATGTGACGTACCTGCCAGCAGGACGCACACGACATAAAGGCAGATAGGAATCAGAATAATCGTCTGCGTAGCTCAGTTGGTAGAGCGACTTGTTCCGGAATAAGCGGCCTCGGGTTTGAATCCCGGCGTAGACCAAAAATGACGGAGAAATTTACTTCGTTATAACGGGTGAAAACTTCATCAGTGTGATGTTTGTCCCAAGGGTTCACAGAGAAAAGTTACTTTTTGAAGCATACGGTCCTTCATGTAGGTGAAAAACCTTAGTATGGTAAGCAGTTCAAATGTAAAAATACATTTTCCAGGCATATTCCCTTTCATATAGTCTTAAAACTTCATCAGTGTTGTGTGTTCTAAGCCGCAGCCTGACTCGATCGAGCGTCAGGGGATGCTCTCTATGTCCTGTGCGATGACCACTGAAAGCAGAATCAGTGGTAGTTCTAAATATTTCTGCCAACGCTAGAGGGCGCTGATTGCCCACTGTATGAATACTATATCAGTTGCAAAGTAATTCTTTTTTTTTTTCTGGAGCCAGATGTTTTCCGGTACATCCGACTGGAACATTATACTGAACAATCAAAGACTGAAATAAAGTAAGAATAACGCATAACAATCTGTATAATTATAGTCAAATTAAATATCGGGCTATTCCCTCATGATTTGTTTTCGTACTAAAACCAAGCAAACAAAAAAGAGGGTAAGGATCGGAATAATGTTATAGCTAGTGAACTAATCCAAATGAGCTACAGAATAAAAATGTATGTAGCCATGGCAATTAACAATCCATAAAAGTAGCCATGGCAATAGAAATACAGAATTCATAAAAGCAAGAATTTTCCTAAATGAGCTTCACTGAAATAAATTTTGCATTCAATAAAATCAAAAATAATTTTCAGTGTATTTTAAAGCTTCTTAACAACGTCGGCCATGAATTAAAATAATACTTACGATTTTTTGAATTCACTTTTTTTTTTTTTTTTCAGGAAGGTTGTTTCACAAACGTTTCGTCAATGTTCATCACTTCACTTCTGGTAGCTTTGCAAAATATAACTTAACTGAATATTCTGACTGCCAGAATTGGGGGCATAACACAGACAGCAGAACAATTTAAGCCTCTGACCGGTATGATCACATCCAGTGCGTTCTAGGTCGTTCTTGCTTAAAACGGCTAGATCGCATGTGATTCGTTCTCTCTCCCTGCTGTTCCGAAAAGGGTTCGACCACATCAGGCGCGACTCCCCTGATTTCTTCCTAAAACGTTTTGCACGCGTGGAATGCGTGCATTGTTATCCTACGGATTAACGACTGGAACGCACTGGGTGCGTTTCAAACTTAGGGGGCCGCCCGGTGGCGCAGTGGTCTAAGGCGTTGGCTTCTGATCGTTCGTCCGTCAGGGGTCCGGGTTCGAATCCCGGTCAGGCATGGATGTTGTGTTTGTCTTACGGCACTGGCTCTCTCCCTTCCCTGGAACCAGTGACCCTAAATTAGGGACGGGCGACTGCTTATAGCCCATTGAGTTGCTCACGGTGGTCGTTAAACCTCCAATAAAATAAAAAAAACAAACAAAAAAACTTAGGGGCAGAGATTTTTTGGTTAGGGTACTCGCAATCTCTAATTCCTTTTTTGCAATCAAAATGCTGCTTTCCCAGTCACTCTAAATTATTCTTTTAAATGAAAGCTACTTTTGCATAGGTGTGGGTCAATCTGTAGTACATTCTTTGTGTTTAGAGAGCACCTGTTTTACAGCTTAACCCACTTTTGCTTCCGCATAGAAAGACCATCAAACATTTTCCCCGAGGCAAAACAACATTTCTGCTTTTCAGATCAAGAGTTTTCTAGTTTGATACATGCGTACTAGAGCTGAGTTCGGGCGCAACTTTTGGAGCCCGAGCTCGTGGTATATCAGCCCGAGCCCACCCGAGCGTAAATTTTACATTGCAAGATAAGAGCCCGAAAACTGACGAACCTGTTCAACCATTAATAAAAACATCTTTTTCTCACTTCCACTCTCTCCTCCTCCTGCAGTATGGGGAGTGGAGAAGGGACATCTATCTATTTTTATAGTGCAACTGTGTGATTTTTTATTGACCGTTCATTTCCACCGGAAGTATTTCGGGTGGCCGGGCATCCAAAATGGTCAGGCGATGCTGCAATTGTAACTTGCTCAAATAATGCTAATTATCGGGCCATAATGTGCTGCAACATGTATGTTGCTAAATAGAATTAGCAGGAAGCTACTGTGTGAAGATAGGGGTAAATTATTGGCGGCATGCTATCAGCTATCCAATATCTATAGTTCTTGGAAAAGCTTTTTCTTCTCTGCAAAAACACACTAATGCACAGCCTATGACATTTTCTACCCAAGCCCGGAATAAATAGCCATCTCGAATGCCTGCTACCCAACCACAACCAGTTACCGAAGAATTCCCTTTACCAACTATAAAGTATCTCATTTGCTAAATCATATAAAATCACATTTATATATAAAAAAAATTCTCTTGCTCTCCCTCTCGTTCAGAGCCCGAGCCCGAACTGCAGTAAATATTCTACAGCCTGAATTGGGTTCGGCTCTAATGCGTACACAAGTCTTGTAAAAGTTCAGCAAAAAATGGAGAGCGACAGTGATTCAGAGTATCTTTTGAATTTATCTTCCAGCTCCTGCGATAGTAGTAGCAGTGAGGAAGATGAAACTGATTTAGAGTAACTGTTTGAATTTCAGAGTCTAGGAAACGGTAATAAAAAAAATGAATCAATGCTGATATCTCCTCCTCCGCAATCTCCGTTCTTAGGAGCCAGTGGATTAAGAGCAGATATTTCTGACAAAGAGAACCCTTTGGAGTTGTTCAACTTATATTTTAGTGATGCCATTGTAAATCTTATCGTAACTGAAACTAACAGACATGCTGATCAATTTCTGAAGGGAAATGTGCTAAAATCATTTTCCCGAGCACATCAGTGGACCGCAACAAATGCAGCGGAAATTAGGAGATTTTTTGCTATACTGATTTTGCAAGAAATTGTTCAGAAACTGAAGCTTAATTGGTATTTAAGCTTCAGTTTCTGAACAATTTCTAGTAGAAAGCCAATACTCGAAACTCAGTATTTCTCAAGAGTAATGAGTGAACGAAGGTTCAGTTTACTTATGAAATTTCTTCCCTTTTCAAACAACGAAATGTTTGATGAAAGCACTCATGCTCAACCAAAGCTTAAAAAGATATGGGATATATTTATTAAACTAATGAATAAATTTAGCTCAATTTATATTCCAGAACGGGATATTACAATAGATTAATCGCTAATGTCGTACAAGGGACGTTTGAGTTGGAAACAGTACATTCCATTTAAGCGATCACGATTTGGAATAAAGTCATTTTGGCTGTGCGAATCGAGAAGTGGGTATATTTGGAGCAGCATAATATACACTGGTAAACGTATGATGTTTAGTAGTGCTTATGATAACTTTGGCGTACCAATAAAAGCAGTCATGTCCTTAATTCACCCACTGCTCGACAAAGGTTATTGCCTAACCATGGACAACTTTTATAACTCTCCTGAACTAGCTGATCTGCTTGTTCAGCATAAAACTGATCTGTACGGCACTGTGAGGTCCAACAGGAAAGTTATGCCACCAAAATTAAATACCAAAAAGTTAAAGAAAGGAGAACTGATAGCATTTCAGCAAGGAAAAATTATGGCTCTAAAATGGATGGTCAAAAAAATAGTTTGTATGCTAAGCAGCGTTCACAATGCTGAGCTATTAGGCGTCACAAAAGGAAATAATTTGGTGCAGAAACCGAACGCAACTTGTGATACAACAGCACTATGGGAGGAATAGATAAGACTAACCAGTGTATAGTTTACTATCCAACTGCATGGAAGCAGCAGCGAAAATATTACAAAAAAAAAAAAAATCAGCATTTACTGGATCAAACTATTTGGAATTGTTTCACTATCTACAGCAAATATGGAGGGCCAAGGGACCACCTGGAGTTCCGCCTTAACCTCGAGGAAAAGTTATTAGAAACATATCGAAAAGATTTGGAGCAGTCATTCATGGTAGACATATAGTGGAAGGAAATCCCATGAGATTGACAGAACGTCATTTCCTTGATTATATGCCTCCAACTGCCAAAAGATCTGATCCCTGCAGAAGATGTGTTGTGTGTTGCTCCCAGTGGAATGAGAATGGAATAAAAAAGGAAACCATGACCTATTGCAAAGAATGTGATGTTGGACTGTGTGCGGTAGGATGCTTCAAAATATAGTACACGAGAAAGAATTTTTAAATTGAAGTTAGGCAGCTCTGTGTAAGTTACATTTCATCATATATTGTTCAAACATATTTCATGTAACTTAATTTTATTAAACTGAAATAATAAATATTATTGAATTCATAAACATCCTTCAAGTCAGGGAGAGTTTTGGTTCAGCTGAAAAACCTCTTAAAATTCCCATGAGTAACACAGCTTCAAGAGGTTGATTTCACTATATTCTCATAGTTTTCTATGCTACAGTTTTGAAGAAATTTATTACAGGTTTCGCATGTGATAAATACAAATTCAGTTTGGTTGTGAAAGTGGGATATTGACATACCTGCTGTCAATACAATCTATAAATATAATACAAACGTAATCTTTGAACATATCGTAGTTATTTCCAGCATGTATGATGAACCACTAAAAAGTATCTAAGGCTTATACAAATTTACGTTATTTTTTTTTAATGTTGTGGAGTACTATTTTGTTAAAAGTGTTATTGCAACTAAATATAACAAAAGGCTGTAGTAATTACGAATATTTTATAGTAGATTACGAAATTGTAAAGTATATTATGAATTAAAGGCATTTCAGAATTTTGGATAGAAAATGCTAAAATATTTCCATCATAATTAATTTAAGTGTTTCACTTAGGTATTTCAAATAACAGGATTCGAATTTAATGTTTTGAGGTGGGAATTACATTGTTGACATTAATATAAAATCATACGTTAAATTTTAATATACTGAATTGTGTATTGACTGAATGCTAATATTTGTTTTGGACGTATTCTTCCTGAAGAACAACAACATGTGATTTAGCTTTAAGCAAGTTACCGAATCACTAATTTAGCGCCGTGCAGTGAAGCCGACTGTAGAAACGGGTGACAGTTTCAGGGTTGTAAGACCGGTTTCTGCGCTGATGGAATTTGCCTCTTTCGCTCGTAAAATGCGAGCCGTCTTTGACGCGGCTGCTACGGATCTCAGTGGTGTTTTCAAAGCGGCTGAATCAGATTACATGAACCAGTCAGAGGGTTAAGTCTTACACTCACAGTCGTTAAACAGTGATTTAAATGCTTATGTTAATTTCGATATTTTCCTATGCCATAATTTATTGTAAAATTTTAGGGTAGTTTTATCAATCACTTGTTTTGCTATGTTCTTGAGCAGTATGGGAAGAAATTTTTCACAAATTAAAATGCTGATCTTCTCACTGTGTTGACTTCCTTCACATTGTAACAATGGACATTTTTTCAATTTAGGAAGAATATATGAAGACAAGTTCTGTAGCAGCAGGTTCTGTGCAAATGGGGCAATGACTTTTCAACAACATCTTGTAAAACTGACAGCATCATAACAAAAGCTAGTGTTAGATATTTAAGTCCACCACGATCTTGACTTGAAATTAAGCTAACAATGGGTACTCCACAGTCACAGTTTGCTAGCTTCTCTATACATGAAGTGCAATCAATATTTGATTCCACTATTTTCACTCAGAGAAAGTGTGGGATGTTCAGAGTGGTTTTATGCCTGGTAAAGGCTACACTAATCAAATTTTTGCCTTATGCATGATGATTGAAAAGTATTTGGCTGTTGGTAAGAAAGTTTTTGCTGCCTTCCTAGATTTGGAGAAAGCTTACGACCAAGTAAATAGGACACTTTTGTAGAAGGTATTGAATGAGTATGGTGTTACTTGGAATGTACTTAATAGTGTAAAAGCCATATATGCTGTTAGTAGAGCTTGTGTATGAGTGAATGGTGTTTCATCAGAATGGTTCTCTATTGGTGCAGGAGTTAGACGTGTCACCATGGCTGTTTAATATATTTATGGATGCATGCATGCATGATGCCAAAATAGATAATGCTGGCTTGTCTTGGGGATATCCATGTGTGCAGATATCACCAGCACATAAACCAGTATTAACTGATATCCATGTGTGTGTGTGTGTGTGTGTGTGTGTGTTGTCAAGATCACTGTAATGGAGAAGTTTGATACGGCAACAGTAAGTAAAAATTATCTGGTAGTTGGTATTTCCTGGTGGAGCTAACCTCTGAATATCACAGAAGATCCTAGTGATATGTATGTATGATATCCATTTATGCAGATTGCTGTATGCTGATGACACAGTCCTGTTGGCAGAGAGCAAAAGTTAGTTGCAGAGTATGTTGACTCGGATGTACGAAGTTTGCACGAAATTCAAACTGAGTATTAATAAGGGAAAAACCAAAGTTATGGTTTTTGAGAGAGGAACTGGTAGCACTGAATGTAATGTAAGTCTAAATGGCACAGTGATTGACCAGATGAATGAGTTTGTGTATTTCGGAAGCTTGTTTGACAGAGAGAACAAATTGGATGGTGAAATTAATAGGTGAGTGAATTCTTCATTGAAAAGCATGGGTGCTTTGGGAAGTTTTCACAGGAATGATTGGTTCTCAAGAGAGTCCCCCATAGCTGTGTATGAAAGTGTAATTGTTCCTACTCTGAGGTATAGCAGTGAAACCTGGGTACTACAGAAGAAACATAGAAGTTGTTTGTGTGCTGGAGAAATGCGTTACTTACAGGGGGTTTGTGGCAAGACATGTTCTGATTGTGTGAGTAATGAAGATGTGTTGCAGTTGTGTGATGTGAAGCAAAATGTTGTTAGCAAAGTGGAGACTAATATACTTCGGTGGTTTGGCCATGTTGAAAGAATGAGTGATGAGATGCTTACTAAGAAAATCTTTTAAGCCCAAGTAGCAGGAAGAAAAGGCAGAGGAAGGCCAAGGAAGTCATGGAAAGATCAGATTCAGGAGTGTCTGCATGAGAAAAAGATTACGAGTATGAAATATAGAAAATCTTATGTGCGGCGTGTGATGGATGTCAGTGAAGCCCATGTTGTATGTCAAGATCGCTGTAAACGGAGAAGTTTGATACGGCCACAGTAAGTAAAAATTATCTGGTAGTTTGTATTTCTTTTTGGAGCTAACCTCTGAATCTCAGAGAACAGCTTAGTGATATGTATGTATGTATTTTCACTAAATAGCCAGCCACAAATGCAAGGCTAGCAGATTGTAAGTTTGTCCTAGGTGTATATAGTGGAGGTGGAAAAAAATATTTTAATTAAAAAGATAAAAATTAATTTAGATTTTAACTACAAAGGCAAACATAATAGATTTTTAAATTAGTTTTAAATGAACTGAATGTAAAAAACAAATTAAAACAAATAAAAAATGTGCATGGGTCTAATGTTTCTGAAATTATATGTACTGTATTACTATATACTGTACATATTATATAAGAAATGCGGAGAGACTTGCTTGGTGCAACCCTGAAAGATAAAAAGAGTAACACATAGGTTAAGAAAATGGGCAGAAGTTGATATTATAATCAAAGTAAGATGCTCAAGTGTCAATAGGCTGGACATATTGTTAGAACTGACAGTCGTCGGAAAACTGAAATACCAGACTGGATATCAAGAATGAGAGAGATGGTTTGATAAAATTCAAAAGGCCTGTTTGGAAGAGACAGAAGGAGGCCTTCATCCATCAGTGGATTGATAACTGCAGATGATATAATATGTAATAAATTGTATATGAATTTCACAGTTATATTTTTATATACATACATATCACTAAGCTGTTCTCTGATATTCAGAGGTTAGCTCCACAAAGAAATACAAACTACCAGATAATTTTTACTTTCTGTTGCCATATCAAACTTCTCCATTTACAGCGATCTTGACATACAACTCGGGCTTCACTCACATCCATCACACGCCGCACACAAAATTTTCTCCTAGTTGTAAATGAATTTATGGCACCTCTATTCATAGTGTATTGTGGAATAACTTTTTTACGGGTCTTATAGAGGTTATTTTTCATGAAAGTTGGTTGCCAAATTTTCGAACTAAAGCCTAGTTCGTCATCAGGACTACGTCACTGGAATAGTTGCTGCCACTCAGTTGGAAGAGTCCAACCGCAATTATAGTTAATTGTGGTACTTCTTCTTGCTATTTCGATCCCTTCTTCTAGTTTCCTCTTTACTAAGTTTGACTGGTGGGCGATTATTTTTACTGAGTCCCAATTTATGGAGTGTCCACTTGCTTGTATATGTTTGTCTAGCCCTGTTTTGTTACTAATGTTCCTAATAGCTGCTTGGTGTTCGTTCATTCGGACCTTAATACTTCTCCCTGTTTCTCCTATATAGCTGAGTCCGCAGTTACAGTCGATACAATAAATTACTCCTTCTTGCAATTGGATGTCCACTTCTTTCTGCTTTAAAGCTGGTAGGAATTTCTTTATTTTGTTATTAAGATCTGGAGCAAGCCTGATATTATATTTTGCTCCGATCCTTTTCAGTTTCTCGAAAAGTCCCTTGTGGTACGTAATTTTGCTGGTGAATTTGAAGTTGTTTTTTTCCTGCTTCTTTTTTGGCACTGGTCTAAATATTTTCTTAACATATGGGGAGGGGTAATTGTTTTCTGCCAATATTTCCTTTAATTCTTCTTTGTGAAGATCTTTTTGAGTAGCTGAAGAGACCAGGATTTCAATTTTTTTCTAAAAATTGCCTCGCTGTATTCGATTTAATATAATCAGGGTGGAATGAGCAGAAGTCTAACATCTTCCCTGTGTTGGTGGGTTTTCTAAAAAGCTGAGTGAATATTTTCCCCTCTCTTGAGGTCAAGGTTAAATCAAGGAAATTGATGCCATGGTCTTTTTCCTGCTCCAGGGTGTACTGCAAGGTATTTTCTAGTAAGGTAAATTCTGCCAGAATCTGAGAGGGTAGAGATTTGTCCATAGTATCTACTATAATTAGGACATCATCCATGTATCTTAATAGAGAGCAAATAAGGAGGGTTGTATAAGGATTTTTGCCTCTAGTTAGTTCGAAAATTTGACAACAAACTTTCATGAATAATAACCTCTATAAGACCCGTAAAAAAGTTATTCCACAATACAAAATTTTCTATACTTCATACTCATAATAATTTTCTTCTGCAGACACTCCTGAATCTGATCCTCCCATGACTTCCTTGGCTTTCCTGTCTTTTGTTCCTGCTACTTGGACTAAAAAGATTTTCTTAGTAAGCATCTCATCACTCATTCTTTCAACATGGCCAAACTAGCAAAGCATATTAGTCTTCACTTTGCTAACATTTTGTTTCACATCACACAACTACAACACATCTTCATTTTTCACACAATCAGAACATGTCTTGCCACCCTCACCTCACCCCCTAAGTAACGCATTTGTCCAGCACACAAACAACTCCTATGTTTCTTCTGTAGCACCCAGGTTTCACTGCCATACATCAGAGCAAGAACTATTACACTTTCATACACAGCCAAGCGGGACTTACTTGATAACCCATCATTCCTGTGAAAACCTCCCAGAGCAGCCATGACTTTAAATGAAGAATTCACTCTCCCAATACAGGGGTCAATCCAGGCGGGATTTCATACCGTTGGACAATATCATCACAAAAATATATTTTGTTCAAATGGTATCTTCACAAAAATATTTTGTGCTCAAACGATATCTTCGTAGAAATATAGAAATATTTCAAAACTAATGGTATATTCGTTTCCCGTAAAATTTTAATCTAGCAAAAAATATTTTAGTGTAAGAGTCATATTGACTTGAATATTATATTTAACTATTACGCCATTTTTTTTTTAGATGTTGTTTTTAGTAAAACGTACTCTGACGGATGCCTATCAAAAACTGCATCATCGCTACAGGCGGCTTAGGCACCACTCACCAAAGGTCACACGTTCGTTGAAAGATATCCCAAAGGATTATGGGAGCCTCTTTTTACATAGAACGTAATTGATTCTCTGTCCTTCCTCCCTCGCTGTGATTTAGACATGTTTCATCCATGGCAAGGAGGAAAGTTGGGAAGTGTATTTATTTAATCTTTGCCGTAACTACCAACCTGTATTCCGCAAATTGTGTTTACTATTGTGAGGAGAGGAACATGGTGGAAAGCGGCTGACTGCTTACTTTATGAGGA
Source organism: Macrothele yani (assembly GCA_039090855.1). Lineage (NCBI taxonomy): Eukaryota > Metazoa > Arthropoda > Arachnida > Araneae > Macrothelidae > Macrothele > Macrothele yani. Next base: position 150,828,003 of record CM077009.1, read on the forward strand.
CTTTTTTTCTAATATATACACGTATATTAATATATATACTAAAGAGCAAAGTCGAAAACATAAGAAAAATTTTTTAAATTTAAAACGAAAGTTGCCAAATTAACCTGAAGATCAAAACGCGCAACGCAGCAGTTATGAAAATTCAGAATTCACACTCTATAAAGAAGAGACTGAATCAGAAAAAAAATTTTTTGACTCATACCAAGTACAGCATAGGAAAAGTTACGTATTGACCGGTGTGAGTAAAAAGAGAAAAAAAGAACAACTGAATGCAGAAAGTGTCGTCATACAACTCTGCGGAGGTCATGACATATATATATTTAAAAAAAAAAATTTTTTTTTTGGCGGGCTTATTACTTGCATCCATGACTTTTGCAGAAACCCATTTCCAAATAGGTCTTTGTGGAAGTGAGAAAATGCAGAGTTTTTGCTGATCCTTGATAAAGCCAAGGCTCGGTATTCTCGACACTTTCTGCATTCAGTTGTTCTTTTTTTATCTTTTTACTCACACCGGTCAATACGTAACTTTTTCTATGTTGTACTTGGTATGAGTCAAAAAATTTTTTTTCTGATTCAGTCTCTTCTTTATAGAGTATATATCATCATCATTGTCAACCATTATCAATCCACTGCTGGACGAAGGTCTCCCCAAGTTTCCTCCACAACGGTCTGTCTTGTGCCAGTCTCCTCCATGTCACTCCCGCATATTTACGAATTTCATCCACCCATCTCCCATGTGGTCTTTTTCTGGGTCTTTTCCTGTCCCTTGGAATCCAATCTAAAATTTCAGCTGTCCATCGATGGTCTGTCCTTCTGGCAGTATGTCCAGCCCATTGCCATTTCAGGGATTTAACTCTGATCATGATGTCTTCCACTCTCGTCATTTTTCGGATCCACGAGTTCCTCTTCTTATCTCTCCTGGTTATACCAAGCATGCACCTCTCCATGCTTCTTTGAGTTGTCTGCAGCCTTTGTATGTCTCTTTTAGTTAAGGTCCACGTCTCTGCACCATACGTAAGCACTGGAAGGATGCATTGATCAAACACTTTTCTTTTAAGACATAATGGCATATTGCTCTTGAAAATTATGCTGTTTCTTCCAAAAGCTCTCCAGGCAAGTTTTGTACGCCGATTAATTTCTTCATCAATGTGACCCTCACTTGATATCTGCTGTCCAAGATAAACATACGTATCTGTTATCTCCAGTTTTTCTCCATCAATCGATAAATCTTCATTTCTTGTAAAAGCATTGAACATCACTTTTGTCTTCTGAAAGTTCATTTTTAATCCCACTTCTTTACTCTTGTCAGCAAGTTCCTGGATCATACTCTGCAGCTCTGATGGGGTAGTTGCAAAAATGACTACGTCATCAGCAAAACGAAGGTGGGTTAGATAATCTCCATTAATCTTTATCCCTTTGTTTTCCCAGTTCAGTGATTGAAAGACATTTTCCAATGTGGCATTAAAGAGCTTCTGGAGATATGGTGTCACCTTGTCTCACTCCCTTTCCAATTTTTATGTGTGTTGTATTTTCAAACAGCCGAATCTTTGCCCTTGCATTTTCATAGATGTTATTAATAATATTAATGTATGCATCTTCAATACCGCAGGATTTCAGAGCCGTGGTAACTGCTGATGGTTTCACCGAATCAAAGGCTTTTTCATAATCGATAAAAGCCATGCACAATGGAAGTTCATATTCCCTCGCTCTTTCAATTAGTTCTCTCAGTACATGGATATGATCTATTGTGCTGTAGCCACTCCTGAATCCAGCTTGTTCTCTCGGTTGAGCCATGTCCAGTGTTACCTTCAAGCGGTGTGAAAGAACTTTAGTGAAGATTTTATAAACTACTGATAGGAGGCTGATAGGTCTGTAGTTCCTGAGATCCTCAATGTCACCTTTTTATGTAGCAGGATCATTGTAGCATTGTTCCAATCCTCAGGAATCTTCCCTTCATTAAGGCATCGAGTGAAAATTTGGGCGAGTACCGTTTCAATTTCTCCACTTGCTTCTTGTATGATGTCTATAGTAATTCCATCTTCTCCTGGAGCTTTCCCCCGCTTCATGTTCTTGATTGCATGAGCAACTTCTGCTGGGAGGACTGGAAGAACTCTGGTACCTTTCATGATGTCTGGAGTACATGTATCATTCCTTTCATATAATTTGGAGTAGAAATCTTTCACTCTTGTCAAAATTTCGCCTCTATTTCTTGTTATAGAACCATCTTCTTTTCTCAGAGCCATAATCTGTTTTCTTCCGTTACTGAGATGTCCCTTTGCTATCTTTAGGCTTTGGTTGTTTTCAATTGCTTTCCTCACTAGCTCACAGTTGAATTTCCTTACGTCTTCAGTGATACTTTTTCGTGCTGTCTTGCATAGCTCTATATATTCCACTTTGGAAGTCACATCTTCTTTAGTTGTCCTCATCTCTCTTCTTTTTTGCATCAACATTTTGGTTTTTCCTGATAATTTGTTTACATGCAACTTGTTCTTAGACCCAGCTAATTTTGTTGCTGTTTCCATAAGAGCTTTGGTTACTTTTCTGTTAACTTCCGAAATATCCACTTCTTCCGATGTTAGGCCTTCTAAAGCAGAGAATCTGTTCTTCAGTTCCAACTTGAAAGTATTATGGTGTTTTTTAAGGTTGGTTATGTCAATACATTTTGTTTGTCTCATGAGCTTGCCACGTTCCAGTTTAGTGTTGAGGTGCATCTTACATCTCACCAATCTATGGTCACTACCTGTGTTGAACTTGTTTAGCACACTGCAGTCTTCGATGACGAATTTTTTGTTACACATAATAAAATCAATTTCACTTGTCGTCCCAATTGGATGTCTCCATGTCCATTTCCTGTGTGGCTTTTTCTTGAAAAAGGAATTCAAGATGAAAAATCCTTCTGCCTCTGCAAACTCAACGAGAGTATTTCCACTCTGGTTTCTGTTGCCGTGACCGAATTTACCTACTGAAGTTTCATTCTGTTGCCGGTGCCCTATTTTTGCATTGAAATCTCCCATAATTATCTTCAAGTGCTGCTTACCTTTATTATTTAGATGACGAATTTCCTCATAAAATTCTTCAATTTCTTCTTCAGGATGACTTGTGGTGGGTGCATAAGTTTGAATAATCTGAGCCTGGTATCTTCTTGATAGTTGGATAACGAGTCGTGCAGCTCTGTCAGAGGAACTTTCAACTTCTACCACTTTATCCTTCAGTTTCTTGTTTATTATAAATCCAACACCACTAGTTCTGCCAGTATCTGTCCCACGATAATAGAAGAGATGTCCACTTTTCAGTTCAATGAGATCTTCTCCTTTTCTCCTTACCTCACTTAGCCCGACGATGTCCCACCTGATCCTTTGTAGTTCCTCTTCCAATTCAAGAAGCCTTGAATCAGAAGATAGAGAGCGTCCGTTGTAGGTAGCCAAGGTCAGCATCAAATGGCAGCCTAGTCCGGTCCTCCGGGGATTCTTAGCACCCTCTGCCTTCACGTCGCACTGGCCGCTGCCTTGGCCAGGTACATTCCAGCTGCCGGAGACTGAGGGCCAAGATTTAAGTTGTAGAGTCATTTTGGAGGTGTTTGGCCATAACTCACCACGCTGGCCAAGCGGGTTGGTGAGTGTGGGATAGCATTTCCTCTGATCCCGATGGTATAGTTATACCGCTATTTGCGGTCGTCAGAGCCCCTTTAGTGGGAACAGGATGCACCACGAGAAGGCGGATATATATATAAGCGAATTTTTTTTTTCTAATATATATATACACTGAAGAGCAATTGAATTAGAGACAGCTGGCGCTATGCAAATATGGCGCTGTGGGCGGCCCTGTAAACGGAAACGACATGACGTATGCAGCGATCCAACAATATAAGGAGCGATGCAACGGGAATCAGTAAGAGTCGAACGCAGTATGGGTAAGACGAAGGATCTAAGCGCATTTGATCGTGGGCAAATTGTTGGGGCCCGACGAATGGGTCACTCCATCTCGGAAGTCGTGCAGGCACTGGGATTTTCATGAGCCACTGTGTCACAGGTGCACCGTGAGTACACCGAATCCGGTAAAGCCATCCCTGCAAGGGCCAACTGCCGTGGACAGCACCGTGTGGATGAGCGGGGTCATCGTCGGCTAGCTTGCATTGTAACAGCGGATAGATGGGCCACAGTGCAAGAAATCACTCGGCAATGTAACGCTGGTGCACAAAAACGTGTAAGCAGCCACACCATCCAGAACCATCTGCTCGCTATGGGGTACAGAAGCCATCGTCCCACGAGGGTACCGCTGCTGACTGCACATCACAGGGGGGAAGATTAGCAAGTAGACATGTGGGAAAATGTTGCCTGGACTGATGAGTCTAGATTCACGTTGGTACATGCGGATGGCAGGATACGAGTATGGCGCAAACCACATGAAGCGATGGATCCTTCTTGCCAGCAGGGTACTCTTCAAGCTGGTGGGGGTGGCATTCTCGTCTGGGGACTGTTTACGTGGACTGAAATGGGACCCCTGGTACGTGTGACATCGTCCCTCACAGGTCAATGTTATCGGGATTTCCTGGACGACCATTTGCTCCCGTTTGTGCGTCTTTAACATCCCACTGGGGACCTCATCCTGCAACAAGACAATGCACCTTGCCATCGCTCCTGAATTGTATCCGAATGGTTGGATGAACACTCCACCGACGTGACCTCACTTCTTTGGCCAGCTAGATCACATGACCTCAATCCCATCGAGCACATCTGGGATGCCATCGAGAGAGATGTTCGAGGCTCTGACCCCCCTCCATCAAATTTTCGTGAACTGTGGGAGCTTGTTCAGGGGTCGTGGATCCGTATGGCTTTCCAACGCTTCCAGTGAATCGCCGCCGTCATCAGGGCGAAAGGTGGTGCTACACGTTACTAGACAGGTATCTCTAATTCAATTGCTCTTCAGTGTATATTGCGTAATGAGTTATTTCATTTCCACCAGTATTTAAAAAATTTTGGCTTTTGGTGACTTTCCTTTTTTAATACAACCTGGAGGGTTTTTTGTTGTTGTTGTTGTTGTTGTCCCCCTTCCCCAGATCAGCACGAACATAATCTTATGAAAGAAAAAATAATAACTGTATCTACATACACCGTGGCTGAAAAAATTCTGGGTGCCTAAAAATTTCTCGCAGTCACCCCAAATTTGTTTTTTGATTCAAGTTGCGTAATTTGCAGTACATACCGTACTTTTGTCGTATATCCACGAATTATCAATTAAAAAGTTAAAATGTTAGGTTCTGCGGATAATAAGATTTTATGGTACTTTAATTTTTAAAAATTCCTCATGGCGTCAGTACAGGTAGCTAATGGTGCTGGAAAATGCGCTAACAGTAGCAAATTAAAAAAAGATGAAACACAGTACAAAGTTAGAGAGAGCCGCAAAGAGATGGAAACCTGGATTTTTCGTTATTTTTTTATTTCATTTTTTTTTTATAATCATTTTAACAGAAAATATTTTGCGCTCAATTTGTAGTGTGGAATAGCTCAGCGGGCCAGGCTAAATGCTTTGGAAAGCTGGCTGAGCTATTCCACACCACATAATTCTTGCTTTCGCAGTAGCATAATCACTTTCCGAATCGCATTTGGTAATTTGTTGCATTAATCACATTGGTGTTAAGTTCGTCCGTCAATTTTTGAGAAATATTTTCAGAAATGCAAAATACTACGGATTTTTAGGTCTAACTAGTAAACAATGGTATTGCTGAAAAACTAGGAATTTTCGTTTGTTTTTTTTCATTTGAAAATGACATAAAAATACTAAAAATGACAGTTACTTTTTTTTTTTTTAAAGATAATTTCTTTCGTACGTCTTTGGACTTTTGGTCATCGTATGAATCCTGACTTTTCTGTTGGAAATTATGTACACGATCAGCATGACAGGTGCCATTAGTTCATTTCTGAATTTCACGGTCTGTGGATTCGTCGACGTGGATTAGATGACAGAAAAATTAGGTTTTTCTGAATTTTACGATATGCTACCAAAAATGACTCATAAGAATTTTTCATTCTTGCCACGGATTATGCGCAAGATGTGATGGGGAGGAGGGGGTGTGTGTGGACCAAATTGAAATTTTTTTGTTGGGGTATATATAAATACTATACCCTTCAAGCAGCCACTGGCTGCAATTAACTGAAAGAAGGATAGAGATATAGAGATATGTAATAAGTATACTTGGTATAATCAGAAAAAATAGGAAGAGAAACTTCTCGATCACGAACCTGATAGTAGTTGATTACATAATTTTCAAGGTAAGTCCCTGAAATGCAGGGATGTCGCTTGTATAGGTGCAAATTAGCTCTCACCAGATGGCAATTAAATTTATTTTAGTGGTTGCCAGTTTGTCCTTATGTTATCTTTAGTGCCAGTTTACCAAAGTATAATAATTCAGAAATAAAGGTAAAGGGAAGTGAAACCAGTGCTTACTAGGGATGGCAAAACCTCGATGTTGCAGAACTCTTTTAGTGCTATGTGGTCGGTTCGGCCTGCTCGTGTTCTGCTAAAAGTGCAGTGGGCTGAATGATCAGCCCTCGATTTTGACCCGAGTCATTCCCGAATCAGACTGCAGATATCGATGTGAATGATCACATCATTGATCAATCATATTGTTTTGAAAAGAAATCATACCACCAAACAGCAATATTATTGAAAAAATTGTGAGAATACACAATAAGAATCATATAGTAAGTTTGCATTCGCAGCAACCATGCACTTTTGCTGTGTTACGTGAGTGACACTAATTTTAGCCAAAACTTTTCCCACTTTAGTTGAGGCAGGGCTGTTCACAAGGGATTGTGGGTGAATTATAGAACGTTAGTTACACTGTCGGAAATCACTTTTTCGAGCCTCATTTGAAGTGCAATAACGTGCAATTTGTGTTCCAGTGACAACGGTGTGTTTATTTTTCTTGCGGACTTTGCCGTGCAGGAGAATGAAATGTCTTTTATTAGTAAAAATGGTAAGGTATAATTCTTTTCAAATTCCATGGATAACTTAATAGATGGATATTGAGATGATAAGCAGTCTGTGAACTGGTTCAACTCTTCTTTAGTGGAATGCCAAAAAACGAAAGTCCAGGGGAGTTGGAAATGATTCAATTACATAATTCTCCAATTCCTATAAGAGAATTTCTGCTAAGATAGACGAGAGTGGGGAGCCCATTTTTGGCATTCCACTAAAGAAGAGTTGAACCAGTTCACAGACTGCTTATCATCTCAATACCCATCTATTAAGTTCTCCATGGAATTTGAAAAGAATTAAACCTTACCATTTTTGGATTTTTATTTAAAACGAGACCATCATAGACAAACTGTTCCATATTCAGTGTATCAAAAACCCACATCCTCTACCGTCATGATTCCATCTCAATCATCTCATCCATTAAACCAAAAACTCACATCCATCCAATTCCAAGTACGACAAGCATTTAGCCACTCATCTACAGTAACATTACGAAATCAAGAAATAGCCAAAATTAAAATATCTGCATCTCATCATGGCTACTCAGATGACATAGTTAATTCTGTAGTAAAGAAAATAAATTGCACATTAGATACCACATTAATAAAAGATCATAGACCAGTTAAATATGTGGGATCACTTCCATACATTCCCAGCATCATCAATATACTCAAAAATGTTTGTCATCGTCACAATATTGGCTTCAGTGTACGAACACACAATGTACTTTCAGGAATAAAAAATGATAGAGACGTTGTTCCTTTGGACAACCGATATGGAGTATATGTCATCCCAATGAAGACAATAGACATTGAAGATGAATGTATATATGTTGGATCTACACTTCGCTCATTAAAAACTCGTTTAAAAGAGCACCAATATAACATAAAGACAAATTCATCACTTCCCTATCAAGGCTATCATGCAAAGGATCTCATTACCCATGTTGGAATGAAGCCAACATCCTCGCCACGCCCTACTCAAAAGCATCAATCCTACTACTAGAAAGTCTATTTATTCACAAATATGGTGAAGTATGCTGCAATGATGTAATACTCCTTGTCACATCCCTTTACCTTGGAAAACGATGCTTAATGAGTTATAACATGTAGAGACGTACACCAATTATTTCCTTCAAACATAGTTTTTAATACGTTGCTTGACACGTAATACATTTATCGATGTTAACAAACCTTTCACGAGATATGATGTCCATCACGAGCAGGTCACAATATCAAGAAAACCACATAACCTTAATGTATTTAAATCATGCTCAGTTCCATTCTGCTAATAACATAGATGGGTCCGTTGCGGGCCTGAAAGTTCTAATGTTTTCTATATGAATTTAATAATTAAATTCATCACATTAAATCATCTAAACAGTCAAATGTGTTATTTGAATCTGTTATTAGAATAATGATCATGTAAAGACTGCAGAAATCAACATAGAAAGATTTATAGAAATGTTAAGATAAATGTTATAAAGTTCAAGGAAAGATTTCGGCCCAAAATATTAAAATTTATGGAAAGTACAGCATTTTTTCTTGAAGCTTGCAATTTCTAAGAAAATGGCTTGGCATATACACACACATTACATGTAGCACTAAAAGGGCTTACTTAAATTTCAATGTTTCAGAAGCTGATACATCGAAATAACATCAAGGTTTCATTTTACCGATATTTGAAACTTGTAAAGAATATTTTCTGTGTAAAGTAAATGTATTTCTTTTTGTTGTATTCTTGTAAAGAGGAAGGGAATATCATTTTTGTGTCATGAATTGGCTGTGTTTTGATCGATGTTTCAGCAACGAAATAAAGTTCTTTCCCTATATGCTACTGGGAGAAATCTAAAAAACATCAAGGTTTCCACTGACACATCGAGCGTTTAACAGATATTATTGTTTACTCGATTTGAATTGGTGAGTAATCACCGTTATATTGAGCAGCAATTTTACTCACCAATGTGATCATTTACTGCTGCAGATGGAAAAGTATAAACTCATCGGCTTATTAGCAAAAACATCGAAACATCAAGTTTTTCACTGATACATGGTAAATTTTCACCGATACTATAAATTTTTTGGGGGGAATGAGTAAACCCAGAGGGAAAAGAAAGATTTACAAAATAGTTTTTATTTTGCACAGTTAGTGGCTACTTTTAGGTTCAGATAAAGCCGCCATCCATGTAAATAATGGTAGTTACATTAACGTTCTTATTAAGTCCCCTCCCCTTCCTTTTCAAGCTGGAGACTTCTCTTTAGCCACTAAGATTTAACTTACCAGCCATTTCTTTGGAGGGGGGGCACTAACTAAAATTCCAGTTTACACCTATAGTCGCTAGACTTCAAAATCAGGATGGGCGAGCATTTTTTTTTTTTTTTTTTTTTTTTTTTTTGGTGAGGCAAGCATGATAGTAATTTTTCTTTTCTATTAAACACTGAGAGAACTAATTTTTAATGCTTTTCACTTCCGGCTTCAAAGGAATTCATGCAATCCTCCCTCCTCCACCTGGACACACGCACATACATACACAGGTCTGACTAGTTACGTCACTTATGTAAGATGAAAGTGTTGGTAGCATGTCGCCTTCAACTTTTTGCTTGCTCTGAATGCATTGTCTTAAGTTGCTTTTCAAAATTTAGCATTTTTGCTTACAAAAATAGTACTGTACTTGAACAATTTAAAGGAAAACGTCATTTTTGTTTATCTAAATCAAATTTTAAGTCGTGCCATGCTGCCATAATACCTCCTCTCCTCCTCCTTAACACCCCCTGCCTTCAAGCCAGCGACTTTGCCACGCACTCCTCTCTTACAAAGCAGTCTTCAGCCACTTCCTGTACTTTCACTGTTCCGGAGCAGTCTTAAGAGTGCTACTGTATCTTTTTTCAATTCAATTCACAATACATTTATTTTGCTGAGCCAAAAACCAGTATTATAAAAATATCAACTGAATCTGAAACAAAGCACAGCAAGGAAGCAGGGGGGGAAAGGCCAGCAAGGCCTGACAGGGTCCCATGCTCCCTAGACCAATTTTACACTGAGGTCACCAGTTAAAGTTCAAACAAGTCAGAGTTTCAAGAGAGAAAAAAAAAAAGGTAATGATATATAGAAAGATGATAATAAACACTACAGGTAATAATACCATTGAAAATCAATTTATATTGAGATATACAAGTCATAGTCATAGTCCCCCTCCAATGCAATCATCAATATGAAGAGCTGCAACTCATTATGAAGTTTTTTAATTTTCTTTTTAAAAAGGTTAAAGTTATTTAAAGAAGTCAGTTCCGTCGATAATAAGTTCAAGTAGTGCAGGCCACTGTAATTTATACTTTGCTCGTGGTCTCCATCATCGGATGAACAGGCCGAATATGTGATTTAGTGCGTGTGTCGTGTGAGTGTATCTGTGGTACAATTTGTATGATGTCAGTGTGTAAATTATTCGTAATTTGCCTGAACATAATTTTCCCAATATTAAAGTATTATAGTTGGTTAATCTTAAAAATGTTGTATTTGCTTAGGAAAACTCTCGTGTTGATGTACAGTGATAGTTGTGTATTTCTATTAAATTTTAGATCAATTAATCTTATATATTTGTTTTGAAGAATTTGAAGTTTTTTTGAAATTATATTTAGTCGTCTGTCCCCACGATAAGATAGCATAATTAATATGAGTCTGAAACATGGTTTAATATAATTAAACTAGTGTTTTATAGGAAAGGTTTGTGAATAATACCAGGCTGATAACTCCAGCATTTTTAGAGAGTTTGAGAAGAAGAGGCTCCACATGTCAGTTCCACCTAAGGTCCCTATTTAAAGTAATCCCCAAGTAAAGTGAGGAATTAACCTCTTCTGTATTTGTACCATGACTAGTTAATGTGATAGAATGGGATAACATGGAAAGTTAGGCTCCACTTTCCGTGTTGAAACTCCCCTATTTTGTAAAGAAAATGAACAGCAGATCAATTAGTAAACCCCCCTCTACCCACATTCCTCATTATCCCCCCCCCCCAGCCCTACAAGCCTGAAAAGAGGCTTAAACTAAGGAATTGGAAGAGTGGAGGACTGGAGGACAACTGAATGTTCATGGGCCTATGGATATTTTGGTAACCTTTCGATGGAGAAGTAAACAATGCACTTCCTAGTGGAAAATATGTAAGGCTACATGAAATAAAACACAAATTCATATTATATTTTAAAGTTAAATGTACTGAAAAATGGCCCATTTTGAACTGGGTGGGTGGCAGGGTGGGCAAGACAATTGAACCCACCCTCACATCCCCTTGGCAACATCCCTACTGAGATGACAATGGGCTTACTGTCTTCGTCTCATCTATAACGTATAAGTACACACACACACACTTGTCAAGCAATCCCTACTTGCTACAGCCCTAACAAAGAGCTAATGCATGACAAAGAACCACAAAAGATTTACAGATCTCCCACAACTTAACACTCACAACATTCACCAAATTATTGGAGGGGGTAAAGAGATCAGACGTATGATAGGAACGTCAGGAGAAAAATTGAAAAAAATGGGGCGAAAACATAAACTACGAGATTTGATGTATATTTCAGAACCAATTGTAATTGTGCATCACTATGTACTTTTATATTTACATCTATAAATCAACATTTCCCTCAAGATGCAGACTGGCACAAGACAGACCGTTGTGGAAAAAACTTGGGGAGACCTTCGTCCATCAGTGGATTGATAATGGTTGACAATGATGATGATTGATATATATATGTATATATATATATGGGATGTAAGGTCAGGTGATGCGTAACATCACAGCCTCTCCTTGACAAATGTCAACCCCGCCTTCTCGTGGTGCATCCTGATCCCACTAAAGGGGCTCTGACGACCGCCCATAGCGGTATAACTATACCATCGGGATTAGAGGAAATTCTATCCCACACTCACCAACCCGCTTGGCCAGCGTGGTGAGTTATGGCAGAACCCTCCAAAATGATTCCACAACTTAAATCTTGGCCCTCAGTCTCCGGCAGCTGGAATGTACCTGGCCAAGGCAGCGGCCAGTGCGACATGAAGGCAGAGGGTGCTAAGAATCCCCGGAGAACCGGACTAGGCTGCCATCTGATGCTGACCTTGGCTACTTACAATGGACGCTCTCTATCTTCTGATTCAAGGCTTCTTGAATTGGAAGAGGAACTACAAAGGATCAAGTGGGACATCGTGGGGCTAAGTGAAGTAAGGAGAAAAGGAGAAGATCTCATCGAACTGAAAAGTGGACATCTCTTCTACTATCGTGAGACAGATACTGGCAGAACTAGTGGTGTTGGATTTATAATAAACAAGAAACTGAAGGATAAAGTTGTAGAAGTTGAAAGTTCCTCTGACAGAGCTGCACGACTTGTTATCCAACTCTCGAAAAGATACCAGGCTCAGATTATTCAAACTTATGCACCCACCACAAGTCATCCTGAAGAAGAAATTGAAGAATTTTATGAGGAAATTTGTCATCTAAATAATAAAGGTAAGCAGCACTTGAAAATAATTATGGGAGATTTCAATGCAAAAATAGGGCAACGGCAACAGAATGAAACTTCAGTAGGTAAATTCGGTCATGGCAACAGAAACCAGCGTGGAAATACTCTCGTTGAGTTTGCAGAGGCAGAAGGGTTTTTCATCTTGAACTCCTTCTTCAAGAAAAAGCCACACAGGAAATGGACATGGAGACATCCAAATGGGACGACAAGTGAAATTGATTTTATTATGTGTAACAAAAAATTCGTCATAGAAGACTGCAGTGTGCTAAACAAGTTCAACACAGGTAGTGACCATAGATTGGCGAGATGTAAGATGCACCTCAACACTAAACTTGAACGTGGCAAGCTCATAAGACAAACGAAATCTATTGACATAACCAACCTTAAAAAACACCATAATACCTTCAAGTTAGAACTGAAGAACAGGTTCTCCGCTTTAGAAGGCCTAACATTGGAAGAAGTGGACATCTCTGAAGTTAACAGAAAAGTAACCAAAGCTCTTATGGAAACAGCAACAAAATTAGCTGGGTCTAAGAACAAGTTGCATGTGAACAAATTATCAGGAAAACCAAAATGTTGATGCAAAAAAGAAGAGAGATGAGGACAACTAAAGAAGATGTGACTTCCAAAGTGGAATATATAGAGCTATGCAAGACAGTAAGAAAAAGTATCACTGAAGACGTAAGGAAATTCAACTGTGAACTAGTGAGGAAAGCAATTGAAAACAACCAAAGCCTAAAGATAGCAAAGGGACATCTCAGTAAGGGAAGAAAACAGATTATGGCACTGAGAAAAGAAGATGGTTCTGTAACAAGAAATAGAGGCGAAATTTTGACAAGAGTGAAAGATTTCTACTCCAAATTATATGAAAGGGATGATATATGCACTCCAGACATCATGAAAGATACCAGTACCAGATTTCCTCCAGTCCTTCCAGCAGAAGTTGCACATGCAATCAAGAACATGAAGCGAGGAAAAGCTCCAGGAGAAGATGGAATTACTGTAGACATCATACAAGAAGCAAGTGGAGAAATCGAAACAGTACTCGCCCAAATTTTCACTCAATGCCTTAATGAAGGAAAGATTCCCGAGGATTGGAACACCGCTACAATGATCCTGCTACATAAGAAAGGTGACATTGAGGATCTCGGAAACTACAGACCTATCAGCCTCCTATCAGTAGTTTATAAAATCTTCACTAAAGTTCTTTCACACCGCTTGAAGGTAACACTGGACATGGCTCAACCGAGAGAACAAGCTGGATTCAGGAGTGGCTACAGCACAATAGATCATATTCACGTGCTGAGAGAACTAATTGAAAGAGCGAGGGAATATGAACTTCCATTGTGCATGGCTTTTATCGATTATGAAAAAGCCTTTGATTCGGTGAAACCATCAGCAGTTACAATGGCTCTGAAAACCTGCGGTATTGAAGATGCATACATTAATATTATTAATAACATCTATGAAAATGCAAGTGCAAAGATTAGGCTGTTTGAAAATACAACACACGTAAAAATTGGAAAGGGAGTGAGACAAGGTGACACCATATCTCCGAAGCTCTTTAATGCCTCATTGGAGGGTGTTTTTCAGTCGCTGAGCTGGGAAAACAAGGGGATAAAGATTAATGGAGATTATCTAACCCACCTTCGCTTTGCTGATGACATAGTCATTTTTGCAACTACCCCATCAGAGCTGCAGAGTATCATCCAGGAACTTGCTGACAAGAGTAAAGAAGTGGGATTAAAAATGAACTTTCAGAAGACAAAAGTGATGTTCAATGCTTTTACAAGAAATGAAGATTTATCGATTGATGGAGAAAAGCTGGAGATAACAGACACGTGCGTTTATCTTGGACAGCAGATATCAAGTGAGGGTCACATTGATGAAGAAATTAATCGGCGTACAAAACTTGCCTGGAGAGCTTTTGGAAGAAACAGCATAATTTTCAAGAGCAATATGCCATTATGTCTTAAAAGAAAAGTGTTTGATCAATGCATCCTTCCAGTGCTTACGTATGGTGCAGAGACGTGGACCTTAACTAAAAGAGACATACAAAGGCTGCAGACAACTCAAAAAAGCATGGAGAGGTGCATGCTTGGTGTAACCAGGAGAGATAAGAAGAGGAACTCGTGGATCCGAAAAATGACAAGAGTGGGAGACATCATGATCAGAGTTAAATCCCTGAAATGGCAATGGGCTGGACATACTGCCAGAAGGACAGATCATCGATGGACAGCCGAAATTTTAGATTGGATTCCAAGGGACAGGAAAAGACCCAGAAGAAGACCACATGGGAGATGGGTGGATGAAATTCGAAAGTATGCAGGGGTGACATGGAGGAGACTGGCACAAGACAGACCGTTGTGGAGGAAACTTGGGGAGACCTTCGTCCAGCAGTGGATTGATAATGGTTGACAATGATGATGATGATGATATATATTAAAAAATGCAAAACTCAAAGAACAAATTTTTTGAAAAATGAAAACAACAAAAAATTCTGAGAACTAGCAGAAGATCAACCACCAATCCCCAACCGTCCGAAGCAAGCTAGCTCCGAACGATGGAAACCAAACATACAGAAGAACGCGTAGAAGCAGATCAATGACTGATTCTCTGATGGCTTCGTCAAGGGCAAGCATAAAGAAAATCACTCATTTACCTACTGAGACCAGTGAATTGTGGGTTTCTGCCAATTTAATTTGCTATAAGGACGGATTAAATTTAAGGTGATGAAGCCATCGGGGAATCAGTCATTGATCGGCTTCCTGCATTCTTCTGTTTGTTTGGTATCCATTGTTCAGAGCTAGCTTGCTTCGGACAGTTGGGATTGGTGGTTGTTCTTCTGCTCGTCCTCGGAATTTTTTGTTTGTTTTCGTTTTTTCAAAAAATTTTGCTCTTTGAGTTTTGCATTTTTTTAATATTGTGGTTTGATCTTTCTTTTATGCAGCCTTTGGTGCTTTGGAATTTCAAATTTGTACTTGGTTTTTGTTTAATTCTTCTTGTTGCTTTTTTGCTATATATATATATAATATTTGAATCATCATTATCATTGTCAACCATTTACAATCCACTGTAGGATGAAGGTTTCCCCAAGTTTCTATCAATTACACATTTTGCTAAACTTTTTCTGAAACACTTGGTAATCTGATTTTTTTTTTTTTTTTATTGGAGATTTAACAATCGCCGGGCCGCCCTCGGTGGCGCAGTGGTCTAAGCGATGGCCTCTGATCATTCGTCCGTCAGGGGTCCGGGTTCGAATCCCGGTGAGGCATGGATGTTGTGTTTGTCTTACGGCACTGGTTCTCTCCTTCCCTGGAACCAGTGACCCTAAATTAGGGATGGGCGACTGCTTATAGCCCATTGAGTTGCTCACGGTGGTCGTTAAACCTCCAATCAAAAAAAAAAAAAAAAAAAATCACCGTGAGCAACTCAATATGCTATAAGCAGTGCCACCCGTCCCTAATTTAGGGCCACTGGTTCCAGGGAAGGGAGGGAGCCAGCGCCATAAGACAAACACAATATCCATGCCTCACCAGGATTTGAACCCGGACCCCTTCCGGGTGAATGGTCAGAAGCCATCACTTAGACCACTGCGCCACCGATGCAGCTGATTTCACAGGATCTCTTGAATTCAGTTTTTCTACCCTTTGCCCTTGTTTACTAAAACCACAACAGTTTATCTTCAGTCACTTGGACCAATTCTTGAATTCCAACATATTTCTACCAGTTTTGTCATAATATTTCAATAATTTTAGATTATAGTGAAAAACGGATCTGCTTTGCTGTCTTGATATGTACACAGACCTGCCAACTGTTACGATTTTATCATATTTAGTACGATAAATCACGCTGCAGTACGATAATATGATTTTGCCACCAAAAATACGATTTTTTTAAAAAGAGTAATTTTTTCTCTTTTGAGGCAGAAGTAGGAAGAAATTTACATGTGATATGTGTTTTTCCCCTTCAAAAGATATTTTTTCTCGGAGAAGTTTCCAATTTCTCTTAACAAATTCTCCTGCTTCTAGTTTCTCAATGGAAATAAAGTAAGTCAAGTGCGAATTGGCAACCAATGGGTGAATCCTGATTCGTTTCGTATTTTCGACTGTTCGTCATACTGAAAGCTGCTGATTGGTCGGCACTGGTGGTGGAATGTGTACTAGCATAGGCGTAGCCAAGGGTGTGGTCCTTTGGTCCGGACCCCCCCCTTTGAGGGGAGATTTAGTACAAATTTAAAGCAATATGTATGTATAAATGGGGCTTTCACCAATGAACCAAACCTATGGACCCCCCACCCCTTAAGAAATTTCTGGCTACGCCACTGTATACGAGTGTGTTTATTCAAAGCAACCTCCCTTCCCCTACACCTGCTACACCTGCAACCCTTAAGAATTTATATAGCTACATGTTACACCATCGAGAATTTATGTAGCTGAAATGGGCTTCAAAAATTGTCAGCGCGTGTCATCTTACGATTTTTCTATTGGAGGGTTATGTTTTTTGGTTCAGAGAGGTTGGCAAGTCTGTACATCACCTCTGTAGTATGTCACAAGGCATAGTAGCATCTATTAATATTAGGAATGATGGTTGAAAAATCAATTTTCTTGTTTTTTAAGGTTATTGACTAAGCTGAACTTCTAGAAATGAATGTAATTATTATACCATTGCTTGTTAGGAGTAAAACACTGAAAGAAACATTATCTTGTAACAAATGGTGAAGTAGTGTCTCAGACTTTAAGTACAATTAGACCAGCTGTTACTTATGTAATTGGCCACTTAAATTGTACACAAAAACACAAAGCAAGGGAGTAAAAGTTAGCAAATAGACAGTACTTTGTTTTTCTTTATTAAGTGTCTTGGCTTAGTGCAGGGAGTAAATTAACAGTAGTTCAGTTTACAATTATAAATAGTTTCACTCGTTTTGTTAATGTGGGATATTGTTTCAATCTGACCAAAAATAAGCCATTTTATGTATCTAAAAGGGAAAAAAACAAAAGGCCTGTGGCTGATAAAACTGAAAATGTATGTGCTGTGATTGTACACTGCCGGACAATTGCTAAGGACGGATGACAATAGCAACGATAGCAACCATAAAATGGAAAGCAGGAAAATGTGGAAATTAGCATAAGTGCGGGATACAGTAAGACGTGTTGTGCGTATGCAAATTTTGGATTGCCGAACTTGTTCGTGACGTCATAGCGCTGATAAGAGATATAAAGGATTTGACGCGTATTGACCGTTGTTGTTCAGACGCAAAGTTGAAAGGAAAAGAATCAATTGGCGAACTTGCAATTTTCAGTATGTCTTCTTGACATCACCTAGATGATTTTACGCGTGTCCGTATTATTGGCAAGATTGAAGAAGAGCGAAAAATAACAGATGTTGCCAGGGAGTTCAACGTCAGCCACAGTGTTGTTTCAAGGCTTTGGAAATCATTTCAAACAAATGGAGAGTGTAGCAAACATCACGGGGGAGGTCGTGTTCGCAGTATGACACCTGCAGAAGATCGGTACATAGTGCTATCAACAAAAAGACACCGGCGCAGCACAGCTAGTGAGGTAGCAAATCAGTTTATGGCTGCTACTGGCAAGCGGATCTCCCGAAAAACTGACACCAGACGTTTGCATGAAGGAGGACTATACGCCCGCCGTCCTGTTGTGTGCATCCCATTGTCCAGACGTCACCGTACCGCCCATTTGCAATGGTGCCATCAACATCGCAATTGGACTGATAACGACTGGTCTGCTGTCCTCTTCTCAGATGAGAGTAGATACAGTCTATCGTCTGATTGTCGACGACAACTGATCTGGCGTGATAGTGGTACTGCATATTGTCCAGCAAACATACAGGAAAGAGACCGATATCCGACATGTAGTGTCATGGTATGGGCTGGCATCATGATCAATGGCCGTACGTCCCTCTATGTGCTTCCAACTGGGACTATGACTGGCCAACGATACATTAATGATGTTCTGCTACCTCATGTTCGCATGTTCTGTGGTGCTGTTGGTGATAGATTCATTTTCATGGACGACAACACAACATGTCATCGAACAGTCGCTGTCCAGGAGTGTCTTGAGAGCGAGGATATTCAACGCCTCATATGCCCAGCACGTTCTCCAGATCTGAATCCCATTGAAAATGTGTGGGATGCTTTGGGGAGGAGTCTTGCTGGTCGCCAATGCCCTCCAATAAACAAGGACACCCTCATCCGTGCACTGACAGAGGAATGGGATAAATTACCCCAACAGCTGCTTGATAATGTTGTGCAAAGCATGACACGACGTGTGGAATCTTGCATCGCCCTCCATGGTGGCCATATCCCGTATTGACATCTTACGCCGGAACGCCTGCGGACGGTAATTGCATTTTTTTCACGTTTACGTATTCTGCACAAAATGGCCTGTTTGTCCCTTGAACACGTTCCAAAGCCTTCTGGATTTCAGAGCACAATAAATTGTCTTTCTTGTAATGTCCTGGCATTCTGACATTATTTTATTTCACTTGCCATCCAACCACACTTACTTTTTTATGCGCTATATAGCCGTTTATGATCCGTCCTTAGCAATTGTCCAGCAGTGTATTAGCATATACAATAAGCTGTTCTTGTTTTTTTTTTCTTTGTCATGTTTTAGAGTTAAATTCATAAATAAATATAGAATAAAAGTAATAAAACACTGTGAATTTAAAATGTTTTGAATGTATTTCATAAGAAATATGCAGGAAAGAAGCCACTGTGGTAAGTGAATTATATGGCCAAAGAAAAAATATTCTTTCTATTGGACACTATGATTGTGTTTTGGGCTGTTTTCTGCCCAAACTATTGCTAAATTTACCTGCATAAATACTATAGTAATAGATATCAGCTTACCCTTTTAGGTTAGCTTCTGTTGAACATTTTCTTGCATGTCAGGATTCTAGGTTTCCTGTAGGTTCCAGCTGGGTGTGGTCCTCTCATTTCACCATTGTTGTACTTCACAAGTGCGACACGAAGCAGTTTTGTAATAGCCCGAAGTTCACCATGACTTTAAAAATATTTTACACTCACTTGAATTCTTTTACTAACACATAAATCCAAACATAGGTAACTCAGGAAACCTATTAAACATACATGCACTTAACAAAACGTTAACATACCACCAAATTCACACACACATCCAAACCAGGTACTAAAAGACACAGACAATTGTAACTAAACTCTAAGAACTTATTTACACTATGTACATCAAACTGGCTATTATTGCTATTAATGCCATTCTATGTATTTGCACATTAACTCAATACTCACATGTGCTAGCTAATCCTTTTACCACATCTCTGCTTTCCCCACACAGATCGCCTCCAGCGCTTTTTGCCATCTCCATGGCCATCCTCAGGAAGCATTAGCGATGTTGATCCATCTGCTGCCACAGAGTGAGGGAGCGAAAAAATTTGCAACTGGTTAGATCTCAACGTCATCGCCAAGTCCTCTACCATGGCTTCATCTATTGCACAATCTGGAAAAACTTTTATTTACTTCTTCTGTTGCTTTGTTTTTTGTGTTCTATTTTAATTAATTCTTTCCATTTTTCACTTAGGATATTAGGGTCATTAGCATTAAATTAATTAAAATAGAACACAAAAAACAAAGCAACAGAAGAAGTAAATAAAAGTTTTTCCAGATTGCGCAATAGATGAAGCCACGGTACAGGATTTGGCGATGACGTTGAGATTGGACCAGTAGCAAATTTTTCGCTCACTCACTCTGCGGCAGCAGATGGATCAGCATCGCTAATGGTTCCTGAGGACAGCCATGGAGATGGAAGAAATCGCTTAAGGCAATCTGTGTGGGGAAAGCAGAGGTGTGGTAAAAGGATTCACCAGCACATGTTGTGAGCATTGACTTGAGGCGAGATGTGCAAATGAGATAGAATGGCATAAATAGCAATAATAGCTGGTTTGATGTACATCGTGTAAATAGGTTTTAGAGTTTAGTTACAATTGTCTGTGTCATTTAGTACTTGGTTTGGACGTGTGTGTGAATATAGTGGTATGTTAAAGTTCTGTGAAGTGCATGTATGTTTAATAGGTTTCCTGAGTTGCCTAAGTTTGGATTTATGTGTTAGTAAAATAATTTAAGTGAGTGTAAAATATTTTTAAAGTCATGGTGAACTTCGGGCTATTACAAAACTGCTGCGTGTCGCACGTGTGAAGTACAACAATGGTGAAATGAGAGGACCACACCCAGCTGGAACCTACAGGAAACCCAGAATCCTGACGTGCAAGAAAATGTTCAACAGAAGTTAACCTAAAAAGGGTAAGCTGATATCTATTCTTTCTATTGGTGTGCCTCTAAGAAGCATGTGAAATAAAAAGGTGCTCCAATTATTTTCTATAATGTCAAACTTGTGCTCCATTAGAAGGACGAAAACAACAAACAAAACAAAAAAACTTGAAAGAAGGAGCCAGAGATGTGAGTGTTCTATATTTCTTTTCCCCTGGCTACCAATTCCACAAGTAGGTATGCTTCTTTCCAGATATGTATAAGAACCAATAAAATCCTGGTATAATGTTCTTCCACCCCCATGAAAGATGATATGCCATCTGTAAGCTTTGCCCTTTTCAAAGATTATACAGTTTCAGTGCTCTGCAGTAAGTTATGCAATTATATTAAAAACCTACTGCAAAAAAAAAAATTTCAGGAATATAAAGAATGTACTGCACAGTTTTTTTAATTGAAACTTCCAAGCAATTTCACTGTGAAGCATCTGTATGCTACATAAAGAAATACAAACACAGATATCACTAAAAACAGTGGCAGCCTTCGAAAGGAGAAAAGATGGGAGCTATAACATTGGTCACTTGTTTGTCGTGATAAAATACCTTATTTACTTATACTGTGCAGAATTATTTATTTATACCTTGTAAGGACAATCATATTAATTTCTTAGAAAAACAAATATATAAATAACACCCCATTAAAATATGCCCAAGTGCATAAACCATGTATTTTTTAAGCTTTGTAAAGGAAAAATAAATACATACCTTGTTATGATACTGTATATACTCGTGTATAGGTCGACTTTTTTTAATGAAATATTTAGGTCGAAATTAGGGGTTGAACTATACACGGAAAATATTTCTGATAGGTTAAAAACCAAAATTTTGATATCTTATGGAAATGCGCATATTTAGCCCTTTGTGCCATCAGTTCATTTGCAGTTGTATATTTAGTCATTTTCCGGGTTGTTACTGGTACAGAAGAAAATTATTGCTAAGAATTTTCTTGATTTTACATGTACAAGTTTTTTTTATTCACTAATAGAAAAACTCATTTCGCAAGGATGTCTCAAAGTCTGTTTTAGATCTGTCGATATGGGCTTGACTGCCCCGCTGGTAAATCACCCAGAGGAAAGAGGTGAACGCGTCAGCCAGTAGTTTAAGTTGCACTGTGCCGTGACTTACTACCGTGCTCAATTCTTGATGGGGGGATGAAGAGGGAAAAGAACACACTATTGCAAAAGGAGAATGCTACCGCTGCTTAGCAGCGGCGGAGAAGAGACGCATGACAATCTACAGAACAGCGGTAACTTGATCAATGCATTCCAAAAATGAAAGTGTTTAAACTTGGCCGATTTCTCAGAATAACATTGCCACTGATAGTAAAAAAGTGAATGAGTTTAACAACCTACTTACGTTTGTTATTAAAATTGAGTGTGTCCCGTCTCTAAAAATCAAACAAACAGTAACCTTTTCTGAAGACTAAGAGCGAGCAAAAAGGATTGCTTCTTTACTGAATGCGGCGATGTTTGGTTTTGTCACTAAAGCCGATTGTTCATCACAAACATGGTGGAGAGGGGGAATGAAACTCGGGAGTAGATAAATGACCTCTCTGTCAATCACAAACTCCAAATATGTTTCAGGAAGTATATTTTTTTCTTTTTAAATAACGATGTGACTTACGACGTCACGATTCGTTTGCTGCAGGAGCAAATGCTTTACTCTCCATGAATGAAGTAACTGCAGAAAACTCGATCGCAAAAGTGGGAGATGGGGGTGGTGGGGTGGGGACCAATGTGGAATAGTGGGTTGGTATATTGTTAAAGTGTGTAACGTTCCCCTGAAAACTCTCTAACCAGGATAGTGAGCCCTATCATCTTCCCAGAATGGTGCCCCAATTCCATCCACATTTTGCAGGAAACTGCTGCAAGCACAACATTGTGAGAGCCAGCTACATCAATAAATAATTTAGTAGGTTCACATTTCTGCAGGCGGGCGCATTCTCCGAATTTTTTTTTTTTTTTTTTAATTTATACACAGGAGTAGGTAGATATATAAAAACTGCAGATGTGTACCTCTGACTCCAGCCCACCGTCAGGAACGGCTGCAGTGGTGTCGCCAACGTCTGCACTGGAGAACGCAATGGCGATCTGTCGTGTTCAGCGATGAAAGCAGATTCTGCTTGGGAGCCTCCAATGGCCGTATGCGTGTTCGCAGACGCACAGGGAAGCGTCTCCACCCTTCTTGCATCCGCCAGCAACACACAGGGCCTACACCTGGTCTCTTGATGTGGGGAGTGATCAGCTATCCCTCCCATTCACGACTAGTGTTTGTACCGGGTACGTTAAACAGCACCTCCTACGTCAACAACATCATCCAGCCCGTTGTCATGCCATTTGTAAGGTCGGTCCATTGTGGTGTTTTACAGCAAGATAACGCACGCCCACACACATGCACTTCAGGGTGTGAGACAACTTCCATGACCTGCACGTTCACCGGATTTGTCCCCCATTGAGCACGTGTGGGATTTTATGGGACAAAGACTTATCCGGTCTCCACGGCCAGCCACGACCATCCCCGATTTACGCGTCCAGGTTGAGGATGCTTGGAACTCAATACCCCAAACTTACATTCAACATCTGTACGACAGACTCCATGCCAGAATTGCACAGTGAGACGCAGTTTATGGCGGTTCAACCTCGTACTAACCATGTTACATGGAAATGTTATTTTTCAGTTTACCAGCAAATACAGCTGTATTTTGCCATAATGTTTTGACCACTTTATCCTGTGTATTCCGTTATTATGCTGTATAAATTTTGTTGGTATCAGACGTCTCCTTCTTGGTGTTCTTTTTTCACTTTCCACCAGTGTATTAAGATGAGAATCGGGGGTCAACCTATACACGAGTATATATGGTTATTATATTTTTTCCACTCTGTACATACCTTGTTGTTTTCCAAGCATATCCGAGATTCTAATCACTTCATCTGGAAGCTCTGCAATTGCCCTTTGTAAATTTTTATCATGCTGTGGTTTTCTTGCACGTACCTTGGAGATAATTCCATCAGCTTTTCCAACATTAGAGTATTTTGATGTGACCGAAATACCTACTTTTAGAATTTTCTCCAAACTTAAAATTGTGGATCTAACATCCATTATGTCATTACCACCATTCATCTGTCTTAATGCACTAAATAAAGATTCTACAGGATCACTATTAAAACATCTTGTTAGCACATAATGATACCCATTATCAAGAAGATATCTTATACAGTCTGTAGTAGATCTTGTTAGTGTTTTGGCTTCAAAAATTTCTTTGCTTAAAAATTTATAAACATCTTTGTTATTTTCACAGGACTTTTTAATACTGGAAAGATATTGTAAAATATCATATTCTAGCCACTCTAGCCTTTCATCATTGCATGAGAAGAAATGCATTTTTTTCTTTATTAAGAAACTGTATGTACTGATGCTCGTTTGAAATATCATGGATAATAAACCATTTGTATATATTTTTTTAAAATTCAGTGGTAGCTGCAGCATTAGCAGACTGAATTGCTTGAGGATGGCGTGATCTTCATCTGGAAGCTCTGGAATTGTTCATCAAAAATTCTAAAGTTGCAGTAACGGGTGGAGAAAATATTAGAACTGCACGACTAACGTTCATTTTGTCAATGTTTGAAGGCTGAATGTGTCGATATGTGAGGTTTCTTACTGCTTTTATATTTTCATTCTGCTGCAGTTTATAAAAAAGTGCATATACTTACCACTGATACAGCTTGCTTTCCATTAGTCATTTCTTTTTCTAAAAATGATGACCTGACATTTTTGATAATGTGATTTGGATCGAAACTCACAAACAAAAGACAACTGTCATCATAAGCATGTGGAATTTTGTGACTCAGTCTCCCACCACACAGCGACCTGAACATTGCCACATTTGTTTTGTGGTTGTCTGTAACAATCCTGATTATTACAAATCCACATTCCTCAACTTTTTTATTAACACTTTTGGTCAAGGCGTAGAGTTCTTTACCAGTCAGCTGTTTTGAGAAAAAGTATGCACATGGAATTCTATAATTTGTAGATAAACCACACAAAACAAAACATAATAGGCAATTTGCAAGAGGCTGTTTCACATTTTCTTCTGAATCTTTAAGATTTGTTTTTGCCCCCCCCCCCCAAAAATCTAGACTTTTGTCATATATATATTGTGGTTTTATCGCCATTTAATAAGTTATTAAAGATAATAACTTCTCATAAGCATGCAGAGTACAAGATTCCTCTTGCAGCCTCTCTTTAATAAGAGGTCACTTGTCACAGGTTCAACATATCTTGAGATTGTTATCCTGTGAGGTAGTTTCATAAGATTTCTTTCACGCACTAAATTATATCCTTTGGGAGAGGTTGCAGGATAGGTTGCAAGTACACATTCACGCAAAGTCCTTTCATTCCAGGCTGTTTTGTTTTGAAATTTTTTTTTATTTGCTGCAAGATAAAACCGACATGGATTTTTATTTCTCTGTTTCATCCATAACAATAAGGTTTTTCAAGAGTTGAGTGGTACTTATTTTCTTGATAATAATTAAGTATTTGCTGTAATTTTTTAATTTTTTGCTTTTGTTGTTCTAACATACGTTTCTTTTTCCACAGAAACAACTCAAAAGACGTACTTCTTTATGCTTTTTTTTTTTTAAGTTTGCCACTTTAGATGGTAGGAGGTTGACATTGTAATTCTTCGACAGAAGTGGCACTTGCTGTAAAGATTGGAACACTCATTTTCTTTTGCAGATCTCAAAAAATGCAAAAACAGTTCTGATTCAGCCAAAGTGCTCCTACCTTGATTTGCTTCAGACATTTCTGGCATCTCATTACCTGGAAAAACATTTCCCAAATCTGGTATTGCCTCTTTAGCATTCGTTTTTGTTTTCTTGTTAATTCTAATAATATTTCCCATCTTTTTCTTTTGAACTTGTTTTTCTGAATGCTGATCAGCCTTATGGTCGGTCAGAGCTTTTTTTCTGGAAAAAAAGGTGCCAGTACTCACCATGAAGATGTTATTACAGCAACTTCCACACTTTTAACATATCCTCCGATATACCCTCGTTGTTTCTAGAATGCTTCTTACTTTTGGTATGAACTACAGAATGATGACCTCGGAACAGCCATGAGTCCACATATTTGCTAGGGTTGAACTGAGTGAGAGGAGGTACTACTATTCTGATAAACATCAGTACAGAAGTTGTCGTACAAGCAGAGATGACCTAGATGAAGTTACTATATGATTCATCTGAGAGAAACCCCTTTCACATTCACTGGGAGATATTGCAATTGTGCTCAAAGTGTGTTTTCGATTAAATAATATGTCCGGGACTTTATTTACTTGAGGATACTCACGGAAACCACGGACTGCTTCTCTTTCATTTAAGCGGAATTTGTGTTCTAACTTTCTAATTTCAGCTTCACCAAATGTCAGATGCTTCCCAGGATTTCCTGGACAATACTTGGAATCTAAAACCTTGGCACATTCAGGCAAATCAGCATCATCTTCTTCAAGCAAACGCTTTCCAACAGCCTCTTTCATACTTTTATAAAAAGCAGATGAACTTATTGAAGGACTGTGTCTTTAATTTGTGTGGAGCTCAATCCCTTTGAACTTCATGATCATCTGACTTTAAAGAGACATACTGTAGTACGGACCAGGATTTTCAATTCTTTCCTCAAAAAGTTGAACTGTTTTCTTTATATTCCTGTCTGCTTTGTACAAGTCAATATTTCTCTTTTGTAAATCTAGACTTAGTTTCACACATAAGGCCCAAATCAAGATCAAACTCGCATGACGCTATTTTTCTTAAAAGGCCCTAATAAAGATAGCGACCTGTTTTCCTTTTTCTGCTGTGTTCTTTTGCCTCCTAAAAGTGATTGACGAGGTCTTCAAAGTCTTGCCACACTGCAGAAACAGTGCGAAAGCTAGATGCAACCCAGCGAGTGCTTAAAATTCGGCCAAATTTAAGAAGTTGAAGTTCTAGAGTCACTGAACATTCCTGTAGTTCCCTAGCATTCTTAGGTGAAGCATGATAAGTCACATAAAGTTTGCCCATGAAACTCTTAGAGCGATTCACTCCTGCCACCTTGTTCACTGCTGTGTCACTAATAGACAATTCAAGGCGATGGCTAGCACAATGCCAGAAAATAACATTAAGAAACTTTTCTTGCATTAGCCTCAATTTGTGACCACTTTGTCTTGCATTAACCTCAATTCGTGAACACAGTAACATCTGCCGTAATATTTATAATACATTTTGCTGTCAATAAATCACAATATTTTAACATCTTAAGAAAAAGGTGCCAGTACTGCATACCATTGCGTACCGCCAGACAAAAAGCACTGCTTATGGACAACGGTAAACATCCTTGATATTTATGCATAAACTAAAAATTGAATGTCATCTGCAGTAACCCACATAAAAGAATTCAAAGTACAAAATCTGTGTATTTACAATTGCAAATTGTGGGTGCTGCTATATTTATCAAGAATATAAAGTTATACAATGTATTTAAATACAAAAAGATTTGTTTAATAAATGTTACAGTAGTATTTAAATAGAAATATAGATTCTAAAAGCATATGTTTAGATCCTAATTCTAAATTAAATCCATGTATAAATACAAACATAGATTTTAAATCACAAATGGGCAGAACAAATCGATAAATACACGTAGCACGAACACCATATTTCGGGAAATTTTATGATATTCTCTAGTAATATTTACTCAAGTTAATACTCATTAAGAAGGCAAGTGACAACATAAAGCATTGTTAACAATGTCAAAAATAAGGAGATTCACCAGTACTTAAAAGTTTACTTCACCCAAATAGGAGTAAAAGTTGTTCAAAATTCATGCAAGGACTGTACACATCACTATCAAAATTACGCTTAACAGATGGCAGTAAGATTCAAGGGATGATTGTTGGAAATATCCTAACAATGAGGTCCAACTTTCTTCAGCATTTGAACACGGTGCTTATAAAGTTTGCTTAATTTCCCCCCTCCATCTTAATAGTTCTGATCCTCTCTAAAGTTTGGGCTTTTTTTTTTTTTGTCTCTGTTCCCTAACAGCTGGTAAGGTAATGAAAAGCCTGCAAATATTAAACAACAACTGTATTCAGTTATTTTAGAATATATTTTTATTGACATTTAACTTTATTAATTTATCAGTCTTTTTTGACGGGAAAATGATGTTCTTCAAATACTGAAATTTAAGCAAAGCTAAATGTCAATATGCAATGTATCTGAACAAGAAAAAGGAAAGTTAAATGTCAATACAAAATATACTTGAATACTGCTGTTTTAATATTTTTTGCATATATCATTATTTTCCATGTGCCCTAATTGTACATACCCTTGTGCATACTTATGGAGGCTCCATAGGAACTGGACTGCATAAATCATTAATAATCTCTTGATGACTATCAACTATCTATCAAATCTCTTGATCACTATCCCTCTTCCTTAAAAAAAAAAAAAGAAAAAGTAATAATTGATCATTGAAGTTCTGTTTTAACTTCCAACAGTAAAGAACCAGACTTAACTCAGCAGCACATAAATAGAGGAGAGAGGAACAAATATTTTTTGTATTGAAAAATGAGACACAATGCATATGTTTTTTTGCATCAACTTGGCCTCATAATGTTTATTCTTTAATAATGCTTGTAAAACATGTTTATGGGTTTTTTATTGCATAATGCTTATTTGTTGTTCAATTAACAATTTATGCATCATTTACATTATGCATATGATTTTAGGGTTTGTACAAAAGTCTGGCTGAAAATCCCCAGACTCGTAGACCCAATCCCATATTATGCAAAAACTGAAATATTACCTTAGATAATCTCAATATTGTACATTTTTAATAAACATTACCAACAAACATAATTCTTTTCGATTTTGTTCATATGGAATAATTGTTAAAACATGGGTACAAAACAGAAAGAAATGGAAATAAACAGCATACACATGATGTTCTTATGCACCGACTATGCAAGTTGGAATTTGTGAATGGCATTCATGCGAAATTTGGCAGTTTTTGCTGTTTTTGAAAATCGGACACAAAAAATGCTGACCTACAAAATCTAAAAATTTGAATTTTTCATATGCTACCAATTGATATGCACCAATTTCAGTATGTAGCTTCTCATTTGAAGTATAGTAGATTCCAGTTAATTGGGAGGAGTGGAACATTTTGGCCCAATTATGCAAAATTTTATCCCGAAGAGCTAATTTGGGATGTTTTTCAAGAATCGTCCCAAATAAATGGCTGACTATATCCTCAATTAACCAATGAATCAATTAACCGGACTTCACTGTATTTGCAAAACTGAACAGTTAGTTTTAGTGAACTGTCATTTGGCACAATTCCTACTGATATCAATGGAGATGTGGTGATGGTTCCATAATTATGGACACACTACATCCCAACTATAAATGGGTCATTTCTTGTCAATTCAACACAGAATAGTCGCATTTTCAAAGTGACTCCTTTTCATTTTTATGAAACTCTGTAGATTTGTTGAATGTGTGACAATTTTTAGCACAAAATAGCCTTTAAATTTCCTGAGATAGGAGATCATGAAATTCAAAAAATTTTGCCAAATTTCAGTGTTTTGTATGTTGTAAAAGTACGTATTTATAACTCAAATTCTTTTAATCACAGGGCAATGAAGCTGTTTTTAATCTCTTTTTACTGGCTTCAAAATGATGTATTTACATTGATGCATAATTTTTCATTTAAAAGTCACAGCATTTAAAATTTGACTTTGAATTTCTTGAAAAATGACATTTTGATTTCTTTAAAAATAATATATGAAATTACATGACATAGGGATAATATTTTATAAATTTGGTGGTGGAAATTGAAGTGCGTAAAAAATTACAAGAAACTGTTAAATTGACATACTCCGGAAACTTACTGTATGGCTAAAATGTGCATGTTTCACTGATCAATAGAGAAGCTTAATAATCTAGCCAATCAGCAACATAAAAAAGAACACATGTGCACTATGTTCGGTGATGGGTTACTCTGTTTCGTAAATCCTTTTGTCTAGTACTTATAACAATATAAAAACTTTCAAATTAATATCTTAGCAGTTCAGCTTTAAACAAGGATATGCGTTATTTGCTGAAAAGAGTTGACATAATGCATTTGAACTTGGCACTGATATGTAATTTTGAAATCTTCAAAAATTTATCTTCATGTTTGTGATGACATTTTTATATTGAAACCACTGGGGCAAACTATTTTCATGTAAAATAAAGAACAATGTTTGCATCAAGTGCACCACATGAAATTGTTTTTTGTGTGATGCTTTATGTTAATTTATTTTTACTTCATCCATGTCTTCAAAGGTATTCAAGGCACATCCAACCCACAAGCGTTCTGCACAGAGACGCATCGCAAAGATAGATATAACTGCAAGTCCTATCTCACATTTATCAGAAGTAACATACTTTTACATATTCTATTTTGCAGATTGTAGAACTTGAAATAAACTCATATTCTGTTTTTGTACGCTAGGATAAAACAGTGAAGTTTGGAAGTGTTGGATATTGTTCTTGATATTTCAAAATGTGGCTGCAATAGCTTTTTTTCAGTTTCATATTGACTTTCACTGTGCTATTCAAAATCTCAGACTGACATGCTTTTGGTTGTTGAATTATATAATTGATGTGGTGTCATAATCTGCATTATTATATGGCCTTCTTAAACTTGCTTTATCTACAAGACTTCTAAGACTGCCACCAACATTATCACATGTACTATTGCCTCATGATGTTGTATAAAAGTGCCAACGAGCAACTGTTCTAAAATCTATCTCTGGCAGCAGAAATGGAACATTTTTTTTTCCTGTTCTTATACTGTGCTGCTTATCCATATGACCAATAAAAAAGTCTTTCTTTAAACTTTTGTTGAGATATGCAAGTACTGCTGCAAAAGATGGACTGATACTGCATTGTGTTGCAAGCTCTCCAAAATTATACCATAATTTATGCATTGAGTTTTCCTTGATAATATGCAACAAATGGGTGAATTGTGGCTTGAAAATTATTGCAATGGAATCCTTGAGCAGAATATTGCAACAGAAATGAATAATTGTTAGAAAAATCACATACACCCAAAAATTTCACCAGCTTGAAAATTCATTGTTAAAAGCTGCTTGCTCTTTTGTAATAAATGATCATCTTAGATGAGCAATACATTTTTCAAAAACATAACTGAAATTTTTTCAGTAGCTTTGTTAATTTTGTCAAGTGTCCAACACAATTTGTGAATATTCACTGCTTGTAAGTTGTCATCAATTACATTGGAATCAAACAAATCATTGCCGCCCGGTGGCGCAGTGAGTCCAAGCGATGGCCTCTGATCATTCGTCCGTAAGGGGTCCGGGTTCGAATCCCGGTGAGGCATGGATGTTGTGTTTGTCTTACGGCACTGGCTCTCTCCCTTCCCTGGAACCAGTGACCCAAAATTAGGGACGGGCGACTGCTTATAGCCCACTGAGTTGCTCACGGTGGTTGTAAAACCTCCAATCAAAAAAAAAAAAAATCATTAAAATTTGTTTCAAAGTTTTCAGTTCCTGAGCATTTTTTGTATTCACCTAAACAGCAAGTTGGTGAAGGTGATTCACAAAAGGCATATGCACTGTGCAATCTTTATATTCTTGAATCTTTAGACCTGCATCAATCTTTGCAGATAACTCTTCTATTTTTCATCCACTTAGCATTAATGTAACATTTTGGTTAAATAGTACATACACAGATAATGCAAGTGCCACTTGCACCAGCAAGATCACAAGTTTTTTGCCTTAATTCACAAAACTTGGAAAATCAGATTTTTAAAATGGGATATTTTGCCTTGCAAAATACACTGCTGGCCACCCAAAATGCAACACCAAGAAGGAAGCATCCGATTGGCCTGAAATTCGCAGCATGCGTCGCCCGGAAGAGGACATGTAAACGATTAGCATTGCAGGGCATGTGCACCCGGCACGCCACCGAGAAGCACTATAAGAAGGGTGAACACAGAAGGCGGGGTGTAAGTAGTGGAATTGTGTTGTGCTTCTGGACCTGTGTGTGGGTAACTTCCTGATGCCTCGTCGCAGAATACGGCAGTCATTCCAGCACGTTTCGGAGTTCGACAGAGGACGAATAGTGGCTTTTATCGCGACAGCGGTTTATCGTACCGAGACATAGGCACCCGTGTGGGACGACATCCAGCCACAATGAGGCGAGTATGGATTTGGTGGGTGCAGGAGGGACGGACGGAGCGATTGCCGCAGCCTCGGCACACCACCGAACGAGAGGACCGGCATGTTGTGCGGCGTGCATTGATGGCTCGCACCGCCACATCACGAACGTTAGCGCAGGAATTAGGGTGTGTTGCGCAACAACCTGTGTCAGCACGTACCGTTCGACGTCGTCTGCAGGAGCGAGAACTTGTCGCACGGCGCCCATTGCTCCGATTACCATTGACGTTACACCACTGGCGAGTGCGGCGGCAGTAGATCGTTGAACGCCGCACCTGGACTACGGAATGGCACGACATTGTGTTCTCCGATGAATCCTGCTTCTGCCTGCAACACCACGATGGTCGGATCCGCGTGTGGTGGCGAGAGACTGTATGACGCCTGCATTATGCATCGCCATACCGGTTCGTCGCCTGGCGTTATGGTTTGGGGCGCAATTGGATATGACACCCGCACCCCTCTGGTACGCATCGCCGGTTCACTCAACAGCCACCGCTACATCTCCGACGTTTTGGAGCCTGTAGTCCTTCCTTACCTGCAGGACCTGCCAGCGGCCACGTTTCAAGAGGACAATGCGCGCCCGCAAGTGGCACGCATCATGCAACAATTCTTCACGGCCCACCAGGTGTCACTGCTGCCGTGGCCCACCTGTTCTTCCGATATGTCGCCCATCAAACACGTCTGGTCGCTGATCGACAACCGAGTGGCCAGGCAAGCACCACCCGCAGCTACGCCCGATGAACTGTGGCAACGTGTGGAAGCAGCCTGGACCGACATACCCCAAGCCCACATCCAAAGCCTCTTTCGTTCGTTGCCGCGGCGCGTAGCGGCCGTTATCGCCAGCCATGGGGGTCACACGAACTATTGATGTCTGTGTGTTCCGCAAGTCGCACGGGCCAGTAAGCTCAATCGTTTCATCTTTGTATCTGTTGTTATCTCGTCTCCTTCTTGGTGTTGCATTTTGGGTGGCCAGCAGTGTATTATAACAAGAGATGACTAAGGAAAAGAATGGTAAAACATGCATTTTAAGTGAAATGGAATTTAATTCCAAAAATTGTTGCTGCCGTAGCTCACTCTGCTGTGAAAACAATTTTATGAGTCACAGAAAATGGCACCATCCCTATTATGGACAGATGAAAAACAGACTTTGAAATTTAATTTCAGTTAAAATAATTGGGGATGGGGTAAAAATGTGAGCTCCGTTCATTGATCTTGGAGGAAAGACTGTCATAAAAGAGAGAAACACACATTTCATTAAGAAAAATACTTTTAAAAATACCAAGTTGGTGTTTTGCCCCATTTAAAAAAAATAAGAAATGAACATTGTTAAAAAAAAAAAATTAGAAATGAGAAATACACTTAAGAAGAAATAAATAAATAACAAAACAAAACTTCAGAAAAATTTGGAACACCAAAAATCTCAGAATATCTTTATCAGAGCTACAACAGGTATTTATGCTGATTCCAAATTCAGTCAATGGGCGGACATCCAGAAATGTAACAAAATTCAGTAGAAAGCTTTTTCTGAACTGGAAGACTAACAAAATCCAGAAAACTTTTTTTTTGGTTGGAGGTTTAACGATTACTGTGAGCAATTCATTGGGGTATAAGCAGTTGCATGTCACTAATTTAGGGCCACTGGCTCCACGGAAAGGAGAGAGCCAGTGCCGTAAGACAAACACAACATGAATGCCTCGCGGGATTCGAAACCGGACCCCTTTGGGACGAATGGTCAGAAGACATCGCTTAGACCACTGCGCCACCGGGGCGGCAGAAAACTTTGCAGGTATGCAACTGCAACACATTTTTCAAAACATTTTGAAAACTGTTTGTGCAACTCCACAATTTCAGTGATCACAGAAATACAATTTTGCATAATTTTAGGAGGGAAAGTAAAAATGGGAGTAGAACTTTAAAATAATGTGATAATCACGACAGGCTTTCAAAATTTTGGAAAGATGGAAATCTGTTTCCAGGATGAAAAAATTGCAACCATGTGAATAATAAATATGATTGAAAATAATAATAAAGCACTGTATAACAATTAAAATATCAGAAAGAACAATATGCAACTCTACAGGACTGCAACAAACTCAATCCTTTGGGGAAAAATTTCATTTCACCAATACCTGTTACTAATAATTTTGTATAATATTAGCCAGTCTACAGTGGTTAATTAAAAACAACTGCCAGTGCTGTTTTTTTTTTTTTTAATTTTTTTCTCTGGTTGAAAACTGGATTCTGACAAATTGATGCCCACTCAAATGTAAAACTTCCTGGCCCGGTGGCGCAGTGGTCTAAGCGATGGCCTCTGATCATTCGTCCGAGGGATCCGGGTTCGAATACCCGGTGAGGCATGGATGTTGCGTTTGTCTTACGGCACTGGCTCTCTCCCTTCCTTGGAACCAGTGGCCCTAAATTAGGGACAGGCGGCTGCTTATAGCCCATTGAGTTGCTCACGGTGGTCGTTAAACCTCCAATCGAAAAAAAAAAAAACTTCCTGTGGTGATTAAACATGTTTGCATGAAAAGAAAAAGAAGCTTACCTATATAGTATTGTGTAGCCTGAACTTCTGATCTGCTTTCTGTTGCAATTCAGACCATTAAAATCAAATGTCTTGAATGGAATTTTTTTATACGATCCATGCAATTTAGCAAAGGGGCCATCTCTCCCACCCAATGTCTCTTAATGAGGAGAGAGGGAAGGGGGAAGCATAGGGTCGGAGAATGTGTATATATGCTAAGAGGTGAAAATTCAGAAAAGCATACATTTTACTAACAATGGTAACAAAGTTAAAATATGCAATGAACACAAATGTATGCAACAGGAGAAACAGAGGTACAAAGTACCCAGTTTAAAGCAGTAAGAAAATGTAACAATTTTGGTGAATATTAAGTACACTTAATTTTCTTGTTTTGTAAAAATGCAATACTTTTCAGTCTATAATAATGGTTAAGAATATGCCTGTAGAAATGACTACACGCTTAATAGAAATATTTTGATAGGATAAGCCATGTGAATATTTTTCATCTAGGTTGTTACACTGTTCTGCTGATTCCTGTGTGCAGTTAATGAATTAAAAAAACTGTTCTTCAAATGTTTCTGAAATAAACTCATTACAAGACTAACAAAGGCAGTTGCATGCCACTTTAAGCCTCTGTGCTAAGTAATGGTAGATAATCAGTGGAATCGCGTGAGCCGCCTCGGTGGCGCAGTGGTCAAAGGCGCTGGCCTCTGATCGTTCGTCCGTAAGGGGTCCGGGTTCGAATCCCGGTCGGGCATGGATGTTGTGTTTGTCTTATGGCACTGGCTCTCTCCCTTCCCTGGAACCAGTGACCCTAAATTAGGGACGGGCGACTGCTTATAGCCCATTGAGTTGCTCACGGTGGTCGTTAAACCTCCAATAAAAAAAAAATCGCGTGCCCATTTAGGTTGGGTGTGCGCTGTTGATGCGAAAAAACAAGCAAACATTTTATGTATCCCAAGCTGCAAAATTCGCGCATTGATTTTGAAACATACGAAAAGTATTTCTTTTATTTAGCTGTCGCCTAATAACTTACGGTAATAAAGATCTTTACGTGCACTTCATCTTAAAAAAAACTGAATTTCCTGTGCAAATACTAGAGTGATGAACGAATTTTCGGTATCTTTTTCTTTTTATATATACTGTAAATAAGTTTTAAATACAGCACGAGGCTTAGTTTCTTTAACCCGCTTTACAGAATCTGCAAAATCTCTGGCAAAAATAGGACACTTAGTACATCGTCAACCTAAATGGATGTCAAAATTCAAATTTTATATGGATGTCAAAATTCAAATTTTATATGGATGTCAAAATTCAATTGTATCTGTGCTCATAAACACAGCGATGAAAAGATAGAAAACTTGTAGCAGAACGATGAAGTGTGTTTATGACTCCATGCTATTCCAAACGCAAACAACTGTGACCTGTGGTGATTTTTTAAGCGCGCACACCCTGGGAATTTAAACCTCTGCGTTGGATCCACAAAGAAATAAAAACATGACCTGTAGCGCTATCTGGAAAGCTTTAAATTACAGTTGCTTTAACGACTTAGGGTGTCCGCTGTTAAAATAGCACCCCTGCAGCTGCAACTATTATTTAGTACGTTTTGTTTACTGCACGAAGGAACGAACTTTCTCCTCTTCACGAAAATATTGAACCAGGGAATTAAGTTTAGCGGACAAACTTCAGCGAGTCTTACTGGAAATCCATATAAAGAAAAAAATAATACGACAGCAACTGGCTGCTCCGTGAGACTCAAGCGGTGCTGATTTTTGGTAGCACACCTTGAGAGTTCCGCTGGTACGTTTGAGACCAAGGAGGTTATATTACTGCGGACACCACTCCTATCGACGCAGCATTGGCCACCATAAGTCACCGTCCGTGCTGCAAATGACGTCATGAGTAGGCACGACGCAGCCGCAGAAAAGAAGCTGCTTTGAAACCAATGGAACAAAAGCTTCTAAGCGTATAAACAGATAAAATGAGTAATTCAATATTCTTTATCAATGATACACAAGCTTACTGTTTTATCAAAGGTATATTTTAGTTCGTTTTTGCCTGTTTGTGACGTCACAGCACAGATTAGCTGTGACCTATGGCGGCAGAGCCAGTGATGTCTCCAGTAATATAACCTCCTTGTTTGAGACCACAGGGAAATAAGAACGTAACCTGTAACGCTTGTACCACAGCTGCTTTAAGGTCGTCGGATGTGCGCACGCAAAACAGCACACCCCAGGATTCTAGCGCAAATGCGATATGCTTACTGAACGAACCTTCTCCTATTCATGAAAACATTATGTGGGGAAATTAATTTTAACCACCACCTAAAGCCTTAAGACGAAATCTGGCAAGTTTTATTAATAACAAATCCGAAAAAATAATATCGATAATATAGGTTGAATTGCGATATCTGTGTGGGTGTGCGCCGCACACCTAGCACACCTAGAATATTCGCCCCTGGTAGATATATATATATAATACTTGTCAGAATTCAACTTCCAAAGGCCTGTCACACGTTAGATATTGCATACATCTGACAGCTTTCTAATTTATTTGTAAACAGAGTATGCTACAGAACCAAATAACTATGCTAACACTATTATGTTCTCAGTTATATCACCTTGGTTAACCCAACTATTTTGGGCTGCTCTAAATCCAAAAACATCTTAAAATTCGAAGTAAATACACTGCTGGCCGCCCAAAACGCAGCACCAAGGAGGAAGCATCGATTGGAATGAAATTCGCAGCATGCGTCGCCCGCGAGAGGACATGCAAATGATCAGCATTGCAGGGCATATGCAAATCATGTGCGCCCGGCACACCACCAAAAAGCACTATAAGAATTTTGCACAGAAGGCGGGGTGTAAGTAGTGGAAGTATTTTGGGCTGCCGGACCTTAGCGTGGGAAGTTTCCTGATGTCCCGTCGGAGAATACGGCAGTCATTCCAGCACGTTTCGGAGTTCGACAGAGGTCGAATAGTGGCTTATCGCGACAGCGGTTTATCGTACCGAGACATCTGCGCTAGTGTGAGACGACATCCAGCCACAGTGAGGCGAGTATTGATTCGGTGGGTGCAGGAAGGACGGACGGACCGACGTGAGCTATTGCCGCAGCCTCGGCACACCACCGAACGAGAGGACCGGCATGTTGTGCGGCGGGCATTGACGGCTCGCACCGCCACATCCCGAACGTTAGCGCAGGAATTAGGGTGTGTTACGCAACAACTTGTGTCAGCACGTACCGTTCGACGTCGTCTGCAGGAGCGGGGACTTGTCGCACGGCGCCCATTGCTCCGATTACCATTGACGTTACACCACCGGCGAGTGCGGCGGCAGAAGACAGTTGAACGCCGCACCTAGACTACGGAGTGGCACGATATTGTCTTCTCCAAAGAATCACGCTTCTGCTTGCAACAGCACGATGGTTGGATCCTCGTGTGGCCGCACCGCGGCCGGAGCCTGTATGACGCCTGCATTATACATCGCCATACCGGTCCATCACCTGGCGTTATGGTTTGGGGCACAATTAGATATGACACCCGCACCCCTCTGGTACGCATCGCCTGTACACTCAACAGCCACCGCTACATCTCCGACGTTTTGGAGCTTGTAGTCCTCCCTTACCTGCAGGACCTGCCAGCG
Source organism: Macrothele yani (assembly GCA_039090855.1). NCBI lineage: Eukaryota > Metazoa > Arthropoda > Arachnida > Araneae > Macrothelidae > Macrothele > Macrothele yani. The sequence continues at coordinate 150,866,230 of CM077009.1, forward strand.
GCCACGTTTCAACAGGACAATGGCCGCCCCGGTGGCGCAGTGGTCTAAGCGATGGCTTCTGATCATTCGTCCGGAAGGGGTCTGGGTTCGAATCCCGTTGAGGCATGGTGGTTGTGTTTGTCTTACGGCACTGGTCTCTCTCCCTTCCCTGGAACCAGTGGCCCTAAATTAGGGACGAGCGACAGCTTATAGCCCATTGAGTTGCTCACGGTGGTCGTTAAACCTCCAACCAAACAAACAAACGGAACAACAGGACAATGTGCGCCCGCACGTGGCACGTATCGGGCAACAATTCTTCACGGCCCACCAGGTGTCACTGCTGCCGTGGCCCGCCTGTTCTCCTTATATGTTGCTCGTCGAACACGTCTGATCGCTGATCGGCAACCGAGTGGCCCGGCAAGCACCACCCGCGGCTACGCCTGATGAACTGTGGCAACGTGTGGAAGCAGCCTGCACCGACATACTCCAAGTCCACATCCAAAGCCTCTTTCGTTCGATGCCGCGGCCGTTATTGCCAGCCATGAGGGCTACACGAATTATTGATGTCTGCGTGTTCCACAAGTCGCACGGGCCTGTAAGCTCAATCGTTTCATCTTTGTATCTGTTGTTATGTGTCCAGTAAATATGGCTTTGCTGTCTCGTGTCCTTCTTGGTGTTGCATTTTGGGTAGCCAGCAGTGTATGATGGCAAAACCCATGCAAATGAAACTGAAGCTGCCTTAGGTTCTTATACAGCTGTATATCAAATATTAATATAAACAAATTGAAGTAACTTACATGACATTTCTTTGAGCTGATGGTAGTTTGGGATCTTTCTGGAAAAGTGAATGAACCCTCCTCTTTTTCAGTAAAGCTTACATCGTTATTCCGATGTGAAATGAGGGGTCATATTTGTTGTTGATTTGTTGGTACCTATATAGTAGTGATGATGCCTGATCCTAAAATATGGCTCATACAGAACAAACACAACAGCCTGGAATCAATCATGGCATTTTAATCTGACATTGTAGGACAGCAATGAACCATATTTCCACTGGATCACGGAAACTTCGTACCAAAACATAATGAAAGTTACAGTTCTGAAATATAGTTAATGCACCAAATAGTTTTTTTTTTTTTTTTTTGATTGGAGGTTTAACGACCACCGTGAGCAACTCAATGGGCTATAAGCAGTCGCCCGTCCCTAATTTAGGGTCACTGGTTCCAGGGAAGGGAGAGAGCCAGTGCCGTAAGACAAACACAACATCCATGCCTCACCGGGATTCGAACCCGGACCCCTTCGGACGAATGATCAGAGGCCAACGCCTTAGACCACTGCGCCACCGGGGCGGCCAAATAGTTGTTGGTAGTAGTATTTCATATCCGTGGTTTTAAAAATATTTTTTTGCAATTTAATTTCTTCAATATCAGCTTAGCCGCCCCTTTATGCCCTCAAACACTGCCCCCAAACTATTGCCCCGGTGGCCTAAGCGATGACCTCTGATCATTCATCCGAAACGGGTACGGGTTCGAATCCCGGTCAGGCATGGATGTCGTGTTTGTCTTACGGCTCTGGCTCTCTCCCTTCCCTGGAACCAGTTACCCTAAATTAGGGACGGGCAACTGCTTATAGCCCATTGTGTTGCTCACAAAAATATATATATATATATATATAGCAGCTTTTTTTATCCTCTGATCGAGCTGGCCAGAGGAGCTACTGGGCGCCGTCATTAGTAATGGCGTCATCCGGTGGGGATCATGAGTCTGTTTTACTCCTTTCCGGTTGTTCCGATATTAAACTCTCAACTGGTGACGTCGCCATGTCGCCTTCTCCTTCCGGCGTTGCTCCACCACCTTCCTTCCGTGCGTCATCACGCTGTGCTTCCGGTGTTTCTAAGACTGCCTGCTCGTCTGCTAGTTGTCCACTCGTGAAGAACGAAAACGTCATGGATACTTCTGGAAGTGTTCATCCTCTGCGCTCAGCCTTTCAACAGCAGTCTTCGTCTTATTCTGCGGCTACTGCTGCTATAGCTTCTCGTGGGTCACTGCCCCCCGTGTATGCGGATGCTGTGCCTCTTCTACCTTCTCTACGATGATACGACAATGAGATTACCCTCGATCTTCCCGCTGGATTCTTTTGCGTGGGCCTCGATTCTCGCGCAAGGTGTAAGTTTCAAGCCTTGCCGAACACACCTCTAAAATTTATGCCACTGCCCTCAAACGATTGTTCTCTTTCGCTGCGATTTTACATATGTCACGTCGTCCACGGTTAGTGATCGTGTACTTCACGGACGCTGCCTTCGCTCTTTCTGTTCTTCAGACCGGACTGACGATTCGGAATCAGCTCCTCTTTCACAGCACACTATCGCTGTTTCTTTGTACCCCATTCCTCCGGAAATGACGGACGCAATGATATATACACAGCCCTCTCCACTGTCGGTCGAGTTGTTGGCCGCAAGGATAGCCCTGAACTCTGCTTTTCAGTTTCTTGCACAGTGTTCCAGAGGCTGAGTTGGTCTCTTTCTGTTTTTTCCCACCAGCTCCGCTGTTCTGCTTCCTGTGTATATGTTCGTCTAAGTTTTTGAGATCCAGTGATTTATTGCTCCCAGTTCTCAGTTATTATTCAGTATCCTCTTCTGTACTGGATATGCCCACCATGTAATATAATATCTCTGTTTTCTGTCCCTCACCACTGAATTCTTCCTACCTGGACTTGTGTCTGGCCTCTATTTATTATGCAAGTTTTTTTATTTTTTTTTATTTTACCTGAATGCTTTTTTTTCTGTTACTTGCTATACAGGTCTGTGTCTCATCGTGATCACGAGACATTTTCGCTATTACAGTTCGGGCAGCTAGTTGTTGTGAGGCAGAAAGCTCGGTCTATAAGCCTCCTCATCTTCAACAACAACAAAAAAAAGATAGTGAAGATTGATGTTTTGGGGTCGCGATTTGGCGTCCCCGTGTGACTAAAACGGCGTTTTCGCTCCTACACGGAATCCCGTAGGATCGGCGACAAGGAGGTTATATTACTGGAGACATCACTGGCTCTGCCGCCATAGGAAACAGCTAATCTGTGGTGTGACGTCACAAGCAGGCAAAAACGAACTCAATTATACCGTTTATAAAACAGTAAGCTTCTGTATCATTGATAAAGATTATTGAATTACTCGTTTTATCTGTTTATACGCTTAGAAGCTTTTGTTCCATTGGTTTCAAAACAGTTTCTTTTCTGCGGCTGCGTCGTGCCTGCTCATGACGTCATTTGCAGCGCGGATGGTGACTTATGGCGGCCAATGCTGCGTGGATAGGAGTGGTGCCTCCAGTAATATAACCTCCTTGATCGGCGAAAGTGGCATAGCTTTGTATTATACGATTAATCGTAGAAAGCCATGTCCGTACAATAGTAATGCATCCTTTCGCCGCTAGAGGGTAGGCGGACCGCTGAGATTGCAATTTACAATTCGATTTACAAAATTCTCATGTCGTAGGGGAATATCAACCATATGTACAGGTAGATTGCGCATAGCAGCACGATCTCTGGCTCCCACATCGAAAGGCGTAAGGTCACGTGAGATTAGGCAAAAAATGGTTAACTCCTGTTGCTCATAAGACCACCCGTAGCGCCTTTTTAAAGGAAATTCTACAACTTTACACAATTTCTTTCTTCCTTTTTTATGTTTTGATTGGAGGTTTAATGACCACCGTGAGCAACTCAATGAGCTATAAGCAGTCGCCCTTCCCTAATTTAAGGTCACTGGTTCCATGGAAGGGAGATAGCGACTGCCGTAAGACAAACACAACATTCATGCCTCACCGAGATTTGAACCCGGACCACTTTCCGGACGAATGATCAGAAGCCATTGCTTAGACCACTGCACCACCAGTGATGCCTCCTACCATTTGGAATACCAAGAGATTATGGGACGAAATTACTTACAAAATCATAAGAACAGCAGGTAGCCGCCCCGGTGGCGCAGTGGTCTAAGGCGTTGGCCTCTGATCCTTTCGTCCGTAAGGGGTCCGGGTTCGAATCCCGGTCAGGCATGGATGTTGTGTTTGTCTTACGGCACTGGCTCTCTCCCTTCCCTGGAACCAGTGACCCTAAATTAGGGACGAGCGACTGCTTATAGCCCATTGAGTTGCTCACGGCGGTCGTTAAACCTCCAATCAAAAAAAAAAGAACAGCAGGTATTCTATTGAATACTTATTATTTGCAATAACAGATGTCAAATCTGGGTAGAAGAAGAATTTGAAGTTCTTCCAAATATATTCATGCAATACTACCTGGGCCGCCCCGGTGGCGCAGTGGTCTAAGGCGTTGGCCTCTGATCATTCGTCCGTAAGGGGTCCGGGTTCAAATCCCGGTCAGGCATGGATGTTGTGCTTGTCTTACGGCACTGGCTCTCTCCCTTCCCTGGAACAAGTGACCCTAAATTAGGGACGGGCGACTGCATATAGCCCATTGAGTTGCTCACGGCGGTCGTTAAACCTCCAATCAAAAAAAAAAAATACTACCTGGACAATAATTTGAATATACTATATACAGGGTGATTCAAAAGTCCCCAAACTCTGAATTCAAATATTTCTACCACAAATATAGTGATGTATAACTTAATTTTTCATACTGTTATATTAACACTTTGGCAGCCCATATGCGAGTGTTTTTGCTTACAGGTACTGAAAACCACTTTACAATAGATGCTGGAATTGTCCACCATTCTATTGAAGACACAAATTTACCCGACGACACATGCTGGCAGACACTCTTTTCAGCGTGTTGGCTGGTATGTCCCTTACTGCTGTAATGATGTTGTTTCGCAGGTGGTGTTCCGCCTAAGGGTTGTTGTGGTAAACTGTGTCTTTTAGATAGCCCCACAAATAAAGGTCTGGAGGACTCAAGTCTGGTAAGTGAGGCGACGAACGTTTTTTCGAGATTAAGCGATCGTGGAAGAACTCAAGGAGCATCTCCATTGCGTCTTTGGATTTGTGGCATGTTGCTCCATTTTGTTGAAACCAACAGTAACGTTCGTGTTCATCCATCATCGCTACAAATTGATGGATGATGTCTGCATACACAGCGGAATTTACAGTTGTGTCGAAAGAAAATGGCCCTACAATTCGCCTTCTAGACATGGTGCACCACACTCCAACTTTCTGACAGTGAAGTCCAACGTCAAGCAATGCGTGTGCATTCTCCGCAGCACATATACGAGGGTTTTGGCTATTGACATATCCATTCAAATGAAATCATGCATTGTCACTGAAAAAATTGTTGTTAAGCTGGTTAGTGACATCGTTGCGCATGAAACTCTTAAACCATTGGCAGCAGGCAATGCGCTTTTCTGAGTCCAAAGGACGTAGCTCTTGCACTACTCGAATTTTGTACGACCGTAGCTTCAGACGTTTAGTAGCCCTCTGGCAAGCGGAATACGATGCCCCTAACTCTTGAGACAGCCGCCGAAGTGCGCTGCAGATAAACGTGAATTTTATCCAGAAACGTGGTCGTCACCAAGGATGGAGGGCACCTTTTAGGCTTATTATGAACACTGCCTGTCTCGCGAAACTGGTTCATAAGGTCACACATAGTTGTTTTCCCTGGTATAGGAGCGTCAGGAAACTTCCTTTGAAAGAGCTGGATGCAACATTGGTAAGATTTTTCTACAAAATAAACTTCTAACAAAGCGACTCTCTTTTCTTGCGTGAGACTCATGGCTGACTGAACATTACTACTTGCCAGCACCCACGTAAGCGTAATGTCACGTGATAGTATCACGTGCCGCAGCTCGTTCCCTAAAGTCACACACAACAGCCACAAGCAGCAATACTTGGATATCTTTTAGGGTTTTACAGCAAATTACGTTTTAAAATATAGAGCTCTGAGACTTTTGAATCACCCTGTATAACCGCAATGCTAATTAATTAAATTTTTCAAGAAAATGGATTTACAACATAAGCGTATATGTGTATTATCACGTCTGCATGTTTTTACATGGTGAAAATTTCCACTCAAAAATGGATTTAACGAGTGCCCCGGATTTAGTAAGGGTTTCCATCAGTCCTGAGCTCCGCATTACAATCTGGTTGTACTGTAAGTTTTTTGGTTGAATGTGTAAATGCTCATTTTACCCAAGCTCTTAATTTCGACACAGGAGATGTGTTGATTCAGAAGGAATTAACATGGGTACATATGATGCTTTTCCGAAAACTTTATATTCAGTGGAATTTTCTCTTTTAATTTACTAGCACATCAAGGAATGATAATATATTGTTTCTCTCATTTTGAGTTGTAAAGCCTACCTTAGTACACTGTTCTGGCATTTGAATTCTAATGAAGACGGATCAAAATTTAACTGACAGCATCATCCCCAACTTGACACAGCATGGCACCGAGACTCAGTGTCGTAAATCGTTGGACTTGAGTGTGCATGCCTCAATTTTTACCGTGTTGTCGGCTGAGTCACTTGATGCATGGAAGCAAAGATGTAGTAGCATTATGAACTCTGTCCATCACATTCTTGTATCGTGCTGCAATGACTGAGCAAGTTGAGCAGAGAATCTGCATCAAATTTTGCCGTGAACACAACCAGACATCTGCTGAAACAATTTAAATGATTAGAAAAGTTTTGCTGAAAAAGCTATGGGTTCAACACGAGCCCTTTGCGAATGTCAGTAGTCAATGGCCAAATGGCGACCAGATATTTTGTAGTGGCTAGTAAAGTTTTTAATGTAGTTTTCAAAGATGGCCGGTAGATTTTTTCTCCCAAGTGAGCAACTATTTTGTCCAACTTTTCCACCCACTTGTGAATGAGTATAGAGTTCAGTTTTCTCACCCGTGTTCCTGCAGCTGTTTTGAAAATGAATGGAAATGAAAGTGAGATTCGAGAAAAATTTAATCTGCTGACGAATCAGCCTAGAGCAACCAAAGGGTCAAGGTTACTAAAGCAACCTTTGCCATGGTATATGTATCTTTGCCATGCCAACCTTTGCCATGGTATACCTTGCACAAAGTATAATGTCATCTACAGGTAAAAGAATTATCTTTGAATCTCTGTTTAGCTGCATATATGCTGAACAAAAATAAGCAAACTGTTACAGCAATGTTTTTAAGATGATGCAATATACTGCTCCTTGTGAGCGTGGCTTTTCAGAAATTAACTTCATAAAAATGAGTAATCGGGCATGTCTGAATAGTGACATTTTAATGACTTAATAATGATTAGATGCAATGGCCTTTCAATTGAAGATTTTTTGATGCTCAAGATGCTATTCCTCTGATGGGAAGATCAGACACGGTCAATATCAGCGATAAACTGTATCAATATTATTAGTACCACTTTATGCATATGTATCCTGGCTTTTGTCCCTTTGTTTTAAATAGTATTAAAGAAATTAGACATTAACTTCAGTGGTTTCTTGAAAATAAATTATGTATGTGTAAATTAAGATAGTAAGAACAATGACACTACAGCACTGAAAATAAATTGTCAAAAATTAAGCATTTTGGAACAAAAGCATATACATTATTTGCAATCAATCTAATGATACTTTGCAGTAACTGTTTTATGAAGTTAATGCGGGAGGGGCTTTCATTAGAAAGAAAACAAAATATACACCCAATTAATTTCATAGAAACGTAAGTAGAGAACTTACTGAATTATTATTTATTTATTTTTTAACTTTGCATAGCTAGCAAGATTTTTATTCCACTAGCCACGTTGGCTAGTAGAAATTTCAGCAGTTTTTCAAGGGCTGTTCAACAGAAATCGAGGAGTGGTATCGGTGCTTCAAAGGGGGACAAATGTCTGTTGAGGTTGATGAGTGTACAGGAAGGCTTTCCATGAGCAGAAGCCACAAAATAATTGAGACAGGGTGGGCTGTGAACAAACTAGAAATACTATCACACAATTTTCTGTCACTTACAACAAACTGCAAACTAGGAGTAAAGTCAGGCATTTCTCCATCACCTACGAGATGCAATTTGGTGGAAAAAACTTGCGCCGTGGCAACAAGGGGGCTTGCAGCTGCACCGGTACCATGCCCCTGTCCATTCTCCTCACCACGTTTAGGCTTTTTCGGCCAAACATTAGATCGAACGTCTGTTGATAGTGATGAGTAGAGAACCTGAAATGATAGAGAAAGTGAAGGCTACAGTCATAGAAAGCTGCAAAATCCTCATCAGAGAGATTAAAAGTGACCTCTTTTGCCTATGAGATGCAATGTGGTGAAAGAGACCTGTGCTGAGGCAGCAAGGTTACTTGCAGCTACACTATGACCATGCTTCTGCCCATTCGTCTCACTTTATTTAGCCTTTTTTGACCAAATACCAGACAGATCTCACAAGTCAAGCAAGCCCCAGACTCTACACATATGACTCCTTGCAACTTAACTATTCCTGCGGTTGAAAATACTTTTGAAAGGAAGATAATTCAAGCCACAGAGGAGATAAAGAAGAACGTGATGCAGCATCTATTGGTGATCTCTAAAAGTCTCTTAAAAAAATGTTACGATCAGTGGACAGACCCCAATTGTGTAGGGTCAGAAGCTGACTAATCTGATGGAAACATGTACAGCAACGCAACATGCTACTTCACTGTTTTTTCCTGCGCCACAAGTTGGATGCTACTCGATCAGGCCTTGTAAAGCATCAAATTCACTTAGTTAAAAATCTGCTGAAATGAGTACATGATCGAAACATCTACAATAAAACAAATATTTATTTGGCACTTTTTCATTTATATTTTGTCCGATTTGGTTCATTATCACTTCAGGAAAAACTGACAATAATAGGGATAGGATGGGTCCTCCAGCTTTTTGCCTGTAAAATTTTATTTTGATGAGAAAATATTTTTAAAAATCTATATGAAAACTTCTTCCGATAGATATACTTGTTTAGTATTTGAATATTGTAAATCTTTTAATTTTTGAATTATAAAATTTACTGCACTTAGAACTAGGGTGGAAGGACTTATGTCAAAACTACCATGTGGAACTGAATGAAATCCTGTTCTACATTCTTTCAATAACAGTTAAATATTGCGGAAATAACTATTTTACGGGTCTTATAGAGGTAATTGTTTAGAAGAATTGGTGGTCAAATTTTCAAACTAGAACATAGGTCATCATCAAAATTACGATACTGGATTAGTGGCTGCCAATCTATTTTTAGCTGAATATTGATTTTTTGTGAATATAAGGGAAATTATATACTTTTTTTCTAAATTTATTAAAGGCTAAATTGATGTTGATACTATAAATCTCATCGGTACATTGCTCTTTATGGCTTTTTATTTTTTATTAAAATGCTGGAATGGAAAAACCTATTGGTGGATTTGTATTCTCAATAGGATATTATACTATGACTTCTTATGTATGACAAATATTTCAATTGAGAGACAGTTGGACCTCTCTGAAATATATCAGTTTGATCCTTGAAGTACTATTTTTGCTTAAGAATCACAATCATCAGTATTTAGAACTGTTAACTGGTTTGACTTATTTTCACATTTGCATTTAAAAAAAATGTTAACGCTAAGCTGCAATGATTGGAACATTTCAACTTTTGGGGTTTAAAGTTTGCTGCATTTTTATCTGTATCCTTTTAAAATCACTCTGTACAGTTGAAATCAATCCCCCCCCCTTTTCTGGCCTGGTATACATCCAATAATAGTCTTTATTTTAGAAATATGTTTTTATGTTGTAGATACAAATATACAATAATTAAGTTGTTCTCTTAGATTTAGAGGTTAGCTTTTCAAAGAAATCTCACTGCCAGATTAAAGTTTAAAAGTGATGGAACTAGATTTCACTTACAATTGATGTCCAAATGTTTCCAATCATAGCAATCTTGGTGCACAAGTCGGCATTTACCGCCATCCATCAAATCTCACATACCACTTTTTATACTTCATACTCATTATCTTTTTCTCATGCAGATATTCTTGAACACTGTCCACCCATGATTTCCTTAGCCATTCTCTTTCTCTCTCTCCTACCAACTGGGCTGAATAAATTCTTTTAGTAAGCATCGCAGCAGTCAATCTTTCACAACATCGTCAAACCATGTAAGAATATTTGTCTTCACCTTACCAACACTTTGATTCATTCAAAAAGTAGGAACTGTACACCAAATTAAACTCAAAATAGTATAACTATATACTAAAAATCCGAAAATTTATTGGCGTAGAATAAATAATCAAAATTTCCAAGCTTTCGCACATCAACCAGATGGCTTTCTCAAGGAAGGTAGACAGCTAACTGCAAACTGAATAATAGAACGTTTCAACACTTTAAACGCGGTGACTTGACTAGACAATAAATGATTAGGAGCAAACGTGATATTTCGAAGAAACGAGGTCACGTTGGTTGGGCACGCGGTACTATGGTAGAAATCTCAGCATTATTTGAAGAATTGATTCCAAATACGTGGTAACTCCAGAGAGACGCTATCGTTACAAGCCTCGCAGCTGGTCAAGATTTCCAAGGTTTCGCGAATGGCAGTAGATTTGGGTGTGGAGTATGACGCTAATTTCTTTACATCACTCCATATAGGATCGGCGGACTTGAACTTGACTTCTCTTGATAGGGCAGTGGTTATTTTCCCGTCTCTTGTATCCCTTTTATGTTCGCTGATTCTAATTCCAAACGAACGTTTGGTCATTCCGATGTAGTATCGCCTGGAGCCGTCCGGATATTTTAGTGGGATGGCATAAATGCCTGCCTCATTGAGAAGAGGGGGCTTGTCAATATTTCTCTTAAGCATCGTGTATAAAGATGCCGGAGACCTTATGCCGACACCGAAGTTCATCCTTCTGAGCGCGTTTTTTGAGTTGATAGGAAATATTTGGTATGTAGGGAATAGAGCCCAGGTAGCGAAGTTGCGGCATAGAAATATTATTAGCACTCCTGGTTCTGGCTTTCTCGATAAAGTTATGCATCTGGTTAGAAGTATATCCTGCCTCAGTGGCCAATTCGACGATGTTTCTTAGTTCAGATTGTCTAGAACGGGCATCGGATGAGACAGCGAAGGCTCTTCTAATTCGTGAACGGAATAAGGCGGTCTTGTAATCATCAGGGCAGAATGAACTGCGGAGCATCAGGTTGGGAACGGAAGTGGGTTTATAATAGACTTCCGTATGAAGGCGGTTGTCATGCGATTTGCTCACTGAGACGTCGAGATAAGGTAAGGTACCATTGTGTTCAAGCTCCATGGTGAAATTGATTCTAGGGTGTATACAATTTATTTTATCGAGGAAAAACGGGAGTCTCCTTTCCGTGTGGCCATATGAAAAATACGTCGTCTGCGTATCGTAGCCAGGTGGTAGGTCTTGGGGTGATGTTGGTGAATATATGTTGCTCAATGGGGCGAAGTATTGCTTCCGCAAGGACTGCTGAGAGCGAAGATCCCGTCGGAGCGCCATTTACTTGCTTATAAATTTGCCCTCGGAAACTGAAGTAGCTGGAATTTGAGACCAAGTCCATTAATTTGAAGATGCTGAGGCAAGACTCCTGAGAATAAACCGATGAATTAGATATAGCCTCTTTCAATGTTCTGATGGCTTCCGGTACGGGGATCGATGGGTAAAGAGAAACTACGTCGAAACTGCCGATAATGTCGCGTTGTTCAATGGTGAGCTGCTTGATTTTCGTGATAAAATCTAAAGTGGAGGTTATTATAAAGTCCGACTCCGGTAGATGATTAGTTAAGAATTTGGTTAACGCTTTTTCTAAGTGGTACGTCGGTGCGAATGTTCTGGACACGATCGGTCTCAATGGATTGCCGGGTTTGTGGTGTTTAAGTCTGCCGAAGAGTTTTGGGATCTGAGGGCCAGGCGGTAATTTGGCGGATTTCTTGAGATCATCTGGAATATCAGTTGACCTTGCAGTTCTTTTTACCTGTGCAATCCAAGAATTTAGAGGATTTCTCCGTAAGATTATAGATCCAGAATCGGATATAAATTCTTCTAGTTTTTTATTATAGTCCGCTGCGTCCATTATTGCTATCTGGCCGGATTTGTCCGTTAGCGTCAATATTATGGAGTGGTCATTTCTAAGGTTGGAAATCGTCCTTGGAATTTTGAAATTATTAAACGATTGCTTCTTATTGTACCACGATTTTAACCTAGAGCAACACAGTTGACGTAGTTCATCTTTGTTGTCTTCTGGAAATCGCGATATTATGGTCTCAAACTCAGAAACGACGCTTTTTGGGTTCGGTCTAGATCGGAAGCAGAACTTTGGTCCAAGTTCCAAAACTTTAGTTTCCTCTCTGGTGAGCGTTCGGTTAGAAATATTGACGAAAGGAATGGTGAAATCTTTAGGTTTAGGAGTCTGGGAAGACATCAGATAATCCAGTTTCTTGCTGTGTCTGGATGAAAAGGAAGACTGGAGTCTCTCGACTAACATATCCACCCGGAGGGTAAGGTTGTTGAAGGTAATAGGGTCGCAAAGACTATGCAAGTTCATATATAGATTATAGCACCGGTTTTCTAATGACATGACGTCCTTTCTTTTCAGGTTCACTATCCTTGACAAGGTCTGGCGTAGAAATTTTTCTTTTTTCTTCTCGAACCATGATCCTTTTACTGACGTCTTGAAATTAAGGAACTTTGTGATCAAGCCGAATGTCTTGCAAGCGGTTAGGAATTCGAGATGGGACCGTTCCTTTTCCAGTTTGAGTCTAAGCTGTCGAAATGCTTTAAAGGTGTTCCACATTGCTCGGAGATTGCAACAAATTCAAAAAGTAGGAACTGTACACCAAATTAAACTCAAAATAGTATAACTATATACTAAAAATCCGAAAATTTATTGGCGTAGAATAAATAATCAAAATTTCCAAGCTTTCGCACATCAACCAGATGGCTTTCTCAAGGAAGGTAGACAGCTAACTGCAAACTGGATAATAGAACTTTTCAACACTTTAAACGCGGTGACTTAACTAGACAATAAATGATTAGGAGCAAACGTGATATTTCGAAGAAACGAGGTCACGTTGGTTGGGCACGCGGTACTATGGTAGAAATCTCAGCATTATTTGAAGAATTGATTCCAAATACGTGGTAACTCCAGAGAGACGCTATCGTTACAAGCCTCGCAGCTGGTCAAGATTTCCAAGGTTTCGCGAATGGCAGTAGATTTGGGTGTGGAGTATGAAGCTAATTTCTTTACATCACTCCATATAGGATCGGCGGACTTGAACTTGACTTCTCTTGATAGGGCAGTGGTTATTTTTCCGTTTCTTGTATCCCTTTTATGTTCGCTGATTCTAATTCCAAACGAACGTTTGGTCATTCCGATGTAGTATCGCCTGGAGCCGTCCGGATATTTTAGTGGGATGGCATAAATGCCTGCCTCATTGAGAAGAGGGGCTTGTCAATATTTCTCTTAAGCATCGTGTATAAAGATGCCGGAGACCTTATGCCGACACCGAAGTTCATCCTTCTGAGCGCGTTTTTTGAGTTGATAGGAAATATTTGGTATGTAGGGAATAGAGCCCAGGTAGCGAAGTTGCGGCATAGAAATATTATTAGCACTCCTGGTTCTGGCTTTCTCGATAAAGTTATGCATCTGGTTAGAAGTATATCCTGCCTCAGTGGCTAATTCGACGATGTTTCTTAGTTCAGATTGCCTAGAACGGGCATCGGATGAGACAGAGAAGGCTCTTTTAATTCGTGAACGGAATAAGGCGGTCTTGTAATCATCAGGGCAGAATGAACTGCGGAGCATCAGGTTGGGAACGGAAGTGGGTTATAAGCAAGTAAATGGCGCTCCGATGGGATCTTCGCTCTCAGCCGTCCTTGCGGAAGCAATACTTCGCCCCATTGAGCAACATATATTCACCAACATCACCCCAAGACCTACCACCTGGCTACGATACGCAGACGACGTATTTTTCATATGGCCACACGGAAAGGAGACTATCCCGTTTTTCCTCGATAAAATAAATTGTATACACCCTAGAATCAATTTCACCATGGAGCTTGAACACAATGGTACCTTACCTTATCTCGACGTCTCAGTGAGCAAATCGCATGACAACCGCCTTCATACGGAAGTCTATTATAAACCCACTTCCGTTCCCAACCTGATGCTCCGCAGTTCATTTCTGCCCTGATGATTACAAGACCGCCTTATTCCGTTCACGAATTAGAAGAGCCTTCGCTGTCTCATCCGATGCCCGTTCTAGACAATCTGAACTAAGAAACATCGTCGAATTGGCCACTGAGGCAGGATATACTTCTAACCAGATGCATAACTTTATCGAGAAAGCCAGAACCAGGAGTGCTAATAATATTTCTATGCCGCAACTTCGCTACCTGGGCTCTATTCCCTACATACCAAATATTTCCTATCAACTCAAAAACGCGCTCAGAAGGATGAACTTCGGTGTCGGCATAAGGTCTCCGGCATCTTTATACACGATGCTTAAGAGAAATATTGACAAGCCTCCTCTTCTCAATGAGGCAGGCATTTATGCCATCCCACTAAAATATCCGGACGGCTCCAGGCGATACTACATCGGAATGACCAAACGTTCGTTTGGAATTATAATCAGCGAACATAAAAGGGATACAAGAGACGGAAAAATAACCACTGCCCTATCAAGAGAAGTCAAGTTCAAGTCCGCCGATCCTATATGGAGTGATGTAAAGAAATTAGCTTCATACTCCACACCCAAATCTACTGCCATTCGCGAAACCTTGGAAATCTTGACCAGCTGCGAGGCTTGTAACGATAGCGTCTCTCTGGAGTTACCACGTATTTGGAATCAATTCTTCAAATAATGCTGAGATTTCTACCATAGTACCGCGTGCCCAACCAACGTGACCTCGTTTCTTCGAAATATCACGTTTGCTCCTAATCATTTATTGTCTAGTCAAGTCACCGCGTTTAAAGTGTTGAAACGTTCTATTATCCAGTTTGCAGTTATCTGTCTACCTTCCTTGAGAAAGCCATCTGGTTGATGTGCGAAAGCTTGGAAATTTTGATTATTTATTCTACGCCAATAAATTTTCGGATTTTTAGTATATAGTTATACTATTTTGACTTTGATTCATATTAGACATCTGTAAAACATCTTCAATCGTAGCTTGATCTTAAAATGTGTTTTGCTACAAACCTTCAGTAAATAATGTCTCTCTCCAGCACACAAATTACACTGTCGTACATCAGACTAAGCCAGTCAGGACTTTTTGAGAACCCATCATTCCAGTGAAATCCTCCTAAAACAGTTAGGACTTCCAAAGATGAATTCATTTATCTAGTAATTCCCCCACTTAATTTGTTTTTCTGACAAACATGATTCCTAAATATGATGAAATTTCATTTCATTATTCCTAAATCAATTAAGTAAAATGAAATTCAACCAGCTTATCACTTTGGGTTATTCCATACTATTTCAACAAATTTCCTTTAAATTGGTTGCTGACCCATTTTTTATTTTATTTTCCGCACAGTTGTTCATACATCTTCAGAGAGTTCAAAACCAATGTTATAAAAAAAGTTTCTGGTCGTTTGGTGGGGAGGTCCTGAGATGGCACTTAGAACACCTCCATTTTTGGAGTTGCAAACATTTATGCACAATGCTATAACTTTTACCCTAATTTAGCTAATTCAAAAATCACTTTACTCAGAATAAAATGGTAATTATTTTGGTTCATCCTTTTTTATTATCTGAGATGTTTTGGAAATTTTATTGGTGGTCAAAGTTTTCTATTGAAATTTGCATTTTTACAATTTCCAAGCCAAATTTTCACCAGGAAGGGGTCAAAACACCCAAACCCTTTTTGTTGTGCAAGAACCATGGCAACAGTTGATAGTATCTAGGGTAAGAAAACCTGGGTATTTTAAGCCCTTCCAAGATTTTTTCACTGAGGAAAATGGGAAATATTTAGTTTTTTCAATAGCTATATCTCCAGTGAAGTACACAGTAAAAATCTGCCGCCCCGGTGGCGCAGTGGTCTAAGCGATGGCCTCTGATCATTCGTCCGAAAGGGGACCGGGTTCGAATCCCGGTGAGGCATGGATGTTGTGTTTGTCTTACGGCACTGGCTCTCTCTCTTCCCTCGAACCAGTGACCCTAAATTAGGGACGGGCGACTGCTTATAGCCCATTGAGTTGCTCGCGGTGGTCGTTAAATCTCCAATCAAAAAGAAAAAAAAGTGAAAATTTGAATTTTGTAACAAAGAGACTTCTATTTGGTAAAAAATCACCATGCATACCACAACAGTACATGCTTTTAAAATTTCTCTGCTGGTGGAGATCAAAAGCACGGCATCTTTTGTACAGAAAATCATATTTTTCAGAAGGAGCTGCTGGACAATATAAGAACAGAAAAAACTTTGCAAACTTGTGTTACCATAAGGAAGACTCTGTTTGATCTTGATGCAGACTGGAATTTTTTTGGGACATCTCATGGAAAAGGGCCATGTGATGGAATAAGCGGGACAGTCAAATGGCTAGTGTCCAAGGCAAGCTTTCAAAGAGTAGCAGAAAATCACATTCTGACTGACACCTCGTGAGATGTTTGCTTTTTTGCGCAGAAAACATAAAGGGCATTATTGTCTTCATGTATGTTAGTGAAAGTGATGTTTCGTCAAATGGCATACTTCTGGAAGAGTGATTTGCTAATGCTGAGATGATACCTAACACAAGAGACAAGCATGGATTTGTATCTGTAGACTGCAACTGGAAAAAGTGCTTTATCACATCAGCTTCAGAGGACTTTGAGGAACTGAATATCACCAAACTTTCAACAGATCTTTCTCTTAACCTTAAAGAAAGGGATTATACCACATGCATTTACGATTCCCGTTGGTTGCTGGCACAATTGATTGAGGTCCGGCAGTCGGAGAAGGAATGCAAAGTCCACTTCTTCTATCCAGTGGGACCATTGACATTGTTTGAAAAGTGTAAAAGGGACACTGTTTGGATGTCTTGTGAAAATGTTTTGTATGTTCTTACTCCTGCTGAGCTGTCAACTGCCACTGGAAGAATATAGAACATTGAACCGGGATTAAGCAATGAACTTAATGAACTGTTACATCACAAAATCAAGAAATCAATCCTAAGCAGTGGTCGAAGTGGCCCAGAGCTACTGCGGGTATGATGTCAACCATAGATCCACATAGAACAAATAGGAGGTTTCGAAAGAAATACATACCATCCCACATGATTTTTTTTGCATTAAAAAGTTAATGTATTTAATATGTAAAAAATTAATGTACAAAATTTGTAATAATTAAAAAAAAACCTTCACTGAAGGGTTTGTGGTCTTTCAGTTTCAGCTTAATTTCCAACATTATTTAAATTGCAGTTTTTGGATTATTGGACCATTGCACAAATAAATCAACAAATTAAATTCTGAATATATTTATATCTTTTTTTTTTTAAACAGGAAGCGCTTTTTCAAGATCTTTACGCTCATTTTTGAACTTTCCATTCTTAAACCAAGACTTTAATTTGAAAGCCATTCTGCTTTAGCATGTTAAGTGCTTTGCTGCTACACTAAAACTAAAATAATAGATATGCGCACATGCAAAGGATGATCATCAGCTTTGAATACTGCAACTAATCTAGCAGCAGGTCAAATTCCTTGCAAATGCCTTTTTCATTCAGCAAACTCCACAACAGGCAGATTAAGATGGGCTAATGTAAGGAGAGACTAGGGAGAAAAGAGAAGTGTTGTTACTGAGAGAGAAAATCAGATGAGCAATTTAATCCCCTTATTACATTTTTATATTACCCAGATGCCCCACCCATAATGGTGAGCAATCCACTGACTCCTGTCCTGTGCTGAAAATGGGTTTTCAAAATCAGGATCCGGGAAGTCCCTCTGTTGAGATATCTTTCTTGCCACGCCTGAGGTTATCGTCACGCCGAATAAAATTTGTATGTCTCTCTTCTCCGCAAATGAAATACTAAATAAAGTGTTTTTCCTGAGAGATGTACTGTTTCATTTGTACCCCCCCCTTTTTTTGTATCAAGAATTCTGACACCATGCTTCTGCTTCTTACATCTTTTCAGTCCCAGCTGCTAATCATTTATCATTTTATCCGTTAAAAATGTCATTTTCCGATTCTTGAGTTAAAATTTGTGCTTTCATCCTAATTTCTTTACGTAGTTTGTGACAGTATGACGCAGAAGTCTTGTCTTACTTCTACGTTATTTTAAAAACATCACCATACGAAGAAATAGTTCCTAAATTAAACCTTAACGGCCAGACGAAACATGTGAACAACAGAAGTCAAACTTACGGAAAAGTTGCTTTATTTAGGATATAGCCAACACATCGTAACATATCATAGAATATTGCATTAAACTCTCCACACACCACACAGCTCTTAACACAACGCTTTTCAAGCAACGCTCTCTTTAACAACGCTCGCCAAGCAACAGTGTCGTCGTCCTTTTTTATCTCTCGTTCTTATCTTATATCAGGCATACGTCACGTTCATTCAACCTCAATTTTGTTGTCAACAGTATTCATTTGAGAGAAAAGATATCACGTTAAGAGTGAAATATACCTGAGAATAAACTCAAGATTTTTATAGGGAAAGGAGCTAAAAAGGAAAGTTAATTTAGAATATACGTCACAACGGGTTTATAATTTACAACATACGAGAATGGTAAATAATGTTTTTTTTAACTGCCGGTATGCTTACTTCCATTTTTGTTAACTACCGGTATGCCATACCCTGGGGTAGAAAAATATTCTGAAGTCTGGTGGCCACCAAAATTTTTTAGTGGCCAGACACTGGATCAGAGGGAGGGGGGGTATATAATATCAAAGTCATGTATGTACACTTCTGTCCAACAAAATTTTCTACCGTCAGCTTATCTCTCGCTGGCAAAAAAAAAAAAAAAGAAAAAGAAATGGTGCTCATTCTTTTTTTTTTCTTTTTTTGTTTGGGGCTTGCAAATTCTTGAATTACAGTAATTTTCGTTTTCGTCGGAATTCACGCAATTTTTTTTTTTACTTTCATATAATCTGCGCCGGCGTATAATTCGCAGATTGTGACATTCAGAAAAAAAATCGCTGTATAATCCTCACATCACAAATGCTGATCCAAAAGCGGAATTTTCGACAGAAAAGTCGGTCACATAAAGACCCCGGAGTCCGAAGAAATAAAAAAAAAAAACGATCTTATTAAAAAAAGAAATAAATTTTTTAAAGGAAACTTTTTTAAATATATTTTTATCTTCGGACACAAAAGAAGCTTAGTGGTGTGGCATTCATATAGCACAAAATTTAATCACGCCGATGCAGCAGCTCTAATTGCATTACACATTGCCAATGATGAAACTCTGATACAGAACAATTCATAGAAATACCGTACATACTCGCGTGTAAGTCGAACGATTTTGGAAGAAATCCTGCTTTCAAAGTAGGGGAGTCGGCTTAAACACTTAGACCATAAATATAGATAGACAGGCTAGGAGCTCGGAAGGCGGCACAAACATCTCCAGAGGGTAGTCACGTGATGTGTGTCAACCACCGGCCTACACGGCGCGTTGTTCGTAACTGTACTATAGATTATGTAACGTATACTCTAGATTCACTTTCCTTTTGATTTTTACTATCTCTGGTTATTTTATTTTACTATGTAAATTATCTTCTTACTGAACGAGATGTTATTTCACCCGCTGAATGAGATCTGGCAATGAGTGTAAGTCATGACGTGGTGGTAGCCAGTATAAATAGGCGCGTTCAACGATACCAAAAGAGAGCGTTTTGTTGTTGTATGGAGAGAGTTTGTTTATGTGGAGGAGAGCGTTTGTTTATGAGGAGAGCTTTTTGTTGATGTGCGTAGAGTGAGCTGTTGTTGTACGAAGTGAGCTGTGGTTTATGTGTCAGAAAGCTGTTGTTGTATAAAGAGATCTTCGTTTATGTGAGAGCGAGAAGTTGACCAAATAAAAGATTGCTGTCGTAAGTACGTCTTTCTCAGTTCATAGTTTTTGTCAGATCTCGGTTTATGTCATTAGTTGATTATTATTAACAACCAGCGTTAAGACTTTATTCATCTTAATTACTACTACAACATTACTAGCAGTTAAAAGCTTGTTCATTATTGTTACTACACTACTAGCAGGAAAGTTTATTCATGATTTAATTAACAAACAACAACCATTAGAAGAAACATTATTAGTAGCTTAGAAGAAGCTGAATTCATAATATTAGTAAAAGCCAAATTCGTTATAATGGCGCCCGAACTATCCGGATGACCCGACCATTCAAAATCTCGCAATGGTGTGATGTTATTTCCACACCGCGAGATAGGAAAAATAAGAGAATCCCTTCTCCAGCACTTCGAAAAAAAAATAAGGGGAGATGATGTAACGTACCAAGAGATGTGACGTACCTGCCTGAAGGACGCACACGACATAAAGGCAGATAGGAATCAGAATAAAACGTCCGCGTAGCTCAATTGGTAGAGTGACTTATTCCGGAATGAGGGGACCCGGGTTCGAATCCTGGCGTGGACAGAAATGACGGAGAAATTTACTTCGTTATAATTACTTGAAGTTAACTGAGCGATTTTAATTTCTGTGGTTGAAATTATGAAATAAATTTGTACCATGGGGTGGACATGTTGTGCTATTGGATGTAAGGAAAGATTTGTAAAGGGTGGTCCGGTGTCATTTCATTGGTACGAAATTTATAACCTTCGTGACAGGATTGATTGTGATGCGATTAGTAAACTTTTTTGCTGTCATTATGAACACACAAACTGCATCGAATCACTTTTATAGACCTTGAATGATAGCGCTCTTTTGTACTGTTTGATCGATAACGGGATTACAATTGTATCCAGTAATAGCAGGGGTACCTGGTATTTCCCGGGTTTAGTTAATTTTTATCCTAAAAAGAAATAAAACAAAATGGAATGCAAAAAAACTATAACTGTCACTGCCGACACAAAATGTTATAATGCAGTAATATTTCTGCCCCCCCCCCCACAAAATGTTAAATATAAAGGCCGCCCCGGTGGCGCAGTGGTCTAAGGCGCTGGCCTCTGATCATTCGTCCGTAAGGGGTACGGGTTCGAATCCCGGTGAGGCATGGATGTTGTGTTTGTCTTACGGCACTGGTTCTCTCCCTTCCCTGGAACCAGTGACCCTAAATTAGGGACGGGCGACTGCTTATAGCCTATTGAGTTGCTCACGGTGGTCGTTAAACCTCCAATCGAAAAATATAAAGAAAAAAATTCGATTTAGTTAATTTATTTTAACGAAACAAAAAAGAAAGTAACATATTCAGGAAAATTGTGTTAAAAATCGAAATTTGGAAAGTGCTTTTTGGTTGAGCAAATTTTTTTAGAGCGTCTGGAGGTAAGTAAAAAATACCAGGTTAAGATCGTTTACATTTTATGATTAAATGCTGCTTACATGTGGGTAATGTATGTCATCCAAAGATATAGATGTAGTAGATATACCATAGGTGGAGTCTTCGTGGGTTCGAGACACTTTTTGAACCCGCAATGATTTTGTTGGGGGTTCCTCGAACCCCTAATATTTTTGCGCGTATTTCATGGGAAAACCACACGTACGTGTATATGTATAAATTCTGTTTTTCGTTATCAATTTCTTTTTTGATTGGAGGTTTAACGACCACCGTAAGCAACTCAATGGGCTATAACGCAGTCACCCGTCCCTAATTTAGGGTCACTGGTTCCAGGAAAGGGAGAGAGCCAGTGCCGTAAGACAAACACGACATCCATGCATGACCGGGATTCAAACCCGGACCCCTTACGGACGAATGATCAGCGGCAAGCGCCTTAGACCACTGCGCCACCGGGGCGGCAATCAATTTTTCAAATGTTGTTTTATTATTCATTCCCCGTTTACTATATATACTGTAGAAAGTGTGTACAGAAATTTAACCCTCAGACTGTTTACTGTGCCTAAAAAAAGAATTAGTGTTTGTTCGCGCTCATCAAATTTGACGCAACAGACAATACCTCAAGTACCGTTGTTTAAGAGCATTTAAAACTGCATCCTTTTTAAAAGAAAATTCTTCGGTTTGTCTGGCTTCCCCCAAAATACAGAAATCTAGTTTTACATTCGGAGACGAGAACCTATTCGTGGTCATAGTGACAAAGGCGGAAATATGTTGTACAGTCAGATAACCCACCCTATCTTCGGACCGTTGGAGACCAAGGAGGTTAGAAGAGAGAGGAAATGGCATCAGCAGCCACTGGTAAGCCAAATCTGATCATCTGATTTCTTGCGCCCTCCGGGTGGGGAGGGTTGAGTGACATGACATCACTTCCTGAAGACCTGTGCTGCAGCATAGGTTGATAACGGCCGTCTCTTACTCTCTGCAGCAGGCCCTGAAGGTCAACAAGGCTCCCACAGCTTTAGCAAAGACCGTGATTGGCTAATGTACAATATGCACTTCCGCTCCACGAAGCATAATTTTGTTTATTTTTTTAGAAAATACTAAACAGCACTTCTGTAATTTTTTGCAAATTTTTAATTATGTGCAAGTATATTTTAGTCTCATTTTTTCCTGACTGTACATGCTGCACAAGTGCCTCTAAAACCTCTTCAAAGTCGACGATTTCTTCGTAGAAAGTACAGAAGCAGCCCAAGTTGGGCATACTGGGCATTCACAGCTGATACGAAGTGGAGCCCACGGAAAAAGCAGGGTGTGCGGCTGATGCCATATGTCCTCTCCGTTCTAACCTCTTATTTTAACTCAGAAATAATTTGAAAAAAAAATCCGTTGCCATTTTTAAAATTGGTATATAAAAAACTTAAAATAAATTTTACATGTTTTTGTTACTTTTATAAAGACAACCAAGTTGGAAATTCACAGTATCTGTGTATTGTATATAATAATGTCGCGCCTACAAAAGCAAAATAAATGAAATAAATAATTATCCAGAAAAAAATATTTTTCTGTAATTACTGTAGCTATAATTTGTTTCATTTTAGCATTTCAGGTGTCTTATTGTGCCAGATAATCTGACTGAATGAAATTTAAATTAGACTTAAATACTTTGAAAAATGCATGGGTAATTCGATTCAAAATTTCCGGAAAACCCAATAATCTTTCAAGTCAGCGCCTATGAGATATGCAATTTATAGACCTTGAATAATAGTGCTGTTTTGTACTGTTTGATTGGTAGCTGGATTACTTTATTCCAAAGTGAAAAAAATTAGGAAAATTCTGATTTAATTTAACATATAAGTTCCCGCTGTATAAAAAGTTGAAATGCAAGTCACACATAAAAAGTAATGTGTAATTCAGACACTTACTGAGCATACATGGGTTTCTGTATAAATATAGGACTGACTATACAAGGCAAAAGGCTTAGCAAAAAGTTAGAAATGTTACAAATGCAACCACAAACGCAAATTATTGTATGTATTACAGATTATTGTATGGTGATATTTTTTTATGTAGGCTGAGGCACAACTAACACTGGCTCTTAACCCATAAATAATCATTGCTTAAAGCCTGTGTGTGAGGGATTCTCCAAAATGGTAATTTGTTACAAGCACTGAGACCGCCCCGTTTTCGACAGTTTTTTGAGGAGCCGCGGAAAGTAAAGGGGAATGGGAAAATGGAGTTGAAAAGTTGGACAATTTAGGGTAAAAGAGGAAAATTTTTTTTTTTGGAGCGAATGGCTTAGCAGTCGTGGTTTCGGAATGGTAGTGACTGTGCGCCATGTTGGAAATAAGGGTAAACAACAGAATAGATTATTAGAATGAAGCTAAAAAATCCAGAAATTCCGCTTATTTTTATTGAATTGATTAATAGGATAAAGCTAAAAAAATCCATAAATTCCATTTATTTTTATTGAATTGATTAATAGGATAAAGCTAAAAAAAATCCAGAAATTCCACTTTCCTGTAGTGGGCGATAAGTTGAAGCAACAGGAAGGGAGAATTGGTTGACAAGTGAAACTCATGGCGGAGTTATGTCAGATCAGGCTTGAACCGCAAGAGGAGCAAGCGAAAAACGTCGGTAGGCCATGGCGTTGAGTAAAAAGAATTGCGTCGGAGTGGATGGAATTGGCGAAAGTCAAAATCAAGACAGAACAAGAATTACCCAAACCTAGAGACATTTTAAACAAGAATAGGTGAAGTTGTCGAAGGGGAGATCGCTGCTGCACGAAGCCCTTTGCGATACGAAAGATAAACGATAGCCTACTCCCACGCAAAGTTGCTCCACCATTGAAAATAGTCCGATGATAAACAGCAGAAATCTGAATATTTTGCAGCTAATTTTCTGGAAGTTCTGTAGACTAGCTGGCCTCCATAAAGTCGGCTGTTGACCCTTTCAGTAAGTAGGTTTTGCCGTAGCTCATCCCATAATATAGCAATCATCATTTGGCTGCAGCGAGTTGTTGTAGATGGAGGGCTCTTCTGTAGCTGTATCGCCACTGCTGTGAAACATATTCCTTGAGGTCAGTTGGAGAAAGTGGATGAAACAAGCGTAACCCTTAGACGTAGCCAAACACCACGGATTGGGAAAACAGGGAGTAATGGCAGAAGTTGTTCCAAGGGAAAGAAATTTATATTTATATGAATAACCGGCACAACATAAGACCAACGGTTATATTCATGGATTTAGTATCTACACAGGGTAGACTGAAAACGAGGCAAGTGGCCTCAGTTGTTGTAAAAAGGAATCGTCCAAAATTTATAATTTAGGAATGTGCAGCTTCTGATTTATTTTTTGATTAGCAGTAACTGCTATGCAAGGCTTTGTGTAGCCGTTGCTAACTATCGGTTTGTTGTTTTAGGAAGCAAACAGAAAACTGGTGTGTATTATCAAAATAAAAAAACGCTTGAAGTAAAAAAACCGTACACACAATCTTTGCCTCTCCTCCCCCTCCAAAAAACACAATGAGGGCTACTGTTTGGTAAAATATCTCATTTTTACAACAAGTAGGCTGTGGCTGTTAGTCTGAAAATTGGGGTATTTCTATATATTAAAATGTGTGTACATCAGTATGTATGTACAGGTGTTTCTAATATTGCCTACATCTCGCTATGTTGATAGTAAACAATTCCTCCATTTACAGACCTCGGAACTCTTTCACACACTCATAACCCCAAAAATAATTGACTTATCAACACAAATTTTTCACAGAAAAACACTTATACTGTCTTCAATGAGAGAAAAGTAAGAAAAGAAAAACACTTATACTGTCTTCAATGAGAGAAAAGTAAATTAAATTGTGCGTGGTGTTGTGGAACACCACGCACAATTTAAATGGGGAGGTTGAGAAATGAGGTCACTTTTCATACTCCAATAGAGAATATATACGTAATGGGCCAACTTTAAAAAACCATAATAGATTGTATATGCGCTCTATAACAACAAAAAGTTTACACAATGAAAGCTAAAGGTGCAAAGATTAATGGTTATTTTGCTAAAAAAAGTCCTGCACTGTAGGGGGAGGCAGCAAAAATGCGTAAAATATGTAAACAAACACTTCAGCGGGAGCACCAACCAGACTTACAGAACTTTAAAAGCCGCCCCGGTGACGCAGTGGTCTAAGCGATGGCCTCTGATCATTCGTCCGAACGGGGTCCGGGTTCGAATGCCTGTGAGGCATGGATGTTGTGTTTATCTTACGGCAGTGGCTCTCTCCCTTCCCTGGAACCAGTGACCTTTTTTTTTATTGGAGGATTAACGACCACCGTGAGCAACTCAATGGGCTATAAGCAGTCGCCCGTCCCTAATTTAGGGTCACTGGTTCCAGGGAAGGAGAGAGCCAGTGCCGTAAGACAAACACAACATCCATGCCTGACCGGAACTCGAACCCGGACCCCTTACGGACGAATGAGCAGAGGCCAGCGCCTTAGACTACTGCGCCACCCCCGGCCCAGTGACCTTAAATTAGGGACGGGCGACTGCTTATAGCCCATTGAGTTGCTCAAGGCGGTCGTTAAACCTTCAATCAAACAAACAAAATAAACAAATCATTCGTCCGAAAGGGGTCCGGGTTCGAATCCAGGTGAATCATAAATGTTATGTTTGTCTTACGGCACTGGCTCTCTCCCTTCCCTGGAACCAGTGACCAAAAATTAGGGACGGGCGACTGCTTATAGCCCATTGAGTTGCTTACGGTGGTCGTTAAACCTCCAACTAAAAAAAATCTTTAAAAATTTGTACCACACGAACTAGTGGGCAGAAAAATAAACCACTTGATTTTTTGTGAAATTAAACTTAGATCGCTATGATTTATTTCATGAAGATAAACGTAGTAAAATTATATTGAACGGGTCACCGTGCAAATTTCATGGTCTAAGGTAAATACTGTTGAGCACCGCCATTAGCAGCTCCCTCAGATCAATCTTGACACACATCACGTGACTAACCCGCTTGACATGTTTGAGCCGTTCTCTCAACACTGCGTGAACGGGAGCAGCTCTGTCTACCTATATTCATGGTCTAAGGTATAACCTCCTTAATATGAAATTAGCATCTCCCCAACCATTCATGCATACAGTCACGTGATCTGACGGATGAATGTCGGGGCCATAGCGTCCCGGTGGTTGTCACCATAGGCGTAGCCACGAAGGGGGGGGGGGTCAGGACCCCCAGATTTTCAGGGTCGGGGATCCTCATATATATATATGCATACATATAATGTGTGTATGTGTGATCGGACCCCCACCCCTCAGATTTTGAAACTTGGTTACGCCACTGGTTTTCAGTTGTCCCTACCAATGTTCGGTGTATCACAATATATGGCTGATATCTTCACCTAAAGCTCTGCTGGTCGACTCACAAGGAGATCTTTTTTTTTTTTTTTTTTTTTTTTTTGATTGGAGGTTTAACGACCACCGTGAGCAACTCAATGGGCTATAAGCAGTCGCCCGTCAATAATTTAGGGTCACTGGTTCCAGGGAAGGGAGAGAGCCAATGCCGTAAGACAAACACAACAACCATGCCGGACCGGGATTCGAACCCGGACCCCTTACGGACGAATGATCAGAGGCCAACGCCTTAGACCACTGCGCCACCGGGGCAGCCAAGGAGATCTGGAGATATCTTATTCTAACATCCTTGTTATTACATCCCCCTCCCTTTTTCAGTTCCTGATATTATGGAAGTGGCTGTCTTTCTTCCCTAGAAACCGTTGCCTTAAATTAGGGACAGGCGACTGCTTATAACGCATTGAGTTGCTCACAGCAGTCGTTGAACCCTGAATTGCCACCCCGGTGGCGCAGTGGTCTAAGCGATGGCCTCTGATCATTCGTCCGAACAGGGTCCGGGTTCAAATCCCGGTAAGGCATGGATGTTGTGTTTGTCTTACGGCACTGGCTTTTTCCCTTCCCTGGAACCAGTGACCCTAAATTAGGGACGGGCGACTGCTTATAGCCCATTGAGTTGCTCACGGTGGTCGTTAAACCTCCAATTAAAAAAAAAAAGAAAAAGAACCCTGAATTAAAAGAAATTCCTTGGTTGACACTTATCATGTTAAGTACACGCTTATTTGCTTCTGTTATTTTTGCTTTTCTTTCTGATTGATACATATCTGCAACCGCAAAGTCCAAACGGCTGTAGAAACTAGAAATAATGGCGGTTCTATTCTGATATTGGAGCTCTCACAAAGAAAACTGACAGAGCAAAAAATGTCTTAACATTGAAAGAAATCTACGTAATGTTGTTTACAAAATTTTGAGATGAATTTAGTAAGTTAAAATATGCTAATGCAGCACGTCATTTTGCAGAAATAGTCGTTCCGTTGTTTTTAAATTGTTGAAATATTTTTGTGTTTTCATTCCAGAACATCGGAGATTAGTGGATTGTATTGTTTTTAAAACAAAATTTGAATTTTGATTAAAAACTTATGCATATTCTCTTGCCCCAGTGAAATGAGATAAAATTCCGTTTTCCCAGAGAAAAGGAAAAACGTTACTTGTTCATGAGATGTGAGTGATGTTCCCCATTTCGCCTTTTCTGTAAACATTCTTGATGTCAGTCCTTTAGAAATTTTTAATCCTCTAAAATACAAGCTTTTATCTGTGGCTTTTTTTGTTCCGAAATTGGTTCCTGCAGTTTGTGAGTGATTGTTTACTCTTTTTTTTTTTTTTTTCTTGTAAACGAAATCCCTGCCCTGGTGGCGCAGTGGTCTAAGCGATGGCCTCTGATCATTCATCGAACCCGAACGGTTCGAATCCCGGTGAGGCATGGATGTTGTGTTTGTCTTACGGCATTGGCTCTTTCCCTTCCCTGGAACCAGTGACCCTAAATTATTGACGGGCGACTGCTTATAGCCCGTTGAGTTGCTCACGGTGGTCCTTAAAACTCCAATCCAAAATCCAACCATGATATTGTGTATTTCGCAAAATAATTAAAGCAGAAAAACTTTTTGCTGGTTACTCTAAAAGATCCTGTCATACTGTTAGAAATTTTATAAAGTATGTATTTGAAATCATGGAAGGCGCTCTTCTGTTTTTTTTTTTTTTTTTTTTATGTTTAATGACTGATTTCATTTAAAAGTGTTCTTGTCTTCTTAGAAGTGGAACACAGAATATGCTGATATTTGTTATATGCAGATAACACTATTAAGTCGCAGTGTCCCTAAGTATTTAATTCATGATTGTATGCAGTAATTGCTACCAAAAGAAATTTTTTTGAAGTTGTTGTGAAATCAAAAAATGAAATCTAATAGTTTCCCAATATAGAGTCCAAGAAAAAATATTTTCCAGGCGAGGAAACCACTTAAGATATAATAAAAAAAAGAGTGAACTTTTTTTTTTTTTTTTCGAATGTCCCAGACATGCCCTAGTACAAGAAAGGATCTTCAAGAACGTTATGTCTACTTTCACAAGTTCACAAAAGAATCTAGTTTTGCATGACATATGCAGTTTGACGGACTAAAAATTTGACCCAGCGTGGTGTTTTCTGCAGGAAATTAAAAATGGAAGACAAAATTTCAAGGGATGTGCTCCTTGATACTGGTGAAAAACCTGATATGCATGATGTATGTTCCGAGCAATCAACACGAAAAAGTGACCATACACTCCTTCATAAAGGTGTAAAACTTTGTCAGTGTGATGTGTGTTCAAAGAAATTTGTGCAGGAAAATTACCTTTCCAAGCATATGCTTCCTCATACATCTTCAAAAACACATAAGTGTGATGTGTGTTCCAAGCAATTCACAAGGAAAAGTGCCCTTTCCCAGCATATGCTCCTTCATACCGGTGAAAAACCTCATCAGTGTGATGTGTGTTCTAAACAATTCAGACGGAAAAATGCCCTTTCTCGGCATATGTTTCTTCATACAGGTGAAAAACCTTATCAGTGTGATGTCTGTTCCAAGCAGTTCACATTGAAAGTTGCACTTTCTCAGCATATGCGTCTTCATACTGGTGAAAAACCTCATCAGTGTGATGTCTGTGCCAAGCAGTTCACATGGAAAGGTTCACTTTCTCAACATATGAATCTTCATACAGGTGAAAAACCCCATCAGTGTGATGTGTGTTCTAAACAATTCACACGGAGAGACGCCCTTTCTCAGCATTTGCTCCTTCATACAGGTGAGAAACCTTATCAGTGTGATGTGTGTTCCAAGCAATTCACATGGAAAAATGCCTTTTCTCAGCATATGCTGCTTCATACCGGTGATAAAACTTATCAGTGTGATGTTTGTTCCAGGCTATTCATACAGAAAGGTGCACTTACCCAGCATATGATCCTTCATACCGGTAAAAAACCCTATCAGTGTGATGTGTGTTCCAAGCAATACACGCGGAAATTTGATCTGTGTCAGCATATGATCCTTCATACAGGTAAAAAACCTCATCAATGTGATGTGTGTTCCAAGCAGTTCCCACTGAAAAGTTACCTTTCCCGGCATCTGCTCCTTCATAACGATGAAAAACCTCATCAGTGTGATTTGTGTTCTAAGCAATTCACACAGAAAGGTGCCCTTTTTCAGCATATGCTCCTTCATACAGGTAAAAAACCTTATCAGTGTGATGTGTGTTCCAAGCAATTCGTACAGAAAGGTGCACTTTCCCAGCATATGCTCCTTCATACCGGTGAAAAACACCATCAGTGTGATGTGTGTTCCAAGCAATTCACACGAAAAAGTGACCTTTCTCAGCATATGCTCCTTCATACAGGTGATAAACCTCATCAGTGTGATGTGTGTTCCAAGCAATTTACTTTGAAAGGGAAGCTTTCCCGGCATCTGCTCCTTCATACAGGTGAAAAACCTCATGAGTGTGATGTGTGTTCCAAGCAATTCAGATGGAAAAGTGTACTTTCCCAGCACATGCTTCTTCATTCAGGTAAAAAATCTCATCAGTGCGCTGTGTGTTCCAAGCAATTCACACGGAAAAGTGACCTTTCTCAGCATATGGTCCTTCATTCAGATGAAAAACCTCATCAGTGTAATGTGTGTTCCAAGCAATTCAGAAGGAAAAGTAGCCTTACTCGGCATCTGCTCCTTCATACCAGTTAAAAACCTCATCAGTGTGATGTGTGTTCCAAGCAATTCACACAGAAAAGTCACCTTTCCTGTCATATGCTTCTTCATACAGGTGAAAAACCTCATCTGTGTGATTTGTGTTCTAAGCAATTCACTCAGAAAGAGCAGCTTTCCCGGCATCTGCTCCTTCATACAGGTTAAAAACCTCATGAGTGTGATGTGTGTTCCAAGCAATTCACATGAAAAAGTGCACTCTCCCAGCACATGCTTCTTCATTCAGGTAAAAATCTCATCAGTGCTCTGTGTGTTCTAAGCAGTTCAAACAGAAAGGTACATTGCCGCCCCAGTGGCGCAGTGGTCTAAGCGATGGCCTCTGATCATTCGTCCGAAAGGGGACCGGGTTCGAATCCCGGTCAGGCATGGATGTCGTGTTTGTCTTACGGCACTGGCTCTCTCCCTTCCCTGGAACCAGTGACCCTAAATTAGGGACGAGCGACTGCTTATAGCCCATTGAGTTGCTCACGGTGGTCGTTAAACCTCCAATCCAAAAAAAAAAAAAAAAGAAAAGAAAGGTGCATTGTCCCTACATATGCTTTTTCATACACGTGAAAAAACCTCATCAGTGTGATGTGTGTTCCAAGACATTCACGTGGAAAGGTGCACATTCCTAGCATGTGCTGCTTCATACAGGTAAAAAACCTCATCAATGTGATGTTTGTCCCAAGCAGTTCACAAAGAAAATCCTTTTAAAGCATACGGTCCTTCATATAGGTGAAAAACCTTAGTATGGTAAGCAATTCTCATGTAAAAATACATTTTCCAGATATCTTCTCTTTCATATTGTCGTAAAACCTCATCAGTGTTGTGTGTTCTAAGTAATTCACACAGAAAGATATCTGTTCAAACCATATGCTGCTTCACACTGGCAAACCTCATCAATGAGATGTTCTTCAAGTAATTGCCACTGAGAGGTAGCCTTTCAAAGCAGGGTGGGAAATTAGCGGTCGTGAGGAGCAAAATGCAACCATAATTTTACGTTTTGCGGCCAGTATTTTAGACCTGGGAGCCAATTCGCGACTGCATAAATTTTTGATTTTTCTTTTTTAACATGCGTACGTAGTAATTTTCAATTGCGGTATTTATGTTTCTTTTTAAAAAATTTCCCAGTGGTGTGTGGTTAAAAGTATATTGGGGTAAGGAGAAATAAGTTTAACCTCGCTGCCAGCATGTGCTGAACTAGGGGAGTGTACGTAAAAGTCCCGTGAGGAATGTAGGTGTGTGCTACTGTGAGCTTCGATGGCTCTACTGGGGGTGGGGAAGGGGAGCAAGCCTTAAGAAGGGATGGGGGAAATTAGCTTCAGAGGTAGAGTGTGGGGGGAGGAGAGGGGGGACAAGAAGAGTAGCCGTTAAGGGGGAGTATCAGCATGGGAGATTGGGTGTTTGGTATTTCCTGCCATTCTAACTAAACATCTGTCAATAAAAAAAAAATATATATATCTATGTGAATTTTCCACATACCTGGTAGAATTTTTTACAAACACCATAAATCATTGATACGAAAGGCCCTCCAAACTGCTCCTAAATTGGTTACTACTTTTTAAACTAGGCATGGAAATTTTTATTAAGAATTTGTTGTGCATAAAAGTGCCGTATTTTCCCACACATAATCCGCGGATTATCTGTTCCTAAAAGTTTAAATTCTAGACACTGTCGATTATACGACGGTGCAGATAATACAGAGCTTCCCACCCCACCCCACCCCCGTAAACTTCAAAACGAAGCTTTAAGAATGCCACATGTTCGACGATAATATGCAGTGTCACTCCATCAACATATCTCTGCTTGCCCCTTGGCTTTGGCAAAAATGTCTGCGTGTATGTGTGTAGACATTTCCTCTCTGGGAAGGGATTGCTGCTTTGTAAAAGTTAAGAGGAGGAAACATTGCCTTCAGCAAAGCGCGTTGACCTTGAATAGGGGAGTGCAGTTTTCATTCCATAAAACATTGAGATGTGCCGCTCTGACCCGTGATGCTCCACCTCCCCCCCCCCCCACACACTCTTCCTGAATTTCTAACCCCACTCCCACTTGTTTATTTTCCTTTACCTCAAAGAGAATGCCTCTGGCACTTCAGCTCCAAGACTGGAAAACTTTGACACCATCACAAATTATTTACGATCTGAAAACCAGTGTTTCAGTTGTTGATGTAATTTTAAACATTACTCAGAGTTACAGCACGATTGACACAGAAATTACAAATACATATCGCAACCGTTTGAAAGTTGCGGGGTATCGTAACTAACTTTTTTAAATTTTCAAAAAATTTCACGATTTTATAAGTTTTTGAAATAGAAAGAAAGTTTATTTATACAGTAAAACCTCGAAAATCCGGCATCGACGGGTGACTTATTTATGAAAATTCCGGATTTCTGAAGCCATCCAAAAATTGCGTAACGGGAGCTACATAAAGCACGTACTTACACACAACAGGTCACTAACAAAATTTTGTGTTTTGTCTTATGGCACTGGCTCTCTTCCTTCCCTGGAACCAGTGGAGCTAAATTAGGGACGGGCTAGTGCTTATAGCCCATTGAGTTTCTCACGGTGGTCGTTAAACCTTCAAGTAAAAAAAAAAAAAAAAATTGCGCGCCTACGCCTTATAAATATGGAAGGGTCGCGCTGCCGATCGCATTCTTTGCAATTTGCGAAAAAGAAATCGTTTTGGCGATGGGGAAAAAAGTGTTGGTGAAAATATTGGCGATTACTTTTTTGTACTATATGTTGTAAAACTGTTGTGGATTACATATGTTTTTTTTAACTTTTACTATGAATTTTGTCTGCGGATTATACACCGACGTTTTTTCTATCACGCTGAATTTTGCCGTCTGCGGATTATATGCTGAAAAATACGGTACTTAATAAAAAATTTCGTGGGTAATTAAGAAAGTATTTTACCGATTCACATGAAATTTTCAGGGTGGGCTTCTATTATCTACTTATCCTGTGTATAAAAATTTCAGCCAGTTTTATCAAGAATTCGTGAAGATAGCTTTCTGATTTTTTTTTTTATCTAGTTCCATAGTTGAACAAGGTGGGGAATGTGCTACCGCCGGAGTTGGTTCCTTGCTGGGCTAACTGGGGCAGCCCAGCAAGGAATATCTCCTAGAATTTCAGCTATGGGAGCCATTTTGCTCCTAGGATATTTTTCCTAATTTCCCACCCTGTTTCAAAGCATATGTTCCATTAAACATAAAAATTCTTGCCAATGTGGGTATACTGCAGGAAATTCACAAAGCCGATTTTTGAAGGAAGACACTTGTTTACATTGGCTAAAAACTTCTTCAATGTGTTTTATGTTTCAAGGCATTTGCACTTTTAGAACATCTGTCAGAGCATACACTCCACCAGAGAAGTCATAACAACTAGATAATGTGTGTCCAGAAATTTTCTGAATATCATTTTTCTTTTCAGAATCATTTTTCTTTTGAATTTATTGAGCATTGAGAGATATTAAATAGTCTGAGATATATATGACCTTCATACACCCACACTTTATTATAACGATTGAAGTCTAGCTGTTGAATCTGTGAGATATCTGAATTATTAGAAGTTAATATGTGGTTGAAGGTATTTAGAGCACTAAATTATTCAGCTAAAAGTTTCAAGGAAAAAATGTATACCTAATTCAAAGTATATAATTTGACAGAGAATATGATTGAAAAATTTTGCCTGCACGATGCATTTTAAAGATTTTTGCAATAAAAATTACCTGTAATCATGGGGATGAAAACAAACTCTGTGGCGAGTGTGCCCTCTCACTGCCGCAGTGATATTCGGGGCTCCTGCAAAGATGTGCTGTGGCGGTCGTTGAATGAGTCCTCCAAAGCAGTGATCATAGTTTTTTTATTTGTTTGTTTGTTTTCACAATCCACTTAGAAACCAAGCGTGAATATCCGTTCTAAAGACAATAATGAAAAATTTAGAATTCTTTTCCAGAGCAAAGCATGTTGCTGCAAGAGGCAAAGGTCCACTCTGTTTCATAATTCTTGCCTATAAAATGCTCATAGTAGCATGACCCAAAGATTTTCATCTGGAAAGAAGCCTTGAATGATGGCAGAGCAGTGGTGAGGCCTGAAGGCTTTGTACAGTGTTCATTCACACCCCCATGCTTTCATGTAAATTTTACAGAAAAAAATCTTCAAGATGTGTTGTAAAGCTATATTGTTTACCCCATTTTCTATCAAACTACATACACTGAAGTGCCAGAAAAACTGATACCGACAAGCTTATGCAAAATACATAGCAACATCACCTATGAGCGTATTCGTTTGCGTCCGCCAGTGCGTATATAAAACGATAGACATCTTTGCCAGTGGTCAGAGCTGTTTTTGGCATGAGAATGACTAGTAATAACGATTTAAGCGATTTTCAACGCAGTGTCATAGTTGGCGTTCGTGAGATGGCCCATAGTGTTTCTGAGGTAGAAACGAAGTTCGGATTTTCACGGACGACCATTGCAAGTGACTACAAGAATTACGGCAAAACCTCCCAACCTACGATACCAGTGTGGCCGTAAAAAGGCATTGGGTGAACGTGACCATCTTTGGCTGTCAAGAATCGTTTCACGCGATAGGCATGCAACACTTTCGCGGGTATCATCGGAATTCAATGCTGGAGCCTCAACAAGCATCAGTGTCCGGACTGTGCAATGTACCCTGCACGATGTGGGCTTTGGGAGCCGACGCCCAACTGGAGTCCCCTTGATGGGTGCACCACACAAAGCTATGCGCCTCGCTTGGGCACAACACCACCACTGGACACTTGATGAGTGGAAACATGTAGCTTGGTCTGACGATTTGCGTTTCCAACTGTATCGGGCAGATGGAAGGATTTGTGAGGGGCACAAACCCTATGAAGCCATTGATCTCCCCTGTCAAGTGCTGGCTGGTGGTGGTGGGGGGAGGGTCTGTAATGGTATGGGGTACGTTTACCTGGACTTTATTGGGACGCCTTGTACGTCTACAAATGTCTGTGACCGGCCAACACTATGTGTGCATCTTTTCCGATGAGGTACACCCGTTCATGTCCTGCATTCATGCTGATGGGTTGGGCCTGTTCCTACAGGACAATGCACCTTCACAGAAGTGTCTGGACGCCACATTATGGTTAGAGGAGCATTCATGTCAGTTTGGAATTTTGCCATTTCCACCCAAATCCCCAGACCTGAACGTGATGGAGCACATTTGGGATGTCATGCAACGTGCTATCGAACACAGGAATCCAAGACCTCGGAATACACCCGAATTGTGGAACACTCTCAGGAAGTATGGTGTGCATTGCCTACAGCATATTTCCATAAGCTAGTGAAGTCCATGCCCCGTCGTATTTCAGTAGTCCTGCGCTCCCGTGGGGGACCAACCAAGTATTAGACTGGTGTACCAGTTTTTCTGGCACTTCAGTGTACATTAAAATATGTAAAAAGTTTTTTTCTTAAAATTTTTAGCCAAATAATTTAGGTCAATAAACTACACCTTTACAAATATGTGGATATAATAAGAAAATTTAATTAATCTTTTAAAAGATGAATACTATACTTTCTTTTTTACAAATTCTAATTAATGCAGTGCATCCATTTTGCTATTCTACTTTGTTTTCCTACTCAACATTTCTGCCAGTGGTAGTAATATTTCACGGTTTTGTGTGCATACTATACATTAAAAGAATTCTTGAAATCGTAATCACATGCATAGGTTACGTTGAAAAATTAAGAGCAGGACGTTTCGGTAGCGACTTCTACTTTCATCAGCCATTGAATGAGACACATGGTAAAAGCATCAGTTGTTGCCAGATTTCAAAATCGCTTTTTAAATAATATTGATGTTAAAAGGTGCATCAGTATTGCATGTGTTAGGGGTAAGGTAGATTTCAATGCTTTCGGGCATGCCGATTGCTGAGCAAGGCGATTCGCTTAAGATTGTGCCAATCGGGAGCTGCGGACTTATCACTGATGGTTAAAATTGAAAGGGAGGTGGAAAGGCTACCTTTCTTAACATCAGCGATATGCTCCATCAAACGCCGGTTTATGCTGCGGTAAGTACTACCAATATAGTGGGCAACGCCTGTGGAAGTGTTGATAGGAATAGAGTAGACACCTTGTAAATCTAGGGATTTATTAAGATCTCTGTCCTTAAGGATGAGTTTGAGAAGATGTGGAGGTGGTTTGACTGCAATCCTGTAGCCAAAAGACTTGAAAATAGAGCAAACTTTATGAGTGAAGGACAGGCTAAAGGGCAAAGTGCCAACAAACTGATGTGTGGCGGAAGGTTCAGGCAGTAAACTAGATATATTCTGTGATTCAAAACTCTTGATTAGTCTATGTAATAAGAGGAGTGGAAAGCCATGCAATTTTCCAATATTCTAGTTGAAGAGCAGAATGGCTGTTGCAAATAAGGTTGGCCTGGTGAATGTATGACTTAAGAGCAGACAGTTTGTATTTTCCAAAAGTGCGAGAATGGTAAGGGATGATATTATGGGTGGCAGAAGGTTTCCTGTACACAGAGAGGCCAAGTGAGAAGTCTGGGTTGATGTTTATTGATGTTAACATCCAGAAAACTAATATTATTGTCGATCTGTTCTTGAGAGGAAAATTTTATATGCAGGAATTTTGAAGTTATGGAGGACATGAGTTCAAACAGAAAGTGTTTTTGGTGTGGCCAAATAATGAAGATGTCATCCACATACCTTAATCAAATGGTGGGTTTTAAGAGGGATGGGGCAACAATTAATGTTTCAATATTCTGCAAATAAATTTCAGCAAGTAAGGGGGAAAGAGGGGAGCCCATAGGTACATCTTGTTTTTGTTGGTAATAGATACCATTGTATACGAAACAGGAATACTTTTCCAATGAATCAAAACAGTCATAAAGATCTTTGATCAGTTCTCCAGGAAGTTCTTATGGCTCCATTAATTTTTTGACCATGAGCATGTAGGCATCAAAGAAAGGAATAGATAAGAAGGAAATAATGAATCCACGTCAAAGGTGTACAGGAAATCTTGACGATTGATGAAAGAAGGGAGTTTCTGGATAAAGTCCTTGGTTGATACAACAGAATAAGGATGATTTCTTGTCAGAACTTTGCAACATTTGACCAATTGTTTTTACCACGTCTCTCATTCCATGGCTGATGAAGGTAGAAGTCGCTACCGAAACATGCTGCTCTTAATTTTTCAGCATAACTTACGCGTGTCATTACGATTTCAAGAATTCCTTTAATGTTTTGTGTGTTACGTGTTTTCCTGCCAATTCTTCTCACTATGGTGCATACTATAATTTCTCTTTTTGTTCTTTTTTTTTTTTTTTTCGATTGGAGGTTTAATGACCACCTTGAGCAACTCAATGGGCTGTAAGCAGTCACTTGTCCCTAATTTAAGGTCACTGGTTCCAGAGAAGGGAGAGAGCCAGTGATGTAAGACAAACACAACATCCATGCCTCACCGGGATTCGGACTAACAATCAGAAGCTATCCTTAGACCATTGTGCCACCAGGGCAGCACATATAATTTCATCAAAGCTGTGTTGAGTATGCTGTGCAGGGAAGCCAAAATTTAGTTTGTTTACATCTGAGGACTAGGCAGCAGGTATAATGCATAGCTGTGCCCACTCGTTTAGGAAACACAGCTACCATATAAGTGGGAGCAGTCAAAAAACTATCACATGACATTTGTAGATCAAAACTTGATAACTGCATTTTCTGAAAAATGTATCATTGTAACTTTCTGGGCATAACATAGAGACTCATACAGTAAATAAGTAGGGTAATGAGTCAAAAAGGTAAACATATATGTTTTTCAAACCTTTTGGCAGATGTATTACACCCTCAGTCATTGCGAATAATAAGTGATGACTAGATGTAAAGAAACTGCCACGTCTGCAATCCTGCCAATAATTTGTTTATATTTTTTTCATGAAGTTGTATGAATGCAGAAACATAAGGCATGTCATTTCTGCTCTCAGGAATGTTTGAGTACCAAAATGAATGTACTGGTTATACAGAATTCATAAAAGCAGCTTTGTGTGCATCTTCTACCCAAAGACTAAGTTATTTTGAATTGAATTTAAGAAAAATTGGCCTATAATGAGCCCATATTTAGTGAGATCCAAAATTTGAGCAAAACAGAATTTTTGTTTGATGTAGTGTTTATTCAAAGCTAATTTGATCAATTTTAATGAACAAAATCGAATGAAATCCCCGGATTTACCAATTAGGAGAAGCGCAAAGATGATCACTCTTAACAACTAAACATTTAATGAAATTTTGAATTTAATGGAGCAGGGAAAATCTGCTGCACTCTGTCCTGGAATTAAGGGAAAGGCATGGTGGCGTACAAGATGAAATTGCAATGGCCTAGTGGAATCTCTGTGTTAATGGAAGAATGTTGATAGAAAAGCAATGGGAATGTGTACATCAAATGCTCAACAAAAGAGTTTTTCAAGAGAATCTCCACCACAACTTCACTCTAAATAAGTAATAACATTTAATGAAATTTCAAATTTAATGGGGCAGGAAAAGTCTGCTGCACACTGTCCTGGAATTGAGGGAAAGGTATGGTGGCATACAAGATGAAATTGCAATAGCCTAGTGGAATCTCTGCGTTAATGGAAGAATGCTGATAGAAAAGCAATGGGAATGTGTACATCAAATGCTCAACAAAGGAGTTTTGAAAGAGAATCTCCACCACAACTTCAAGGGGCTATGCCTTGGGAGTAATGTGTCAAAAGAATCGAAAATATGTTCCCTACTCCAAGGCAAAAGGAAGATGGATAGGATTCATGCACATGCCTTAAATAGATTTCTTTGCAATGATTGCAGAAAGGGATGGGGAGTAATGGCATGTGGGGGTCACCTAATTGGAAACATGATATACCACTTCCTGGAATTGCCTTTTTTGATCCTTTCAACCTCCATGTGAGCATTGCATTGTGAAGATCAATGCTCCTTTTACATCATGTGTGTATTTAAACAGTGGCCAGTCATGTTGCATCCAGCAGAAAATCCTGAACATTCTTAAGTGACAAAATGCCTAAGAGAAAAGTGTTCTGTAAATGACAAAGTAGCCATTATCAAAGAGCTACATCAGGTGTGTGTATTTTAACAGTGGCCAGTCTTATGTTGCATCAAGCAGAAAATCCTGAACATTCATAAGTGACAAAATGCCTAAGAGAAAAGTGTTCTGTAAATGACAAAGTAGCCATTATCAAAGAATTACATCATGCGTGTATTTTAACAATGGCCAGTCTTATGTTGCATCAAGCAGAAAATCCTGAACATTCATAAGTGACAAAATGCCTAAGAGAAAAGTGTTCTGTAAATGACAAAGTACCCATTATCAAAGAACTACATCATGTGTGTGTATTTTAACAATGGCCAGTCTTATGTTGCATCAAGCAGAAAATCCTGAACATTCATAAGTGACAAAATGCCTAAGAGAAAAGTGTTCTGTAAATGACAAAGTAGCCATTATCAAAGAGCTACATCAGGTGTGTGTATTTTAACAGTGGCCAGTCTTATGTTGCATCAAGCAGAAAATCCTGAACATTCATTAGTGACAAAATGCCTAAGAGAAAAGTGTTCTGTAAATGACAAAGTAGCCATTATCAGAGAACTACATCATGCGTGTATTTTAACAATGGCCAGTCTTATGTTGCATCAAGCAGAAAATCCTGAACATTCATAAGTGACAAAATGCCTAAGAGAAAAGTGTTCTGTAAATGACAAAGTACCCATTATCAAAGAACTACATCATGTGTGTGTATTTTAACAATGGCCAGTCTTATGTTGCATCAAGCAAAAAATCCTGAACATTCATAAGTGACAAAATGCCTAAGAGAAAAGTGTTCTGTAAATGACAAAGTAGCCATTATCAAAGAACTACATCATGCGTGTATTTTAACAATGGCCAGTCTTATGTTGCATCAAGCAGAAAATCCTGAACATTCATAAGTGACAAAATGCCTAAGAGAAAAGTGTTCTGTAAATGACAAAGTACCCATTATCAAAGAACTACATCATGTGTGTATTTTAACAATGGCCAGTCTTATGTTGCATCAAGCAGAAAATCCTGAACATTCATAAGTGACAAAATGCCTAAGAGAAAAGTGTTCTGTAAATGACAAAGTAGCCATTATCAAAGAGCTACATCAGGTGTGTGTATTTTAACAGTGGCCAGTCTTATGTTGCATCAAGCAGAAAATCCTGAACATTCATAAGTGACAAAATGCCTAAGAGAAAAGTGTTCTGTAAATGACAAAGTAGCCATTATCAAAGAACTACATCATGCGTGTATTTTTACAATGGCCAGTCTTATGTTGCATCAAGCAGAAAATCCTGAACATTCATAAGTGACAAAATGCCTAAGAGAAAAGTGTTCTGTAAATGACAAAGTAGCCATTATCAAAGAACTACATCATGCGTGTATTTTAACAATGGCCAGTCTTATGTTGCATCAAGCAGAAAATCCTGAACATTCATAAGTGACAAAATGCCTAAGAGAAAAGTGTTCTGTAAATGACAAAGTACCCATTATCAAAGAACTACATCATGTGTGTATTTTAACAATGGCCAGTCTTATGTTGCATCAAGCAGAAAATCCTGAACATTCATAAGTGACAAAATGCCTAAGAGAAAAGTGTTCTGTAAATGACAAAGTAGCCATTATCAAAGAGCTACATCAGGTGTGTGTATTTTAACAGTGGCCAGTCTTATGTTGCATCAAGCAGAAAATCCTGAACATTCATAAGTGACAAAATGCCTAAGAGAAAAGTGTTCTGTAAATGACAAAGTAGCCATTATCAAAGAACTACATCATGCGTGTATTTTAACAATGGCCAGTCTTATGTTGCATCAAGCAGAAAATCCTGAACATTCATAAGTGACAAAATGCCTAAGAGAAAAGTGTTCTGTAAATGACAAAGTAGCCATTATCAAAGAACTACATCATGTGTGTATTTTAACAATGGCCAGTCTTATGTTGCATCAAGCAGAAAATCCTGAACATTCATAAGTGACAAAATGCCTAAGAGAAAAGTGTTCTGTAAATGACAAAGTACCCATTATCAAAGAACTACATCATGTGTGTATTTTAACAATGGCCAGTCTTATGTTGCATCAAGCAGAAAATCCTGAACATTCATAAGTGACAAAATGCCTAAGAGAAAAGTGTTCTGTAAATGACAAAGTACCCATTATCAAAGAACTACATCATGTGTGTATTTTAACAATGGCCAGTCTTATGTTGCATCAAGCAGAAAATCCTGAACATTCATAAGTGACAAAATGCCTAAGAGAAAAGTGTTCTGTAAATGACAAAGTAGCCATTATCAAAGAACTACATCATGTGTGTATTTTAACAATGGCCAGTCTTATGTTGCATCAAGCAGAAAATCCTGAACATTCATAAGTGACAAAATGCCTAAGAGAAAAGTGTTCTGTAAATGACAAAGTAGCCATTATCAAAGAACTACATCATGTGTGTATTTTAACAATGGCCAGTCTTATGTTGCATCAAGCAGAAAATCCTGAACATTCATAAGTGACAAAATGCCTAAGAGAAAAGTGTTCTGTAAATGACAAAGTAGCCATTATCAAAGAACTACATCATGTGTGTATTTTAACAGTGGCCAGTCTTATGTTGCATCAAGCAGAAAATCCTGAACATTCATAAGTGACAAAATGCCTAAGAGAAAAGTGTTCTGTAAATGACAAAGTAGCCATTATCAAAGAGCTACATCAGGTGTGTGTATTTTAACAATGGCCAGTCTTATGTTGCATCAAGCAGAAAATCCTGAACATTCATAAGTGACAAAATGCCTAAGAGAAAAGTGTTCTGTAAATGACAAAGTATCCATTATCAAAGAACTACATCATGCGTGTATTTTAACAATGGCCAGTCTTATGTTGCATCAAGCAGAAAATCCTGAACATTCATAAGTGACAAAATGCCTAAGAGAAAAGTGTTCTGTAAATGACAAAGTACCCATTATCAAAGAACTACATCATGTGTGTATTTTAACAATGGCCAGTCTTATGTTGCATCAAGCCGAAAATCCTGAACATTCATAAGTGGCAAAATGCCCAAGAGAAAAGTGTTCTGTAAATGACAAAGTAGCCATTATCAAAGAACTACATCATGTGTGTATTTAAACAGTGGCCAGTCATGTTACATCAAGCAGAAAATCCTGAACATTCATAAGTGGCAAAATGCCTAAGAGAAAAGTATTCTATAAATGACAAAGTAGCCATTATCAAAGAGCTACATCATGTGTGTGTATTTTAACAATGGCCAGTCTTATGTTACATCAAGCAGAAAATCCTGAACATTCATAAGTGACAAAATGCCTAAGAGAAAAGTGTTCTGTAAATGACAAAGTGGCCAGCATTGGAGAGCTACAAAATGGAGAAAAAGTTTTACCATATGTTATGAAATATGTGGATATGTAATGCAACCATATTCATATTTTTACTTGGTTGCATTTTCACTCCATAATGGATTTAGGAAGTTCCCATCTTTAACAAGGATTTCCATCAGTCCTGAGCTTCTCCTTAAAAGTGGATTATGACACAGTGTTAGAATTAGAAATAAACCTTTTACTGGCCCAACAGACCACTAGAATTTGCAAACCACTGGTCCACCAAAATTCCCACTGGTCCGTAAAAAAATAAAATAAAAATAAAATTTTTTAAGACATTTACAATACATGTAGAAAATGTATCATTCCAAAGGAACTATCTCCAATATTTGTTTTTAAACCTTTCATTAGTTTGTAGCCTTAAAAGAAAACCATATAGCAATGTAAAAGAAATAGAAATTCATTTTTTAATTTGTGACAAATTAGAAAAAAAAAAAAAAAACTTACTGGTCGTCCGAGCTAGTAAGATCAATAGTTCAGTGTTCTGATGGAAGTTTTATTGACCAATGGCCAGTGTACCAATGGGTAGTTCGAGCGCAGTGAGGTATATCTATTCAGTTAGGCTGTTTTCATAGGTTAAATTAACGTGCTATTTATAATTTTAATGCTGCATGTAAGCTACTTCTGTTATAAATAGCATGCAACTTACCTTTCATTGCTATTCCAAAGGTACATACACTGGCGTGCAAAAATTAAGGACAAGACAGTTTTTCGAATGTAAGGTCGTGCAGAAGTGATCCACATCGACTCAAATCATACCATAAGATCCCCAAGATGTAAGAATATGGGACAAGTGAGCAAAACCGTCCAAACAAGGAATCCAAATGATACAAAGGCACTTTATTGAAAAGGTAGCTTCGAGCACAACTGGACAGAAGACAGAAACGTCCATGTGACAGGCGGCTGCCAAGAAAAATCCAGTCTTTAGTAGGGGATATGATCACCCTTGACTGCGTTGCGGGATTTACAACGTCTGTCCATGCTGAGGACGAGGTTGTCAAGGAGCTGTTGAGGCATCGCAGCCCATTCCTCTTGTAGCGCCAATCGCAGCAGCGGAATCATTGCTGGTGGCTGGTGACGTGTTGCCAAGCATCTCCCGAGAAGGTCGCACACGTGTTCAATTGGATTTAGAGCCCGGGGATCTTGCGGGCCAGTCCATGCATTAAATATCTTCACACTCCAACAGCTCTGCGACAGCCACTGTACGATGAAGTGTAGCGTTATCGTCCATATCGTCCATGAAGAGGAACTCAGGACCCACAGCACCTCTAAACAGACGCACGTGAGGCAGGAGAACCTCAGTACAATAGCGGACACCAGTGACTGAACCTCCTTGGAAGATGTGGAGGTCAGTACAGCTACCAAGCATGATACTACCCCAAACAAGAACTCCGCCACCTCCAAACCTGTCCCTTTCGATAATGTTGGAGGTGTGATTGCATGTTCCCTGCTCTCTTCAGATGTGTATGCGTCCAGAATCACTCGTCAGATTAAATTGGCTCTCATCCGTAAAGGGAACTCGACCCCATTGCTGATGTGTCCAGTTCTTGTGTTCCTGGCACCACAGAAACCGCTGTCTCCGATGAGCAGTCATTAATGGCACACACCATACTGGTCATCGTGCAAATAGACCACCTTTGTGCAGCCTCTTGGCCACGGTAAAACGTGATAAGAGACGTTCAGTTGTGTGTTGCATGTGCCTTGCGATTTCTCCCGCTGTCTGCCGCCTGTCTATTCCTACCTGTAGGACAATATACCGGTCGTCCGCTGCTGTGGTTGCTCATGGACGACCGCTGCAAAACTCTCGGACAGCTGTTCCTGTCATTTGAAATGTTCTCCAAGCTTGTAAAGCGATGCTGTGGGCGATCCCAAACTCCTCTGCCACACTAGTCACAATTCAGCCTTCTTCCAACTTCCCAATGACGCGACCTCTGGTAAAGTCATCCAGATGTAGTCTACTGGATTGCCTGTTGGCCATATCACACGGTGGCAGCAACTCGACATAGTTCAAACCGATGTGCACCGTGCAATAGC
Organism: Macrothele yani; assembly: GCA_039090855.1. Classification (NCBI taxonomy): domain Eukaryota; kingdom Metazoa; phylum Arthropoda; class Arachnida; order Araneae; family Macrothelidae; genus Macrothele; species Macrothele yani. Next base: position 150,911,110 of record CM077009.1, read on the forward strand.
TTTCACCGAATTGCTGAGCGTACACTGCCCCTGTGCTATATACCCTTTCAAAACTTAACCCCCCCCCCACGTTATGCTGCATATATGTGCATGCTCTACCGTATTGACTCCTGTGCTGTTCTCTTGAATAGTTTTGAAATTGAAATTTTTGAATGTAAATGTTTAATATATGTATCAATACATTTATGCATGGTGCCAAAATAAATAGATGATGTGTAATATATTTATGAATGCACGTGCATGCATGATGCTAAAAAAGACAATATTGATAATATTCATGTGTGGAAATTGCTGTATGCTGATCACTCACTCCCATTGGCAGAGAGCAAAAGTGAGTTGGACCACTCCGTAGCACACTGGTTGAAGTTCTGGTAATGACCATATGTATGAGAAGGGTCAGGGTTTAAATCCTAGTAAGGCATATGGATGTTGTGTTTGTCTTATGGTACTGGTTCTCTCCATTCACTGAAACCAGTGGCCTTAAATTAGGGATGGAAGACCCGTTTTAGCCCATGGAGTTAAGGATGGAAGACAGGCTTTAGCCTGTCTAGTTAAGAATGGAAGGCAGGTTTTAGCCCGTGAAGTTAAGGATGGAAGACACATTTTAGCCCGTGGAGTTTCTCACTGTGGTCATTAAACCTTCAGCAAAAAAAAAAAAGATGGTTTGTGGAGTATGTTGTGCTGGATGTATGAAGTTACCATGGAATTCAAACAGTGTATAAACAAATTAAATAAGAAAGTTATGGGTTTTGATTGTGGAACTTTTGGTACTGAATACAAGATCAATCTAAATGGCAAAGAAGGTATTCCATGCCATTTCAACAAGAAGTGGCTGCTGCACCATTTTTTTTTTTTTTTTTTTTGGGCACAGTTATTTATACATCTTTAGAGAGTTCAAAACCATTTTTATATAAAAAAAAAAAAAAAAAAAATCCTGACCGTTCAGCACGGAGGTCCCTGGATGGCGCTTGGAACTTCTCCATTTTTGGAGTTGTAAGTATTTATGCAAAATGTTATAACTTTTTCCTTAAGTTAGCTAATACGAAATTCAAAACCCATATTATTCATAATAAAGTGCTGTTTGTTTTGATTTACCCTTTTTTATTATCTGAGATGTTTTGGAAATTTTATCGGTGGTCAAAGTTGACTATTAAAATTTGCATTTTTTAAATTTTTGAGCCAAATTTTTACTGCGAAAGGGTCAGAAAACTGAAACCAATTTTATTGTGCAAAAACCATGGTAACAATCGATTGTATCTAAGGTGAAAAAACTGGAGTGTTTTGAGCCCTTCCAAGATTTTTCACTGATGAAAATGGGAAATTTTGAAATTTTTAGTTTTTCAGTAACTATCTCCACTGGGGTACACAGTAAAAATCTGAATTTTATACCACAGTGACTTCTATTTAATAACAACATCATACCAAAGTTTGATAAAATGATAAAATATTTTCGTTATTAAGCAAAACAATGTGTTTTGTTTTATCTAATAACGAAAATATTTGAGATTAAAGTTGCGAAAGAATCTGTGCGTTTCCATTTGTTTTGAAGGACATTTTTAACTGTCTTTCAATATCTAATTGAAAGATAGAAAATGAAGAAAAATGTGTAAATAAAGAGTAATGTAAGAAACATATATACTATAGGAAATATAACGCAAAAGTAAAGACTAGTGTATGCAGAGGTCACGCTGGCTGTTAAAGTTTTCGTGCGATTTATTCATCAAATTCAATTTTTTATCGCTGAAGATGGTGATCAGCAGCGTGACCCTTGAGTGTACGAATTTAAGGAGAGGAGAGGGCGTGTTAAATGTTGAAGGTTTCGATTACATAAATATCAGCATTACAATTACAAGAAAAGGTTTAATAAGAAACTAAAACTGAAAAGGTTTAATAAGAAACTAAAACTAGATGATTGCTTACATGACTTGTTGCTTATGATTCTGCACACAGTTAATGAAAAAATAATTAGTCTAGACTTAAATTTTAAAAACTAATTTACACAAATTTTATTGTTATGAACAATGAGCCACTTGAAAGTGACATATCTGGTTGGTAATTTTCAAGGTGTTTTTCTTTTACCAAAATGATAATCTCTTAGTGAGTTATTTTGTTGCTGTTTTTGGTCTTGAGATTGATTTCTTGATCTTGTGATGTAAGAGTTGATTAAATTCATTGCTCAACCCTGGTTCAATGTTTTATGTTCTTCCAGTGGCAGTTGACAACTCAGCAAGAGTAAGAACATGCAAAACATTTTCATATGACATCCAAACAGTATCTCTTTTAGACTTTTCAAACAATGTCGATGACCCCATTGGACAGAAGAAGTGGACTTTTCATTCCTTCTCTGACTGCTGGACCTCAATCACTTGTGCCAGCCACCAACAGAAATCGTAAATGCATGTGGTGTAATCCCTTTCTTTAAGCTCAAGAGAAAGATCTGTTGAAAGTTTGGTGATATTCAGTTCCTCAAAGTCCTCTGAAGCTGATGTGATAAAGCACTTTATCCAGTTGCAGTCTACAGGTACAAATCCATGCTTATCTCTAGTGTTAGGTATCATCTCAGCATTAGGAAATCACTCTTCCAGAAGTCTGGCATTTGATGCAACATCACTTTCACTAACATACATGAAGACAATAATGCCCTTTATGTTTTCTGCGCAAAAAGTAAACATCTCACGAGGTGTCAGAATGTAATTCTCTGCTACTCTTTGCAGGCTTAACTTGGACACTAGACATTTGATTGTCTTGCCTATTCCGTCACATGGCCCTTTTCCAAGAGATGTCCCAAAAAAATTCCACTCTGCATCAAGATCAAAGTCTTCCTTGTGGTAACACAAGTTTGCAAAGTTTTTTCTGTTCTTATATTGTCCAGCAGCTCCTTCTGAAAAATATGATTTTCTGTACAAAAGATGGCATGCTTTTGATCTCCACCAGCAGAGCTTTTTGAGAAGCATATACTGTTATGATGTACATGATATTTTTTACCAAATAGAAGTCTCTTTGGTATAAAATTCAGGTTTTTACTGTGTACCTCACTGGAGATATAGCTACTAAAAAAACTAAATATTTCCCATTTTCATCAGTGAAACAATCTCAGAAGGGCTTAAAACACTCCTGTTTTCTCACCCTAGATACGATCTACTGTTGCCATGTTTCTTGCACAAAAAAATTTGTTTGGGTGTTTTGACCCCTTCCTGGTGAAAATTTAGCTCAGAAATTGGAAAAAGGCAAATTTCAATAGAAAACTTTGACCACCAATAAAATTTCCAAAACATCTCAGATAATAAAAAAGGATGAACCAAAATAATTACCATTTTATTCTGAGTAAAGTGGTTTTTGAATTAGCTAATTAGGGGAAAGTTACAGCATTGTGCATAAATGTTTGCAACTTCAAAAATGGAGGTGTTCTAAGTGCCATCTGGGGACCTCCCCACCAAACGACCAGAAACTTTTTTTACAACATTGGTTTTGAACTCTCTAAAGTGTTCAAAACCAATGTTATAAAAAAAGTTTCTAAACAACTGTGCAGAAAATAAAATAAAAAATGGGTCAGCAACCAATTTAAAGGAAATTTGTTGAAATAGTATGGAATAACCCAAAGTGATAAGCTGGTTGAATTTCATTTTACTTGATTGATTTAGGGATAATGAAATGAAATGAAATGAAATTTCATCATATTTAGGAATAATGTTTGTCAGAAAAACAAATTAAGTGGTGAAATTACTAGATAAATGCATTCATCTTTGGAAGTCCTAACTGTTTTAGGAGGATTTCACTGGAATGATGGGTTCTCAAAAAGTCCTGACTGGCTTAGTCTGATGTACGACAGTGTAATTTGTGTGCTGGAGAGAGGCATTATTTACTGAGGGTTTGTAGCAAAACACATTTTAAGATCAAGTTACGATTGAAGATGTTTTACAGATGTCTAATATGAATCAAAGTGTTAGTGAGGTGAAGACAAATATTCTTACATGGTTTAACAATGTTGTGAAAGATTGACTGCTGCGATGCTTACTAAAAGAATTTATTCAGCCCAGTTGGTAGGAGAGAGAGAAAGAGAATGGCCAAGGAAATCATGGGTGAACAATGTTCAAGAATATCTGCATGAGAAAAAGATAATGAGTATGAAGTATAAAAAGTGGTATGTGAGATTTGATGGATGGCGGTAAATGCCGAGTTGTGCACCAAGATTGCTATGATTGGAAACATTTGGACATCAACTGTAAGTGAAATCTAGTTCCATCACTTTTAAACTTTAATCTGGCAGATGAGATTTCTTTGAAAAGCTAACCTCTAAATCTCAGAGAACAACTTAATTATTGTATATTTGTAAGTATGTATTGTATATTGTATTGTTGTAGTACTGCAACATAAAATCATATTTCTGAAATAAAGACTATTATTGGATGTATACCAGGCCAAAAAAAAAAAAAAAAAAAGGAAGAGTTTGTTGGGGGTGGGGGGATTGATATCAACTGTACAGAGTGCTTTTAAAAGGATGCAGATAAAAATTGCAGCAAACTAAAAAACTCCACAAGTTGAAATGTACCAATTATATTGGAGCTCGGTATTAACATTTTTTTGTAAAAACATGCAAATGTGAAAATAAGTCAAACCAGTTAAAAGTTCTAAATACTGATTATTGTGGTTCTAAAGTAAAAATAGCACTTCAAGGATCAAACTGAAATATTTCAGAGAGGTCCAACTGTCTCCCAATTGAAATACTTGTCATATATAAGAAATCATAGTATAATGTCCTATTGAGAATACAAATCCACCAATAGCTTCTTCAATTCCAGCATTTTAATAAAAACAAAAAAGCCATAAAAAGCAACGTACCAATGAGATTTATAGTATCAACATCAATTCAGCCTTTAATAAATTTAGAAAGAAAGTATATAATTTCCCATAAATTCCCAAAAAATCAATATTCAGCTAAAAATAGATTGGCAGCAACTACTCCAGTGTCGTAATCCTGATGATGACCTACACTGAAGAGCAATTGAATTAGAGATACCTGTCTAGTAACGTGTAGCACCACCTTTCGCCCTGATGACGGCGGCGATTGGTCTCGGCACGGACTCGACAAGACACCGGAAGCATTGGGAAGCCATACGGATCCACGACCCTTGAACAAGCTCCCACAGTTCACGAAGATTTGATGGAGGGGTCAGACCCTCGAACATCTCTCTGGATAGCATCCCAGATGTGCTCGATGGGATTGAGGTCAGGTAATGTAACTGGCCAAGGAAGCGAGGTCACATCGGTGGAGTGTTCATCCAAACATTCGGATACAATTCGCGAGCGATGGCACGGTGCATTGTCTTGTTGCAGGATGAGGTCCCCAGTGGGATGCTGAAGACGCACAAACGGGAGCAAATGGTTGTCCAGACGCACAAACGGGAGCAACATTGACCTGTGAGGGACGATGTCACACATACCAAAGGTCCCATTTCAGTCCACATAAACAGTCCCCAGACAAGAATGCCTCCCCCACCAGCTTGAAGAGTACCCTGCTGGCAAGAAGGATCCATCGCTTCATGTGGTTTGCGCCATTCTCGTATTCTCACGTACCAACGTGAATCTTGACTCATCAGTCCAGTAAACATTTTTCCACATGTCTAGGGTCCAGTGGGGATGTTCCCGCGCCCATGCTAATCTTCGCTCCCTGTGATGTGCGGTCAGCAGCGGTACTCTCGTGGGACAATGGCTTCTGTACCCCATAGCAAGGAGATGGTTCTGGATGGTGTGGCTGCTTACACGTTTTTGTGCAGCAGCGTTAAATTGCTGAGTGATTTCTTGCACTGTGGCCCATCTATCCGCTGTTACAATGCGAGCTAGCCGACGATGACCCCGCTCATCCACTCGCTGCTGTCCACGGCAGTTAGCCCTTGCAGGGATGGTTTTACTGGATTCGATGTACTCACGGTGCACCCGTGACACAGTGGCTCGTGAAAATCCCAGTGCCTGCACGACTTCCGAGATGCAGTGACCCATTCGTCGGGCCCTCGACAATTTGTCCATGATCAAATGTGCTTAGATCCTTCGTCTTACCCATACTGCGGCCGACTCTTACTGATTCCCATCGCATCACTCCTTATATTGTCGGATCGCTGCATACGTTATGTTTCCATTTACAGGGCCGCCCACAGCGCCACATTTTCATAGCGCTAGCTGTTTCGAATTCAATTGCTCTTCAGTGTTTGTTCTAGTTCAAAAATTTGACCACCAATTCTTCTAAATAACTACCTCTATAAGACCGGTAAAGTAGTTATTTCCGCAATAGATTAACTGTTATTAAGAGAATGTAGAACAGGATTTCATTCAGTTTCACTTGGTAGTTTTGACATAAAATCCTTCCTCCCTAGGTCTAATTGCAGTAAATTTTATAATTCAAAAATTAAAAGATTTACAATATTTAAATGTCAGACAAGTATATCTATCGGAAGAAGGTTTTATGTAGATTTTTAAAAATATGTGTTCTCATCAAAAAAAAAAAATTTCACATGCAAAAAACTGGAGGACTCATGGTAGCCCTATATTATTGGCAGTTTTTGCTGAAGTGATAATGAACCAAATCGAACAAAATGTAAATGAAAAATTTCCAAAGAAATATTTGTTTTATTGTAGATGTTTCAATCATATCTTCATTTCAGCAGATTTTCAACCAAGTGAAGTTGATAGTTTACAAGGCCTGATAGAGTAGCATCCGACTTATGGCGCAGGAAAAAAATGAAGTAACATATTATGTTGCTGTGCATGTTTCCATCAGAGTAGTCAGCTTCTGACACTACACACTTGTGGTTTGTCCACTGATCGTAACATGTTTTATAAGTGACTTTTAGGGATCACCAATAGATGCTGCATCACGTTCTTCTTTATCTCCTCTGTGGCTTGAATTATCTTCCTTTCAAAAGTATTTTCAACTTCAGGAATAGCTAGAAGTTGCAATGAGTCATATGTGTAGAGTCTGGGGCTTGCCTGACTTGTGGGATCTGTCTGGTATTTGATCAAAAAGCCTAAATGAAGTGAGACGAATGGCAGTGGCATGGTCATGGTGTAGCTGCAAGCCACCTTGCTGCCACAGCACAGGTCTCTTTCACCACATTGCATCTCATAGACAAAAGAGATCACTTTTAATATCTCTGATGAGGATTTTGCAGCTTTCTATGACTGCAGCCTTCACTTTCTCTATCATTTCAGGATTTCTACTCATCACTATCAACAGATGTTCAATCTAGTGTTTGGCCAAAAGAGCCTGAACGAGGTGAGACGACTAGGAAGGGGCATGGTCATGGTGTAGCTGCAAGCCACCTTGCTGCCACAGCACAGGTCTCTTTCACCACATTGCATCTCATAGGCAACAAAGATCCCTTTTAATATCTCTGATGAGGATTTTGCAGCTTTCTATGACTGCAGCCTTCACTTTCTCTATCATTTCAGGATTTCTACTCATCACTATCAACAGATGTTCAATCTAGTGTTTGGCCAAAAGAGCCTGAACGAGGTGAGACGACTAGGAAGGGGCATGGTCATGGTGTAGCTGCAAGCCACCTTGCTGCCACAGCACAGGTCTCTTTCACCACATTGCGTCTCATAGGCAACAGAGATCACTTTTAATATCTCTGATGAGTATTTTGCAGCTTTTGATGACTGCAGCCTTCACTTTCTCTATCATTTCAGGATTTTTACTCATCACTATCAACAGATGTTCAATCTAGTGTTTGGCCAAAAGAGCTTGAACGAGGTGAGACGTGGCAGTAAGGTGCTGCAAGCCACCTTACTGCCACGGCACAGGTTTTTTCCACCAAATTGCATCTCATAGGTGATGGAGAAAACTGCCTGATAGTACTCTTTGTTTGCAGTTTGTTGTAAGTGACAGAAAATTGTGTGATATTACTTCTAGCTTGTTTACAGCACACCCTGTCTCAATCATTTTGGGGCTGCTGCTCATGGAAAGCCTTAGTGTAAACTCATCACCCTCAACTGACATTTGTCACTCTTTGAAGCACTGATACCACTCCTCGATTTGTGTTGAACCCATGTCTTTTACATCAAAGCTTTTTCTAATCATTTAAATTGTTTTAGCAGATGTCTGGCTGTGTTCATGGCAAAATTTGATGCAGATTCGCTGCTCAACTTGCACAGTCATTGCAGCACAAGACAAGAATGTGACGGACAGAGTTGCACCTTTGCTTCCAGGCAGCAAGTGACTCAGCCGACAGCATGGTAAAAATTGAGTCATGCGCACTCAGGTCCAATGATTTACAACACTGAGTCTCGGTGCCATGCTATGCGTCCAGTTTTTTTTTTTTTGGGGGGGGGGATGCTGTTGGTTAAACTGAATAATTTCAGTGTAATTCTTTGCTCGTGTATTTCCAATAAAGTCCTTGAAAATGGCCTTGAATGATAACCAAGCATTCTTTTCCAGTTCTGACATTGTCCCGATGAAATGTTGATCCTTGATGAGCTGCCGAATCTGTGGACCATCAAATACACCGGCCTTTATTTTTTCCAAAAAAATAAATCCGTCCTTATTAGAATTCAAATGCCAGAATAGTGTGCTGAGGCAGACTTTACAACTCAAAATGAGAGAAACAATATGTTATCATTCGTTGATGTGCTAGTAATTAAAAAGAAAATTCCACTGAATATGAAGTTTTGGAAAACCCTCATATGTACCCATATTACGTAATTCCTTCTGAATCAACACATCTCCTGTGTCCAATCCAAATTAAGAGCTTGGGTAAAAGGAGCATTTACACATTCAACCAAAAAACTTATAGTACAACCAGATTGTAATGAGGAACTCGAGACTGATGGAAACCTAAATCCAGGGCACTCATTAAATCAGTTTTTGGGTGAAAATTCTCACTGTGTAAAAATATGCAGGCGTGATAATGTACAAACATAAGCTTATATTGTAAATCCATTTTCTTGAAAAATTTAATTAATTAGTACTGCAGTTATATATAGTATATTCAAATTGTTGTCCAGGTAGTATTTTATGAATATGTTGAGAAGATCTTCCAGTTCTTTCTTCTACTCAGAACTGATATCTGTTATTGCAAATAATATGTATTCAATAGAATACCTGCTGTTCTTCTGATTATGTGAGTAATTTTGTCCCGTAAATCTCTTGCATTCCAAATGGTACAGGGCAGCCTTGATGACTCAGTGGTCTAAGCCATGGCTTCTGATCATTCGTCCGGAAAGGGGTCCGGGTTCGAATCTCGATGTGACATGAATGTTGTATTTGTCTTACGCACTGGCTCTCTCCCTTCCCTGAAACCAGTTACCCTAAATTAGGAACGGGTGAGTGCTTATAGTCTATTGAGCTACTCACTGTGGTTATTATACCTTCAATCAAAAACAAAACACAGTAGGGTGGATGGATGTGTGTGTTTGTTTGAAGGGGTGTCAGTGCACCCGGAAGATAGGTAGAGTTGCCAGAGTGCAGACAACAGGAGTGAAGATGGGTGCTTGAGTGAGTGTTCACCTCTCAAATCTAAGATAAAAAAAAGTGTTCTGCTAGAGATTTAAATTTAAAATTTAGCAGAAAATGTCCTTTAAGGATATTTTGCAAAGAAGTTGAAAACTAAAATGACAAAAATTCCACAAGGTGCTCAAATCTAAGATAAAAAATGTTCTGCGAGGTACATTGCTGTTTCAAGTATTTTCTGTTCGAGGGCAGCTGCCTATTGCAAATGAGTAGGTAAAAAATATTGTTACTGAAGTGAGGAACAGAAATCTGATGTTTCAATATGGTACTAAATTTTTAAAACAGATTATAAAAGAAAAGAGTAGTTTAAAAGTCACTTTCATTGTGTCCCTCCTGTGGAAGGGGAAAATAATATAAAGAATAATAATAAGCATTGTTATTCACAATATATTCCCATAGTTGAGACTGTAAAAATTATGTATAATCATTCATCAATCATTAACATCATAATTCATATGCTGCAAAAATGGAAAATAATAGTATTTATGATATTCAGGACAAGAAATATTCTAAAGAAAATGAGTTGTTTAGGCACCAGCCTGATTTACTTCGAATAACACTTTTCTAAAATGCTTTGAAAGTAGTCAATTCACTGGATTCTTCGAAAAACAGTCATGAAATTATCGGTGTTCACTTTGAATAATACTTTTCCAAGATTCTTTTAAAGTAGTCAAATTACTGGGTTCTTCCAAACAGAAGCATGAAATTATTGATGATCATTTCCAATAATACTTTCCCAAGATGCTCTTGAAATAGTCAATTCACTGGGTTCTTCAAAAAGAAGCATAAAATTATTGGTGTTCATTTCAAGTAATACTTTTCCAAGATGCTTTAGCCGCGCCAGTGATGCAGTAGTCTAAGCAATGGCTTCTGATCATTCATCCAAGATGGGTCCAGGTTTGAATCCCGGTGATGCATGGATGTTGTGTTTGTCTTACGGCACTGGTTCTCTCTTTTCCCTGGAGCCAGTGGCCCAAAATTAGGGACGGGCGACTGCTTATAAGTTATTGAGTTGCTCACGAAAGTCATTAAACCTCCAATAATAATAATAAAAAAAGATGCTTTTGAAGTAGTCAATCCACTGGATTCTTCCAAAAAGAAGCATAAAATTTTTGTTTACTTTCTAGTAGTAAAAAAGGAAGCCTGAAATAATTGGTGTTTGGCCAGTCTACCATTAATTTTGGTCAATGTAAACAACATTCAGTCAGTTATTTGTTGTGTTATTTATTTAAAACAGTTTTGCCATGAAAAATTTTTTATTCCACTTATTCATGATTTCAAAAGATTGGAAGTAAATGGCATTTTTTTGAATAACATAGCAACGGAAATTAAATTTTCTTCTATTGTCAGTGACAATTTACAATCCATTCTATTGGGGGTCTCATACAGAATTTTTGTGGGGAGTATTCCCTCAGGTATCTTTTAACTACACGTGAGGGTTTTACATACTGGCCATCATTTGTAGCAGCTGCTCAAACTCCATATAATTATGATGAGAGCGTTGGAAAGTGTGACACAGTTTCACACTAAATCAGGAAGGTACTAATTACAACTCCCCATTTAATAAGCTTAAATATATTCATGTTTCCCAGCCAGGTTTACCAGCTTGTTTGGGTAATGGTTTATTTAAAGACATTGTGCCATGTGATCTGTATTTATTTATAAGTTATTTTATTCAAGTTAAAAAATGGTTTACTTAACATGTATTGAATCATAAACTAGTAACCTTCAACTACTGTGGAACAGATGCTTGTAATAAGCCTAATGAAATAAACCCTAAAAGTGCTAAAGTTAGTTAGTGGTCACACATCCTTAAATTGGTGTTTGTTAAGACTTCGGCTGGTCCTGATTTGTAATCTAATAACTGAATATGGTGATGATGAGTATGATGATGATGTTTGGGATGCATGCCCAGAAATCTTTTTGACGGGGAGAAGGGTATGAAATTTATTTTTTTATACTACTAAATTTGTTGTGAGTACATTTTTAAAATGAATGCAACAACCACACAAAAGTATGCAAATAAATATTGCTAGAAATGATTATTAATGTTGTTATTACTTATATTCTTATCACTCATATTTTCTATTTGTCTGTGCAGAAAGTAAGTTCGGAAAAGCGACTGAAATCCTGATAAGACCGATTTGTGTGTGAGAAATCTATTTTCCAAACACTAATAAACATGCTTGAATATGGTACATAAATTGAAAGACTATATTAGTCTTCTGGGTTTTCTGTGTTTATGTTATAGTGTTGGTTTTGTTTTCATGTGATTCTTGGTATTTTAATCAAAACTCTTTGCTTTTCAGTATGCTTTAGAGTAATCTAAAATAAATCATGGAAGTCAAATTTGGCATTGCCTTGTCTCCACAGAAACTTTCAGTATACCTTTTCATTGGAATGGGAACATTTTCTTAGGTCCTTGTCACTTCTCATCTTCATGGAGAAAACACAATAAATTCTTGCAGTGAGACCTAAAGCAATTTCAAATACTAACAAAACTTTGTCTTTTAAAATCATGTTTTTGAAATATCAGAAGGTTCCAATTTTTCTGAGGGGTTAACACCCCCAACCTCCCCTTGGGCATGCCACTGCTTGATGTTACACATTATAGTAGAAATTATCTGTGCACCTCAGATAAGGCATGAAGGAATTCTGTACTTGCAAGCAGCAATTGAAGAGTATCTTGAGTTATGTGCACAGTTGTTTCCATCAGATTCCCTTTATCTAATGCATTATTATGTCACTAGCCTTGTCTTATTGTTCAGTTGAGCTCTTTGATTAGACTGTGGACACGTCGGTTTGAAAGTAAACAGAGTTACTTCAAGGACTGTGCAAGATAGTCTCAAAATTTTTAAAATATTTGTTCAACATTAGCACTGTGTAACCAACTCTTCCAGATATACACCACAGGTAATTTTTTTTCTCTTGGTATTTATGTGAAACAAGGTACAGAACTGCATTTGGAGATCTACAACTGTGATATAAAGAAGGTGTTACTCATAGATCTATTTCATACATCCATATCACTAAGGTGTTCTCTGAGATTCAGAGGTTAGCTCCTCAAAGAAAGATAATCTGCCAGATAAATGTTTCACAGATGGAATTAGAATTCACTTACTGTTGATGTATCAAGCGTCTCCGTTCACAGCAATTGCAGTACACAGCTCAAGCTTTACTGACATTCATCACAAGACGCACACACAACACCTTTTGTACTTCATATTCATAACTTTTTCTCATTAAGACATTCCTGAATCCTGTCCCCCCCCCATAATATTTCCTTGGCCCTTTTCTACCTTTCTGTCCTGCCATTTGAGTGCCAGAATAAATTCTCTTAGTCCGCATCTCATCACTCATCCTTTCAACATGGCCAGAACACCTAAGAATATTAGTCTGCACCTTACTAACAACATTCTGCCTCCCAATTACACAACTGCAATACATCTACATTCCTCACATGATCAAAGCGTGTCTCGACACAAACCATCCATAAGTAGTGCATCTCTCCTGCACACAAATTAAACCTATCTCTGTTCTGCGGTACTCAGGTTTCACTACCATACATCAGAGTAGGAACAATTGCACTTTCACACACAGCAATTCAGGACTTCCTGCAGAACATCATTCCTGTGAAATCCTCCCAAGGCAGCTATGACTTGCAATGAAGAATTCATCTACTAAGTTCATAATGTAATTTGTTCTCTCTGTCAAACATGCTTCCCAAATAAGCAAATTCGTTCACACAGTCAATCACCATGCCATTTGGAATTAGCTTACATTCAGTGCTAACAGTTCCTGCCAGATCTGTTACATTTAGATAATATAATAATTTCTTACCATGTCATAATTCATGGAACTGCATATAGGAATGGACAGGGCTCGACAAATCCCGGGCGCCAGGTCGCCCAGGCGCCTAAAATTCGGACCGTGGCGCCTAATTTTCGTCTTACTTGAAATTTCGTAATTTGCAGTAAATACTGTAATTTCTATTGTATAATCCATAGATTATCTATTAAAAAGTTATCAATTTAGGTACGCGGACACCGCTAAAGGAAAAAAAAAAAAAAAAAACGATGCGGCGTTTAAAAAAGTCCGCGAGGTAATTATCAGGAGAGGTGCTGTTATTGGGAAAGTACTGAAAATGCGGTAACAGAAAAAATGCAACGTAACAGCGAAATAAAAGACCGCGATGAGATTGTAAGAATATATATATATATATATATATATACATACATACATATATATGACAGAAAATATGACGCAAGGAAGGCGTTGTTACTATTCGCGCGTGCGGAAGCCTACGTGGTGTGAGAATTCGCTACTCTCGGGAATCCCGCAAAGCTATTCCGTAGCATGTAACCTTTCTGCGAATCGCATTGCCTAGTTTTGGTGCACTAATTGTGCTAGTTAATTCTTTTTTACTTTCGGTATTCAGTTAAAACGTATCCAGAAATAAGACTGTCCGCAATTTCAACGGATTTTGTTAGTGTAACTAATGAACTACAGTAATGCTGCAACAGCTAGCGATTTTAGTTCTTTATTTACTTAAAAGTAGCACAGAAGTACTTCAAAATGATAGTTACGTTTTCAATAAGACGATCATTTCTTTCTTACATCTTTGGATTTCTGAGGCGGTCCTGTGAATCGCAGTTTTCTGTCGGAAATTGCTATTCACGATTAACATGATAGGTGCGGATTATACGACTGTCGTACATGCCAATTATTACGGAATGTCTAGTTTCTACGGATTTTGTTGTCTGACTACGGAACTCACGCTCGAAACTCTACGGATTCTACAAATTTTCATTTTGTTAAAAAAAAAAAAAAAAAAAAAAATGGGGAAGGGGGGGGGGTCATTTTCCGTCTGGGGACGGTATTTTGTTTCAAAGCTTTCGAAAACAGTAGTTAAATGGAATAAAAAGAATTTGCCCTAGTCGTAATTTTTTTCTCCCGATTATGCGTTTGTGTCTAGTATTCTTGGTAAATATCATTTTATGGCATATATGTTCGTATTTCAGCTTGAAACTGTAGCAAGAATTTGTGGAAATGGAAGTTAGACGCCGCGAAAATTGCCTCCTAATCTTCAGGCTTCTTCCGCGAATTCCGTTTTTCGTTATGTAATTATGTTGGCCACTCAGGAGATCGATGCACAAGTTAACAGAATTTGAAGGGGGGGGGATGGAATTCCGTCTTTACGAAACTTTCGAAAACGGAAAGCCGACGGAGTTCAGATTTTTTCCGTAATCATAATTTCTTTTTTCTCGCGATGTTACTACTGTTCAGTATTTTTAAGTATCATTTCACTGCATAATTTTTTGTATTTCAGGCTTGAAAATAGGAGAAAAATTTCCAAAACCGGAAGTCGGACGGATTTCCCGTAATCGACCCCCCCCCCAGCGCGATGTTCCCACTCTCCAGCGCTGTTAAATCTTGTTAAAGGAAGAAGGAAATTCCCGAAAACGGAAGTGACGAAAATTTTAAAAAATTGATGCATGGTGTTCAAAAGTATTAATATTCCCAAAGTTACACCATTTATCTAAAATAGTTGAAGCTTTGATATCATGCACTCATGGTCCTCAGACTGATGGTTTTTATCAGAGGGCATAAAAAATTAAAAGAAAAGTGACAATGAAGAAGTAGGAAGAGAATGATATCAGCACAAAGAAAAATTAAGCAGTGGTGCTGTGAAGTTGCAGAGTCAATAAAAGACAAACTGACAGTAGTACGCATTCTTGCTGTCTGTTTTGATTTTTAACCAGTTAAAATATTCAGCTTTTTCCCCCGTTCTTTGGTCTCATCTTCTCCTTAAACTGCTATTTTATATTTTAGGGGCAGTATGATCATGTGGTAAGTGGAGGTTCGTGCATTGCTCGTTCACTTGCTTGGATTTCCTGTCTGTCAAGCATCGTGGAATCCTTAACGCATCTTACCAATTTTTACAGGTGGAAGTTTCGAATCTCGCTGAGGAAAAAACTTTGTGTTTCACACGTGGAAAGTTTGTTTCATTAGAGTCCTTGCTTGTTGTAATGTTTTGTTGAGGCACATATTTGTTTTTTACAAAGAGATGAATTATTTCATAAAATAGCCCATGTATGCCATAGTTATTAGTGACAAGGCTGTTGGCAGGTATGGACTTTTTTTTTTTTTTAATATCATGTTCTGCGACATGCTGCTGCAGATTATGCGAAGGAAAAAAAATTGCTTTTCTCAGAATTTCACGATCTACAGATCATATGCCGCAGCGGATTATACGTGGTATTTTTTTTTTCACAGCCTTTGGGATTATATACCCTTGTGAATCTTACAAACAAAAATTTTTTTCTGAATTTTATGGTTTACAGATTATACGAAGAAAAACAATGGCACTTTAAATTAATATGTAAAAAATATGACTTCCGCAAATAGTATTTTAATAAAATCAAAATCTGAAATTTTTTGAGATCGTCTACTGAAAGAATATAAAAAGAAAATTATGAAGCAAATTGGAACTTTATTTTGCAATAAGTGGTTTGGGTAATAAGAAAAAAAAGACAACAAATATGGTTTACCATTTTTCGTTCCAGCGTCATAATCAAACATGTGTTCATGCGTTATTAACTTTGTTTCACCTGGCGCCTAAATTTTGGAGCTGGCTCCTAGATCTAGAATATATTTGTCGAGCCCTGGAAATGGGTTTGTTGTACCCTTAAGTGTAAAGGATTGGAAAAATTTTGACGATACTTGTCAATGATAACTCATGTGTATTTTGTATAGTTGAGTTTTTCCTGTGAGTCACAGTAAGCTACTTAGGTGTGTGTACAGTTGATCTAACAAAATCTGCAATTGAAATAATTTTTCAAGAACAATAAAACAATAAATGGATGACTTTGCACAATATGTCAAATGAAATGAGAAACTCACCGTCTGTGTGCGATATTTAATAAAATACGAAAGATATTTACAGTTAAAATACCCCACTAGCACTTTTGGAGTAATATTTACCCCATCATCAGGAGGAACAGAGGCAATGTAGTACTCCTTTATATAGTAGTGCAACGATACATTAAGGGTATAAGTCATCAAACGTCGCATGGGTCGTGACCGTTGCCATTATAACAGTGTAAAGAGTATAATTTCACAAGTTATTGGTACTGTGGAATTAACTTTTTACGGATCTTATAGAGGTTATTATTCAAAAAAGTTGGTGGTCAAATTTTCGAACTAAATCCTAGTTCGTCATCAAGACTATGTCACTGGAGTAGTTGCTGCCACTCAGTTGGAAGAGTCCAACCGCAATTATCGTTAATTGTGGTCCTTCTTCTTATTGCTATTTTGATCCCTTCTTCTAGTTTTCTCTTTACTAATTTGACTGGTGGGCAATTATTCTTACTGAGTCCTAATTTATGGAGTGTCCACTTGCTTGTATATGTCTGTCTAGCCCTGTTCTGTTACTAATGTTCCTAATAGCTGCTTGCTGTTCTTTCATACATACATACATACATACATATCACTAAGCTGTTCTCTGAGATTCAGAGGTTAGCTCCAAAAAGAAATACAAACTTCCAGATATTTTTACTTATTGTTGTCGTATCAAACTTCGCCATTTACAGCGATCTTGACATGCAACTCGTGCTTCACTGATATCCATTACACGCCTTACACAAGATATTTTATACTTCA
Source organism: Macrothele yani (assembly GCA_039090855.1). Lineage (NCBI taxonomy): Eukaryota > Metazoa > Arthropoda > Arachnida > Araneae > Macrothelidae > Macrothele > Macrothele yani. The sequence goes on from CM077009.1 coordinate 150,928,274, forward strand.
TACTCATAATCTTTTTCTCATGCAGACACTCCTGAATCTGATCCACCCATGTCTTCCTTGGCCTTTCTCTGCCTTTCCTTCCTGCCACTTGGGTTGAAAATATTTTCTTAGTAAGCATTTCATCACTCATTCTTTCAACATGGCCAAACCACCAAAGCATATTGGTCTCCACCTTGCTAACAACATTTTGCTTTACATCACACAACTGCAATACATCTTCATTCCTCACACAATCAGATCGTGTCTTGCCACAAACCCCACGTAAGTAACGCATTTCTCCAGCACACAAACGACTCCTATGCTTCTTCTGCAGTACCCAGGTTTCACTGCCATACATCAGAGTAGGAACAATTACTGTTTCATACACAGCCATGCGGGACTCTCTAGAGAACCCGTCATTCCTGTGAAAACCTCCCAGAGCAGCTATGACTTTCAAAGAAGAATTCACTCGCCTACTGATTTCACCATCCAACTTGTTCTATCTGTCAAACATGCTTCTTAAATACACAAACTCACTCACCTGGTCAATCACAGTGCCATTTATACTTACATTACATTCAGTGCTACCCATTCCTCTCTCAAACACCATAACTTTGGTTTTTCCCTTATTTATACTCAGTTTAAATTTCATGCAAACTTCGTGCATCTGAGTCAACATACTCTGCAACTCACTTTTGCTCTCTGCCAACAGGACAGTGTCATCAGCATACAGCAATCTGCACACACGGAAATCACCAAGACATAAACCACTATTATCTGTTTTGGCATCACGCATGCATGCGTCCATAAATATATTAAACAGCCATGGTGACATTACACAGCCTTGTCTAACTCCTGCACCAATGGAAAACCATTTTGATAAAACACCATTCACTCGTACACAAGCTCTACTACCAGCATACATGGCTTTTACACTATTAAGTAGATTCCCAGTAACACCATATTCATTCAAAACCTTCCACAAAAGTGTCCTATTGACTCGGTCGTAAGCTTTCTCTAAATCTATGAAGGCAGTAAAAACTTTCTTCCCAACAGCCAGATACTTTTCAATCATCATGCGTAATGCAAAAATCTGGTTAGTGCAGCCTTTACCAGGCATAAAACCACTCTGAACATCCCACACTTTCAATGATGTCAGACCTCGTACTTTTTCAGTAACAACCTTACCAAACACTTTCCTTTTCACACTCAGTAGGCTAATACCACGATAGTTCTTGCATTCAGTCTGATCACCTTTTCCCTTATAAAATGGAACAATAATAGCATCCTTCCAATCCTGAGGGATCATTCCTAACTCCCAGCACAACTGGCAAATTTCAGTTAACCAGTCAATTATAGTCACCACCATATTTCAACATCTCTGCAGTTATGCCATCAACTCCCGGAGCCTTACCATTATGAAGAGATTTTAGAGCTTTACACACTTCTCTTGAGATCCCTCCTGTGCTTTCATCCATCATTGTGACATCATCTGCATCTGTCACAGAATCATTTTTGCTCTCCTGATCTAATAACTCACAGAAGTATCCACCCCATCTTTCACTTAACTCATTGGGCTCCCATATCATTTCCCCGATCTCATTCTTCACACAACTTACAACTTTGTTTCACCTATTTTTCCTGAGTCTCATGTACTTCCAGAAGGACTTTCCATCTTTCAAAAAGCCAGTTCATGCCTTTCCACTTTCTCCTTCCTGTGGCGAACCAGCTTAGCAGCTTCACGCTTCTTACAGCGATATTCATCCACAGAGACTATACCTTGCAACATCCCCAAATAGGCTTCCTTCTTTTTCTTTACTGCCTCATCAATCTCACTATTCTACCAAGCATCACCTCTATTGTTACCCACTATTGTGATGCCACAGACCTCTTTAGCAGCAGTGACAACACAGTTCTTAAAACATTCCCACTTCTTTTCTACATCCCTCTCACAGGATTTCAGATCCTTCAGTCGTTCTCTGAGTAAGTCAGAGTACCACTGATGATCTTTAAGGAGCCTATCAACCTTTATTCTTTCTATCCTGGGTCTCTTCTTATTCCTTTTCCCCCAACCAACATTAAGTTTTACTCGTGACACTACCAAGTAATGATCAGAACCAACATCTGCACCTCTCATCACACGGGTGTCAACAACTACGTAAGGGTTTCAAACGCTGATCGTAAACAACAAAATCTATCACACTCTTTTGACCAAGAGTACGATTTTCCTAAGTATATGTGTGTATATACTTGTGGTTGAAAAATGTATTAGATACACACAAGTCATTCTCAATGCAGAGTTCAATTAATTTTTCACCATTATCATTCACACAAGGATCATTAAACTTATCCATAACATTGTCAGAAATTGCATTCTGCATGCTTACTCTGGCATTGAAATCCCATGCTGTTATAACTTTCTTTTTAGCACCAAACTGGCTCAAAACAGCATTTGGCTCATTCTAGAAATCTTCCTATCACAAGGTTCCGAGTGATGAGGAGCATACACTATAACAGTTAACATTCTCTGAAGTTTCAATTTGAAACGAATCCAGAGAATTCTCTCACTTATGCAACTATAGTGAATCAAGTTGTTCTTCATCTTTTCACTTAAAATCACACCTACACCATCCTGTCCTCTCATATTATCCAATACTCCAGACCACACACTCACCGTGCCATTCACTTCTTCTACCCCAATTTCCTTCTTTTTGGTTTCACTTACACGCAGCACATCCAGTCTATACTTATTCATCTCCTCAATCACCTCACTCATCTTTCCATTTATACCTCTAGTATTCCATACACCAATCTTACATTCACTCAGCCGAGATCTCTTTCTCATACGCCGTTTAGAAAGTCCAGATCGATTCCGTGGTGGACCGTCCTCCTCAAGTGTGGTAGGATTAGCCCCCTACCACCCACACTTGAGTCATTCTTAATATTTCTTTTTGTCTTTTTAATCAGGTAAGTACATCAGTGTGGGGGATTAGCCCACAGCTGAGGGTTCCAGTTGGTCATTCAACCTAAGGATTCTGGAACAAAACCCAGTGAGTTGGGGTCTTTTCGCCAATGTCACACAGAACTAGCTTACACCTCTCCAAGATTCACAGAGGCCTAGTTGCTGTTGTGTGTGCCATTGTTACCATGGAGCGCCCCAAGGAGGCAAACCCATCGCTCACTACGACCGCCCGCTGCTGCTCTTTCATTCGGACTTTAATATTCCTCCCTGTTTCTCCTATATAGCTGAGTCCGCAGTTACAGTCGATGAAATGTATTACTCCTTCTTGCAATTGGATGTCCACTTCTTTCTGCTTTAAAGCTGGCAGGAATTTCTTTAATTTGTTATTTAGATCTGGAGCAAGCCTGATATTATATTTTGCTCCGATCCTCTTCAGTTTTTCAAAAAGTCCCTTGTGGTACGTAATTTTGCTGGTGAATTTGAAGTTGTTTATTTCCTGCTGCTTTTTTGGCACTTGTCTGAATAATTTCTCAACATAAGGGGAGGGGTAATTGTTTTCTGCCAATATTTCTTTTAATTCTTCTCTGTGAAGATCTTTTTGAGCATTTGAAGAAACCAGGACTTCAATTTTTTCCAAAAATTGTCTCGCCATATTCGATTTAATATAATCAGTGTGGAATGAGTAGAAGTCTAACATCTTCCCTGTGTTAGTGGATTTTCTAAAAAGCTAAGTGAATATTCTCCCTCTCTTGAGGTCAAGTTTAAATCAAGGAAATTGATGCTATGGTCTTTTTCCAGTTCCAGGGTGTACTGCAAGGTATTTTCTAGGGAGTTAATTTCTGCTAGAATTAGAGAGGATAGAGATTGGTCCTCAGTATCTACTATAAATAGGACATGATCCATGTATCTTACATAGAGAGCAAATATTGAAGGTTGTATAAGGATACAAATTTTGAAGATGACAATCCGATTTTTGGCGTAAATGTGACAAGGATGGTAAGTCAGATAATATTCGAAAACTTGAAAATTTCCATTGTCCTGAAGCGGGACTCGAACCCGCGCTTCCCAGAAAACGCCCGGGTATGCTAACCACTATACCGATCAATTTGAATTTAACCATCACAGGATCCTTATACAATCTTTCATGATTGTATAAGGATTTTTGCCTCTAGTTTAGTTACATAATAATTTGCAAGTAGAGGTGCTAGTGGAGAACCCATTGCAAGTCCTGAAGTTGCCTGTAATATTTCTTTCCAAACTGGAAGAAATTATTCTTGAAAGAAAACAGGAGCAGTTCATATATGCCAAGTAGTATTTCTCTATTGTGATTATGGAAGACTATTTTTTCCGCCAGGTCATCCGCAATGAATTCCAGCAGGAAATCCAGGTTATCAGGCTTGCTCCAGATCTAAGTAACAAATTAAAGAAATTCCTGCCAGCTTTAAAGTAGAAAGAAGCGGACATCCAATTGCAAGAAGGAGTAATATATTGCATTGACTGTAACTGCGGACTCAGATATATAGGAAAACAGGGAGGAGTATTAAAGTCCGAATGAAAGAACACCAAGCAGCTATTAGGAACATTAGTAACAAAACAGGGCTAGACAGACATATACAAGCAAATGGACACTCCGTAAATTAGGACTCAGTAAGAATAATCGCCCACCAGTCAAACTAAGTAAAGAGGAAATTAGAAGGGATCGAAATAGCAAAAAGAAGTACCACAATTAACGATAATTGCAATTGCGGTTGGACTCTTCCAACTGAGTGGCAGCAACGACTTCAGTGACGTAGTCCTGATGACGAACTAGGATTTAGTTCGAAAATTTGACCAACTTTTTTGAATAATAACCTCTATAAGACCCGTAAAAAAGTTAGTTCCACAGTACAATATGAATAGAGGTGCCATAAATTCATTTACAACTAAGTTATTAGTGTCAAGAAGTCATATATGTAAAAAAGGATCTGACTCTGGGGAATCTGTATTTATATTTTGAGTTTGACTTTTCTTTTGGAGGGCCATTACAAAATTTCCACAGTTGCCATATTGGTTTCTAATGCTTCTTGTTAGAGTTGCTGATGAATTAGTGCTTGGGATTTCACAGATGTAAGCTCTGTTGCTAATTTGACCTTTTCTTTTTGGTTTGGCCCCATTTTCTGATTGAAGGAGGTGGGGGGACCTCCCTTTGCATAACAAGGTTACTTACTGTCTAGTCATTCTTAAGCATTAAATTCTGTGGTACACTAATTCACCCACTCCAGTTTTACCTTGTTTTCCCCATTTTCAGGGCCATAGCCAGGCGGCAGTTTTGAGGGTTTAAACCCTCCCACTCTGCCCCCAGAAATGTTTCAAATGTCTCAAAAATCAAATAATTGTTTGATAAATTTTTGCTATGAAATAGCTCTTTATTTACATGCACATGTCCAATCAACAGAATCACAGGTGTCCCCCAGGTAATGATTTTCTTGGATAATGATTCTGTCATATCAGAGATAAATTTGTGGAAGAGAAAATGCAACGTCACACAATGAGATGAATGTCCCAGTATAGCCATTTAAGCTTTGTCTCAATGTTACAAAAATCTTTTCCCGAACATTCATTCCTGCTAAAGGTGCTTAGTACTCTTCTTGTTTTAATTAGTACTTCAGAATGAACCTTTTCATTCCTCTGGTGTATATATACAATCCTAACCTCGAAAGAAGTGGACATCTCTGAAGTTAACGGAAAACTAACCAAGGCTCTTATGGAAACAGCAACAAAAATAGCTGGTACTAAGAACAAGTTGCATACGAACAAATTATCAGGAAAAACCAAAGTTCTGATGCAAAAAAGAAGAGAGATGAGGACAACAACTAAAGAAGATGTGACTTCCAAAGTGGAATATATAGAGCAGGGGTGGCCAGCTACACTACCTTTGGAAGCCACATTTCAGGAAAGAATATTTGAAAAAGCCAGTTATTTATTTTTGATAACAAAACAAACAATGACAAACTGAAAATTAGTTCAATTTTTTAAAGTTTACCCACATACCCCCCCCCCCCCGGTCAGCCTGTTTTATAGTTGAAACACAAAACTGTGTTGATTTCTTAGCTGAGACAACTTTGACTCAAAGCAAAAGATTCAGGAAAAGAAATGTGTGTAAAATATCACAATATCGCTTTGCCGACTGAGCGCTGGTAAGTCGTACGAGTCCCGCACATAACAAAGCTCACAAACGTAAGCAATTGTTGTTTTGTAATATCTTTTGCTTGCTTCAATATGAGTGTAAAAGAGAAAGGCAACTTTGATTTTGAAAGTTGTTTTGTTTTTTCATTTTCTCCTCAAAAGAGAATAGCCAACGAAATACACGGCTGTTGGTGCGCTCTCAAATATGAAGGCTAGAACAGGAGATTCAAAGCGGAGTGGGAAGAAGAATTTGTTTTTGTGGAGAGGAACGGGAAACCAAAGTGTCTTTTATGTGAAGTAACACTGTCACAGTTCAAGGCCAGTAATCTTAAGCGACATTATAAATCAAATCACTGTTCTTTCAGCCAACAATTTCCTGCTGGTTGCGAGTTAAGACAAACTAAAATATTGTCTTTAAAAGCAAAACTAAATAACCAAACCAAGGTTATGTCAATGTTTATTAAAGAGGCAGATGCAACAACAGAGGCCAGATTTATTATGGCCTTCAATATTGCTCGGACAAAACGCCCCTACACAGAAGGAGAGTTCATAAAAAGAAATATTGTTGAAGTAATTTCTGCATCAGATCCAGAAAATAAAAAAAATGCTCAAATTGATTGAACAAATACCTGCATCTAGACATACTGTGGAAAGGCGAGTTTCTGTTATTTCCGATGACGTTATAAGTAACTTGCAACAGGATTTGACGAACTGCTCAGCACTGAGTCTGGCCTTAGACGAATCTACGGACATCGAAGATAAACTACAACTAGCTATATTTGTTCGTTATGTAACAAATAATATAGAAGTGAAAGAAGAACTATTGGACCATACTGCACTAAAGGATATGACTTGAGTTTTAGTTATAAAAAACGCCTTTGATGCTGTACTTGGAAAACATTCTGTACCGATTAAAAAGATAGTCAGCGTCGCAACTGACGGCGCTCCAGCAATGAGAGGTCCTACTAAAGGGCTTTTGGGACTTTTAAATGCCGACGCATTGTATCCCAATTTTATCCCTGTCCATTGCATTATTCATAGGGAGCACCTAGTAGCTAAATATTTTAAATATGACCACATTATGGTTGGTGGTAGTTTTAAAAATTGTCAACCACATACGCTCAACCACCAAAATTCATCGACAGTTCAAAGCCTTCATGCAAGAAATAGAAAAAGATGAGCTTCCAGATGATGTATCGTGGTTTTGTTTAGTAAGATGGCTCTCAGTAAGCAATGTTCTAACAAAATTCTTTAATTTGCTAGAACCAATCAAACAATTTGTCATTGAAAAAGAGATCTTTCCCAGAACTTGAAGATGCCAACTGGTTAATAGATATGGCGCGTTTTTCACAGATGTAGTGAAGCACTTACAATCTTTAAATTTATCACTGCAAGGACATGGTAAACTTATTTCGGATTCAGCACAGTGTCTTCAGCTTCCATAACAAACTTAAACTCTTCAAGAAAGACCTGGTTTCTAAAACCTTCATTCACTTCACGTGTCTTACTAAAATGTTTGAAACTTTACCCGGATATGAAATTATAGCTACAGATTACGTATGCAAGCTGCACAGACTGGCAGAAGATATTACTGATAGATTTAGTAATTTAAAAGGACTGAAGTCATCATTTATATTTTTAGAAAACCCTTTTCTTGTTGACATTTTGAAGAATGGCTGTCCCGTCTCACCGCCAATTGCTGGGGATATAGCGGCTGTAAAGTTGAAGCTTCAAGAAGATGAAGGATTGAAACAGGTAAAACAAAATGGTTGTTCAACTATTGAGTTTTGGAAACAGGTCCCGGAACAAAAATATCCTAAAACCAAAGAGTGTGCGCTGAGACTAATCTCAATTTTCGGTACTTCATATTGTTGTGAGTCTTTGTATTCAACACTTAAATTTATTAAAAATAAGCATCGGTCTGTTTTAACTGATCAGCATTTAACTCAGCTTGTGCGAAGTCCCCTGACAAGTCATGAACCAAACTTTCGCCAGCTGACTGCTAAGATGAACAAAATTCGTAAAGCATCTACAAGCAAATCTTTAAAGATTTTCTTTACAAAATTGTTCGATAGAATCAGAACAATATTTTTTGAAAAACTTTTTATTTTTATGTTTTTGAATAACTTTATAACAAGAAATGAAATCAAATAATAACTTTTGGACATTGATCAGTTTTAGGTTACCATATTTCATACATACATTTTATTTGCATAAGAGCCGCACCACTCGCCTGAGAAAGCCGCACTATGGCCACCCTAGATATTGAGCTATGCAAGACGGTACGAAAAAGTATGACTGAAGACGTAAGGAAATTCAACTGTGAACTAGTGAGGAATGCAATTGAAAACAACCAAAGCCTGTAGAGAGCAAAGGGACATCTGAGTAAAGGAAGAAAACAGATTATGGCTCTGAGAAAAGAAGATGGTTCTGTAACAAGAAATAGAGGTGAAATTTTGACAAGAGTGAAAGTTTTCTACTCAAAACTATATGAAAGGGATGATACATGTACTCCAGACATTACGAAAGGTACCAGAGTTCTTCCAGTCCTCCCAGCAGAAGTTGCAAATGCAATAAAAAACATGAAGCGGGGAAAAGCTTCAGGATAAGATGGACTTACTGTTGACATCATACAAGAAGCAAGTAGAGAAATTGAAACACTACTCGCCCAAGTTTTCACTCGATGCCTTAATGAAGGGAAGTTTCCGGAGGATTGGGACAATGCTACAATGATTCTGTTACATAAAGAAGGTGACATTGAGGATCTCAGGAACTACAGACCTATCCGCATCCTATCTGTGGTTTATAAAATCTTCACTAAAGTTTTTTTGCATTGCTTGAAGGTGACACTGGATGTACATGGCTCAACCGAGAGAACAAACTGGATTCAGGAGTGGCTACAGCACTATAGATCATATCCATGTACTGCGAGAATTAGTTGAAAGAACGAGGGAATATGAACTTCCATTATGCATGGCTTTTATCGATTATGAAAAGGCTTCTGATTTTGTGAAACCAACAGCAGTTACAGCAGCTTTGAAATCCTGCGGTATTGAAGATGAATACATTAATATTATTAATGACATCTATGAAAATGCAAATTGCAAAGATTCGGCTATTTGAGAATACAGCACCCATAAAAATTGGAAAGGGAGTGAGACAAGGTGACACTATATCTCCCAAACTCTTTAATGCCACTTTGAAAAATGTCTTTCAATCACTGAACTGGGAAAACAAAGGGATAAAGATTAATGGAAATTATCTAACTCACCTTCGTTTTGCTGATAATGTAGTCATTTTTGCAACTACCCCATCAGAGTAAGATCCAGGAACTTGCTGACAAGAGTAAAGAAGTGGGTTTGAAAATGAACTTTCGGAAGACAAAAGTGATATGCAATGCTTTTACAAGAATGAAGATTTATCAATTGATGGGGAAAAGCTGAAGATAACCAATACCTACATTTATCTTGGACAGCAGATATCAAGTGAGGGTCACATTGATGAAGAAATTAATCGGCGTATAAAACTTGCCTGGAGAGCTTTTGGAAGAACCAGTATAATTTTCAAGAGCAGTATGCCATTATGTCTTAAAAGAAAAGTGTTTGATCAATGTATCTTTCCAGTGCTTACATATTTTGCCGAGACGTGGACCTTAACTAAAAGAGATATACAAAGACTGCAGACAACTCAAAGATGCATGGAGAGGTGCATGCTTGGATAACCAGGAGAGATAAGAAGAGGAACTCGTGAATCAGACAAATGGCAAGAGTGGAAGACATGATCATAGTAAAATCCGTGAAATGGCAATGGGCTGGACATACTGCCAGAAGTACAGACCTTTGATGTACAGCCGAAATTTTAGATTGGATTCCAAGGGACAGGAAAAGACCCAGAAGAAGACGACCATACAGGAGATGAGTTAATGAAATTCGGAAGTATGCAGGAGTAACATGGAGGAGACTGGCACAAGACAGACCGTTCTGGAAGAAACTTGAAGAAACCTTCGTCGTCCAGCAGTGGACTGATAATGATTGACAATGATGATGATGCAATCCTATAATTCTTTGCTTAGTCTATACACATATCAATTTAATAAAATAAATATTCAGGCATAATTTGTACTTAAATAAAGAGAGGGTAGTATAGCATATACACTGAAGAGCAATTTAATTAGAGATACCTCTCTAGTAACGTGTGGCACCACATTTCGTCCTGATGACGGCGGTGATTCGTGTCGGCATGGACTCGACAAGACACCAGAAGCGTTGGGAAGCCATACGGATTCACAACCCCTGAACAAGCTCCCACAGTTCACGAAGATTTGATGGAGGGAATCAGAGCCTCAAACATCTCTCTCGATGGCATCCCAGATGTGCTCAATAGGATTGAGGTCAGGTGACCTTGCTGGCCAAGCAAGCGAGGTCATGTCGGTGGAGTGTTCATCCAACCATTCGGATACAATTCGAAAGCGATGGCACGGTGTATTGTCTTCTTGCAGGATGAGGTCCCTAGTGGGATGTTGAAGACGCACGAACGAAAGCAAATGGCAGTCCAAGATATCCCGGTGGCGTTGACATGTGAGGGACGATGTCACACGTACCAGGTGTCCCATTTCAGTCCACGTAAACAGTCCCCAGAAGAGAATGCCACCCCCACCAGCTTGAAGAGTAAAATCCCTGCTGGCAAGAAGGATCCATCGCTTCATGTGGTTTGCGCCGTACTCGTATCCTGCCATCCGCATGTATCAACGTGAATCTCGTCTCATCAGTCCAGGCAACATTTTCCACACGTCTAGGGCCCAGTGGCGATGTTCCCGCGCTCATGCTAATCTTTGCACCCTGTGATGTGCGGTCAGCAGCGATACCCTTGTGGGACGATGGCTTCTGTACCCCATAGCGAGGAGAAGGTTCTGGATGGTGTGGCTGCTTACACGTTTTTGTACACCAGCGTTAAATTGCCGAGTGACTGCTTGCACTGTGGCTCATCTATCCGCTGTTACAATGCGAGCTAGCCGACGATGACCCCGCTCATCCACACGCTGTTGTCCACGGCAGTTGGCCCTTGCAGGGATGGTTTTACTGGATTCGATGTACTCACAGTGCACCCGTGACACAGTGGCTCATGAAAATCCCAGTGCCTGCACGTCTTCCGAGATGGAGTGACCCATTCGTTGGGCCCCGACAATTTGCCCACGATCAAATGCGCTTAGATCCTTCGTCTTACCCATACTGCGTCAGACTCTTACTGATTCCCGTGGCATCACTCCTTATATTGTCGGATCGCTGCATACGTCATGTCGTTTCCGTTTACAGGGCCGCCGACAGCGCCACATTTGCATAACGCCAGCTGTGTCTAATTCATTTGATCTTCAGTGTAAGTCAGTACAATACCTAAAAAATGGGAAGTATTAAAAAGAATTTTGTGTCCAAATCAATCGTGACAGATAAAATTCAAGATATGTGCGACATACAGTGAAAATTAATTTTCAAACTCAGAACCCCTACCCGAAAATTGTTTCTAGCTACGGCCCTGCCCATTTTTAAATTGGGGGAGGATGACTTTACACATGGGCCGCCTGGTTGATGGATGCCATATTCCGTTGATTAACTTAATTTGTCATTTGGTGTTGCCACTGATTTAGCCTGTTTTAAGATGGAGAGAAATGTTATTGCCCTTCAGCAATGACCCTAAGATATTGTGCTATTACAAAAATAATACAGTTAATTCATGCATACTATATCACATGCATACTCAAGATATGTTCTTTAAGAAAAAAAATAGTTACAACGTGTGTATTCTTTCAGTACATTTTGAGAAGAGTTCCTCCTGGGAAAACATGAGCTTCAGCTAGGATCTGAGTGTTTGTTCTACGCAGTGGCGGCTCGTGAGTACATCTACAGGGGGTTCACAATTAATAATTTGCAGTTTTTGAGATACACTGTGTCACACACTTGTGCGTTGCTTGCAATATTCATATAATTTAGGCGCTGCTATACCTTGATGTAATGTATTAATTTTGAAACGAAATGTTATTATAGATATTACTGTACTTCAACTGTTTCACAACTTAATATTAAAGGATTACTTTATTGATCATACTTGTTACAATATGCTAATTGTTCTTTTTTACTGAAACAATTATTTTCATTTAATTTTAAAGTAGTAAAATAAACGCAAAACAGAAAGCTTGTTTTAAGTGTTAAATATTTAGATAGTTAGTCATAAGGCCACACGCTCTCAATTATTAGATTAGATTATTAAACACACAGAAAAAGGAAAATAATCAAAGCTGCTGCATATGATGGTAAGGTCTAGTATTTACTTACACAAATTTACTTGGATGGTAGCTTACACAAATATTTTCTTTAAGTACAGTTTTTGTAAACAAAGTCCATCCTTCTATCTTTTCTTGACACAAAAACATCAATAACTCTTTCATTGAAATTATGTATGTTAGAAATCATTTCCTTCTCGATTGCAAGCATGGCTAAAGCTGTAAGCCTCTCTTGACACATCGTAGACCGCAAAAATGTCTTTATCCGTCTTAGGGTTGAAAAACACCTTTCAGCTTCAGTAGTCGTCATTGGTATTGTTGCAATAATTAATAACAGTTTATAACTTTCAGAAAATGATGACAATAAGTTGTTTTCAATAAAAAAACTGTAAAAGACTAACAGCACCACGCATGTTTCTGAAATCAGTTCTTTTGTAAATGATTTCAAGCTCTGTCTTGAGGCGATTTTTTTCAAGAAATTAATACACATTTACTGTATCTTCAAGCAATTTCTTGGGGGAATTTCTGTTCAAACTCTTTAAACTTTTGTGATTCAAAAAGAGATACAGCTGAACAAGATGTTGTGAATGAAAATCTTGTTTTTATTTGCGTTCTAATAATGTCACAGGTTTCCTTGGCAGCCACTATTCTACTTAAGTAAAAATCTTCTTCAAGCCTCGATCGTTAAGATGCATTTTCTTGGTACTGATTAACCAGCTCTGTCACTTTGTCCATGTTACCTCTTTCTTTATCAATGGCTTTGACGAAGTGGTCAACATTGGCTTTATTTAGTTCTCACAGCATCAGTGTAAGTTAGCTGTAATTGGTTGTACAAAATATCCACATGTGGCATTAATCTGTGAAAAACAGAAAGCCAAAATATGAACTTATTATCTCTAGGGAGACGAGCTAGAGCACCAGCTTTAATTATGGTGGTTGGTTGCTTAGAGGATCATTGGATTTCCTCCATACATTCAATTAATTTCTCTCTGTACTCAAAAACAGTATTAACAGTTCTGCTCTTAAAATTCCACCTTGTAGCTGACGCCCTAGGTATTCGTTTGCCAACTATCTTGTCCAAAACAGACACTCTCTGAGGGGAATTCGAAAAAAATTTTGTTGTATCACTTAAGTCCGAAAAAATTCTGACATCTTGGTTTTGGCTTGTTGCTTGAGCTGCAATGAAGTTCAACTGATGAGCGTAACAGTGAACGAAAAAAGCATGTTTATAGGTTTGTTGCACTATGGTCTGCACGCCAGCATGGTGCCCACTCATTATATTCGCACCGTCATAGCTTTGAGATACGAGTTTTTCTGGATTTTGCACAACATAATCTAAACTGGTGTAAATACATTTGGCTATAGATTCTGCGTCGTGCACTTCAGGTTTATCAAATTTCCAAAATCTTTCAACTGGTTGGCCATTAGCTAAAAACATAGCGGTAAACTATAACTAACTGAAATACAGACGAGACGTCTGATGTTTCGTCTGCAGTCAAAGAAACATACTGTGCAGTTTTTATTTCTTCTATTATGTTTTCTTGACATACAAAAAGCATACAATCTAACAATTCATTTTGAATTTCTTTCGAGGTACCTTTAAAGACGGTAGCGGTACTCAAGTGTTCTTTCAAAGATGAGTCAAGTTCTGTAGAAAAGTTTACAAGCCCTTCAAATATGCCAGGATTTAAGGAATCGTCATCCTCACGATGACCTCGAAGGGCCAACTGAAATGCACCGCAAAATTTAATACAGTCTATAAGCTTAGAAAGGACATACCTATTTTTAGTCACTTGTTCATTGTGCTTGTTAATATTTTGTCGATAAGCACTGTCAAGCTGCTGACGAACGTCAACCTTTCCCAGCAAATTGAAATCCAATGTAGCACTTATGTGCCCATGAGAACTGGCGTGTTTTTTAATTTTTTGTGTCAAATGAGCTAAGTCATAAACGCCGTTTTTCACCCAAGTAGGATCGCCCTTTTCACGGGAAAATAACAAACAAGGAAAACAAAATATTTTCTTTGTTTGTTCACAACCACAAAGCCAAGAAGTTTTTTAGTATAGCTCTTCTTTAAATTCTCTTTTAAAAGTTCTAGATTTTGATGTCGATGTTTGACTTATATTAAGTCGGGGCGTTGGCCTACCATTCTCTTTTATTGCTATTTTAACTTCTATGGATAAATTGCCAAACGCCATTCCTTTAAATTACTAAACTGAGTACTTACAGGTACTTTCCATTATTGTACAGTAAATAAAAACAACAGTTCACTAGATACACTACAATAGATAAACTGTAATAAGTGTAATTTCAACTAAAACTTTATCGCCAAAAAAATAATCGAAGCTGGAAACTTCAAAACACAAATGTAACACGCGCGCAAAGGTTAGGAGCATCCCCCGTCAACTACAGCCGTGCAACAACTGAGCTGAGTGTGTCACAGGCAGCTCATCGGTATTCTCCGTTAAGCCGCTTGTAGACACGCCCCCCTACCGCGAGCAAATGGACTCGCCCGTCTGTCGCATATCCCGTGTCCAGTATCGAGATAGGCACATTCAGTCCGCTCCTAGCCACTGGCGCGTCACTACACTTAACCTCACTTTGCGCTCTCTACGCTGTTTTTCATTGTCCGCTCTTTTAAACTTACTTAAACTTACTGAAAATAAGCACTGCGTCAATAAAGATGTATTATTTATATCGTATAATTATTTTTCTATTTTTTATAAGGGTTCACGTGCTCTTGTGCTCATATGGACGAGCCGCTACTGGTTCTACGTCTATGGGTTCCACATGTATAGGGAGTATCGCGGTATTTTATGCTGTTGCTTTAATCGGACGGGAGTAGGGAGTGTGTAACACTGTTGATACATCTGCTCAGGCCGCCCCGGTGGCGCAGTGGTCTAAGGCGCTGGCCTCTGATCATTCGTCCGTCTGGGGTCCGGGTTCGAATCCCGGTGAGGCATGGGTGTTGTGTTTGTCTTACGGCACTGGCTCTCTCCCTTCCCTGGAACCAGTGACCCTAAATTAGGGACGGGCGACTGCTTATAGCCCATTGAGTTGCTCACGGTGGTCGTTAAACTTCCAATCAAAAAAAAAAAAATCTGCTCAGTAAAAGAGCCTGTGACTTCGCTGAAAGCTGTGGTGACCTAATCCTTCGCCGTTTGGACAGAGTTACTTAGGTTTCTAATGGCTATCCAGAAATTTTCTTCTTTTCATATCAAACTGCTTCCTACATATTCATCGAAAAACATTGGATAGACGGACGGATAGACACACAAAGTGAAAACATGGTGTGACAATTATGTGAAGTCCATAAAAAACATCCACAAAATTTCAAATCTAAACTGCTGGCCACCCAAAATGCAACACCAAGAAGGAAGCATCCGATTGGCCTGAAATTCGCAGCATGCGTCGCACGCGAGAGGACATGCAAACGATTAGCATTGCAGAGCATATGCAAATCATGTGCTCCCGGCACGCCACCGAGAAGCACTATACGAAGGGTGCACAGAAGACTGTGTGTAAGTAGTGGAAGTGAGTTGTGCTGCCGGACCTGTGCGTGGGAAACTTCCTGATGCCTCGTCGCAGAATACGGCAGTCATTCCGGCACGTTTCGGCGTTCTACAGAGGACGAATAGTGGCTTATTGCGACAGCGGTTTATCGTACCGAGACATCGGCGCCCGTATGAGACGACATCGAGCCACAGTGGGGCGAGTGTCGATTCGGTGGGTACAGGAGAGACAGACGGACCGACGTTAGCGATTCCCGCAGCCGCGGCACACCACCGAACGGGAGGACAATCATGTTGTGCGGCGGGCATTGACGGCTCGCACCGCCACATTACGAACGTTAGCGCAGAAATTAGGGTGTGTTGCGCAACAACCTGTGTCAGCACTCAGTCGGTTTAGGGCAAAAAAATCTTTGGAATCAGAGACCTTGGAGAGAATAGAATGGCAAACCTAATGCTGCTCTTCGGAGGCAACGAACAGCAATTGAGACAGCAGCGCCATCTGTTACCGCAAGGAGTTTGTGAGAAATTCATAGCTATTGGCATCTATTGAAAGGTACATACAGTGTTTGATTCAACGCATAATATATCGTATAAATAGCGCATAATGAATATTCGGGTGCGAATGCAAACCAACAAATTCCTAGATCAAAATTTAATTAGTAAGTTCTCAATTTCGATGAAAATCAGCTATGCAATAGAAAATACGGCGCTACATACAACGAACACCTGATACGTGAAGTTGCAGCAATGCGAATTTAAATAAACCACCTTAATCACCCACTTTTGTTCCTCAAATTGTTTTATTGAAAAATATTTTTACCACATGTGCTCATGAGAAATGAATATCGCATAAAACAAAAATGGAGGTCTACAGATACCATGTTTACAAAACTATCACTGCTTTTCCTCAGACACGCAGAGCTCTTTATTTCTATTATTAATTGCAGTGCTGTATTCATACTCAATAAACTAATTTTAAAAGCTATTCCTACGTATAGTTTGAAAGAATAACACAGTACTTTATCAACGCATAATATAATCTGTATAATCTTTCCGAAAGAGATGGAGAATACAAAAGATGTTTACGTAGAAAGCCTTGGAAGCTTTTCATGATGTTTTGGGCAATCTTATTAAAAAAAAACCGTGATTAAAAATTTAAGTTGAGAGGAGGAAATAGTTTACAACTGGTGTTTATCAGCAAATAAAAAAATGTGAGGCAATGCAAATACTTCATCTTTCCACAGGGTAGGAACATACATACACTGGCGGAAAGTGAAAAAAGACTACCAAGAAGGAATTGGCGGATGATCATGAAATTTACATATGTTAATGGGGTCGAGTTTACGTAGGTGTGATGTTAATTTCGGGACCAACCGGTGAGCGCTTACGCCACAGCACGGCATAATATGCAAATTATCGTCGGTGGTATTTAAGGAGTACGGCGAAGTGAATGTAATCAGTCGTCGGCGTACGGACACGTGCGAAGACCCCGAAGAAGCTGCAATGCCTGGACATGGAAGACGTGTACGATTTCGGCAGTTATCGGACTTTGAGCGAGGTCGTCTAGTCGGACTCTGCGAGGCCGGGTGGTCGTATTGCGGAGCGAATTGGACGGGAAGTATCGGTGGTGGCGTAGATGGTCCGAGGAACATTCCCACACGAGAAGACGTTGAACCGAGAGTCACAAACGGACTGATGAGCGGACCGATCGACGCATAAGAAGAGCGGCGTTGTCAAACAGAACATCCACTGCGACGCAAATCCGAGCCGCCGTTGCACCTAAGGTGACTGCGAACAATCCGCAACCGTCTACTGGATGCAGGACTACGTGCACGTGTGCCTCTGACTCCAGCCCACCGTCAGGAACGGCTGCAGTGGTTTCGACATCGTGTGCACTACAGAACGCAATGGCGATCTATCGTGTTCAGCGGTGAAAGCAGATTCTGCTTGGGAGCCTCCGATGGCCGTATGCGTGTTCGCAGACGCACAGGGCAGCGTCTCCACCCTTCTTGCATCCGCCAGCGACACACAGGGATTACACCTGGTCTCCTAGTGTGTGGAGCGATCAGCTATCACTCCCGTACACAACTAGTGTTATTACCGGGTACGTTAAACAGCACCTCCTACATCAACAACATCATTCAGCCCGTTGTTGTGCCATTTGTAAGGTCGGTCCATCGTGGTGTTTTCCAGCAAGATAACGCATGCCCACACACGGCACGTGCAACGCAACATGCACTTCATGGTGTGAGACAACTTCCATGACCTGCACGTTCACCGGATTTGCCCCCCATTGAGCACGTGTGGGCTTTTATCGGACAACGATTTATCCGGTCTCCACGACCATCCCCGATTTACACGTCCAGATTGAGGATGCTTGGAACTCAATACCCCAAACTTACATCCAACATCTGTACGACAGACTCCATGCCAGAATTGCACAGTGTGGCGCAGTTCATGGCGGTTCAACCTCGTACTAACCATGTTGCATGGAAATGTTATTTTTCAGTTTACTAGCAAATACAGCTGTATTTTTCCCATAATGTTTTGATCACGTTATCTTCTGTATTCCGTTATTATGCTGTATAAATGTCGTTGGTATCAGACGTCTCCTTCTTTGTGTTCTTTTGTCACTCTCCGCCAGTGTATATAGATAGGTGTTTACGCAGATAGCCTTGGAGGCTTTTCACCACGTTTTGGGCAATCTTATTCCAAAAACGTGATTAAAAATTTTAATTCATAGGAGGAAATAGTTTCCAACAGGTGTTTTTCAGCAAATTAAAAAAGGTGAGGCAATAAATATATTTCTTCTTTCCACAGGGGAGGAACAGCAAGTCGCTTTTTACAGGGGTGATTGTCGAGGAACTGTATTTGCATTTTTAGTGCTTCCAGGCCCAATTTAAAAATTATGATGTCTCAAAAGCAGCAGTTTTTGAAATTTTTAGTGTCCCATGTTCGAAAACCTCAATTGCAAACAATTCTTTGGACCGAAATGTCACTATTTGGATGTCCAACATGTATTTCGAGGTTTGATTTTTTGAACACTGAATACAAAAAATTGAAATGAACAGGAGAGGGTGTTCAAAAATTGTTAACAGTCCTATATTCAAACCAAAAAACATTGTTCTATAGATAATGATTATATTTTGAACATGATGTAATATCCACATATTCCTTCATACTTAAAACATATATTCGTTCATACTGGGAAAAACGATCATCTATGCAATACAGGCATTTTAGAGCTCTCGTAATTTGATCTAGTGATTGAGTGTTTTCGTGTTTTGAATGGTTCCTTTTGTCCCAGCCTTCAGTTAAAGGTCAGGGGCTTCGTTTTGGTTTATTTCCCGAGCTGGTGAGTGATTATTTTGTGTTGTTTCTTAATTTGTTTACGTTTTGACCAGGCCGGTTGGCCCTGTCTGTGCGCCGTCATTAAAGATGGCGACTTCCGACCTCACTTCCGGTGGTACTAGTTCCTCTTCTTCCATGCCTGGCTTCACTACGACGTCTTCCCTTTCTGGCGGAGTTCAGCTGCCTTCCGACGATGCTTCTGCTCGCTGCCCTGCTGCTGTGATATCACCGATCAGCTCGACTTCGTCAGCGTACCTCAAGGATCCTGTTCACATGGACACTATTACTGCTGCATCCCCTGGACCTATATCGTCGTGCCAAGCGGCTTCATATTCAGCTACGACCACAAAATCTCGTCCTGCTGTTGCTGAGATGTACACTTTTTTTTTTTTTTGATTGGAGGTTTAACGACCACCGTGAGCTACTCAATGGGCTATTAGCAGTCGCCCGTCCCTAATTTAGGGTCACTGGTTCCAGGGAAGGGAGAGAACCAGTGCCGTAAGACAAACACAACATCCATGCCTCACCGGGATTCGAACCCGGACCCCTTACGGACGAATGAGATGTACACTGATGCATCTAGTTTGAAATCACACTTGCCGCCCGGTGTCGCAGTGGTCTAAGCGATGGCCTCTGATCATTCATCCGAAAGGGGTCCGGGTTCAAATCCCGGTGAGGCATGGATGTTGTGTTTGTCTTACGGCACTGGCTCTCTCCCTTCCCTGGAACCAGTGATCCTAAATTAGGGACGGGCGACTGCTTATAGCCGATTGAGTTGCTTACGGTGGTCGTTAAACCTCCAATCAAAAAAAAAAAAAAAAGAAATCACACCTTCAACGTCTTCGGAATTCTTTCCAATTGGACATTCCAGTAGCTTCACCAGAAGGACAAACCTTCACCACAATCCTGGATCGAGGAGTTTGTTTTGTGGTCTTGCCGAATACACCTCTCTATGTGTATGAAGACGCCCTAAAACGTATGTTTCCATCTGATTGTATTCAATTTATGGCGCGTCGTCCTACTATTGTAATGGTTTATTTTAAGAAAGCTGAATATGCTCACAAAGTTATTTTGAAGGGTCTCGCTATTCGAGATCAGCATTTGTACCCTGATCCCGTTGCACATCGTCCTGTGAGTGTATCATTTTATCCAGTGCCACCAGAAATGTCAGATTCTATGTTATATGTTGTTGCTTCTAGTTTGGGTCATATTGTCGGCCCGATACACACCCATTCCGTAGCGCCCGCTAAGCCGGATGGCCGAGCGGTCACCCGTTCTATTCAAGGAGCTCGACGAGTTGTTCGGATTGTATTCCCTACACAAGATTCCATTGAAGCCTGTCCCACTCAGTACAATGTTAAATGTGGTGATCATATGAGACGTATAGACGTGCTTACTCAAATTCACTGTGGGAAGTGCAAGGAATTTGATCATAATGAGATAGAGTGTAGATATGTCTCCTCTCGACAGCTTACTACTCTGGATCGTTTACCTCCTTCTCGGAACGCAGAGCCAGCTGTCTCTGCACGTTCTTCCTCAGCATCTTCCACAACGTTTAATGCTGAGTCAGCAGTACCCCAACCACCACCTGTAACTGTTGCTTACTACCCTGATCTTCCATCGACCGCACCTTTCCGCACCCCTGCTGTTCCTGGACATTCAGGGTGGCAGCGGTGCTTTGGATGCTGATGCTTCAATCGCTGATTCCGAGGATACCTATTGCAGTGCTGGTGACCCTGCTCCCTGTGATGGATCTGTGGCAGGTCAAGATCTCGAAATGAGAAGCGTCTGGCTCCCCGTCTTGGCGGCGCGAAAGCTAAACCCGGAAAGCCTCTTGGTCACTCTCCTCGTGCTTCAAGTAGGAAGCGTACTTCTCCAGCTGCATTCAAAGATTAAGAAATGTCGATGGACATTGAGGTATCCACGGGTGTTTCTTCCTTTGATGTTTTTGCACAACAGCTGCGGCCTTGCAAAATATTAGAGGCCGCCCCGTTGGCGCAGTGGTCTAAGGCGTTGGCCTCTGATCATTCGTCCGAACGGGGTCCGGGTTCGAATCCCGGTCAGGCATGGATGTTGTGTTTGTCTTACGGCACTGGCTCTCTCCCTTCCCTGGAACCAGTGACCCTAAATTAGGGACGGGCGACTGCTTATAGCCCATTGAGTTGCTCACGGTGGTCGTTAAACCTCCAATCAAAAAAAAAAAAAATATATTAGAGCAACCTTTATCTCACCAGCAACTTTATAATTTGCTCTGCTTTGATGTGAAAAAGCCAGCAATGAAAGCTCTTGTTCTTGAAGCTGGTGCGCTCATACCGTCTATTCTTCAACAGCTCACCCATGTAACAGCAGCTATTCAAAGTGTGAACGAAGCTTCTGGTGATTATGGCGAACTTGTAGCGATTCACCGCCAAGTAGAGAAGTTTAAGGCTGTTACTTCCACAATACATCAGCCGACAGTGGATTTGAACATTTCTGATTACGACGTTTAATTGTAGGCGTTTTGCTACCCCGGAAGTTCACTCTCTTGTGTATGAGGATTTGGTTTCTGCCTAGGCAGATCTTCTACTACTACAGGAGACTAACTGCGATGCACATACCCCGTACCATTTATGGCGTACATGGCCATATACCTTTTTCCATCCTCATGAGTTTGAGAACTCTTGTTTCGAATGCGTTGAATGACGTGTTTTAACCTTTTCCTTGCTGTTCTGTGTATGTGTTTTGTAGTATATTTGTTATGGTGCTGTAATACCGAGCAATTTGTATTGTATCTTAGTACTGTGCTGAACCATTGACTTGCCTCAGTTTTAACATGGTTCTATTGTACCATGTGCTAATGGAGGAAAGGTCATGTTCATATGCTTATTGTTTATGAATTGTGCATTTTCTGGATGAGTTTCTTGGTGCCATGGAAATCGGCTGACTCCTACGTTTCTCACTATTACATAACCCAGGGTTTGTTATAAGAATTTATTTGCTCCTTTCCTAGTACTTCTATCTTGTTTGTTTGCTTCCACCGTATTGTTGCATTTTGCTTATTTCTTTAGTGTTGTCATTATTTGGTTTTTCATGTACTGTTCTTTTATTTTTTTTTTATTGGAGGTTTAACGACCACCGTGAGCAACTCAATGGGCTATAAGCAGTCGCCCGTCTCTAATTTAGGGTCACTGGTTCCAGGGAAGGGAGAGAGCCAGTGCCGCAAGACAAACACAACCAGTGGCGTCGGAACTATTTTTTGACAGCGGAGACAAGATGGGCAAGACAGATGTAATTTTTGACCAGAGCATAAAACTGATCGCACTGTTGTAAAATATCGTGGTGACGTTAATAGGAAAAGCTCTGCAGACAACATGATTACATCGATAAAACATTAACCAATATAAAACATTCGTTTTATATTGACATGGAATTTTATTGATGTAGGACGTACTCATAGACTGTGTTAAATTATGTTATTTGGAAACTTTCATATTGGTACGAATTCCAGAACCTTAGGCGCTGACGTTATAACCAAACAGTGAATAAAGGTATATCACAATCCTCCCTTCCTACTTAAATTTTCTTAATTTGTTTTTTTGAGGAAGACTTATTTTTATGCTTAACAAAAAACAAAATATTAGTGCTCTGACATAAGAACACAATACTTTTCAGGAACTTCGGGGAAACTGATTTTTTAATAATTAAAGAACAATCAAGAATGAATTTACGGACACTAAAAGTACCTAAGTAAATATCAATAAAACTCTTAATAAAGTCTTTGGACATAAATTTACAAAATAAGAGAGCAAAATATATGTAATTGATGTGAAATACCGTCTAGAAGTTTCTAAATACTGCTTTTCGTTCATTGCCACCGGGAGCAAACTCTCTGGCCACAGTTTTTAAATCTAGATTTGCAGTACGTTTTTCGTGCACATGAAGAAGAAGCAAATGGTTCAGCCTTTGTTGAGTCATCATTGTTCTTAAACATGTCTTTAAACGACGAAGTGGGCTGAAAGATCTTTCACAAGAAGCAGCAGAAGCAGGCAATGTTAAAACTAAAATTACCAGGAGAGCAACTTGATCCAAAAAGATGCGAACAGCATTTCTTGCAATCACGTTAGTGCTCAGTTGTGCTATCTGCTGGTCCATAATGGATGGAAGCATTGTTAACTGTGCATGAAATTTTGTTATATCAAAATCGGATTCGTGCACACCGAGTTCCTCTTTCAAACTGTCTTTGGAAAGATATGATCCTTTAGCTGCTTGAATGAGAATGCTTTCAAGTCGGAGCAACTGACTAAATCCTTCTTGTTTAAACCGTCTTTCAGCTTCGTTTAAAAGACGGTGTATTACTTCGTAAAACTCTTTCCGAAGTTTCGATTTGGAATCGAGAGTGACTTCTTCAGCAGGATTTTCTGTTTGTTGTAGCCACTTCCGTGTTTTTTTATTCTGGTGGCAACAGGAAGTTTCAAATGTAATTTAAGTGCCCTATCCATTGCTTCGTTGTAGATTTCCTCAAATTTATTCTCGCTGCGCAGGGATGATTGAGTATTTTTCAAAATCTGAACAGAAAGTCAAATCAATAGCTGCAGACATTTCTACATCTGAAACGGCTACAGTACGAATTGGTCAAGTATCACAATACCAGATATTGTTATACGATACCTACCGATTACATGTGTTCGAAGTGACCACCATCGGCAGCAATGCACAGCTTAATCTTGTCACACCATGCACCCTTATAAAGCACAAAGTGTATCCCGGGATATTTCAGCGACATTCCGGCGTATTTCCTCGCGGAGTTCTCCCATGGAATTCGCAGGATAAACGCAACTTTTGAGATATCCCCAAAGAAAAAGATCACACGGTGTGAGATTTGGATATTGAGCAGGCCATTGGACAGGTCCGTTATTTCCAATCCATCTATTTAGAAACTTCTCATTCAGCCATTCTGTTGTTAGATGGGAATAATGTGCAGGTGCTTCATCTTGCATGAAGTACGGCTGTAAGTCTACATTTGCATCCACAAATGGCTCCAGGGGGGGGGCATATTTCATTTTCCAACACATTTCGATAGTTGTTGGAAAATGAAATATGGCATTAAAGTTTCCTTCAATAAAAATGAATCTATAATTACTTCGTCCCAGATTGCCTCTCAAAAAGAATGTGAGGATTCGTGGATAACTAGTGGTAAGTCCAGTTTCGAGTGACTTGCCCATGCCTGACGAACGTCGCTTTATCCGTGAAAATGTAGCTTCGCTTAAAATTTTCATTGCCTCGCATTTGTTGCTGTGCCCATAGACAAAACTGTAGTCGCCTATTATAGTCGGGCCGCCCCGGTAACGCAGTGGTCTAAGGCGCTGGCCTCTGATCGTTCGTCCGTAAGAGGTCCGGGTTCGAATCCCGGTCAGGCATGGGTGTTGTATTTGTCTTACGGCACTGGTTCTCTCCCTTCCCTAGAACCAGTGACCCTAAATTAGGGACGGGCGACTGCTTATAGCCCATTGAGTTGCTCACGGTGGTCGTTAAACCTCCAAAAAAAAAAATTATAGTCGGTTGTTAGCAGATGCTGTACGAATTTTGTCTTGTAAGGACGACATCTGTTTGCCTTCAGTTTTCTGTGAACGGAAGTATGAGACATACCAGTCCCTTGAGCACGATGCCGTAGTGATAATGTCGGGTTTGTTTCGACACTAGTTAAAACGTCTGTTTCTTTGTCCGCATTTGCAACTGATTTTGATTTTCCCGTCTTGTTTCGCTCTTCGACGCTTCCAGTTTCTATGAAACGGTGTATTAAATTACAGACTGCTTTTACAGAAGGTTGTAGCCTGTCAACGTTTTGCTGGTGAAATTGCCAAGCTGCTGGAGAAGCATTCTCACCATTCCTAAAGTATAAAACCAATAGCTAAATATAATCCTGAGTGGAATATGTGTGGATCATCTTCACAAATTAACTTAGAACATAAGTTTTACGGACCTTCGAATGCCAGCGGAAACTTTAAATGCCACTAACATTTCGCTACTCTTCGAAGGCAAAAACACAGCAGGCAGAAATCTGCATAATGTCACAACGCGATAATGACTGATGGCCTGCAACAACGATAGCAGACTTCATTACAGACTTTTTTTTTTTTGATTGAAGGGTTAACGACCACCGTGAGCAACTCAATGGGCTATAAGCAGTCGCCCGTCCCTAATTTAGGGTCACTGCTTCCAGGGAAGGGAGAGAGCCAGTGCCGTCAGAAAAACACAACAACCATGCCTTACCGGGATTCGAACCCGGACCCCTTTCGGGCGAATGATCAGAGTCCATCGCTTAGTCCACTGCGCCACCGGGGCGGCTCATTTCAGACTATGCCGCCCCGGTGGCGCAGTGGTCTAAGGCGCTGGCCTATGATCATTCGTCCGTAAGGGGTCCGGGTTCGAATCCGTCGGGCATGGATGTTGTGTTTGTCTTACGGCACTGGCTCTCCCTTCCCTGGAACCAGTGACCCTAAATTAGGGACGGGCGACTGCTTATAGCCCATTGAGTTGCTCACGGTGGTCGTTAAACCTCCAATCAAGAAAAAAAAAAAAAAAAAAAAATTTCAGACTATCAAGGCAACATCACATTTTTGCAAACATATGCAAATTTGGTTTTATTCCCAGAGCGTGTCACCTTGGCCATAAAAAGACTGGTAAGTTTTCAGAACTAAAAAGGCGCAAGAAAATAAATTTGCGAAATCTTTCTTAGTCCAATAATTTCACGACCTGGGCCATACGTTAAGTACCACACCATACGTTAAGTTTTTCTATGTTATGTGACCTTTTCACCTAACAAAGATATGGAAAAACGTAACAACCATGTTACGTCAAATACAAAGATCTTTCCAGTGAAGTATTACACTAACCTCCCCCCCCCCTTTTCCACCTGCAATTATTGAATGAGCCTGATCCGCGCCCCCAACGGAATCACCGGACCCTTCGATTCATGGTGGCCAGAAACGTGATTCCTTGCCATAAAACACAATAAGTACGCTACATTCACACAGACCAAAGAAAGAAAACAAATGTGTCAGAAGTAACGCAATTTTAACTACCGCTCATAGTGCACTTCAATGTCGCTATTGAGGACAATAACTTTGTACATCATAAAGATAAAACAAAAATTTAAAGCCAATTTACTAATCTTTCCAACGATACATAAATATCACACGACCACTCTTTTCATTTGAAAATTTCGAGTAACCCCTAGCCCCGGCCCCTACGGGGTCACCAGACTCCCCGGTTCTATGCCCCAAAAGTGTCCCCCTTGCCATAAAGATAAAAAAATGGCTATATCTTTTTTTTTTTCTGAAAAAGCAACCAATAAAAAGTTAAATGGAGTTTTCCAAGACTTCTGTGCCATAGGTTCACTGTAAACCGCCACACAGGAAAACTGACACACAAGAAAACTGTTGCACCGGAAGATTGCCACACAGGCAACCTGCTACACGCTTTTCATTAAGAGGCAAGGTACAAATTGCTATTCCTCCGAGGAACACTTTGAATGTGCGGCAGTTTTCCAAGTTTCCGAATTATGTGTGACAGTTTCCCAAGGTGCCTAACGATGGGAAGGAGCTCTTTTGTTCCTCTGAATTTTCACGTCGGTTCATACTTAGGGCAACTGGCCACAGAAGTTTTAGGAGGGGGGAGGGTATAAAGATTTCCCTTTCCTGGCCTATATTTAGAATTGAATTGGGAACTCCAAACAAAGTTTCAGGAAACGTTCTATGTAAGCCAAGCGAAAATGGCTGTGTTCAGGAAAAGTCAATAAGGTGGGATTTTTTAATAACGCTGCACTTTTACTTAGGCACTAAATATTTACATAACATGTCCAATTTGTAATATTCTTCTCTTACTTAATTAATTCATAGGCCCTACACCTCGGCCTTTTTAACAGCTTTCAATCCGCCGACTTCATATTCATAACGCTTACGTATCAAATCAAGTCAATAGCATTGCTAAATATTCAAATCAAGTAAATAGTATTGCTAAATCATCAAATCAAGTCAATAGCATTGCTAAACTGTTAAAAGCATTGGTTTTTAACAGTTATTATTCTACCAGTGTCATATTCACTACGTTTACACATCAAAGCAAGTTAATAATATTGCGATTTTATTTAGGCACGAAATATTTATTCACAGGCCCTAATCCTAGGCTTAGGCCCTCTTACCAGTTTTTATTCTACCAATGCCATATTCACAACGTTTACCCAAAAAGTCAAGTTAATAATATTGGGCGTTTTCTTAGGCACGAAATATTAATTCATAGACCCTAGGCCTAGGCCTTTTTAATAGTTTTTACTTTATCATTGTCATATTCACAACGTTTACAAAACAAATAAATGTAATAATATTGCGCTTTCTTGGTATCCAGTTTAAAATTTCCGTTTCCGTCAGTGGCCCGTTCTTCTGGCAATATGTCCACTCTCCAGCCCATTGCCACCAGGGATTTTACTCTGATCATAATATCGTCACTCTTGTTTGTTTTTTAATCCATGAGTTCCTTTTATCATTCCTAGTTACACCAAGCATGCACCTCTCCATGTATATACATACTTCATAATGCTGTGTGCGTGTGTGAAATATTAACTGAAAAATAATACAACTAAATTTTTCAGTCATAAATAACTGAAATAAAAAATTTAGTGGTTTTTCATCATTTTAGAATTGAACGCTCGCGTAAATAAGCCAAGCATGTGAACACAAAATTTTCTGTAATTTGCATGATATTTTTTTTTTTTTTTTTTTTTTTGATTGGAGGTTTAACGACCACCGTGAGCAACTCAATGGGCTATAAGCAGTCGCCCGTCCCTAATTTTGGGTCACTGGTTCCAGGGAAGGGAGAGAGCCAGTGCCGTAAGACAAACACAACATCCATGCCTGACCGGGATTCGAACCCGGACCCCTTACGGACGAATGATCAGAGGCCAACGCCTTAGACCACTGCGCCACCGGGGCGGCTTGCATGATATTAAAGGTGCGCAAAGAAAAATATACAATATTGAATCATTAAAAAATGCAGGGGAAAATCTAGACATGTTCAATTTTCAAAACATGTCCTAGTGAGTACAGTGAAAAAGGACTTGTTGGTATGAAAACTGAATATAATTTATTAGCTTGAAGAATGCACAACCTATTAGTTACCAAAAATTCAATGCATATTGCTACAATTTATGTTTTAATTGATTTCAAAATTATTCTCCGACATCATTTCTTTGGGTTCCACTGAGACGTCTTAGCCTAGGGGCCCACTCTGACCTTAATCCGGCCCTGCCCAGGAGATTAGTTCACCGAAACTCGTAACCGGGAGTCTGGTATCTTCAAAGCCAACGATGTTTCTGTGATGTTATGGAAGCTTGTACAAACTTCATTAATGACAGCTCACTACCCCCCCCCGTGCACCCAAACAGATTAGCTACAGCTCAAGAATGACCCATCAGATCATCACCAAATTTGCTGTAACCGAACAACGGCGTGTCAAACGCCGCTGAAATTTTAATAATTTATTCAGCGTCACTAAATTCTAACTGTCTTGAATCTGCGGGAAGAGGGTTGCCCATATCCTCCTCCCCACGTGTCTTTTGCTAACTGTAAATCCGAAATGGCATACCCGAAATGATATTCACGTAATTTGAATGGTCTTTACAGTGTGGCTTAATGCACGTTTTGAAAAAGAAGACTCAAATTATCTCGACTGGGGGAAAGGGCAAATGGACCCCAAATGAACGCACAATGCGTCCAACTTCAATGCGATATCCAGATCTCTACTATACTATCAGAATTTACTCAGCGCGATCAAATGAGATTCTGACAGATGATCCATTCCCACTCGACTGTAAAAGGAGGGGTACGCTACAAATATCATTTGTTTATTCCTGAATGGCATTCCAAATGATTTCCACGTAGTTGAAATCATTTCGGAAACCGAAATTTTGCTTCAGGAGAAATGACTAAAAAGTGGGTCTGCTTGAAAACTTCTGTTATTGATCGAAAATGCAAAATGTAATTTTCAACAGCGATGCTGACCTTCCCCCTCGGCCTTCGCCCAGGTTCAGTAATGCACACTACCTCCAAAAACCAGAATAACGATGCTTTAGGATTCCAACAAAAAAAAAATTCTACATTAGTGGTTCAATTAGTAGATTAACGACAATATATCGCATTTCAGGGAGAACCCTTCCTCCTTCAGATAGAGCAGCAGAAAGTCCCTTCAGAAACCGAAAGTTTGTTTCAGAAGGCAAATGATGTTATGATGAAAGTGGATTTGATTGTAAATTAACGTTAATATTCGAAAATGCAGCTATCAGCAGCGATGCTGACCCCCTCCCCCCTACGAAGCTTAGAAGAGGCACAGCACCTCCAAAAATCGAAAATTTAGGTTACGTTAGTATTCTAAAGAAAGAAAAAATCTACATTTGAGGTGCAAGTCTTAGTAGAACACCCACTCTCCGCCTTCAAATGGAGCAGCAGAAAACCCAACAAATTACGCAAGTGAGTTTACTTGGTAACATTTTGGATCGAAAGTGCAGTTAAGAACATCAAAAGTGGCTTTTCGTCTCTCTCACTCCGCAAAGACCTGCAGAGGAACATTACCTTCAAAAATCGAATTTATGTCACTCTAGTTTGTACTCTATGAAACGTTTTTCTACATGAGCCATTTTCCGGTGAAAGTCAATGTATCACATTTCAGTGTTTAACACCTTCCACCAACCAGGAATTTTTCCACACACACACACGCCCACACCCCAAAATTTCCTCAACACGCCCATAAAAAATCTCGGTTGGAGGAAGACCGCCACACAGGAAAACTGCCACAGGATTTTCATTAAAGGGGCCGGGCACAAATTGCTATTTCTCCGAGGAACACTTTGAATGTGTGGCAGTTTTCCAAGTTTCCGAATTGTGTGCGGCAGTTTCCCAAGGTGCCTAACGATGGGAAGGAGCTCTATTGTTTGTCTGAATTTTCATGTCGGATCATACTTAGGGCAACTGGCCACAGAAGTTCGAGGGGGGGTATAAAGATTGCTGTTTCCTGGCCTATATTGAGAACTGGAATTGGGAACTCCAAACAAATTTCGAGAAAACGTTCCATGTAAGCCAAGCGAAAATTGCAGAGTTCAGGAAAGGACGATAAGGTGGGATTTTTTAATGACGCTGCACTTTTACTTAGGTACTAAATATTTACATAACATGTCAAATTTGTAATATTTTTCTTTTACCTAATTAATTCATAGGCACTACACCTCGGCCTTTTTAACAGCTTTTAATCCGCCGACTTCATATTTATAACGCTTACGTATCAAATCAAGTCAATAGAATTGCGCTTTTACTTAGGCACTAAATATTAAAGTCAAAAGCCACAGGCATAGGCCTTTTTAACAGTTTATATTCTACCATTGTCATATTCACAACGTTT
Organism: Macrothele yani; assembly: GCA_039090855.1. NCBI lineage: Eukaryota > Metazoa > Arthropoda > Arachnida > Araneae > Macrothelidae > Macrothele > Macrothele yani. Next base: position 150,958,941 of record CM077009.1, read on the forward strand.
ACACATCAAATCAATTTAATAATATTGCACTTTTATTTAGGCACGAAATATTTATTCACAGGCTCCAGGCCTAGGCTTAGGTCCTTTTACCAGGTTTTATTCTACCAATGCCATATCCACCACGTTTACACAGAAAATCAAGTTAATTATATTACACTTTTATTTAGGCACGAAATATTAATTTATAGGCCCTAGGCCTAGGCCTTTTTAATAGTTTTTACTTTATCACTGCCATATTCACAACGTTTACACAACAAACAAATGTAATAATATTGCGCTTTTACTTAGGGAGGAAATATTAATTCATAGGCCCGAGGCCTAGGCTTTTGACAGTTTTTATTCTACCAGTGTCATATTCACAACGTTTACACATCAAATTAAGTTAATATTATTGCGCTTTTATTTAGGCACGAAATATTTATTCACAGGCCCTAGGCCTAGGCTTAGACCCTTTTACCAGTTTTTATTCTACCAATGTCACATTCACAAAGTTTACACAGCGAATCATGTTAATAATATTGGGCGTTTACTTAGGCTCGAAATATTAATTCATAGGCTCTAGGCCTAGACCCTTTTAATAGTTTTTACTCTATCAATGCCATATTCACAACGTTTACACAACAAATAAATGCAATAATATTGCGCTTTTACTTAGGGACGAAATATTAATTCATAGGCCCTAGGCCTATTCCTTTTTGACAGTTTTTAATCCGTCGACTTCATGTTCATAACGTTTGCGTATCAAGTCAAGTTAATAGCATGGCGCTTTTACTTAGGCACTACAAATATTCATTCATAAGCCCTATAGCTGGGCCTTTTAAACAGTTTTTATTCTACCAATGTCATATTCATCGCAATGTTTACGTATCAAGTCAAGTTAATAATACTAGCATAACAAGGAAGATAAGAAGAGGAACTTTTGGGTCAGAAAAATAACCAAAGTTGAAGGCATCATGATCAAAAGAAAATCCCTGAAATGGCAATAGGCCGGACACACTGCAAGAAAAATGGACCACCGATGGAATACTGGTGTATTAGTCTGGGTACCAAGGAAAATAAGACCCAGAAGAAGACCATGTGGGAGATTGGTGGATGAAATTCGAAAGCATGCCGGTATGACAGGGAGGAGACTAGCTAAGACAGACACTTGTGAAAGAAACTTTGGAAGCCCATCCATACAGCAGTGGACTGATAGATTTCAAATTTGAGATTTATGTTAATTTATATTTTAATAGTTTTATGTGTAGTACGTTCACATGAGATATAACATAATGTTTTACAAAACACAATAAGATTTATGATCTGACAAGAAAAAGTGCATATCCTTCCCAAAAAAACTGAACCCTTTATCTTAAATTTTCCCTGACGCTTTCCATTTTATCAAGGAAAATTTCTTAAAACCAAAATATTTTCGTGTTTTTTTTTTCATACCTGTTAGCACAAATGAGTTGAAATACAGATTTTTAATGAAAAGCGCAAAATAATTAGGGCATTCATTATAAGACTTCTTTCAAATGTGTATCTTCATATTATGTATCTTTCCTTCCTACTTGATTTGAAAATACAAAAAATATAACTTGTTTATCTTTGAAAGAAAGGAGAATCTTCTAATCGTTTTATTTGTGGAATGACAAAGCGACAGCTGATGTCTGGTTTATGCGAATCGGATGGGGGTTCATAGACGCCATTGTGTGTTGCCGCGAGGATTTGTGGTGTAGTGGTTAAATCAAAGCAAAGGAAGGTCCGTGGTCATAAATATATGTCAACATTTTCTTTCCAGTCAGGATCCAGAGCAGCCTCTGTTTTTATTGTGTCATTTAAGACGCTGTCTTTCCAACTGTTTTATTGTCCACAGGGACAGAATTACAGTCAAAGTGGTGAGTGGGACCATCCCGTTTGACCACAACATATGGTCTCCCCTGCGCACAAAAACTGCCTCAAATTAGAACCCCTTCCTGGGTAAGGGTCCAAATGAAGAAATTGTGCGTAGAATGTACTTCAGGAAGACCGTCTTCCTCTTTCCTTTCTCACTATGATACAGATAGGTCTATGGAGAAAATATTGAACACAACATTAATATTATAAATGGGGTGCAGACGTATTGATGTAAATTTCGTGCACTTTGTGAACAAATGTATTTTTCTCTCCAGATGTAGTTATTAGCGAACTTCTGTATCAGTGGCTTACATTTTAGTGTACTTCAGTGTTAAATGCAATTTGCCTAGTAAAGGCAACAACTTCTGTCAATGTGGAATTGTCTTAGAACAGCAAAAGCACATTTTCTTCTTTGTACCAATAATTTTATATTGATATGCGAACTTGAAGTAATTATTTCATCTAAAGCACACACTTGGCTGAGCTGTGCGTTTATTAATATTGCTCTTTTGATAATGCATTCTGTAAGGTAGTGCTTATCAACATTATTACCGATTGAAAACTTCTTTCTGCAGCAGAAAAAAAGGCTCTGTTCGTTTATAGCGCTGTTCGTATTTTATCTGCTGAAACTTATAGCGCAGGTCGTCCTAGGATCAGCGACTTTGGAACTATATTTTGACTATTGGGGGGGGGGAGTAGCAACACATGATTTTTTTGTCAGATCATAAATCTTATTGTGTTTTGGTGTTTTGCAAAACGGCATGTGAACATGCTACAGATAAAACTATTAAAATCTAAATTAACGCGAATTTTAAATTTTAAATCTATCAATCTACTGTTGGATGAAGAACTCTCTAAGTATCTTCTAGAAGTGTCTGTCTGAGACAGCTTTTCCCACGTCATTCCGGCATGCTTTCGAATTTCATCCATCCATCTTCCACGTGGCCTTCTTCTGGGTCTTTTTATGTTCCGTGGTACCCAGACTAATACACCACTAATCCATCGGTGGTATGTTCTTCTAGCAGTATGTCCGGCCTATTGCCATTTCAGGGATTTTACTTTGATGATGATGTCTTCAACTTTATTTATTTTCCTGATCCAAGAGAATATCCCTTCTAGTTATGCCAGTATTGTCCTTCGTAGTTATTTCAGTATTATTAACTAGACTTAATAAGTAAATATTGGGGATATAACATCGGTTGAATAAAAGCTGTTAGAAGGCCTAGGCCTATAAGGCCTCTGAATTAACATTTAGAGCCTAAGTAAAACCGCAATGCTATTAACTTGAGTTGATGCGTAAACTTTATGAATATGAAGTCGATGGATTAAAAACTACCAAAAAGGCCTAGGCCTAGGGACTATCGATTGATTTTTCGTGCCTAAGTAAAAGCGCAATATTATTAACTTGCTTTGATCTGTTAACGTTGCGAATATGACTTAGAGTAAAAACTATTAAAAAGACCTATGCCTAGCGCCTATAAATTAATATTTCGTGCCTAAATAAAAGGGCAATATTATTAACTTGATTTGCTGTGTAAACGTGGTGAATATGACAATGGTAAAATAAAAACTATCAAAAAGGCCTAGGGCCTATGAATTGATATTTCGTGGCTAAGAAAACACCCAACAATATTAATTTGATTTTCTGTGTAAATATTGTGAATAGGGCATTGGTACAATAAAAACTGGTAAAAGGGCCTAAGCCGTTAGGCCTGGGGCCTGTGAATAAATATTTCGTGCTTAAACAAAAGCGCAATATTATTAACTTGATTTGATGTGTAAACGTTGTGAATATGACACTGGTAGAATAAAAACTGTTAAAAAGGCCTATGCCTGTGGCCTATGACTTTAATGTTTAGTGCCTAAGTAAAAGCGCAATACTATTGACTTGATTTGATACGTAAGCATTATGAATATGAAGTCGGCGGATGAAAAGCTGTTGAAAAGGCCTAGGTGTTGGGCTTGTGAATTAATTAAGTAATAGAAAAATGCAACAAATTTGACATGTTATGTAAATATTTAGTGGCTAAGTAAAATGGCAGTTTTTTAAAAAATCCAACCTCATTGTCCTCTCCTGAACACAGCAATTTTCGCCAGGCTTATATAGAACGTTTTCTCGAAATTTGTTTGGAGTTCCCAATCCAATTCTCAATATAGGCCAGGAAATGGCAATCTTGAACACCCTCCTCGAATTTCTGTGGCCAGTTGCCCTAAGTATGAACGAACCGACATGAAAATTCAGACAAACAAAAGGGCTCCTTCCCATCGTTAGGCACCTTGGGAAACTGCCACACATAATTCAGAAACTTGGAAAACTGCCACACCAGAAAACTGCCACACATTCAAAGTGTTCCTCGGAGGAATAGCAATTCTTACCCTGCCCCTTAATAAAAAGCGTGAGGCAGTTTTCCTGTGTGGCAATCTTCCGGTGTGGCAGTTTTCTTGTATGGCAATTTTCCTGTGTGGCGGTTTACAGTGAACCAAAATCTCAACACCTCTCCATTTGGAAGTATGTAACATGCACATACGGAAGTATATATATTTAATATTTTTTCATTTTTATATTAGTCCTTCTTATTGTCATATAGCACAGCTGTCAACAGAAGTTAGCATTTAAATGAATTTCTCATATTTAACTTAAAGTATCTTCTACCATAGTGCAATATTTTTTTCTTAATTTAAAGTCTATGTATGAAGAAATCATGTATCTGTTTTGCTTTTTCTCATTCAATTCATATGTTTAAAGTCAGTCATTGCAACCATAAAACATTTGCATTCATTTCTTTATTTTAGTGTGATACCTGTTTACAGGTATACTTTTGAATCATGTCAGAATACATAAGATTTGTGAAAATATCAATAACTTCTGTTTCAGCAACCCATGTTAGTACATCTTTGCTCTAGCCTTGTTTTTGGAAGCATTTAGACATGGAAGATAGAAAAATAAAAACAGCACAAAAACAAATTAACCTGTGCGTAGTTTTTGGAAAAACGTTTTCCAGTTATAACCGTTCTTTACTTAAAAAAAATTCAGCCTTTCTCCATTTTTTTTATTCTGGGTTTAAAGCCTAATTATTTCACTATATGAATTTTCAGCCTTGAAAAAATTTAAAATTTCTTTACATCCAACACCTACTCCCCAAATCTTTTTGGCCTTCCCCCTCCCTAAATGAAATTCCTGCCACCAACACACCAATCAAACTAAATCTAGCAGTTGACCCCACCATGTGAAACCATATTTTAGTACCAGAGTAAAAATCAGTGAAGTTGGTCAGTTTGGAAACTGATATTAGTAATCGAAAATGCAGTTATCAACAAACGGCAATTCCTTAACAGCAATTATTTTCCTTTAACGCAGTTGGTATACGCTCCTTTGGCTGGTCGGGCGGAAATTAACACATAAAGCAGGAATTATTTGAATAACGATAACGATCTTATGTGTATGAATTTACCGGGTATCAGTCTCCCGCGCACCAGTTTGCCAGGTACCTATCTCCCTGGTACGAGTTTTCTGAAAAGTTTGCTTTACGAAAATGTCGTGATTGCTTCAATTTATGAAGTAATTTACGAATTTGAAGATAAAAAAGGATACATCGAAATAATTAGAAGTAGTGAAGCTGATACTAAAGCCAGAAATTCAGACTTTAAAATTGAACAGATAACAGTAAGAGATAAAACTGCATGTGTAACAGTATCCTGTGTACTACAGTACTAGTTTGTCCGGGACCAGTTTTCTGGGTACACTACTAATCTCCCGTTTGCTAATCATCCTGGATAACTTCCCAAGCTGGAAGCCCTGGTCAAATGGAAAAACCCTTGTGATACATCATGCATGGCTATAAACATTTTTTCCGCTTCGAGACTCAAGTTATAAGTGGATGAAACTTTGAAACATCTGAGTAAGCGCGTTAGTTTGATATTAAAATTTTAATATTGACTAAGCCTACTTATTTTGCGTGGTTACTTAAAACAAGTACACTTTAAAATACACATACAATCATACATATTTTTAAAACTTACTTGTTTTTACTCTCAAGATTGTAGAAGTCATAAATTTTTTCTTTGATAAACGTACTTTTCAAGCAAAGACTTCTAAATTGACTGAAGAAAGTTTCGGTTTCAGATGTTAGCTCTCTCTCTCTCATCTGACTAGAATATTTCGGTGCTTCCAGGCGCCACATTTCCACCTCTTCAAATTAAGATCGACAGGCAATAAAAGTTAAAATCCATGGCCTACCAATTCCAATGTCTTTAGATCAGGGGCGGCAAAGTGAATGGGGGAAGGGGATCTTTGAACAAAGGCTAAGACTAAGAGAAGTCGAGAAAGCGATAGTAACAACTTTGCTTCTCCCTCCCCCCTTATTTGCAACATAATAGGGTCCAGCAAAAGAAAGAGTGGGGGCAAGGAACTGTTACATGAAACGAATCTCTTTTTACGAGATCCTTTTGTGGGCTATTTACTGGGGCTGGTATTTCCTGAAACTTTTTTTCCCTCCACTGAACACAGATTTATTGATGGTTCACCTTCAGTTCATGGAAAACGATACTAATTTTATCAAAAGGAATTTTGAATGACAAAATATAAAAGGAATTCTAAATCCTTATGAGAATGCGAATCACACGAACATAATTTGAAACGTGAAAAAATGAGGGGGCAAATGTGATGGTTTGCCCCCGCAGGTAAATCAGTGCGGGGGCCTCTGCCCCCGTGGTTCCGACGCCACTGAACACAACATCCATGCCTCACCGGGGTTCGAACCCGGACGCCTTCCGGACGAATGATCAGAAGCCATCGCTTTCCCAATCTTCAACAATTACACTTACTCACTTCGAAGTGGAAGAGCAACGAATTTCTGCTATGGTTGGTATGCTTATTGCGGTTGTAGATGTGAGTGTTTTTCTTTTTTTTTTTTTTTTTTTTTTTTTTATTGGAGGTTTAACGACCACCGTGAGCAACTCAATCGGCTATAAGGAGTCGCCCGTCCCTAATTTAGGGTCACTGGTTCCAGGGAAGGGAGAGAGCCAGTGCCGTAAGACAAACACAACATCCATGCCTGACCGGGATTCGAACCCGGACCCCTTACGGACGAATGATCAGAGGCCAACGCCTTAGACCACTGCGCCACCGGGGCGGCAGATGTGAGTGTATAAGATCGCTTCACTGAGTGGTGAGACGGCTAACTAGGATCACCAGCAATTGATGTTATTTCTCAAGGCCGCCCCGGTGGCGCAGTGGTCTAAGCGATGGCCTCTGATCATTCGTCCGAACGGGGTCCGGGTTCGAATCCTGGTGAGGCATGGTTGTTGTGTTTGTCTTACGGCACTGGATCTCTCCCTTCCCTGGAACCAGTGACCCTAAATTAGGGACGGGCGACTGCTTATAGCTCATTGAGTTGCTCACGGTGGTCGTTAAACCTCCAAAAAATTCTCAAGATTCCGTCAACACTCAGGTAGTGTTTCATATTTCTGCCACCGTGGCGCTGAACGTCGACCCCTAATGATTCTTGTCGGGAAAATTTCCAACTGGAATTTCGTGTGTGCGGAATCTCATCCATTCGTTTCGAAGGGTCTTGTGTGGAATATTTTGACATGTAAAAAACAAAAGCGTTATATGAGAAGTCATTTGATTTGTCTTGCTATTAAATTTCTTCAGCTGCTAAAGAAACAACGAATTCGTAATTTTACAAAAGAGCTAGCCTAAGGTTTCATGAGATGGAGTAAAGAAACGGATAGATGCGATAAACTGATTTATAATTACCACAACCGTAACGAACTCTTGCAGAAGTTTTTCTTAGTACATTAAAATATTTATTAACCAATCAAATTTTTGTAGTTTAAAAGGTGTTAATTGCGTAGTTAGTATACACTTAAAAGAAACCCATTAAAACTGTATTTCCAGAATTATATATATATATATTTTTTTCTTGATTGGATGTTTAACGACCACCGTGAGAAACTCAATAGGCTATAAGCAGTCGCCCGTCCCTAATTTAGGGTCACTGGTTCCAGCGAAGGGAGAGAGCCAGTGCCGTAAGACAAACACAACATCCATGCCTCACCGGGATTCGAACCCGGACCCCGTTCGGACGAATGATCAGAGGCCATCGCTTAGACCACTGCGCCACCGGGGCGGCTCCAGAAATATGGAACTGAATATACAAAACATCAGCAGGGAATTACAAGAATTACTGTTCATATACAATTCAAATTCTGACATTGGCTTCTCATTAAAAAATGGTGATGGGAAACATGGGCAATTTACTTGACTCTCTTACGCTGAATTTTAAAGAAAAAGGTGTATAACATATTGTTTAGGAATCTATTAATCTTTTACCTAATTTTTCCATTTAAACACACATTCATAGATCCTTTTAGTAAATGAAGACATTTAGTGGATAATTTTATTATTATTATTATTATTATTATTATTATTATTAGAGGATCCTCTAAAAATTGTCGTTTTCTTATAATTCCAGACAGAGCAGACACCCGACTGAGAGGGTGGGAGCCTGCACAAGTGTTTCCGCTTGTTACAGGAAGTATACATTTTATTTACAAATCACCTTTTTGAACACTCAACATATACTTAGTAATGGGTTCTTGTTAAAGGTATTTCAGATAAAAAAAATGGCCAAAATTAGAGTAAACATAATAACCTTTTTTTTTAAAACATGAAAATATAGGAAAATGGTGTTACACAATAGTACAGGAAATACTAAAGATAAGATGGAAAAACACCAATAGATCCACTTCTTTAACTATATTATTACAAATAAATTTATTTTTTCTGTACGATATGCCATTATGGTTAGATATTTCAGTGAATACATTATAGTATTATTCAGTAAATTATTAAAATCCTATTGATATGGAGTGTGATGCGTCTTAGTATTGTCATTTTCATGTAGGACTTCCGTCCACAGGGAGTAGAGTTTAGGTCCCAGCCACCTACAGCGAGATCGCCTTTTGGGCAGGACACAGAAACGGAAGGAATGAGAGCAAGTCTAGCGACTTTTGACAGAACAGTTTGTAGTGAGATTAGAGTACAGTAGATGGCGCCACCGTACAAGTACGATATTGCACATAGATGGGTGAGAGAATTTCAGGGAGGACATAGGAAAGGATACCCATTTAACCAGTGGGTCCAGCCTGGGGGCCGTCACTTTACGTGCTCATCCGATGCACGGCGGATATTCAGCGATTGTTAGTAAATCACACCATCTCTGAAAGATCAGCCCAGGCTAGAACCTGGGGACCCAGCATCGATAATCTGAAACACTAACCACTAAGCCATCCGCGGCTCAAATATTGATATGGACAAAATTAATTTTAAAATTATATTTTAGTGTTTCCAACAAAATACTGACACCATATCGGGAACAAAAATTATATGTGTTTAAGAGTTTAGTTTACCAATTTATACTTCTCAGTTTTAACATGTTTCACATTTTTACCATTAATATTTTAAATGCTTTATTCTATTACTTTATTTAGTACTTTTGTTCCTTTTTTATACAGTATAATACTGGTGCTAATACTTTCCATTTATAAAAAGCTTTGTGAGCTCTAAACGTTTTAGTTTCAAACTCCAGTATTCTTCTGAGATCACATTTAATAGTTAGTTTGCCGCCCCGGTGGCGCGGTGGTCTAAGGCGTTGGCCTCTGATCATTCGTCCGAAAGGGGTCCGGGTTCGAATCCCGGTGAGGCATGGATGTTGTGTTTGTCTTACGGCACTGGATCTCTCCCTTCCCTGGAACCAGTGACCCTAAATTAGGGACGGGCGACTGCTTATAGCCCATTGAGTTGCTCACGGTAGTCGTTAAACCTAAAAAAAAAATAGCTAGTTTAATCTGCTCCGTCATTTTTAATTTTTGTTCGTAAGATACGGCATTTCGATTTTTCCATATATTACGTTTTGTTATTGCTATTAAATAATGAATTGCTAGGTTTTGAGATTCAGAGCAGTCTAGAGGTACATGGTAGAAAATGGTGTGCAGTAAATATATGTCTGTAATTTCTGAGCCGCCCCGGTGGCGCAGTGGTCTAAGGCGTTGGCCTCTGATCATTCGTCCGTAAGGGGTCCGGGTTCGAATCCCGGTCAGGCATGGATGTTGTGTTTGTCTTACGGCACTGGCTCTCTCCCTTCCCTGGAACCAGTGACCCTAAATTATTGACGGACGACTGCTTATAGCCCATTGAGATGCTCACAGTGGTCGTTAAACCTCCAACAAAAAAAAATTCTGTATTGTTGTAAACACTTGCAGATCTATTTTTCAAATATGCAATCTATAAATAAATGTTAAAGAGTTTCTTCTGAGCCACAGTAGCTAGAGTTAGGATTATATATGAGTTTAAATTCGATACAACCATTTTCATGTCGGGATAATATTGTGTGATATTTTAAAAAGTTTATCTCTAATATGAGTGCTTAGTTTTAGTTTTGATTGCAGTGTCCAAATACTATGTACTATATTGGATTGCAATGTATCCACACCCAAGGCTGTTACAGATAACATCTCACTAGCATTCTCTTCCTTCTCCGGAGCCTCTGTAATTTTAACGATTGGAAGACTTATACTTTAACAGTCTAAAATTATATTACTAGTGAAACAAGTCTAGCATGGCAGGAATTCAGAATGTCTCAGAAAAACCTTTTTAGGGTTTTTTTCCCTGGAAATTTCCCATGAAGACATATTTTCTTAAAATGTGAAACAAATCGAGCATTTTTGTCGTTAAATGTGAGAAAATAAAGTTTTTCGGAATTTTAAAGTACAGAAACGTAAACAATACTTTTCCTGAAGCAACTATTTTCTCGAAATACAGCATTGACTACATAAAAACTCTAATTGATACTGGATATTTATTTAATGAACGGCTTACTTATTTTCCAAAATCCAAACCAGAAAAGTCACAATCACAGAGTTTCCAAATCATATGGTGAAGCCACACGATAAACATAGAGAAAAAACATTCAAAGTATGGCAACCAGATAAAAATGTATCAGAAATAATCGAATTGAAACGAAATTGCAATAGGAAACATCGCCTAAACAGTGTGTGTGATCGAACCGATAAGCGTAACTGGAACGCCAACTCAGCAATCTCGGAATTCCAAACTTTCCGAATCAGAAACTCTGCCCTGGGTCTAAGGTTATCGTTCTGTTTTTGTGTGAATTGGCCACACAATAACCGAAGATACTCAATAACCTTTGGTTTTCCCTTTTTTTGGAGTTACAATAAGGTTCACAGCAGTACACCACGATAGCTACTGAATTCAATGAAGAAAACTTTTGCAATTTGAGTACGATATAAGCTATAAAATAAATTCTGCACTTTATTTTGCATTCATACAGTTGCTTAACTGAATGATTAATTTCATGAAAAGAGTTTAAAACAGACTCGATTAACCTCGCTATAATGCACGTTTAAACAGGACGGCACATGAAAAACTAATTACAATCAGCCAAATAAAAAACATTAACTGGGGTCGGAGTCTGCACCCTCTAGCGACGAAAACTGGCATTTTTCTTGTACGCGAATCCTCGTAGAGATCACCGAAGTGACAGAGCCTTGAGCAGTAACAATTACAGTTGATAATCCCAGTCAGCCGTGGTGGTGAAATAACGAAGGAATTCCACTGAGGCTTGCATAAAATATACGACACTTTCAAATTTTAGAAAAAAAAAAAACCTGCTGTGATACAAGGTTCAAACGATGTGCTAAGCAATGAACAAAAACAGCTTGAGAAGCTTTATCCTAGATTTTTTCTGGAGCCCCTTTAAGTGTACAGACATTACACTTGCCCATCGTAACATTTTCCTATTAATTTGTGTTTATAATCGAATTGTTCTGAAAATTTGTCTAGCATTTTGTATATAACTTCTGACGTTCGATCTCCACTCACGTCGTGGAAACCCAAAAATCGCTCAGCTAATACACCTTCCGAATCAACAAATCTTATTAATAAAGAGCACTAAGAAGTCTGATTTATGTCTGTGGTGTCATCTACTTGAATAGAAAAGCATTCAACTTCATTTATTTCATTTTTAACGTGATCGTTTATATATTCAGAAATACATTCAATCAATTCATTTTGAATAGTTTCTGAGTAACCTATGAAGACATTTTTTATCTTTTCGTATTGATTTTGAATTTCTAAACGACTTCTTGATATCAACAATGAAAGTAAATCCTTGAAATTTCCACGATTTATCGAGTCCATGCTTTCGTCATGGCCACGGAATGCTAGTTCTTGTTTGTTCAAATATAATATTGCATCAATCACTGTCTGCGTTTATGAAGCGAGCGTGTTATATTTAGTAAATCTGAGAATCCGCCTTTATTCCACGTCGAATGATTATTACTGATAAGTAAGCAGGCACAACAAAATAATTTTTGTAACACAGAAGTACTACAAATTCATTTATATTCAGTAAACCAACAATTTTTAAAATTAGTATTGTAAGATTTACCGCTCTTCTGGATTTCTTTTTTGGCAACAATTGTCAGTGAATCCGTCGGTTGAAGTAAAATGTCTCTTTTATCTTCATCTTTCCACCGATTAAATAGAGTTTGTAATAAATTACAAACAATGTCGTTCACAGGATACATACTTTAATTAAAACTGTCACTAACTGTTAAACTGTACACGAAACTACAGTAACAGCTAAACTGACAAATAGTCACAAAGCACGAAAAAACAAATTCCTTTCGGAAAGCATGTACCCCAAAACCGCATGGAAAAAGCCCTAGTGGATTTCAAGGTACCCTGGGTAAACCGTCCCGTTTCACCGCGATCTCCTTCGAAAGTCACGACTCCAAATGCAGAGCCTCGGCGCCGAAAGTTAAAACACTTCACTTGCGCACCAGATAGAGGAGGCTGACGTCACGGTTACCATAGCAACTCGTTCGAAAGCTGCAGACTTCCAAGGGTTGTCATTTCGGCTCTTCACTTGCACAGTTTTGCGTATGAGAACTTGTTTTCCGAATTGAACGCGATATGTAAATTGATATCTAATCAAAATTTTGAATATTTTGTAACACAATAGAGCAGAAAAGAATATATTATACAAATTATTGAATAAAACTTTATTTTAAGTAAAATAGGTGAAGAGGCACTTCACCTACTTCACCTGAAAAGCCACCACTGAGTCACTTGCACAACTCCTTGCATGTGACATTTTTTTATTTTTCTGCTGTTTTGAGAATTGCACATGTGTTTCGTTTTTTTATAGTGTACAAGTTTTTTGTGTTTTCCTCCCTGTGGTTTTGCATTGTATTTATATAAGTTGGTTACCTATGTCGACCACTATGTTTTCCTATAACATTCGCACCATGTTTTGGTCTATTCATGAGCGATTGTTAGCTATGTATCGCCACTTAAATCTTTTTACTTTATGGTATTTTCCAGAGGAAGTTTTTCTCCGATATATGTCGTTCTCATATCATCATCATCATCATTGTCAACCATTATCAATCCACTGCTGGACGAAGGTCTCCCCAAGTTTCCTCCACAACGGTCTGTCTTGTGCCAGTCTCCTCCATGTCACTCCCGCATATTTACGAATTTCATCCACCCATCTCCCATGTGGTCTTTTTCTGGGTCTTTTCCTGTCCCTTGGAATCCAATCTAAAATTTCGGCTGTCCATCTATGGTCTGTCCTTCTGGCAGTATGTCCAGCCCATTGCCATTTCAGGGATTTAACTCTGATCATGATGTCTTCCACTCTAGTCATTTTTCGGATCCACGAGTTCCTCTTCTTATCTCTCAGGGTTACACCAAGCATGCACCTCTCCATGCTGCTTTGAGTTGTCTGCAGCCTTTGTATGTCTCTTTTAGTTAAGGTCCACGTCTCTGCACCATACGTAAGCACTGGAAGGATGCATTGATCAAACACTTTTCTTTTAAGACATAATGGCATATTGCTCTTGAAAATTATGCTGTTTCTTCCAAAAGCTCTCCAGGCAAGTTTTGTACGCCGATTAATTTCTTCATCAATGTGACCCTCACTTGATATCTGCTGTCCAAGATAAACATACGTATCTGTTATCTCCAGTTTTTGTCCATCAATCGATAAATCTTCATTTCTTGTAAAAGCATTGAACATCACTTTTGTCTTCTGAAAGTTCATTTTTAATCCCACTTCTTTACTTTTGTCAGCAAGTTCCTGGATCATACTCTGCAGCTCTGATGGGGTAGTTGCAAAAATGACTACGTCATCAGCAAAACGAAGGTGGGTTAGATAATCTCCATTAATCTTTATCCCTTTGTTTTCCCAGTTCAGTGATTGAAAGACATTTTCCAATGTGGCATTAAAGAGCTTCGGAGATATGGTGTCACCTTGTCTCACTCCCTTTCCAATTTTTATGTGTGTTGTATTTTCAAACAGCCGAATCTTTGCACTTGCATTTTCATAGATGTTATTAATAATATTAATGTATGCATCTTCAATACCGCAGGATTTCAGAGCCGTGGTAACTGCTGATGGTTTCACCGAATCAAAGGCTTTTTCATAATCGATAAAAGCCATGCACAATGGAAGTTCATATTCTTTCGCTCTTTCAATTAGTTCTCTCAGTACGTGGATATGATCTATTGTGCTGTAGCCACTCCTGAATCCAGCTTGTTCTTTCGGTTGAGCCATGTCCAGTGTTACCTTCAAGCGGTGTGAAAGAACTTTAGTGAAGATTTTATAAACCACTGATAGGAGGCTGATAGGTCTGTAGTTCCTGAGATCCTCAATGTCACCTTTTTTATGTAGCAGGATCATTGTAGCATTGTTCCAATCCTCAGGAATCTTCCCTTCATTAAGGCATCGAGTGAAATTTTGGGCGAGTACTGTTTCAATTTCTCCACTTGCTTCTTGTATGATGTCTATAGTAATTCCATCTTCTCCTGGAGCTTTCCCCCGCTTCATGTTCTTGATTGCATGTGCAACTTCTGCTGGGAGGACTGGAAGAACTCTGGTACCTTTCATGATGTCTGGAGTACATGTATCATCCCTTTCATATAATTTGGAGTAGAAATCTTTCACTCTTGTCAAAATTTCGCCTCTATTTCTTGTTATAGAACCATCTTCTTTTCTCAGAGCCATAATCTGTTTTCTTCCCTTACTGAGATGTCCCTTTGCTATCTTTAGGCTTTGGTTGTTTTCAATTGCTTTCCTCACTAGCTCACAGTTGAATTTCCTTACGTCTTCAGTGATACTTTTTCGTGCTGTCTTGCATAGCTCTATATATTCCACTTTGGAAGTCACATCTTCTTTAGTTGTCCTCATCTCTCTTCTTTTATGCATCAACATTTTGGTTTTTCCTGATAATTTGTTTACATGCAACTTGTTCTTAGACCCAGCTAATTTTGTTGCTGTTTCCATAAGAGCTTTGGTTACTTTTCTGTTAACTTCCGAAATATCCACTTCTTCCGATGTTAGGCCTTCTAAAGCAGAGAATCTGTTCTTCAGTTCCAACTTGAAAGTATTATGGTGTTTTTTAAGGTTGGTTATGTCAATACATTTTGTTTGTCTTATGAGCTTGCCACGTTCCAGTTTAGTGTTGAGGTGCATCTTACATCTCACCAATCTATGGTCACTACCTGTGTTGAACTTGTTTAGCACACTGCAGTCTTCGATGACGAATTTTTTGTTACACATAATAAAATCAATTTCACTTGTCGTCCCAATTGGATGTCTCCATGTCCATTTCCTGTGTGGCTTTTTCTTGAAAAAGGAATTCAAGATGAAAAATCCTTCTGCCTCTGCAAACTCAACGAGAGTATTTCCACGCTGGTTTCTGTTGCCGTGACCGAATTTACCTACTGAAGTTTCATTCTGTTGCCGGTGCCCTATTTTTGCATTGAAATCTCCCATAATTATCTTCAAGTGCTGCTTACCTTTATTATTTAGATGACAAATTTCCTCATAAAATTCTTCAATTTCTTCTTCAGGATGACTTGTGGTGGGTGCATAAGTTTGAATAATCTGAGCCTGGTATCTTCTCGATAGTTGGATAACGAGTCGTGCAGCTCTGTCAGAGGAACTTTCAACTTCTACCACTTTATCCTTCAGTTTCTTGTTTATTATAAATCCAACACCACTAGTTCTGCCAGTATCTGTCCCACGATAATAGAAGAGATGTCCACTTTTCAGTTCAATGAGATCTTCTCCTTTTCTCCTTACCTCACTCAGCCCGACGATGTCCCACTTGATCCTTTGTAGTTCCTCTTCCAATTCAAGAAGCCTTGAATCAGAAGATAGGGAGCGTCCGTTGTAGGTAGCCAAGGTCAGCATCAAATGGTAGCCTAGTCCGGTCCTCCGGGGATTCTTAGCACCCTCTGCCTTCATGTCGCACTGGCCGCTGCCTTGGCCAGGTACATTCCAGCTGCCGGAGACTGAGGGCCAAGATTTAAGTTGTAGAGTCATTTTGGAGGTGTTTGGCCATAACTCACCACGCTGGCCAAGCGGGTTGGTGAGTGTGGGATAGCATTTCCTCTGATCCCGATGGTATAGTTATACCGCTATTTGCGGTCGTCAGAGCCTTTTTAGTGGGAACAGGATGCACCACGAGAAGGCGGGGTTGACATTTGTCAAGGAGAGGCTGTGATGTTACGCATCACCTGACCTTACATCCCGTTCTCATATATTGTTATCAAAATCCTCCTTGAGGTACCCTATATGTTCCTATTCCTTTAGCTTAATGTTTTGATTTCAATGTGTACCATTGTAGATACTGTGATAGTTTCTCACCCGTTTTAACTTTCTGGTTTATTTCCGGAGGGTCATGCTCCGGCATTTGTAATTATTCATGTTTGTTTTTAAGTTACAGTAGCGAACAAAAGTATTTGGCGAAACACTTTTTCGACCATCATTTTTTTCTGCCGGACAAAATCGGGTCATTTTGGTATATGATATGTGTTGATTCGTGGGTTACAATGCCGAGTAGTTTGTATTTCGCTGAGAGCGAATTTGTCTTTCGAAATGGGCCATATTCAAGAGTCGCCAATTATTACCCATTTGTTTGCTGCCTGTATTAATGATTTTCTTGTGATTTTTGTGGGTTTTGTGATCTGTAGTGTGATAATAAGTCAATCTTAGGTTTTCAGAAATGGGAAAAAAGGCGAAGATCCCTGTTGGAGCTCGCCAGGCGGTCGTGAACATGATAGAATCCGGAATGCGCGCCACCGGCATTGCTACGGTCCTGAAAATCCGACACCTGTCCATTTCAGCTATCCTGCAACGTTATAAGAAGACTGGGACCGTCGAGAACAGTCCGCGATGTGGTAGGCCTCGTTTCCATTACGTTGAGTCAGGATAGAAGCATCCTCCGTCGATCTCGTGCTGATCCCACCTTGACTGCTGTGGACATCGCCACCGAATTCCGCGACAGCGACTACCTGAACGTCAGCCGAATGACAATCTCCCGTCGTCTCATTGCTGGTGGATTGAATGGAAGACGCCCCGCCAAGAAACCACTCATCCGAGTCAAGAATCGAAGAGCCAGAGTCGCGTCCGCGCGCCGTCATCGACACTGGACCGCGGCGGACTAGAGTAAGGTGCTTTTCACCGACGAGAGCAAGTTCAACTTGTTCGGAAGTGATGGCATCCGATACGTACGACGTCTGTGTGGCCAGAGATTCAACCCCCAGTTCATTCAGCCGACTGTCAAGCAGGGAGGAGGATCGCACATGGTTTACGGCGCCTTCTCTCGCAATGGAATGGGCCCCATCATAAAGATTGACGGAATAATGACCGGTCAGAACTACACGAACATGCTCATCAACGATGTCTTCCCATGGGCAAACCAGAACATGCCACCAGGATGGATCATGCAGCAAAACAACGATCCGAAGCACACCTCCAGAGTAGCGAAGGCAGCCTTCCAGCAGCAACAGGCCACACTTCTAGACTGGCCAAGCCAATCTCCAGACCTCAACCCCATCGAGCACATGTGGGAGGAGCTGGAGAGACGATGTGTGAAGAAATCCTGCCGGAATAGGGCCCAGAAGTTCTACCAGCTGTCTGCAGAATGGGCGCGAATTCCGCAGGTCACCGTCGAGAAACTAGTGGACTCGATGCCGGCCCGTTGTGCAGCTGTTGTTAAGTCTCGTGGTTATCCCACTAAGTATTAGTTATTGTTTTGTCGTTTTCTTGTACTTGTTTTCTGTTATCGTTGCATTAAATGAATGTGATACACACCTACTTTGATGATCAATTTGTATGCTCTTTGCGGTGCCGCCCCGGTGGCGCAGTGGTCTAAGCGATGGCTTCCGATCATTCGTCCGAACGGGGTCCGGGTTCGAATCCCGGTGAGGCATGGATGTTGTGTTTGTCTTACGGCACTGGCTCTCTCCCTTCCCTGGAACCAGTGACCCTAAATTAGGGACGGGCGACTGCTTATAGCCCATTGAGTTGCTCACGGTGGTCGTTAAACCTCCAAACCAAACCAAAAAAAAAATCTTTGCGGCTAAGCTCGGTACTTGATCTGTGTTAAAGTTTCCGATCCATCTGCATATGGGTCATGTTTACAACTGAATAACTTATATCATATCCCAAATGACCCGATTTGGGCCAGCAGAAAAAATATTATGGCTGAAAAAGTGTTTCGCCAAATACTTTTGCTCGCTACTGTATTTTTCATGTTTTATGAGCGTGTATGATTCTGTCATGCTTTTTAGACTAATAAAGATTGTTTGAACTGCAGCCAAAGACATTATTTGCCGCCCCGGTGGCGCAGTGGTCTAAGCGATGGCCTCTGATCGTTCGTCCGAAAGGGGTCCGGGTTCGATTCCTGGTGAGGCATGGATATTGTGTTTGTCTTACTGCACTGGCTCTCTCCCTTCCCTGGAACCAGTGACCCAAAATTAGGAACGGGCGACTGCTTATAGCCCATTGAGTTGCTCACGGTGGTCGTTAAACCTCCAATAAAAAAAGACATTATGAGCAGCAATGAGCAAAACAATAAACTTATCTGTGAAAATACCCATTTTTTTTTATGTCGGCCGTTATATTGTATCTATGTCTAAAACAGTACCTTATCCAAGTTTGACAATATTTATTTTTTATGAGAAAATTTAAAGCGCGATTTGTAACACGCACGCAACCTGCATATGCTCAGGAACAGCTTTCACTCCTCTCTAATGGCGGAACATCCAGTTTTCAAAAACTCACGGAAGTAGCTAGGTATTTTCCAGTCTATTCTCTCCAAGGTCTTTGGCTATGTCTGTTTCACCAAGTACTCGTGGTTACAGATGGCGTTGCTATCTCAATGCTACTCGTTGCCTCCAAAGTGCAGCCTGACGTGTGCTAGTCTATTCTCTCCAAGGTCTTAGGTTTCACTGGCTTCATTTTGATCACACGAGGGGAACAACTGACCCCAGGTGGAACCTTACTCCATATATTCTAACCTCCTTAATGTGAACTCAAGATCTCCCCAACCATTCATGCCTAAAGTCACGTGATCTGACGGACGAATGTCGGGAATATTGCGTCTCAGTGGTTGTCACTACTACTGTTTGGTATACCACAATATATGGCCTATAGTTTCATGCAAAGTTCTACTGACAAGGAGATCTGGAAATATCTTATTCTAACACCCTTGGTTGGTCCCCCCCTCCCTCTCTTTTTAAGTTCTTGGTAGTACAGCACTAGCTCTCTTCCTTCCCTGGAAACCTTTACCTTAAATTAGGGACAGTCGACTGCTTGTGACCCAATGAGTTGCTCACAGTAGTTGTTGAACCTTCAATTAAAAGAAATTCCTTGGTTGACACTTATGATGTTCAGTGAAGGCTTATTGGCCTCTGTAATTTTCTCTTTTCTTTCTGATTGATACATATCTGCAACCGCAGAATCCAAAAGTCTATCAGTGTTGCCAAGTCTACTGATAAACCAGTAGATCTACTGATTTTCAGAGGTGTCTACTGATATACTGATAAAATTTTCAAAATTGTACAATTGTACTGATTTTTGACGTTTAAAGGTGGGATTAAAATTTTGACTTTTTGGAATGCTGTCAGTTATTTCACTCTGCTTGAATTCTGGTGCCCTAGTTTTTAAATGTAAAGAAGCTTTAATTGTATTTTGGGATATTGAAATTGGCAACGATTCCTCTTAGCCCCTAGGCGTAATGATTGTATGCATTATAAATTCAAGTGGTGGGTAAGTGTAATTATGAATCATTTCATTGTAACTTTCACTATCTTTTATGTTTCTGCTTTGCTGTTAAGTGTCTGTTTTTCCAACTGTGTGCATTTTTTTTCAGCTGTGGAAAGATTTGGTTTTCTACAAGATCATGTAAAAAGGTCCTACATATATGTATATATTTTTTCACCAGTATTTATCAATTGTATCATCAGGAAAAAAGTAAAGTATGCTCAAAAGTATAGTGAAAAGTGGGAAGAAGACTTGTTTAAAAATTTGGCTTTGCCCCAGTAAGAAGGGAAATGTCTTTGCTTAGTGTAAAGCATGTTGTGTTGATCTTTCTGTTAATGCTACTGGAAAGGCAGATTTGGAAAGGCATTCCAAGACAAAAAAGCACCAAAAGAATGTGGAAGGCCTTTTTAAACAGCCTGGCTTTAGTGGCAGTGTAAGATAGAAAATGATGTTAAAGAAGCTGAGATCAGGCTAGCAGCTTTTGTTTCAGAACATAATTTGCCAATAAATATAATGAACCACTTACCAAATCTTTTTGAAATCTGCCTTAAAAGATTGTCATTGCAAAAAAAAATTTTCTGTGGTCAAACTAAGACAACGGCACTAATTAACAACGTTACCAGGCAAACAGCTAAGGATGAACTAAATACTCTTGTTCAAGAAAAATTTTTCTCATTAATTGTAGATGCGACAACGGATTTAGGCTGCATAAAGCACCTATGTTTAATTGCCAGAGTTTTCAAAGATTTTGAAATCATAGATGCCTTCTTTGGGTTGATTCTCCTTGTAGATGCCACTGCCAATACTCTACATGAAGAGATAACAAAAAACTTCAATTCAGCATATATTTCTTATAAAGAAAACATGATTGGATTCGCATCTGATAGTGCAAATGCTATGGTAGGGGGAAAACACTCCCTAGCAAAAAAATTACAGGAAGACATTCCTAATTTATTCATTATGCGATGTGTATGCCACTCTTTTAATTTGTGCTTCCTATGCCTGTGAATAATTACCCCATGCTGTGGAGGATTTGACCTGTGATGTTTCAAACTATTTCCAGGTGTAGTCAGAAACGTGTTGGTGAACTAAGGGAGTTCCATGAATTTGCCAACATTAAAGCCCACAAGATGCTCCATCTGTGCCAAACCGGTTCGCTATCGTCGAAACCAGTAGTGACGAGACTTTTAGAACAGTTGCCAGCCCTGAAGCTGTATTTTACCAATGCAGTGGTTACTGAAAAAAATAATTCTGCTCAGACTATACTTCAAAATCTACATGACCCTGTCATTAAATTTTATCTGGAATTTTTGAGTTCACATTGGAACTCATTTGTAGTTTGAATACAGAAATGCAGGCAGAAAAGCCAAAAACTCATATTTTGTATGATAAAGTTTAAAGTGTGTTTCGCACTTTTGTGAAATGTTACATGGATGAGACTTACTTGAGCCGTACATCTTTGGAAAATGTCCAATTTAAAGACCTGAAGTATTTTGCACCAGTTGACAAGCTCTATCTTGGTGCAAAAGTTCAAGCTGCAATAGTCAAGAAGAATCATAATTTAACTGCACAAGAACTCCTGACCTTTCAGCAGCAGTGCACAGCCTTCCTAGTGGAAAGTACTAACCAGATTTATAAATGTTTTCCTCTTAAAGATACAGAAATAAAAAAAATTGGAGTTTTTGAATCCAAAAATGGTATTGAACAAACACATTTCCAGCATAGCACCAGTAGTTGTGAGGTTCCCAAATTTGGTTAGTGACAATGAAGTGCAGATATTGGACATAGAGTGGAGCCTGTTAAGAAATACACAGTTGTATCTTAAAGATGACATAACTCCTGAAGAGTTTTGGAAAACTGTAAGCAAAGCTGATAAACGGGACAGTACGAAAATGTTTCCTGAATTGACAAAATTTGTCAGTGCGTTATTAAGCTTGCCACATTCGAGTGCAGCAGCAGAGAGGATTTTCTCAATATTAAACCTATTTGAAAACGAAGCATAGGAACAAATTATCCATAGAAACCATCGTGGGTATATTGCACACAAAGCATCTGTTAAGGAGCTCAAATTGTTTCAGCTTTTTTGTTGGAAGTAATTTGACAGTAAGGTGAAACTTTCAATGTACAATGCAGATGATTAGTTTCCATTTAGTGCATTTTCTTTTTTTTTTTTTCTCTACATAATTCTAAATCTAAATCCTTTTTGAAGTCTTAAATTTGTAAAACATAGTATAAAATTTACTTATAAAAAGGTTGAAAGTGCTACTAATATTTTGTTTTCAAAGATGAGATTTCTTGCAAGGCTAGCTAAACTCGTATCTTTTCATATCAATATTCTTGGGTTTTTTTTCTGCTGCAATGTGTTGGAGAGCAACAGCACTAGCTCATAGTTGAAAATATACAATAATTTTATGGACATTTATATTTTATCATATTTCCTTCAAAAAATTACTTTAAATTTGCCAAAGTATTAGTAATTTTGCATATCCAGTCATTATCAGTATAAATCTGTCATCTGCTGGACTCTGCTGAGCTGTCTGCTTGCAGTTATTTTTCTTTCACCTTTTTTTACTTTTTCACATTTCAGTAGTGTCTTTGAGCATATGAAATCGCAACAGGTACATTGCATTTCTGTTCGTATCTTTTTCCCTGTGTTTATTCTATCACCAGGCAATGTTCCAATAAGTTTTGCTTGGTTTACAGTTGAATTTTTACCAGAAAAGCTACACATTAATGATCAACTTTTAAAACTGTCTTTTCGTTTCAGTTTCAATTTTTCAGATATTCTGATTTATGCGGCGCTTTTTCAAAATTTAACTTTTTGTGCTGTGGGCAATTTTCCCATCAAATACGTGTTGCTTCATTTATTCATAGATATCTCATGCAATCTTTTTTTTTTTTTGTAGTAGGTTGTAAATGGAGTGATTCTTGGGTACAGCTTGGTTTTGTTGCAATGGTTTTTTAGGCAGTCTTTAAATAAGATTTTGTATAAACTTCTTTTCGTTGTAGTATTTTCAATGAAGGTGTGAATGCACAGTATCACTGATGCGATTAATTCTGCAGATAATCTGGTGTGTTATTTATTTGTTGCAACAGTCGAGTGGACTTATGATTTTGCGTATCAATATGCGCTTTGTTTACGTAAGGCCTGTGCACACCCACCTTTACTGGGCGAAGAAGCTAGCTTCTGCGCTAAAAGAGGAGAATAAAAACATTGGTGAAAAAGAAATATTTAAATTTGGAACAGTTCTTTTTTCTCGTATAGAAAATATTTAAAACATGAGAACTAATCGGTACACGAGGTGCAGAACAGACATTTGTGGCTTAACATGAAATGAACACATTTATTGCACAGATTTTCAATTAATAATAATGTTGGTGAATAAACTCTTTCATTCTGTTGACTACTTTCATTAATTTCTGAAATGTATCTGAGTGCTGCATTCGGCACCTGCCCCAAGAAAAAAATTCCAAGAGACTGTCAACCAAATATTCCAAAGTAGAACTACATATTTACAAGTTAAAACTCTGCCCAATCACTTTTCATAAAAAAAACATACAAAACCTTTTTAGTTTACTGTAACATTTTCTCGAAGCAGAAAAAGAAAAAAATATCTCTATTATTCTGCATTTCCTTCCTATAAAACAAGTTGCTTTGTGTGTGTCTGTGTGTGTAAAAACATCATGCACAAAGCAACTTCATGTGGAGTTAGATATATCATGTTAGAATAACATGACACTTGATCGTGGGTGTGCACAGGCCTTATGTAAAAAAGTGCATTGATACGCAGGACTATTTGGAGGGCTCTGATAATTGGAAATCTACCCCAGCAAGGCACTAAACAGTTTTTCTTATGTCATTTCAATTTTTATTTCCTTATCTGAAAACATAGTGCTAGTTTTGTATAAATGATTAAAAAATTACTACTTTGCTCATAAAAGAATTGCAGTTATGCTAATATTATTGAAAAGGTATTGTTCAGCTCTGTTCTAAAAATTAATTTAATGGCGTCTTTACTTTGTAATATATACAATGCCACAAACGGCAAGTCTCTGGTTTTAAAATGCAGTTGTATTCATTGTTAAGTAGACAATCGCTACAGATTTTCATAATTGCTTGAAAATATGGATTGTGTAAATCAGTTATTTTGTAATATTATTTTCAGCATTTTTTTCTTTTCTTCTATGTCACCTTAACAGGTTCATTGTTTATGTAATGATTTTCTATTATCTATATTTATGATCTCTGGTAAGGTAGCACACTTTCATAACATTATTAATTGCCATAAGGCTATTTTTTCTTCATTGGGAGGCGAAACTTCCTTTTGTCTTAATTTTCTAGCATATTTATTTCTGAAAGATTTTTATTCTAAAGTGGTTAAAGTTTTTTTTTTTTTTTTTTTTCAAAACTTTGTTTTTAATATTTGAGTGGTTTTTATCCACAAACGTTTCTTCAGGGGCTTTGTTTACATTTCCCACAGTGTGAACCAGATAAGAAATTTGTTTTACCTGCTGTAAGTAATTACTATTCATAATTTTCTTATTTATAAGACTTTCTCTCTTGATTTGTGCTCTTCCCTGTTTTTAGACGTATTTTTTAATACAAGTAAGTTTTGAATGTCACTGTAGAGTGTAGATCAACATACCTCTATGTATACGTAGAATTGATTATATATTTATATATGATTTTGTCAGATACAGTTTAATGTTTGCTATAAATGCATTATAGCACATGTGCACATTCATAAGTACATGCCTTTTTATTCATATAATTGAAAATTGCGTGTATATTACATGTGCCAGAAATGTCTACTGATTTTTTGCAGTTGTGTCTACTGATTTTTGACGTCAACCCCTTGGCAACACTGGTACTCTGTAGGAAATAGGAATAATGGCGGTTTTATGCTGATATTGGAGCTCTCACACACAAAAAAAAAAAAAAACTGACAGAGCAAAAAATGTGTTAACATAGAAGGTTGTTTACAAAATTTTGAAATCAATTTAGCAAGTTAAAATATGCTGCTGTTCTTGTATGCTAATGCAGCACATCATTTTGCAGAAATAGTCTTCCTGTTGTTTTTAAATTGTTGAAATATTTTTGCAGTTTCATTCCAGAACATCGGAGAATAACGGATTGCATTGTTTTTAAAACAAAATTTGAATTGTGATTAAAAAATTATGCATATGCTCTTGCCCCAGTGAAATGAGATAAAATTCCTTTTTCCCAGAGAAAAGAAAAAACTTGTTTTCTTCTTCATGAGATGTTAGTGTTGTACTCCATTTCACATTTTCTGTATTTGATGTCAGTCCTTAAGAAATTTTTAATCCTCTATCATAAAAGCTTTTATCTGTGGTATTTTTCTCCAAGATTAGTTCCTGCAACTTGTGAGTGATTGCTTACTTTTTTTCTTAAAAATAAAATCCCAACAATGGCATTGTGTACATCACAAAATCATAAATCAGAAAAACTTTTTGCTGCTTAATCTAAATGTTCCTGGCATACTGTTAGAAATTTTATAAAGCATGTTTTGTAGTCATGGAAGGTGCTCTTCTGTTTTTTTATTTTTAATGACTGACTTCATTTGAAGTTTTCTTCATGTCCTCTTAGAAGTGAAACACACAGGATACCATTATGCTTGTTATATGCAGACGACACAGTTTTTTTGCAGTGTCATTCAGTATTTAATTAATGATTGTATGCAGTAAATGCTACCAAAAGAATTTTTTTGAAGTTGCTGTGAAGCCAAAAAATAATCTTCAGGCAAGGAAACCACTTAAGACATGATTATAAAAAAAGTGAAATTTTTTTTTTCCAGATATTGTCCCAGACATGCCCTAGTACAAAAAAGGATCTTCAAGAGCGTTAAGTCTACTTAACAAGTTCACAAAAAAATCTGTTTTCTCACGACATATGCAGTTTGACACGACTAAAAATTCTGTCCAACGTGGTGGATGATGCAGGAAAGAACGATGGAAGACAGAATTTCAATGAATATGCTCCATGGTACTGGTGAAAAACCTCACATGCATGATGTATGTTCTGAGCAATCAATACAAAAAACTGGGATTTCTGACCGTACACCCCTTCATAGAGATGGAAAGCTTCCTCAGCGTGATGCATGTTCAAAGAAATTCGTGCAGGAACATTACCTTCCCAAGCATATGCTTCCTCATACAACTTCAAAAACACATAAGTGTGATGTGTGTTCCAAGCAATTCACACGGAAAGGTGCCCTTTTCCAGCATACACTCCTTCATACTGGTGAAAAACATCAGTGTGATGTGTGCTCGAAGCAATTTGCACGAAAAGGTGCCCTTTCTCAGCATATGCTCCTTCATACAGATAAAAAACCTTATCAGTGTGACGTGTGTTCCAAGCTATTTACACGGAAAGGTGACCTTTCTCAGCATATGATCCTTCATACAGGTGAAAAATGTCATCAGTGTAATGTGTGTTCCAAGCAATTCACACGGAAAAGTGACCTTTTCCGGCATCTGCTCCTTCATACCGGTGAAAGACCTCATCAGTGTGATGTGTGTTCCATGCAGTTCACACAGAAAGGTGCACTTTCTCAGCATATGCATCTTCATAGTGGTGAAAAACCTCATCAGTGTGATGTGTGTTCCAAGCAGTTCACACGAAAAAAGGAACTTTCTCAGCATATGCTCATTCATACAGGTGAAAAACCTCATCAGTGTGTGGTATGTTTCAAGCAATTCACACAGAAAGGTGGTCTTTCCCGGCATATGCTCCTTCACACAGGTGAAAAACCTCATCAATGTGATGTTTGTTTCAAACAATTCACACAGAAAAGTGCCCTTTTCCAGCATACAGTCTTTCATACCGGTGAAAAACCTCATCAGTGTGATGTGTGCTCGAAACAATTTGCACGAAAAGGTGCCCTTTCTCAGCATATGCTCCTACATACAGACAAAAAACCTCATCAGTGTAATGTGTGTTCCAAGCAATTCACACGGAAAAGTGACCTTTCCCAGCATCTGCTCCTTCATATAGGGGAAAAACCTAATCAGTGTGATGTGTGATCTAAGCAATTCGCACAGAAATGTGCATTTTTGAAGCACATGCTCCTACATTCAGGTAAAAAATCTCATCAGTGTGTTGTGTGTTCCAAACAATATATAGAGAAAGTTGAACTTTCCCAGCATATGCTACTTCATACAGGTCGAAATTATCATGAATGTGATGTGTGTTCCAAGCAGTTCACACAGAAAGATTCATTGTCCCAACATATGCTTTTTCATACATGTGAAAAAACTTCATCGTTGTGATGTGTGTTCCAAGCAATTCACATGGAAAGGTGTACTTTCCTAGCATATGGTGCTTCAAACATGTGAAAAACCTCAATCTGATGCTTGTCCCAAGCAGTTAAGGTGGACGTCAAGTGAAAATCTGCCACTGTATTTTCAATGGGAAAATTTTGTTACATAAGTTCTCATACAAGAAATGCTTCCTGACTTGTGAAAATTCGCACACATACGAAGAAGGCACCGAACTGTAGGCAGTGGCAATCAAATTTGAGAAAAAATTATAGGAAATATTTTTAAAATTAAATTTCCTTGAGATAGAGTAGTGTAGCCTATCGTTACTAGGTGGCACTCTAGGTACATCAAGTACTGAAAATGTGGCATATCCTTGACTTTTTCCTTAAATATTAAAAGTTTTCACACAAATAATAATAACTGAGCAGTCATAGCCTTTAGTTTAGGATGTCAGCAATTATTTAAATCACTTACATTACAGTTTATTGGCTTTTCTACCCTCAAACTTATGTAAAACAGAAATCTCATTCTGTAGTATTTGGGGAAAGAGTAATTACGTGTCAAACCTATTGGGCTGACCCTTCTTCACGAATAATGTTTCAAAACAGAACCAACGTTAATTGGGAAGGAGCAGGGCTATTGGGACAAGGAATAAATGTTTGGCCGCAACAGAACGAACGAATCTACATTAATTTTTCGTTTATTATTTTTTTCCATGAAAAAATGTAATTGGGAAAAATGAAAAGAAAAATAATTATAAAAAATGATGAATAGTAAAAGTAAGACACAGTGGCTCACGGAGGATTTCTTTATGGGGTGGCCCAAAATATTGAAGATGCAAATAAAAAAATATCCCGAAGGAAACATCTGCCAAAATATTGCAAAGTGATAAAAATATATACCCCATACTAAAGGGCGCTTCTTATTATTCGTAAAATATATAATAAAAATATGTACCAATATATTTTTAAAAAAGCAGCCAGAGAATGAAGAACCAAGTGATACCTAACGGAGAGGGGCCTGGAAACCTTATCCACAAACACTGAATAGGTCACTGGTAAAACAAATGTATGATATAAAATTTTGGTACTTTATTTTTTTAAGAAAGTTACATGTATTCTAGTGTCCAAATAACAAAGGCTAGATATGAGCTCACAAATAGCAGCAACAAACAGTCTTCGTTTCGAATTTGTAATTTCAACTTAAAACTTTTTAAATTCGTTTTTCATCATGTTTCATTTCCTGTCTAGGATAAATCAATCTTTTTTTAATTTGAGAAAATAACCTGTAAACCATAAAAAAATTTGTTATGCATTTGTTGTAAATAAGTACACGATATTTACACACAAGACATGGAAAAACAAAAGGTTTATTCAGAAATGAGAACTGACCAAAAGCGTAACAGCGTAAAAGAACACAAAAATCATCCAGACAACGTTAATATTATCCTTAGTAACTTTCCCCCATCTTGTGTCAAAAATATTTGGCAGAATGGGATCAGGCAAAATGGGAAGACTATTTTAAACTGAAATTTCGTTTTCACGTCCACTAATGACTCCTCCCTCTTTCCTTTAATATCTGGCAATATGGGATTCGGCAAAATGTTCTTACACAAAATAGGAAGTAAAATTGCTACTGAAATTTCATACCTCATTTTACAGCCGCTAATGATTTCCATTTGGCAATATGGGATTAGGAAAATGAATAGCGGTTTTCATATGTGTCTTCTTCATACGCAGGAAATGTTTGCCATAGAAGCTAGCTGTGATAACAATTTTTCATTTTCTTTTTTCCTTTCCTGTGTTTTTTTTTCTCTCAGCGTGTTATTATCATGTAGGCAAAATGGAACGGCATGAAAATAAATAAGTAATAAATAAATAAAAATCCGATAATCCTCGCACGTAATACCTCGAGTTACGTGAGTTGAACTGAACAGAAACGAACTGCAAATGAATAAATATATATTAATTTTTATCAACATTAAGAAATATATTTTTACCAACCCTCTATCTCTTAAAAAAAAAAAACCAAAAAAAAAATAAAAACTATGCCCACACAATACCTCTGTCTCATCTACTCCCAGTCCTACCTCAAGCCATAAAACCCTGGAAATATAGTCCCAGTCAACTAATCTTCGTGGAAGGTACAGAACAGCTACCTACTCTTCGGGAAACGGTGACAAGCGTTTAGGACGAAAAGCAACATAATCATTGCTCAGAATCCATTTTTGTCTGTGTGAAAATTGATATTTAAAATTTTCAGAATGGCAGAGCATTTCAGTAATAGATTTGATACGAGAAGTTACTCAATCAATATCCTTGCACTTTCGGCAGCTTGGTCCATCTGGCAAGTTTACGAACTTGGAGACGGGTGGGCAGTGGAAGTTACAGAAATCTTCTGCCAACATTCGCTAAACATAGGCAATAAACTGACAATCGGACAAATGCGTGGGAGTAAGCAACCTTGGGGAAAACTATTCTTCCAAGTTAGAACCCTACCTCACCCCGATTCTGTTCTATCTCCACTGTTCTTTCGAAAGATAGGAAGATTCAATGACCTACGTTTAGGTCGTAAGTGGGGGAAGGGGTCATAGCTGGAGAAATATTCACAGCAAGGAACACAGCGGGATTGGAGTATG
Organism: Macrothele yani; assembly: GCA_039090855.1. Taxonomy (NCBI): domain Eukaryota; kingdom Metazoa; phylum Arthropoda; class Arachnida; order Araneae; family Macrothelidae; genus Macrothele; species Macrothele yani. The sequence goes on from CM077009.1 coordinate 150,988,878, forward strand.
ATGCAAATTCATACCACTGGCTAGCTTGCACTTGGTGAACGCCCATTTCCCCTAATCCGTTTCCCCTAATTCCTGTTTGCCCTAAACACGTTTACCCCAATGGCATTTCCCCGAAATCGCTTTTACCCGAATTCCCATTTCCCCTAATCTTGTTTCCCCTAATTCACACTTGCCCTAAACACCTTTACCCTAATGGTGTTTCCCCGAATTCCCATTTCCCCTAATTTCGTTTTCCCTAATCTCATTTCCCCTAATTCACGTTTGCCCTAAACACGTTTGTCCGTATCAAAGTTTCCTCTAAAAACGTTTACTGTATCAAGTTTGTTCTAATTCTCCTTTGCCTTGATTCGTGTTTTCCCCAATTCATGTTTTCCGTAATTCATGTTTGTCCTGGTTTTCCTTGAGCGAAATAAAACTTTTCTTTTATCGCCAAAATTCAGGGAAAAATATCGGATTTATCGTCAAATTCAGGAAAAAAATCGTTGTATGTAATTTTTTATCGTCAAATTCAGGAAAATATATGTGCATGTAATCATCATCATCAACCATTATCAATCTACTGCTAGATGAATGAAGATCTCACCAAGTTTCTTCCACTACGGTCTGTCTTGCCCCAGTCTCTACCATCTCACTCACGCACGCTTTCGAATTTCATCCACCCATCTCCAATGTGGTCTTCTGGGTCTTTTCCTGTCCCTTGGAATCCAGTCTTAAAATTTCGGCTGCCCATCGATGGTCTGTCCTTCTGGCAATATGTCCAGCCCATTGCCATTTCAGGGATTTTACTCTGATTATGATGTCTTCCACTCTTGTCATTTTTCTGATCCACGAGTTCCTCTTCTTATCTCTCCTGGTTACACCAAACATGCACCGCTCCATGCTTCTTTGAGTTGTCTGTAGTCTTTGTGTGTCTCGTTTAGTTAAGGTCCACGTCTCTGCACCATATGTAAGCACTGGAAGGATGCATTGATCAAACACTTATCTTTTAAGACATAATGGCATATTGCTCTTGAAAATTATAATGTTTCTTCCAAAAGCTCTCCAGGCAAGTTTTATACGCCGATTAATTTCTTCATCAATGTGACTCTCACTTGAATATCTGCTGTCCAAAATAAATGTAGGTAATGGTTATCTCCAGCTTTTCCCCATCATTCGATAAATTTTCATTTTTTGTAAAAGCATTGTACATCACTTTTGTCTTCTGAAAGTTCATTTTTAATCCCACTTCTTTACTCTTGTCAGCAAGTTCTTGGGTCATAACTATGCAGCTCTGATGGGGTAGTTGCAAAAATAACTACGTCATCTGCAAAACAAAGGGGAGTAAGATAATCTCCATTAATCTTTATCCCTTACATATACAATGTATATATATATATCAGGGCACGAAATTTCTGGTCGCCAGCTCTCCATTGGCGAGTGAAGAATTGTCATTGGCGAGTAAAACTTTTCTCATTGAATTAGCGCAATTTCGTTAACAGCCGCGGCTATTATGATGATAAAAGTTTTTTTTTTTTTTTTTTTAATATGCTGCACATATGTGGTGCTGCTGATATGCTGAATTTGTTTTCTGTAATTACTTTTTTTTTCCCTCTGAAATTTCCACACTGGTGAGTAAACCTTTTCAAAGCATTTTTTTTTTTTTCTCTTCCATATACTGCCGGGTGCTCGTATTGCTCGTTTGAAGTCTGTAAAGATCACTCACTCTGCTGGCTTGTTTATGTGCCACTACTGTTAACTGACTCACTCGAATGAACTTCGACCGTGGGGTTGCTGGGGTGGGGGTGGGGTGAATCCCATCAAGAGATGCAGGCAGGCCACAGCAAAGACGATCCGTCAAAGAAAGAAAGAAAAGCAAAAATAAACAAGCTTCCCTCAGATTTATGAGACCCGCAATTGAGCTACTAGAACAAACTTTTAAGCAGTGCGCAAAAACACAAAATACTGGGTCTTTGGCACTGCATTTTTTTTTTTTTTTTTACTTTTGATAGCAAAGCCAACAGAGAAACTTCGTTTACGGGGAAAAAAATAAAAAGATGCACTATTTTAATCGTATTTTTAGAAACTGGGAAGAGCAGTGTTTTTCTTTGCGAAAATTTTTTTTGTAAGTATTTTACTGTTAAAAAAAGTGTGAATCACTGTAGATACTAATTTTCTAAGAAAACTGCTCACTGTCAACGGTTGATCGGAGGATTTTCACCGTCATCGTTATATTCATGAAATGTTTACCTAATAGAAAAAATATGTGGAAAATGCGAATGAATAATAAAAAATTATAGTAGGATAGAAATGTGAATTTAAACACAGTATTTCTATCCTATGTAACCAAATGGTTTAACTTTAGGGATCGGCTCATAAAATGACTGTTTTCTACGCGTTCCCAGTTTAATAAGTAAGGCTACAGCTGTTAACGCATGTGCGGCACATACGGCAACATTTGCTCCCAAGGTGACTAAATTAACACTTCGGCTAAACCTTAAAATGTTATTATAAATACCATATATACTCGTGTAAAAGCCGAAAGTTTTTGGAAGAAATTCTTTTTTTTTTAAAGTGAAAGTGTCGGCTTATATGCGTGTCCCAATTTTTTGCCAATTTCTAGCTGTTGAACTAGGGGCTCGGTATATACAGAATGTAAAATGCTGTTTTTTTTTTTACCCTAGCAGCATTCTCCTTTCATGTGACTTCATGATCTTTGATCGGAGATCACAACCTTGGCAAAGCCTTCACGCATTGTGAGGTATCAAAGTTCTTTCTGAATTTGCGGAATCCTTAAAAAATATTAAAAGTGATGTATATTATTGGATTTTTCTTATGAAACCATGCTTGTATAATTGCGTAAACCAATGCTTTCTGTCGTTTGGTGGACAAGGGTTCAAAATGCTAAAATACCTGCCAGGTTTTATGATTTACCCATAAAATTTATGGAAATGCAACTTGCTTTACCGGCAGAGTGTTAATTTTACAGATTTGTTTCTTCCAGATTTTTTTTTCTGATGATTTTGCACCCAGCATATTAAGACTTTTTATTTAACATTATCCATTTAAATGAAGCACCGATGTAAGTTACAAATAAACTTTTCAGTTACTTGGGAACATTTGTCTGCAGTTTTCCCACATGTTGTTTTTGAGTTGTTTCAAACGTTTAAGAACTTACACCGCGCGTAAACGGTATGTAAACAGCTGCAGCTGGGCTTGTTTATCTCTCGGCGTGTTGACAGGCGGGTGGGCATTCTCCATTGGAACACGTCTTTATTACTCCTAGTTCAAAATGCTATCTCAGAACGTAGTTATCTTAGAAAAATAATTCAAGCGGATTTTAAATCTGTGGAATTTTTAAGCCCAGATCGATACCAAACATTACGAAATTAAACAAAAGCTGCCAGTTTTGTGAGATTAAAAATCCGTTTGGGGCATGGTTTCGTAACTTCTCTGGCAATAACTAACGAAAGAATGCAGTATTACAAGAAGTTAAAAAAAATCCAATGCTCATTCGACCCAGTGCTTCTCCAGCAATGATTTATTTTGCTGGTCCTTTAATCAGTAAGCTTTCTACGCTTTCCAACCGTAGATTAAGGAAGTGTAATATGTTCCAGATTTGTCTGTCCGTACGATAATTTGCATGATGTCTTGGCTGGATTCAACAAAATTAGTATGTTGGGGTCCATACTAATTCGTCGTATGACGTTCTATCTAAACCTTTATTTCTTGATGATAACTTTCAGTTGATCTCTGCTTTCCTAGCTGATCAGCTCGATCGGATAACTCGGTAGTCGGTATCCGTGATGCGAATTCTGCGAAATTCCGTGAATTGCAGAATCTTCAAAAAATGAAAAGTACGCATTTTGCACTACGTGTCAATGTATTTTCAGCGTTTCGCGTGGTGGAATGATATTACTAATCGTATTTCTAGTGCCAAGCATAAATCTAATGTCGACTGCGTGGGAAAAAAATACGAAATTAATTTTCTTTGTTAAAAGTTATTATGAACTGAATGCGATTCATGCAAAATGTTCACTTCGTTTTTACTTGAGCATAATTTACCAATTAGTGCCCCTCAGTCATTTATTTATTTCATTTGGCTGTCTCATTGTCCGTCACCCCGTAAGATAAACCTAGTATGAAAATGGTTCGTTTTTGAAAACATTTTAGTTTGTTCCGTGACAGCGTGGGATACAATCCTATTGGATTTAGGGGTCAAAGGGTGGGGCTTCCATAAAAATTAGTTTTTATCTCTTTATAGATCAAAATGATAGCATAGTAATGAGAAATTATGTATAGATTCTATTTTAATCGAAATAAACGTGCCAATAAATTCAAACATCTGTAGACATATTATATCATTAACATATCGTTTTTAATTGATATGTTCGATACATATTTAATCAATATGCGCGACGAGTAATTTCATCGAATATATCGATTAAATTTTTTATGGATTTCGGTTTCTGAAAGTTTGCAGGCATGCGCTAAGGAGTGGCGAGTGGGTTTTTTTTTTTTTTTTGCGAGTGCATTTGATCTCGAAATTTCTCCCCCTGTATATATATATACACCATTGCTCTATATCGCTCTCTTATCCCAGTGGTCAGTAATGTTTGGTCTTGCTGTTCAGTATTTATTGAAGAAATTTGCAGTCTTGAAGTTATGCATATATATACACACACTGACGGAAAGTGAAAAATGAACACCAAGAAGGAGACGTCTGATACCAACGAAATTTATACAGCATACAAACGGAATACAGAGGATAACGTGATCAAAAAATTATGGCAAAATACAGCTGTATTTGCTGGTAAACTGAAAAATAACATTTCCATGTAACATGGTTAGTACGAGGTTGAACCGCCATGAACTACGTCACACTGTGCAATTCTGGCATGGAGTCTGTCATACAGATGTTGGATTCAAGTTTAGGGTATTGAGTTCCAAGCATCCTCAACCTGGACGCATAAATCGGGGATGGTCGTGGCTGGCCGTGAAGACCGGATAAGTCGTTGTCCCATAAAATCTCAACGTGATCAATGGGGGACAAATCTGGTGAACGTGCAGGCCATGGAAGTTGTCTCACACCCTGAAGTGCATGTTGCGTTGCACGTGCCGTGTGTGGACGTGCGTTATCTTGCTGGAAAACACCACAATGGACCGACCTTACAAATGGCACAACAACGGGCTGAATGATGTTGTTGATGTAGGAGGTGCTGTTTAACGTACCCGGTACAAACACTAGTTGTGTATGGGAGTGATAGCTGATCGCTCCCCACACCAGGAGACTAGGTGTAGGACCTGTGTGTCGCTGGCGGATGCGTGAAAGGAGGAGACGCTCCCCTGTGCGTCTGCGAACACGCATAGGCCGTCGGAGGCTCCCAAGCAAAATCTGCTTTCATCGCTGAACACGGCAGATCGCCATTGCATTCTCCAGTGCAGACGTTGTCGACACCACTGCAGCCGTTCCTGACGGTGGGCTGGAGTCAGGTACACGTGCCAGAGGCACTCGTGCACGTAGTCCTGCATCCAGTAGACGGTTGCGGATTGTTCACACGGTCGCCTCAGGTGCAACGGCAGCTCGGATTTGCGTCACAGTGGATGTTCTGCTTGACAACGCCGCACTTCTTATGCGTCGATTGGTCCTCTCGTCAGTCCGTCTGTGACTCCCGGTTCCACGTCTTCTCATATGGGAATGCTCCTCGGACCATCTACGCCACCACCGATACTTTCCGTCCAATTGTCCCCGCAATACGACGATACGACCACCCGGCCTCGCGGAGTCTGACCAGACGACCTTGCTCAAGAGTCCGATAACTGCTGAAATCGTACACGTCTTCCATGTCCAGGCATTGCAGCTTCTTCAGGGTCTTCGCACGTGCCCGTACGCCAATTACTGATTGCATTCACTTCGCCGTACTCCTTAAATACCACTGACGATAATTTGCATATTATGCCGTGCTTTGGCGTAAGCGCTCACTGGTTGGTCCCGAAATTAACATCACATCTACGTACACTCGACCCATTAACATATGTAAATTTCATGATCGTCCGCCAATACCTTCTTGGTGTTCTTTTTTCACTTTCTGCCAGTGTGTATATATACATGGCATTGAACATGACGGGCGTCTCTTGAACTATTCTAACCAAAAAATATCTTCTATTGGTACATATTCAAATAAATTGTATAAAAATGAAAGTACAATTCAAAATAATTGGTTTTCGTATTAAATGAAATTATTTTTCCTATAAATTAAAAACTAAAGCTTTAAGAAAGCACACAAACAAACGTAGTTTCAGGTAAAATTAACTTTTTGTAGCTTTTTTTTTCTTTTTGTCACAAACTTTGTAACAATGCCCAAATTGTCCAAGTCTGTAGCAATTTTGTTTTAAATACTAACGAAAAAAAAAAAAAAAGGCGTTCCTGTTTCACATTTAATCAGAAGTAACTTTTCATAATTTTAAGTTTGGAAAATGATCTTTCAGCGTAAACCACTGCTGCAGACAGTAACAATTTAAAAATATGGTTTTGTGCACCTTATTGCAGCTATCAGTTCTCATGAATGGAAAAGGGGGCATTGTAATTTTTTTTCAAATTACAAAAAATTTTCTTTATCCTTTTTGGATTTCAAGTTCAACAGAAAGAAAAGGAAAGATGTTTATTTTCGGGCAGTGTAAAAATCCATAAAATCCAAAACAAATTTCGTTTAACTTAACATTGTACACATGTTCCACATCCACCCACCCACCCCCGACAGTTTTCTTGAAGCAGCTTATGCCCCCTCAGATATTTTGTTGACTTGTAGGTTGTAAATGCTGAAAATCTCCCGATCGGACCAGAAGAAATTCTTTATATTTTATACTTTTGGTGCCCCCCTCCCCCGAAAGGTTTCGTGAGGCAACACATGCCCTCAGATAATGAAAACATTTTTTATAAAGAATTACATTAATAATCGCAATTAAGAAAAGACGAAATTACGGAAACTCGATGTGATTCAGATAACCAACTTGCGGAAACGTGGCCACGAAGCGGTCGAAAACGCAATTTTTATACGGCCTGTTAAAATTTTTGTGGCTAGTTTACCGATGGCCAGTTCTCCTACACCCCATCAGTGATGGTGCTAACTGGGAAAACATTCAAACTGACGTCTACTGTTAAGGGGGAACTCAATTAGCAAAAGGTATTTCAACGGCTCATGCTTAGAGTCTCGTACGGTGGGGAGGGTGAGGGGTCTAGTACGCTCAGAACTCCTAAAAAGTGCGCCTTCTGCGTTCACAATTCTAGCGAATGCTTTTCAATATTATTTCTTGATTTAATAAAGGTTTAATGCGATGTAGTACTTTATCTGTGAGGGAGGGCAACGGGTGTGGGGGAGCGTTACGGATACAATGGCTGCGTTAAGGACTAACCGTATAATGGTCCTCACCATGTGCACTTCTTTACACTTTTGTTGGCATGGTTATCGACATCATCAAAAAGAAAGGAAAGAACAATTCTCTTGAGATATCAAGAACTACCGTTTTATTTCGGTTCATAAAAATTAGGACAAACGCGAATTAGGAAAAACTTGATACGGGCAAACGTGAAATAGGGGAAACAAAATTAGGGGAAATGGGAATTCGGGGAAACGCCATTGGGGTAAACGTGTTTAGGGCAAATGTGAATTAGGGAAAATGAGATTTAGGGGAAATGGGAATTCGGGTAAAAGCGATTTCGGGAAACGCCATTGGGGTAAACGCATTTAGGGCAAATGGGAATTCTGGTAAAAGCGATTTTGGGGAAACGCCATTGGGGTAAACGTGATTAGGGCAAACGGGAATCAGAGGAAATGGATTAGGGGAAGTGAGGCTACGCGTTGCCCTTCACAGTCCCCTTAGTTTGACTTGGAGTCAGTCAGTGAAGTTTTCCTAGGCATGTGTTCTCCGCATTAGTTGTTTTTCTGCCTGTTGTTGTTATCTCACCTGTTGTTCCTCGTATTTCATTAGTTGTAGATGATTGTAGATTCTTTTGCATTTTGAAGAGATTTTGTATGTTCTGCCTAAAAAATGAGGAACATCTCATAATTTAATAAAGTCTTTACGTGTAAAATGAAAATACATGAAAGCTATCATTAAGAACAATGATCATTTCAAATTGCTGTGAGCTTAACAAAAAGACCATAATATGGAATGAAAGTTCGGAGAGAGACAGAGAGTAAAAAGTGTTAAAATGTACGACTTTCTTTCTGGGGTGAAGGGAGTTTATTTAGGTTTTGCATTGTGATTTTTCTAAAAACTTTTTCACAAAGCGATAAAAAGGTAAATCTGCATAGCGAATATTTTTTCACAGCAAACATTTTTGAGTAGCATATAATAAGGATCCTTCTTAAATAATTTTTTTTAATATTTTTTTTTCCCGGTACATGTTTTACTGATTGTTTCTTGATGCAAGGTGGAATAACTGACAAATTAATGAAATTTTTTATGTTTATACGTCCACATGTGTGAATGCTTTCTTTTTAATTTCATGTGCCTTTTTTAAAGTCACTGAACAACTGTTCTCCATATATAGCCCGAAAACAACTGATATTGTCCTTTTTTATTTTTTTAAATTTAAGTATCTGGTTTTCATACAGATTGTAGAACATATAGCAGAGAGTTACAAAATTATGTTTGCTATTTCATGAATGAGGAAGGTTGCCATAATAATAGTAATGGTAATTTGAAATCTGCAAATATAAGTGGCTGTACAATGAAGGATGATAAGCTATTTGAAAGAGGGGGATCATAAACTAAAAAAATATATTTAAAATATCTTTTTAAGGGCTTTAAGGGCTTCACACCCCAAAACTTTAAACAATAACAATAAAGAGAGCAAAAATTTTCAGCAAAAATAATTTGTTTTTATTTTTTCCAACAAAAATGATTTTGTTTTTATTTTTTAACCTGAGGAGATCGGGGCGACGCTCCCAGTTGCCCCTATGGTACTCATTGCACTTCTATCACGGTAACAAATATTGAACCTCAGCTGATCACTGAACTTCATTAGTTGTCACTGTGTACGTTTCCAGGACTCTCTGTGACAATATTGTAATCGTACGTTGCATTCAGCAACAGATGCATTGCGTTTGGCGGAAGACCGCCACACAGGAAAACTGCCACACGCTTTTCATTAAGGGGCGGGGCACAAATTGCTATTCCTCCGAGGAACACTTTGAATGTGTGGCAGTTTTCCAAGTTCCGCATTATGTGTGGCAGTTTCCCAAGGTGCTTAACGATGGAAAGGAGCTCTTTTGTTTGTCTGAATTTTCATGTTAGTTCAAAATAGGGCAACTGGCCACAGAAATTCGAGGGGTATAAAGATTGCAGTTTCCTGGCCTATATTGAGAATTGAATTGGGAACTCCAAACAAATTTCGAGAAAACGTCCTATGTAAGCCAACCGAAAATTGCTGTGTTCAGGAAAGGACAATAAAATGGAATTTTTTTAATAACGCTGCACTTTTACATAGACACTAAATCTTTACATAACATGTCAAATTTGTAATATTTTTTAATACTTAATTTAATTCATAGGCCCTACACCTCGGCTTTTTCAACAGCTTTTAATCAGCCGACTTCATATTCATAACGCTTACGTATCAAATCAAGTCAATACCATTGCACTTTTACTTAGGCACTAAATATTAGTCATAGGCCACAAGCATAAGCCTTTTTAACAGTTTGTATTCTACCAGTGTCATATTCACAATGTTTACACATCAAATCAAGTTAATAATATTGCGCTTTTATTTAGGCACGAAATATTTATTCACAAGGCCTAGGCTTAGGCTCTTTTACCAGTTTTTATTCTAACAATGCCATACTCACAACGTTTACACAGAAAATCAAGTTAATGATATTGGGCGTTTACTTAGGCACGGAATATTAATTCATAGGCCCTAGGCCTAGGCCTTTTTAATAGTTTTTGCTTTACCATTGCCATATTCACAACATTTACATAACAAATAAATGTAATAGCATTGCGCTTTTACTTAGGCAGGAAATATTAATTCATAGGCCCTAGGCCTAGGCCTTTTTGACACTTTTTATTCTACCAATGCCATATTCACAACGTTTACACATCAAATTAAGTTAATAACATTGTGCTTTTATTTAGGCACGAAATAATTATTCACGGGCCCTAGGCCTAGGTTTAGGCCCTTTTACCAGTTTTTATTCTACCAATGTCATATTCACAACATTTACCAGCAAATCATGTTAATAATATTGGGTGTTTACTTAGGCACAAAATATTAATTCATAGGCCCTAGGCCTAGGCCTTTTTAATAGTTTTTACTCTATCAATGCCATATTCACAACGTTTACACAGCAAATCAAGTTAATAATATTACGCTTTTACTTGGGCATGAAATATCAATTCATAGGCCCAGACCTAGGGCCTATGAACGAATATTTCGTGCCTAAGCAATATTATTACATTTTTTTTGTAAATGTTGTGAATATGGCATTGATAGAATAAAACTATTAACAAAACTGGCCAATGAATTAATATTTCGTGTCTAAGTAAACACAATATTATTAACTTGATTTGATGTGTAAACGTTGTGAATATGGCATTGGTAGAATAAAAACTGTCAAAAGGGCCTAGGGCCTATGAATTAATATTTCCTGCCTAAGTAAAAGCGCAATATTATTACATTTATTTGTTGTGTAAACGTTGTGAATATGACAATGATAAAGTAAAAACTATTAAAATGGCCTAGGCCCTATGATTTAATATTTCGTTCCTAAGAAAATGCCTAATATTATTAACTTGATTTTCTGTGTAAAATGTTGTAAATATGTCATTGGTAGAATAAAAATTGGTAAAAGGGCCTAAGCTTAGGCCTAAAGCCTGTGAATAAATATTTTGTGCCTAAATAAAAGCGCAATATTATTAACTTGATTTGATGTGTAAGCGTTGTGAATATGACACACACTGGTAAAATAAAAAGTGTCAAAAAGCCCTATGCCTGTGGCCTATGACTTTAATATTTAGTGCCTAAGTAAAAGCGCAATGCTATTAAATTGATTTGATACGTAAGTGTTATGAATGTGAAGTTGGCAGATTAAAAGCTGTTAAAAAGCCGAGGTGTAGGGCCTATAAATTAAATTAAGTATTAAAAAATATTACAAATTTGACATGTTATGTAAATATTTAGTGTCTATGTAAAAGTGCAGCATTATTAACAAATTCCACCTTATTGTCCTTTCCTGAACACAGCAATTTTCGGTTGGCTTACAAAGGACGTTTTCTCGAAATTTGTTTGGAGTTCCCAATTCAATTCTCAATATAGGCCAGGAAACGGCAATCTTTATACCCCCCCTCTTCGAACTTCTGTTGCCAGTTGCCTAAGTATGAACCGACATGAAAATTCAGACAAACAAAAGAGCTCATTCCCATTATTAGGCACATTGGGAAACTGCCGCATAATTCAGAAACTTTGAAAACTGCCACACATTCAAAGTGTTCCTCGGAGGAATAGCAATTTGTACACTGCCCCTTAATTAAAAGCGTGTGCCAGTTATACTGTGTGGCAGTTTTCCTGTGTAGCGGTTTACAGTGAACCATGAACTGCAGGCAGGGCCGGCCCTCGGCGTGGGCGACGTGGTTTTGTGCCCACGTCGGCGGTCATATGGAGGGCGGCTGGCCGGTAGACTGCCCTTATTTTGCTTTAGCTTTTTCATATAAATATATATATTATGTTTATATGATAATGATCTGAAAAATAGTGTTTCATAAATTACATATTGTTTGCCCTTTTTTCTTTGTGAATTAATCACGGTTTGTTTCATCCACATTATTACATAAAAGCGTATTCCTAATTGCAATATTTTATAGCAGTTCTCATTCTCTGCCGTACTTCTAAGCCAGTATATTTAGACTTTCTATTTTCGGAGTCTGTATCTTTGTGTCTTCCTGGACCTGAGACAACACTACTCGCCTTGAGGCTACAGTCATGAAAATGTCTCCAAAGTACGATTGTCACTCGCTTCTTGACCTACCCCTTGTTTTGCAAGGCAGGAGGTGCCAGGAGCATGACAGAAACAACCCTAGGCGTTCTCTCCGTTACCCTACCGCTATAGCACGGTCTCATTTTCAAAATGACCGCATCCGCAACTGAACCTAATTACACCATAAAAGGAAAGACTGTATGACCGCTACGATGGGAATATTTGTTTTCAGAGTGAATATTTGTCTTCCTAGGACCGAGTAGGAAATCGGCACGTTTGGTTGGTACAGCATGTGATTTAGCAATTCTCATTTTACCCGTATGAGGTGAAGAGACTGAATAGAGGAAAAAAGAAAATTAGGATTTTAATGGGGAAGGAAATACGATTTTTTTTTTAATTTCATTTTCGAAGAATTTTGAATTATTTGTTTTAACGTAATTGCTAATGAAATCCTGATTGCTAATATAATAAAAAGAGAAACTAAATAAAAATGTGTACACTACAAAATTCAGGTAACTCCTCAATCCCTGTTTTTCTTTAGATATTTTCGTACATACAGTGCTATCTTAATGGGATGGTTTCGAGCCTCGCATTAATCAAGGGACTCCAACTTAATGTTTTAATTGGAAGGAAAAAAGAAATTTCCTGAGAACTTTAAAGTGTAAAATCAGTATTTGGGAATTTTCCGTGTAAGTTAGTTTGACCCCCACACCCCGGCTGTGTGAAGGAAACATACCCCGTCGTCATTCCTGATATACATTCCTCAGTCGGTTTTCAATATTTCATTTTTCTGTTGCCTGTTCTGAAAGTTTTTTAAAGTTCCTGAAAGTATTCCCATAGGAAGCATTTTATCCTGATGTGTATTCTTACAGGATTCTCCCTCGAAATACAAACTGGCAATTTGTGTGGGTTTTCATTGAATTTTTGGAAGATAATGCTATCACTATGTAGACTGCATGCCTCAAGAAAAGTATGTGTGGGGGTTGAGGGGAGGGGGTGGCATGTGTGTAACAAAACATCTTAATTTCATCTAAAGGCGGCCAGACCTCCACCTTGCCCACGCATGAACAATATTACGGGCTGGTCCTGACTGCAGGGCAATAGGTTTGCAAAGAATCTGCTAGCAAGCTGTTGCTAAGAGAAAAGTGTTGGATTTCCAAATGATGCCTCTGTTTTGTAAACTGTAGTCTGGTAGAGTACGATTTGCTGCAGCATGCATGCTAGATGTCTGTACTTATTGCCGATCAAAATGTGCAGACGTCCGGAACTGTATCTGCACTGCTGTGTCCATCATGACACCATGGGGTGCATAGTGTTGCACTCTGCTGGGTTGGCGTAACCCCAGGGTACTGCATCCCAGCTTTACAGATATCGATTATTATTGATATTTTCTCAGAGTTCAGTAATTTCCCATACCGATTGCCGTTTCCTTCCCCGGGCATATAGAGAAGTTCGGACATTGTGCTGGACCTCTATACTCTTACTTCTTATATTCTCTCCGCTATGACAAACCGAAATAACTCATTCTACGTGAATGCTTTTCATTTACAGGCCACAAATCAGAAGGGAAATAAATTTTGTACTAGTACAAATATGTGTATATAATGGTTGTTTGGAGTAACAAATAAACTTATTAATAATCTTCCGCTTGGGAAAAAAGCATCACTCCTTTAGGCTGCAACCGTACTATTGTAATATCGTAAATATTAACTTTGGGTGCATTAGACATATTTATCATACTCTAAAATTTGTATTCAAAGGAAAATTTGTGTATATAAAATTGTTGAAAATCTATTGTGCGCTAAATAAAATTTTCACCAATGCATAATAACATAATACTATTTACAAGCTGCGTGTATAAATTCATTCGTACTTGTGGATTGTCAGTCGAAAAACATTCGCTTCCCAACACAGAAAATATCTTCGAAACTAACTTTCTATCCTTGGTACAAAAATGTTATTTGAAAAACCATTGCGTTTTGGAATATAACCTAGCAAACGACTCTTCGCTTATTTTGTGAGCAAATGTTTTTCAGAAATATTATTTATTGAAAACTATGTTACATCACGGACAGGTTTTTTATGCCACTAATGTATATATAATCTTTTTATAAAACAATTTATTCTTTGCAGGGAAATATTAGCGATTCCTTAATTTTTTCTTCTCTAATTTTCGCAGCATCCGTAGATGCTGATACAAATTTGCAAAATGCCGCTAGTTGACCAAATCGGTCCCAGCTAACGTAACTGAAGAAAAGTGCACCGATGTATTCGACCATTAGGCTCTCTGTATGAAACTAAAAATGTTAACATTATGAACTTCGTAATTATGTGCTTGGTTTATTCCTCTGTAGTACTGGAGAAATACGGATTAATGTGGGCTAGTACTATGCCCATAGCACAGATGCTTTATATTTCAAGTCACGTGTAATTTCTTGATTGCAAGCACAATCAGATCACAACATCCTATGTTCTAAAGAGGATTTATTCTCCACACAAGGGACATAATAGCCATAAAAGGACAAGAAATTCAATCTAGGTTGAAGAAAATGGTTTATTGGCAAGGCAGCTGCTGATGTCTTTTGGATGACATTCATATGGCTATCAAGCTTTACTGGTAAGAAAGTTGCACGTATAAAACAGTGAAACTGCAAAAGGATAGAGTAAAAATGAATATATAACTAAAACAAAGAAAGGTGACTTGATCACGCTAGTTACGTTAACTAAAACTTTTACAAAAAGTTCGTAAGTTGGAAGCTTTCGACCTTATCTTAGGTCTTCATCACGCCAATGGAGGACTAAGATTGTTGCCAGATTCTACATTTGAATTTTTCCTATTTTTGTTGCCAAAACTTAGAATTGATCTCCAGATTAACGGAATGTAGAGAGGAGATTCGGAGTTGCAAGTCATTGAGTTGAAAATAATTTCTATGCTTTCACGGTAACGGAGGGCAAAACGATTGTCAAACGAAGCAATTCGTTTTGCTTCGTTCCAGTGGGGAACTGCAGATGTGTCTTCCATTGTCAAAATAGACAAGGTAGTGTTGGGATTGCCTTTCGAAACATCTTTTCTATGTTCTAAAATTCTATGGCTTATGCTCCTGTATGTGCTTCCAATGTATAAGTTATCCCCAGTAGAAGAAGAGATAGGAATGCAGTAAACTCCTGGGAGGTTCAGGCTTTCAACTTTGTCCCTATCCCTTTGTAGAAGTTTCAAGATGTTTGGGGTAGATTTAATGGCAAGATGGTAACCAAAACTTCTAAAAAGAATCTGTAACTTATAAGCATAGGAAGGATGGTAAGGAACAGAACCACAGAATTTCAGGTCTTCTTTCTTGTGAGGAAGGAGGCATTCGATTTTCGAATGGTTTTCATAGAAATATGAAAACCATTCGAAAATCGAATGCCTCCTTCCTCACAAGAAAGAAGACCTGAAATTCTGTGGTTCTGTTCCTTACCATCCTTCCTATGCTTATAAGTTACAGATTCTTTTTAGAAGTTTTGGTTACCATCTTGCCATTAAATCTACCCCAAACATCTTGAAACTTCTACAAAGGGATAGGGACAAAGTTGAAAGCCTGAACCTCCCAGGAGTTTACTGCATTCCTATCTCTTCTTCTACTGGGGATAACTTATACATTGGAAGCACATACAGGAGCATAAGCCATAGAATTTTAGAACATAGAAAAGATGTTTCAAAGGCAATCCCAACACTACCTTGTCTATTTTGACAATGGAAGACACATCTGCAGTTCCCCACTGGAACGAAGCAAAACGAATTGCTTCGTTTGACAATCGTTTTGCCCTCCGTTACCGTGAAAGCATAGAAATTATTTTCAACTCAATGACTTGCAACTCCGAATCTCCTCTCTACATTCCGTTAATCTGGAGATCAATTCTAAGTTTTGGCAACAAAAATAGGAAAATTCAAATGTAGAATCTGGCAACAATCTTAGTCCTCCATTGGCGTGATGAAGACCTAAGATAAGGTCGAAAGCTTCCAACTTACGAACTTTTTGTAAAAGTTTTAGTTAACGTAACTAGCGTGATCAAGTCACCTTTCTTTGTTAATATTGTTACGTGTTTTGCCCATAATCGTCATATAACTAAAAATAGTGAAAAAAGATAAAATAGTAAAGTAAATTTTCTCCTTCACCGTTATCTGTTAAAATTTGAATTATTTATCAGTTCCCCTGTGCTGTCATATATCACAAATTTTCGGATCATTTGTGTTAGCAGAAAAAAAAAAGGCTTGCATTTTACTTGCCTAAAACGATGTTGTAAAAGAAATGGTTTATTGGCAAGGCGCCTGGGAAACATGGGGGTTAGGAAAGAGGATAGGGAGCTGTAAACTGATCCTGCATCTGATAAGGGAAAGTGGTCATAACACTAAGACCTCCACAAGAAGGGGGTAGGAAATAACCGTGAGATTTTCAGCGCCATCTATGAGCAGAAGCTTTACGTTCGACATGCCTTTATATCCCCCTTAACAAAGAAAAGTTGCATTTTGAAGCATACAGTCCTTCATATGGGTGAAAAACCTTAGTACAGTAAGCAATTTACATGTAAAAATACATTTTCCAGGTATCGTCTCTTTCACATAGTCATAAAACCTCATCAGTGTTGGTTGTTCTAAGCAATTCACACGAAATGTATCCAATCAAACCATATGCTGCTTCACACCAACAAATCTCATCAATGAGATATCCTTCAATCAATTGCCACCAAGAGGTAGCCTTTCAAAGCATATGTTCCATTAAACATAAAAATTCTCGCCAATGTTTTTATACTGCAGGAAATTCACAAAGCCGATTTTTGAAGGAAGACACTTGTTTACATTGGTGAAAAACTTCTTCAATGTGTTTTATGTTTCAAGGCATTTACACTTTTAGAACATCTGTCAAAGCATACACTCCACCAGAGAAGTCATAACAACTAGATAATGTGTGTCCAGAAATTTTCTGAATAACATTTTTGTTTTCAGCATATGCATTAATGAATTTATTGAGCATTGAGAGATATTAAATAGTCTGAGATATATATGACCTTCATACACCCACACTTTATTATAACGTTGAAGTCTAGCTGTTGAATCTGTGAGATATCTGAATTATTAGAAGTTAATATGTGGTTGAAGGTATTTAGAGCACTAAATTATTCAGCTAAAAGTTTCAAGGAAAAAATGTATACCTAATTCAAAGGTGCACTTTCCTAGCATATGGTGCTTCAAACAGGTGAAAAACCTCAATCTGATGCTTGTCCCAAGCCGTTAACAAAGAAAAGTTACCTTTTGAAGCATATGGTCCTTCATATGGGTGAAAAACCTTAGTACGGTAAGCAATTTACATGTAAAAATACATTTTCCAGGTATCTTCTCTTTCATATAGTTGTAAAACCTCATCAGTGTTGGTTGTTCTAAGCAATTCACACGAAATGTATCCAATCAAACCATATGCTGCTTCACACCAGCAAACCTCATCAATGAGATATCCTTCAAGCAATTGCCACCAAGACGTGGCCTTTCAAAGCATATGCTCGCCAATGTGGGTATACTGCAGAAAATTCACAAAGACGACTTTTGAAGGCTGATACTTGTTTACGTTGGTGAAAAATCTCTTCAATATGTAGCCATATTGTTTGAAGGCATTTACACTTGTAGAACATCTGTTAAAGCATGCACTCCACCATAGAAGTCATAACAACAACTGGATAACATGCATCTAGAAATTTTCTAAATGCCTTCTTTCTTTTCAGCATATGCATTAATGAATTTATTGAGTATTGAGGGATATTAAATACTCGGAGATATATATGACCTTCATACACCCACACTTTATTTTAATGATTGAAGTCTAGCTGTTGAACCTGTGAGATATCTGAATTATTATGAGTTAATATGTAATTGAAGGTATTGAGAGTACTAATTTATTCAGGTGAAATTTTCAAGGAAAAAATATATACCTAATTCAAAGTATATAATTTGACAGAGAATATGAAGGAAAAATTTCAGCTGCAGGATGCATTTTGAAGATTTTTGCCGTAAAAATTGCCTGTAATCAGGGCCCGATTTAGGTCAGTGGAGGCCCTGTGCACATCCTATGTCTGGGGCCCCCCTCGATTAAAATTATCAGCTAACAGTTGAGAAGAATATTTGCTGGTAAATATATTTTTTTGCAAGCAGTTTTTCTACTAGTAAAGCAATAAAATACATCCCACATGCTAGTCATCTTTACAGCCAATGTGGATTGTAATAGACTAGCATTCACACCACTTGTACTTCCTCGCATCCACAGAGCTTACAGCTGTAACATTAATTACTCTGGAATTCTTTTTTTGTTTTATGGTACCATTTACAAAACAAATAACTATCCTCCCAGAGATATAATTTAAAACCTCTAGTCTACCATAAATTTAATGGAAATGATGAACCGATGGTAGTTTAAGCTGTAATTAGTAATCCCTCACAAAATGTTACAGCTGATAAGTGACAACACACATTGTGGGATAAATTATTTATTGCAACAGTCCATGTAAATTATTACAAGTCTTTAAATAAAGTAGTGTCATTTGAACTTTTTCCGTATTTTCATTTATGTGAAAGTAAATCCAACATAATTATGTATATTGATTCACAAATTTTGTTCTCACAAAATTAATATTAATAAAGATATTTTTAGAAAATTCTACATGTTTTGCTGAAATGCTTTTGATACTGTATTGCTGCGAATATAGGCTTCACCCGTGATATGAGACCTCAAGGAAAAACAAACCATACCTACATGTTATTACAGGAGTGTGATTATAAGTCACACCCCATTTTTAAACAAACCATTAAAAATGTATGAATAAAAATATTTTTAAAATACTTGATACATAATTTTTAACTGTTGAATTGGCAGCAGGACATTAAAAAATGGCTGTTTTCTACCTTTTGTGGCTGGAAAATCATGTTATATCGTCAAAACTTAAATCTGCTGTTACATCACTTTTAATGGACAGTATATGAAGATCATCAATTGACTCTTCTTATAAACTTTATGCTTTGTTCTTTTCAGAACCGCAAACGAGCGTTCATTTGAACATTTGGAAATTGGTATTGGTAAAAAAATCCTGAGGCATGTGTCAACAATGGGGAGAATATGAACTAAATTCAAGTCCCTTAACTTCCCAGGGCAAGTGAGGGGATCTGTGCTCTCAGTGAATGAATTGTTTCATCAGGATTCGAAACTGATGGAACTTTTCAGCAAAGTTTTCTTCAAGTTCATATTAATACTGCTTTTGCAACAAATCAGCTGCTTCCATCACATCACTTAGGTCATTCTTGTAGACAAATCCAAATCTAGAGTCTAATTCCTCATATGACTTCTTTCTGGTTTGCAACTGTGAAACAAGATTGTCACATATTACGTAAAAAGTTTGAGTGATGAAGGAACCTCGATTATTAAAAACAACATCTAGAGTTGATGAATCATCTAGAAGTCGGTTCTTGGGTATTTTCTTCCTTCTTGAGGATTCATAACCCATTTCTCTCCCTAACAACTGGTAGGATTCTTTCTCGAACAGTTAGAAATTTTTTCTCACGAAATTTAGGATCAAGTCAATAATTGACTCCTATAATGGTAAAACTAACGACAAATTGCCCATGGAAGATTGAAAGGGAAGTGCTCACTTCGTTGATTCGTTGCAATATTGCCTCAGATAATCATTAACAAAGCAGTCTGGTTTTTTTCTTTAATTTGGCATGAATAGACTTAAAAATATATTTAGACTTAAAAATATATTTAGACTTAAAAATATATTTAGACTTAAAAATATATATAGTTTGGAGGCCCCCAAATTCTGAGGCACTGTGCACGTGCAGTAATCAAGCCCTGCCTGTAATCATGGCGATGAGAATAAACGCTGTGGCGATCGTGCCCTCTCACCGCCTCAATAATATCCGAGGCTCATCCAAAGATGTGCTGTGGCGGTCGTTTAATGGGTCCCCAAAGCAGTGAGCATAGTTTGTTTGTTTGTTTGTTTGTTTGTTTTCACAATCCACTTAGAAACTGAGTGTTAATATCCGTTCTAAAAACAATAATGAAAAATTTAGAATTATTTTCCAGAGCGAAGCATGTTGCTGCAAGAGGCAAAGGTCCATTCTGTTTGATAATTCTTGTCTATAAAATGCTCATAGTAGCATGACCCAAAGATTTTTATCTAAAAAGAAGCCTTGGATGATGTCAAAGCAGTGCTGGGGTAGGCTTTCTACGGCGTTCATTCACATCCCCATGCTTTCAGGTAAATTTTACAGTAAAAAATCTTTAAGATGTGTTGTAAAGCTATATTGTTTACCCCATTTTCTATCAAACAACATATTATACATTAAAATATGTAAACAGTTTTTTTTCTCAAAATTTTTAGCCAAATAATTTAGGTCAATAAACTATACCTTTACAAATATATGTGGATGTAATAAGAAAATTTAGTTAATCTTTTAGAGGATGGATACTTCACTTTCTTTTTTACGAATTCTAATTAATCCAGTGCATCCATTTTGCTATTCTACTTCGTTTTGTAACAACATTTCTGCCAATGGTAGTAATATTTCACAGTTTTGTAGGAATATAATATATTTTTTTCTTGATGTAAGCTCTGTTGCTAATTTGACCTTTTTTTTTATTTGGCCCCATTTTCTGATTGAAGGAGGTGAGGGGACCTCCTTTGCATAACAAGGTTGCTTACTGTCTAGTCATTCTTAGGCATTAAATTGTGTGGTACACTAATTCACCCACTCCAGTTTTACCTTGTTTTCCCCATTTTCAGGGCCGTAGCCAGAGGGCAGTTTTGAGGGTTTAAACCCTCCCACTCTGCCCCCAGAAATGTTTCAAATGTCTCAAAAATCAAATAATTGTTTGATGAATTTTTGCTATGAAATAGCTCTTATTTACACGCACATGTCCAATCAACAGAATCACAGGTGTCCCCCAGATGATGATTTTCTTGGATAATGATTCTGTCATGTCAAAGATAAATTTGTGGAAGAGAAAATGCAATGTCACACAATGAGATGAATGTTCCAGTATAGCCATTGAAGCATTGTCTCAATGTTACAAAAATCTTTTCCCGAACATTCATTCCTGCTAAAGGTGCTTAGTACTCTTCTTGTTTCAATTAGTACTTCAGAATGAACCTTTTCATCCCTCTGGTGTATATATACAATCCTAACTTCGAAAGAAGTGGACTTCTCTGAAGTTAACGAAAAACTAACCAAGGCTCTTATGGAAACAGCAACAAAAATAGCTGGTACTAAGCAAGTTGCATACGAACAAATTATCAGGAAAAACCAAAGTTCTGATGCAAAAAGAAGAGAGATGAGGACAACTAAAGAACATGTGACTTCCAAGTGGAATATATAGAGCAGGGGTGGCCAGCTACACTACCTTTGGAAGCCACATTTCAGGAAAGAATATTTGAAAGAGCCAGTTATTTATTTTTGATAACAAAAGAATCAATGACAAACTGAAAATTAGTTCACATTTTTAAAGTTTACCTACAGATCCCCCCCCCCTCCCGGTGAGCCTGGTTCATAGCTGAAACACAAAACTGTGTTGCTTTCTTAGCCGAGACAACTTTATCCCAAAGCAAAAGATTCAGCATAAGAAATGTGTGAAAAATATCACAATATCACTTTGCCGACTGAGCGCTGCTTTGACAACGTAAGTCGTACGAGTCTCGCACGTAAGTAAGCTCACAAACGTAAGTAATTGTTGTTTTGTAATATCTTTTGCTTGCTTCAATATGAGTGTTAAAGAGAAGGGCAACTTTGATTTTGAAAGTTGTTTTGTTTTTTCATTTCCTGCTTAAAAGAGAAAAGCCAATGAAAAACACGGCTGTTGGTGCGCTCCCAAAGCGATTGCCGTAAGGGTGTTGTAATTTAGGAAAGCAACGCAGTTTTGTGTTTCGGCGATCGGCCTATAGCAGATGCCCCCTCGAACACCTGGAGTCAGACGGAGTGTTCAGCACACGTGATTCAGCACGCCATTTCGTGGCTAAGAGTAGACATATGACCGTAATGGTAAAAGTCAGCAGTACATCAGTGCATGCAGTAGATTACTAGGCGTGTGGCTTAATAGTACTTTTTTACATTCCGTGAGTTAACTTGTGTGAAAAAGAAAATTATAAGTTTTTTTAAAAAGATTCTCATCTAATGTAAGTAATCATGCTATCTGGAAAATGCAAATATGAAGACAAGAACAGGAGATTCAAAGCAGAGTGGGAAGAAGAATTTGTTTTTGTGGAGAGGAACAGGAAACCAGTGTGTCTTTTATGTGAAGTAACACTGTCACAGTTCAAGGCCTATATCTTAAGCGACATTATGAATCAAATCACTGTTCTTTCAGCCAACAATTTCCTGCTGGTTGCAAGTTAAGACGAACTAAAATATTGTCTTTAAAAGCAAAACTAAATAACCAAACCAAGGTTATGTCAATGTTTATTAAAGAGGCAGATGCAACAACAGAGGCCAGATTTATTATGGCCTTCAATATTGCTCGGACAAAACGCCCCTACACAGAAGGAGAGTTCATAAAAAGAAATATTGTTGAAGCAATTTCTGCTTTAGGTCCAAAAAATAAAAAAAATGCTCAAATTGATTGAACAAATACCTGCATCTAGACATACTGTGGAAAGGCGAGTTTCTGTTATTTCCGATGACGTTATAAGTAACTTGCAACAGGATTTGACGAACTGCTCAGCACTGAGTCTGGCCTTAGACGAATCTACGGACATCGAAGATAAACTACAACTAGCTATATTTGTTCGTTATGTAACAAATAATATAGAAGTGAAAGAAGAACTATTGGACCATACTGCACTAAAGGATATGACTTGAGTTTCAGTTATAAAAAACGCCCTTGATGCTGTACTTGGAAAACATTCTGTACCGATTAAAAAGATAGTCAGCGTCGCAACTGACGGCGCTCCAGCAATGAGAGGTCCTACTAAAGGGCTTTTGGGACTTTTAAATGCCGACGCATTGTATCCTAATTTTATCCCTGTCCATTGCATTATTCATAGGGAGCACCTAGTAGCTAAATATTTTAAATATGACCACATTATGGTTGGTGGTAGTTTTAAAAATTGTCAACCACATATGCTCAAGCGCCAAAACTCATCGACAGTTCAAAGCCTTCATACAAGAAATAGAAAAAGATGAGCTTCCAGATGATGTATCGTGGTTTTGTTTAGTAAGATGGCTCTCATTAAGCAATGTTCTAACAAAATTCTTTCATTTGCTAGAACCAATCAAACAATTTGCCATTGAAAAAGAGATCTTTCCCAGAACTTGAAGATGCCAACTGTTTAATAATAGATATGGCATTTTTCACAGATGTAGTGAAGCACTTACAATCATTAAATTTATCACTGCAAGGACATAGTAAACATATTTCGGATTTAGCACAGAGTATCTTCAGCTTCCATAACAAACTTAAACTCTTCGAGAAAGACCTGGTTTCTAAAACCTTCACTCACTTCACATGTCTTACTAAAATGTTTGAAACTTTACCCGGATATGAAATTATAGCTGCAGATTATGTATGCAAGCTGCACAGACTGGCAGAAGATATTACTGATAGACTTAGTGATTTAAGAGGACTGTAGTCATCATTTACATATTTAGAAAACCCTTTTCTTGTTGACATTTTGAAGAATGGCTGTCCCGTCCCACCGCCAATTGCTGGGGATATAGCGGCTGTAAAGTTGGAGCTTCAAGAAGATGAAGGATTGAAACAGGTAAAACAAAATGGTTGTTCAACTATTGAGTTTTGGAAACAGGTTCCGGAACAAAAATACCCTGAAACCAAAGAGTGTGCGCTGAGACTAATCTCAATTTTCAGTACTTCATATTGTTGTGAGTCTTTGTATTCAACACTTAAATTTATTAAAAATAAGCATCAGTCTGTTTTAACTGATCAGCATTTAACTCAGCTTGTGCGAAGTCCCCTGACAAGTCATCAACCAAACTTTCGCCAGCTAACTGCTAAGATGGACAAAATTCGTAAAGCATCTACAAGCAAATCTTTAAAGATTTTCTTTACAAAATTGTTCGATAGAATCAGAACAATATTTTTTTTAATAACGTTTTTATTTTTATGTTTATGGTTTTGAATAACTTTGTAACAAGAAATGAAATCAAATAATAACTTTTGGACGTTGATCAGTTTTAGGTTACCATATTTCATACATACATTTTATTTGCATAAGAGCTGCACCACTCGCCTGAGAGAGCCGCACTATGGCCACCCTAGATATAGAGCTATGCAAGACGGTACGAAAAAGTATGACTGAAGACGTAAGGAAATTCAACTGTGAACTAGTGAGGAATGCAATTGAAAACAACCAAAGCCTGAAGAGAGCAAAGGGACATCTGAGTAAAGGAAGAAAACAGATTATGGCTCTGAGAAAAGAAGATGGTTCTGTAACAAGAAATAAAGGTGAACTTTTGACAAGAGTGAAAGTTTTCTACTCAAAACTATATGAAAGGGATGATACATGTACTCCAGACATTACGAAAGGTACCACAGTTCTTCCAGTCCTCCCAACAGAAGTTGCACATGCAATCAAGAATATGAAATGGGGAAAAGCTCCAGAAAATGAAATTACTGTAGACATCATAAAAGAAGCAAGTAGAGAAATTAAAACAGTACTCGCCCAAGTTTTCACTCAATGCCTTAATGACGGGAAGATACCTGAGGATTAGGACAATGCTACAATGACCTGCTGCATAAAAAAGGTGACATTGAAGATCTCAGGAGCTACAGACCTATCAGCATCCTATCTGTGGTTTATAAAATTTTCACTAAAGTTCTTTCACACCGCTTGAAGTTGACACTGGACATGACTCAACCGAGAGAACAAGCTGGATTCAGAAGTGGCTGCAGCACTATAGATCATATTCACATACTGAGAGAATTAATTGAAAGATCGAGGGAATATGAACTTCCATTATGCATGGCTTTTATCGATTATGAAAAGGCCTTTGATTTTGTGAAACCAACAGCAGTTACAGCATCTTTGAAATCCTGCGGTATTGAAGATGAATACATTAATATTATTAATGACATCTATGAAAATGCAAGTGCAAGGATTCTGCTATTTCAGAATACAGCACCCATAAAAATTAGAAAGGGAGTGAGACAAGTTGACACGATATCTCCCAAACTCTTTAATGCCACTTTGGAAAATGTCTTTCAATCACTGAACTGGGAAAACAAATGGGATAAAGATTAATCGAGATTTTCTAACTCACCTACGTTTTGCTGATGACGTAGTCATTTTTGCAACTACCCCATCAGAGCTGCAGAGTATTATCTAGGAACTTGCTGACAAGAGTAAAGAAGTGGGATTAAAAATACACTTTCAGAAGACAAAAGTGATGTGCAATGCTTTTACAAGAATGAAGATTTATCGATTGACGGGGAAAAGGTGGAGATCACCAATACCAACATTTATCTTGGACAGCAGATATCAAGTGAGGGTCACATTGATGAAGAAATTAATCGGCATATAAAACTTGCCTGGAGAGCTTTTGGAAGAACCAGTATAATTTTCAAGAGCAGTATGCCATTATGTCTTAAAAGAAAAGTGTTTGATCAATGCATCTTTCCAGTGCTTACATATGGTGCAGAGACATGGACCTTAACTAAAAGAGATATACAAAGGCTGCAGACAACTCAAAGATGCATGGAGAGGTGCATGCTTGGGTAACCAGGAGAGATAAGAAGAGGAACTCGTGAATCAGAAAAATGACAAGAGTGGAAGACATCATGATCAGAGTAAAATCCCTGAAATGGCAATGGGCTGGACATGCTGCCAGAAGTACAGACCATTGACGGACAGCCGAAATTTTAGATTGGATTCCAAGGGACAGGAAAAGACCCAGAAGAAGACCATACAGGAGATGGGTTAATGAAATTCGGAAGTATGCAGGAGTAACATGGAGGAGACTGGCACAAGACAGACCGTTGTGGAAGAAATTTGGAGAGACCTTTGTCCAGCAGTGGATTGACAATGATGATACAATCCTATAATTCTTTGCTTAGTCTATACACATATCAATTTAATAAAATAAATATTGAGGTACAATTTTTACTTAAATAAAGAGAGGGTAGTATAGCACACGTGTATAAGTAGTATAGCATATACACTGAAGAGCAATTGAATTAGAGATACCTGTCTAGTAACGTGTAGCACAACCTTTCGTCCTGATGACGGCGGTGATTCGTCTCGGCATGAACTTGACAAGACACCGGAAGCGTTGGGAAGCCATACGGATCCACGAACCCTGAACAAGCTTCCACAGTTCACGAAGATTTGATGGAGGGGAGTCAGAGCCTCGAACATCTCTCTCGATGGCATCCCAGATGTGCTCGATGGGATTGAGATCAGGTGACCTAGCTGGCCAAGGAAGTGAGGCCACGTCGGTGGAGTGTTCATCCAACCATTAGGATACAATTCGGGAGCGATGGCATGGTGCATTGTCTTGTTGTAGGATGAGGTCCCCAGTGGGATGTTAAAGGCGCACAAATGGGAGCAAATGGTCGTCCAGGATATCCCGGTAACAGGAGATGTAACGTTGACCTGTGAGGGACGATGTCACACGTACCAGAGGTCCCATTTCAGTCCACGTAAACAGTCCCCAGACGAGAATGCCACCCCCACCAGCTTGAAGAGTACCCTGCTGGCGAGAATGAACCATCGCTTAATGTTTGCGCCGTACTCGTATCCTGCCATCCGCATGTACCAACGTGAATCTCGACTCATCAGTCCAGGCAACATTTTTTCACATGTCTAGGGTCCAGTAGCGATGCTCCCGCTCTCATGCTAATATTTGCACCCTGCGATGTGCGGTCAGAAGCGATACCCTTGTGGGACGATGGCTTCTGTACCCCATAGCGAGGAGATGATTCTGGATGGTGTGGCAGCTTACACGTTTTTGTGCACCAGCGTTAAATTGCCGAGTGATTTCTTGCACTGTGGCCCGTCTATCCGCTGTTACAATGCGAGCTAGCCGACGTTGACCCCGCTCATCCACACGCTGTTTACGGCAGTTGGTCCTTGCAGGTATGGTTTTACCGGATTCGATGTACTCACGGTGCACACGTGACACAGTGGCTCGTGAAAATCCCAGTGCCTGCAAGACTTCTGAGATGGAGTGACACATTCGTCGGGCCCCGACAATTTGCCCACGATCAAATGCGCTTAGATTCTTCGTCTCACCCATACTGCGTCCAACTCTTATTCATTCCCGTCGCATCACTCCTTATATTGCGGGAATGCTGCATACGTCATGTCGTTTCCGTTTACAGGGCCGCCCACAGTGCCACATTTGCGTAACGCCAGCTGTCTCTAATTCATTTGCTCTTCAATGTAAGTCAGTACAATACATGAAAAATGGGAAGTATTAAAGAGAAGAATTTTGTGGCCAAATCAAATGTGACTGATAAAATTCAACATACAGTGAAAATAAATTTTCAAGCTAAGGAACCCCAGCCGAAAATAGTTTCTAGCTACGGCCCTACCCATTTGTAAATTGGGGGACGATGACTTTACACATGGGCAGCCTAGTTGATGGATGTCATATTCCGTTGATTAACTCAGTTTGTCATTTGGTGTTGCCACTGATTTAGCCTGTTTTAAGATGGAGAGAAATGTTATTGCCTATCAGCAATGACGCTAAGATATTGTGCTATTACAAAAATAATACATAGTTAATTCATTCACACTACACTGCTGGCCACCCAAAATGCAACACCAAGAAGGACACGAGATAGCAAAGCCAGATTTACTGGACACATAACAACAGATACAAAGATGAAACGATTGAGCTTACAGGCCCGTGCGACTTGCGGAACACGCAGACATCAATAGTTCGTGTGGCCTCCATGGCTGGCAATAACGGCCGCTACACGCCGCGGCATCGAACGAAAGAGGCTTTGGATGTGGGCTCTGGGTATGTTGGTCCAGGCTGCTTCCACACGTTGCCCCAGTTCGTCAGGCGTAGCCGCGGGTGGTGCTTGCCGGGCCACTCGGTTGCCGATCAGCTACCAGACGTGTTCGATGTGCGACATAGAGAACAGGTGGGCCATGGCAGCAATGACACCTGGTGGGACGTGAAGAATTGTTGCAAGCACGCAATGTGTTTAAAGGTGGCCGGTAAGGGAGGACCACAGGCTCCAAAACGTCGGAGATGTAGCGATGGCTGTTGAGTGTACAGGCGATGCGTACCAGAGGGGTGCGGGTGTCATATCCAATTGCGCCTCAAACCATAAAGCCAGGCAACGGACCGGTATGGCGATGCATAATGCAGGCGTCATACAGTCTCTCGCCGCGGTGCCAACACACACTGATCCGACCATCGTGGTGTTGCGGGCAGAAGCGGGATTCGTCGGAGAAGACAGTGTCGTGCCATTCCGTAGTCCAGGTGCGGCGTTCAACGACCCACTGTCGCCGGTGGTGTAACGTCAATGGGCGCCGTGCGACAAGTCCCCGCTCCTGCAGACGACGTCGAACGGTACGTGCTGACACGGTTGTTGCGCAACACACCCTAATTCCTGCGCTAACGTTCGTGATGTGGCGGTGCAAGCCGTCAATGCCCGCCGCACAACATGCCGGTTCGGTGGTGTGCCACGGCTGTGGCAATCGCTCACGTCGGTCCGTCCGTCCCTCCTGCACCCACCGAATCCATACTCGCTTCACTGTGACTGGATGTCGTCCCACACGGGCGCCGATGTCTCCGTACGATAAACCGCTGTCGCGATAAAGCACTATTCGCCCTCTGTCGAACTCCGAAACGTGCTGGAATGATTGCCGTATTATGCGACGAGGCATCGGGAAGCTTCCCACGCACAGGTCCGGCAGCACAAGACACTTCCACTACTTACACCTCGCCTTCTGTGTACCCTTATAGTGCTTCTTGGTAGCGTGCCGGGCGCACGTGATTTGCATATGCCCTGCAATGCTAATTGTTTGCTTGTCCTCTCGCGGGCGACGCATGCTGCGAATTTCAAACCAATCGGATGCTTCCTTCTAGGTGTTGCATTTTGGGTGGCCAGCAGTGTATATCGCATGCATACTCAAGATATGTTCTTTAAAAAAAAATAGTTACAACGTGTGTATTCTTTCAGTACATTTTAAGAAGAGTTCCTCCTGGAAAAACATGAGCTTCAGCTAGGATCTGAGTTTTTGTTCTACGTCTATGGGTTCCACATGTATAGGTAGGTGTGGGACTGGACTACAGAGTTTCGCGGTATTTCATGCTGTTGCTTTAATCGGACGGGAGTAGGAAGTGTGTAACACTTGATACATCTGCTCAGTAAAAGAGCCTGTAACTTTGCTGAAAGCTGTGGTGACGCCGTTTGGACAGAGTTACTTAGGTTTTCTAATGGCTATCCAGAAATTTCCTTGTTTTCATATCAAACTGCTTCCTACATATTCATCGAAAACATAGGATAGACGAACGGATGGACACACAAAGTGAAAACATGGTGTGACAGTTATGTGAAGTCCATAAAAAACCCACAAAATTTCAAATCTACACTCTGGCCACCCAAAATGCAACACCTAGAAGGAAGCACTTGATTGGCCTGAAATTCGCAGCATGCGTTTTTCAGTTTTTTTGTTTTTTTTTTTAAGTTCTTTTTCAGGCGGCTACCTGCTGTCTCTAAAGGTAGTCTCGAAAATATTTACTTATCTGCCAAACGAAGGGAGATCGCTTTCCAGAGCTTAGAAAGCACTTTTTATTGAAGAGTTAGACTCTTCAAAGGCAGAGAATCTTTCATAGGTTAGTTTTATCCAGAAGTCAGTGACTTCTGGTAAGGCAGAGAATATCTTTTTACTTGTTAAAATGCTGTTGCGTGCAGTGCTTGCTATTATGGGGACAGACGTTTCACTCTTTGACTCCAACTTTTCAAGTTCAATTCAAAAGGTGTCGGCATTTTTTTTCCGTAGTTTTTATTGCTATTCACTATTTTCTTATAAAATGCCTTTTAGAATTTGTCTCTTAGTCAAAAGTTTTCCTGAATCAACGCCTAGGCATCCATTCGGCACTTCTGTGCACTTCGGTTTTTCACCTCCATGGACTTCTATTCCGAAAGTTTCTGGTTGATCTAGTGGGGTGGGTGTTGAAACTTTTTATACAGCTGAAATTAAATTTGTTAGCCAACTTGACTTTTAATAAGAATGAAATGTCTTTGGCTGCTGGATTTTTTATGAAAGCTCGAACACCCGTTTCATCGACTAACATTTTTTGCGAGTTTTTCGGCTTTTCACTTTTAAAGTTATTTGGCTGTCCGTGTGGGAAAGATTTTACTTTATTAGTTTGTTCCATATGATATTTCCTCCCAAAACCATCGTTGATTTTATTTTTAGTACACCTGGATTTTTACCTGGAGCTGAAGCACACTTTTGCAGAAAAAATGCAAATAATGGCTAACATTTTTGTCCAAATATAATTCTTTTGGTTTCTAGGTCTGTTTACAGACTGGGATTATGTTGCTAAGTTTATTTACGGATAAATAAATTTGGGCGTAAATCCCAGCAAAATTACTGTGTTTTTTCACCACTATTTTGCTTGAAAGCTTTTGCTCCAAAGTTTTCTTAGTCTTGGAAATCGCCTCTGAGAGCTTAGAAAAACAATTTTCATTGAAGGGTTAAACTCACCAAAAAGCTGAGAATCTTTCAAGCGTCAGTGTTATCCAGAAATTATTGACTCCTGGAAAGGGAAAGAACCTATCTACCTATCTTTTTTACCCAGGCCTCCGCTCCTTGGAAGGCAGAGAACCTTACTTTTTAAGGCAAAGCACATATTTTGTCACTAAATTTCTAATTACTCACTAAATAGTGATCTCATTAAATTACCACGTAAAAGAATATCCACAATGAGAAATTGTTATATGCTTCGAGATCGAGGCTCTTATATGCCTCGAACTGTTCTGCGGTAAAGGCGCTTCGACCAAAGACAAAGTAATGGAAAATATTTACTATATGAATTTTCGGAAAACTTTTGGCGTCACCTCCGAAGATACACTGACGTGCAAAAATTAAGGACGCGACAGTTTTTTTAATGTAACGTCGTGCAGAAGTGCTTCACATCGATTCAAATCATACCATAAGATCCCCAAGATGTAAGAATATGGGACAAGTGAGCAAAATCGTCCAAAAAAGGAATCCAAAGGATACAAAGGCACTTTATTGAAAAGGTAGCTTCGAGCACAACTGGACAGAAGACAGAAACGTCCATGTGACAGGCCGCTGCCAAGAAATATCCAGTCTTTAGTAGGAGATATGATCGCCCCTGACTACGTTGCAGGATTTACAACGTCTGTCCATGCTGAGGACGAGTTTTTTTGTTTTTGATTGGAGGTTTAACGACCACCGTGAGCAACTCAATGGGCTAAAAGCAGTCGCCCGTCCCTAATTTTGGGTCACTGGTTCCAGGAAGGGAGAGAACCAGTGCCGTAAGACAAACACGACATCCATGCCTCAGCAGGATTTGAACCCGGACCCCTTTCGGACGAATGATCAGAGGCCATCGCTTAGGCCACTACTCCACCGGGGCGGCAGGACGAGGTTGTCAAGGAGCTGTTGATACATCGCGCCCCACTCCTCTTGTAGTGCCAATCGCAGCTGCGGAATCGCTGCTGGCGGCTGGTGACGTACTGCCAAGCGTCTCCCGAGAAGGTCCCACACGTGTTCGATTGGATTCAGGTCCGGGGATCTTTGCGGGCCAATCCATGCGTTGAATATCTTTACTCTTCAACAGCTCTGCGACAGCCACTGTACGATGAGGTGTAGCGTTGTTGTCCATGAAGAGGAACTAAGGACCCACAGCACCTCTAAACTGACG
This sequence comes from Macrothele yani, assembly GCA_039090855.1. Taxonomy (NCBI): domain Eukaryota; kingdom Metazoa; phylum Arthropoda; class Arachnida; order Araneae; family Macrothelidae; genus Macrothele; species Macrothele yani. Next base: position 151,020,720 of record CM077009.1, read on the forward strand.
CACGTGAAGCAGGAGAACCTCGATACAATAGTGGACACCAGTGACTGAACCTCCTTGGAAGATGTGGAGGTCAGTACGGCTACCAAGCATGATACCGCCCCAAACGAGAACTCCGCCACCTCCACACCGGTCCCTTTCGATGGTGGAGGTGTGATTGCGTGTTCCCTGCTCTCTCCAGATATGTGTACGTCCAGAATCGCTCGTCAGACTAAATCGGCTCTCATCCGTAAAGAGACCTCGACCCCATTGCTGATGTGTCCAGTTCTTGTGTTCCTGGCACCACAGAAACCGCCGTCTCCGATGAACTGGCGTTAATGGCACACACCGTACTGGTCGTCGTGCAAATAGACCACCTTTGTACAGCCTCCTGGCTACGGTAAAACGCGATAACGAACGTCCAGTTGTCTGTTGCATGCGCCTTTGCGATTTCTCCCGCTATCTGCCGTCTCTCTTCTCGCCTGTAGGACAATATACCGGTCGTCCGCCGCCGTGGTTGCTCGTGGGCGACCACTGCTAAACTCTCGGACAGCTGTTCCTGTCGTTTGAAATGCTCTCCTAGCTCGTGAAACGATGCTGTGAGTGATCCCAAACTCCTCTTTCATACTTCGACCTTCTTCCAACTTCCCAATGACGCGACCTCGGGTAAAGTCATCCAGATGTCGTCTACTGGATTGCCTGTTGGCCATATCACACGGTGGCAGCAACTCGATGTCGTTCAAACCGAAGTACACCGTGCAATAGCTTTCACAGAATTGCTGAGCCCCCTACGTCATGCTGCATATATGCCCATGCCCTACCGTACCTGACCCTAGTCTATCTCTTGAGTGGTCTTTCGGTCCGTTCTGCCTGCTCGTTCCGCTGTTATGCTAATTTTTCCTCTTCGTCCTTAATTTTTGCACACCAGTGAACTTGCATTCAGCACATACAGATCTTTTCCTTCAATCACTGTAATTTTTTCAAAATACCGCATTTTTTGGTACTCGGAAGTTGAACTTTCAAAGGATGACGCCATCATTTCAACTGGGACTGGTTGTCCTTCACTTATGTTACTAAGGTTCGTTGCCATGCTGAATGTTACGTGTCTGCTACATCCTCATAGATCTGAAAAGGCAGCCATATCATCACTACTCAATGTAATGTTATGGCCTCAGTCGTCTCACTGCGTCTCACCAGCATGGCGACGAAGGCCGTGACGTCAGAATCGTGAAGTTTCGCTCAAAGACCTGGGAGAGAATAGACGGCCAAATACCTAGCTACTTCCGCCAGAGTTTGAAAACCGGATGTTCCGCCATTGGCGATGACGGAAAGTGTTTGACATGAATTCCCCTGTAGTGCGCGTGTTTTGAATCGTGCTTTAAATAATTGTTAAAAACTAAGGTTCTGTGTTACTTATGATTATAAGAGTATAGATATGTTATCTACGGAATGCTAAGGAAGGGGTATCATTTTAGAAGCAGGTGAAATTAAGTGTTTTTCTCATTGTTGTTTATAATGTCTTTGGTTGTTTACATTATTTTTATATATAAGTTTTCAGACTTTTCTGACTGGTTAGAAAGTTGGTTGTGATGTAATAACTTTTCTGAGGGCATTGCGGAAGCATTGCTTTACTTAAAAAAAAAAAAAGAAACTGCTTGTCAGAATTATTTCACGTCTCACGAATATGAGAACTTCTCAACTACATGTAGTACGTAGGAAGGGAAATGCAAAATTAAGCCGATGCTGCTAACTTGGATTTTTTTTTAGCTGGTAGCTCTGCTTGGGATTGCTCGTGTGAAAATCTTATCTTCATAGTTTGTCAGAATCGACTTAAAAGAAAGTTCAAATATGTTTGTATTTTTACAGGAAGATTTTACTAAACTTCTAAAGTACACTTTTGGATTTCGTACGCTGATAATCGAAAAACTTCACATGCAGAAGTGTACAGTGCAGTAGGTATGTTATAATCAGCCGCCCCGGTGGCGCAGTGGTTTAAGCGATGGCCTCTGATCATTCGTCCGATAGGGGTCCGGGTTCGAATGCCGGTGAGGCATGGATGTTGTGTTTGTCTTACGGCACTGGCTCTCTCCCTTCCCTTTAACCAGTGGCCCTAAATGAGGAACGGGCGACTGCTTTATAGCCCATTGAGTTGCTCACGGTGGTCGTTAAACCTCCAATAAAAAATGTTATAATCAAGGGAAGGCTGGAAAATGTGTAGGTACTTTCATAAATTAACTTTTAAGTTATGTTATGGATTAAAATATTGTAGCATACTTTATATTATAGCAGTATATATGTATTGAAAAATTGATAAGCACTGCAAAAGTATGAGCACAGCAGAATATGTATGTATATTCCGAGCAAACCTCCAAAATTGGTACCTCCTCTTTTGATGTCCTTAATGTCCCCAAAGTAGCCGCCCCAGTGGCGCAGTGATCTAAGCAATGGCTTCTTATCATTCGTCCAACGGAGGGGTCTGGGTTCGAATCCCGTAAAACATGAATGTTGCGTTTGTCTTTCGGTCACCCTGGTGGCTCAGTGATCTAAGCGATGGCTCATGATCAGTCGCCCAACGGAGGGGTCTAGGTTCGAATCTCGGTTATGGCATGGTTGTTTACGTTTGTCTTTCGGGGGTTTATTCGCTGAGTTCCTTGTTCAGCTATGTACATTTCTGACGTTGAAACACAAAATATCTCTGCTGCATAAATCTGTGAACCAAGTCCAATATATGTTCAACACATATGTCAATGAATCTGTCAACCAGTCCAATAAATACTGTAATTATATTGAACCTCCAATAAAAAAAAATGTCACCAAAGTGGAGGTACCCTTGAGAGGTTTATATGTATATTAAGAAAATGTTTATAGTTGATTTGGTCGAAATTGGACTAAAGTATCCTTTATGTAATGCAAAGCTACCGTTCATTTTGTTTAGGGTAGGCAATTTTAAAATGAAAAACACCTGGACTAAATGATTTTAAGAACCCCAAAGAAACATCATTCAAAAACAACTGAAGGAAAATTACTGATAATTTTTTATCTGAGAATAGTTAATTAACTACTAACTGAAAGCTGTATTAACCAGAAATTCTACAGAATGCAATTTATTCAATGGAGAAATGTATTTTTATGCTGATAAAGTGGTCTGCAAATAGCCAACGTATTTCATAATGATATGTTTGGCATTATGTTTCTGCTTTTGAAGCATAGATTCTCCTTCGTTCATGCCATAACTATGTCTAATTGTGGCAATTGCATGTAATGGTTTCTTATTATGTACATAATAATAAATAATAATAGTTGTAATGTTTCTTATTATGTATATTTGACTTGCTTTTCAATCTCTGAGCACTTTTTGTTCATGTTTTGTCATTTTAATATCGACATATTTACCCTAAACTTTTCCAGCAGATCTCTCCGAATGCAAAGCGTTTCAAAAATGAGTGCACATAGTAAATACAGGGAATGGACTGGCATACTGTGTATGATTTCAAAAGTTTTTAAATACAGAAATTGATCTGCTAATTGTTGTATCTTAAACAAGTTTCTGTGTGGGCATGTTTTTTTATCAACTGATTTACAGGCTTTCTTCTCAGTAAGATGGGTATATACATAGTTCTATACAACCATTTTTATTTTCTCACATCTTTTTTCTCCTTTGGTATCCAGTCAAGTAATTCACTCGTTCAACTTTTGTCAGTTTTTATGTGATGCTAAATTTCCTTCTGTTCCCCCCCCCCCCCCCCAAATGGTATGTGCTAAATATTATTTCATTCAAAGAATCTTTCCTAGGGAGGCTCAAAACTTCCCTAGTGGCTTCCAAGCTACGGCCCCGAAAGTGTATCACATTTCATCCGAATGTTTTTCAGAGGCTAAAAAGAAAGTCATTCTATATATAGTTTGTGCTAATAAGTTGACTGAGAAAGAACACATTTTAGAATTGTTTAACATGCACAGAAAACAGCAGAAATTACTACATTATGGGTTTTTAATATAGGTTACTTGCTAAACTGTGGTTCACAGGACCTGATTTCTATGAGCCATAATTCTTTATGCTAGAAGAAAAACGAAAAGCACTTATGATATGTTAAGCAAACTCCCCTATGCCATTCTGGTTGCCAAGTGGTATGGATAAGCTGACCAGAAGTCCCGAATTATTGAGGACAGTCCTCGAATTCAGTTTACTGTCCCCCAAAACGTCTAAAGCCTTTGGGGACGCAAATTGTCCTCAAATTTTGATGTTTGTCCTCAAATGTCCTCGAATTTACACTTCCTCATTAGCTCGTTAGATTTCTAATGAAAACTATTTTTAAAAGTAGTTTTCGTTGTTCTAATTTTCTGACATGCTACTTGTGAAAACAAATTTAGACTTTTTTCTTCTTCTTTCAGAGTTTAACGACCACCGCGAGGGACTCTAAGCAGTCACCTGTCTCTTGCTAACATTTCTCGCCATCATAATTCTACTTGTCAATACAAATTACCAACATTCTACAAGATATATCCTTTTAAGACACAAATTTTGATATGTAGTATCACACTTATTGAAGTAAAGCAGTTTTGTGACGAAAAGATTTGCATCACATGTATTTGTGTTTGATGTTCTAAAAATCAAACCTCCAGACACATGTTCTACATCCAAATAGTCACATTTGGGGCCTAAGGATAGTTTGAAATTGAGGTTTTAGAACATGGGTTACTGAAAATGTCAAAAACTATGTTTCGAGACATCTGAATTTCTAAATACTGCCTGGAAGCCCTATAAATGCAAATACAGTTCCTCGACAATCACCATTGTGAAAAGTGACATGATGGTCCTCCCCTGTGGAAAGATGAAATATATTTATTCCCTTACATTTTTTTTAATTTCCTGAAAAACACCAGTTGGAAACTATTTTTTCCTATGGATTTAAATTTTGAGTCATATTTTTTGAATAAGATTGCCCAAAACAGCATGAAAAGCTTCCAAGGCTCTCCGCGTAAACATCTTTTGCACTCTCCAGCTCTTTTGGAAAGATTATATAAATTACACTAGCAGAAAGGGAAAAAAGAACAAACGAAATTTGTACAGCATAATAACGGAATACAGAGGATAACGTGATCAAAACATTATGGCAAAATACAGCTGTATCTGCTGGTAAACTGAAAAAAACATTTCCATGTAACATGGTTAGTACGAAGTTGAACCGCCATTAACTGCGTCACCCTGTGAAATTCTGGCATGGAGTCTGTTGTACAGATGTTGGATGTAGGTTTCGGGTATTGAGTTCCAAGCATCCTCAAACTGGACGCGTAAATCGGGGATGGCCGTGGAGACCGGATAAGTCGTCGTCCCATAAAGTTCCACACGTGCTCAATGGGGGACAAATCCGGTGAACGTGCAGGCCATGGAAGTTGTCTCACACCCTGAAGTACATGTTGCGTTGCACGTGCCGTGTGTGGGCGTGCGTTATCATGCTGGAAAACACCACGATGGACCTACCTTACAAATGGCACAACAACAGGCTGAATGATGTTGATGTAGGAGGTGGTGTTTAACGTACCCGGTACAAACACTAGTTGTGTACGGGAGTGATAGCTGATCGCTCCCCACACCAGGAGACCAGGTGTAAGCCCTGTGTGTTGCTGGTGGATGCAAGAAGGGTGGAGACGCTCCCCTGTGCGTCTGCGAACACGCATACGGCCATCAGAGGCTCCCAAGCAGAATCTGCTTTCATCGCTGAACACGACAGATCGCCATTGCGTTCTCCAGTGCAGACGTTGGCGACACCACTGCTGCCGTTCCTGACGGTGGGCTGGAGTCAGAGATACACATGCCAGAGGCACACGTGCACGTAGTCCTTCATCTAGTAGACGGTTGCGGATTGTTCGCACAGTCACCTCAGGTGCAACGGCAGCTTGGATTTGCGTCGCAGTGGATGTTCTGCTTGACAACGCCGCACTTCTTATGCGTCGATCGGTCCTCTCATCAGTCCGTCTGTGACTCCCGGTTCCACGTCTTCTCATGTGGGAATGCTCCTAGGACCATATACGCCACCATCGTACCACCACCGATACTTTCCGTCCAATTCGCCCCGCGATACGACCACCCGGCCTCGCGGAGTCTGACCAGACGACCTCGCTCAAAGTCCGATAACTGCTGAAATCGTACACGTCTTCCATGTCCAGGCATTGCAGCTTCTTCTGGGTCTTCGCACGTGTCCGTACGCCGACGACTGATTACATTCACTTCGCCGTACTCCTTAAATACCACCGACGATAATTTGCATTTTATGCCGTGCTGTGGCGTAAGCGCTCACCGGTTGGTCCTGAAATTAACATCACACTTACGTAAACTCGACCCCATTAACATATGTGAATTTCATGATCGTCCGCCAATTCCTTTTTGGTGTTCTATTTTCACTTTCCGCCAGTGTATTATCCTACTTTTTTTTTAATTTAGTGAAACCCACCAGTTGCAAACTAATATGAATTATGGATTCAAAAATTTTAATCAAATTTTGAATTAAACTGCCATAAACGTGGCAAAAAAAACACATGCGGAAACCTTCTCCGCTTCTCCGGACAGCGTATCAACCGAGGAGGTTATATAACTGGAGACACCACTAGCTCTGCCGCCATAGGTCATAGTTAATCTGTGATGTGACGTCACGAGCAGGCAAAAACGAACTAAATTATACCGTTGATAAAACAGTAAGCTTCTGTATCATTGATAAAGATTATTGAATTACTCATTTTATCTGTTTATACGTTTAGAAGCTTTTATTCCATTGGTTTCAAAGCAGCCTCTTTTCTGCGGCTGCGTTTTTCTTGCCTGCTCATGACGTCATTTGCAGCACGGACGGTGACTTATGGCGGCCAATGCTGCGTGGATAGGAGTGGTATCAACAATGTTCATTGAACATTTCAAAGTTTGTCTCCCCTCAGAAGCTAGAAATACACAGCATTTGTGAGCCCTGAAAGCTAATTCTTATGTGACGTACAAGATTCTTTGGTTTAATAACCCAGTATGTCAGGTTTGTAAGCCCATGTTTCATGGTTATCAAGTAATACTGAGCCACTGCACAATATCAAGGCGTCAATGTGTTAACAGACCCATTTTATTCGATCCCAGCTGGGTGAAGTGAATTTTGTGTTCTATAACAACCAGAATAAATTCAAATGGAAGATGTGTTCATGTCAAAGTGTCACACAATTATCATTTTATTCAATCACAGCTGGGTGAAGTGAACTTTCTGTATTTTCACCCATTCAGTTTGTCGCGATAAACACAACTATTCTGTGCTTGCTTACAGCATACAATCGTTGAATACAAGGCGCCAATGGTAACAGCTTGGCGAAGTGAATTTTGCCAAATGTTGCTACACAATTGTTGCATACAAGGTGTACTACTGAAAATAACTCAGCACATTCTCAGATTAGCTATCGAGAGAAACTTATAATCACATCGGTAAAAGTTAAACTCATGGGGATCGATATATTCCATGCTGAGTGGGTCGAAACATCACTTTATTACAGAATATCTCTATTTCAGTGCCTGTCCTGTGCTATGTTCTCCTTTTTGATCTTTTACAAGATAATATGAAAAAATGTTTATATAGTCTTACCTTAGCAAAAAAAAAAAACAGCTTGAAGTCAAAGAAAAAATAAGGTAAGAAAAGGGTTTTTGTATACATGTATCAGTTAGAGGGAGCGAACGAGTGATGTATTAAGTGTTCATTTGCTTCATAAGAACATAGTGCTTTATTTTTGATTGAAGGTTTAACGACCACGTGAGCACTTCAATGGGCTATAAGCAGTCGCCCGTCCCTAATTTAGGACCACTGGTTCCAGGGAAGGGTGAGTGTCAGCACCGGAAGACAAACAGAACATCCATGCCTCACTGGGATTCGAACCCGGACCCCTTTGGGACGTATGATCAGAGGCCATCGCTTAGACCACTGCGCCATAGAGTGTTTATCGAGACATAGAAGTGTTTGGTTAGAAAATTAGATGAGATAAAGTGCTGTGTTATTCTTTGGTTAGTTAGTTAGTTAATTGATTTTAGTGTCGCAAGGGCCAGGTTTGGCCAAAGAGCGCCAGACACAGAACTATCAGTTAAAGATTTTTAAAAGCGGGGTGAAATGATTAAGAGCAGACAGGCTTGGTAAAAGTTAGAAAAGAGAATGATGAAAGCTGTGAAGACTAGTTAGTTAAATAGGTGTGTTATTCTTTCAAATTATATGTAGGAATAGCTTTCAAAATTAGTTTATTGAGTATGAATACAGCACTGCAATTAATAATGGATATAAAGAGCTACTCGTGTCTAAAGAAAAGCCGTGATAGTTTTGTAAACATGATATCTGTAGATCCCCTTTTTTTGTTTTATGCGATATTCATTTTTCATGAGCTCATGGGATAAAAATAATTTTCAATAAAACAATTTGAGGAACAAAATCGGGTGATTAAGGGTAATATGAAGGAACGATAATGCGGTATATTTAAATTCATAGGAGGAAATAGTTACCAACTGGTGTTTTTGAACAAATTAAAACAATGTGAGAAAATGCAAATACTTCATCTTTTCACAGGGTAGGAACACACATATGTGTTTACGCAGAGAGCCTTGGAGGCTTTTCACCATGTTTTGGGTTATCTTATTCAAAAAACGCGATTAAAAATTTTAATTCATAAGAGGAAATAGTTTCCAACTGTTGTTTTTCAGCAAACTAAAAAAAATGTGAGGCAAGAAATATATTTCTTCTTTCCACAGAGGAGGAACAGCAACTCGCTTTTTACAGGGGTGATTGTCCAGAACTTGTATTTGCATTTTTAGTGCTCCCAGGCCCAATTTAGAAATTCTGATGTCTCGAAAGACGCAGTTTTGGAAATTTTTAGCATCCCATGTTCGAAAACCTCAATTGCCAACAATCCTTAGGCCCCAAATGGGACTATTTGGATGTCGAACATGTGCTTCGAGGTTTGATTTTTTGAACACTGAATACCAAAAATTGAAATGAACAGGAGAGGGTGTTCAAAAATTGTTAACAGTCCTATATTAAAACCAAAAAAAAAATTGTTCTATTGGTAATTATTATATTTTGAACATGATGTAATATCCATATATTCCTTCATGCTTATAACATATATTCGTTCATATTGGTAAAAAGCATGATCTCTGCAACTACAGCCAGTTTCGAGCTCTCGTAATTTGACTTAGTGAGTGAGTGTTTTCGTGTTTTGAGTGGTTCCTTTTGTCCCAACCTTCAGTTAAAGGTCAGGGGCTTCGTTTCGGTTTACTTCCCGAGCTGGTGAGTGGTTTTTTTTTGTGTGTTGTTTCTTCGTTTGTTTACGTTTTGACCGGGCCGGTTGGCACTGTCTGGGCGCCGCTATTAATGATGGCGACTTCCGGAGGTGAAGATAAGTGTTCCGACCTCACTTCCAATGGTACTCGGCCGCCCCGGTGGCGCAGTGGTCTAAGCGATGGCCTCTGATCATTCGTCCGAAAGGGGTCTAGGTTCGAATCCCAATGAGGCATGGATGTTGTGTTTGCCTTACGGCACTGGCTCTTTCCCTTCCCTGGAACCAGTGACCCTAAATTAGGGACGGGCGACTGCTTATAGCCCATTGAGTTGCTCACGATGGTCGTTAAACCTCCAATCAATAAAAAAAATATGGTACTCGTTCTTCTTCTTCCCTACCTGGCTTCACTACGCCGTCTCCCCCTTCCGGCGGAGTTCAGCTGCCTTCCGATGATGCTTCTTCTCGCTACCCTCCTGCTGTGATGTCACCGATCAGCTCGACTTCGTCAGCGCTCCTCAAGGATCCTGTTAACATGGACACTATTCCTGCTGCATCCCCTGGGCCTATAGCGTCGTGCCATGCGGGTCCACCCTCATATTCAGCTGCGACCACAAAATCTCCTCCTGCTGTTGCTGAGATGTACACTGATGCACCTAGTTTGAAATCTCACCTTCACCGTGTTGGGAACTCTTTCCAATTGGACATTCCAGTAGCTTCACCAGAAGGACAAACCTTCACTACAATCCTGGATCGAGGAGTTTGTTTTGTCGCCTTGCCGAATACACCTCTCTATGTGTATGAAGACGCCCTAAAAGGTATGTTTCCATCTGATTGTATTCAATTTATGGCGCGTCGTCCTACTATTGTAACTGTTTATTTTAAGAAAGCTGAATATGCTCACGAAGTTATTTTGAAGGGTCTCGCTATTCGAGATCAGCATTTGTACCCTGATCCCGTTGCACATCGTCCTGTGAGTGTATCATTTTATCCAGTGACACCAGAAATGTCAGATTCTATGTTATATGTTGTTGCTTCTAGTTTGGGTCGCGTTGTCGGCCCGATACACACCCATTCCGCAGCGCCCGCTAAGCCGGATAGCCGAGCGGTCACCCGTTCTATCCAAGGAGCTCGAAGAGTTGCACGGATTGTATTCCCTACACAAGATTCCATTGAAGCCTGTCCCACTCAGTACAATGTTAAATGTGGTGATCATGTGAGACGTATTGACGTGCTTACTCAATTTCACTGTGGGAAGTGCAAGGAATTTGGACATAATCAGACAGAGTGTAGATATGCCTCCTCTCGGCCGCTTCCTACTCTGGATCGTTTACCTCCTTCTCGGAACGCAGAGCCAACTGTCTCTGCACGTCCTTCCTCAGCATCTTCCACAACGTTGGATGCTGAGTCGGCAGTACCCCAACCACCACCTGTAACTGTTGCTCACTACCCTGATCTTCCATCGACTGCACCTTTCCGCACCCAGGATGTTCCTGGACATTCAGATGGTGGCAGCGGTGTTTCGGATGCTGAGGCTTCAATCGCAGATTCAGAGGATACCTATTGCAGTACTGGTGACCCTGCCCCAGTGATGGATCTGTGACAGACTCCAGATCTCGAAATGAGAAGCGACTGGCTACCCGCGGTGGATGCGCGAAGGCTAAACACGGAAAGCCTCCTATTCACTCTCCTCGTGCTTCAAGTAGGAAGCGTACTTCTCCAGCTGCGTTCAAAGATTATGAAAGCCGCCCCGGTGGCGCAGTGGTCTAAGGCGTTGGCCTCTGATCATTCGTCCGTAAGGGGTCCGGGTTCGAATCCCGGTCAGGCATGGATGTTGTGTTTGTCTTACGGCACTGGCTCTTTCCCTTCCCTGGAACCAGTGACCCTAAATTAGGGACGGGCGACTGCTTATAGCCCATTGAGTTGCTCACGGTGGTCGTTAAACCTTCAATCAAAAAAAAAAAAAAAAAAAAGATTATGAAATGTCTATGGACATTGAGGTGTCCTCGGGTGTTCCTCCCTTTGAGGATTTTGCACAACAGCTGCGGCATTACAAAATATTAGAGCAACCTATATCTCATAAGCAAATTTATAGTTTGCTCTGCTTTGATGTGAAAAGGCCTGCAATAAAAGCTCTTGTTCTTGAAGCGGGTGCGCTCATACCGTCTGTTCTTCAAGAGCTCACCATTGTGGCAGCAGCTATTCAAAGTGTGGAACGAAGCTTCTGGTGATTATGGCGAACTTGTTGTAACGATTCTCCGCCAAGTTGAAAAGTTGAAGGCTGTTACTTCCACAATACATCAGCCGACAGTGGATTTGACTATTCCAGATCACGACGTTTAATTGTAGGGGTTTTGCTACCCCGGAGGTTAACTCTCTTGTGTACGAGGATTTGGTTTCTGCCCAGGCAGATCTTCTACTACTACAGGAGACTAACTGCGATGCACATACCCCGTATCATTTATGGCGTACATGGCCATATACCTTTGTCCATGACTATCGTTTTGGGAGACGGGGCGGTGTAGCAGTTGGTGTTCATTCCCGTCTGTTGCATCGCTTCTCGTCTTATGCAGTTCAATCTATATCTCCGGGTCGCCTACAATGTTTTTCGTTTACTATTGATAATGTTACCTATCATGTGCTTAACGCACACTTCCCGCAGAATGAATCTCTAGTGACAACCTTTTGTGATTGTCTTCGAGACGCCCTTGCTGCTCTACCCGCTCAGGATTTTGTTATCCTGGGTGAGGATTTCAACTGTACTCTCGAGCCTTCCCTCGATAGGTGTTCATCAAGAGGTGAATACCGTCGTAATCTCACATCTTTGCTTTCACCTATCATTCATGACTTTCAGCTTGACGCTTTTCGACATTTACGACCAACTGACATTTCCTGCACGTGGCATGGTCCGGTGACACTTGGCTCTCCATTGGCACGACTTGATCGTGTGTATGTCTCGGCGACGATGACTCCGTCCATTACAGACGTGGTGCACCTTCCTACGGTTTCCTCCGACCAATGTGCAGTATGTCTCACTGTCTGTGAGACTTCTACACCTTCTCGTACACGTCGCACGTGGACTTTTGATGATGAGCTTCTCACGGACTCTGGTTTTTGTGCCGCAGTAAACCAATTTCTGGCCGATAGGCGATGTCTTTTAGACTCCACACCGAGTGCTCTGCATCTTTGGTTGAAGGTTGAGAGTGATCTGCAGTTCTTTGTACGTAATTACTCCTTTACTGTTCGCACCGAACGTTTCCAGAAGATTGCCAATCTACGAGGTCATCTGTCAATTCTGACTCCGGCACCCCCTATGTACACCGTGTATCAAAATGATCCCTCTGCACTTCTTAAACCATTGGCACGGCAAGCTGTCCGGCTGATGCGCTGGCGTCATATCTCCTCGTCTGCGCAGTCGTATGAATACTTTGCTAAAATGGAGTCTAAGAAGCGAGCCTCATCCTCCATATACGACATCTCCGCCTCGCTGATGGTACCGTTACCGACGATCAATCCGTCGTGTGTTCCCATGTTCGGAATGCCTTTGTGGACTTGTACCAAGCGGTACCGCAGACTACTGATCTTTCTTCTTCCTCACTTCTTTCTAATCTCCCTCAGGTCCCAGCTCATCTTTGCTCTTTCTTACAATCGGATTTTTCCCCTTCTGAACTCCGAGAGTCGTTCGCGTCTCTTAACCCGCATGCTTCTCCAGGACCTAACGGTCTTCCATTTTCCTTTTACCGTGCTTTCTTTCCGTCTTTACTACCCTTTCTCTCCGCATGTTTCTCTTGTGCGCTTCCTTCTTCTGCGTTACCGCCGGACTTTACTGTAGCACATATTACTCTCCTGCCTAAAAAGGGAGACCTTTTGGACTTGACAAATTGGCGCCCCATTTCAATTCTCAACTTAGATTATAAATTCTACACTAAATTACTTTTTCGCCGACTAAATACTGTCCTTCCTTTTCTTGTTTCTTCCGACCAGTCATACACTGTGCCTGGTCGGTCCATTAATAGTAATACCACTTTTCTAATTCTTCTTACCTTCCTTGCTCGTAAATTTTCTGAACCTTTGGCACTCCTTAATATCGATCAAAAATCTGCCTTTGATAACGTTTCTCACGATTATCTCTGTACTGTTCTTGCTTCTTTTGGTTTCCCTCCTTCTTTCGTTTCCATCCTTCTCAGTCTCTACCGGGATGCCCGTCTTCACGTTCGGACGGCCTACTTTTTGACGGCGGCTGTGCCTTTCCAACGTGGGATCCGGCAGGATTGTCCCCTTTTGGGACAACATTTTGCCTTGGCCTTTGAGCCCTTTCTTTTTGCAGCGAAACGATCCCTTCTCTCTGCTATGCCACCTGCAGTCGCAAGCACTATGCATCACTGCTGTGTCTATACTGCTTATGCCGATGATGCTACGTTCTGCTTGCCTTACGATCATCTCTTTGATGTTTTATATCAAGTTTATCGATCCTATTCGGACTTATCTGGTGCCACTCTTAATGCTGAAAAAAGCACCGGCTTATGGTGTGGGTCGTGAGTGGGCCGTACTGATGCCCCATGGGGTGCAGTGTGGTCCTTTTCGTCTCAGAAAATCCATGGTACTTATATTGGGCATCCATTTACGGCAGCAGCTGCTTCGTGGGATGCTTTACGCCCACGTCTTCACCGTACGTCGGGATTCTGGAAATCAACACACTTGTACACTTCCTACCATCAGCGTGCTGCCATTGTACATTGCTACCTCTTGCCACTTTGTTTCTTTACCTGGTCTTCTACTGTACTGCCTACGTATCGTCTTGATCATGTCAAAAGTCTGTGTACATCGATGATTTGGACCACAAAGCACTGGGTCGGGGCGGCGACGCTCAACCTTTCACAGGAGCACGGAGGCATAAATTTACCGGATGTGCACATATATTATCGTGCTCACCGACTTGTTTCCTTTCTTCGGATCTTGGTTGCTCCCACTCCGTCCCTTTCTCCTACCCTTGACGTTCTTCTCCCTCTTCACGATCCATCTTTCTCCTTTCCCCTTTATCTCAAGAAGGATTCCTTCTCTTCATCTTCTATTATTTTTCCTTCTGTCCTTTCTGAAGCTCTGACGTTCCTCCGCGCTCTTCCTCTTTCCCGGGCCCCTCCGACCACCACCCTTGATCTCTTGGATGAACCTCTTTTCTTTTCCAACCTCGTCCATTCCTCCCGACAGACTTTTTTTCTTTTGCCTTCCTGGATCCGCTCCGGTATACTAACTGTTCGCACACTCGTTAACCTCGATTTGACCTGGAAACCCCTTACCTCCTTATTTTCCGATCCTTCACCTTCCCATGCTACTGATTATGCTCTTCTTTGCTCTTCCCTAGGGTTTCTTTATCAATCTCTCGTCAATTCTCATTGCCTCGTCTCTGTCCTTGGTCCCAGTCTCCCTATTCCTTTTTTTCTCTCTATTAGAGGTGTTTCTGTCCCTATTCTCTCAGTTTCCACTGTTTCCTTTTACCGTTTTTTTCGTACACCTACCGCAGCTCCGCACCCAATTTCTGATGTTCCTTCTCCCCTCTCTCAGGCCATCTGGTCTGCCTCTTCTTCTCCTCTTTCTGCACCGTTGGAGTTTAACATTCACTGGCGATATCTTCACCGCCGACTTCCTGTCCCTCTTCTTCTATCCCGTATGTCTCTCCTTTCTTCTTCCATTTGCCCATTTTGTGAGTCCATAAGAGAGATCGACCATATGTACTGGCATTGTCCCATCCTGATTCCTGTTTTGCATTGTGTATTTCGTTTGGTGAACCATATCACTTCTCGCAATCTACCTTTTCTCGCCTATTCCTGGTTGCTTTTAACGAAACACCCTCCATCTCGTTTGCCGGACGTTTGCGCCTTTCTCTTTGTTTTGGTGAAACAAGCAATATATATTTATCATCTTTATCTCCGGAATGCCGCAGACTCTGCTAATCCACTTATTGCGAGTGACACAATCTTCACCTATTTTCGCAGCCGCTTAACAGCTCGCCTCCGTCTCGAATATGCAGGAGCACAGTAAACTAATTCTTTAGCATTGTTTCGTCAGATCTGGGCGCAGGATGCCGGTTGGTTCCGTATTGATGATACCACCATTAGTCTATCGTTTTAACCACTCAGTGCTCCTTGCAAGTTGGAACGTGAGGAGTTTAATTCTTTGTTCTGTAGCCTTTTGTTTGTTGGTTTTTCCTCGCATTGTCGTGATTAAATTATTTTGGAGCTTGACTACTGTGCCCCTGTATCTCTCCTCCTGACACAGTTATCCACCATGTGTTGTTCTATTATGGTGGTGTCCTCATGAGTTTGAGGACTCTTGTTTTTGAATGCGTTGAATGACGTGTTCTAACCTTTTCATTGCTGTTCTGTGTATGTGTTCTGTAGTATATTTGTGATGGAGCTGTAATCCCGAGCAATTTGTATTGTATCTTGGTACTGTACTGAACCATTGACTTGCCTCAGTATTACTATGTTCTATTGTACCATGTGCTAATGGAGGGTTTGTTATGTATATATCATTATTGTTTGTATATTGTGCATTTTAGGGATGAGTTGCTTGATGCCATGGAAATCGGCTGATTCCTACGTTTCTCACTATTACATAACCCAGGGTTCGTTATGAGAATTTATTTGCTCATTTCCTAGTACTTCTGCATTGTTGTTTGCCTCTACCGTATTGTTGCATTTTGCTTATTTCCTAAGTGTTATCATTATATTGTTTTTCATGTACTATTCTGCCGCCGTTTTTGTTTTTTGATTATGTTGCGTAATGTGCAAACTTTAAGTGCATTGTATAGCAGAGGAGTTTTCTTAGTGCCCACGTGTTTTATCTGTTAATCACTTGCATAGCTCCTTGCATGTGGCATTTTTTTATTTTTGTGGTGTTTTTGAGATTTGCACATGTTTCGTTGTTTTTTATAGTGTATAAGTTTGTTGTGGCCGCCCCGGTGGCGCAGTGGTCTAAGGCGTTGACCTCTGATCATTCGTCCGTAAGGGGTCCGGGTTCGAATCTCGGTCAGGCATGGATGTTGTGTTTGTCTTACGGCACTGGCTCTCTCCCTTCCCTGGAACCAGTGACCCTAAATTCGGGACGGGCGACTGCTTATAGCCCATTGAGTTGCTCACGGTGGTCGTTAAACCTCCAATCAAAAAAAAAAGTTTGTTGTGTTTCCTCCCTGTGCTTTTGCATTGTGTTTTTTATAAGTTGGTTACCTATGTCGACCACTATGTTTCCCTGTAAAATTTGCACCATGTTTTTGGTCGCCGCCCCGATGGCGCAGTGGTCTAAGCGATGGCCTCTGATCATTCGTCCGAAAGGGGTCCGGGTTCGAATTCCGGTGACCGGTGAGGCATGGATGTTGTGTTTGTCTTACGGCGCTAACTCTCTCCCTTCCCTGGAACCAGTGACCCTAAATTAGGGACGGGCGACTGCTTATAGCCCATTGAGTTGCTCACGGTGGTCGTTAAACCTCCAATCAAAAAAAAAAGTTTGTTGTGTTTCCTCCCTGTGCTTTTGCATTGTGTTTTTTATAAGTTGGTTACCTATGTCGACCACTATGTTTCCCTGTAAAATTTGCACCATGTTTTTGGTCGCCGCCCCGATGGCGCAGTGGTCTAAGCGATGGCCTCTGATCATTCGTCCGAAAGGGGTCCGGGTTCGAATTCCGGTGACCGGTGAGGCATGGATGTTGTGTTTGTCTTACGGCACTAACTCTCTCCCTTCCCTGGAACCAGTGACCCTAAATTAGGGACGGGCGACTGCTTATAGCCCATTGAGTTGCTCACGGTGGTCGTTAAACCTCCAATAAAAAAAATGTTTTGGTCTATTCATGAGAGATTGTTGGCAATGTATCGCCACTTAAATCTTTTAACTTTGTTTTTTCCGGAGGCTAGTTTTGCTCCAACATATGTAGTTCTCATATATTGTTATCAAATTACTCCTTGAGGCAGGCACCCTGTGTGTTCTTATTCCTTTAGCTTAATGTTTTGATTTCTATGTGTACAATTGTAGACACTGTGATAGTTTTTCACCCGTTTTAACTTTCTGGTTTATTTCTGGATGGGAGAACTGCTCCGGCATTTGTAATTATTCATGTTTGTTCTCAAGTTATTTCTCATGTTTTACCAGCGTGTATGATTCTGTAATGCTTTTAGACCAATAAAGATTGTTTGAACTACAGCCAAAGACATTTTGAACAACAATGAGCAAAATATTTAACTTAATTGTTAAAATACCCGTTTTTTTTATGTCGGGCGTTATGTTGTATCTATGTCTAAAACAGTACCTTATCCAAACCTGACAATATTTATTTTTTATGAGAACTATTTAAAGCACGATTTGCAACACGCACGCAACCAGCATATGCTCAGGAACAGCTTCCACTCCTCACTAATGGCGTGACATCCGGTTTTCCAAAACTCACGGAAGTAGCTAGGTATTTACCAGTATATTCTCTCCAAGGTCTTTGGCTATGTCTTTATCACCAAGTACTCGTGGTTACAGATGACGCTGCTGTTTCAATTGCTACTCGTTGCCTCTGAAGTGCAGCCTGACGTGCCAGTCTATTCTCTCCAAGGTCTTTGGTTTCTCTGGCTTCATTTTGATCACACGGGGGAAACGGAGGACCCCAGGCGGAACCTTACTCCATCTATTCTAGCCTCGTTAATGTGAACTTAGCATCTCACCAACCATTCATGCCTAAAGTCACGTGATCCGACGGAGAAATGTCGGGACCATTGCACCTCAGTGGTTGTCACTACCACTGTTTGGTGTTTCACAATATATGGCCTATAGTTTCACGCAAAGTTCTACCGACAAGAATATCTGGTGAGTGGAGATATCTTATTCTAACCAAGGAGGTTAGAAGAAGAGGAGGTGAAGGGACCCGTTTTGAGTGAAACCAAAACAGATCAGCTATTTCTATCCTCTCTCTGAGGTGGTGGGAGTCTGCGCTGCGAGAGTTCGGGAACGTGACGTCGCTTCCTGTGGCTTAGGGAGTTTTGCTTAGCGCATGCAAACCAAGGATGGAAAGAAGGAATATTTCGGACTTCTTATTTCTTAACATTAGGTTTTTGGTTATATTTTAAACATGGTTACTTGCACATGGGCAGTATGCAAGTAACCATGCGCACTATGCACTTCCGCTCAAAAAATCATTATTTTGTTAAATTTTTTAAAGAAATAACAACACAAGTTTTCCTGTTTTCTCTAGAAATTTTTTATTATGGGAATGAATATTTCAGCCTCAATTTTTTTCATGCCTGTATGGGTAGAGTAAGGGTCCGATAAACCCGTTCAAAATCGCAATTTCCCCTTTGAGATATACAAAAGATTTTCAGATTGGGCGCATTGGCGTAGCCAGCTGATAAAAAGTGGCGTCACGCCAGAAGCACAGGGTGAAGGGCTGTTGCCACCTCCTCCTACTTCTTTTTTTTTTTTTTTTTTTTTTTTTTTTTTTTTGATTGGAGGTTTAACGACCACCGTGAGCAACTCAATGGGCTATAAGCAGTCGCCCGTCCCTAATTTAGGGTCACTGGTTCCAGGGAAGGGAGAGAACCAGTGCCGTAAGACAAACACAACATCCATGCCTGACCGGGATTCGAACCCGGACCCCTTACGGACGAACGATCAGAGGCCAACGCCTTAGACCACTGCGCCACCGGGGCGGCTTTCTTTTTTTTTTTTTTTTTTTTGATTGGAGGTTTAACGACCACCGTCAATGGGCTAAAAGCAGTCGTCCGTCCCTAATTTAGGGTCACTGGTTCCAGGGAAGGGAGAGAGCCAGTGCCGTAAGACAAACACAACATCCATGCCTCACCGGGATTCGAACCCGGACCCCGTTCGGACGAATGATCAGAGGCCATCGCTTAGGCCACTGCGCCACCGGAGCGCCCCCCTACTTCTAACCTTTTTGATTCTAACACACTTGGTTGGTCCACCCTCTCTCTCTCTCTCTTTCAGCTCCTGGTATTACGGCACTGGCTTTCTTCCTTTCCTGCTGGATACCGTGGCCTTAAATTAGGGACAGGCGACTGCTTATAACCCAATGAATTGCTCACAGTAGTCGTTCAAACTTCAATTAAAAGAAGTTCCTTGGCGGTGGCGCAGTGGTCTAAAGCGCTGGCCTCTGATCATTCATCCGTAAGAGGTCCGGGTTCGAATCCCGGTCAGGCATGGATGTTGTGTTTGTCTTACGGCACTGACTCTCTCCCATACCTGGAACCAGTGACCCTAAATTAGGGACGGGCGACTGCTTATAGCCCATTGAGTTGCTCACGGTGGTCAAACCTCCAATCAAAAAAAATTCCTTGGTTGAAACTTTTGATGTTCAGTCAAGGCTGAACTCAATCCTATCAGGCTGTAACATTAAGCAAAAACAGCGAGGACAGAAAAGATTAGTTGGGACGCAGCGCCATCTATTGACGTTCTTCGCATTAACAAACTGATTCCGTATCATTATTTACATTTGAGATTTTATTTATATTCACTTTCACATTAACATTAACAGATGGATATTTGTATTCTGAATTCGTAGTACTTGGGAAAGAGAATTTTTCTGTAGGAACTGGTGTAATTCATGTGTAAATCTCGTTCCTCCTTTATTATTCAACGATCTAGGGCCGAGATTTTGGTAAATGTGTAGAATAGCGTCTTAAATTGTTTCGTCGGAAAAATGTTAGTACCTAGAAAAAGTGCGACGTACAGATTTTAGAGTATGGAAATTAATGGCAATTGGTGCAGAAATTTTGTATTTTAAGTGTCTTTTAAAGATTTTTATCGTAACACTTACCTGCAAGTTCGATGCTGTGAAGAGACGGTAGGCCTAACGTATCGAACGTACAGGTAAATTTTGCGATAAAAATCTTCAAAAGACATTTGAAACAGAAAATTTCTGCACCATTTGCCATTAATTTCCACAACCTAAAACCTGTACGTCGCACTTTTCCGAAGTATTAATATTTTTCCGACGAAATAATTTAAAACGGAAATCTACACTTTTACCTACTATTTTACTTAATATGAGTTTATATAACTGAGGTTTTTTTCTAAAATTGAATTAGGAACGTAATTATCAGAATTAAAATGCTTACCACAAACAACAGTTGAAAGTAACTTATCATTTGGAGTAAAATCCTGACGAGATATTTCTTTCAGCAACAATTGCTTTAGGTTCTGATTTTTTTTTTTATTAGAGGCTTAACGACCACCGTGAGCAACTCAGTGGGCTATAAGCAGTCGCCCATCCCTAATTTAGGGTCACTGGTTCCAGGGAAGGGAGAGAGCCAGTGCCGTAAGACAAACACAACATCCATGCCTCACCGGGATTCGAACCCGGACCCCTTTCGGACGAATGATCAGAGGCCATCGCTTAGACCACTGCGCCACCGGGGCGGCAGGTTCTGATTTGAGGGAAACTCATGGAATGAAAATCCCACGTTTTTCTTCTTAGAAGATGTGCACATCGGCACACAGCAGTAAACCATTTTGAAAATGGGTTGGATTTTGTTGTGAAAACAGTTTGGTTTTAAAAGTAGAAGGGTTTTTTTAAAGAAACAAGAAAAAACGACGAACATACACAATTCCGCAATTCAAACAACGCAGAAAGTGAGGTGTTTATACCTTGGGACGCAGGGCCATCTAACGGCTGAAATCGTCCCCAACGCCCACTGGCCAATCACCAAAAGTCTATTGTCTTCAACGGTAATGTTACAGCCTAATAGGTTCCAGCTCAGCCTTGGTTCTTTTTTTTTTTTTTTTTTTGATTGGAGGTTTAACGACCACCGTGAGCAACTCAATGGGCTATAAGCAGTCGCCCGTCGCTAATCTAGGGTCACTGGTTCCAGGGAAGGGAGAGAGCCAGTACCGTAAGACAAACACAACATCCACGCCTCACCGGGATTCGAACCCGGACCCCTTACGGACGAATGATCAGAGGCCAGCGCCTTAGACCACTGCGCCACCGGGGCGGCGGCCTTGGTTCAGTGAACACTTATTGGCTTCTGTAATTTTTTCTTTTCTTTCTGATTGATACATATCTGCAACCGCAGAGTCCCAAAGTCTGTACGAAATAGGAATAATGGCGGTTTTGTGCTGATTTTGGAGCTTTCACACACACAAAAACTGACAGAACAAAAAATGGCTCATCATAGAAAGTTGTTTACAAAATTTTGAGATCAATTTAGCAAGTTAAAATAGGCTGTTGTTCTTGTATGCTAATACAGCACGTCATTTTGCAGAAATAGTCGTCCCGTTGTTTTTAAATTGTTGAAATATTTTTTGCAGTTTCATTCCAGAACATCGGAGATTAGCGGATTGCATTGTTTTTAAAACAAAATTTGAATTTTGAATAAAAAATTATGCATATTCTCTTGCCCCAGTGAAATGAGATAAAATTCCTTTTTCCGAGAGAAAAGGAAAAACTTGTTTTCTTGTTCATGAGATGTTAGTGTTGTACTCCATTTCACATATCCTGTATTTGATGTCAGTCCTTCAGAAATTTTTAATCTATCATAAAAGCTTTTATCTGTGGTATTTTCCTCCAAGATTAGTTCCTGCAGTTTGTGAGTGATGGCTTACTTTTTTTTTTCTTGAAATAAAATCCCAACAATGACATTGTGTACATCACAAAATCATTAAATCAGAAAAACCTTTTGTTGTTTAATCTAAATGCTCCTCGCATACCGTTAAAAATTTTATGAAGTATGTTTTGAAATCATGGAAGGTGCTCTTCTGTTGTTTTTTTTTTATTTTATTTTAATGACTGACTTCATTTAAAGTTTTCTTCATGTCCTCTTGGAAGTGAAACACACAGGATACCATTATGCTTGTTACATGCAGACGACACAGTTAATTCGCAGTGTCATTCAGTATTTAATTCATGACTGTATGCAGTAAATGCTACCAAAAGATATTTTTTTGAAGTTGCTGTGAAGCCAAAAAATAAAATCTAATATTTTCCCAATATGGAGTCCATAAAAAAATAATCTTCAGGCAAGAAAACCATTTAAGACATGATTATAAAAACAGTGAAATCTTTTTTTTTCAGATATTGTCCCAGACGTGCCCTAGTACAAGAAAGGATCTTCAACAGCATTAAGTCTACTTAACAAGTTCACAAAAGAATCTGGTTTCTCATGACATATGCAGTTTGACACGACTAAAAATCCCGTCCAACGTGGTGGATGATGCAGGATTTTAATGATGGAAGACAAAATTTCAATGAATATGATCCTTGGTATTGGTGAAAAACCTCATATGCATGATGTATGTTCTGAGCAATCAACACAAAAAACTGGGATTTCTGACCATACACCCCTTCATACAAATGGAAAGCTTCCTCAGCATGATGCATGTTCAAAGAAATCCGTGCAGGAACATTACCTATCCAAGCATATGCTTCATCCTACAACTTCAAAAACACATAAGTGTGATGTGTGTTCCAAGCAGTTCACACGGAAAGGTGCCCTTTTCCAGCATACGTTTCTTCATACCGATGAAAAACCTCATCAGTGTGATGTGTGTTCTAAGCTATTTGCACGAAAAGGTGCCCTTTCTCAGCATATGCTCCTTCATACAGATAAAAAACCTCATCAGTGTGATGTGTGTTCGAAACAATTCACACAGAAAGGTGCACTTTCCCAGCATATGCTCTTTCATACAGGTGAAAAACCTTATCAGTGTGATGTGTGTCCCAAGCAATTCACACAGAAAGGTGCACTTTCCCAGCATATGCTCTTTCATAAAGGTGAAAAACCTTACCAATGTGTTGTGTGTTGCACGCAATTCACACAGAAAGGTGCACTTTCCCAGCATATGCTCCTTCATACAGGTGAAAAACCTCATCAGTGTGGTGTGTGTTCCAAGCAATTCACACAGAAAGGTGCACTTTCCCAGCATATGCTCCTTCACACCTGTGAAAAACCCCATCAGTGTGATGTGTGTTCCAAGCTATTTATGCGGAAAGGTGACCTTTCTCAGCATATGATCCTTCATACAGGTGAAAAACGTCATCAGTGTAATGTTTGTTCCAAGCAATTCACACGGAAAGGCGACCTTTCCCGGCATCTGCTCCTTCATACCGGTGAAAAGCCTCATCAGTGTGATGTGTGTTCCATGCAGTTCACACAGAAAGGTGCACTTTCTCAGCATATGCATCTTCATACTGGTGAAAAACCGCATCAGTGTGATGTGTGTTTCAAGCAGTTCACAAGGAAAAGGGAACTTTCTCAGCATATGCTCCTTCATACAGGTGAAAAACCTCATCAGTGTGTGGTATGTTTCAAGCAATTCACACAGAAAGGTGTTCTTTCCCGGCATATGCTCCTTCACACAGGTGAAAAACCTCATCAATGTGATGTTTGTTCCAAACAGTTCACACAGAAATGTTACTTATCCTCGCATATGCTCCTTCATACAGGTGAAAAGCCTCATCAGTGTGATGTGTGTTCCAAGCAATTCACTTGGAAAGGGCACCTTTCCAGGCATTTGCTCCTTCATACGGGTGAAAAACCCCATCAGTGTGATGTGTGTTCCAAGCAATTCACACAGAAATGTGCACTTTCCCAGCATATGATCCTTCATACAGGTCAAAAACACCATCAATGTGATGTGTGTTTCAAGCAATTCACACAGAAAGGTGCACTTTCCCAGCATATTCTCCTTCATACTGGTGAAAAACCCCATCAGTGTGTTGTGTGTTCCAAGCAATTCACGCGGAAAGGTGACCTTTCTCAGCATATGATCCTTCATACAGATGAAAAACCTCATCCGTGTAATTTATGTTCCAAGCATTTCACACGGAAAAGGGACCTTTCCCGGCATATACTCCTTCATACTAGTTAAAAACCTCATCAGTGTGATGTGTGTTCCAAGAAATTCACACAGAAAGGTCACCTTTCTTGGCATATGCTTCTTCATACAGGTGAAAAACCTCATCAGTGTGATGTGTGTTCTAAGCAATTCACACAGAAAGGTGCACTTTTAAAGCACATGCTTCTTCATTCAGGTAAAAAATAT
The DNA here is from genome assembly GCA_039090855.1 of Macrothele yani. Taxonomy (NCBI): domain Eukaryota; kingdom Metazoa; phylum Arthropoda; class Arachnida; order Araneae; family Macrothelidae; genus Macrothele; species Macrothele yani. The sequence continues at coordinate 151,045,002 of CM077009.1, forward strand.
CATCAGTGTGCTGTGTGTTCCAAACAATATAGAGAGAAAGTTGAACTTTCCCATCATATGCTACTTAATACAGGTCGAAATTCCCATAAATGTGATGTGTGTTCCAAGCAGTTCACACAGAAAGTTGTGTTGTCCCAACATATGGTTTTTCATACATGTGTCAAAACCTCATCGGTGTGATGTGTGTTCCAAGCAATTCACACAGAAAGGTGCACTTTCCTAGCATATGGTGCTTCAAACAGGTGAAAAACCTCAATCTGATGCTTGTCCCAAGCCGTTAACAAAGGAAAGTTACCTTTTGAAGCATATTGTCCTTCATATGGGTGAAAAACCTTAGTACGGTAAGCAATTTACATGTAAAAATACATTTTCCAGGTATCTTCTCTTTCATATAGTTGTAAAACCTCATCAGTGTTGGTTGTTCTAAGCAATTCACACGAAATGTATCCAATCAAACCATATGCTGCTTCACACCAACAAACCTCATCAATGAGATATCCTTCAATCAATTGCTACCAAGAGGTAGCCTTTCAAAGCATATGCTCGCCAATGTGGGTATACTGCAGGAAATTCACAAAGACGATTTTTGAAGGCAGATACTCGTTTACATTGGTGAAAAACCTCTTCAAAGTGTAGCCACATTGTTTGAAAGCATTTACACTTGTAGAACATCTGTTGAAGCATGCACTCCACCATAGAAGTCATAACAACAACTGGATAACGTACATCCAGAAAGTTTCTAAATGCCTTCTTTCTTTTCAGCATATGCATTAATGAATTTATTGAGCATTGAGGGATATTAAATACTCTGAGATATATATGACCTTCATACACTTTATTTTAACGATTGAAGTCTAGCTGTTGAACCTGTGAGATATCTGAATTATTTTGAGTTAATATGTAGTTAAAGGTATTGAGAGTACTAATTTATTGAGGTGAAATTTTCAAGGAAAAAATATATACCTAATTCAAAGTTTAATTTGACAGAGAATATGAAGGGAAAATTTCAGCTGCAGGATGCATTTTAAAGATTTTTGCAGAAAAATTACCTGTAATCATGGGAATGAGAACAAACGCTGTGGCGATCATGCCCTCTCAGTGCCTCGGTGATATTCGAGGCTCATCCAAAGATGTGCTGTGGCGGTCGTTTAATGGGTCCCCCAAAGCAGTGAGCATAGTTTGTTTTGTTTGTTTTCACAATCAACTTAGAAACTGAGTATTAATATCCGTTCTAAAAACGATAATGAAAAATTTAGAATTATATTCCAAAGCGAAGCATGTTGCTGCAAGAGGCAAAGGTCCATTCTGTTTCATAATTCTTGTCTATAAAATGCTCATAGTAGCATGACCCAAAGATTTTTATCTAAAAAGAAGCCTTGGATGATGTCAAAGCAGTGCTGGGGTAGGCTTTCTACGGCATTCATTCACATCCCCATGCTTTCAGGTAAATTTTACAGTAAAAAATCTTTAAGATGTGTTGTAAAGCTATATTGTTTACCCCATTTTCAATCAAACAACATATTATACATTAAAATATGTAAACAGTTTTTTTTCTCAAAATTTTTAGCCAAATAATTTAGGTCAATAAACTATACCTTTACAAATATATGTGGATGTAATAAGAAAATTTAGTTAATCTTTTAGAGGATGGATACTTCACTTTCTTTTTTACGAATTCTAATTAATCCAGTGCATCCATTTTGCTATTCTATTTTGTTTTCTAACAACATTTCTGCCAATGGTAGTAATATTCCCCTAGGTAAGTAGGAATATATATATATGTATATAATTTTTTTTTTTTTTTGGAGGTTTAACAACCACCACAGTGAGCAACTCAATGGGTTATAAGCAGTTGCCCGTCCTTCTTTTGGACGAACGATCAGAAGCCATTGCTTAGACCACTGAGCCTATGTGACGGCTCATGTAATTTCATCGAAGCCATGTTAAGTAAGCTGTGCAGGGAAGCCAAAATCTAGTTTGTTTACATCTGAGGACTAGGCAGCAGGTATAATGCATAGCTGTGCCCACTCGTATGGTTAAAAGGAAACACAGCTACCATATAAGTGGGAGCAGTCAGAAAACTATCACATGACATTTGTAGATCAGAACCTGATAATTGTGCATTTTATGAAAAATGTATCATTGTGACTTTCTGGGTAATAAGTCAAAAAGTCAAAAATATAAGAAGTTTTTAAGATTTTTTGGCAGTTGTATTGCACCTTCAGTCATTATGAATAATTAATAAGTGATGACTAGGTGTAAAGAAACTGGCTGTCTGCAATCCTGCTAATTATGCTTTTTATAATAACGTAAGGAACTGTAAATTGCTTCCGTACACAAGTCTATTACAAACCCACTTCCGTTCCCAAACTGATGCTCCGTAGTTCATTCTGCCCCGCTGATTACAAGACAGCTTTCTTCCGTTCTCGAATCAAAAGAGCATTTGACATCTCCTCCGATGTTCCTTCTAGACTAAGTGAATTAAAAAAAGCGTTATCAATTTGGCCACTTAGGCAGGATACGATCCGAACATGGTACATAGATATATCGAAAGAAATAAAAAGAGGCACGCCAATCTTTCTATGCAGCGGTTACGCTCTCTGGAATCTATTCCTTATGTACCAAATGTTTCCTATAAACTCAAGAACGCGCTCAGAAAGATGAACCTCGGTGTTGGCATAAAATCTCCGACATCTTTATATGCTATGCTTAAGCGAAATACTGACGAACTCCCACTTTCCAATGAAGCAGGTGTTTTTGCCGTCCCTCTACAATATCCGGATGGCTCCAAGCAATACTACATTGGGATGACCAAGCGTTCATTTAACATTAGAGTTAATGAGCATAAGAGGAACATAAAGAATGGCAAATTAACCACGGCCCTATACAGAGAAGTCCAGTTCAAGTCCGCCGATCCTATGTTGGATGACATAAAGAAATTAGCTGCCTACTCTACTCCTAAATCCACTGCTATTTGGGAAACATTGGAGATCATTACCAATGATGAGGCCTGTAATGATAGCGTGTCGCTAGAATTACAACAAATTTGGAACCAATTCTTCAAATAATGAATGCCTTTTGTTTTCCTCCAAGGATTCCGCATGCAAAACGAACATGATGCCTCACGCTTTTATTGAATAATTGTGTTCGCATCTCTTCGTTTATTGTCAAGTCAAGTCACTGCGTTCAAATTGTTGAAATGTTCTATTATGCAGTTTGCTGTCTACCTTCCTTGAGAAAGCCATCTGGTTGATGGGCGAAAGCTTGAAAATCTTGATTTTATCTACGCCAATAAATTTGGATAACTAGTATAGTTGTACTATCTTATATGCTTTTCATATTTTTTTCGTGAAGTTGCATGAATGCAGAAACATAAGGCATGTCATTTCTGCTCTCAGGAATGTCCGAGTACCAAAATGAATGTACTGGTTATACAGAATTCATAAAAGTAGCTGTGTGTGCATCGTCTACCCAAAGACTAAGTTATTTTGAATTGAATTTGAGAAAAACTGGCCTATAATGAGCCCATATTTAGTGAAATCCAGAATTTAAGCAAAACAGGAATTTTTGTTTGACGTAATGTTAATTCAAAGCTAATTTGATCATTTTTAATGAACAAAATCGAATGAAATCCCCGGATTTAGCAATTAAGAGAAGAGCAAAGATGATCACTCTTAACAACTAAACATTTAATGAAATTTCAAATTTAATGGGGCAGGAAAAATCTGCTGCACACTGTCCTAGAATTGAGAGAAAGGTATGGTGGCATACAAGATGAAATTGCAACAATCTACTGAAATCTTTGTGTTAATGGAAGAATGCTGATAGAAAAGCAATGGGAGTGTGTATATCAAATGCTCAACAAAGGAGTTTTTCAAGAGAATCTCCACCACAACTTCAAGGGTGCTATGCCTTGGGAGTATTGTGTCAAAAGCAGGGCTTGACAAATATGTTCTAGATCTATAAGCCAGCTCCAAAATTTAGGCGCCAGGTGAAACAAAGTCAATAACACATGAACAAAAACATGTTTGGTTATGACGCTGGAACGAAAAGCGGTAAACCATATTTGTTGTCATTTTTTTCTTTTTACCCAAACCACTTATTGCAAAATAAAGTTCCAATTTGCTTCATAATTTTCTTTTTCCACTCTTTCAGTAGACGATCTCAAAAATTAAAATTTCATATTTCGATTTTATTGAAATACTATTTGCGGATGTCATATTTTGTACATATTATTTATGTGTAACAAAAAATTCGTCATAGAAGACTGCAGTGTGCTAAACAAGTTCAACACAGGTAGTGACCATAGATTGGTGAGATGTAAGATGCACCTCAACACTAAACTTGAACGTGGCAAGCTCATAGGACAAACAAAATCTATTGACATAACCAACCTTAAAAAACACCATAATACCTTCAAGTTAGAACTGAAGAACAGGTTCTCTGCTTTAGAAGGCCTAACATCGGAAGAAGTGGACATCTCTGAAGTTAACAGAAAAGTAACCAAAGCTCTTATGGAAACAGCAACAAAATTAGCTGGGTCTAAGAACAAGTTGCATGTGAACAAATTATCAGGAAAAACCAAAATGTTGATGCAAAAAAGAAGAGAGATGAGGACAACTAAAGAAGATGTGACTTCCAAAGTGGAATATATAGAGCTATGCAAGACAGTAAGAAAAAGTATCACTGAAGACGTAAGGAAATTCAACTGTGAACTAGTGAGGAAAGCAATTGAAAACAACCAAAGCCTAAAGATAGCAAAGGGACATCTCAGTAAGGGAAGAAAACAGATTATGGCACTGAGAAAAGAAGATGGTTCTGTAACAAGAAATAGAGGCGAAATTTTGACAAGAGTGAAAGATTTCTACTCCAAATTATATGAAAGGGATGATATATGCACTCCAGACATCATGAAAGATACCAGTACCAGAATTCCTCCAGTCCTTCCAGCAGAAGTTGCACATGCAATCAAGAACATGAAGCGAGGAAAAGCTCCAGGAGAAGATGGAATTACTGTAGACATCATACAAGAAGCAAGTGGAGAAATCGAAACAGTACTCGCCCAAATTTTCACTCGATGCCTTAATGAAGGAAAGATTCCTGAGGATTGGAACACCGCTACAATGATCCTGCTACATAAGAAAGGTGACATTGAGGATCTCGGAAACTACAGACCTATCAGCCTCCTATCAGTAGTTTATAAAATCTTCACTAAAGTTCTTTCACACCGCTTGAAGGTAACACTGGACATGGCTCAACCGAGAGAACAAGCTGGATTCAGGAGTGGCTACAGCACAATAGATCATATCCACGTGCTGAGAGAACTAATTGAAAGAGCGAGGGAATATCAACTTCCATTGTGCATGGCTTTTATCGATTATGAAAAAGCCTTTGATTCGGTGAAACCATCAGCAGTTACAATGGCTCTGAAAACCTGCGGTATTGAAGATGCATACATTAATATTATTAATAACATCTATGAAAATGCAAGTGCAAAGATTAGGCTGTTTGAAAATACAACACACGTAAAAATTGGAAAGGGAGTGAGACAAGGTGACACCATATCTCCGAAGCTCTTTAATGCCACATTGGAGGGTGTTTTTCAGTCACTGAGCTGGGAAAACAAGGGGATAAAGATCAATGGAGATTATCTAACCCATCTTCGTTTTGCTGATGACGTAGTCATTTTTGCAAATACCCCATCAGAGCTGCAGAGTATGATCCAGGAACTTGCTGACAAGAGTAAAGAAGTGGGATTAAAAATGAACTTTCAGAAGACAAAAGTGATGTTCAATGCTTTTACAAGAAATGAAGATTTATCGATTGATGGAGAAAAGCTGGAGATAACAGACACGTACGTTTATCTTGGACAGCAGATATCAAGTGAGGGTCACATTGATGAAGAAATTAATCGGCGTACAAAACTTGCCTGGAGAGCTTTTGGAAGAAACAGCATAATTTTCAAGAGCAATATGCCATTATGTCTTAAAAGAAAAGTGTTTGATCAATGCATCCTTCCAGTGCTTACGTATGGTGCAGAGACGTGGACCTTAACTAAAAGAGACATACAAAGGCTGCAGACAACTCAAAGAAGCATGGAGAGGTGCATGCTTGGTGTAACCAGGAGAGATAAGAAGAGGAACTCGTGGATCCGAAAAATGACAAGAGTGGAAGACATCATGATCAGAGTTAAATCCCTGAAATGGCAATGGGCTGGACATACTGCCAGAAGGACAGATCATCGATGGACAGCCGAAATTTTAGATTGGATTCCAAGGGACAGGAAAAGACCCAGAAGAAGACCACATGGGAGATGGGTGGATGAAATTCGAAAGTATGCAGGGGTGACATGGAGGAGACTGGCACAAGACAGACCGTTGTGGAGGAAACTTGGGGAGACCTTCGTCCAGCAGTGGATTGATAATGGTTGACAATGATGATGATGATGATTTCAAAGAACCATTTTTTTGGTAAAATCTGTGAACCATAAAATTCAGAAAAAAATTTTGTAAAAGAAGGGGTGGGGGGGGGGGTTGAATATTTAACTGGTGAAAATTCTAAACAGACAGCAAGAATGCATACTACTGTCAGTTTGTCTTTTATTGACTCTGCAACTTCACAGCACCGCTGCTTAATTTTTCTTTCTGCTGATATCATTCTCTCCCTACTTCTTCATTGTCACTTTTCTTTTCTTGTTTTTTATGCCCTCTGATAAAAACCATCAGTCTGAGGACCCCCTGAGTGCATGATTTCAAAGCTTCAACAATTTTAGATAAATGGTGTAACTTTGAGAATATTTATACTTTTGAACACCATGTATCAATTTTTACAAATTTTCGTCACTCCAGTTTTCGGGAATTTCCTTCTTCCTTTATCAAGATTAAATGTAAAAACTTAAGAGGTGGGGGTGGGGGCATTTAACAGCGCTGGTGAGTGGGAACATTGCGAGGGGAGGAGGGCGGATAGCGATTACGGGAAATCCGTCCGACTTCCGGTTTTGGAAATTTTTCTCCTATTTTCAAGCTGAAATACAAAAATTTATGCAGCAAAATAATAGTTAAAAATACTGAACAGAAGTAACATCATGAGAAAAAAGAAATAATGATTACGGAAAAAATCTGAACTCCGTCGACTTTCCGTTTTTGAAAGTCTCGTAAAGGTGGAATCCGTCCTCCTCCCTCCCCCGTTCAAATTCTGTTTACTTGTGCATGGATCTCCTGAGTGGCAAAAATAACGAAAAGGCGGAATTTCTCGAACTTGTGGAAGGATCTCATGCCTCAAAATTAGGAGGAAATTTCCATTCCGTCTAACTTCCGTTTCCACAAAATCTTGCCTAGGCTACAGCTTCAAGCTGAAATACGAACATATATGCCATAAAATGATAAATAACAAAAACACTAGACACAAACGCAACATTGGGAGAAAAAATTACGATCAGGGCAAATTCTTTTTACTCCATTTAACTACTGTTTTAGGTAAGTTTTGAAACAAAATACCATCCCCAGACGGAAAATGATTCTTTCCCACCCCCATTTTTTTTTTTTTTTTAACAAAATGAAAATTCATAGAATCAGTAGTTTCGAGAGTGAGTTCCGTAGTCAGACAACAAAATTCGTAGAAACTACAGACATTCCGTAATAATTGGCATGTACGACAGTCATATAATCTTCACCTATCATGTTAATCGTGAATAATAATTTTTGGTAGAAAACTGCGATTCACAGGACCGCCACAGAAATCCAAAGATGTAAGACAGAAATAATCATCATATTGAAAAAGTAACTGTCATTTTAAAGTACTTCTGTGCTACTTTTAGCTAAATAAAGAACTAAAATCACTAGCTGTTGCTGCATTACCATAGTTCATTAGTTACACTAAAAAACTCCGTTGAAATTGCGGACAGTCCATAACATTGTCTTTTCTGGATGCATTTTAACTGAATAACGAAAGTAAAAAAAAAAATTCTTAACTAACACAATTAGCGCACCAAAACTAGGCAATGCGATTCATAGAAAAGTTACATGCTACGGAATAGCTTTGCGGGATTCCCAATAGTAGCTGATTCTCACACCATGTAGGCTTCCGCATGCACGAATAGTAACGCCTTCCTTGCGTCATATTTTCTGTCAAAATGCTTCTTAAAGTACAAATATATATAATATATATATATTCTTACAATTTCTTCTTTGCGGTCTTTTATTTCACTGTTACGTTATATTTTTTCTGTTACCGCATTTTCGGTACTTTCCCAATAACACCACCTCTCCTGACAATTACCTTCCTGACTTTTTTAAACGTTGCATCACTTTTTTTTTTTTCCTTTACCGATCTCTGCAGTACCTAAATTTATAACTTTTTTAATAGATAACCTATGGATTATACAACAGAAATTACAGTATTTACTGCAAATTACGAAATTTCAAGTAAGACGAAAATTAGGCGCCACGGCCCAAATTTTAGGCGCTCAAGCGACCTGGCGCCCGGGATTTGTCGAGCCCTGGTCAAAAGAATCGAAAGCGTGTGCTGCCCTACTCCAAGGTAAAAAGGGGATGGATAGAAATAATGCACATACCTTAAATAGATGTCTTTGCAAGTGATTGCAGAAAGGGATAGAGGAGTAATGGCATGTGGATGTCACCTAATGGGAAACATGATATACCATTTCCTGGAATTGCCTTCTATGACCCTTACAACCTCCAAGTGAGCATTGCCTTGTGAACATCGATGCTCCTTTTACTTCATGTGTGTATTTAAACAGTGGCCAGTCATGTTGCATCAAGCAGAAAATCCTGAACATTCTTAAGTGACAAAATGCCTAAGAGAAAAGTGTTCTGTAAATGACAAAGTAGCCATTATCAAAGAGCTACATCAGGTGTGTGTATTTTAACAGTGGCCAGTCTTATGTTGCATCAAGCAGAAAATCCTGAACATTCATAAGTGACACAATGCCTAAGAGAAAAGTGTTCTATAAATGACAAAGTAGCCAGCATTGAACAGCTACAAAATGGAGAAAAAGTTTTACCATATGCTACAATATACGTGTGGAGATGTAAAATAAGCATTTTCATATTTTTACTTGGTTGCTTTTTCACTCCATAACTAGGGATCCCAGAGTCCCATAAAATATGGGATTGTCCCATTTTTGGTTAATGCGTCCCGTTGTCCCAAGAAAAGTCTTCGGGACAGCATTTTGTCCTCTATTTTAGAGTTCAAAACTGAAAAACAAAATCGATGAGTTACAATTTCTATTCTTTTACAAACATTTTTTAACCTCCACGGCAAGCTGACTGTTATCTCCTGTTACGCTATCTCCCACGTCTAACTCTGCGATCAATGCTCTCATTATGTAGGAACGCACAGCCGTGGTAGATTGATATCGGGGGAGGGGAGGGCACTTGACCTAGACACCTGGTGGATACAGTCAGTAATCTAACCGCAGCAGAATTGTCCTCTTCGCCCACACCATTTTAGTACCTTGCTCCGAGAGAAACAGGTTGGTACTTGCAGAGTATTAATTACTGTACAGCTGCTGTTAAAATGTATAGTTTTTCAATTCTCCTGTGGCCCTGTTGAACGTTGAAAATGCTGAAAAGGAAGTGTGATTTTACAGACACTTTAAAAATTGAATTTCTATTTCTAAAAAATCTACTAAATTGGGCGAGACAGATAGAGTGGAGTGTACGGTTTGTGGTTTTTCTTGTTTAGCGTCAAGCATGATGGAAAGTCCAACATTACCCAGTACATTGCTATGAAAAGACATAAATCTGCATCTCGAGCTAGTACAAGTGCAAAAGTCAGTGATTTCTTTACCAAGAAAGTAATAGTGGAAGTGGAAAAGAATCTTGTTGCAGAGGAAGCAACTTTTGTGTATCACACATGTTTCCACAACCAAAGTTTTCGATCAACGGATTGTACATGTAAAATAATGCGTAAGTTATATGATAGAAAATTTACGTGTGGGCAAACAAAAACACAAGCATTAATTATAAATGTCTTGGCTCCTTTTGCAATCAAGCAATTCAAACTGGAAATGGAGAAAGTAAATTATATATCTATTCTGATTGATGCTTCAAACCATGGTGCTTCAAAATTAGTACCATTGATGGTTCGATATTTCATTCCAGAAAAAGGTGTTAAACTATGACATGATTCTTAAAAACAAACAATTGTTAAGTGAAATTCATTCTTCAGAAAATTATTGCAAGATTTAGCAAGACTGATTGATTAATAAGAATAGTGATGAGTAAGAATAGTGATTAATAAGAATAGTTAGAATAATTTTGTAAGACTGGCATATGTGATGGATGTGCATACTAAACTTTCGCCCTCAGTCGTAAGTGTCCCGTATTTTTTTCCAATGTATCTGGTATCCCTATCCATAAATGATTTAGCGAGTTCCCATATTTAACAAAGATTTCTGTCAGTCCTGGGTTTCTCCTTAAAAGTGGATTATGACACAGTGTTAGAATTAGAAATAAATTTTTTACTGGCTCAGTAGGCCACTAGAATTTGCAAACCACTGGTCCGTGAAAAAAAAAAAAAAAATTTAAAAACGTTTGTAATATATGTAGAAAATAATGTATCATTTCAATGGAACTATCTCCAATATTTGTTTTTAAACATTTCATTAGTTCGCAGTCTTAAAAGAAAACCATATAGGAAGGTCAAAGAAATAGAAATTCATTTTTTAATTTGTGACAAATTAGAAAAAAACCCCAACTTACTGGCCATCTGAGCCAGTAAGATAATTAGTTCAGTGGTCCGATGGAAGTTTTATTGGCCAATGGCCAGTGGACCACTGGGTAATTCGAACACTGTGATGTATATCTATTCAGTTCGACTATTTTCATAGGTTAAATTAACATGCTATTTATAATTTTAATGCTGCATATAAGCCAGTTCTGTTTGTTATAAACAGATCTGCAACTTACCTTTCATTGCTATTCCAAAGGTGTTTGTGCACATTTATTTTGTCTCTTGTGCTGTTCTCTTGAATAGTTTCAAAATTGAAATTTTTGAATGTAATGTTTAATACATGTATGAATGCATTTATGCATATTGCCAAAATAGATAGATGATGTGTAATATATTTATGGATGCATGTGCATGTGTGATGCTAAAAAAGACAATATAGATAATATTCATGTGCACAAATTGTTGTATGCTGATCACCCACTCCTGTTGGCAGAGAGCAAAAGTGAATTGGAGCACCCGGTAGCAAACTGGTTGAAGCACTGGTAATGACCATTTGTGTGAGAAGGGTCAGGGTTTGAATCCTAGTGAGGCATTGATAGTTTTTCTTATGGTACTGGCTCTCTGCATTCACTGAAAACAGTGGCCCTAAATTAGGGATGGAAGATAAATTTTAGCTAGTGGAGTTGCTTATGGTTTTCATTAAACCATCAGCCAAAAAAAAAAAAAAAAAAAAGGAAGAAGGTGATTTGCGAAGTATGTTGTGCTGGATGTATGAAGTTACCGTGAAATTCAAACAATGGATAAACAAATTAAAAAAGGAAGTATGGGTTTTGATTGTGGAACTTTTAGTACTGAATGCAAGATAAAAATGGCAAAGGGGTCATTCCATGCCATTTCAACAAGGGATGGTTGCTACATCTTTTTTAAATTTTTGCACAGTTCATAAATCTTTAGATAGTTCAAAACTAATTTTATAAAAAAAAAAAAAAAAATTGACCATTTAGCTGGGAGGTCCCTTGATGGCATTTGGAACATCTCCATTTTTGGAGTTGCAAGTATTTACGCAAAGTGCTAAAACTTTTTCCTTAATTTAGCCAATTCAAAAGCCACATTATTCAGAATAAATTGCTGATTGTTTTGATTTACGCTTTTTTATATTTGAGGTGTTTTAGAAATTTTATCAATGCTCAAAGTTGACTGTTAAAATTTACATTTTTTCAATTTCCGAGCCAAATTTTCACCAGGAAGGGGTCAAGTCAAAACACTCAAACCAATTTTATTGTGCAAGAACCATGGTAACAGTAGAAAACTGGAGTGTTTTGAGCTCTTCCAAGATTTTTTCACTGATAAAAATGGGAAAGTTTGAAATTTTTAGTTTTTCCAGTAACTACACTATCTACCAACAAGTAATTGGACACCCCTGCAATCGACGATATCAGCAGTCCTGATACATGTCATGGCTGCCGCCATTAAATATCATGTGGGAAACAAACACACAACCAGCAGTCGCATGCAAGATGCCACGCAGTTCGGAGCTCTCTGATTTTCAGAAAGGTGTAATCGTCGGGTTTCACAGAAATGGACGATCCATATGTGACATATCCAGCTAGTTGAAGTACCCAAAATCGACAGTGGCCTACATGATTGGCAAGTGGAAGATGAGAGATGACTGTCAGAATGTGCCCCCACCCGGCAGACCCACAAAACTGGGAGTTAGAGACCGACGGGTGCCGGTCAGAGAAATTCGGAAGAACCGCACCAAATCGATGGGCCACATCCGCGAGGAGTTTCAACAGGCATCTGGGAGTGTTCTTTCGATGAATACCATCCGTAAGGAAGCCCATCTGCTCGGTTATCATGGACGTGCTGCCTCCCACAAGCCTTTGATCACCAAGTCCAATAGCGCTGCTCGGCTAATGTGGTGCAAAGAATGTCGACAGTGGACCGTTGAACAGTGGAAACAGGTTCTCTGGAGTGACAAATCAAGGTTCACCCTCTACCGTTCGGGTGACAGGGTCTGGGTTTGGCATCTGCCTGGAGTATGCCTCCTGCCAGAATGTATTGTGCCATCTGTGAAGTTCGGCGGCGGGGGAATTATGCTATGGGGGTGTTTCTCCTGGTATGGCACAGGACCCTTGGTCACAATTCCTGGTAGACTCAACGCCGAGACATACTGCACAATTTTGGATGACCATGCGCTTCCTACGTTGTGGCAGTTATACGGGGTGGACCCATGTTACTTTCAGGATGACAATGTCATCTGTCATGTTGCGAGGTTCACCATGGCTTGGTATGGTGACAATGGGGTTAATCGAATGGACTGGCCTGCGCGGAGCCAGGACCTTAACCCTATCGAGCACCTCTGGGACGAGTTGGAGCGTCGACTTAAGGGGTGCCCCTACCGTCCGAAATCGGTGAAGGAACTGACCTGTCTTCTCCAAGCCGAGTGGAAGAAAATACCGCTGTCCATCGTACAACGCCTGGTTGAGAGTATGCCTCGGAGGGTTGCAGCTGTAATCGCCGCTCGTGGAGGCTCCACCAAATATTGAAGGTGAATAAACTTTGTTTTCCTTTGCTATCACAGGTGTCCAATTACTTGTTGGTAGATAGTGTATATCTCCAGTGTGGTACACTGTGAAAATCTGAATTTTATATCACAGGGACGTCTATTTGGTAACAACATCATACCAAAATTTGACCACTTTGTTTTGCCTAATAACGAAAATATTTGAGATTAAAGTTGCGAAAAAATCCACGTTTTTCCATTTGTTTTGAAGAACAATTTCAACTATCTTTCAGTAGCTAATTGAAAGATAGAAAATGAAGGGAAATGTGTAATCTGATGTATGGCAGTGAAACCTGGGTACTACAAAAGAAACATAGAAGCCGTTTGTGTGCTGGAGAAATGTGTTACTTATGGGGGAGGGGGGCAAGACTCATTGTGTGAGGAATGAAGATGTGTTGCAATTCTGTAATGTGAAGCAAAATGTTGTTAGCAAGGTGGAGACTAATATGCTCCGGTGGTTTGGCCATGTTGAAAGAACGAGTGATGCGATGCTTACTAAGAAAATCTTTTAAGCCCAAGTGGCAGGAAGGAAAGGTAGAGGAAGGCCAAGGAAGTCATGGGAGGACCAGATTCAGGAGTGTCTGCATGAGAAAAAGATTATGAGTATGAAGTATAGAAGATCTTGTGTACGGCGTGTGATGGATGTCAATGAAGCCCAAGTTGTATGTCAAGACCGCTGTAAATGGAGAAGTTTGATACGGCAACAGTAAGTAAAAGTTATCCGGTAGTTTGTATTTCTTTGTGGAGCTAACCTCTGAATCTCAGAGAACAGCTTAGTTATATGTATGTAAGTAAGAAAAATATGTACTGGAGGAAATATAGTGCAAAAGTGATTATTAGTGTACGAGTTTAAGGGGAGGAGTGGGGTGTTAAATGTTGAAGGTTTCAGTTAATTAAACATTAGCATTACAATTACAAGAAAAGATTTAATGAGAAACAAAAACTAGATGATTACTTACATGACTTGTTGCTTAGGATTCTGCTCATAATTAATGAAAAAATAATTAGCCTAGACTTAAATTTAAAAAATTAATTTGCACAAATTTTATAAATATGAATATTGAGCCACTTAAAAGTGACACATCTGCTTGGTAAATTTCGAGGTGTTTTTATTTTACCAAAATGATAATCTCTTAGTGAGTTTTTTTTTTTTTTTGGTCTTGAGATTGATTTCTTGATCTTGTGATGTAACAGTTCATTAAGTTCATTGCTCAACCTCAAATGTTCTATGTTCTTCCAGTGGCAGTTGACAACTCAGCAAGAGTAAGAACATGCAAAACATTTTCATATGACATCCAAACAGTGTCTCTTTTAGACTTTTCAAACAATGTCAATGGTCCCACTGGATAGAAGAAGTGGGCTTTGCATTCCTTCTCTGACTGCTGGATCTCAATCACATGTGCCAGCCACCAACAGGAATCGTAAATGCGTGTGGTATAATCCCTTTCTTTAAGCTCAAGAGAAATATCTGTTGAAAGTTTGGTGATATTCAGTTCCTCAAAGTCCTCCGAAGCTGATGTGATAAAGCACTTTATCCAGTTGCAGTCTACAGGTACAAATCCATGCTTCTCTCTAGTGTTAGGTAGGTATCATCTCAGCATTAGCAAATCGTTCTTCCAGAAGTCTGGTGCTTGACTCAACATCACTTTCACTAACATACATGAAGTATGTTAGTGAAAGTGATGTTGCGTCAAACACCATTACATATTTTTTTCATTAATTATGTGCCCTTTATGTTTTCTGCACAAAAAGTAAACATCTCACAAGGTGTCAGGATGTGATTCCTAGCTACTGTTTGAAGGCTTACCTCAAACACTAGCCATTTGACTGTCCCACCTTTTCCATGAGATGTCCCCAAAAAATTCTACTCTGCATCAAGATGGAAGTCTTTCTTATGATAACACAAGTTTGCAAAGTTATTACCGTTCTTGTACTGTCCAGCTGCTCCATCTGAAAAATATGATTTTCTGTACAAAAGATTCCATGGTTTTGATCTCCACCAGCAGAGCTTTTTGAAAAGCATATACTATACTGTTGTGGTAATATGTTTCGTGCAGTCGCTGATTACACAAAAACTTTTTGATATCAGAGATTGATTGACTGGGTCTTTGTAGTACATTACAAAGGCATGTAAAGTTGCTTGGTCATTTATGCTATGGAAACTTTGCATCTCATCTTGAATAACAAATAATGAGTTCTCAGAAAAATCCCCTATAACTATGCATTCATTACTTCCTAAACTATCTTTTTTGTGTTTTATGTAACAAGACTGTGCTTTAGAAATGAAATGGTGTTTCTTCAGGGAAACTAGTCAATCCAGCAAATCCTTAATTAATTCATCAGTAGACTTTGAAACAGTTATGAGAGCCACCCTCTCAGTCAAAACCCACTGTCTGTATGTCACAGCGTCTAAAAAAATATCATCTTCCTCATCCAAACCATTAGTAATCAAATCTCTTATAACATCTGTTCCAGGGCAATCACTACAACTCCCTAACATACATCTTTTGCTCTGTAAGTCACACAGCATTGAATCCAGTATCTTTGTAGTCAATGTTAAGCTTTGCACCATATAGCATATGTTTGGTGTTCAGCACATACACCCATAGAGTGGGTCTCACAACTGCCTGCCAAAACACACCATTTTGGTTGCAGTTCAGCAAACTTGGTAAACCCTATTTTTTTCTTCAGGGTTTTCAGCACAGAAGTTCTGATACAGTTCTTTAAGGTTGTGTATTATTAGTCTTTTATGTTTGGATTCCTTTTGCCTGTCCCTATTCCTAATAGAAAGTATTTTGCACCAGGGAACATCTTACTGTTCTCATCACTTTCATAAAAAGCTACAACCTTATCAACCACTTTCTCTGGAAGTTTTCTGGACTTCCTCTGTTCTACATTAGGGAGGATATCATACCTCTCAACTAAGCTCTGTGTACTTCTCACTAAGTTCTGACTAGCACCAAATTCACGACATGTTTTTGCTACAGGCCATGACACAGGCACTAAACTTAATATTTTTACTTTCTCTGGCACAGGTGTACTTTCCTTAAATTTTTCTTTCAGTTTATTTAAGAGAATAGTGTACTCATCTTCCTTCAGATCAGTCTTTTTATTTCTAAAGGACTCATCCAAAGTGACATCAAAATTAGCACTTAGTTTCTGTTTCATTGCTGGTGTAACTTTTTCTACAGCTAAGGATCTTTTTTTACTGCTGAGCTTCTTAATCTTAACAGGTGAAAGCCCTGAAGCCTCACATGCAACATTAATTTATTTACTGTTTCATACACTGGGCAAAATGTCTCATCATTGGTTTCTTTTTCATTAAAACTGTAGATTCTTTTAAAACAAGAAATACATAAACTTTTACCTGGAACTAATCCTAAGTGTGGGTGTCTTTGAGCAACATCTAAAGATATTTCAGTAAGACCTTTTGTTATAACTTTTTTATGACACCTGAAAGGATCTGAACAGTTCTTTCCATACAGGTGATGGTATTTGACTAGATACTTCTTCTTATGATACTGGCAAATAGTTGCTAAGTCTCCTAATCTTAAGTTCACAACAGTTTTTTCCTTATTTCTAAATTCACGGAAATCCTTTAATATACATGACATAGGCCCATAAGAAGTCTTATGACAATCCTCATTCACTTTAACTCCCACAGAACACATAATCTTTAACTTCACTTCTCTTCATCTCATGTGTACACCATACCACAGTTTGGAGCCAACTGACAAGGAATGCAGTGTGAGCTCACACTTGCCTGTAACAGCAAGTTGGAACATTTTTGTTCTTGTACTGACATTCAAGATTGTGCAGGTTGTGACAAGACTTTCTTTCCAACAACTCAGCACTTTAGCAGTTATAAATAGTTGGGAATTTAATGTATTTTCTACATCTTTAGGACTTTCAAATGGTTTTTATTAGAACAAGTCTAAAAGAAACAATACCCCCCCCCCCCCACACACACACACACATGCACTCTCCTTAAACTAGTTAAACCTTTTACACCATTTTACCTCTGGAATATATTTTTCTTTCAATTTACAGTCTACAATATTCAATTAGATCCATGGTTATTTAATAAATTGTAATAAAAAGGTAATAAATTGTCCTTCAAAACAAATGGAAAAGCATGGATTTTTTCACAACTTTAAGCTCATATATTTTCGTTATTAGGCAAATATTTGGTGTAAAATTCAGATTTCTACTGTGTACCCCACTGGAGGTATAGCTACTGAAAAAAATAAAAATTTCAAAATTTCCCATTTTCATCAGTGAAAAAATATTGGAAGGGCTCAAAACACTCCCGTTTTCTCACCCTAGATATAATCTACTATTGCCATGGTTCTTTCACAATAAAATTGGTTTGAGTGTTTTGACCCCTTCGCTGTAAAAATTTGGCTCGGAAATTGAAAAAAGGCAAATTTCAGTAGTAAATTTTGACCACCAATAAAATTTCCAAAACATCTCAGATAATAAAAAAGGACAAACCAAAGTAATCAGTATTGTATTCTGAGTAAAGTGGTTTTTGAATTAGCTTAAATTAAGGGGAAAATTGCAGCATTTTGCATAAATGCTAGCAACTCCAAAAATGGAAGTGTTCCAAGTGCCATCTAGGGACCTCCCAGCCAAACGATCAAACTTTTTTTTTTATGACATTGATTTTGAACTCTCTAAAGATGTATAAAAACAACTGTGCAAAAAATAATAAAAAATGGGTCAAGCAACCAATTTAAAGGAAATTTGTTGAAATAGTATGGAATGGCCCGAAGAGATAGTCTGGTTGAATGAAATGAAATTTCATCATATTTAGCAATCATGTTTGACAGAGAAACAAATTAAATGGCAGAAATTACTACATAAATGAACTCATGTTTGGAAGTCATAACTGTTTTAGGAGGATTTCACTGGAATGACGTGTTCTCAAAAAAGTCCTGACTGGCCTAGTCTGATGTACGGCAATGAAACCTGGTTACTACAGAAGAGACGTAAGAGTCGTTTGTCTACTGGAGAGAGGCATTACTTACTGGGGGTTTGTAGAAAGATACATTTTAAGATCATGTTATGATTGAAGATGTTATGCAGATGTCTGATGTGAATCAAAGTGTTAGTAAGATGGAGACAAATATTCTTACTTGGTTTGACCACGTTGTGAAAGTCTGACTGCTGTGATGCTTACTAAAAGAATTTATTCAGTCCAGTTGGTAGGACAGAGAGAAAGAGGGTGTCCAAGGAAATCATAAGTGGTCCATGTTCAAGAATATCTGCATGTGAAAAAAATAATGAGTATGAAGTATAAAAGGTCTTGTGTGAGATGTGATGGATGTCAGTAAATACCGAGTTGTGCACTAAGTTTGTTATGATTTGAAACATTTGGAACATCAATCATAAGTAAAATCTAGTTCCATCACTTTTAAACTTTAATCTCGCAGGTGAGATTTCTTCGAAAAGCTAACCTCTAAATCTCAGAGGACAACTTTTATAAAAATGAACATATATATATATATATATATGTGTGTGTGTGTGTGTGTGTATCTACAACATGCTAGAGTAGGCATGCAGAATGCAATTTCTGACAATGTTGTGGCTAAATTTAATGGTCCTTATGTGAATGATAATGGTGAAAGATGAATGGAACTCTGCATTGAGAATGGTTTGTTTGTATCTAATGTCATTCAACCACAAGTACATCCACACATATACTTGGGAAAATCGTACTCTTGGTCAAAAGAGTGTGATAGATTTTGTTGTATACGATCAGCATCTGAAACACTTAGTTGTTGACACTCATGTGATGAGAGGTGCAGATGTCAGTTCTAATCATTATTCGGTAGTGTCACAAGTGAAACTGAATGTTTGTTAGAGGAATAGGAAGAGGTCAAGATGGAGAGAATAAAAGTTGAAAGGCTCTCTGAAAATCAGCAGCGTTATTCTGATGTACTCAGAGAATGACTGAAAGAGCTGTTTTTTCTGTAGTACCAAGATTTCACTGCCATACATCAGAGTAGGGACAATTACACTCTCATACATAGCTGTGAAGGTCTTGAGAACCCATCATTCCTGTGAAAACTCCTCAAAGCAGCTATAATTTTCAATGAAGAATTCACTCCCCTACTAATTTCACCATCCAATTTGTTCTCCCTGTCAAACATGCTTCCCAAATACACAAACTCATTTACCTTGTCAATCACTATGCCATTTAGACTTATATTACATTCAGTACTACCAGTTCCTCGCTCCAAAACCATAACTTTGGTTTTTCCCTTATTTATACTCAGTTTGAATTTCATGCAAACTTCGTACATCCGGGACAACATACTCTGCAACTGACTTTTGCTCTCTGCCAACAGGACAGTGTCATCAGCATACAGCAGTCTGCACACATGGATATCACCAAGACATAAATTAGTATTATAAATTTTGGAGTCGCACATGCACGCATCCATAAATATATTAAACAACCGTGGTGACATTACACAACCTTGTCTGACCTACACCAATAGAAAACCATTTTGATAAAACACCATTCATTCGTACACAGGCTCTACTGCCAGCATACACGGCTTTTACACTATTAAGTAGATTTCCAGTAACACCATAATTATTCAACACCTTCCACAAAAGTGTCCTATTTACTTGGTCGTAAGCTTTCTCTAAATCTATGAAGGCAGCAAAAACCTTTCTTACCAACAGCCAGATACTTTTCAATCATCATGCATAATGCAAAAATTTGGTTAGTCAGGCATGAAACCAATCTGGACATCCCACACTTTCTCTGATGTAAGACCCCATACTTTTTCAATAATGACCTTACCAAACACTTTCCCTGGGACACTCAGTAGGCTACGATAGTTCTTGTGCAGTCAGTTTGATCCTCTTTTACCTTATGCAAGGGAACAATGGTGGCATCCGTCCAATCCCGAAGGACTATTCCTGACTCCCAGCACAACAGGCAAATTTCAGTTAACTAGTCACTTACAGATTCACCACTATATTTCATCATCTCGCAAGTTATGCCATCCACTCCAGGAGCCTTACCATGCTGGAGAGATTTTAGAGTTTTACACACCTCTTCTCTTGAGATCCCTCCTGTGCTTCCATCCTTCACATTGACAACATCTTCTTCTGCCTCAGAATGACCTTTGCTTTCCTGATCTAATAACTCACAGAAGTATTGACCCTATCTTTCACTTAACTCATTGGGCTTCCATATCATTTCCCCGATCTATGCTTCACACAACTTACAACTTTGTTTCCCCTATTTTTCCCCCCGAGTCTCACGTACTTCCAGAAAGTTTTTTCTATCTTTCCAAAAAGCCAATTCATGCCTTTCCACCTTCTCCTGCCTCTTTTGCCTTACTCTAATGAACCAGCTTGGATGCTTCATGCTTCTTATAGCCATATTTCTCCAGAAAAACTCTTATCTTGCAACATCCTCAAACATGATTCCTTCTTTCTCTTTACTGCCTGTTCAATCTCTCACTATTCCACCAAGTGTCACCTCTTTTGTTACCCACTATTGTGGTGCCACAGACCTCTTCAGCAACAGTGACAACAATTCTTAAAACATTCTTACTTCTTTTCTACATACCTCTCACAAGACTTCAGTTCCTTCAGTCGTTCTCTGAGTAAGTTAGAATAAAACTGATGATCTTCAGGGAGCCTTTCAACCTTTATTCTCTCCATCGTAGACTTCTTCCCATTCCTTTTCCTCCAACCAACATTCAGTTTCACTCGTGACACTACCAAGTAATGATCAGAGCCAACATCCGCACTTCTCATCACACGAGTGTTAACAACTATGTGTTTCAGATGCTGATTGTAAACAACAAAATCTATGACACTCTTTTGACCAAGAGTACAATTTTCCCAAGTATATGTGTGTATATACTTGTAGTTGAAAAATGTATTAGATACACACAAACCATTCTCAATGCAGAGTTCAATTAATCTTTCACCATTGTCATTCACACAAGGATCATTAAACTTACCCATAACATTGTCAGAAATTGCATTCTGCATGCCTACTCTGGCATTGAAATCCCATGCTGTTATAACTTTCTCTTTAGCACCAAACTGGCTCAAAACAGCATTTGGCTCATTCTAGAAATCTTCCTATCACAAGGTTCCGAGTGATGAGGAGCATACACTATAACAGTTACCATTCTCTGAAGTTTCAATTTGAAACGAATCCAAAGAATTCTCTCACTTATGGAGCTATATTGAATCAAGTTGTTCTTCATCTTCTCACTTAAAATCACACCTAAACCAGCCTGTCCTCTCACATTATCTAATACTCCAGACCACACACTCACCGTTCCATTTACTTCTTTGTCGTACAGCACTGGCTCTCTCCCTTCCCTGGAACCAATGGCCCTAAATTAGGAACGGGCGACTGCTTATAGCGCATTGAGTTGCTCACGGTGGTCGTTAAACCCCTAATAAAAAAAAGTGAGCTGCCTGTGTGCCAAAACCAGTGGGAAGAAATGGCGACTGCCATGGAAAAGGCGTTTTGCGTGTTGGAGTTTTGTGACTTCATTTTGTGGTTGTTAGTCAAAGACCATGTGTATGTGCCACCTTTGCCAAGTACATTGCACGAATTAAAGATGCCCATTCAGCTTGCACTGGCGTCAATGACTACGGACATGCTTCATAATGTATGGCGTGAAATGTATTAGCATTTAGATGTTGTCCGCATGACCCAGGGGAGCCACATAGAACATTTGTAAGATATGGAATCAAAATTCTAAACTTCCTTCTTTATTGTGCAACAATGTGATCTCTGTATCTATGTTCATAAACCAAGTATTGTCATTTGTATTCAGGGCAATCATTTTGAATTACCATGCATTTTCAGTTGTACTTTTTCCTACAGCTTTCACTGTTTTTAACTTTTATTGATTTCAGTCATTTCGTAGAGTTACAGTACATGTAAATACTGTATGTACACTAGTGGGCATTAAAAAAAAGAGGATAATCTACAAAGTCTTGGAATACTTGCAATGAATGAAATGAATCTTGAGAGGAACTTTGAAACTTATTAAAAGGTTTACGTAGTGCATAACTTTGCAATTAAATCATAAACAGGAAATATGCACGTGTTTACAGTAAGGATAGAATAACTCACCTTCGTTTTGCTGATGACGTAGTCATTTTTTGCAACGACCCCATCAGAGCTGCAGAGTATGATCCAGGAACTTACCGACAAGGGTGAAGAAGTGGAATTAAAAATGAACTTTCAGAAGACAAAAATGTTGTACAATGCTTTTACAAGAAATGATGATTTATCGATTGATGGAGAAAAGCTGTAGATAACTGATGCGTGCGTTTATCTTGGACAGCAGATATCAAGTGATGATCCCATTGATGAAGAAATTAATCGGCGTATAAAACTTGCCTGGATAGCTTTTGGAAGAAACAGCATAATTTTCAAAGAGCAATATGCCATTATGTCTTAAAAGAAAAGTGTTTGATCAATGCATCCTTCCAGTGCTTACGTATGGTGCAGAGACGTGGATCTTAACTAAAAGAGACATACAAAGGCTGCAGATAACTCAAAGTAGCATGGAGAGGTGCATGCTTGATGTAACCAGGAGAGATAAGAAGAGGAACTCGTGAATCCGAAAAATGACAAGAGTGGAAGACATCATGATCAGAGTAAAATCCCTGAAATGGCAATAGGCTGGACATACTACCAGAAGGACAGACCATTGATAGACAGTCAAAATTTTAGATTGGATTTCAAGGGACATGAAAAGACCCAGAAGAAGACCACATGGAAGATGGATGGATGAAATTCGAAAGTAGGCAGGAGTAACATGGAGGAGACTGGAACAAAACAGACCGTTGTGGAAGAATGTTGGAGAGACCTTCGTCCAGCAGTAGATTGATAATGATGGTTGACAATGATGATGATGATACAGTAAGAGCAAACATATTGTTGTTGTCCAGAACAATGAACGTAAGGCGTATGTTTGCCTCTAGCACACAGAAGGTGCTTATAACAACTCTGTATTATTAATGAGTCTGTCAATTAAGGCTTGTGGAATGAACTGCCACTCCTGTAAAAGGGCTACATGGTGTTTCTGGGACTGGTGTTCAGCCACTTGCCAAAGCATACCAGACGTGCTCGGTAGGATTCATGTCCGCCGAATATGCTGCCTAGTCCACTTGAGCAATATCTTCTGTTTCTCGATATTCATCTACTAGTTGAGCTGAGTACAGTCTGGTGCTATCATCCATCAGGAGGAAATGTAGGCTGATAGCATCCCTGAAGAATCTTACATACAGGCCCCATAACAGAAAGTTCCTGATCAGTCTGCGACAGATATCATGATGCCACAAAAAAACCTGTGGTGGTCAATGGGCAAAATAACTACTCAGGGTGTCTACTGATTTCCAATGAAGCAAATTCATGACTTTTTCATGACATCTTCAGTTAAATTTATGACTTTTCGACAATGCGTGGCACAATGACAACCATAATCTAGTACTCTTGGCTTGAGATCCCAGGATTTTTTTTTTTTTTTACAAACACTGAAATTAATTCCATGCGACAATAGTTTGGGCAAAACTGATGTGTCTATAATATCATTGCTGCTAAAATGGCTATATGGTGGGAATATTTTTTAATGAACCCCTACCTGAAAGCCAGTTGAGATGAAAGCTGAATGTAATTCTTATGTCACTAAAATTGCTTAACACGAATAATGTAATTATGTATGGCTTGCACTATGCCATTCACCAAATTCCATGTGTTTAAAGAAAAAAACATTCAACTCTCCTCGAGGATGGGGTATGGTTATTTTCAGAAATATTTATCATTGCATCTATTAATACACAAATTCTTTTAACATGGTAATGCTGTAAAAACTTACAAGTTTTTATTAAGGCAATATAAAAACTATGAATGTACAAAATTTATGGAGACTGAAACTTCACAGTGAAAGACTCAGTGTTTACGTATCTTAGCTAAACTGGCTATCTCAGAATCTAGAACTTCAGCTTCTTCTTTTGCCTTTTCTATAAGCTTTCTTTTCATATCTTTGAGTTCTTTTTGTTCTTGGACTGCTCTGCTTTTACGATTGGTCCACTTCGTCTTCGTCAGATTTCTTCTTCTTGAAGGCCTCTACTACTCTTTTGGATGAAGCATTTTTGACAGCTAATGTCATTGATTTTGTGATGTCCATATTCAGTTCTTTCCCACTATTAGCTAAACCACCTAACGATTGCATTGCACTGTAAACACTTGCAACAACTGCATCTTCTAAGTTTTCAATTAAAAGTTCTTTGTTAACAGAAAAGCATCTTTCAACTGCAGCATTGCCATGAAACATTCATAGCAGCTTCTGTAAGAACTTGATAGTCATGGTTTGCACTTTGTAGTAAATTCATCAGGAAGTGATCCAGTTTGTCCTCCTTAGGATTGAACTGTTTCAGTTGTTTTTTAGAAGATTCACAAAATTGCAAATATTCCCTCTTCACAGCATCAGCTTTTGATGAAGCCATATGTTTTTATATATATATACATACTGAGTGGCCACTTTATTATGACCACCTGACAGTTTTAAGCAAATGAGCTATGGCTGCCCGCTGTTGCCCCCAGAGGGCGAGGCTAGTATAAAAAGGGAAAGCTTAGTGCATGCGACAGTAGTAGAAGTGATTTTTGAGTGACGAGATGGGTAAAAAATGCGATTTGACGGACTTCCAACGTGGGATGATTGTAGGAGCTCGGAACCATGGAGTGAGTATCACCGAAACCACCACATTCGTGAAATGTTCAAGAGCAGATGTTGTTAAAGTGTTTAAAGACTGGACTGTCAGCCAAAAACTGGGTCTACGTACAACGTGTGGTCGTCATCGACAAATGACTGCTCGGGCGGAACGGAGAGTGTCCAGACTGGTAACAGACAACGGAAGGGCAACAGTGCAGCAAATTACAGACCATCTTAATCAAGGATCCCCTCAAATGATCTCTGCACGCACTGTTCGCCGTACATTGCATCGGATGGGATATGGCAGCCGAAGGCCTGTTCGAACACCTTTGCTGTCTGCAGTTAACTAGAGAAAACGTCTCCAGTTCGCACAAGGATTAGACAGTCGATAAATGGAAACAAATCATGTGGTCCGATAAATCACGTTTTCAGCTGCACCAGGCCGATGGCCGAGTGAGAATTTGGCGGAAACAGCACGAAAGCATGGACCCCAAAATGCATTACTACAACCCTTCAAGCTGTTGGAGGCAACGTTATAGTTTGGGGAATGTTTTCCTGGCAAGTTTTGGGCCCTTTAATTCGTATTGATCAACGTCTGACTGGCACATCACATCTAAACATCGTTGCGGACTAAGTGCATCCTGTCATGTAGATGGTTTATCCCAAAGGCGATGGCTACTTTCAACAAGATAATGCGTCCTGCCATAGTGCTCTTATTGTACAGCATTGGTTTCAGGAACATGCCGGTTAGTTTACTTTGCTTAGGTGGCCATCACAATCTCCAGATCTCAACCCCATTTAGAATTTGTGGGAGGAAGTTGAACGGGACAGACAGCTGGATCCACAACCCTGCAATCTCACACTCCTGGAAAGTGCTATTCATCAAGCATGGTCTCAGATTCCACAAACCACCTATCAACATCTCGTGGAGTCCATGCCACGAAGAATCGACGCAGTATTAAAGGCGAAAGGTGGCCCAACGAAGTACAGAGGGGGTGGTCATAATAAAGTGGCCCAACGAAGTACAGAGGGGGTGGTCATAATAAAGTGGCCAATGAGTGTATATGTGGGTTTTCGATATGTGACGTCATGATGGTGAAAGGCCGAGACCGCTACGCGTAGGAGAGGCCGCTGGGTGGAGTGAGCGTCGGACGTCGGCGCGTCACTAAAACATGCTTCCACAGACAAGAAGTAGAGCTAGAGAGAGTTCTGAAGTGTAAACACCGAGACTGGGCTGTGTGTTCGATTGGTGTTCGCCATGTTTGTATTTCTTAGCGGAAGAGCAGGTTCTGTTGTTATTGTATTCTATATCAATTGTAAGTGTACAACAGATTAAATGTGTGTGTGTTCAGAGGTCGTCCAGCCCGTCCATTATTTAAGTGTCGTGATTCGATGGAACTATAGTGGGGAAGTTTCCCAATACCTCACATATATATGTCATGGGGCATGGACTACACGCCAATTTATAAGGGTGCCCGTTCGTGTTTTTTTTTTTTTTTATAGGTGTGCAAACTTGTCTTCATTCAGGTGCTGATACAAAAGAGAATCGTGACCACCCACTCAATTTCATTACTTTTGCATTACTTCATAACCACCCACTCAATTTCATTACTCTTGCATTACTTCATAACCACCCACTCAATTTCATTACTTTTGCATTACTTCATGACCACCCACTCAATTTCATTACTTTTGCATTACTTCATGACCACCCACTCAATTTCATTACTTTTGCATTACTTCATAACCACCCACTCAATTTCATTACTTTTGCATTACTTCATAACCACCCACTCAATTTCATTACTCTTGCATTACTTCATAACCACCCACTCAATTTCATTACTTTTGCATTACTTCATAACCACCCACTCAATTTCATTACTCTTGCATTACTTCATAACCACCCACTCAATTTCATTACTTTTGCATTACTTCATGACCACCCACTCAATTTCATTACTTTTGCATTACTTCATGACCACCCACTTAATTTCATTACTTTTGCATTACTTCATAACCACCCACTCAATTTCATTTCTCTTGCATTACTTCATAACCACCTGCTCAATTTCGTGACTTTTATTACCAGTAGACACCCTTCTACTAGATGCGAAAAACAAATATTTGCACCGGTAAAAATTTAAGAAAAAGGAGAGAAAAGAACTGACCATCTTATATTTCTTCTCCTTATGTGTAATTTAAGTACTACAGCAATTACAGTGATTTGCAAAAGTTTAAAACCACCTGTTGGTATTAGGAGATTTCTGCTGATTGCGTCAGCTACTGTCTGTATTACTCAACTTCCTATCGGTGTTGCATCATCCTACAGCGGAAGCTGATACAGTTGGGGGAAGCGTGCAAGCGTCAGTTTGCTTCTGGTTTTCATGCCGAGAGGTTTTGTACGTATTTTCTGTATAGTTAAAAATGGGCAAAAAGAAGCGTCATTAAGTGTTACTCAGAGGGCACAAATAGTGACTTTATATTTTGAAGGATACTCTGAACGTGACAAACAGAAAAGTGAATGTGGGCAGGACTGCTATTCACAATACGATCATGAAATATCGAGATACAGGTGGATTTAGAGACCGAAAGAGAAGTGGACGTCCAAGAAAAACAACCTCACGTGATGAAAATACCATAAGGCGATTAGTTATGTGTTCTCCGAGGAGTTTGTGCAGGAAAATCAAGGCTTTTCTACATTCAAAAGGGTCTGATATTAGTATAAGCACTGTTTTCCGCCGTCTTAGCAAAGATTTTGGAGTAGTCTTATAAAGCTGCACATAAACCTAGACTAACTTATGTCACAGAGACTCCAGTTTGCGAAGCGTCATCAATTGTGGACTGCTGAAAATTGGAGCCAAGTTCTTTTTCCGATGAATCAACTGTGTGTCAATTTGAATCACGAGAAGCGCGTGTTCAACGACCAAAAGGTTTGATGAAAAGTACACCGTTAGCACAGTGAGACATCCGCTTAGTCAGGTGATATGGTACTATTTCATTATCCTTTTTGCCGACAGGCACTACCATAACTGGCTCATTGTATGTGGAAATGTTACGTGAGAAGCATTTAACTCATATGTAAGTGCACAAATGCACAATCTTTATGCACGATGGTGCTCCGTGCGACAGAACAGAGACAGTAGAGGACTACCTACAGAGGAAAAACAACTGTACTTGACTGGCCCGGTAATAGTCCCGACTTCTTTTTTTTTTTTTTTTGATTGGAGGTTTAACGACCACCGTGAGCAACTCAATGGGCTATAAGCAGTCGCCCGTCCCTAATTTAGGGTCACTGGTTCCAGGGAAGGGAGAGAGTCAGTGCCGTAAGACAAACACAACATCCATGCCTGACCGGGATTCAAACCCGGACCCCTTACGGACGAATGATCAGAGGCCAGCGCCTTAGACCACTGCGCCGCCGGGGCGGCAGTCCCGACTTTAACCCCATCGCAAATATGTACCCCTTTTTAAAAGACAAGGTAGCAAAAAAAAAACAGCCATCAAATTCCCAAGCTTTGACTAACGCGATAAAGTACGTGTGGTGTAAAGGCATTTCAGATGACCACTGCAAATCTCTCATTGAGAGTATGTCACATCGTATTCTGTCCGTAATAAAAAACAAAGGTTGCCACACAAAGTACTGATTTCGGCCTCTTTGTGTTCTAAAGAATGTAAATATTCATCTGTGGTGTCATTTTTTTTTTAATATCTCTGACTAGTAATTAGTTGTTTCTTTGAAAATCTTAATTTTCAATAAATTGACAGGTGGTCTTAAACTTTTGCAAATGACTGGTAACTAGACTAAGGCTGTAACATTAAGCAAAAACAGCAAGGACAGAAAAGGTGAGTTGGGACTCAGCACCATCTATTGACGTGGTTCGCATAAACAAACATTGATTCCGTATCATTATTTACATTTGAGATTTTATTTATATTCACTTTCACGTGAACAGATGGATATCTGCATTCGTAGTAGTTGGGCAAGAGAATTTTTCTGTAGGAACTGGTGTAATTTATGTGTAAATCTCAGTCCCCCTTTATTCTTAAACGATCTAGGGCTGAGATTTTGGTAAATGTGTAGATTAGCGTCTTAAATTATTTTGTCGGGAAAATGCTAGTACCTGGGAAAAGTGCGACGTACAGATTTTAGAACATGGAGATTAATGGCAAATGGTGCAGAAATTTCGTATTTTAAATCTCTTGTAAAGATTTTTATCGTAACATTTACCTGTAAGTGCGATGCTGTAAAGATACGCTGCCGTAGGCCTAACGCATCGCTACCGCTATGTCAAGCGTCACGGTAACGGTAGCGATGCGTTAGTCCTACCGCAGCGTCTCTTTATGGCATCGCACTTACACGTAAATATTACGATAAAAATCTTTAAAAGACATTTAAAACATGAAATTTCTGCGCCATTTGCCATTAATTTCCATAATCTAAAATCTGTACGTCGCACTTTTCCCCAGGTACTAAGATTTTTCCGACGAAATGATTTCAGCCGCAAATCCACACATTTGTCCACTATTTTACTTAATATGAGTTTATATAACTGAGGTGGGGTTTTTTTTCTAAAATTAAATTAGGTGCATAATTATCAGAATGAAAATGCTTACCACAAACAACAGTTGAAGGTGACTTGTCATTTGGAGTAAAATCCTGACGAGATACTGCTTTCAGGCACAGTTGCTTTACGTTCTGATCTGAGGGGAACTCATGGAATGAAAATCCCACATTTTTCTTTTCAGAAGATGTGCACACGGCAGTAAACCATTTTGAAAATGGGTTAGATTTTATTGTAAAAACAATATTTTGGTTTTAAAACTGAAAGGTTTTTTTTTTTAAAGAAACAAGAAAAAACGACGAGCAATACACAATCCAGCAATTCAAACAACGTGGAAACTGAGTTGTTTATACCTTCGGACGCAGTGCCATCTAACGGCTGAAAACGTCCCTAACACCCATTGGCCAATCACCAAAAGTCTACTATCTTCAACGTTAATGCTACAGCCTGTTCTTCATCCAGTTCAACCTTGACTAGACTGAAAAGCCCTCTGGCCAACAGTATCTAGGCCGTCCCGGTAGCGCAGTGGTCTAAGCGATGGCTTCAAATCATTCGCCTGAGATGGGTCCGGGTTCGAACCCCGGTGAGGCATGGATGTTGTGTTTGTCTTACGGCGCTGGCTCTTCTGCTTCCCTGGCACCAGTCACCATAAATTAGGGACGAGCGACTGCTTATAGCCCATTGAGTTGCTCACGGTGGTCGTTAAACCTCGAACAAAACAAAAATTATGGAATAAAATGATATTTAACAACAAAAAGGACAGAGGCATTCCTAGAAAAACAAGTTCCGATTACAAAACAAATCGCTCCGACCTACTTCCGTTTTCGTAAATTTTTTCTCCCTTTTCAATCTCAAATACAAACATTTATGTAATTAAATGATGATTAAACAATATTTTATTGAAGGAAAAATACCGCAACGGGCGGAGCGATTACGGGGGAAATCTTCGCTGCCTTCAGCTTCCGTTGTCGAAAGTTTTTGCCTCCATTTTAGGATTACGGGAGAAATTTTCGCTCCGTCCAACTTTCATTAGCAGATTTTTTTTTCAATCTTGAGCACAAACATTGATCTAATAAAATGATATTTAATTATCATACAGGGCAGAGTATGGTTATTAAATATCATCGCGAGAAAAAGAACGGCTACTGAGCTCACTCTAACCTGTTTTTGGAAATTATTGTCTCTATTTTCAAACTGAAACACAAACATTTATGTAATGAAATGATATTTAACCACAATCCTCTCTTGGAACATCACAAGAAAAACATTTCAATTGCGAGAGAAATCTTCACTAAGTCTTACTTTCGTTTTCGGAAGTTTTGGAAGGCGGAAAATAATGGTCGGTAGTTTTCAAGAGGATTTAATAGGGTTCTGTGGATATCGTTTTTGTCTATAGGACCAAAATCTGCGACTTACGTCGCTGGTAGTTAACACTGCACCAATAGATGGGTACGGCTGGTTTATAGAAAAGTGGTAATGTGAGGTAGACGGTTTGTCATAGCAGGATTCCACTACAGACGTTATGGACTGTATGAGAATGAAAGAGGCAGAGGTGAAACTCCATTTTAAGCATCAGCAACCGATCAATGGAATATGGGGGTGGAAGAAAATCTCACATTCAATCTGTTAACTTGTATATACTTCTTTTAGTAACGTTTTTCATGTACTCGTAGGGAGTTTTTACTGTAACTATGAGTTTAATCTTGTATCGACGGTTTGGTTTTATTGACGTCTCTCATTCAAAGTGACATAAATCCTTTGTTGGCATAATATAATTTCAAAAGATGTCAGCCTGAAAAACTTTCTCCAACGGTCTGAAACTACACACAAAGAAGTTATGAGAAAACGTATTGCTTACCAAATTTGAATAATACGATTTGGGGGGGGGACTAAAAAACGCTCCAGCAGCGCCCCACCCCACCCCATGCGACCGCTCGCCAGCGAGACTGGCCAACCCAACCCTGATTGTCCTATGAATTTAAATTTTTAATCATGTTTTGAATAAGATTACCCAATACATGATGAAAAGCCTCCAAGGCTCTCTGCGTAAACATCTTTTGTATGCTCCATCTCTTTTGGAAAGATTATATAGATTATTACTCCACTTTTTTTAATTTGATGAAACACACCTGTTGGAAACTAATATGAATTATGGATTCAAAACTTGTAATCATATTTTGAATCAGTGGCGGCGGAACCATCCGGGCGGCCTGGGCCCTGTCAATAATTTCAAGAATTTTAGCCAATATTTTTATTTTATTTGGCATATGTGCGATTTTTTGTTCTGATGTGCCTCAGGAAGTTCCTGTAGGTAAGTGGTCAGGTAGTTTTAATCCCTAACAAATCTCCTAAGGCTTTGTTTTTTTTTCTGTTTGTTCCGGGAAGCGGGAAGGGAGGGGTGATGCACCACGATTCGAAATTTCGGGCCCGGTCAACGAACTTTACTTTCCACTGCCCCTGTTTTGAAATAAATTGCCAGAAACGTTGCGAACTACAAATACACAGCATTTGTGACCCCTGAAAGCTAACACATAATTGCAGAAAGAAAAAAGCTTGTTTACCACTGTTTCAGTGCCTATCCTGTGCTATGTTCTCCTTTTTGATCTCTTACAAGATAATTTAAAAAGATGCTTACACAGTCATCTTTTCTTGGCAAAACAACAACAACTACTACAAAAAAAAAAAAAAAGTTCCCACAGGTCTGTAGTAAAAGAAAAAAGTAAGGTAAGAAAAGGATTTCTGTATGCATGTATCAGTTATAGCACTTCTATGCCTCAGTAAACCCTGTATGTTCTTCATAAGAACATACAGTGTTTACTGAGGCATATAAGTGCTTGGTTAGAAATTACATGAGATAAAGTGTTATGTTATTATTTCAAATTATACGTAGGAATGGCTTTTAAAATGAGTTTATTAAGAATGAATACAGCACTGCAATTAATAATAGATATAAAGAGCTCTGCATGTCTGAGGAAAAGCAGCGATAGTTTTTTTTTTTTTTTTTTGATTGGAGGGTTTTTTTTTTTTTTTTGAATTAAAGGTTTAACGACCACCGTGAGCAACTCAATGGGCTATAAGCAGTCGCCCGTCCCTAATTTAGGGTCACTGGTTCCAGGGAAGGGAGAGAGCCAGTGCCGTAAGACAAACACAACATCCATGCCTCACCGGGATTCGAACCCGGATACGTTCGGACGAATGATCAAAGGCCATCGCTAACACCACTGCGCCACCGGGGCGACATGATAGTTTTGTAAACATGACATCTGTAGACCCCCTTTTTTGTTTTTTGCAGCATTCATTTTTTTATTGGAGGTTCAACGACCACCGTGAGCAACTCAATGGGCTATTGGGAACCTCAACGAACTATAGGGGGCGCTGCGCAAACATAAACAAACTTCTTTAGTACGGGTAACGTCGCACGTGTTTCCATAAAGTCGAATGTTAGAATGGCTGGTTTGTCGCTTTCAATCCTTGAAATAATGAAATTTGTGGACGCTTCCAAAAATTCAAGATGCATTAAAGAAGGGGAAGTGATTGTTAATGTAGGCCATATAATTTCTTGTGGAATTAAGAAGGAAGATGAAAGAGAAATTCTCATAGTTTCGCACTGCATTCAGTCCACGGCAATAACGTCGTCGCCTCACTCCATCAACGGTGTTTTAGATACAAGTAACAGTGAAATTTCTGTAAAGTCATTTGAGTGCTCTTGTAAAGCGGGCAGAAGTGGAACGTGTAAGCACTGTGTAGCAGTAATGCTTTACTGTAACAGGGAATTTTTAATTTTACATTTTCAGGCAAGTGATATAGTAATACCGACAGGGGTGTTCTAATCCGGATTACTATTAAAAGCTGACATTTCGTTTCACTTGACGTTTCCCAGGACCCATTTTCAATACTGTCAACAATAACAATTGTAATTTTTGAACATTCTGTTCCTCAAAGTGTTTGTGAATTGGTAATTGTTGATAATCATTGGGTTCTGCGTTTTTGAACCGATGACTGTTGATAGAACATTGCAAATCTTGTTCCATAATGAAGTTTAAATTTATATGGATAACAGCAATTATTTGTTTTCAAGATTATGTAGAAATGCGGATTTTTTAATTACTACTATGCAATAAAAACATGCTGCCTTGTTTATTATTCCTTCAAAGACGTTACTAGGTTAATAGCATTTCACTGGAAAGATTTCAAACGCAAGGCACAAACGTTTATACTAATTTGTGAAAAACATAGCCGAAACCTTGGGAACGACATTGCTGGACACAACAATATGATTTGTTCTTCTTCACGGAATTCTCCGTTATACAACTCTCTAATTCCAGAATGAATGCAAAAATACACCAAAC
The DNA here is from genome assembly GCA_039090855.1 of Macrothele yani. NCBI lineage: Eukaryota > Metazoa > Arthropoda > Arachnida > Araneae > Macrothelidae > Macrothele > Macrothele yani. The sequence continues at coordinate 151,078,894 of CM077009.1, forward strand.
TACGACAACTGAACGTAATGAGCGATCTACCAACAGCCAAGCATTGAGCCCAAAACGTTACCCGTACTACAGTAATTCTTCCTTTTGCCGCTAGACGGAGAGCGGACCGCTGAGATTGACAATAAGCAGTCGCCGTCCCTAATTTAGGGCCACCGGTTTCAGGGAAGGGAGAGAGCCAGTGCCGTAAGACAAACACAACATCCATGCCTCACCGGGATTCGAACCCGGACCCCTTTCGTGCGAATGATCAGAAGCCATCGCTTAGACCACTGCGCCACTGGGGCAGTGGTCTAAGCAATGACTAGACCACTGCCCCGGTGAGGCATTTTTACCACATGAGCACATGTGGTAAAAATATTTTTCAATAGAACAATTTGAGGAACAAAAGTGGGTGATTAAGGGTAGTATGAAGGAAAGATAAGGTGGCGTATTTAAATTCGCATTGCTGCAACTTCACGTATCGGGTGTCCGTTGCATGTAGCGGCTTAGTTTCTATTTTATAGCTGATGTTAGTCGAAATTGAGAACTTGCTAATTAAATTTTGATCTAGGAATTTTCTGGTTCGTATTCGCACCTGAATATTCCTTCGGCGCTATTTATACGATATATTATGCATTGAATCCAACACTGGCTATGAATTTCTCACCAACTCCTCGCGGTAACAGATGGCGCTGCTGTCTCAATTGCTGTTCGTTGCCTCCAAGGACAGCATTAGGTTTGCCATTCTATTTTCTCCAAGGTATTTGATTCCAAAGACTTCTTTTCCCTAAACCGACTGAGTGATTTGATTACAAGAAATCGGTTGTTTGACTGAGTTTGGAGAAGATATTTTCTGAGTTCCAGCTATGAGTTTGCATGCCCGTAACCGCGTTCTTCCTACATTTTTTTCCCTCCTCTGAGCTACCTTATAGTATTGCTCTTTTAGAAATTCTGAGTAGTATATAATATGTAGGAGCTTTCGTCCGTATTTTAATAGCTCTTAGAAAGTTCTTCAACAGCTTCAGAAAATCTCTTTTGAAGCAATGACTGTTTCATGATGTTAACTGCACGGATTTTTTAAAGCATTTTAATTGTTGTCATAGCAGGACATTGCATTTTATATGGTTGCTACAGTTCATATCTTCATACATCTAAAGGTCGAAAATCGTCCGACTAGCTATTTGTTGAATGGATAAAAACACTAAGTTAGCCAGCATGGAGCCTCTGCTGAAACATTCTTCAGGGGAAACTATTCAAGAAATAATTGTAAAAACGGAGAAAAACGAAACCGTCATCTCGTCAGGGGAGAAGTCCAGTTTTACAAGACATCAGCTGTTAAATGTGACAGAAAACTCTTGCCATTCTGGGGTGTGTACCAAGAAAATAAAGAAAAGCGAACATCCACAAGTCCCTAAGGGTAAGAATATTCACGAGTGTGATGTGTGCTGCAAGAAATTCACAGTAAAAAAACAATTATTGGAGCATATGCACCTTCATACAGACGAAAAAGCACACCAGTGCGATGTATGTTTCAAGCAGTTTACTGAGAAAGGTAACCTTTCAAATCACATGCTGCTCCACACAGGTGAGAAACCACACCAATGTGATGTGTGCAGCAAGAAGTTTGCTCGTAAAACTGCTCTTTCGAGTCACGTGCTCCTTCACACAGGTGAAAAACCACACCAGTGTGATGTGTGCTGCAAGAAATTTACACGTAAAGATCAACTTGCAAGTCATATGCGCCTACACACAGGTGAAAAGGCTTGTCACCAATGTGTTGTATGTTTCAAGCAGTTCACTGAGAAAAGTAGCCTTTCTAATCATATGCTTCTTCACACGGGTGAAAAACCTCACCAATGTGATGTCTGCTCAAAGACATTCAGACAGATAAATCATCTTTCAAGACATATGCTGCTTCATACAGGTAACAAACCTCATCAGTGTGATGTGTGCAGCAAGAAATTTACTCGTAAAGATCAGCTTGCAAGCCATATACGTATTCATACAGATGGAAATCCATATCAGTGTGTTTTGTGTTCCAAGCAGTTCACAGAGAGAAGTGGCCTTTCAAAGCACATGCTTCTGCATTCGGGTGAGAAACCTCATCAATGTAATGTGTGCTCTAAAAAATTCAGACAGATAAGTCATCTTTCAGGTCATATGCGCCTGCATACAGGTGAAAAACCATACCAGTGTGATGTGTGTTCTAATAAATTTGCGCAGAAAAGTCAGCTTACAAGACATGTGCTTCTTCATACTGGTGAGAAACCACACCAATGTGATGTATGCTCTAAGAAATTTAGGCAGATAAGTCATCTTTCGAGTCATATGGCCCTTCACACAGGTGAGAAACCTCATCAAAGTGATGTATGCTCATAAAATTTTGCACAGATAATAGCTTTTAAAGTATGACCTCATAACAAACTGCATCACTGTGATATATGCTTGAAGATGTTGCAATAAATCTGTAGTTTAGTGTTCTAAATTATTTGGCAGAAAATTTCTAGAAAAATATACATATTTTAAAGTATGTAACTTGATGTGAAATGGTGGGAAAAAATTTAGCTTTACAACCCATTTTAAAGATTTTTACTGTAAAATTGACCTGCAAGTATGGAAGTGTAAATGCACACTGTAACCAGCTTACCCCAGCACCACTGTAACATTGGCTGAGGCTTTGTAAATTTAGAACTATTCTCACACTACAGCCAGCTTACCCCAGCACCACTGTAACATTGGCTGAGGCTTTGTAAATTTAGAACTATTCTCACACTGCTGCCAGCTTACCTCAGCACCACTGTAACATTGGCTGAGGCCTTGTAAATTTAGAACTATTCTCACACCAGCCAGCTTACCCCAGCACCACTGTGACATTGGCTGAGGCTTTGTTAATTTAGAACTATTCTCACACTGCAGCCAGCTTACCCCAGCACCACAGTAACATTGGTTTAGGCCTTGTAAATTTAGAACTTTTCTCACACTGCAGCCCACTTACCCCTGCACCATCGTAACATTGGCTGAGGCTTTGTAAATTTAGAAGTCTTCTCCAGAGCAGAGCAAATTGATGTAAGATATAAAGGCATGCTCTGCACGTTGTTTTGCACCCATAAAATGGCCACCGCAGCATGAGCAGAAGATCGTTTTGACAACGCAGCACTTCTGGGGGTAAGCTTGCCGCAGCGGGTTTTTACATCAACCTTCCCGAATGTGCCCAAATTTTTACCAGCCACCATGTCTGGTAAGGTCTACTTTTTACCAGACACTTGAAAAATCTTACCAGCCAAAATATAAACTAATTAAGTTCTAAATGAACTAATATTAATGAAAAGATATTTAATGCATACTCACAAATTTTTTGATTGATGCAAGCCTATTTATGACATTTTAAAAACAAAGCTGCATATTAGATACAGGCCTGGGCTAATCTGCAAGATCTATACATTTGAAGCACGAGCTTGGACAATTTTTTTGTAAATATTTTTGCAAATTTGTTGGTTTTTTTGGTGATATTCATGTCTAATTTACGGTTTGCATCCATTAAACAATTCAAATAACATAAACTTGAATTAATATTAGCTTTATTAAAATTGATCGATATTGTATTAACACAATGCTAGTTTGGGTTTTATTTTTTTTTCACAGTATAAATGCTAGTTTGGGTTTTATTTTTTTACACAGTATAAATGCTAGTTTAGGATATGCATTTTTTTTTTTTTTACAAAGTATGATTAAAAAAACAAACTTGCATAGGTCTTTATATATATAAAACTGAAAGCATAAACTATTATTTAGGTAGGGTAGGAACTTAGGATTTTCATTTAACATTTGTAGGCACTATGCCGGACTTTCCCATCACACGTATCTGTCCACCATAGTTTGATAGCACCACATGGTTCATATTGTTCAATGGGTGGTCCATTGCACCTAATCATCATCAAATCATTCAAAGTATGGTGGTTCATGTTTGCCCTGAAACATGATTTTATTCTGTTCATAGCAGAAAATCCTTGTTCACAAGCAGCAGTACTGCATAGCACTAGCTGCATCAATTCCATTAACTTTAAAATGTTGCTGTATTTTGTGTCGCATCTTCTTCAGCATAGAGTCGACTAAACAAAGCCTCAAATGCTACTCTTTTTCCAGTCGATGTCATTATACTCGTCGCATTGCTTTTTAGCCTACAATATTCTATCATCACTGAATCTTCATTCCCATTATTTTTTATTATTAAACGACACACCTGCAGGAGTTCTTCATTCCCATATTCATTGATTTCAGTGTTGTTGTCTGGAAAGTGAGAGGGTTTAAAATTTTTGCCAAGGGAACAAATAAGACCCTTGGAAAAAATTTTAAACCCCATTATATCAAAAAAAGATTATTTATATCAAAAAAGATTATTTTCAGTTACTGAAAATAATCTTATATCAAAAAGATTATTTTCAGTTACTGAAAATAATCTTTTTTTATATAACTTTTAACTGCAACAGGCAGTTTTCTCCTATCCTCTTCAAAAGAACCAAGTTCATTTTGGCTTTGCTTAGAAACCAATTTAATATCACGGAATGTACCATCGGAGATCAAACCATGAAGTTCAGTTTCACGGACACCTTTCGGACATAGGAAATTTTGTAATCTTGATATGCACATTTTCATTTCATTAACTCCATGATGTAATACCAATTTTTCTCTTTGTAGAAACAGGGATGTATCACTTAGCAATTTACTAAAATCACACATAAAAAATAAGAATTTCACAAAGCGTGCACTTGTCGGATGTTTCAAGAACCCTTTAGCTTTAGCCTTCAGTTTACTTGCTTCATTTTTGTCTGCACATATGTGCTGCAAATGGCTACAAATTATGTGTATATTGTTATGCAGTGCAGAAACTGCTCTATACTTGACATGACCCATCGGATGCTGTTTATTGGGCGGCACACATTAAGAAAGTCAGCCACTTCCTTTACATTTCGTAATAACTTCGGACTTTTATTATACAGTTTATACAGTCCCTTTATTACATCCTCAAAAGTTGTCAAGTAGCTCACATCATTGTTGGCATCATTAAAGGCAAGTTCTAATCTGTGGTTCAAACAGTGAACCACAACTAAACCATCAACTTTATCTTTCAGTTGTTTGGCAACACCTTTAATTGATCCCATGTTCACTGATGCTCCATCAAAGCAACTAATCTTTCTTTCCAATTAGTAATGCCTTTCTCATTCATCATTGTTTCTATGGCCTCCATTGTGCCAGATGCATCAGCTTTCCAAAGAGGCTGAAGACCAAGAAAAGAAACGTTTTGATTTGGCCCATCCATATACTGGATGTACACAATTTCACTTTCTGACATACTTTTGTCGGTTGAGGCATCTGACTTTATTGCAAGAAAATTAGATTTGTTAATATCCTTTACAAGGTTGCTTTGAATTTCTTTTGCTATGTAGCTTACAAATATTTTTGCTGCCTGATCATTAATGTATGTGTCACTCAACTGAGTTCCTAACTTTTTCTGAATTGCACTTAAACTTTTGAAATCATTAAATGAAACATTGCCTTTTGCAATTGTTTATGAAATAAGAAATAACACCTTCATGGATTTTTCTAATTCTTGGGTCATCTTAGATACAGCTATAGCAAGAGGAGCCTCAGATGGTTTGGTCTGTGCTTTGTACACAGAACATGCTTGTTGATGTACATTATGACTTTTAACCTGAAAAGTATACATAAAAGACTATGAGAATTTGCACTTGGAATATCACTTACATAATTTGTTTAGATTTCTAAAAATATATTTAAACAAGTTAGTAAAATCATGCAATGCATTGATTATGATACGCTTTCCAACATACCAGAAGTTATTACTCAAGTTATGAGGATAATGGCTGTGGAGTAAATCTCACTCCTGTGCTCTGACCTTTGACCCCATTTCGATGATATCAAACAGAATTGGTTCAATATACCTCCGGAACAACATACTAAAGTTTTGTTGCAATGGAAGCATTTTTAGTCAAGTTATGAGGATAACGGCTGCAGAATGAATCTCGCTCCTGTGCCCTGACCTTTGACCCCATTTTGATGATATTCAACAGAACAGGTTCAGTATACCTCTGGACCGGAACAACACGACAAAGTTTTGTCGCAATCAAAGCATTTTTACGTAAGTTATGACGCATAAGGGCGACAGAATGGATTCTGCTCCTATGTCCAGACCTTTGACCCCATTTCGCCTATTTTCGATAAGGTTCGTTCCCAGGTTGTGCCCTACGACATACTAAAGTTTCATCGAAATCGAACCATTTTTACGCGAGTTATCGTGCAGAAAGACGGACAAAGCTGGATCCTATACGCTTCTTCAACCTACTGTTGGAAAGTGTAAAATAGGGCAGTAACATGCATATTTTAACATATGGTGAGTAAAACGCTGTTTCCTAAGTCTGCAGTTAAAAAACCACATTTATTACCGAATGTTGGTAATCCTGAACTTTAGTGTAGATCTTTTCACCGAAATGCGTCTCCGCTGCATGTCGCAAAAACCTATCTACAAAACGGACACAAAGGGGGCGATATGCTGTTGTTGCAATAGTCATCAATAAATTTTTCTGATAATCTTCCAAAAAATAAGCATTTAACTTTACTAATTATATGTCAACTAGTTCTCGATATATGTAAACTATAATATTATCATCTTTGATTTTTCGGAAAATCCTGACAGTTTTATTAACTCAAAGTTGAAGTTTTCCAACTATTAATAGATAAAATAAACTTTTTGTTTTAAAAATCATTTAAAATGTCAATTTATGATAATATTTTTTTGATCTAAAATGATTATTATCAGTTAACTTTATCTAAAAATGGCTAGCCTCCGGCGTCGGTAGGCGCTACGATGTTCCCGTTTTCAAAAACAACAAAGAATGAAACAAAACATGATTAATTACATGAAAACAAATAAATACATTATAAAAAGATTAAGAAAAATTGTGAACAATCTTATTACAATAAACTAAAAAATAAGTAATATAACTTACCGCTTCCAACTTGAACGTTGAGCATCCTTTTCCAAAACTGGTGTGATCAGCTCGAGCGTTCCGTCCGCATACAGAACAAAACAGATTTCCATTTCCCGTCTGCAGCCAGCTGTAAGTTTTTTGCCACTTTTCAAAAGTACCACGGTTAAATATGCGAGCTTTTTTGGCCTGTGTCAAGTCTGAGGAATCGCAAATTTCTGGTTCACAAATCTGTACGTGTTAGCATCAGCAGTTTCAGCTGAAACAGCATTAATTTGCACATTACAACTTTCGACTCTCATGTTCAGGAGAATCATTTTCCCAGAGAGAATTTCTAATTATCTGAGTTCCCACCCCAAAACGCAAAAAGTTTTTTTGCGACATCGAAAAACGACCAAACTATTTCTGACCTAAACGAGATAGACTATAAGCTATAACCAAACGCCAAGCCAAAAGCATGTTGCGTTCAACAATAATGCAGCCTTTGCAAGAGCGCAGACGCAAAGTGTCATCTAACGACCATGCAGCGTCAGAAACCCGGTTTGTAGGGGCTCTTAGGACTTAGGCTTCGCTCTTAGCCGCCATTCCCGAAGCGCGTGCGGAGGAAGAGGGAACGCTAGGGTAGGTATTCGTTCTTATCAGGGACCTGCTGAACTTCTTTTAGCAGATACTGCTAAAAGAAATTCTGCCTTTTTTCAGAATCGTAATCCCGATTTTCTTTTTTCAGAATTGGAATTCCAATTCTGAAAACAGAAAAACCTAAAAAAAAAAAAAAAAACTACTCGCCAACGGTGGCAATTGTGTTTCAATATTTACCCGCCAGTACAATTTTTTTGATAGCCATTTGGCGCCTGGCGCCCAACATTCGGGAAGACTGGTTTACATCCCTTGCAGGTAAATTTTATGATAAAAATCTTTAAAATGTGTTGTAAAGCTAGAATTTTTTCACCATTTCCCATCAAATTATGTACTTTAATATATGTATACCCTTTTTTTCTAGAAAATTTTCTTAGTTTTCAGCAAAATAATTTAGGACAGATACTTCATGTATATCTTCCGCATAAGGAAGTCACAAGTTATACGTGAACTTTACATAATATCTAAGGTATTTTACCTAATATTGTCAAAGTATTGCTCACGTTGTTTGCTCTGTGAGGCACGTGCTCCCGGCCTTGAGAGGTCTCATACGTTACGGACGAGACCTCTCGGGGCCGGGAGCACGTGCCTCACAGAGCAAACAACGTGAGCAATACTTTGACAATATCAGGTAAAATACCTTAGATATTATGTATAGTTTAATTAAGATCACGTTTATAACATAAGACAACCTATAAGGTAGTCTCATGAATTGCATTTTTCGTAAGTTATACGTGGTTATAATACATAGAGATTCAGTACCTCTTTTAGAATTGCTATTACGCACGTTACAATACGGACATGTGATTATGGTGGTGCAGTTAATTAAGACGTTTATTATTTAAAAAATAAAGACTAAAAGAAAGCAAGAGCAATTACTCACATATTCGTCCAGAGGTCGTTGCGAACAAAAACAACCTCTGGACGAATATATGTAAGTAATTGCTCTTGCTTTCTTTTTTGTCTTTATTTTTAAATAATAAACGTCATAATTAACCGCACCACCATAATCACATGTCCGTATTGTGATGTGCGTAATAGCAATTCTAAAAGAGGTACCGAATCTCTATGTATTATATAATTTAGGACATTAAGCTACACATTTATTGACATGACATTCTCGTGTCAAGTTTGATAGTGTATGCATACTATTGAATATAGAAAAGGCATACATCTCAAAAATCTGTTCTCTAAGGAAATAAGTTTTTGTGAATCATACTTTAGCTGAGCTTTTATCATCTGTGTAGTCTTGATGCTGACACTGCCACATTAAAATTACTCGGATGTTTTGGCATATTCATATTTTCACATCTCATGTTTTAGCACATGTGTTAGATGGCAATATCTTCATTTCATTCCCTATATTCATTTGCCCACAAAGTAGTTCTGTTAGCAAAGGGAATAAATGAAATTCAGTGGAACAGTAAAGAAGGCTGTACTTTCCAAGTGCTACGGGTCGGTGGATTTGTGCGCTTTTTCTGGGGTGTTTGTCCATGGGCCACTACGAGATGTAAATAGTTCCACAACAACGTGCGGGAAAATGGTGTACTTGTTTTGGTGGATGGTTTTTTAATATGCAGTTGAACTGACTTTCTAAACTTGCTTGGGTTTACAAGACGATGATGTCACACTTGTAAAGTGAATAGCATTAGCCAATAGTGTTCTCATTGGTTTGGATGGTGTTTACTACACAACTTAATGAATTGATAAATATAATTAAAATGACTGAATGGAAGAACTAAGAAAGTAATTGTTCTTTGAGATATCTGTGATGTTTGTTTAGTTGTGTTTGGATTTATGTTTGATTGAAATATATTTCTTTACTTTTAAAACAAGTCTTTTACTTATGCAGGAATCACATTCCTCCTAAAATTCCTAATATTTTGTGACCCTCCTTAAATTCCTAAAATTATACCTAAAATTTGCTATTCATCCTAAAATTTTCGTAAGCTTATTTATTAAAAACACAACCGTTATTAACGCCAATAAATTTACCATTACGGTAAGGTAAAAAGACCTGTTATTATAGAAACACAGCCTATATGCTGTGCTGCTGAAGGGAGGGAAAATGACGCCATCGAGATGCACTTGCTTCGGGGCGGGCGCTCCACTTTTTTGCCTTCAGACAGTTTTCGAGAGTAACAAGAGATCTAAGGGAAAAGGGGAGGGGTCATTTTCACCCCTGGTTTGCGCTTTGCAGACGAACTCCATGGCACGCAGAAGATCGTACTTTATTTTTGTACATGCCTTGTGGAACCTCCTCTTTCTGCTGATGTTTTGTTATTGTAAACCGCAGGTGGGTGGAAGCAAAGAGGAAACGTGATCTCCTTCCGTAACCTCCGGTAATGACGATGGGATGGTAGCTGAGTGTTATCGTGACAGGCAGTAGAGCATGTGATCATTGACCTTCGATCGTGCGTCGGCGACAGCGACCTTCAATGCGCAATATATCTCGGCTCCGACTTGCTTTGACTGAACTTGCGTGAGATGCGTATGATAGTTTCTGGTTTTGTGTCTTTTATGGTGTTCTCTGTGCTGTGTGCAGGTTCAGTTCTCTAGTGGTGACCTGCTTTTTTTTTTTTTTCTATCTTCTGACATCCTCGCAGCCAAATTTCGGGAAGTTGTCTGGTTTTGCAATATTGGAACGTGTTTTTGTACTTCCCTTTCATTTTCTGTTTAGTAATACAAGTGTTTAAGATGCCTAAATCCAAAACGAAATTTCAAGATGCGTGGCTCGCCAAAGAATTGGACGGAGTGAAGTTGAAAGAATGGTGTTCTGCAACTGAAACAATATTTTCTGCTAAGTGTATATTGTGTTCAGAAATTTTCAACATTTCTAATAGTGGCTTTTCACAAGTAAAAGCGCATCATAAAGGAAAAAAACATTTGCAGAAATTTCAAAGTAAATTTCAAAATAAGTCCATCCTGAAAGCCTTTAGAGGATGGGATCTTCAGCCCAAAACAAATATTAGTGAAGTACTGAGTCATGATTTACAGTTGGCTAAAGCCGAAGCATTATGGGCCATGAAAGTTGCTAAGGACAATATGTCTTTTGTTTCATGCACTGAAACAGTTGAACTTTTCAAAGAAATGTTTCCTGATTCTGCTATTGCAGCCAAAATGCAACTTAAAGAAAAAAGTTGCTTATGTGATATCACATGGATTGTCAAAATATTTTGAAGAGGATTTGAAAAAAGACATAGCATCTAGTAGCCCAGGAAAGGTTACTATAGCATTTGATGAAACTACAAATACACAAGTGAAACGGCAGTTGGATGTGTATCTCAGGTACTGGTCTTCAGAAATAAATTCAGTTTCTTGCCTATACCTAAGAAGCGTTTTTCTGGGTCATGCAACAGCAGATATTTTGCTAAAAGAAATTCTTGATGTGTTATCATCCTTCAATATTTCGTTGAACAGAATTATTTGTGTATCCATGGACAGCCCAAATGTAAATAAGTGCTTTTTACGCAAATTCAATGAAGTTGTAAAACAAGAAACAGGCCAGAAATCTTTGGAACTAGGTTTTTGCAACCTGCATGTTGTTAGTAATGCATTTAAAATTTTTTTGACAAGCTTAAATATAGATTTTGACGAATTTGCTACTGATATGCATTACTTTTTAAAGAGTAGTGCTGCAAGACGAAAGGATTATAAATCTGTCGAGGATATAACATTGGTCACTGCCAAATTTCTTTTGCGTCATGTCAGCAACAGATGGTTAACCATTGGTTCTGTAGCCCAGAGGCTCTTGGATCAATGGCTAAATATTACAGAATATTTTTTAAACTTCTTGCCATCTCAAAAAATATTTGAAAAACAACTACGCAATTCGGCAAGGTATAAAAGAATTCACTGTTTCCTGAAAAATGAGCTAACTCCTTGCTATTTAGCATTAATTTCATTTTCACACCAAAATTTTGAAAAGTTTTCATTATGTTATCAGAGTGAAGAACCAAAAATACACCAGTTATATTCTGATTTAAATACTTTAATGAAGAATGTTATGGCTCAGTTTATCCAAGATGATGTTATTGCAGGGAAATTTGGAGAAGACCTAAAGAATGTAGATTTTGAAAACAAAAATTCATGGAAAAAACTAGGGGAGTTAGAAGTTGATATGAAGACAAAAATCTCCTCAGGAATGTTCAGGAGACCAGGCAGAAATTATTTCTCTTAGATGTAAGATCATCACTAATTGCAACCACAAAATATTTAAAGTCAAATTTGCCATTCTGCAATCAAAAGCTAAGAGACATAGAAGTTTTAAAGGTAAAAGAACCAAAGAAAGAGTCAACTCAACTTTCAGTCACTGAAGGACTTTCGGAAATAACCAGAATTTCAAGTGTTTTGCATCTTTCTGAGGAACAAATTGATAGAGTAAGAGAAGAGTGGAAACTTTTAAGTTGCGATAAGCCAACTCTAGATGAACTAGTGAAATTTTCAGAGGAAGGGCATATTCCAGTGCGGATTGATCATTACTGGCGTAATATATTTAGTATTAAAGACTCTAGCGGAAAAGAAAAATACTCAAATCTTGCTAAACTCATAAAGTCAATTTTAGTTTTACCTCATGGTAATGCTGATGCAGAAAGGGGATTTTCGGTTAACACTGCTCTGTTAAGGAAGAACAAGGCTAACTTAAAAGACTCAACTATAACATCATTAAGAATAGTTAAAGGGGCCATTAAACACTATGGATGTGTAAGTAAAGTTCCCATAACAAGAAATTTGTTAAATAGTGTTCGTGATTCACATAAATTTTATAAAGAGTATGTTGATAAGCTGAAGGAAGAAGAATCAAAAAAGGTAAAAGAAAGGAAGCAGAAAGAGAGGGAAAATAAGGAAAAGCAGCTAGAGAAAAAAAGAAAAGCTGAGTTTGATGACAAAATAAAAGAAAATGATGCAGAAATAAATAGACTTAAAAAAGATAAAGAAGCCTCCCTAGCAGTAATTCAAGAATGAACAGAAAGAATGAGAAAAGCTGTAGAAAAACAAAATACTGTTGAAATAGCAGTTGCCTCTAACTTGATCATACAAGGTTCAGCTGAAATAAAGAAAACTGAAAGTAAATTAGTTGTGGTGGAAGCAGAAAAAGATAGGCTAATCAGGAAAAGGTTAAAACAATAATATGAAAAAAGTAATTCAGTGAACAATTGTACATAGTTCTTGGTTTTCAATTACCTTTTTAGGATATTATAGTTTAATGTGAAACCTGAAAACGTTACTGTGAAAATCGTGAATTGCTTTTGGTTCAACAGCATATTAATGTTCAAAGTGAAACTTGAATGTGGTAAATATACTTGAATATGATAATAACACGTGAAAAGATAAGAACTGAACATTAGAAGTAAATCATACTTATACTTTAGACATTAGACGTTATGCAAAAAATTTGGGTGTGAACTTCGACCATATATACTAATGGACTGCGCATTGGCAATAGCTGCATCAAAGCTGCCATGGCTCAAACATTGGGCACGTCATCATCACACTCCAAATTTCGTGTAAAAATGCTGTTATGATTACTAATTTACGCTGCAGAACTTCAGTGTTTTCGGTGTATTATGTGAATGCGCCTCATATATAATGAAAACTCTTCAGGTAAGTTTACTTATGAGCTATATACATGCATGATCGTGTTGTTTACATTTTGTGATTTATAATGTGATGAACATTTGCGAAGAATTTGGAACATGCATTCCATTTTTTTCTTAAGTTACTATATTTTTATATCAATAGCTCCAAGTTTCTGGTTAAGTAAATGAACTTTATTGACTTAGGTATTTAATTCGTTTCTTACCCATGAAAAATCATAGAACTTTCTTTACTATATCGATCAGAGCAACCATAAGCACAGCAGGTGTAACCCATCTTTTTGACTGTTGTCATGTGATTTTATGTTGGAGCCAGAAATTTTGATGTCATGTGCAGTCTATCAGTATATATTGTTGAAGGGTGTGAAGCAAAATCTTTACAATGTATACAAAGTTGTTTTGCTAGATGTATACAAATATACATCTAGTTTTTATTGAAATACACTCCTAAAATTTTAAAATTTTTCTAAAAAGTCCTAAAATTCCTACCTAAAATTTTCCAGAAGTATGCTATGATCCCTGCTTATGTTTTATAGACTGGTGCTCTCTTGTTACATCCTTTTCTGTGAGTGAACCCCTTGCAGGAAGGGGGGGGAGCAACACAGCTGCAGATATCTCATTTCAAAATGACCAGATCATAAACATGTCATATGAAGATTGCAATAACAGTGTTTTAATGTGAGACGTTTACTCTGTTCTTTGCACAAGGCCGGTTTCCAGATCAACGTCTGCTGAATTACCGGCCATGTAGGAATCTTGGGTAACAAGCCTGCTGATGTGGTTGCTTCACAGAGTTTAATGTTTTAAGTAGCCTTTCTAATCATATCAGGTGAAATTGCACCTCTTTAAGTTCAAAAGCTCCCCACTTCCACTCAGATATGTAGTTCAGATGCTAGGTCTGCCTCTTTTTTTTTTTTTTTTTTTTTTTTCTTTGGTCATCACACCCTGGCCACTGTTTCACAATGATTTGCACTTTATTGTTCATGATCATATCAAACAAATGTGGCGGGGTCTGTGGGACCAACAGGTGGAAAATAAACTGCATTGTATCAAACCAATTCTTGGAGTCTGGAATTCATCATGTTGCCAGAACTGTAGGGAGGGCCGCCCCGGTGGTGCAGTGGTCTAAGCGATGGCCTCTGATTATTCGTCCGAACGGGGTCTGGGTTCGAATCCCGGTGAGGCATGGATGTTGTGTTTGTCTTACGGCACTGGCTCTTTCCCTTCCCTGGAACCAGTGACTCTAAATTAGGGACGGGCGACTGCTTATAGCCCATTGAGTTGCTCATGGTGGTCGTTAAACCTCCAATCAAAAAAAAAAAAAAAAAAAAAAAAGAACCGTAGGGAGGAGGTTGTACTAGCGCATTTCCCGTTGGGCATTGTCATTTCACTCACCACTATTTGCTGTGTGGGAGCACTGCCCGTACATGTTGGATGTGTGATATACCTGTGACCGTCGTTCATATTTTATGTTTGTGTTGGCATTTTGTTAATGAACGTGTTCATCATTTTCTTTTACCCACCTTATGACACGAATCAGTGCCCCTGAGTCACCTTTTAAACAATCAGTGTGACATGCTTTCTGTGTTGTAATTTCTTCATATTACCGGTGTTTTTTGTTTTATATTGCTTGTTTCTGTTTCATCAATCATGTACACCTTATTATATTGTTATGTTTATCACATCACTGTTACGCCTTTTATTGTTTTGTTTTTTATCATCATTGTTTGTTACTTTAGTATTATTTTTGTTATAGAACAAAAATAATGTTTCAAAATAAAATGTTTATTATACATCGACTATAGTTTCGCAGAGCTTTTAGCTCGGCTTCCTTAGGATGAATGGAGCATAAACATTCAAATCATTGTGACATCATCAGAATTCTGACGGTCACAGATTTTGGTAAGTTGTTCCTACATGCTTGAAAGAAATAGTGTCGACATCATGTCATTGACAAGCCATGACGAGTTCCGGTATATGTGGAAAGCTTCTAATATATTAAGCTTGATAGTAAAGTCCAGTTTATCAATAAGCGTAGTGTTTCCAAACAAAAATTTATGGTTATTTTCATGACAATGTTGGGCTGTAGACGACTTCTTCAGTTCATATTTCTGTACCTAGGTCTTGTGTTCCTTCACATGGAAACAAGACCTGCGTGTCTGCCCTATATATGAAAGTCCACATTCACAAGGTATCTGATTTAAATACCCCAGGAATTTATGTCTTCGATGTAGTAGTTTTATGATCCGTAAAAATTCATCTTCTTTATGAGTTTGAAAATAACTTTGAACATATCGTTTGTTGGAGTTAGCTATCGAAGCATGATACTACAGGATACACATGCCTTAGTTGAAATACTTTAAAATGTAATGATTAAAATATATACAAGGCTAAAAACACACAAGATCTTTCACACGAGCTCCCGTGCATCATCAGGTGAAGAAATATCGTTTGTTGGAGTTAGCTGTCGAAGCACGATAATAAGTATCGTGCTTCGACAGCCAACTCCAACAAACTATATTCTTTTAGCACGAAATATTTCTTCTACCTTGAATAACTTTGAAATGAAAACTTTTGAGAATTTTTGAAATTCCGAAGCAAATCTGAGGAACAAATGGGATAACCGCCCAATTCTTTCATGTTGGGATGTCTATAGGCATGAGCGTGCATACAGGCTTTGGTTTCCTAATTTTTTGGACAGCTTTGTCTATGATGGAAGAGCTGTATCCTCTGTGTACTGCAATTCATTTAAGAAAATCAAGTTCTTTCTGTAAGTAATCTTCAGTTGAGTAAATATGTATTGCACAATATACGTATATGAAGAAGGCAGATATCTTTTGTTTCCATGGATGATTTGTTTTTGCATGTGGGGGTAAGGAAACAACAAATGGTTTTTGATAAACTGTTGTACTAAAGGATCCTTCAGAGTGTGACACAAGGACATCAAGGAATCGTAAGCAGCCATTATTTTCAGTCTCACACGTGAACTGTTCATGAGGATCAACTGAATTTATAAGTTCAACTAATTTAGGTATTTCCAAGTTCATGCCATTCCAGAGAACAAAGGTGTCATCTACATACTACATATCGAATCCACAGGTTTAATGTGACAAGCTGAAAGAGTTTGTCCTTAAAGTGATGCATGTAGACTTCGCAAAAAATAGATGACAGTGGGCTACCCATTTGAAGGCATTTCATCTGTTCGAAAAATCTTCCATGAAAAAGGAAACTGTTTTGTCATATACAAATTTCCACTAGTCTCAAAATTTCTTCTACTTCTGGTTGGCTGAAACAATTCAATGATTCGAGGGTGTCATTCACTGGGATACTTGTGAACATGGATATCACGTCAAAGGATAACAGGATAACATGAACTGTTAGTTGAATGGATGTTCCCTTAGCCGTTTCACAAACTCAATGAAATTTTTTACAGACTGTTGTGTTTGAAGAAGCCGTTAAGGTTGATAGTTTTGTAAATAGATATTTGGCCAATTTATGTGTAGCTGATCTGAAATTGCTAACTGTGGGACGGAAGGGGACACCAATCTTGTGTATCTTCAGAAGTGCATAGAAATGTGGGCAGTGGGAATATGAGGGCTTCCGATTATTTTTTGAGCCTTTGGTGAAGAGTTACATCACTTGTTGCCACTTTCCAAACTTCTTTTAATTGTTTCTCCAATGGATAATTTTTTATTTCCTTATAAGGTCCCTCGGAAATAAGTTTTCGACCTCTGCCTCATAATGTTTCTTGTCCAGAATGACAACTTGGCCTCCTTTATCAGCTTTGGTAATGATAATATTACAATTTCACTGCAATTCTTTTAGAGCATTATATTCTTCCTTGTTGAGATTCGGTTTAAATGGTGGATGTCTAATTGTTTCTTTTTGATCGGTGTTTAGATCGCTTTTTATCAGGGACTCCTCAACTGAAGCAACAATATTAAATGTTGGTACCTTTTTCGAAATCGCAAAATTTGAACTGTAACGTAAAATCAGTTTTTGAATTTCTCTGGAGTTAAAACTAGAAAGGTTAGATATTACTTCATTATCTGGAAAGATATCCTCAATTTATGAAGTAGAATTTTCTGTATTGTTGCTGTTATTTGATAGTTTTTCAAATTTTAGTTCTAATGTCATTTTTACGAGTAAACGACATATTGGAACTCCTAGACCAAATTTGGCAGTTTAGGTCAGAAAAATGTAACAATTTAGCCAGTAAAAGTTGTAGGTTGTACAATTCAACCTCAACATTTGCAATATTCTTTCTCATGTCTTTAATGATAGCTCTTAGTGCAAATGAAGCATTAGATATGGCTTTGCTTATGTTATGGGAAAATCTTAAATTGCATTTCACACAGATAAAATTTGGTAGTATCTGGCATCTCTTGCATCGAAGCAAGAAGTTTAAGTGGTTCAGCAATCTGAACTTCTTTATTCCCAGTTTGGAAAAACGGTTGATTGTCACAGACAGTGAGTTCGTCATGACCGAGATAAGGAACTGGGATTCAAGTTCCTGTAGAAAGTCGATATTGGTATTAGATAAGTCAACAACAACGGAAGAAAAGTGAGATGTTATATGATCGGCTTCCGGTGTAAGATATATCAATATACTTATGCTCCAAATTGCAGTCAAAGGTCCGGTTGACACCTAAAATTATATATAATTTATGACTACTAAGCTTGCAGTGTTAGGATAGAATAAAAATAACGTTTCTCACCATAAAATGTTTATTATATATCGACTATAGTTTTGCAGAGTGTTTGGCACCGCTTCCTCAGGATGAATGGAGCGTAAACATTCAAATCATTGTGACATCATCAGAATTCTGATGGTCACGGATTTTGGTGAGTTGTTTCTAGGCGCTTGAAAGAAATGGAGTCTACATCATGTTGTTGATAAGCCGTGACGAGTTCCGATATATGTGGAAAGCTTCTAATATATTAAGCTTGATAGTCGAGTCCAGTTTATCAATAAGCGTAGCATTTCCAAACAAAAATTTATGTTACTAATCAAAAACCACTATTATGGGAATTTTACTAGGAAATTTTTTATTTAAATAGCAAATTTTTGGAGAAAACTCTTCTTCTTTAAGAAGACATTTTAAAAATGCAAGGTATAGTCTATGAAGTAAAATGTAGTTGTGGACTATCTTACATAGGTGAAACAGGTTGCAGACTAAAAACTTGTACAGCAGAGCATAAAGCTGCTATAAAAAATTGCTCCAACAAGACTGGTTTAGATAGGCATGTTAGAGAAACTAGTCACAGCATGAATTGGAATTCCCTTAAAGTCATCAGTTTCCAAAGCAACTTTCAAAAAAGAAAGCTGAAAAAAAGAATAGAGATTGAGAAAAATCAAAATTCCATCATCAGCGACTGCAAAGGATTTTTCCTGCCTAACATCTGGCAGGATTTGATGAAAAATAACCGTAACCTTCAAGGTTAACCATAACTGCGATAGTGATGGGAATTAGTGTCAACAAAATGACAGCCTGAAGAAGGAGAAGAGTTTTCTCCGAAAATTTGCTATTTAAATAAAAAAATTCCTAGTAAAATTCCCATAATAATTGTTTTTGATTAGTAATTGAATTAAGAAACTAGGAAGACATTTCTCAACATGAGCTTTATTCAAAGAAAAACTTATGGTTATTTTTGTGACAATGTTGGGCTATAGATGACTTCTTCAGTTCATAGTTTCATACGTAGGTCTTGTGTTCCTTCACACAGAAACTTAAAGCCTTGAGGGTCTGTCGCATATATGAAAGTCCACATTCACAAGGTATGTGATAAATTCCACAGGAATTTATGTCTTTGATGTAATCTTTTGATCAATATATAATAAACATTTTATTGTGAGAAATGTTTTTTTTTTCTATCTTAACACTGCAAGCTTAGTAGTCATAAATTATGTATTTTTTTTTATGTTAAATGGTATAATTCCTTGTACTGGTTTAGTTTTTATCAGCCTTTTACACTGCTTGTTTCATTTTATATCATTGTTACCTTTTAGTTTTATTTTGTAAATATTTTAAAACCTTGGACTTTGCACTCTTTGGCGCTTCAAGGCTCTCGTGCCAGTAAATATTAATCAACCAACCAACCAACCAAATCATAAACAAACACACGGGTAACTGCCATGGGAAAATTACAATGGTAGTATTTATGTTGCATAATGGCCCTGTCAAAGCCATAATCTGTTTCCTTCATATAATCCGTAGACTGTGACATTCAGGAAAAATATCACCGTATAATCTGCACATCATAGATGTTGAACCGGAAGTTTAATTTCCGACAGAAAAGTCGGTCATGTAATGACCCAGGAATCCGAAGAAGTAAGAAAAAAAAACTATTTTATTAAATGAAATTCATTTGTAAAAGTTACTTTTTCATATTTTTATCTCTGGACAGATAAAGCTCAGTGGCATGGTATCCATAGATCATGCCAATGCAGCTCCAGAGCATTGCATTACACCTTGCCAATGACGAAACACTGATACAGAACAAGTCATAGAAGTACCGAATGTACTCGCATATAAGTCAAAAGTTTTTGAAAGAAATCCTGCTTTCAGAGTTGGGGGTATAGGCTTATACTACATGGGCCAATGAAAAATAGGGCTAGACTTCCGTGAATTCTTGTGCAGAATTTACTGACGGATTTGTCCGTGTTTGAGACCACTGCACTGCGACTTTCCGCATGTTCCTGCGCAATTGTTTTCTGACCTCAAAACCATCGTGCATTGACACAATCATATCCTCAACTGGAACCACCACTTTACGTTCAAATTCGGCAGTGCAACTGAAACATTTCCTTTTCAAAGACATCATGAATAGCAATGAAGAAAAATATCAGCAGCAAAGATGGTCAAAATGGCAAAAGATAAACCAAACACAAGGCACAGTGCACATGAGATTCGAAAGGAGGGATGCATAGGTTCATGCAGCAAGTGTGTACCTTTTCATTGGCTGTTTGACATAAACAGAGACAGCACAACAGAGTTGTCCATCTCAATGATACAAAATGACCTCCGCCATCTCTCCCCACAACTTGCCCGATCTTTCATTATGACACCCCTCCCCCTGCTCCATACAAACTCCTGAATTGAGACGAAATTTCCCGAAGGAATTCCTTTTCCATTTAAACCCCTTCTCCTACACAATTATTCTGCAGATTTTTTTAAAATTCAAAGGACTGTAAAAACTTTTTTTTAATCGGTGAATTATCTGCGTTGGTATATATTAACTATTTTAGCAGGTAATCAGTGGATTACACGACGAAAATTACAGTACATGTATAACAAAAAGGAAGCTAAACCCTAAACAATAAAACATATAAAGAAAGGCTGCTAATGTATGTGAATTTTTGTACCCTAGGAGTTTCCTCATTCCCTTCTTACTAAAAAACAGATTGGGAATACAGTGTTACTCTGCGACATCACCGATTCATCAGGATCTTATTCTTGAAACATTCTTTGTTTCCAGAATAAGATCCTGATGAATTGGAAACATTCTTTGTTTCCAGAATAAGATCCTGATGAACTTTCAAATTAGATGTTTTAAAAACAAATATTAGAGATAAGTCCATTGAAATGATGTTATTAGTTCTACATATATATTGTAGACATCTAAGTTTTTTAGTATTTTTTTTTTTTTTTTTTTTCTGTGCCAGTGGGCATTTCGGTTAACCAGTGGTTTGCAAATTCTAGTGGTCCACTGGGTAAGTAAAATATTTATTTCTAATTCTAATACTGCTGTATACAGCTAAATAGGAGTCTTTTAAGTGTGTAACTTCCTACGAGGAATGCAGTTCGCATGCAACAAATAAACTTGGGTTACAGGGCTTGAAAAATACGTTGCTTGAGATGGCAAGGGCACGTTAAATTATTGACGTGGGCAGGTGAAAAACAAATGTAGTTGTGCAACTACAATTAAAGAAAAGAAAAATAGAAGTCGGGAATTGAAAATTTCCTCCTATGAGAAAAAAAGGCGGTTGGCGCATATGCATTTTTATTTCACTGCAAATCTCTGGAAGTTGTATTATTGTTATGGAGTGAGTGCCAAGGACAGGAGAATATCATTTCTTTAATTATATTATGCTCTAGGTCCAGAAATTGGGGCCATATGTAGTTCTGCTCCAAAGGCAGTCTTCTCATTTTTCTGCAAATCTCTGGAAGTTGTATTATTGTTATGGAGTGAGTGCCAAGGACAGGAGAATATCATTTCTTTAATTATATTATGCTCTAGGTCCAGAAATTGGGGCCATATGTAGTTCTGCTCCAAAGGCAGTCTTCTCATTTCTCTGCAAATCTCTGGAAGTTGTATTATTGTTATGGAGTGAGTGCCAAGGACAGGAGAATATCATTTCTTTAATTATATTATGCTCTAGGTCCAGAAATTGGAGCCATATGTAGTTCTGCTCCAAAGGTGGTTTTCTCATTTCTACTGCAAACCTCTGGAAGTTGTATTATTGTTATGGAGTGAGTGCCAAGGACAGGAGAATATCATTTCTTTAATTATATTATGCTCTAGGTCCAGAAATTGGGGCCATATGTAGTTCTGCTCCAAAGGCAGTCTTCTCATTTTTCTGCAAATCTCTGGAAGTTGTATTATTGTTATGGAGTGAGTGCCAAGGACAGGAGAATATCATTTCTTTAATTATATTATGCTCTAGGTCCAGAAATTGGGGCCATATGTAGTTCTGCTCCAAAGGTGGTTTTCTCATTTCACTGCAAATCTCTGGAAGTTGTATTATTGTTATGGAGTGAGTGCCAAGGACAGGAGAATATCATTTCTTTAATTATATTATGCTCTAGGTCCAGAAATTGGGGCCATATGTAGTTCTGCTCCAAAGGTGGTCTTTCTCATTTCACTGCAAACCTCTGGAAGTTGTATTATTGTTATGGAGTGAGTGCCAAGGACAGGAGAATATCATTTCTTTAATTATATTATGCTCTAGGTCCAGAAATTGGGGCCATATGTAGTTCTGCTCCAAAGGCAGTCTTCTCATTTTTCTGCAAATCTCTGGAAGTTGTATTATTGTTATGGAGTGAGTGCCAAGGACAGGAGAATATCATTTCTTTAATTATATTATGCTCTAGGTCCAGAAATTGGGGCCATATGTAGTTCTGCACTAAAGGCAGTTTTCTCATTTCACTGCAAATCTCTGGAAGTTGTATTATTGTTATGGAGTGAGTGCCAAGGACAGGAGAATATCATTTCTTTAATTATATTATGCTCTAGGTCCAGAAATTGGGGCCATATGTAGTTCTGCTCCAAAGGCAGTCTTCTCATTTTTCTGCAAATCTCTGGAAGTTGTATTATTGTTATGGAGTGAGTGCCAAGGACAGGAGAATATCATTTCTTTAATTATATTATGCTCTAGGTCCAGAAATTGGGGCCATATGTAGTTCTGCTCCAAAGGCAGTCTTCTCATTTTTCTGCAAATCTCTGGAAGTTGTATTATTGTTATGGAGTGAGTGCCAAGGACAGGAGAATATCATTTCTTTAATTATATTATGCTCTAGGTCCAGAAATTAGGGCCATATGTAGTTTTGCTCCAAAGGCAGTCTTCTCATTTCTCTGCAAATCTCTGGAAGTTGTATTATTGTTATGGAGTGAGTGCCAAGGACAGGAGAATATCATTTCTTTAATTATATTATGCTCTAGGTCCAGAAATTGGAGCCATATGTAGTTCTGCTCCAAAGGTGGTTTTCTCATTTCACTGCAAACCTCTGGAAGTTGTATTATTGTTATGGAGTGAGTGCCAAGGACAGGAGAATATCATTTCTTTAATTATATTATGCTCTAGGTCCAGAAATTGGGGCCATATGTAGTTCTGCTCCAAAGGCAGTCTTCTCATTTTTCTGCAAATCTCTGGAAGTTGTATTATTGTTATGGAGTGAGTGCCAAGGACAGGAGAATATCATTTCTTTAATTATATTATGCTCTAGGTCCAGAAATTGGGGCCATATGTAGTTCTGCTCCAAAGGCAGTTTTCTCATTTCACTGCAAATCTCTGGAAGTTGTATTATTGTTATGGAGTGAGTGCCAAGGACAGGAGAATATCATTTCTTTAATTATATTATGCTCTAGGTCCAGAAATTGGGGCCATATGTAGTTCTGCTCCAAAGGTGGTTTTCTCATTTCACTGCAAACCTCTGGAAGTTGTATTATTGTTATGGAGTGAGTGCCAAGGACAGGAGAATATCATTTCTTTAATTATATTATGCTCTAGGTCCAGAAATTGGGGCCATATGTAGTTCTGCTCCAAAGGCAGTCTTCTCATTTCTCTGCAAATCTCTGGAAGTTGTATTATTGTTATGGAGTGAGTGCCAAGGACAGGAGAATATCATTTCTTTAATTATATTATGCTCTAGGTCCAGAAATTGGGGCCATATGTAGTTCTGCTCCAAAGGCAGTCTTCTCATTTTTCTGCAAATCTCTGGAAGTTGTATTATTGTTATGGAGTGAGTGCCAAGGACAGGAGAATATCATTTCTTTAATTATATTATGCTCTAGGTCCAGAAATTGGGGCCATATGTAGTTCTGCTCCAAAGGTGGTTTTCTCATTTCACTGCAAATCTCTGGAAGTTGTATTATTGTTATGGAGTGAGTGCCAAGGACAGGAGAATATCATTTCTTTAATTATATTATGCTCTAGGTCCAGAAATTGGGGCCATATGTAGTTCTGCTCCAAAGGTGGTTTTCTCATTTCACTGCAAACCTCTGGAAGTTGTATTATTGTTATGGAGTGAGTGCCAAGGACAGGAGAATATCATTTCTTTAATTATATTATGCTCTAGGTCCAGAAATTGGGGCCATATGTAGTTCTGCTCCAAAGGCAGTCTTCTCATTTTTCTGCAAATCTCTGGAAGTTGTATTATTGTTATGGAGTGAGTGCCAAGGACAGGAGAATATCATTTCTTTAATTATATTATGCTCTAGGTCCAGAAATTGGGGCCATATGTAGTTCTGCTCCAAAGGTGGTTTTCTCATTTCACTGCAAATCTCTGGAAGTTGTATTATTGTTATGGAGTGAGTGCCAAGGACAGGAGAATATCATTTCTTTAATTATATTATGCTCTAGGTCCAGAAATTGGGGCCATATGTAGTTCTGCTCCAAAGGCAGTCTTCTCATTTTTCTGCAAATCTCTGGAAGTTGTATTATTGTTATGGAGTGAGTGCCAAGGACAGGAGAATATCATTTCTTTAATTATATTATGCTCTAGGTCCAGAAATTGGGGCCATATGTAGTTCTGCACTAAAGGCAGTTTTCTCATTTCACTGCAAATCTCTGGAAGTTGTATTATTGTTATGGAGTGAGTGCCAAGGACAGGAGAATATCATTTCTTTAATTATATTATGCTCTAGGTCCAGAAATTGGGGCCATATGTAGTTCTGCTCCAAAGGCAGTCTTCTCATTTTTCTGCAAATCTCTGGAAGTTGTATTATTGTTATGGAGTGAGTGCCAAGGACAGGAGAATATCATTTCTTTAATTATATTATGCTCTAGGTCCAGAAATTGGGGCCATATGTAGTTCTGCTCCAAAGGCAGTCTTCTCATTTTTCTGCAAATCTCTGGAAGTTGTATTATTGTTATGGAGTGAGTGCCAAGGACAGGAGAATATCATTTCTTTAATTATATTATGCTCTAGGTCCAGAAATTGGGGCCATATGTAGTTCTGCTCCAAAGGCAGTTTTCTCATTTCACTGCAAATCTCTGGAAGTTGTATTATTGTTATGGAGTGAGTGCCAAGGACAGGAGAATATCATTTCTTTAATTATATTATGCTCTAGGTCCAGAAATTGGGGCCATATGTAGTTCTGCTCCAAAGGTGGTTTTCTCATTTCACTGCAAACCTCTGGAAGTTGTATTATTGTTATGGAGTGAGTGCCAAGGACAGGAGAATATCATTTCTTTAATTATATTATGCTCTAGGTCCAGAAATTGGGGCCATATGTAGTTCTGCTCCAAAGGCAGTCTTCTCATTTTTCTGCAAATCTCTGGAAGTTGTATTATTGTTATGGAGTGAGTGCCAAGGACAGGAGAATATCATTTCTTTAATTATATTATGCTCTAGGTCCAGAAATTGGGGCCATATGTAGTTCTGCTCCAAAGGCAGTCTTCTCATTTTTCTGCAAATCTCTGGAAGTTGTATTATTGTTATGGAGTGAGTGCCAAGGACAGGAGAATATCATTTCTTTAATTATATTATGCTCTAGGTCCAGAAATTGGGGCCATATGTAGTTTTGCTCCAAAGGCAGTCTTCTCATTTCTCTGCAAATCTCTGGAAGTTGTATTATTGTTATGGAGTGAGTGCCAAGGACAGGAGAATATCATTTCTTTAATTATATTATGCTCTAGGTCCAGAAATTGGGGCCATATGTAGTTCTGCTCCAAAGGTGGTTTTCTCATTTCACTGCAAACCTCTGGAAGTTGTATTATTGTTATGGAGTGAGTGCCAAGGACAGGAGAATATCATTTCTTTAATTATATTATGCTCTAGGTCCAGAAATTGGGGCCATATGTAGTTCTGCTCCAAAGGTGGTTTTCTCATTTCACTGCAAACCTCTGGAAGTTGTATTATTGTTATGGAGTGAGTGCCAAGGACAGGAGAATATCATTTCTTTAATTATATTATGCTCTAGGTCCAGAAATTGGGGCCATATGTAGTTCTGCTCCAAAGGCAGTCTTCTCATTTCTCTGCAAATCTCTGGAAGTTGTATTATTGTTATGGAGTGAGTGCCAAGGACAGGAGAATATCATTTCTTTAATTATATTATGCTCTAGGTCCAGAAATTGGGGCCATATGTAGTTCTGCTCCAAAGGTGGTTTTCTCATTTCACTGCAAACCTCTGGAAGTTGTATTATTGTTATGGAGTGAGTGCCAAGGACAGGAGAATATCATTTCTTTAATTATATTATGCTCTAGGTCCAGAAATTGGGGCCATATGTAGTTCTGCTCCAAAGGCAGTCTTCTCATTTCACTGCAAATCTCTGGAAGTTGTATTATTGTTATGGAGTGAGTGCCAAGGACAGGAGAATATCATTTCTTTAATTATATTATGCTCTAGGTCCAGAAATTGGGGCCATATGTAGTTCTGCTCCAAAGGCAGTTTTCTCATTTCACTGCAAATCTCTGGAAGTTGTATTATTGTTATGGAGTGAGTGCCAAGGACAGGAGAATATCATTTCTTTAATTATATTATGCTCTAGGTCCAGAAATTGGGGCCATATGTAGTTCTGCTCCAAAGGTGGTTTTCTCATTTCACTGCAAACCTCTGGAAGTTGTATTATTGTTATGGAGTGAGTGCCAAGGACAGGAGAATATCATTTCTTTAATTATATTATGCTCTAGGTCCAGAAATTGGGGCCATATGTAGTTCTGCTCCAAAGGCAGTCTTCTCATTTCTCTGCAAATCTCTGGAAGTTGTATTATTGTTATGGAGTGAGTGCCAAGGACAGGAGAATATCATTTCTTTAATTATATTATGCTCTAGGTCCAGAAATTGGGGCCATATGTAGTTCTGCTCCAAAGGCAGTTTTCTCATTTCACTGCAAATCTCTGGAAGTTGTATTATTGTTATGGAGTGAGTGCCAAGGACAGGAGAATATCATTTCTTTAATTATATTATGCTCTAGGTCCAGAAATTGGGGCCATATGTAGTTCTGCTCCAAAGGTGGTTTTCTCATTTCACTGCAAATCTCTGGAAGTTGTATTATTGTTATGGAGTGAGTGCCAAGGACAGGAGAATATCATTTCTTTAATTATATTATGCTCTAGGTCCAGAAATTGGGGCCATATGTAGTTCTGCTCCAAAGGCAGTCTTCTCATTTTTCTGCAAATCTCTGGAAGTTGTATTATTGTTATGGAGTGAGTGCCAAGGACAGGAGAATATCATTTCTTTAATTATATTATGCTCTAGGTCCAGAAATTGGGGCCATATGTAGTTCTGCTCCAAAGGCAGTCTTCTCATTTCACTGCAAATCTCTGGAAGTTGTATTATTGTTATGGAGTGAGTGCCAAGGACAGGAGAATATCATTTCTTTAATTATATTATGCTCTAGGTCCAGAAATTGGGGCCATATGTAGTTCTGCTCCAAAGGTGGTTTTCTCATTTCACTGCAAATCTCTGGAAGTTGTATTATTGTTATGGAGTGAGTGCCAAGGACAGGAGAATATCATTTCTTTAATTATATTATGCTCTAGGTCCAGAAATTGGGGCCATATGTAGTTCTGCTCCAAAGGCAGTCTTCTCATTTCTCTGCAAATCTCTGGAAGTTGTATTATTGTTATGGAGTGAGTGCCAAGGACAGGAGAATATCATTTCTTTAATTATATTATGCTCTAGGTCCAGAAATTGGGGCCATATGTAGTTCTGCTCCAAAGGCAGTCTTCTCATTTTTCTGCAAATCTCTGGAAGTTGTATTATTGTTATGGAGTGAGTGCCAAGGACAGGAGAATATCATTTCTTTAATTATATTATGCTCTAGGTCCAGAAATTGGAGCCATATGTAGTTCTGCTCCAAAGGTGGTTTTCTCATTTCACTGCAAACCTCTGGAAGTTGTATTATTGTTATGGAGTGAGTGCCAAGGACAGGAGAATATCATTTCTTTAATTATATTATGCTCTAGGTCCAGAAATTGGGGCCATATGTAGTTCTGCTCCAAAGGCAGTCTTCTCATTTTTCTGCAAATCTCTGGAAGTTGTATTATTGTTATGGAGTGAGTGCCAAGGACAGGAGAATATCATTTCTTTAATTATATTATGCTCTAGGTCCAGAAATTGGGGCCATATGTAGTTCTGCTCCAAAGGC
This sequence comes from Macrothele yani, assembly GCA_039090855.1. Classification (NCBI taxonomy): domain Eukaryota; kingdom Metazoa; phylum Arthropoda; class Arachnida; order Araneae; family Macrothelidae; genus Macrothele; species Macrothele yani. The sequence goes on from CM077009.1 coordinate 151,106,925, forward strand.
AGTTTTCTCATTTCACTGCAAATCTCTGGAAGTTGTATTATTGTTATGGAGTGAGTGCCAAGGACAGGAGAATATCATTTCTTTAATTATATTATGCTCTAGGTCCAGAAATTGGGGCCATATGTAGTTCTGCTCCAAAGGCAGTCTTCTCATTTTTCTGCAAATCTCTGGAAGTTGTATTATTGTTATGGAGTGAGTGCCAAGGACAGGAGAATATCATTTCTTTAATTATATTATGCTCTAGGTCCAGAAATTGGGGCCATATGTAGTTCTGCTCCAAAGGCAGTCTTCTCATTTTTCTGCAAATCTCTGGAAGTTGTATTATTGTTATGGAGTGAGTGCCAAGGACAGGAGAATATCATTTCTTTAATTATATTATGCTCTAGGTCCAGAAATTGGGGCCATATGTAGTTCTGCTCCAAAGGTGGTTTTCTCATTTCACTGCAAATCTCTGGAAGTTGTATTATTGTTATGGAGTGAGTGCCAAGGACAGGAGAATATCATTTCTTTAATTATATTATGCTCTAGGTCCAGAAATTGGGGCCATATGTAGTTCTGCTCCAAAGGCAGTTTTCTCATTTCACTGCAAATCTCTGGAAGTTGTATTATTGTTATGGAGTGAGTGCCAAGGACAGGAGAATATCATTTCTTTAATTATATTATGCTCTAGGTCCAGAAATTGGGGCCATATGTAGTTCTGCTCCAAAGGCAGTCTTCTCATTTTTCTGCAAATCTCTGGAAGTTGTATTATTGTTATGGAGTGAGTGCCAAGGACAGGAGAATATCATTTCTTTAATTATATTATGCTCTAGGTCCAGAAATTGGGGCCATATGTAGTTCTGCTCCAAAGGCAGTCTTCTCATTTTTCTGCAAATCTCTGGAAGTTGTATTATTGTTATGGAGTGAGTGCCAAGGACAGGAGAATATCATTTCTTTAATTATATTATGCTCTAGGTCCAGAAATTAGGGCCATATGTAGTTTTGCTCCAAAGGCAGTCTTCTCATTTCTCTGCAAATCTCTGGAAGTTGTATTATTGTTATGGAGTGAGTGCCAAGGACAGGAGAATATCATTTCTTTAATTATATTATGCTCTAGGTCCAGAAATTGGAGCCATATGTAGTTCTGCTCCAAAGGTGGTTTTCTCATTTCACTGCAAACCTCTGGAAGTTGTATTATTGTTATGGAGTGAGTGCCAAGGACAGGAGAATATCATTTCTTTAATTATATTATGCTCTAGGTCCAGAAATTGGGGCCATATGTAGTTCTGCTCCAAAGGCAGTCTTCTCATTTTTCTGCAAATCTCTGGAAGTTGTATTATTGTTATGGAGTGAGTGCCAAGGACAGGAGAATATCATTTCTTTAATTATATTATGCTCTAGGTCCAGAAATTGGGGCCATATGTAGTTCTGCTCCAAAGGCAGTTTTCTCATTTCACTGCAAATCTCTGGAAGTTGTATTATTGTTATGGAGTGAGTGCCAAGGACAGGAGAATATCATTTCTTTAATTATATTATGCTCTAGGTCCAGAAATTGGGGCCATATGTAGTTCTGCTCCAAAGGTGGTTTTCTCATTTCACTGCAAATCTCTGGAAGTTGTATTATTGTTATGGAGTGAGTGCCAAGGACAGGAGAATATCATTTCTTTAATTATATTATGCTCTAGGTCCAGAAATTGGGGCCATATGTAGTTCTGCTCCAAAGGCAGTCTTCTCATTTTTCTGCAAATCTCTGGAAGTTGTATTATTGTTATGGAGTGAGTGCCAAGGACAGGAGAATATCATTTCTTTAATTATATTATGCTCTAGGTCCAGAAATTGGGGCCATATGTAGTTCTGCTCCAAAGGCAGTCTTCTCATTTTTCTGCAAATCTCTGGAAGTTGTATTATTGTTATGGAGTGAGTGCCAAGGACAGGAGAATATCATTTCTTTAATTATATTATGCTCTAGGTCCAGAAATTGGGGCCATATGTAGTTCTGCTCCAAAGGCAGTTTTCTCATTTCACTGCAAATCTCTGGAAGTTGTATTATTGTTATGGAGTGAGTGCCAAGGACAGGAGAATATCATTTCTTTAATTATATTATGCTCTAGGTCCAGAAATTGGGGCCATATGTAGTTCTGCTCCAAAGGTGGTTTTCTCATTTCACTGCAAACCTCTGGAAGTTGTATTATTGTTATGGAGTGAGTGCCAAGGACAGGAGAATATCATTTCTTTAATTATATTATGCTCTAGGTCCAGAAATTGGGGCCATATGTAGTTCTGCTCCAAAGGCAGTCTTCTCATTTTTCTGCAAATCTCTGGAAGTTGTATTATTGTTATGGAGTGAGTGCCAAGGACAGGAGAATATCATTTCTTTAATTATATTATGCTCTAGGTCCAGAAATTGGGGCCATATGTAGTTCTGCTCTAAAGGCAGTTTTCTCATTTCACTGCAAATCTCTGGAAGTTGTATTATTGTTATGGAGTGAGTGCCAAGGACAGGAGAATATCATTTCTTTAATTATATTATGCTCTAGGTCCAGAAATTGGGGCCATATGTAGTTCTGCTCCAAAGGCAGTCTTCTCATTTTTCTGCAAATCTCTGGAAGTTGTATTATTGTTATGGAGTGAGTGCCAAGGACAGGAGAATATCATTTCTTTAATTATATTATGCTCTAGGTCCAGAAATTGGGGCCATATGTAGTTCTGCTCCAAAGGCAGTCTTCTCATTTTTCTGCAAATCTCTGGAAGTTGTATTATTGTTATGGAGTGAGTGCCAAGGACAGGAGAATATCATTTCTTTAATTATATTATGCTCTAGGTCCAGAAATTAGGGCCATATGTAGTTTTGCTCCAAAGGCAGTCTTCTCATTTCTCTGCAAATCTCTGGAAGTTGTATTATTGTTATGGAGTGAGTGCCAAGGACAGGAGAATATCATTTCTTTAATTATATTATGCTCTAGGTCCAGAAATTGGAGCCATATGTAGTTCTGCTCCAAAGGTGGTTTTCTCATTTCACTGCAAACCTCTGGAAGTTGTATTATTGTTATGGAGTGAGTGCCAAGGACAGGAGAATATCATTTCTTTAATTATATTATGCTCTAGGTCCAGAAATTGGGGCCATATGTAGTTCTGCTCCAAAGGCAGTCTTCTCATTTTTCTGCAAATCTCTGGAAGTTGTATTATTGTTATGGAGTGAGTGCCAAGGACAGGAGAATATCATTTCTTTAATTATATTATGCTCTAGGTCCAGAAATTGGGGCCATATGTAGTTCTGCTCCAAAGGTGGTTTTCTCATTTCACTGCAAATCTCTGGAAGTTGTATTATTGTTATGGAGTGAGTGCCAAGGACAGGAGAATATCATTTCTTTAATTATATTATGCTCTAGGTCCAGAAATTGGGGCCATATGTAGTTCTGCTCCAAAGGTGGTTTTCTCATTTCACTGCAAACCTCTGGAAGTTGTATTATTGTTATGGAGTGAGTGCCAAGGACAGGAGAATATCATTTCTTTAATTATATTATGCTCTAGGTCCAGAAATTGGGGCCATATGTAGTTCTGCTCCAAAGGCAGTCTTCTCATTTTTCTGCAAATCTCTGGAAGTTGTATTATTGTTATGGAGTGAGTGCCAAGGACAGGAGAATATCATTTCTTTAATTATATTATGCTCTAGGTCCAGAAATTGGGGCCATATGTAGTTCTGCTCCAAAGGCAGTTTTCTCATTTCACTGCAAATCTCTGGAAGTTGTATTATTGTTATGGAGTGAGTGCCAAGGACAGGAGAATATCATTTCTTTAATTATATTATGCTCTAGGTCCAGAAATTGGGGCCATATGTAGTTCTGCTCCAAAGGCAGTCTTCTCATTTTTCTGCAAATCTCTGGAAGTTGTATTATTGTTATGGAGTGAGTGCCAAGGACAGGAGAATATCATTTCTTTAATTATATTATGCTCTAGGTCCAGAAATTGGGGCCATATGTAGTTCTGCTCCAAAGGCAGTCTTCTCATTTTTCTGCAAATCTCTGGAAGTTGTATTATTGTTATGGAGTGAGTGCCAAGGACAGGAGAATATCATTTCTTTAATTATATTATGCTCTAGGTCCAGAAATTAGGGCCATATGTAGTTTTGCTCCAAAGGCAGTCTTCTCATTTCTCTGCAAATCTCTGGAAGTTGTATTATTGTTATGGAGTGAGTGCCAAGGACAGGAGAATATCATTTCTTTAATTATATTATGCTCTAGGTCCAGAAATTGGAGCCATATGTAGTTCTGCTCCAAAGGTGGTTTTCTCATTTCACTGCAAACCTCTGGAAGTTGTATTATTGTTATGGAGTGAGTGCCAAGGACAGGAGAATATCATTTCTTTAATTATATTATGCTCTAGGTCCAGAAATTGGGGCCATATGTAGTTCTGCTCCAAAGGCAGTCTTCTCATTTTTCTGCAAATCTCTGGAAGTTGTATTATTGTTATGGAGTGAGTGCCAAGGACAGGAGAATATCATTTCTTTAATTATATTATGCTCTAGGTCCAGAAATTGGGGCCATATGTAGTTCTGCTCCAAAGGTGGTTTTCTCATTTCACTGCAAATCTCTGGAAGTTGTATTATTGTTATGGAGTGAGTGCCAAGGACAGGAGAATATCATTTCTTTAATTATATTATGCTCTAGGTCCAGAAATTGGGGCCATATGTAGTTCTGCTCCAAAGGTGGTTTTCTCATTTCACTGCAAACCTCTGGAAGTTGTATTATTGTTATGGAGTGAGTGCCAAGGACAGGAGAATATCATTTCTTTAATTATATTATGCTCTAGGTCCAGAAATTGGGGCCATATGTAGTTCTGCTCCAAAGGCAGTCTTCTCATTTTTCTGCAAATCTCTGGAAGTTGTATTATTGTTATGGAGTGAGTGCCAAGGACAGGAGAATATCATTTCTTTAATTATATTATGCTCTAGGTCCAGAAATTGGGGCCATATGTAGTTCTGCTCCAAAGGCAGTCTTCTCATTTCTCTGCAAATCTCTGGAAGTTGTATTATTGTTATGGAGTGAGTGCCAAGGACAGGAGAATATCATTTCTTTAATTATATTATGCTCTAGGTCCAGAAATTGGGGCCATATGTAGTTCTGCTCCAAAGGCAGTTTTCTCATTTCACTGCAAATCTCTGGAAGTTGTATTATTGTTATGGAGTGAGTGCCAAGGACAGGAGAATATCATTTCTTTAATTATATTATGCTCTAGGTCCAGAAATTGGGGCCATATGTAGTTCTGCTCCAAAGGTGGTTTTCTCATTTCACTGCAAACCTCTGGAAGTTGTATTATTGTTATGGAGTGAGTGCCAAGGACAGGAGAATATCATTTCTTTAATTATATTATGCTCTAGGTCCAGAAATTGGGGCCATATGTAGTTCTGCTCCAAAGGCAGTCTTCTCATTTTTCTGCAAATCTCTGGAAGTTGTATTATTGTTATGGAGTGAGTGCCAAGGACAGGAGAATATCATTTCTTTAATTATATTATGCTCTAGGTCCAGAAATTGGGGCCATATGTAGTTCTGCTCCAAAGGTGGTTTTCTCATTTCACTGCAAATCTCTGGAAGTTGTATTATTGTTATGGAGTGAGTGCCAAGGACAGGAGAATATCATTTCTTTAATTATATTATGCTCTAGGTCCAGAAATTGGGGCCATATGTAGTTCTGCTCCAAAGGCAGTCTTCTCATTTTTCTGCAAATCTCTGGAAGTTGTATTATTGTTATGGAGTGAGTGCCAAGGACAGGAGAATATCATTTCTTTAATTATATTATGCTCTAGGTCCAGAAATTGGGGCCATATGTAGTTCTGCTCCAAAGGCAGTTTTCTCATTTCACTGCAAATCTCTGGAAGTTGTATTATTGTTATGGAGTGAGTGCCAAGGACAGGAGAATATCATTTCTTTAATTATATTATGCTCTAGGTCCAGAAATTGGGGCCATATGTAGTTCTGCTCCAAAGGCAGTCTTCTCATTTTTCTGCAAATCTCTGGAAGTTGTATTATTGTTATGGAGTGAGTGCCAAGGACAGGAGAATATCATTTCTTTAATTATATTATGCTCTAGGTCCAGAAATTGGGGCCATATGTAGTTCTGCTCCAAAGGCAGTCTTCTCATTTTTCTGCAAATCTCTGGAAGTTGTATTATTGTTATGGAGTGAGTGCCAAGGACAGGAGAATATCATTTCTTTAATTATATTATGCTCTAGGTCCAGAAATTGGGGCCATATGTAGTTCTGCTCCAAAGGCAGTTTTCTCATTTCACTGCAAATCTCTGGAAGTTGTATTATTGTTATGGAGTGAGTGCCAAGGACAGGAGAATATCATTTCTTTAATTATATTATGCTCTAGGTCCAGAAATTGGGGCCATATGTAGTTCTGCTCCAAAGGTGGTTTTCTCATTTCACTGCAAACCTCTGGAAGTTGTATTATTGTTATGGAGTGAGTGCCAAGGACAGGAGAATATCATTTCTTTAATTATATTATGCTCTAGGTCCAGAAATTGGGGCCATATGTAGTTCTGCTCCAAAGGCAGTCTTCTCATTTTTCTGCAAATCTCTGGAAGTTGTATTATTGTTATGGAGTGAGTGCCAAGGACAGGAGAATATCATTTCTTTAATTATATTATGCTCTAGGTCCAGAAATTGGGGCCATATGTAGTTCTGCTCCAAAGGCAGTCTTCTCATTTTTCTGCAAATCTCTGGAAGTTGTATTATTGTTATGGAGTGAGTGCCAAGGACAGGAGAATATCATTTCTTTAATTATATTATGCTCTAGGTCCAGAAATTGGGGCCATATGTAGTTCTGCTCCAAAGGCAGTCTTCTCATTTCTCTGCAAATCTCTGGAAGTTGTATTATTGTTATGGAGTGAGTGCCAAGGACAGGAGAATATCATTTCTTTAATTATATTATGCTCTAGGTCCAGAAATTGGGGCCATATGTAGTTCTGCTCCAAAGGTGGTTTTCTCATTTCACTGCAAACCTCTGGAAGTTGTATTATTGTTATGGAGTGAGTGCCAAGGACAGGAGAATATCATTTCTTTAATTATATTATGCTCTAGGTCCAGAAATTGGGGCCATATGTAGTTCTGCTCCAAAGGCAGTTTTCTCATTTCACTGCAAATCTCTGGAAGTTGTATTATTGTTATGGAGTGAGTGCCAAGGACAGGAGAATATCATTTCTTTAATTATATTATGCTCTAGGTCCAGAAATTGGGGCCATATGTAGTTCTGCTCCAAAGGCAGTCTTCTCATTTCTCTGCAAATCTCTGGAAGTTGTATTATTGTTATGGAGTGAGTGCCAAGGACAGGAGAATATCATTTCTTTAATTATATTATGCTCTAGGTCCAGAAATTGGGGCCATATGTAGTTCTGCTCCAAAGGTGGTTTTCTCATTTCACTGCAAACCTCTGGAAGTTGTATTATTGTTATGGAGTGAGTGCCAAGGACAGGAGAATATCATTTCTTTAATTATATTATGCTCTAGGTCCAGAAATTGGGGCCATATGTAGTTCTGCTCCAAAGGTGGTTTTCTCATTTCACTGCAAATCTCTGGAAGTTGTATTATTGTTATGGAGTGAGTGCCAAGGACAGGAGAATATCATTTCTTTAATTATATTATGCTCTAGGTCCAGAAATTGGGGCCATATGTAGTTCTGCTCCAAAGGTGGTTTTCTCATTTCACTGCAAATCTCTGGAAGTTGTATTATTGTTATGGAGTGAGTGCCAAGGACAGGAGAATATCATTTCTTTAATTATATTATGCTCTAGGTCCAGAAATTGGGGCCATATGTAGTTCTGCTCCAAAGGTGGTTTTCTCATTTCACTGCAAACCTCTGGAAGTTGTATTATTGTTATGGAGTGAGTGCCAAGGACAGGAGAATATCATTTCTTTAATTATATTATGCTCTAGGTCCAGAAATTGGGGCCATATGTAGTTCTGCTCCAAAGGCAGTCTTCTCATTTTTCTGCAAATCTCTGGAAGTTGTATTATTGTTATGGAGTGAGTGCCAAGGACAGGAGAATATCATTTCTTTAATTATATTATGCTCTAGGTCCAGAAATTGGGGCCATATGTAGTTCTGCTCCAAAGGTGGTTTTCTCATTTCACTGCAAACCTCTGGAAGTTGTATTATTGTTATGGAGTGAGTGCCAAGGACAGGAGAATATCATTTCTTTAATTATATTATGCTCTAGGTCCAGAAATTGGGGCCATATGTAGTTCTGCTCCAAAGGCAGTCTTCTCATTTTTCTGCAAATCTCTGGAAGTTGTATTATTGTTATGGAGTGAGTGCCAAGGACAGGAGAATATCATTTCTTTAATTATATTATGCTCTAGGTCCAGAAATTGGGGCCATATGTAGTTCTGCTCCAAAGGCAGTTTTCTCATTTCACTGCAAATCTCTGGAAGTTGTATTATTGTTATGGAGTGAGTGCCAAGGACAGGAGAATATCATTTCTTTAATTATATTATGCTCTAGGTCCAGAAATTGGGGCCATATGTAGTTCTGCTCCAAAGGCAGTCTTCTCATTTCACTGCAAATCTCTGGAAGTTGTATTATTGTTATGGAGTGAGTGCCAAGGACAGGAGAATATCATTTCTTTAATTATATTATGCTCTAGGTCCAGAAATTGGGGCCATATGTAGTTCTGCTCCAAAGGCAGTCTTCTCATTTTTCTGCAAATCTCTGGAAGTTGTATTATTGTTATGGAGTGAGTGCCAAGGACAGGAGAATATCATTTCTTTAATTATATTATGCTCTAGGTCCAGAAATTGGGGCCATATGTAGTTCTGCTCCAAAGGCAGTTTTCTCATTTCACTGCAAATCTCTGGAAGTTGTATTATTGTTATGGAGTGAGTGCCAAGGACAGGAGAATATCATTTCTTTAATTATATTATGCTCTAGGTCCAGAAATTGGGGCCATATGTAGTTCTGCTCCAAAGGTGGTTTTCTCATTTCACTGCAAATCTCTGGAAGTTGTATTATTGTTATGGAGTGAGTGCCAAGGACAGGAGAATATCATTTCTTTAATTATATTATGCTCTAGGTCCAGAAATTGGGGCCATATGTAGTTCTGCTCCAAAGGTGGTTTTCTCATTTCACTGCAAATCTCTGGAAGTTGTATTATTGTTATGGAGTGAGTGCCAAGGACAGGAGAATATCATTTCTTTAATTATATTATGCTCTAGGTCCAGAAATTGGGGCCATATGTAGTTCTGCTCCAAAGGTGGTTTTCTCATTTCACTGCAAACCTCTGGAAGTTGTATTATTGTTATGGAGTGAGTGCCAAGGACAGGAGAATATCATTTCTTTAATTATATTATGCTCTAGGTCCAGAAATTGGGGCCATATGTAGTTCTGCTCCAAAGGCAGTCTTCTCATTTTTCTGCAAATCTCTGGAAGTTGTATTATTGTTATGGAGTGAGTGCCAAGGACAGGAGAATATCATTTCTTTAATTATATTATGCTCTAGGTCCAGAAATTGGGGCCATATGTAGTTCTGCTCCAAAGGTGGTTTTCTCATTTCACTGCAAATCTCTGGAAGTTGTATTATTGTTATGGAGTGAGTGCCAAGGACAGGAGAATATCATTTCTTTAATTATATTATGCTCTAGGTCCAGAAATTGGGGCCATATGTAGTTCTGCTCCAAAGGCAGTCTTCTCATTTTTCTGCAAATCTCTGGAAGTTGTATTATTGTTATGGAGTGAGTGCCAAGGACAGGAGAATATCATTTCTTTAATTATATTATGCTCTAGGTCCAGAAATTGGGGCCATATGTAGTTCTGCTCCAAAGGCAGTTTTCTCATTTCACTGCAAATCTCTGGAAGTTGTATTATTGTTATGGAGTGAGTGCCAAGGACAGGAGAATATCATTTCTTTAATTATATTATGCTCTAGGTCCAGAAATTGGGGCCATATGTAGTTCTGCTCCAAAGGCAGTCTTCTCATTTTTCTGCAAATCTCTGGAAGTTGTATTATTGTTATGGAGTGAGTGCCAAGGACAGGAGAATATCATTTCTTTAATTATATTATGCTCTAGGTCCAGAAATTGGGGCCATATGTAGTTCTGCTCCAAAGGCAGTCTTCTCATTTTTCTGCAAATCTCTGGAAGTTGTATTATTGTTATGGAGTGAGTGCCAAGGACAGGAGAATATCATTTCTTTAATTATATTATGCTCTAGGTCCAGAAATTGGGGCCATATGTAGTTCTGCTCCAAAGGCAGTCTTCTCATTTTTCTGCAAATCTCTGGAAGTTGTATTATTGTTATGGAGTGAGTGCCAAGGACAGGAGAATATCATTTCTTTAATTATATTATGCTCTAGGTCCAGAAATTGGGGCCATATGTAGTTCTGCTCCAAAGGCAGTCTTCTCATTTCACTGCAAATCTCTGGAAGTTGTATTATTGTTATGGAGTGAGTGCCAAGGACAGGAGAATATCATTTCTTTAATTATATTATGCTCTAGGTCCAGAAATTGGGGCCATATGTAGTTCTGCTCCAAAGGTGGTTTTCTCATTTCACTGCAAACCTCTGGAAGTTGTATTATTGTTATGGAGTGAGTGCCAAGGACAGGAGAATATCATTTCTTTAATTATATTATGCTCTAGGTCCAGAAATTGGGGCCATATGTAGTTCTGCTCCAAAGGCAGTCTTCTCATTTTTCTGCAAATCTCTGGAAGTTGTATTATTGTTATGGAGTGAGTGCCAAGGACAGGAGAATATCATTTCTTTAATTATATTATGCTCTAGGTCCAGAAATTGGGGCCATATGTAGTTCTGCTCCAAAGGCAGTCTTCTCATTTTTCTGCAAATCTCTGGAAGTTGTATTATTGTTATGGAGTGAGTGCCAAGGACAGGAGAATATCATTTCTTTAATTATATTATGCTCTAGGTCCAGAAATTGGGGCCATATGTAGTTCTGCTCCAAAGGTGGTTTTCTCATTTCACTGCAAACCTCTGGAAGTTGTATTATTGTTATGGAGTGAGTGCCAAGGACAGGAGAATATCATTTCTTTAATTATATTATGCTCTAGGTCCAGAAATTGGGGCCATATGTAGTTCTGCTCCAAAGGCAGTCTTCTCATTTTTCTGCAAATCTCTGGAAGTTGTATTATTGTTATGGAGTGAGTGCCAAGGACAGGAGAATATCATTTCTTTAATTATATTATGCTCTAGGTCCAGAAATTGGGGCCATATGTAGTTCTGCTCCAAAGGTGGTTTTCTCATTTCACTGCAAACCTCTGGAAGTTGTATTATTGTTATGGAGTGAGTGCCAAGGACAGGAGAATATCATTTCTTTAATTATATTATGCTCTAGGTCCAGAAATTGGGGCCATATGTAGTTCTGCTCCAAAGGCAGTCTTCTCATTTTTCTGCAAATCTCTGGAAGTTGTATTATTGTTATGGAGTGAGTGCCAAGGACAGGAGAATATCATTTCTTTAATTATATTATGCTCTAGGTCCAGAAATTGGAGCCATATGTAGTTCTGCTCCAAAGGTGGTTTTCTCATTTCACTGCAAACCTCTGGAAGTTGTATTATTGTTATGGAGTGAGTGCCAAGGACAGGAGAATATCATTTCTTTAATTATATTATGCTCTAGGTCCAGAAATTGGGGCCATATGTAGTTCTGCTCCAAAGGCAGTCTTCTCATTTTTCTGCAAATCTCTGGAAGTTGTATTATTGTTATGGAGTGAGTGCCAAGGACAGGAGAATATCATTTCTTTAATTATATTATGCTCTAGGTCCAGAAATTGGGGCCATATGTAGTTCTGCTCCAAAGGTGGTTTTCTCATTTCACTGCAAATCTCTGGAAGTTGTATTATTGTTATGGAGTGAGTGCCAAGGACAGGAGAATATCATTTCTTTAATTATATTATGCTCTAGGTCCAGAAATTGGGGCCATATGTAGTTCTGCTCCAAAGGTGGTTTTCTCATTTCACTGCAAACCTCTGGAAGTTGTATTATTGTTATGGAGTGAGTGCCAAGGACAGGAGAATATCATTTCTTTAATTATATTATGCTCTAGGTCCAGAAATTGGGGCCATATGTAGTTCTGCTCCAAAGGCAGTCTTCTCATTTTTCTGCAAATCTCTGGAAGTTGTATTATTGTTATGGAGTGAGTGCCAAGGACAGGAGAATATCATTTCTTTAATTATATTATGCTCTAGGTCCAGAAATTGGGGCCATATGTAGTTCTGCTCCAAAGGTGGTTTTCTCATTTCACTGCAAACCTCTGGAAGTTGTATTATTGTTATGGAGTGAGTGCCAAGGACAGGAGAATATCATTTCTTTAATTATATTATGCTCTAGGTCCAGAAATTGGGGCCATATGTAGTTCTGCTCCAAAGGCAGTCTTCTCATTTTTCTGCAAATCTCTGGAAGTTGTATTATTGTTATGGAGTGAGTGCCAAGGACAGGAGAATATCATTTCTTTAATTATATTATGCTCTAGGTCCAGAAATTGGGGCCATATGTAGTTCTGCTCCAAAGGTGGTTTTCTCATTTCACTGCAAACCTCTGGAAGTTGTATTATTGTTATGGAGTGAGTGCCAAGGACAGGAGAATATCATTTCTTTAATTATATTATGCTCTAGGTCCAGAAATTGGGGCCATATGTAGTTCTGCTCCAAAGGCAGTCTTCTCATTTTTCTGCAAATCTCTGGAAGTTGTATTATTGTTATGGAGTGAGTGCCAAGGACAGGAGAATATCATTTCTTTAATTATATTATGCTCTAGGTCCAGAAATTGGGGCCATATGTAGTTCTGCTCCAAAGGCAGTTTTCTCATTTCACTGCAAATCTCTGGAAGTTGTATTATTGTTATGGAGTGAGTGCCAAGGACAGGAGAATATCATTTCTTTAATTATATTATGCTCTAGGTCCAGAAATTGGGGCCATATGTAGTTCTGCTCCAAAGGTGGTTTTCTCATTTCACTGCAAACCTCTGGAAGTTGTATTATTGTTATGGAGTGAGTGCCAAGGACAGGAGAATATCATTTCTTTAATTATATTATGCTCTAGGTCCAGAAATTGGGGCCATATGTAGTTCTGCTCCAAAGGCAGTCTTCTCATTTTTCTGCAAATCTCTGGAAGTTGTATTATTGTTATGGAGTGAGTGCCAAGGACAGGAGAATATCATTTCTTTAATTATATTATGCTCTAGGTCCAGAAATTGGGGCCATATGTAGTTCTGCTCCAAAGGCAGTTTTCTCATTTCACTGCAAATCTCTGGAAGTTGTATTATTGTTATGGAGTGAGTGCCAAGGACAGGAGAATATCATTTCTTTAATTATATTATGCTCTAGGTCCAGAAATTGGGGCCATATGTAGTTCTGCTCCAAAGGCAGTCTTCTCATTTTTCTGCAAATCTCTGGAAGTTGTATTATTGTTATGGAGTGAGTGCCAAGGACAGGAGAATATCATTTCTTTAATTATATTATGCTCTAGGTCCAGAAATTGGGGCCATATGTAGTTCTGCTCCAAAGGTGGTTTTCTCATTTCACTGCAAATCTCTGGAAGTTGTATTATTGTTATGGAGTGAGTGCCAAGGACAGGAGAATATCATTTCTTTAATTATATTATGCTCTAGGTCCAGAAATTGGGGCCATATGTAGTTCTGCTCCAAAGGTGGTTTTCTCATTTCACTGCAAACCTCTGGAAGTTGTATTATTGTTATGGAGTGAGTGCCAAGGACAGGAGAATATCATTTCTTTAATTATATTATGCTCTAGGTCCAGAAATTGGGGCCATATGTAGTTCTGCTCCAAAGGCAGTCTTCTCATTTTTCTGCAAATCTCTGGAAGTTGTATTATTGTTATGGAGTGAGTGCCAAGGACAGGAGAATATCATTTCTTTAATTATATTATGCTCTAGGTCCAGAAATTAGGGCCATATGTAGTTCTGCTCCAAAGGCAGTCTTCTCATTTTTCTGCAAATCTCTGGAAGTTGTATTATTGTTATGGAGTGAGTGCCAAGGACAGGAGAATATCATTTCTTTAATTATATTATGCTCTAGGTCCAGAAATTGGGGCCATATGTAGTTCTGCTCCAAAGGTGGTTTTCTCATTTCACTGCAAACCTCTGGAAGTTGTATTATTGTTATGGAGTGAGTGCCAAGGACAGGAGAATATCATTTCTTTAATTATATTATGCTCTAGGTCCAGAAATTGGGGCCATATGTAGTTCTGCTCCAAAGGCAGTCTTCTCATTTTTCTGCAAATCTCTGGAAGTTGTATTATTGTTATGGAGTGAGTGCCAAGGACAGGAGAATATCATTTCTTTAATTATATTATGCTCTAGGTCCAGAAATTGGGGCCATATGTAGTTCTGCTCCAAAGGTGGTTTTCTCATTTCACTGCAAACCTCTGGAAGTTGTATTATTGTTATGGAGTGAGTGCCAAGGACAGGAGAATATCATTTCTTTAATTATATTATGCTCTAGGTCCAGAAATTGGGGCCATATGTAGTTCTGCTCCAAAGGCAGTCTTCTCATTTTTCTGCAAATCTCTGGAAGTTGTATTATTGTTATGGAGTGAGTGCCAAGGACAGGAGAATATCATTTCTTTAATTATATTATGCTCTAGGTCCAGAAATTGGAGCCATATGTAGTTCTGCTCCAAAGGTGGTTTTCTCATTTCACTGCAAACCTCTGGAAGTTGTATTATTGTTATGGAGTGAGTGCCAAGGACAGGAGAATATCATTTCTTTAATTATATTATGCTCTAGGTCCAGAAATTGGGGCCATATGTAGTTCTGCTCCAAAGGCAGTCTTCTCATTTTTCTGCAAATCTCTGGAAGTTGTATTATTGTTATGGAGTGAGTGCCAAGGACAGGAGAATATCATTTCTTTAATTATATTATGCTCTAGGTCCAGAAATTGGGGCCATATGTAGTTCTGCTCCAAAGGTGGTTTTCTCATTTCACTGCAAATCTCTGGAAGTTGTATTATTGTTATGGAGTGAGTGCCAAGGACAGGAGAATATCATTTCTTTAATTATATTATGCTCTAGGTCCAGAAATTGGGGCCATATGTAGTTCTGCTCCAAAGGTGGTTTTCTCATTTCACTGCAAACCTCTGGAAGTTGTATTATTGTTATGGAGTGAGTGCCAAGGACAGGAGAATATCATTTCTTTAATTATATTATGCTCTAGGTCCAGAAATTGGGGCCATATGTAGTTCTGCTCCAAAGGCAGTCTTCTCATTTTTCTGCAAATCTCTGGAAGTTGTATTATTGTTATGGAGTGAGTGCCAAGGACAGGAGAATATCATTTCTTTAATTATATTATGCTCTAGGTCCAGAAATTGGGGCCATATGTAGTTCTGCTCCAAAGGTGGTTTTCTCATTTCACTGCAAACCTCTGGAAGTTGTATTATTGTTATGGAGTGAGTGCCAAGGACAGGAGAATATCATTTCTTTAATTATATTATGCTCTAGGTCCAGAAATTGGGGCCATATGTAGTTCTGCTCCAAAGGCAGTCTTCTCATTTTTCTGCAAATCTCTGGAAGTTGTATTATTGTTATGGAGTGAGTGCCAAGGACAGGAGAATATCATTTCTTTAATTATATTATGCTCTAGGTCCAGAAATTGGGGCCATATGTAGTTCTGCTCCAAAGGTGGTTTTCTCATTTCACTGCAAACCTCTGGAAGTTGTATTATTGTTATGGAGTGAGTGCCAAGGACAGGAGAATATCATTTCTTTAATTATATTATGCTCTAGGTCCAGAAATTGGGGCCATATGTAGTTCTGCTCCAAAGGCAGTCTTCTCATTTTTCTGCAAATCTCTGGAAGTTGTATTATTGTTATGGAGTGAGTGCCAAGGACAGGAGAATATCATTTCTTTAATTATATTATGCTCTAGGTCCAGAAATTGGGGCCATATGTAGTTCTGCTCCAAAGGTGGTTTTCTCATTTCACTGCAAATCTCTGGAAGTTGTATTATTGTTATGGAGTGAGTGCCAAGGACAGGAGAATATCATTTCTTTAATTATATTATGCTCTAGGTCCAGAAATTGGGGCCATATGTAGTTCTGCTCCAAAGGTGGTTTTCTCATTTCACTGCAAACCTCTGGAAGTTGTATTATTGTTATGGAGTGAGTGCCAAGGACAGGAGAATATCATTTCTTTAATTATATTATGCTCTAGGTCCAGAAATTGGGGCCATATGTAGTTCTGCTCCAAAGGCAGTCTTCTCATTTTTCTGCAAATCTCTGGAAGTTGTATTATTGTTATGGAGTGAGTGCCAAGGACAGGAGAATATCATTTCTTTAATTATATTATGCTCTAGGTCCAGAAATTGGGGCCATATGTAGTTCTGCTCCAAAGGCAGTTTTCTCATTTCACTGCAAATCTCTGGAAGTTGTATTATTGTTATGGAGTGAGTGCCAAGGACAGGAGAATATCATTTCTTTAATTATATTATGCTCTAGGTCCAGAAATTGGGGCCATATGTAGTTCTGCTCCAAAGGCAGTCTTCTCATTTTTCTGCAAATCTCTGGAAGTTGTATTATTGTTATGGAGTGAGTGCCAAGGACAGGAGAATATCATTTCTTTAATTATATTATGCTCTAGGTCCAGAAATTGGGGCCATATGTAGTTCTGCTCCAAAGGTGGTTTTCTCATTTCACTGCAAACCTCTGGAAGTTGTATTATTGTTATGGAGTGAGTGCCAAGGACAGGAGAATATCATTTCTTTAATTATATTATGCTCTAGGTCCAGAAATTGGGGCCATATGTAGTTCTGCTCCAAAGGCAGTCTTCTCATTTTTCTGCAAATCTCTGGAAGTTGTATTATTGTTATGGAGTGAGTGCCAAGGACAGGAGAATATCATTTCTTTAATTATATTATGCTCTAGGTCCAGAAATTGGGGCCATATGTAGTTCTGCTCCAAAGGCAGTTTTCTCATTTCACTGCAAATCTCTGGAAGTTGTATTATTGTTATGGAGTGAGTGCCAAGGACAGGAGAATATCATTTCTTTAATTATATTATGCTCTAGGTCCAGAAATTGGGGCCATATGTAGTTCTGCTCCAAAGGTGGTTTTCTCATTTCACTGCAAACCTCTGGAAGTTGTATTATTGTTATGGAGTGAGTGCCAAGGACAGGAGAATATCATTTCTTTAATTATATTATGCTCTAGGTCCAGAAATTGGGGCCATATGTAGTTCTGCTCCAAAGGCAGTCTTCTCATTTTTCTGCAAATCTCTGGAAGTTGTATTATTGTTATGGAGTGAGTGCCAAGGACAGGAGAATATCATTTCTTTAATTATATTATGCTCTAGGTCCAGAAATTGGGGCCATATGTAGTTCTGCACTAAAGGCAGTTTTCTCATTTCACTGCAAATCTCTGGAAGTTGTATTATTGTTATGGAGTGAGTGCCAAGGACAGGAGAATATCATTTCTTTAATTATATTATGCTCTAGGTCCAGAAATTGGGGCCATATGTAGTTCTGCTCCAAAGGCAGTCTTCTCATTTTTCTGCAAATCTCTGGAAGTTGTATTATTGTTATGGAGTGAGTGCCAAGGACAGGAGAATATCATTTCTTTAATTATATTATGCTCTAGGTCCAGAAATTGGGGCCATATGTAGTTCTGCTCCAAAGGTGGTTTTCTCATTTCACTGCAAACCTCTGGAAGGAAGTTTACTCTGGGGGGTAGGGGTGGGGTGTGCTTTTTTCAGGTATAAAAATGAGGGGGGGATTTATGAAAGGTTTTTTTAGATATACATTATACATATTGGTGGTATTTCTCCTACCTGTATTCCTTTGCAAGGTCTTTAAAACACTTTCACTTGCTCCGGGAACGTTAAATCATTAAATACCTGGACGAGAGCAAGCAATGGGTAAAAAAATCACAATTATTTCGGTGGGATCGATTGCACATTTCTCAAGGAAATGAACTTTATGCTTTTTTCAAATCATATCAGACTATGTCCGAATGAAATCCTTCAAAATAAAGCCCAAGCCCTTATATTCAGAGTTGATTAATTTAATAAAAAAAAAAAAAAAATTAATGGTCTCCACCTGACATATTCTCATTCATTAAAGTAAATACACACCTGATTTCAGCCAAAACACAATGAACACACGGTTTAGTCATAAAATATTAAATATAAACCATGGTAACTGGAATTTTGCTCTCCCCCTCCACCATTTTTCTGTTTTTACTGTGCCTCACGGCGGGAAAAATAATTATTTTCGACTTCTTTTCATTGGTGATGAAATAACGAAACTCTATATCCATTAGAAATTAATGCAAAAAAGGAAGAAGAAAGCAGTTCTGATATCAGTTACTTTATGTACATGAATCACAACTCCCATGAAGGACGATAGACACACGGGCGTACTCAGCGTGTGTTACTATCACACTCGTACAAAAATGAGATGAAGAGAACTTAGTTTGTTTTTTTTTTTTGAAAAACAAAGTTCCCCTAATCTCCTTTGAAGAACTGAACGTAATGTGAAACCAAGTAAACAGTGCCTCCTGATATTCGACGATTACTAAATTTAAACTACTTGGAATTTTTACGGTATTATTAATCTTTTCCTGCAAAAATTTTGTAGCACCGAAATTCCCAAAAGCTAATAGAAAGAAAGTTTCCGTTTTTATGATAGTTCAGAATAGACTTCTATCTTAATTACAATTTAGAGTCATACGTTCAAAAAGTTCTGGAACTTTTTGAATATTTGCCAATTGTCAGGGAATTACGTCATTCCCGCTGAGCAAGCGAAGAGCATGATGTGACCGACCAGCCAGAACTGGTCTGATCCAGATCCAACACGTACAACGTACTTCATGATTACAGGCATTCAAGCTCCCCGTCGTGAGAACAACGGTGTCGAAATTTGAACAGCGTTCAAGTGTAAAATTTTGTGTTCTGCTCGGAAAATCTTTCGCTGAGACTTTTCAGATGATTAAGTCAGCGTACGGTGAGAGTGCAATGAGTCGAACGAGAGTTTATGAGTGGCATCGACGATTGGAAAACGGGCGACAGAGTATTGAGGATGATGAGAGGTCAGGACGACCTTCAACATCCACAACAGATGAACAAATCACCATTGTCAAAGAAATTGTGAAAAATAACCGTCGGAAAAACTGTTGCAGCGATTGCAGAAGTTGCTGACATCTCGGTTGGAAAGTTGCCATGCCATTTTAACAGAGAAACTGGGCATGCATCATGTGTGCCAACAAATTGTTCCCAAAAACCTGACACAAGAAAAAATAGATGAGCGCATGCAAGTTTGCGGGGATAACATCGATGCAGTGGACTCGGATCCCAATCTCTTGAATCGATTGATCACTGGTGATGAGACGTGATGCTTTCTGTACAACCCCCAATCCGACCGACAGTCAAAAGTGTGGAAATCACTGTCATCACCACGACCAAAAAAGTTCAAGGCTGACCGGTCCAAAGGAAAGGTCTTGTTAACAGTTTTCTTCTATTGCAAGGGGATCGTACACAAGAAATTCCTTCAACATGGTCGTACAGTCACTAAAGAAAAGTACATCAACGTCCTGAAACATCTCCGAGAATCAGTGAGACGCAAGCGACCCGAACTTGGGAAGACCAACTCGTGGGCTTTCCATCACAATAATGCGCTGGCTCAGAAGCTTCTGAGATGGAAACAGATACTTCAAACTATGGTACACACTAAATACAGAACATATGATTGCATTTTTTTAATTAATGTGTTTTGAATTTATGCTAATTATGGTTTTTGAAGGAGAGATATATTAAAACTTGAGAACTATGGTTTTTGAGGACCATGATCAACAAATTTGGGTAATTAAAAAATAATTGACAAATCTGAAATAATGCAGCATAATGTAACAAACAGTGGCTGTACATCAAGGGTTGGCTGTAGTTTTATGATCGTCTCTTGGTCATATATTTGGCTATGTGTGTGGGAAGGGGCTGTGATTAATAGTGTGGAGTTAACCAGCGTGCTACAACTGACCCTTTCCATCTCAATTCAGGCAGGGGCTGTCAGTTGACCACCTCCAGTTTTTTTGAAAAAATTATGGTAGCTACTCCTAATAGAGGTATAAAGTACTGCCAAAGGATTTTTCACAAAAAAGTTTTTTGGTCGAGCTACAGCATTTTGAAAATAAGCAAAATATACACCCCTGACGAAAATAATGTGAAACATCAAATCTTTAAATGTACACTGCTCCTGTACTATAACAGGTAGAGACTTGATTTTTTTTTATTTTGAAGCTATTGAATTGGCTTTTCTTGATGTTCACAGAAATCGATCAAAAGAATATTGCTAGATGGCAAAAAAGTCTATATTTGTTACAAAAATTTTTATTTTCCACAAATTTAGGATTTTTTTTTTTTAAGAAAAAGACTTATCAGGTGGGGAAGTATGCCAACCTGCACTCCTACTAAGGTTGTCTTAGAAGTGATTTTATTTTTATCCTGTGATGCATGCTACTCATAAAATTAATTTTTTAAATACACAAAATTTCAAAAAATCATTTTTGAATTGCAATATCTCAAAAACCCCATTTTTAAAACTGCTGAAATTTTGTCCAAATAATGTCCTAATGGTAGGTAGTTAACTGGGGAAATCAGGTTACTGGATTTTTGCCTTGAAATTTTCCTACAAATTTTTGAAAACGCACTTCTCTCCTGTTCAAACCTCACAGTTGGGTAATTACGTTGTTTAGAAAAAACAAAAAAACTTTGAAAGGTATTTCTGAAAAGTTTACCTGAGTATATATTCCAAATTGCAGTGTCAATTTATATTTTGAAATAATTTTTATGATTTTTAATAATTGTCACCTATGTACATGTTTAATTTTTTTAAATCCATAGTCTGTACACATACAATACATTATCTCAGTTGCAGTTAAGAATCAATTTTTATTTACATAAGAAAAAAGGCCTCAAAAAACAAAATTATGAGCTTACCATCATAACTACAAATTATTCAAACTGAGAAAAGCTGCTGGGTATTATTTATTTCCTTCTCATCAAAGGCATGAAGTCGTGCAGAACGTCCAACAGGAGATGGGTCATTCACCTTTTGAAGTACATTTTTTAAGGGCACTGGACACTTGACCTGTTTTCTTGCCACATTCTTCTGGCTACCAAAAACCTCTGGCTGGTCCATGAGGGTGCATGAAAGATACTGTTATGTCCTTGAATTCTTTAGATATGTTTGTAATCTGTCCCATCCATCCACCAGTTATCGTAAAATCATTCACAGAAAATGGGTTCTTTTTTTTATTGGCTTGAAAATTGCACTGCTTTATGTGGGTGCCGGACTGTTCTGTTCTGGCCATTGATGGTTTATTTCCTTTTACTAACCAGGAATGCTGTGACTGTATTCCAACAACAGATTTTATTGTATCCCACTCTTCTACTTTGCTGGTTTGATAGGATTGAACTTCACAAGTTGTGAGGAGTAGAAGTTTAGTCTTTGGGATCAAGGGGGAGACAGTTTCAACAAATGAAGGTGCATCTCTTATAGCTTGTGAAGCTTCTTTCTGTAAGTTGAATTTAGTAGAAAAATTATTAACTATATGTCAACAAAATAGTTTCCATATCATCTACTGTTTCGCACGTTACTAGAAATTCGAGCACGGGAAAAACGTCCATATAATAAGAAAATTTTTATTGCAACTTGTCACTAATATTCCTTTTTTTCTTTTTGATGTTCTTTATAATAGTTTAAAATTTTATTATGAAGATTACAAATTTATATGAAAAAATGTTTTAATATGTGCAGTCAAATGCATCATAAGTTGTCAAAGTCCTCCAATACGTAGAGACAATATGCATTAAAAGATTAATATTATTCCAGTTTTATTAAGTCATGATTTACGAAATTAATACAATAGAAAAGAACTTTCGAACCTTTTGATTATGATGCGTTGAATCAGTAATAAGCCATCTTGTTAAAAGGTTCGAAAGTTCTTTTCTATTGTATTAATTTCGTAAATCATGACTTAAAAACTGGAATAATATTAATCTTTTAATACATATTGTCTCTACGTATTAGAGGACTTTGACAACTTATGATGCATTTGACTGCACATATTAAAACATTTTTTCATATAAATTTGTAATCTTCATAATAAAATTTTAAACTATTATAAAGAACATCAAAAAGAAAAAAAGGAATATTAGTGACAAGTTGCAATAAAAATTTTCTTATTATATGGACGTTCTTCCCGTGCTCGAATTTCTAGTAACGTGCGAAACAGTAGATGATATGGAAACTATTTTGTTGACATATAGTTAATAATTTCTGAAACCACGTAATGTTTTCGACAAATGTTGAATTAATATAATTAGTAGAAAAATGTTTGCACAGGCCACCCACACCATCACATGCACTCTTGCATTGGCCTGTGGCTGAGAAGATCCACTTCCTTGTTACATTTGGGTCCCCCCTTCATAAGTTTATAGAACTGATGTTTGAAGTGCCAGGCTGCTCCATCTGAGATGTAAACAATTGTTTTAAATTCTTCCAAAGGACAAGTCTTAGCAATTTCACTTTTTATGAGCATAATGGCACACAGCATGTGCTGTGCCATGGCTTAAATCATTGCATGCTACCACAAAAGACTTAGTCTCATTTGGAAAGTGCGCAATGCATGTAAAGAGTGAGATCTGGACATTGTTTGCCAGTAGCAACTTTGCACTTCATCATGTATAATTACAGATCAGTTTTGAGCAAAGTACAACACCAACACTGGACTATCTGCTGCAGACTGTTTACCCTTTGCTATCCTATTTCCCTGGATCCGCTCATTATAAATTACAGAAGAGTTTCTTCCCTCCCGATATACCCCACCTTCAGTAGCTCTTATTCCCATTGACTCCCCCAATGACTCTCAAGCAGCCTTAATAGGTGTTTCACAGTACTCCATAAAAATTGCACCGGGCAGTACAATTTTCAGTGCCACAGCTTTGGAAAATCATATCAGCTGCAGTTTAGCCCAAATATTACAGCAAATTGCAGTTTACATATTAGTGCACCAAACATACTTAATGTACCACCAGGAGCAGATCCAGAAGTTTACTCTGGGGGGTAGGGGTGGGGTGTGCTTTTTTTCAGGTGTAAAAATGGGCGGGGGGAGACGATATGAAAGGTTTTGTTAGATATACATTATACATATTGGTTGTACTTCTCCTACCTATATTCCTTTGCAAGGTCTTTAAAACACTTTCACTTGCTCCGGGAATGCTAAATCATTAAATAATTGGACGAGAGCAAGCAATGGGTGAAAAAATCACAATTATTTCGGTGCGATCAATTGCACATTTCTCAAGGAAATGAACTTTATGCTTTTTTGAAATCATAACAGACTATGTCTGAATGAAATCCTTCAA
The DNA here is from genome assembly GCA_039090855.1 of Macrothele yani. Classification (NCBI taxonomy): domain Eukaryota; kingdom Metazoa; phylum Arthropoda; class Arachnida; order Araneae; family Macrothelidae; genus Macrothele; species Macrothele yani. Next base: position 151,130,275 of record CM077009.1, read on the forward strand.
AATAAAGCCCAAGCCCTTATATTCAGAGTTGGTTAATTTAATAAAAAAAAAAAAAAAAAATTAATGTTCTCCACCTGACATATTCTCATACATTAAAGTAAATACACTGATTTTAGCCAAAACATAATGAACACATGGTTTAGTCATAAAATTGCTAGAGATAAACCATGATAACTAGAATTTTGCTCTCCCCACCACCCTTTTTCTGTTTTTACTGTGCCTGACGGCGGGAAAAAGAATAATTTTAGACTTCTTTTCATCGGTGATAAAATAACGAAACTCTATATCCATTAGAAATTAATGCAAAAAAGGAAGAAGAAAGCAGTTCTGATATCAGTTACTTTATGTACATGAATGACATCTCCCATGAAGGACGATAGACACATGGGCGTACTCAGTGTGTGTTACTATCACACTCGTACAAAAATGAGATGAAGAGAACTTTTTTTTTTTTTTTTTGAAAAACAAAGTTCCCCTAATCTCCTTTGAAGAACTGAAAACTTCATTTAAATGAGTACGTAATGTGAAACCAAGTAAACAGTGCCTCCTGATATTCGACGATTACTAAATTTAAACTACTTGGAATTTTTACGGTATTATTAATCTCTTCCTGCAAAAATTTTGTAGCACCGAAATTCCCAAAAGCTAATAGAAAGAAAGTTTCCGTTTTTATGATAGTTCAGAATGGACTTCTATCTTAATTACAATTTAGAGTCATACCTTCAAAAAGTTCTGGAACTTTTTGAATATTTGCCAAATGTCAAGGAATTACGTCATTTCCGCTGAGCAAGCGAAGAGCATGATGTGACTGACCAGCCAGAACTGGTCTGATCCAGATCCAACACGTACAACGTACTTCATGATTACAGGCATTCAAGCTCCCGTCGCGAGAACAACGGTGTCGAAATTTGAACAGCGTTCAAGTGTAAAATTTTGTGTTCTGCTCGGAAAATCTTTCGCTGAGACTTTTCAGATGATTAAGTCAGCGTACGGTGAGAGTGCAATGAGTCGAACGAGAGTTTATGAGTGGCATCGACGATTGGAAAACGGGCGACAGAGTATTGAGGATGATGAGAGGTCAGGACGACCTTCAACATCCACAACAGATGAACAAATCACCATTGTCAAAGAAATTGTGAAACCGTCGAAAAACTGTTGCAGCGATTGCAGAAGTTGCTGACATCTCGGTTGGAAAGTTGCCATGCCATTTTAACAGAGAAACTGGGCATGCATCATGTGTGCCAACAAATTGTTCCCAAAAACCTGACACAAGAAAAAATGGATGAGCGCATGCAAGTTTGCGGGGATAACATCGATGCAGTGGACTCAGATCCCAATCTCTTGAATCGATTGATCACTGGTGATGAGACGTGGTGCTTTCTGTACGACCCCCAATCCGACCGACAGTCAAAAGTGTGGAAATCACTGTCATCACCACGACCAAAAAAGTTCAAGGCTGACCGGTCCAAAGGAAAGGTCTTGTTAACAGTTTTCTTCTATTGCAAGGGGATCGTACACAAGAAATTCCTTCAACATGGTCGTACAGTCACTAAAGAAAAGTATGTCAACGTCCTGAAACATCTCCGAGAATCGGTGAGACGCAAGCGACCCGAACTTTGGAAGACCAATTCGTGGGCTTTCCATCACAATAATGCGCTGGCTCAGAAGCTTCTGAGATGGAAACAGACACTTCAAACTGTGGTACGCACTAAATACAGAACATATGGTTGCATTTTTCTAATTAATGTGTTTTGAATTTATGCTAATTATGGTTTTAAGGAGAGATATATTAAAACTTGAGAACTGTGGTTTTTGAGGACCATGATCAACAAATTTGGGTAATTAAAAAATAATTGACAAATCTGAAATAATGCAGCATAATGTAACAAACAGTGGCTGTACATCAAGGGTTGGCTGTAGTTTTATGATCTTCTCTTGGTCATATATTTGGCTATGTGTGTGGGAAGGGGCTGTGATTAATAGTGTGGAGTTAACCAGCGTGCTACAACTGACCCTTTCCATCTCAATTCAGGCAGGGGCTGTCAGTTGACCACCTCCAGTTTTTTTGAAAAAATTATGGTAGCTACTCCTAATAGAGGTATAAAGTACTGCAAAAGGATTTTTCACAAAAAAGTTTTTTGGTCGAGCTACAGCATTTTGAAAATAAGCGAAATATACACCCCTGACGAAAATAATGTGAAACATCCAATCTTTAAATGTACACTGCTCCTGTACTATAACAGGTAGAGACTTGATTTTTTTTTATTTTGAAGCTATTGAATTGGCTTTTCTTGATGTTCACAGAAATTGATCAAAGGAATATTGCCAGATGGCAAAAAACGTCTATGTTTTAGCATTGTGCACGTACGCACAAGTTTGAAGCTATGGATCACTGAAGGCAAGTGCAAACCTGCAGCTAGTTGGAAGCAAGTGACAGAGATGAACATCTGTTGTATTGTGTTTTTGTATTTTCTTGTTATAAAAGAGTTTGAATTTTTGCCTAAATAAAAAAATCTGCATTGTTAGAACATTGAAATTAATTTTCTGTAAAAATACTCTGCATTAAATCTGAGCTAGTTCCTTTGCCCTTCCATGGTGGGTGTGGCAGATTATATGTAAGCATGGCAGAGAGAGATACATGAAAATTTGGGAACTACAAAATATGACCACAATTGGAAGCAGGGCCATGGCTAGGTTCCAGACTGGGGAAGGAAGGGGTGGGGCACTCTGTGTTCAACAGTATTTTTCCATAAATGCTGCAGAGACAAGTTTTGCTTTATTTCTAATCTCCTTTTATTACTGATAAAGTATGCCGAAAAAATAAACAGTCAGATAAAATACAAAATATGAAATAAAAAAGGGGAGAAAGAAAACAAACCTTTTGAAACATTAAAAATAATTATCACTTCGAATTTGTGAAAATCTTCCAAATTCATGCAGACAATGTAAATAGACAAAGTCATCATGCTTTTTCTTTAATTAATTCATAGCAATGGAAAAATTGTTTTCTGGACACCACTGGGATCGAATCTCAGATTTGCTAGTTATCGAGAGATCTGAGGTTCGATTCCAGTGCTGTCCAGAAAACAATTTTTCGGTTGCTGTGTGTTAAAGAAAAATCATGGAAAGAGCGATGACTTTGTCTATTTGCTTTGAATTTGCTTGATGGTGGTTGAGTTGTGCATTCCTTATCACTGGAGCCAAATAACTCCCAACTAGTGCATTTTTTTTTCCTGTTGAGTTCTCTTCGTTGGATCCATGCAATCACATCTGGGATTTACTGATGTCATATTTTAAGTTTTTCTTCTTCTGTTCCACTTTTTTCTCCATATTTAATCATGTTTTCTCCTTTGCTGGTGTTTGGTGGTAGCCTCTTCTTACCATGGTCAATAAGCATACTCCTTTTCCCTCTAAAAAAGCAAGAGCACCAGAAGTGCACCAAAGAAACTCTTTTTTCCAAGCAGAAGCATCATAAAACCACTTCTACTGGATGAAAAAGGATGAATCAGATGTTCAAAGCTCTTTCTTTCTTGCATTGGAAAGTGGCGCTAAGGATTTCTCTTTAACACTATTTACCAATGTGTAGATGGACAGATTTAGTTCAAATGTTTCCCACTGCAGCAAGGGCTTCTTTGTAGCCCACGAAAAAACTTTTAAACAGTAACTTAGCATCTCATAGTCACTCACCAAATGATGAACAGAGGTTTAGCCTTCTGCCCAACTATGCCTCCACTTCTGCTACTCTTTCTTCTACTTTTTTTTTTTTTTTTTTTTTTTGGTAATGTTTAAAATTTTACGTTTCTGTGAATTAGAAAAAACAAAAATCAAAAATGACATTTTTCATTTCCCTGGTACAAAACATAAGCCCTTTCACCATGTGGCAGAGAATCATTGGCAGAACTGCTCCTGCTCATTCACCTTTTAAAAGTAATTTCTCTCTGGTATCCGCCATTCGCACTGTGTCACTTCAATTTCTTGTTTTTAAAAAATGTTATGCATGACAATAAAAAAAAGCATTTATGCCTATAATGAAATCCATGTGTAATGTGAGGCAAAATGTTGTTAGTAAGGTGGAGACTAAGATTCTTAGTCAGTTTAGCCATGTTGAAAGAATGAATAACGAGATGCCTACTAAGAAAAAAAAAATTTCAGCCCAAGTAGCAGGAAAGGAAGGTAGAGGAAGCCCAAGGGAATCATGGGAGGACCAGATTCAGGATTGTCTGCATGAGAAAAAGATTATAAGCAGGGCTGCAATTGAGGCCTCATGGGGCCTTGTGCTGCCAGGCTACCTTTTACCTAACTGAATCGGACTCTTTTTCAAATTTATATATTCAATCGTCACCCATCAAAATTGACATTTTTTGAACACAAATAATCTTAACCAAGGTTTCTTTTTCTTTTCTATGACTTTCTCTTTTTTATTTTATTTCATGCTGACTATGCACAAAACTCTAGAGTCTAAAGATTTATGCATAGCCACCTTTTATTTACCGAAACAACCTTCAAAATTGCCAATGAAGTGGGTACCAGACAGTATAAATAAATATGTATATATATATATATATATATATATATATATATATATATATATATATGCGGGATGTAAGGTCAGGTGATGCGTAACATCACAGCCTCTCCTTGACAAATGTCAACCCCGCCTTCTCGTGGTGCATCCTGTTCCTACTAAAGGGGCTCTGACGACCGCCAATAGCGGTATAACTATACCATCGGGATTAGAGGAAATTCTATCCCACACTCACCAACCCGCTTGGCCAGCGTGGTGAGTTATGGCCAAACCCCTCCAAAATGACTCCACAACTTAAATCTTGGCCCTCAGTCTCCGGCAGCTGGAATGTACCTGGCCAAGGCAGCGGCCAGTGCGACATGAAGGCAGAGGGTGCTAAGAATCCCCGGAGGACCGGACTAGGCTGCCATCTGATGCTGACCTTGGCAACGTACAATGGACGCTCTCTATCTTCTGATTCAAGGCTTCTTGAATTGGAAGAGGAACTACAAAGGATCAAGTGGGACATCGTGGGGCTAAGTGAGGTAAGGAGAAAAGGAGATCTCATCGAACTGAAAAGTAGACATCTCTTCTACTATCGTGGGACAGATACTGGCAGAACTAGTGGTGTTGGATTTATAATAAACAAGAAACTGAAGGATAAAGTTGTAGAAGTTGAAAGTTCCTCTGACAGAGCTGCACGGCTGGTTATCCAACTCTCGAAAAGATACCAGGCTCAGATAATTCAAACTTATGCACCCACCACAAGTCATCCTGAAGAAGAAATTGAAGAATTTTATGAGGAAATTTGTCATCTAAATAATAAAGGTAAGCAGCACTTGAAAATAATTATGGGAGATTTCAATGCAAAAATAGGGCAACGGCAACAGAATGAAACTTCAGTAGGTAAATTCGGTCACGGCAACAGAAACCAGCGGGGAAATACTCTCGTTGAGTTTGCAGAGGCAGAAGGGTTTTTCATCTTGAACTCCTTCTTCAAGAAGAAGCCACACAGGAAATGGACATGGAGACATCCAAATGGGACGACAAGTGAAATTGATTTTATTATGTGTAACAAAAAAATTCGTCATAGAAGACTGCAGTGTGCTAAACAAGTTCAACACAGGTAGTGACCATAGATTGGTGAGATGTAAGATGCACCTCAACACTAAACTGGAACGTGGCAAGCTCATAAGACAAACAAAATCTATGGACATAACCAACCTTAAAAAACACCATAATACCTTCAAGTTGGAACTGAAGAACAGGTTCTCTGCTTTAGAAGGCCTAACATCGGAAGAAGTGGACATCTCTGAAGTTAACAGAAAAGTAACCAAAGCTCTTATGGAAACAGCTACAAAATTAGCTGGGTCTAAGAACAAGTTGCATGTAAATAAATTATCAGGAAAAACGAAAATGTTGATGCAAAAAAGAAGAGAGATGAGGACAACTAAAGAAGATGTGACTTCCAAAGTGGAATATATAGAGCTATGCAAGACAGTACGAAAAAGTATCACTGAAGACGTAAGAAAATTCAACTGTGAACTAGTGAGGAAAGCAATTGAAAACAACCAAAGCCTAAAGATAGCAAAGGGACATCTCAGTAAGGGAAGAAAACAGATTATGGCACTGAGAAAAGAAGATGGTTCTGTAACAAGAAATAGAGGCGAAATTTTGACAAGAGTGAAAGATTTCTACTCCAAATTATATGAAAGGGATGATACATGCACTCCAGATATCATGAAAGATACCAGTACCAGAGTTCCTCCAGTCCTTCCAGCAGAAGTTGCACATGCAATCAAGAACATGAAGCGGGGAAAAGCTCCAGGAGAAGATGGAATTACTGTAGACATCATACAAGAAGCAAGTGGAGAAATCGAAACAGTACTCGCCCAAATTTTCACTCGATGCTTTAATGAAGGAAAGATTCCTGAGGATTGGAACACCGCTACAATGATCCTGCTACATAAGAAAGGTGACATTGAGGATCTCGGAAACTACAGACCTATCAGCCTCCTATCAGTAGTTTATAAAATCTTCACTAAAATTCTTTCACACCGCTTGAAGGTAACACTGGACATGGCTCAACCGAGAGAACAAGCTGGATTCAGGAGTGGCTACAGCACAATAGATCATATCCATGTGCTGAGAGAACTAATTGAAAGAGTGAGGGAATATGAACTTCCATTGTGCATGGCTTTTATCGATTATGAAAAAGCCTTTGATTCGGTGAAACCATCAGCAGTTACAATGGCTCTGAAAACCTGCGGTATTGAAGATGCATACATTAATATTATTAATAACATCTATGAAAATGCAAGTGCAAAGATTAGGCTGTTTGAAAATACAACACACATAAAAATTGGAAAGGGAGTGAGACAAGGTGACACCATATCTCCGAAGCTCTTCAATGCCACATTGGAGGATGTTTTTCAGTCACTGAGCTGGGAAAACAAGGGGATAAAGATTAATGGAGATTATCTAACCCACCTTCGTTTTGCTGATGACGTAGTCATTTTTGCAACTAGCCCATCAGAGCTGCAGAGTATGATCCAGGAACTTGCTGACAAGAGTAAAGAAGTGGGATTAAAAATGAACTTTCAGAAGACAAAAGTGATGTTCAATGCTTTTACAAGAAATGAAGATTTATCGATTGATGGAGAAAAGCTGGAGATAACAGACACGTACGTTTATCTTGGACAGCAGATATCAAGTGAGGGTCACATTGATGAAGAAATTAATCGGCGTACAAAACTTGCCTGGAGAGCTTTTGGAAGAAACAGCATAATTTTCAAGAGCAATATGTCATTATGTCTTAAAAGAAAAGTGTTTGATCAATGCATCCTTCCAGTGCTTACGTATGGTGCAGAGACGTGGACCTTAACTAAAAGAGACATACAAATGCTGCAGACAACTCAAAGAAGCATGGAGAGGTGCATACTTGGTGTAACCAGGAGAGATAAGAAGAGGAATTCGTGGATCCGAAAAATGGCAAGAGTGGAAGACATCATGATCAGAGTTAAATCCCTGAAATGGCAATGGGCTGGACATACTGCCAGAAGGACAGATCATCGATGGACAGCCGAAATTTTAGATTGGATTCCAAGGGACAGGAAAAGACCCACAAGAAGACCACATGGGAGATGGGTGGATGAAATTCGAAAGTATGCAGGGGTGACATGGAGGAGACTGGCACAAGACTGATCGTTGTGGAGGAAACTTGGGGAGACCTTCGTCCAGCAGTGGATTGATAATGGTTGACAATGATGATGATGATGATATATATGCAGACAATTGTAGAAGAAACTTGGTCTCCCCAAGTTTCCTCCACAAAAGTCTGTCTTCAGCCACTCTCCTCCATGTTACTACGTCATGTTTTTGAATTTTATCCATCCATTTGCAACGTGGTTTTCCTCTGGATTTTTTTCTATCCCTTGGTATCCAGTCTAAAATTTTGGTTGTCCATCAGTGGTCTGTGTTCTTCTGGAAACATGTCCAGCCCATTGCCATTTCAGGGATTTTACTCTGATCATGATGTCTTCATATATACAGTCAAGTCCCATTATAATGAACTTGATGGGACTGTCGAAATCTTTTCGCTATATCAAAATTTCGCTATAATAGAATTTTTAATTTTGCACTTATTTTTTTAAATGACTCACGGGAATCGAATGTATTCAAAATACTTATACTGTACTATATCATAAAACATAAAATAAAACTCTCCAATATGTCTAATTCCACGCTTACCTTTCATAAAGTTTGCACCACTTTTACACTAGAGATTTTCTCTTCTTATACAGTACATATAGTATATACTGTATGTGCGTAGTATTTACATTTTGAAGAAATCTGTTATTTTTGTTTGAAAATGGGACTTAGTTTCTGCCAAAACTTAAAAGTTCTTCCAAAGAATGTAAATAGATGAAAGTTTCGTCCGGGACATTCATTTGTCCTGATACGAAATGGCAAACCTTTTCTAAACATCAAAGTACTGCACATGCAATGGAAAAGTTGAATGAATTTTATCATCCTCACTGCTTTCCACAATTTCCTCATTTCTGTTATTCGAAATAGATTCAATTATGTCTACATCAGTCAGTTCGTCAGTGGTCAGAATATTGTTTTCCGCATGTAAAATATCCTCTAGCGAAACATCGGTGCAAACTGAAACAGATGACTGGAGAGCATTTCCACACTGACCCTAACGAAGCACTTAAATCCACTTTGGTGTCGGTCGCATCATTTTCGGGTTCAGTTTCACAGTCAATTAACTTTGCGTAGCCCCAACTGTTTGTTATTGTTGCCTCAGAAACTTTGCCCCACGCTCCAGAAATCATATGCAATGCATTTTTGACATTCACTTTTATGGAATCGTTTTTCTCAATTCCAAGAAGAACCAGTTTTATCAGCATGCACTTGTAATGGTCTTTTACAGACTTTGTTATCCCCTGGTCCAACGGTTGGAGAACTGATTTGCAGTTTGCTGGAAATAACTCCACACGAATGTTTTCAAGCTGAGGAGGTTCGTCATGAGCTCTACAATTATCAACCAGAAGAAGAATTTTTCTTTTTTTCCCTCCTCATCTAAAAGTCAAGCTTCAATACCATTCACTGAAGATAGTTTGCATCATCCATGCCTTTCTTTTGGTTTTGTAGTTGCAAGGTAGCAATTGCACACCTTTCAAACACCGAGGTTTTTGGGACCGCCCAATCATTAGCACTTTCTCAGTTCCTGATTGTAATTACAGCAGAAGAGAGCAGTCAGTCACTGTTTCAATCTTTTACCACCAACACACTTGTTATTCTTTATTGCCAAAGTTCTGTCTGGATCTAACTGGAAGAAAATTCCAGACTCGTCTGTATTGAAGACATCATGTGGCTATAAGTTTGGATTAGTTTTGCCACTTCTCCTGTTCTCCACTCATTCACATTTTCCATCGCAGTAGCACTCGCTTCTCCGCAAATTGTTTTTGCAACGATTCCGTACCGGTCTTTCAACTGATTCAATCATCCCCCGCTTGTTTCAAATCCATAACTCCTAAAGTTCCGACGAATTGTGCAGCCTTTTCTCGAATCAATGGTCCACTAATGTGTGCATTTCTTGATCGCACTTGGAACCAGGTGATGAAAAAGGCTGAATCCACATCTTGGAATTGAGCATCCCGTAATCTTTTTCTTTGAAGTCCAATCTCTGGTCTTTAAAGCTGCTCTGTGATTTTTTCTTTGTTCTTCATAAACGTTGATAATGTCCACGGAGTGATCCCATATTTTTTTGCCACATCTCATTTCTTTTTACCCTGCACTCACTTCATCAATAATTCCTTTTTTCTCCTCCAAAGAAAACTGTTTTCGTTTGGCTGAATTTATTGTTAAAACCTGTAGCAAAAGCTGATCGACATGCCTTAAAGAAGACGCCAAACTGGAACATAAGCTGACGAGCGAAATTTTAAGAACGATCAAAATAAATAAGAGACCCTCCTTTTCCAACGAAATCCAATGCTCAACTGCGTCTCATCTCTCTTTTCAAGGTCAGAAAAACTGCATTCCAGTTGCTGAAGAAAAGAGGGGAGGAGAGGCTTACTGCATGTGGCAATTATGTTGTTATGGAAACACCGGCATCTGGTCGTAGGTCAGTCACCACGGGTGCGCAAAAATGGGTGAGTCATCAAAGTGAAAAAAGTCAGATAAATAAGTTGCCTTTTCTTTTTTATATGTGGGGAAAAGTGCTTCGAAAGGAAAGTGCTGCTTGTTTTCAGGGCTGAAAATTTCGTTATAATGGAAATTTTTTATTTTAAAATCCAAAATATTTCTTCGTTGTGACGAAAATTTCGTTCAAATGGAATTAAAAATAAATTTCAGCAATGAAAATTTTGCTGGGGAATGCTAAAAAAAATTTTTTTGATGGGTTTTTCGTTCTATCGGATTTCGCTCTAATGGGACTCCACTGTACTCATATATGTAGATTTCTTTTTTTTTATTTGAGGTTTAACGACCACTGTGAGCAACTGAGCAACTCAATGGACGATAAGCAGTCGCCCGTCCCTAATTTAGGGTCACTGGTTCCAGGGAAGGGAGAGAGCCAGTGCCGTAAGACAAACACAACATCCATGCCTGACCGGGATTCGAACCTGGACCCCTTACGGATGAATGATCAGAGGCCAGCGCCTTAGACCACTGCGCCACCGGGGCGGCTATGTAGATTTCACCACTGATTATAATAATGAAATACAGTAGATCTGTATGTCATGTGTGTGATGAATGTCAGCGAAGCTTGAGCTGCATACTAAAATTGCTTTAAATGGAGATGTCTGATACAGCAACAGTAAATAAAGAATCAATTAAACATTTATCTGGCAGATTGTCTTTCTTTGAGGAGCTAACCTCTGAATCTCAGAGAACAGCTTAGTGATAATTGTTATGAAATACAAAAGTCATTTTCATAAACCAATTAAAATAAAAGTTTAAAGAATTTATGTGTGTTTTCTGTGGGGGCTTGCATTCCTTACAGGTGGGCTGAATCCCCTCTAGTTCCCCTTCCTGCTAGCTACAGCCCTGATTGGAAGTCTATCTAAAATATATTCTGTGTAAAAATGCAAAAAGTTGAATACATACTCTCTATTTCACACACAAGGAGTTATCTTTTAGAAGATAGATACAATCATTTTTGTTAATTTTAAGGAACTCACAAGGTCCATTTTTATTTCACTCTGCTACTTGAATAGACTTTTCCTGCAGCAGAAAAAGTGTTCCATATTTTTTTAATTCATATAATTTCCTTGTAAGTATATCAAACAGAATTTATCACTCTTTCCATGTTTATAAGTGAGTCACGGAAAAATTCTCATCAGCCACCACCGGGAATCGAACCCAAGGTCTTCCAGTTACGCGCCAGACATGCTACCACCGTGGTCTCGAATTCACCAGACTCATAGCCCCACCAGGAATCGAACCCAGGGTCTTCCAGTCTGGCGAATTCGAGGCTGCTATGGCGCAGTGGTAGCATGTCCGGCGCGTAACTGGAAAACCCTGGGTTCGATTCCTAGTGGCGGCCGATGAGAATTTTTTCGTGACTCACTTATAAATGTGGAAAGAGCGATGACTTCTGTTTTATGTTCCTAATCCACATCAATTGTGTATATTTATTATCCCTGTAAGTATGTTGAGCAGTGCGTAAGATGTTCAGTGAAGAAGTCAGCAATCCAATGTTATCAATATCAACTACCACAGTCAGCGTTAATTATTAGAGTTCAGATTATATGCAATTGCATATTTTAGCAATTTTTTATGTTAATGCGTGTAACTGCATAAAATTTGCAAATTTCCAGTAACAATTCATATTTCAAGCAAAACAGTTTATTTCATCTTTCAACGTACGCTTACGTAATGCATTAACTAAAAAAAAAAAAAAAGACTTGAATCTCCCTAGACCAGAAAAGGCAAGTAATAGCCCAAAGTCAAAGAACTTCTAAACTTGGTGATAGATCAAACGATCAGCAATCCACTGAAACCACGCAAATGAAAAAGTAATAAACTTCCTGATGGAGTACCTAGTATGTGTGAAACAATGTTTTTCTGTTGAGTAACACCTCACTGCACAGTTTTAAAGGACTGAAAGCATCTTTTGACCAGTGCTCTTTTTCTTTGTGGGCAATCCAATGGTACCACAGTTTCAATTCTGTGATGAGTTCTTCTTGCAAGCCATTCATGTCTCCTGTATAAAATTCAGTTAAAGTTTTAAAACCATCAGCATCTTGAGAAGGTGGTGGCACATTGGAATTTGTAGGGAAAAGTGACTGGAATCCTCATAAGATAAATTAGTGTGCAAGAAATCTATTTTCCAAAGAAACAAAGAACTAATAAAATGTCTAAAAATGGTACATAAATTGAAATCCAGTAAATAGTCTGTGATGTGTTGTTTTTGCAAGTCATTCATGTCACCTGTATAAAATCCAGTTAAAGTTTTAAAACCATCATCATCTTGAGAAGGTGGTGGCACATTGGGATTTGTTGGGAAAAGTGACTGGAATTTTCATAAGATAAATTAGTGTGCGAGAAATCTATTTTCCAAAGAAACAAAGAACTAATAAAAAGCAACAAAGAACTAATAAAATGTCTAAAAATGGTACATAAATTGCAATCCAGTAAATAGTCTGTGATGAGTTCTTCTTGCAAGCCATTCACGTCACCTGTATAAAATCCAGTTAAAGTTTTAAAACCATCATCATCTTGAGAAGATGGGTGGCACATTGAGATTTGTTGGGAAAAGTGACTGGAATCCTCATAAGATAAATTAGTGTGCAAGAAATCTATTTTCCAAAGAAACAAAGAACTAATAAAATGTCTGAAAATGGTACATAAATTGCAATCCAGTAAATAGTCTGTGATGAGTTCTTCTTGCAAGCCATTCACGTCACCTGTATAAAATCCAGTTAAAGTTTTAAAACCATCATCATCTTGAGAAGATGGGTGGCACATTGGGATTTGTTGGGAAAAGTGACTGGAATCCTCATAAGATAAATTAGTGTGCGAGAAATCTATTTTCCAAAGAAACAAAGAACTAATAAAATGTCTGAAAATGGTACATAAATTGCAATCCAGTAAATAGTCTGTGATGAGTTCTTCTTGCAAGCCATTCATGTCTCCTGTATAAAATCCAGTTAAAGTTTTAAAACCATCATCATCTTGAGAAGATGGGTGGCACATTGGGATTTGTTGGGAAAAGTGACTGGAATCCTCATAAGATAAATTAGTGTGCGAGAAATCTATTTTCCAAAGAAACAAAGAACTAATAAAATGTCTGAAAATGGTACATAAATTGCAATCCAGTAAATAGTCTGTGATGAGTTCTTCTTGCAAGCCATTCATGTCTCCTGTATAAAATTCAGTTAAAGTTTTAAAACCATCAGCATCTTGAGAAGGTGGTGGCACATTGGGATTTGTTGGGAAAAGTGACTAGAATCCTCATAAGATAAATTAGTGTGTGAGAAATCTATTTTCCAAAGAAACAAAGAACTAATAAAAAGCAACAAAGAACTAATAAAATGTCTAAAAATGGTACATAAATTGAAATCCAGTAAATAGTCTGTGATGAGTTCTTCTTGCAAGCCATTCATGTCTCCTGTATAAAATTCAGTTAAAGTTTTAAAACCATCAGCATCTTGAGAAGGTGGTGGCACATTGGGATTTGTTGGGAAAAGTGACTGGAATCCTCATAAGATAAATTAGTGTGCAAGAAATCTATTTTCCAAAGAAACAAAGAACTAATAAAAAGCAACAAAGAACTAATAAAATGTCTAAAAATGGTACATAAATTGCAATCCAGTAAATAGTCTGTGATGAGTTCTTCTTGCAAGCCATTCATGTCTCCTGTATAAAATTCAGTTAAAGTTTTAAAACCATCAGCATCTTGAGAAGGTGGTGGCACATTGGGATTTGTTGGGAAAAGTGACTAGAATCCTCATAAGATAAATTAGTGTGTGAGAAATCTATTTTCCAAAAAAACAAAGAACTAATAAAATGTCTAAAAATGGTACATAAATTGAAATCCAGTAAATAGTCTGTGATGAGTTCTTCTTGCAAGCCATCCATGTCTCCTGTATAAAATTCAGTTAAAGTTTTAAAACCATCAGCATCTTGAGAAGGTGGTGGCACATTGGGATTTGTTGGGAAAAGTGACTGGAATCCTCATAAGATAAATTAGTGTGTGAGAAATCTATTTTCCAAAGAAACAAAGAACTAATAAAATGTCTGAAAATGGTACATAAATTGCAATCCAGTAAATAGTCTGTGATGAGTTCTTCTTGCAAGCCATTCATGTCTCCTGTATAAAATTCAGTTAAAGTTTTAAAACCATCAGCATCTTGAGAAGGTGGTGGCACATTGGGATTTGTTGGGAAAAGTGACTGGAATCCTCATAAGATAAATTAGTGTGCAAGAAATCTATTTTCCAAAGAAACAAAGAACTAATAAAAAGCAACAAAGAACTAATAAAATGTCTGAAAATGGTACATAAATTGCAATCCAGTAAATAGTCTGTGATGAGTTCTTCTTGCAAGCCATTCATGTCTCCTGTATAAAATCCAGTTAAAGTTTTAAAACCATCAGCATCTTGAGAAGATGGGTGGCACATTGGGATTTGTTGGGAAAAGTGACTGGAATCCTCATAAGATAAATTAGTGTGTGAGAAATCTATTTTCCAAAGAAACAAAGAACTAATAAAATGTCTGAAAACGGTACATAAATTGCAATCCAGTAAATAGTCTGTGATGAGTTCTTCTTGCAAGCCATTCATGTCTCCTGTATAAAATCCAGTTAAAGTTTTAAAACCATCATCATCTTGAGAAGATGGGTGGCACATTGGGATTTGTTGGGAAAAGTGACTAGAATCCTCATAAGATAAATTAGTGTGCAAGAAATCTATTTTCCAAAGAAACAAAGAACTAATAAAAAGCAACAAAGAACTAATAAAATGTCTAAAAATGGTACATAAATTGCAATCCAGTAAATAGTCTGTGATGAGTTCTTCTTGCAAGCCATTCACTTCTCCTGTATAAAATCCAGTTAAAGTTTTAAAACCATCATCATCTTGAGAAGATGGGTGGCACATTGGGATTTGTTGGGAAAAGTGACTGGAATCCTCATAAGATAAATTAGTGTGCAAGAAATCTATTTTCCAAAGAAACAAAGAACTAATAAAAAGCAACAAAGAACTAATAAAATGTCTAAAAATGGTACATAAATTGCAATCCAGTAAATAGTCTGTGATGAGTTCTTCTTGCAAGCCATTCATGTCTCCTGTATAAAATTCAGTTAAAGTTTTAAAACCATCATCATCTTGAGAAGATGGGTGGCACATTGGGATTTGTTGGGAAAAGTGACTGGAATCCTCATAAGATAAATTAGTGTGCAAGAAATCTATTTTCCAAAGAAACAAAGAACTAATAAAATGTCTAAAAATGGTACATAAATTGCAATCCAGTAAATAGTCTGTGATGAGTTCTTCTTGCAAGCCATTCACGTCACCTGTATAAAATCCAGTTAAAGTTTTAAAACCATCATCATCTTGAGAAGATGGGTGGCACATTGGGATTTGTTGGGAAAAGTGACTGGAATCCTCATAAGATAAATTAGTGTGCGAGAAATCTATTTTCCAAAGAAACAAAGAACTAATAAAATGTCTAAAAATGGTACATAAATTGCAATCCAGTAAATAGTCTGTGATGAGTTCTTCTTGCAAGCCATTCATGTCTCCTGTATAAAATCCAGTTAAAGTTTTAAAACCATCAGCATCTTGAGAAGGTGGTGGCACATTGGGATTTGTTGGGAAAAGTGACTGGAATCCTCATAAGATAAATTAGTGTGCAAGAAATCTATTTTCCAAAGAAACAAAGAACTAATAAAAAGCAACAAAGAACTAATAAAATGTCTGAAAACGGTACATAAATTGCAATCCAGTAAATAGTCTGTGATGAGTTCTTCTTGCAAGCCATTCATGTCTCCTGTATAAAATCCAGTTAAAGTTTTAAAACCATCATCATCTTGAGAAGATGGGTGGCACATTGGGATTTGTTGGGAAAAGTGACTGGAATCCTCATAAGATAAATTAGTGTGCAAGAAATCTATTTTCCAAAGAAACAAAGAACTAATAAAATGTCTGAAAACGGTACATAAATTGAAATCCAGTAAATAGTCTGTGATGAGTTCTTCTTGCAAGCCATTCATGTCTCCTGTATAAAATTCAGTTAAAGTTTTAAAACCATCAGCATCTTGAGAAGGTGGGTGGCACATTGGAATTTGTTGGGAAAAGTGACTAGAATCCTCATAAGATAAATTAGTGTGTGAGAAATCTATTTTCCAAAGAAACAAAGAACTAATAAAAAGCAACAAAGAACTAATAAAATGTCTAAAAATGGTACATAAATTGAAATCCAGTAAATAGTCTTTTGGGTTTTCTGTATTTATGACACAGTGTTGGTCTTATTTTGATGTGATTTTTGGTGTTTTAATCAAAACTCCTTGCTTTTCAGCGTGCTTTAGAGTAATCTGAAATAAGTCGTGAAACTCAAATTTGGCAGTGCCTTGTCGCCACAGAAATTTTCCGTATGCAGCTTTTCGTTGCAATGGAACATTCTGCTCCTTGCCACTTTCTCGTCTTCAAGGATAAAATCCATGTTTGCCGCCACAGTGGTTTAAGCGATGGCCATCTGATCATTCGTCCGAAAGGGATCCGGGTTCGACATCCCGGTGAGGCATGGATGTTGTGCTTGTCTTACGGCACTGGCTCTCTCCCTTCCCTGGAGCCAGTGACCCTAAATTAGGGACGGGCGACTGCTTATAGCCCATTAAGTTGCTCACGGTGGTCGTTAAACCTCAAAAAAAAAAAGAACTGTTTAATTGTTGCCATCAGACATAAAAACAATATCAAAGACTAACAAAACTTCGCCTTTTGAAATTGCATCGTAAATAGTTCTTAATTTTTTGGAGTTAACACCCTGCTCTTAGGCACGCCATTCATGGATACCCATGTGGTAAAATTCAGCCCATGAGTTTCAAAACAACGGGTCATCATCTTTAAAATAACATGATTCATCTGTGGTTCAGCTAGGGAAAAATTCGTCTTAATGACATGAAAATTCCTCTTAATGACATTGATAAATTCGTCTTAATGACATTGGAAATTCGTCTTAATGACATGAAAATTCGTCTTAATGACATTGAAAATTCATCTTAATGACATGAAAATTCGTCTTAATGACATTGTCTATGAATGTCTCGAAAATTCTACTTAATGACATTGAAAATTCGTCTTAATGACATTGAAAATTCGTTCTTAATGACCATTGAAAAATTTGTCTTAATGACACTGGAAAATAAGGTAATTCCACATCAATTCAACAAAGAAAAACAACATTTTCAACCTGACCCCCATTGGATTTTTATGAAGCTTTGTTGACGTACACAAGAAATGAATGTGTGCCAATATTTAGCACAATAGCTTTCAAATTTCCTGAATTGAAGAAATTTGAAATTTCTCCTATTCAGGAAATTTGCCAAATTTTAAGTGTTTGAGAAATTTGCCAAATTTTAAGTGCAAAAAATTTGCCAAATTTTAAGTGTTTATAAAGTATGCCATAAAAATATTTGACTCAAGTTCTTTTATCACAGAGTGATGAGGTTTGGTTTTTTAAAGCATCTTTTCATTGACTCCTGTAAAATAATGTTCTCAGTCGAAGTCACATTATTGTAAACCACCTCTTAGCTTGACGTCAACATCACGTAGCCAATGCAAGAAAAGGCACGTGTCGTGAGCTGGCTTGGAGGATATATAAGGTCTGCTGTAGGCATTCTGAAAACATATCGGGCCACCAGTGGTCTAGTGGTCAGCATTCGTGACTGCCATGGAAGTATCCTCAGGTTCGATCCTAGGCAGGTATGAACGTTCGAACCCCTAAATACCCGCCATGTGTCAGATGGGCATGTAAGCCGTCTGATCCTGGGTACTGGCCCCCCAGTAATAAATAAGGGCATCTTCCTCCCCCTTTCTACTTCGCTTCCTATTTCTAAAGTTGTACATCTCCTAGCTTCCTATTTCTAAGGGTTGTTTAAGACCTGAGGTCAGACACTCCCTTCCTAAAATCCTCTACATATGAAAAAAAAAAAAAAAATCTGAAAACATATTACTTGTTGCTGTCATGGATAAAAGGAGCAATTTATCAGATTTGCAAAAACGGTATGATTATAGGCATTAGGGCCAAGGGTGGCAGCATTTCTGAAACAGCACAGTTAGTGAGCTGTTTGTGTGCTGCTGTGGTTAAAGTGTATTGTTGTTGGAGAAATGGCACCACTGCAAATAAGTGAGGTGGAAACTGGAGGTGGAAACTGCGGAGCACCACATGCCATTGATGTGAACGTTGACTTCGAAGGTGCACGAGGGCCGATCGACATGCTACACTGGAGCAACTCACTGGATGAATGAACCAGGGGGCTACCAGAAATGTGTCTAAAAGGACAGTTCAGCAAACCCTGCTGCGTACGGGGCTGCGATACAGACGGTTGGTCACTGCACTTATGCTAACAAAGGTGCATCGGCAGAAAATGCTTACATTTGCACGGCAGTGTCGGAATTGGACCTTCGCTGATTGGCAAAGGATTGTCTTCTTTGATGAATCACATTTCTGCTTCATCAAACGGATGGACGTTGGTGCATAAGGCGAGAAACATCGGAGATCAAATACTCTTCAGCCATTGCTGACAGAACACAAGCTGGTGGGGGCAACGTTATGGTCTGGGGAATGTTTTCACGGCATTCTCTGGGTCCACTCACAGCTATGTAAGGCACTATGGACTGAATTCGTTATGAATCCATCCTTGCAGACCATACATGCTGATTGTCTTCCCTGGGATGGATGGGATCTTCCAGCACGACGTGTCACAAAGCTACAAATGTCCAAGAGTGGTTGGAAGAGCACAATGAAAACTTCAAAGCACTTTTTTGTTCCCCTAATTCCCCACACTTAAACCCAGTTGAGCATCTGTGGAACCACCTCGATCGTGTTGTTCGCTCTATGGATCCTCCACCACGCACCGTCCTGCAGCTGTCATATGCACTGCAGTCAGTATGGCTCCACATACCTGTGAACACCTTACAGCACCTTGTTGAATCACTCACAGCCAGTCTAGCTGCTGTCCACACTGCACACAGTGGTTACTCTGGATATTAGCTGGTGGTTACAACAGTGTGACTCGACCGTGTATTAACTTAATGCATAATTTAAAATTTTTAATTTCAAGGTCACACAATTTAAAATTTTACCTTGAATTTCTCAAAAAGTGATATATATATATATATATATATATATATATATATATATATATATACTTTCGAATGGATGAAATTCGAAAGTATGCGGGAGTGACATGGAGGAGACTGGCACAAGACAGACTGTTGTGGAGGAAACTTGGGGAGACCTTCGTCCAGCAGTGGATTGATAATGGTTAACAATGATGATGATGATATATATATATTTAATGGCATGTGAAATTACATGATATGATGATATGTTATAAATTTGAGGGTGGCATTTGAAGGGTATCCAAAGTTACAAGGAATTGTTAAAATGATAGGCTCCGTAAATTTCCATAACCATGGCGCGTGTTCCACTGATCAATAGAGAAGCTTTATAATGTAGCCAACCAGCAGCGTAAAAAAGAATACATATGCACTATGTTTGATGGTGGGTATTGTTGTATATACATCATTTTATGTAATATAAAAAATATGAAAAGTTTCGTATTAATATCTTAGCATTTCAGCTTTAAACAAGGGTTTGCGTTATTTGTTGAGAAGAGCTGACAGTGCATATGAACTTGGCACTGATATGTAATCTTAAAATCTTTAAAAATTTATTTTCTTGTTCAGTGATGACAATTTCATATTGTAACCATTGAAGAAAACAGTTTTTACGTAAAATTAAATGCAAAGTTTGCATCAAGAGCATGGCATGATAATGTTTTTCTATGTGATGCTTTATGTTATTTTACAGTTAGACTGCTCACTTCAAACTGGGAAACAATTGCACTTTAGTGTAAATGTCATAATCAGCATAGGGGCATAAGCTTTCTCTATCATTTTAACAGTGTTGGCAAAATTAAAATTTCTTGCTCTGGAAATGTTCCAGAGTTTTTTCAGTATCTTCTTGTGAGATTTTGTAAATTTGTCCAGTTGCAGTCTTTTTATCCACTTTTTGCAATAGTTCACAACTTGGAAAGTTTAAAATATCTTCTTTGAAGGGAGATATATTGTATATATGAAGAGGAAGGAATATGAAGTTAATAAGGCAATTTTTACTTTATCCATGTGTTCAAAGATATTCAAGAAACAGCCAACCTCAAGTGTTTTGCACAGACACACGTCACAAAGACATATCTGAAAGTGCTATCTAACATTTATAAGAAGTAACATATTCTATTTTACTGACTGTAAAATTTGAATAAACTCTTACTCTGTTTTTGTCCACTAGGATAAAACAGAGAAGTTTGTGAGCGTTGGGTATTCTTCTTGATGTTTCAAAATGTGGCTGTAATAGCTTTTTTCAGTGTCATACTGGCTTTCAGTGAAGTATTCAAAATCACAGGCTGGCATGTTTTTGGCTGTCTAATTATATAATTGATAGGGTGTCATAATCTGCATTATTATATGGCCTTTGTAAACTTGCTGTAGCTGCAGAACTTAAAATCACCACCAACGCCATCATAAGAACTATTATACTGTGAGATGTTGCATAAAAGTGCTACTGAGCAATGTTTCAAAATCTGTTAATTTTAGCAGAAATTGATCAAATTTTCCAATCTCTCCAAAATTATGCCATAATTTGTGCATCCAGTTTTTCCAGATTTTTTTTGTAATACACAGCAAATAAGTGAATTTGGCTTGAAAATTATTCGAATGGAAGGAATCCTTCAGCAGCCGCCCCGGTGACGCAGTGGTGTAAGCGGTGGCTTCTGATCATTGGTCCGAGATGGGTCTGGGTTCGAATCCCGGTGAGGCATGGGTGTTGTGTTTGTCTTATGGCCCTGGCTCTCTCCCTTCCCTGGAACCAGTGGCCCTAAATTAGGGATGGGCGACTGCTTATTGCCCATTGAATTGCTTGCGGTGGTTGTTAAACCTCCAATGAAAAAAAAAAAATCATTTAGCAGAATCTTGCAACAGAAATAAATATTCCTTAGAAAAAACACATTTTACCAAAAATTTGCCAGCTTGCAAAACTTGCTTTTAGGTTATTATGAAAAGCTGCCTATTATTTAGCTATAAATAAATGTTTTAGGTGAAGAATAAATTTTTCAAAGAAAAAAATATAACTACAGAATCATCTATGGCTTTTGTTAATGTATCTGTTGAACAATTTGTGGATATTTACAGTACACCCGGGTGCTATCTCGGAGATGCAGGTTCGATTCCTGTTGCAGGACGACAAAATTTTCAAGTTTTCGGATATTATCTAACTTACCATCCTTGTCACAATTACACCAAAAAATGGATTGTCATCTTCTAAATTTGTATTATACGCAGCTTGTAAGTTATATCCTACATATAAGAGAAACTAATCTCCCTGAAGAAATAATTCTTCACAAATACATGGAAGCATTATAAATTTAATTGTTGCCACAAATGTGCTATATTTTCTCTGTTTCCATGTAGCAAATCCTTCAGAAAACCGGAAAATTGTATTCCCGCTCCAGGGCAATGTAATTTTCAAGTTTAGTGAAAGAGTTGCTACATGGAAACAGAGAAAATATGGCACATTTGTGCCAATGATTATATTTGTAATCAATTACATTAGAATCAAACAAATCAATAACATTAGCTCAGTCCGTCTTGCAAAAGAGTTCTGTTTCAATAACTCCATGCTAAATCCTTTCATATATATGGAATAGATCCAGGAGCTTACATTGGGGGGTGCTCTGGTCAAACGAAAATGTCAATACAGAGACTTCGTGGATAGGTCTCTCTTTCACACATACAAACTGGCAAATGCTAAAGTTTTGTGGTTTGTATGTGTTAGGTGATTGCTCACCTAACACCACAAACCACAAAATTTTCCCTTCATTTTCCCGACATGCAACTCCAGCGGCTACACACACGCAAGGAAACCCTCGTGTAGATGTAGAAGGCCCGACGATGACACACCGACCAAGTCGAAAGCGCTCGCCATAACGTGGTGACGACGAACCCTGTGTGAGACGTCTCCTGACCCGATAAGTATAACTCTTTCTACTAAAATCTTTTAATTAATGTAAATTTAAAACATTTGATTGTGAGAATGAATGAATATAGAACTGAATATATAACCTAATTGTTTTATTTCTAAAAAAAAAATTTTTTGTAACTAACCGAAAACCCGTAACAAAATGACCTCTTTGGCCGGGAGCATGTGCCTCACAGAGCTACAACGTGCAAAATACTTTGACAATATCAGGTAAACAATAATTTAGATATTATGTATTTTTAATCAAAAGCACATTTATAACATAATACAACCCTTCAGGTTGCCTTATGAATTGAATAATTTGTTTTCGTCTCACTAAATCCTCCTCACACCAATATCCTGCAGACATCACTGTTTTTGGAAATATTATTATATATTAAATAAAGCACACCCATTGCTTTTCACAATCAGTCAAAATCTGTTTTTATTTTTATTTTTATTTTTTTCACTTCCACTCTTAAGAGCTTTCTCTGTTTCTAAAACTAGTTTTTATTTTCTTTCTGTTCTTTCTTTCTCTCTCTCTCTCTCTCTCTCTCTCTGGTGCTAGAACAGAACATTTAAGCTCCAAACTCACAACTAATTTTAATAATAAATGTTAAATTTTTTGGGGGAAATCTATGCATTTATTTACTATCTACTTATATATAAAAGTGAAAGTTTGCATATTTGTTTGTTCGCTATACAAATCTACAGTTTTCAACTTAGAACCACTAAATTTGGAATACTATCTCATGGTACTCTTAGACCATAGAACGGTTTTGGAAGGAAACAAAGCCTGGAGGGGGGAGGGCATACAAAATGTTCGTTGTTTTAGTTAAAATTTGTACAGTTTTCAATTTAGAACCATCCAATTTGGTATACTATCTCATGGTACTCTGACACTTAGATGGTTTGGGGGAAGGGGTCGGAGCCCGAGGGTCAAAGGGCCCCCATGCAAAATTTTTGCAAAAAGTTCTACAGTTTTCAATTTACAACCACCAAATTTGGTATATTATCTCGTGATACTCTGACGTAGACCATAGACAATTTTTGGATGGGGTCGGAGCCCACACAAAATTTTCGTAAAAAGTTCTACAGTTTTCAATTTACAACCACCAAATTTGGTATATTATCTCACAATACTCTGACTTGGACCGCACATGGTGTTTGGAAGGGGTCGGAGCCCGGGGAGGTTAAGGAACCTCCATATAAAATTTTCGAGAAATTTTCTAGTTTTCAATTTAGAACCTCCAAATTCAGTATACTATCACATGGCACTCTAACTTAGACCGTAGAATTAAAATAAATTTACTGGAAAATTACAGGAATATATTTTTCATTCATAAAATTTCACTCTCTGAACTTGGTGATTCCATGAATATTTACCTAGGAAATGCCAGGTACCCCTGGTAGTAATTTTATAAAAATAAATACATTATTTATGATCATCAGCCTTTGAAAAGGAAAAGATTGCTGGGGGGATATCACTCTGTGACCCATGGATCTATTGCATGGGCCTTACAGTATGTTTGTTCTGTAGTGTTCATTCTATCTTATACAAATAAAAACAATTCAGCTACATGTGTTATGTTGTATAATAGAGCTTTGTTATATTTGTTTTATTAACTTTATACACTAATCATGTTAAAATGGATGGTGATAATGACGTAGTTCCTCCACCCCCATAATTAAAGTCCTCCAAATATATCCTGATGTCATGCTTTTCCAATCATCTTTCTAAATCCCACTGCCAACATAAAGCTGTAGCAATGTAAGAAATGGATATAGTACACTTCCCAAATCATACCAACTAAAGTGATGCTCGAACAGTAGCATTGATATCATAGGACATATACACATACTCCCAATGTCTTGAAAATTATGGTAAATGGGTGAAACTGCTCTTCTCAATGCTGAGCATGCATGGAAAACTGACAGTCTGCAGTACTTCTATTGCAGGGGTGCTTATTCTGTGGAATCAAATTTCCTGAAATTAATGTAGATCAATACTTTTACAAATAAATAAAAGAAATAATATGTGTTACATTCATAATTTATTCCCAAGTTCAGATTTTTTTAAAAGAACAGTGGCCTTTATATTTCTAGTGTTTGACCCTTCAAAGCTACAATACTTATAAAAAGTAAAATACTAAAAGTAAATTAAATAAAAAAGCAACTTATATAATTGATGCCTGCCTGCTTGTGTAAACAGTGTATTTTCTTGTGCAGAAAAGTCTATGAAATGTATATGACAAAGTTTGTTCAGTTTATACTTTAAATGATTTGTATATTTACGTAATAAGTCACAACCTCTATAAATTCACAGTGAAGTTTTTGGTGTAAGTAAAACTATGGAATAAGCTAGTAGTTGCAGTTGAATAAAATGTTTCAATGAATGCAGCTGAATAAAATGTTTTTAATGGATTACATGAGATGTCAGGAACAGAGCCTATTCTGTGGAATAGCACTTCACCAGCAGGAGTGGTGGCAAGTATAACCAGGGGTGGTAAGAAGGGGGAGAGGTGAAAAACTAGTCAGTCCCCGACCCTCCCTAGATCTCTCCATGATAATGAGATGAGAAATCCTGAAGGTCAAAAGCAGCAGACAAGGGAACAGACTACTGCAGTTGAGTGGGTGGACCACTAAGACCTGGGGTGGGGCCAGGAAAAGAAAGGGACGAGGAACTTCTTTCGTTAGGAGTAGCTCCAGGGGAACCCAGCACCAAACCATGAAAGAAAGCAAACAGTTAATACACTATCAGAAGAGAAACAGAACATTGGATGGGTGGTAGGGGATCACTCCCAGTGGAAATTAGGTAGACACAGAGTGAACCTCCGTCTTTTCTCCTCTGTGGGGATAGATTGGCAGTGGGATGTCCCAACTCCCAGTGGAATTGAGTTTTGCTTTGGCCATCAACCAAGGGAACAGAGAAATATCACTCTTTTGTAATGGGCCCTGCCAGTGGCTACAAAATACAAAAACAAAAATAAATTTTTGACTTTGGTTTTAAAATATTTTTCAAGAGAAAAATGTAGAAAATTTCCAAAAACAAAAAAAAAAACACTGAAAATTTCCGGAATATAAGCACCCCTGCATTGCTTTTTAACATCACTGGAGCACAGCTTTACAGCTAAATCAGCAAGCAATGTTTCAGTTAAATTACGGATCCTAGTTCAGAGTTATATAATCAGAGTAATGGGATGAGCATTGTACGTCTGAATGGCCATAAGTTGAAAAAAAATCATAAAATTATTAATAAGTGATGACATGACTATTCCTAGACTTAATAAACTACCATTATCTCAAATTATGGGTTTTTACTAAGGAATAAAAACGAACTAGGCTTTAGTTCGAAAATTTGACAACCAACTTTCATGAAAAATAACCTCTATGAGACCCGTAAAAAAGTTATTCCACAATCACTATGAATAGAGGTGCCATAAATTCATTTACAACAATATTTAATGTAAAATTTTCTGGTAGTACCCCTACAGGAAACTGTTTTGGGACTCTAAAAATTCTGACACATCAACAGCATGTTTTAAAAAGAAAACTGGCAAGACTGGAAATAGAAAGAAGAAGAGGTACTATATTAAATGATTTGAAAGATTGGAATTTACCACTTGAATGGCAACACCTACTATAGCTGTAGTCCTAAGGAAGGGTAGGGGTACTATCTGAAAATTTAACAGCATTCTTTTCCAGACATGCCAACTCTTTGGATTTCAGCAGGAGACTGGATTTTCAGCCCTTCTCCCCACCCTCCAGATGAATGTTAAATTCTCCTGATTTTTCACCGAGAATTAGCCGTTAGGATGGTTGAAATTCCATCAACCACCATGATTTCGAACTGCCTGCAAAATCTTTTTCTTTCTGCGTTGATGCAAGGCGGCATTATATACAGTCATCAGCTTTGTACTTTTCCTCTCCTCCTATCTGCAAAACGAAAGCCACCCCCGGTGGCGCAGTGGTCTACGAGCAGGCTTCTGACAGATCATCCAAGATGGGTCGGAAAAAATATTCTTTAAAATTTTTTCTCCCAGTTCGATTGTCTTAAGATACCTTCAGCAAAGAGCTCACCTGCTGTGGCACTAGAATGCCGAGGAAGGTCAGTAATTGATTAACAGATGGATGTTTTCTTGCAGTTCAGTCTTTCAACCACTCGCATCAACACAGCAGCATGCATTCTAAGTGATACACAATTAAATTAACATAAGAACTTTACCACTACTGTTGTACTTCACATTATTTTTTGGTTCAATATATAGTTCTTTCTGGCGTGACCCTATGCAGAATAAGAATTGCATTATAAAAGAACATATCATACAATTCATGAAAAATAAAATAATAGGGCTACTCACAATGTTTCCACCATGTTATGTACATAGGAGTGGCTTCTTAGTTCTTGTGCCGCAACTCCTCCTGTCGTAATTCCGAAAAAATTCTTTGCGAAGACTTTTGCGTCATCAGTTATCAATTAAAATATTTAACACGTATAGGTAACACAAGTTGCAATCTCAAGAATGGACCAAAGTCAAACGTACAGACATTGTGAATGACAAAAGATTAGATAACAACATGAAGCATGATAGTAAAAAGGTATATAAGTGAAATATACCTTTTTACTATCATGCTTCATGTTCATTATCTAATCTTTTTGTCATTCGTGATGTCTGTACGTTTGACTTTGGTTAGCTGGTCTTTGTGTCGTTCGTGATGTTCTGTACGTTTGACTTTTGGTCCATTCTTTAGATTGCAACTTGTGTTACCTATACATGTTAAATATTTCAATTGATAACCGATGACGCAAAAGTCTTCGCAAAGAATCTTTTCGGAATTACGAGGACAGGAAGAGTTTTGGCACAAGAGCTAAGAAGCCGCTCCTATGTGCATAACATGGTGGAAACATTGTGAATAGCCCTATTATTTTATTTTTCATGAATTGTATGATATGTTCTTTTAGAATGCAATTCTTATTATGTATGGCCAGAAAGAACTATATATTGAACCAAAAAATAACATGAAGTACAGTAGTGGTAACGTTTTTATGTTAATTTAATTGTACTATATGCCATGTAATAAATACATGCAATATAGCGTAGTTAATGCAATATGTAAATATTGTTGAATGATGGTAAACAGTCGAGTTGTGGTAAATTCACTTCATGACAAAAGAGGGTAGTTACAGTTGACCCCGCCTTGAAATGAAAGGCGATGTTAGTACAATGCTTTTTGCCGTCGCATACAACCTAAAAATGAAACAAAAAAACTATATTTATTCGTAAAGAACAACAACATCAGGGCCATTTTACGTTTTCATTATCTTACGGAATCGATGTGCCTAAAAATGAATTTCAGTTAGGAGAGGGGCTGTTGATTTTCGTGCAGTTTTGTTTCCCCCAGAACTTTTAGTGGACAAATACTACTACGTCTGGAAAATGTCGATAGTAAAAAGGCGCTCGTGTGATTTTACGAGCTGTAAAAAAACTCCCAATTTTCAGATTTTGAAGTTTGGCATGTCTGCTTTTTATTCCTCAGTAAAAACCCATAATTTGATTGAGAAAAATCACAAGTCGAGGAGATCGTTTCTTTTTATTTTTCTACTTTTGTAGAACACCTCCCAAAATCTTTGAAAAAAAAAGTGAAAAACTTTTCTATGTGTGGGATATTGTCAACATTTTAGTGGAAAAAAGGGAGTTGGGGTACCAAACAATCACCCCCCAGCTAACACAGTAAAGAGGTAGTTTAGCATCCTAAATTATTTGACTAAAAATTTTGAGAAAAAAATTATATTTTTAAAGTATGTATAATTTGATAAAAAATGGTAAAAAAAAACAATACATTTTACAGATTTTTACTGTAAAACTTATCTGCAAGCACAAGGATGTGAGGGAATGCTGATGTCATCCTACCCAAGCACTGCAAAGACGTCATCCATGACTCTGCCAAAACAAAGATCAGAGTCGTAATTTTTTGACGTAGGACTACATCTAACTCTGCGGATAGTATGGGGTGACTTACAGCCCACCACCTGTGACAAAAACTGGTCCCAATAGAAATCATTATAGCATTAAAAATACATGCCACACACTAATCGTGTTAGCGTATTTGTAAACAGCATGGAGTCCGATTCACATACTTTACAATACATCGTGCACAGGGGAGACGATGCAATATTTCTGGGTATGCTACCATGTTTTACTCAGTCTATCTCGACAACCACGAGCGCAACGCAACTGTGTGTGATATCGTTTTAAAGCTCTTGGTAAGATCTGTTCAAATATATGAAGAACATTTTGCAGTGGTTTGAACTGAACATTTAAAAAATAGTTTCCTTATGAACCAGTGAACACTTTTGACAATATAGCAATTTAGCCGGACAACAGTGAGTGCAAAACAACTGTACATAATATCGTTTTAAAGCTCTCAAAGAGATCTATTCAAATATATGAACATTTCACAGTAATTTCAACTGAACATTTAAAACATTGTTTTCTTGTGAACTAATGAACACTCTGGACAATATCACAGTTATTCTGGACAACCATGAGCACAAAACGACTGTGTGTGGCATTGCTTTAAAGCTCTTGAGGAGATCTATTCAAATATATAAAGGATATATAGCAGTGGTTTAAACTAAAAATTTTAAAAAATTGTTTTCATGTGAACAGGTTAACATTTTCTACAATGCTACGGAATTCACAGAATGAATGCAGGCAAAAGTGGAGAAAATCAAAACGAGAAGCAAGTGTAAATGATAAGGTATGTAAGAAGTCCAAGAAGACTGCAGCCCAACAAACTAGACAGTATCGAGAACACCCAACAGTAGCTGCTGCCAAACAAAAAGCCAACACACAGATCGAACCCATATCCGGCCTATCTTGAACTCTGCTTTGTGTTCGCAATATTTCCAGCATTATTTGTAAAAATTATTTAAGCTACTTTTCATATCATAGACCTGTGTTGGTTATAACAAATTAAATAAATGCTTTGAAACCATACTCGACTAGCTCATTTAAACTCTCTGATCTGCAAGTCGTCGTCCTACGTTCCAAACTGATGCCTACCTGTACTTTTTTTACATTTTGTAATCCAGTTAGAAACTAAGTTTTAATGCCTTTTCTACAGAAATAATGATAAATTTGGAACTATTTTCCAAAGCTGATCTGATTGCTGTAACCTGCAGAGGTTCGTTTACTCTGTCTTGTAAATTTCCACCCATAGAATGGCATCTGCAGCACTATTCCATGGATGACGCCATGCCAGTACTAGGCTTGCTGCAGTGTTTGTTCGCATCTTCGTGCTTGTAGGTAAGTTTTATGGTAAAAATCCTTAGAATGTGCGGTAAAGTTGAATTTTTTCACCATTTGAAATTGTGTGTTCTAATCTATTACAGACGCGTCAACCTTCAAAATCTGAAAATTGGGAGATATTTACAGCTCATAAAATCACACAAGCACTATTTTTTATCGACATTTTCCAGACGTACGAACAATTTTCCAGAAGTATTATTGGTCCACTAAAAGTTCTGGAGGAGAAAAACATAAAATGAAAAAAGACCCCCCCCCCCCCCGTACTGAAATTCGTTTTCAGCAGGCCTTGATTTCGTTTTTTATTAGCAGTACCAACATTTGCTAGTGGCCTTATTGTTTACTAGCAAATTGCATTATTTACTAACAACAGTTTATTAACATTATGCAAAAGAAACATTAACATGTCCTCCTCCATTAGTCAATCATAACAAATTTTGATTTCACCCCTGTAACTGTAACATTGTAATGCTGAAAAGATTACAAATATTTTGATATAACTCACCTTTTCATGACCTGACAAATTAATTCTTACAAGTTAATTCAAATGCAAATATCTAAAAAACCTTTTATTTTTATTTAACTTTATTCACAAAATTCAAGAACACTATTCAAAATCTTAAGTTATTTTCCGTATGGTTTACAATCTGGGTTTCCGGTCTTTTCATCATACCACTTTAAAACAGCAGGCCTGGGGTCAAACTTATCTTCGGACAGACCTTCAACCTCAATACTCATGACAGCCAAGGGCTATACTCTTTTTGGAGCTGCATCGGCGGGATCTATGGATGCCACACCCTTTATCTGTCCAGAGATAAAATTATGAAAAATTAACCTTTAAAAATGAATTTCTTCATTTAATAAAATCGTTTTTTTTTCTTCTCTTACTTCTTCCGACTAAATGGGTTATTATGTGACCGACTTTTCTGTCGGAAATTCCACTTCCGGTTCAACATCTATGATGTGCGGATTAAACTGCGATTTTTTTTCTCTGAATATCACAGGCTGCGGATTATACGAAGGAAAAAAAAATTTAAGTGAATTTCACTGTCTGCGGATTATACGAAGGAAAAAAAAATTTAAGTGAATTTCGCTGTCTGCGGATTATACGACGAAAATTACGGTACTAGCAAAATGCATTTGCTTGCTAGCAATTTGCTACTAACTACCGGTCAAAAGCAAGCCCTGGTTTTCAGGTACGCCAATTCCATAAGATAATGAAAATGTAAAATGGCCCCCATGTTGTTGTTTAGGAATAAAATAGCGGTCAAGTGTTCTTCATTTCTTTCTTAGGTTGTGTGCAAAGATGACAAAAACTATTGTACTAATTTCGCCTTTCATTACAAGGCAAGGCCAACTGTAACTACCCCTTTTGTCATTAAGTGAATTCACCGCAACTCAACTATTCATCATCACTTAGAATGTGCATGAATTTGTTGAGGCGAGGGGTTGAAAGACAGAACTGCAAGGAGAAGGAAGAGCAGATCCCATCTGTCAATCAATTACTGACCCTCCCCTGCATTCTAGTGCCATGGTCTAAGCGCTGGCTTCTGACCATTCGCCTGAGAAGGGTCTGGGTTCGAATCCCGGTTAGGCATGGATGTTGTGTTTGTCTTAAGGCACTGGCTCTCTCCCTTCCCTGGAACCAGTGACCCTAAATTAGGGATGGGCGACTGCTTATAGCCCATTGAGTTGTTCACGGTGGTCGTTAAACCTCCAATCAATCAATGGATGTTGTGTTTGTTTTATTTTACGGCACTGGCTATCTCCCTTCCCTGGAACCAGTGACCCTAAATTAGGGACAGGTGACTGCTCATATCCCACTGAGTTGCTCATGGTGGTCATTAAACCTTCAAGCAAAAAAACAAAAAATTCTAGTGCCAGAGCGGGTGAGCTCTTTGCTGAAGACGTCATATGACAATAGGACTAGGATAATTTTTTTTAAAAAAGCAAATTTTTTCCGACCCATCTCCGACGATAGATCAGAAACCAGCGCTTAGACGACTGCATCACCGGGGCAGCTTTTTTTTTGCAGATAGAAGGAGAGGAAAAGTACGAAACTGATGCCTGTAATGCCGCCTTGCATCCATGCAGAAAGAAAAAAGATTTCACAGGCGATTCAAAATCATGGTGGTTGATGGAATTTCAACCATCCTAATGGCTAATTCTCCATGAAAATCAGGAGAATTTGACATTCATCTGGAGGGCGGAAGAAAGGGCTGAAAATCCAGAGAGTTGGCATGTTTGCTGTTCTAACCTCCTTGGCTAATACTATTCATCCTCTGGGCAGTGGCAGACTGGCGATCTATAAAGAGCCCTGGAAGCTGGTTTTGGGTGGCTCACTTTTGGGAAATATTATCTAAAAAAAAAAAAAAAAAAAACGGACGTCAGCATCACCGTTTAGTGTCTGAATATCTTTTCAGCACAAGTTTACGAATCATTGCAATTTTTTCTATTGAGGCTATAATTAGCAACATTTTACCAATTTTATTGGACCACAGATCCATAATAAAATTTTATATATGAACAAAATTACTTCCATTGCTGAAAAGCAATAGGATTTAGTCACTGGAACCTTGCTCACAGTGTGGGTTTTGTCCCCCTCCCCCATCACTTAGCTGGAAATCCTTAAAATATGACCCACCCATTTTTAATCTTTCCCTCTAATGTATAAAAAAATATTGTAGTCGCAAAAACAGACTTCTTGATTTCAACAGAAATATCCATTTTGGCCTTCCCTGAACATGATTTGACTATTTTCATGATGGTGTCACTATAACTCAAAAACTATTCTAGCTATCAAAATGAAATTTAATACTGAGGGATTTTGTGATACCCCGATGGGGAGGAAATAGCTCAAAAAAGTGGAAAGCCTTTTTTTAAGGAAGAAAAGCCGGAACTTTTATGAAGATGACCATGAACCACAGTACTTTAACATGTTACATAAGGTAAGTTTGTGGTACTGCTTTAATCGACATTTATGTTAGATGCAGTGTGGGGTCTGCTGTGGCATTTCGTCTGATTCCACCCCGCCGACAGTTCCCTTACAGACAGTCCTAACATAAACGAAATCTACTCCTGTGCTTTGTAAAACACATTTTCCAATGCCATTTTACTCATACAATAACAGTCTTGTGATTACCTCTTGAATTAAACTTAATGGAGGAAAAAGGAATTTTAAGGGAAAGATGGGGAGTCATATAAAACACTGTACTAAAGTGCTAAATGTTCATTACATTCAAGGAAAATTGGCCAGAAATAACACCCTAATTTCTAAGCTCAGTTGTAATTTAGTTGTAATATTGTTCTTAAAATTATATTTAGTGAGCATGAATTTAAGCTAGTAAATTTGTACTTGTAGATGATGTGCTTCAATTTTTGGAGGAATGATGCCCCCAAATCTTCCCAAACAAACACAGCACATTCAATTTATGCCGCCCGGTGGCGCAGTGGTCTAAGGCGTCGGCCTCTGATCATTCGTTCGTAGGGGTCCGGGTTCGAATCCCGGTGAGGCATGGATGTTGTGTTTGTCTTCCGGCACTGGCTCTCTCCCTTCCCTGGAACCAGTGACCCTAAATTAGGGACGGGCGACTGCTTATAGCCCATTTGAGTTGCTCACGGTGGTCGTTAAACCTCCAATCAAAAAAAAAAAAAAAAAAAAAAAAAACATTCAATTTATTCCTCGCTCTTCGATATTTTTAAAGCAAAATTTATAAAAAAAAAATAGAAATCATAATTTTTGAGGCCCTCCAGTATTGTGGGGGCCTCACACCAGTGGCGGCTCGTATTTGGAAAAATAGGTGAAGAGGTACAAGAGCAGTATGAAAATATATCTACTGTCTACAATGAAAATCCCTTAATGAGGACTTATTTTTTTTTCTATATTAGATCAATTTTCCTTCCTTTTAAAGCTGCAAATTTGTCGATTATGTCATCATAAGATGGTTAGATGGTTGTTTCTTCGTGAGCATCAATAAAATGTCTTCCTGAATAGAAATATTTGCCAGAGAAGCAAGTCTATCTTGGGAACTAGTGTTTCTTGAGCAAGTTTGTATTCTTTTTAGAAAACTTCTTTCCACTGGCACACTTGTAGATGGAATTGTTAAACTGAGGAAAACCAATTTATAATCTTCTGTAAAAATGTCTGTCACCGTGAAACTCTCGGAGTTCTTGAGTCAATATATTCCTTTATTTTTCATCGGCATATAAAAGACTCAGTTCATTTTTAAGGCGCTGTGTTTAGTAAACATGTTTCCGTAAAAATGTAGATTTTCAAGAGCGCGAGAAGGAAAGCATGCATTAAATTATTCGAATTTGGTTGTGTCAGCAAGTCAGACAAATTGAAGTTTCTTACAGTCTTGAAATCTTATATCCATTTCCATAAGAATGTGGTCCAAAATTTTAAAATACAATTCTTTATAATTTTGAAAAATTGTTTCCTGTGTAAGAGCAGCATATTCCCGTGCTTATTTCTGTGATTTTTGCTAGCTATTCCAAATAACTCGTCCTTCCTTTTATGGCTCAAAATTTCACGACACTTAGAAATTTTAGAAAAACTCTGGTGTAATACAAGATTCAAACGATGAACTAATCAATGAACAAAAACAGCTTGAGAAGCTTTATCCTTGACTTTTTTTCTGTAGCCTATTTAAGTGTCCAGACAGTATACTTGCCCCATTATAACATTGTCCTATTTATTTGTGTTGGTAATCAGACTGTTCCAAAATTTTGTCTAGCAATTTGTATAAAGCTCCTGACGTTCTATCTTCATTTACATCATGGAAACCCAAAAATCCCTCAACCAATACACCTTCCGAATCAACAATAAAAAATTATTTAATTTTTGACGTGATCGTTTATATATTCAGAAAAACATTCAATTAATTCATTTTGAATAGTTTTTTATCCTTTCGTATTGATTTTCAATTTCTAAAGAACTTCTTCATATCAACAATGAAAGTAATTCAATGAAATTTCCACGATTTATCGAGCCTATGCTTTTGTCATGGCCATGGAATGCTAGTTCTTGTTTGCTCAAATACAGTACAGACTAATACTGCATCAATCACTGTCTGTAGGAAAAGTCTATTTAAAGGAACGTTTTCATTAAAAAGTGTTTTCAAAAGCCTAGCATCTTTCCTCAGGGCATCGGTAATGGTGTTTTGAATTTTTCAAAATTCCTTAACATTAATCCAGATTTCAGGTGTTCGCTAGAATCACGATGTTTATGAAGTGACCGTGTTATGCTTAATAAATCTGAGAATCCATCTTTATTCCACGCCCAATGTTTATTACTAAAACGTAAGCAGGGCCAAAAAAAAAAGATAAAAAAAAAAACTAACACCCGCTTCACCGTGATCTCTCACGACTTTACGCTCAAAAACTGAAAGATACAGAGGTAAGGCGCGTGAAGCTGAAACACTTCACTTGAGTGAGCAGATTGGGGAGTGTGAGGTCACGGTCACCATGGCAACTCAGCGGCAAACTGCAGACTTCCAAGCATTCTCATTTCGGCTCTTGACTTGCACTGTTTTACGTATAAGGATTTGTTTTCCGTATTGAGCGCGCCATGTGAATTAATATCTATTCAAAATTTTAAGTATTTTGGAACTGAATAAAGGCAAAAAGAATATATTATAAAAAAATACTGAATAAAACTTTATTTTGAGTAAAATAGGTGAAGAGGCACTTCACCTACTTCACCTGAAAAGCCGCCACTGCCTCACACCTGGGCTTGGCTTTTCTGTAAGTCCGCCAGAGTATATTCATACGAAAAGCAGCTACCCCTAAATTTTACAATAGGAGAACATCAATGCATTAACGTGCACAACGAATTTCAAGTTTCTATCTCAGACTATTGATAGCATATTTGATTAGTTCAGATTACCTTATACTGTATATTAGACACCTGTCCAACACTCAAAGTTTAAGTTAACATGCAAAATTGTAATAACAGATTTAGGGCAACTTACCATTCTCTGGTTTTTGCTCCATATTTCATCACATTTCGAGCACGTGAGAAATGTTTTTTTGGGGGGGGGTTAAGTCCAAAGTTCGTACATGTCACAAGAAATCATTCCTGAACTTCAAAATTTTAATACGCTGAAATTCAGTAATTGCCTTTAATTCTCGCTTCGAAAATAGACTACGAAAATACATTTTGTACCTTTAATTGCCCGCGAAAGAGATCACTTGAAGATTAATGCATGTACTTCAAATTCAGATTACCTTAGTTATACATTGGACACCTGTCCAACACTCAAGGTTTAAGTTAACGTGCTGGAAATGTGAAAGATGGAGCAAAAACCAGAGAATGGTAAGTTACCCTAAATCTGTTATATTTGATTAGGTAGTATTGATTTAACTGCAACTGCAATTCGCAAAAGCAGACTGAACTAGAGAATATCAGCCCAAAGGAATGAAGCTTAAATTTGAAAGCCAAGAAAGGAGAAGGGGATGTATCAAAAATAGTGTTTGTCTCAACAGAACATCGGCTACATAGTTTTTTGTTGTTGTTGTTGTTTTTATGCAATCGTCAAAGCGATAAACAAACTTTGTCATTTTAGCATGACATAGTTTTTCTTTGACAAGAATATCGGGTAAACGTGTACTTTAGCGTCCTAAATTATTTCCTCGGAAATGTTGAAGGATTTCAAAAAAGTGAGACGTACAGATGTTAAAGTAAGTAATTTCATGGTAAATGGTGAAAAATGTCATCTTTATAGTACATTTGAAAGATTTTTACCGTAATATTTACATGTAAGTACAACGCTTGGAACAGACGCTGCGGCGATGACGTCAAGATTTGCTCTGCTGAAAGAATAGTCTCGTCCGGCAGCCATTTTGCTTGCAAAAGAGTACAACAGAAAGGGGGAACGTTCTTGCCAGGAAAGCGTTCCATTTTGCAGTACTACGCTACAGAAAATAGCTCATCA
The DNA here is from genome assembly GCA_039090855.1 of Macrothele yani. Taxonomy (NCBI): domain Eukaryota; kingdom Metazoa; phylum Arthropoda; class Arachnida; order Araneae; family Macrothelidae; genus Macrothele; species Macrothele yani. Next base: position 151,166,771 of record CM077009.1, read on the forward strand.
TTTCTGTCTCAATTTTTAACATTACAGTCCGACAACTTCTTGTTTTTTTTCGCGTAGGATGTTTTATTTGCGTTACATGAGGTCGCATCTTCGCGCACATTTTTTTTTGTAGTCCAATTTGAATGAACTGCGCACCGTGCCGTCAATAAGAGGAACAAAACGTTAAGTTTCCGATGCAATGTAATTTCCATTGGAGACAGCGCATGAACTTTAACACTTTTCTAGAAGAAAGAAAGGCATTGCATACTTTCTATTTCGTATCAAGGAATCGTATGCGTAGGATCGAAGCAATTGTCGCCATGCGTTTTGATAAACTGCGATAGAAATGAACTGTTTTCTGTCAGGCAGCACTATAAATTGGAATGCTTTCCTGGCAAGAATGTTCGCCATTCCTCTTGTATTCTTCTGCCAGCAAAATGGCCGCTGGAACGAGACTTTCGTTTCAGCGGAGTGAAGCTTGATGTGGTTGCAGTGGCGTTGTGTTACACCTGCTGCTGCGCAGTTCATGTCATCGCACTTACATGTAAATATTGCGGTAAGAATCTTTAAAATGCACTATACAGATGACATTTTTTCACCATTTGCAATGAAATTACATACTTTAAAATCTGTACATCTCACTTTTTCCAAATCCTTAAACATTTCCGAGGAAATAATTTAGGATGCAAAACTACACATTTACCGAATATTGAACAAGTATATATATGCTCTTTGTTTTTTCTTTTGAGATAGAGTAAAGCATACTGGCCCCAAATGTGGCGGTCCACTGGCACAGTCCACACCTGTCTCTGAGTAAAGCAATCAGCTCCTTTTTTTCTTTTGAGATAGAGTAAAGCATACTGGCCCCAAATGTGGCGGTCCACTGGCACAGTCCACACCTGTCTCTGAGTAAAGCAATCAGCTCCTTTTTTTTTCTTTTGAGATAGAGTAAAGCATACTGGCCCCAAATGTGGCGGTCCACTGGCACAGTCCACACCTGTCTCTGAGTAAAGCAATCAGCTCCTTTTTTTTTCTTTTGAGATAGAGTAAAGCATACTGGCCCCAAATGTGGCGGTCCACTGGCACAGTCCACACCTGTCTCTGAGTAAAGCAATCAGCTCCTTTTTTTCTTTTGAGATAGAGTAAAGCATACTAGCCCCAAATGTGGCGGCCCACTGGCCCAGTCCACACCTGTCTCTGAGTAAAGCAATCAGCTCTTTTTCTTTTGAGATAGAGTAAAGCATACTAGCCCCAAATGTGGCGGCCCACTGGCCCAGTCCACACCTGTCTCTGAGTAAAGCAATCAGCTCTTTTTCTTTTGAGATAGAGTAAAGCATACTAGCCCCAAATGTGGCGGCCCACTGGCCCAGTCCACACCTGTCTCTGAGTAAAGCAATCAGCTCTTTTTCTTTTGAGATAGAGTAAAGCATACTAGCCCCAAATGTGGCGGCCCACTGGCCCAGTCCACACCTGTCTCTGAGTAAAGCAATCAGCTCTTTTTCTTTTGAGATAGAGTAAAGCATACTGGCCCCAAATGTGGCGGCCCAGTCCACGCCTGTCTGAGTAAAGCAATCAGCTCTTTTTTTTTTCTTTTGAGATAGAGTAAAGCATACTGGCCCCAAATGTAACGGCCCCCTGGCCCAGTCCCCACCTGTCTCTGAGTAAAGCAATCATTGAGGGAGAATATCACAGTGTCAATGCAAAACACAACTATTTTTCAAAGGCTTAAAATTTATTTTTCTTAAATAATCACACAGAAGGAAATAATAAATTTCAACAAATGGAGTGAAATTCAATACTATTTTTCTTGAAAATTCAGAGCAAACATTTAAAAAAAAATTTTTTTTCTTACTATATCCGAATTAAAAAAAATCACTCCTAATTTGTTTTCTGAGCAGATTTGACAAATAACCACAATCCCTGTACAAGGTAAATTATCTTACCAACGTTATTTCAAATTCAAGTAGTAGAACTCGTATTAGCTGTCTTTGCACGATTAAAATACACACAGATAAATAAGGTCGCAGTTATTAAAAGATTTAATATTAAAAACTGTATGTTACAAACTTATATACACATCAATGATACATATGAGATCTTTCGAGTCTACAATAGACTCATAGTCAGATTAAAAGCAAACGGAATGACGACCCAAGCAGCGTCTCATACTAAAGTAATAACAAGTTCATGCCGTATACAAAAGGCGTGTCGATCACTAATGGGGAAGGGTGATTTAATACATAAATAAGACTTGACAACACAAAATCTCACAATTTAGGTTTGGTTTTTGTGTTGTAGAGTTTTTTATATATGCACATATGTGCCAACATTGGCAACAGATCAGTAGTAACTAGCCTTATTGCATGAACACTTAAGACGCTTTTTTACAAAACGATCCATCTGTTTGTGAAAATGAATTACACGCCACATCAAAACATTACAACAAACAAGGACACTAATGAAACAAACTTAACATACACTGAAGTGCCAGAAAAACTAGTACAGATGAGCTTATGCAAAATACATAGCAACGTCACCAATGCGCGTGCTCAATTGCGTCCACCAGTGCGTATATAAAGCGATAGATATCCTTGCCAGCTGTCACAGCTGTTTTCCGCATGTTAATGACAAGTAATAACGATTTGAGCAATTTTCAACGTAGTGTCATAGTTGGCACTCGTGAGATGGGCCATAGTATTTCGGAGGTAGAAACGAAGTTCGGAATTCCGGCAAAACCTCCAACCTACGATACCAGTGTGGCCGTATAAAGACATTAGGTGAACGTGACCATCGTCGGCCATCAAGAATCGTTTCATGCAATAGGCGTGCAACACTCTTGCAGGTAACATTGGAATTCAATGCTGGAGCCTCAACAAGCATCAGCGTCCGGACTGAGCAACGTACCCTGCACGCTATGGGCTTTGGGAGCCGACGCCCAACTTGAGTCACCTTGATGGGTGTACGACACAGAGCTATGCGCCTCACTTGGGCATGGCAACACTGCCACTGGACATTTGATGACTGGAAACAAGCAGCCTGGTCTGACAAGTCGCGTTTCCAACTGTATCGGGCAGACAGAAGGATTCGTGTGTGGCGCAAACCCCATGAAGCCATGAATCCCGCCTGTCAACAGGGAACTGTACCGGCTGGTGGGGGTTCCGTAATGGTATGGGGTGTGTTTAGTTGGATTTCACTGGGACCCCTAATACGTCTACAAACGTCTGTGACCAGCCAACGCTATGTGCACATCCTTTTTGACGAGGTACACCCGTTCATGCCCTGCATTCATGCTGATGGGTTGGGCCTGTTCCTACATGACAATGCACCTCCAAACAAGTTTCAGAATGCCACATTATGGTTAGACGAACATTTATCTGAGTTTGGGGTGTTGCCATTCCCACTCGTCCCCAGATCTAAACGTGATAGAACACATTTGGGATGCCATGCAACGCGGTATCGAACACAGGAATCCGATGCCTCGGAATACAGCCAAATTGTCGTACGCTCTGCAGGAAGTATGGTGTGCATTGCCTACGGCATATTTCCAGATGCTAGTGGAGTCCATGCCCAATCATATTCCTGCAGTCCTGCGCTCCCGTGGGGGACCTACCAAGTACTAGACTGGAGTACCAGTTTTTTCTGGCACTTCAGTGTATTTCAGTGATAAAAAAATGACAATTTATGCCATAACTATCGTTAGTTTACGTGCATACATATCACAAGAATAGATAGCTTACCTTTCTTTGAAGGCCAGCACCTTTGACAAACATTTCACTGCACGTTAGGTTTTTTTGAGTCTTTTATTGGTTCCAGACCACGGCGCAGTGGTTCCATTCAGTCTTCATCTCATTCAATGTTCGACGAGTTAATTAACCACTGAAGTGTTTTGCAGCAATGGCATTTGACTTCAAAAGTTATTAATATTTCTCTAAAGCCTCTTATACTAACATATAAATCAAACCAAGTAAACCAGCTGCCTGAGAAAGGCAGGGATGTGGTGGCCGCATGCTATAAACATCGAGGTGAAGTGTAGGGAACAAAAAGGACAGAATGACATAGACGGCAATAGGAATGGTTATGTGTAAATATGTTTTTAGAGATATGTTTAAAATATCTGTATATATGTAAATTCGTCATTGGTTTTAATGTGAGTTTGCCGATGTATGTTAGTAGCTGGGTTAAAGAATTTTGGTTTGAAAAGTCATCTGGTTTACTTGGTTTGATTTATATGTTAGTAGAAAAGGTTTTAGAGAAATATTAATAGCTTTTGAAGTCAAATGTGATAGCTGCAAAACACTTCAGTGGTTAATTCACTTGTCGGGCATTGAATGAGATGAAGACGGAATGGGATCACCGCGTCATGGGCTGGAACCAACAAAAGACTCCAAAAACCTAACGTGCAGTGAAATGTCAAAGGAGCTGGCCTTAAAAGAAAATTAAACTATCTATTCTTGCAAACTCAACATGTGCGAAAGACAAAGTTTATTCCCCTGGTTGGGGCACGATAGGTAGCATTGAGATATTTAGGTTCAGAACTTTCACTAGTAAAAATCAGTAAGACATGTTCAGAATTTTACAGCGCTTGACAGACGGGAAATCTAAAGTCTGTAAAAAATGCATCAATTTTTACAAATTTCCCAACGTCGTAAACAGAAGTGACGACTTCTGTTTTCAGGAATCCTCCCCCCTCTTATCAGGCTTAAATACAAAAACGTATGGGACAGGGGATATTTAACAACGCAAGAGAGTGGGGGGTGCGATTATGGAAGAAATCTTTGCTCCATCTGACCTCCAGTTTTGGAAATTTTCTCCCTGTTTTCAAGCTGATAAAAATATTTATACAGCAAAATATTATTTAAGAATAATACTGGACAGAGGCAACAACGCGAGAAAAAGAAATTACTGTTATGGAAAAAAATCTGAACTCTGTTGACCTTCCGTTTTAGAAAGCTTTGTAAAAACAGAATTCCGTCTTCCGACAAACATCACCCCCAAATTCTGTTTACTTGTGCATCGATCTCGTAAAATCATAAAAATGGAATTCCGTCCTCCAACGAACATCTCCCACGTCACTTCCCGAAATTCTGTTCTGCATCGATCTCGTGAATGACCAACATAATAACGAAAATGGCGGAATTCCTCGAATTCACGGAAGAATCTTGTGCCTGAAGACTACGAGAAAATTTTTGGGATGTCTAACTTCCATTTTCGCAAATTGTTGTCCACAGTTTTGAGCTTAAATACAATAATTTATGCAGTGAAATGATATTTAACAAGAATACTGGGCACAAAGGCAACATCCGGAAGAAAAAATATTACGATTACGGCAAAATCATTTAATTACTGTTTTTGAAAGTTTTGAAACACAAAATATTGCCCCCAGATGAAAAACAACATTCCTCTTCCAAATTGTTTTCAGTTTTGCATCGATCCTGAGAAAGATGTAAATGATGAGAGAAAAAAAAAGCAGAATTCCGCAAACTCGCTTAAGAATCTCATGTATATCATTATGTAATAGCAAAATAAAAAAAAATAATAAAAAATTAAAATTCGCAGAATCCGTAGTTTCGACAGTGAGTTCCGTAGTCAGACAACAAAATCAGTAGAAACTACAGACATTCCGTAGTAGCTGGCAGGTATGCATTATGTCACCCCTCCCCATTAGTGATCGACACGCCTATTGCATACGGCATGAACTTATTACTTTAGTATGAGATTTGCTGCTTGGGTTGTCATTCTGTTTGGTTTTAATCTGAGGATAAGTCTATGATAGACTCGAAAGCTCTCATATGTATCATTGATGTGTATATAAGTTTTGATAAATGTGTACTTTAGCGTCTTAAATTACTTCATCGGAAAGATTTATTTATTTATTTATTTATTTATTTTTGATTGGAGGTTTAACGACCACTGTGAGCAACTCAATGGGCTATAAGCAGTCGCCCATCCCTAATTTAGGGTCACTGGTTCCAGGGAAGGGAGAGAGCCAGTGCTGTAAGACAAACACAACATCCATGCCTAATGGGATTCGAACCCGGACCCCTTACGGACGAATGATCAGAAGCCAGCGCCTTAGACCACTGCGCCACGGAAAGATTTAACTGGGTGGGAAAAGTGCAACATACAATTTTTAAGCATGCAGAATAATGGGGAAAGGTGCAAATATATATAGTATTTTTACATGAAAGGAAAGAATTTTTCCGAAGAACTTACTTTTGAGTGCGAAAATTCATAAGAGTATGTGCGGTAGGCCTACGGTGACTGAGCGGCGACAGCGTGAAGGTGGAGTCCAGTGAATGGAAGCGTCGTTGAGAACAGCAAGTTACGGGCAAAAGAATACAGAAGGAAGTGTTTCAGCAGTAAGTAGTCATCGAAGCAGGTTGTGGAATATGCTGAAGGAAAGAGGTCAGTTTTATGATGCATTGTAATATAATTTTTTCAAGGGTAATTTTGCAAAATCGTAAGTAGAAAATTGGCAAAAATTCTTCTGTCTGTGAGGAGTGTCCTGAACATAAATTCACACATGTGGGAGCCGAAAAGTCCTCTTCATGTTCCGAACTGCCGTCCTTGCTTTCTCTTCAAATGCATCCACAAGTTTTCCACATTCTCTGTGTGAATGATAGAATCCAGTGGATTAACAAAATTGTCGCAGTGGATAACAACGAAATGAGTGTAAATTCCATTGCTCAAGTTATCAATGTCTGCGTAAGCTGCCCATCCGTCTGAAATGATGTGAGATCCAGGCAGGATGTGCTGCATAATCAAGTGGTGAAGAGTTCTGGCTTTAAGATTTCAGACCTACAACAAGAAGTACTTCCTAGAGTTTCCTTCAATTCCACCAAAAACCTAGTGTCCTCTCTTGTACATCCTCTGTTGCATTTTCTGTGGAAAAATATGTTTCATCAATTTCCACAATAATGGGCTCGCCATTGTCATCAAAGCCTCCAATGGGTTCCACATTACGACATAGGTACTTATCGCACTCCTCCCTAAAGAAATTGCACCAATCTACAATTTATTTTTTCCCCACAACAACTTTGTGGTGAATTAGTTTCTGGGAATAATCTTTCGTCCAGCAGTACACCATTACGGCTATTTTCTTCAAAGATAAATGGCTTCTTCCTGGAAATGAAGAAAATCTTAAACTTTTGGTCAATTGACACCTACATTTCCAGCGTTTCTGGTCAATTCCTTGGGAATAACGGACCAGCCTACATTCTTCACCACAGCGTTAACAGATACATGACCTTCTAAGACATGAATTTCTAAGGAGCTGTCGCTGCGCAAGCCATTTTGTAGCTGTCTCCAAACTAGTTAGTCTCCACACTTCATTGCGGACTTGGTCAGGGCTTAAAATTTCATCATCGCCCACAATTTGACACGAAGCTCTGGGCCTCCCTGCCATAGTACAATTCCTGATTTTAAGAAAATCGTTTATTTTCAACAATATCCGTTTCACGAGGGGAAAAAAAAAAAAGGAGCAATGATGGACGGAATAACAGCAGAAGTACAAATGAGGTGCTTGAAGAAATCACCGACCCCTTAACATGTCAGAAACCAAAACTTGGGGTGTTGACCGGAACCAAAACTTCAGTCGCACATTATATCATTTACATTCCTTCATTTATTTATGTTCCCAGATCTTTTTACAATAATAACAACATTTCACACATTTCTTTATTAATAAAACATTTCTGAACTACTACTTCTCGCACACAATTACATGACGCATCACACTCCTCCGAGGCATACACCCCACCCTTGTTGTATTCTTCCGCGCATTCACTACCAACTCTTACCCCCTTCCGACGCACGTACCCTTCACGTCGTGGCCGTTAGTATCGCTTCAGCCTCCTGCACCAACTACTGCAAACCATCGTACTCGCAGGTAAATATTTCGGAAAAATTATTTCCTTTCATGTAAAAATACAATATTTTTGCATCTTTCCCCATTATTTTGCACGCTAAAAAAATTGTACGTCGCACTTTTCCCACCCAGTTGAATTTTTCCGACGAAATAATTTAGGACGCTAAAGTACACATTTACCTAAGTTTTTAATATTAAATCTTTTAATAATTGACACCTTATTTATCTGCGTGTATTTTAATTGTGCAAAGACAGCTAATATGAGTTCTACTACTTGAATGTTTACTGGCACGAAGTTCGTATCTTTTACTGTTATTTCCAATAACGAAAAATATAATATAATTCAATCTCCTCCTCCCCTCTAGGGCACGTGAAAGTAATCTTTACCTCATTATTTCAACGAGTTTCCATATATTGAAAATACGAGTGAAATTCTTCAAGCACATACAACACTGCTGCAGTTATTCATCAGAATGGAGAAGCATATGTTTTGAAAGCAGACTTTTCTGGCTAAATGATTTGTAGCATAAATCACACTGGTGAGGCTTTTCACCTGTATGACACAGCATGTGCTTTAAAAGATCACTTTTACGAGAAAACTGTTTAGAGCATACATCACATTGGTAAGGTTTTTCACCTGTGTGAATAACCATATGCACTATAAGACTACTTTTCCGATTGAAGTTTTTGTAGCATACATCACACTGATGGTGCTTTTCACCTGTGTGAAGAAGCATATGCTCTGAAAGATGATGTTTATGAACAAATTGTTTGAAGCACACATCACATTGGTATGCTTTTTCACCCGTGTGAGCATGCATATGCACTGAAAGATAGCATTTCCGAGCAAACTTTTTGGAACACACATCGCATTGGTAAGGTTTTTCATCAGTATGTAGGAGCATATGTGCTGTAAGATGACATTTCATATAGAAGCGTTTCAAGCATATCTCACACTGGTGGCGTTTTTCACCTGTGTGAATTAGCATATGTCTCGAAAGGGGACTTTTAAGAGCAAAGCGTTTGCCGCATACATCACACTGGTGAGGCATTTCACCAGTGTGAATACGAATGTGCTCGGAAAGATGACTTCTCTGAGTAAATTGTTTGGAACATACATCACATTGGTGAGGCTTTTCACCAGTGTGAATAAACATATGCCTTGAAAGGTGATTTTTCCTAGTAAAATGTTTGGAGCATACCTCACACTGGTGAGGCTTCTGACCACTGTGAATGAACATATGCTTCGAAAGACTACCTTTCTGAGCAAATTGTTCGGAGCATACCTCACACTGGTGAGACTTCTGACCAGTATGAAGAAGCATGTGATTTGAAAGATGACTTTTCTTAGCAAATCGTTTGGAACATACATCACAGTGGTGAGGTTTCTCACCTGTATGACTAAGCAGATGAATTGAAAGACCACTTTTCTGAGTAAATTGCTTGGAGCATATATCACATTGGTGAGGTTTTTCACCTGTATGAACAAGCATATGCACTATAAGATTACTTTTCTGAGCAAATTTTTTGTGGCATACATCACACTGATACGGCCTTTCACCTGTGTGAAGGAACATATGCTTTAAAAGATTACCTTTTGAAGAATGTTGTTTGAAGCATACATCACATTGGTGGAGTTTTTTACCTGCATGAATACGCATATGACTTGAAAGTTCATCTTTCCTGGCAAATTGTTTGGAGCATACAACACAATGGTGAGGGCTGTCATCTGTATGAAGGAGCAAATGCTTTGAAAGATGAGCTTTCTGTGCATATTGTTTATCACACACATTATATTGGTAGTGTGTTTTATCTCCACGAACCAGTATGTGTTTTGAAAATTTATCTGCTTCAGAGTGCTTGGAGCACTGGGTAGATTTCTCACCAGAAAGGTGAGAACATATTAAGTCGCATTTTTCACTGAACTGCTTGGAACTTATATCACAATTGTAAAATTGGTCCTTGTCATGGACCTTTGCATGACTTAAAAGACTATCTTCCTGTGTAAATTTCTTGTGACACACATCACATTGGAAAGCTTTTTCACTTGTGTGAAGTTGCACATGTCTTGCAAAGCAGGATCCCACTGTAAATTTTTGGAAGCATATTTCACACTCCCAAATATCTTCACTTGTATCTGTTACATTGTGTATTAAGGTATCGGGTTCTTTTGCTTCATTTACAGTCAATTCTTGGGCAGCTTCTGCGAAAGAATTTTTCACTGCTGTCTCCATGCCGATAAATTTGCAAATTCCATTTAGTCAGAAGACTGCGAGCCCATTTACTTTTTCATTATTTTGACATTAAATGCAGTCACCAATGGATAAAAAACATTCTCCTTTCATTTACACTGGGGTGTATAAAAAATTTAAAGTGTCATTTTTTATATGAAACACAAAATTAGGAATGCTTTAAAAATCTCATTAATTCAAACATGTAGCGGGAAAGACAAATGACACCTTACATTTTGAAAGCATATTCAATGAGCTAAATGAATGAGCTTTTTGTCCTTGTAAAATGCTGAGGGCTGGAAATTGTTTTCAGAAAAATAAAACATTAATATGAACTCCTATTGATCCATATACCATGTGGATAATGAGTTATCCACAAATAAACACTGATATCCCAAAAACACACCAATATAGTCAAAACCATATTATAAAGCAGTGGCACCATAAAATGTACAAAGTCAGGGAAGTTCATAAAGTATGTTCTTGTGTCATCACGACTTTCATTTTATGACAAATAATATGGTTTCCTGTTGATCCACATTTGCCAATTTCTTTTAAGATTTCACCAGCTTTCTAAATAAATAATTGAAAATAAGTTCACGTTTTTCGTACGACAAATTTTAAAGGCAAAAATTACCAATACAGATTCAACTTCAGAAACTGGAGTCATCTCTAACAATTGTCATCTTCCCAAATAATTAGGTTTTATTATCTTTTTATATATTAAGATTTACAGTTCTACACCTGAAAAGAATAACCAAGACACAATTTTTTTTTTATTGAAGCAACTCAGTGGCTATAAGCAGTTGCCCGTCCCTAATTAAGGGTAACTGGTTCAAGGGAAGGGAAAGAGTCAGTGCCGTATGACAAACACAACATCCATGCCTAACATTTCTTGGACAAATGGTCATATAAGCAAGACTTCGCCACCAAGATACGCTTAGGTTATCCTCCTCCTGTCTAAGCGTGCTTCCATAAACTTATTGTTATCAGATATTTCTTACGCGGAACCAGCAATACCAATTTTTAAGCAGAAGGCACCTCCTGGGGCATGAGTTACATTCCAGATTTATTTCTTTTTAAGGATTCGGAAAAGATATTTTTATTGTGCCACTTCAGAACGAAAACAATCAAAAGTAGAATCGAAATATAAAATTTTGGTTCACTGTATAAGTTATCTTTAATATGCATTTTCGTAAAACAGATACTTATTTCTGAATAAAAGGAAGAAACTAAAACTTGCTCCCATGCTATTACATCAGCGATTTGTACATATTGTTTTACTTATTCTGAGATGCAATATCAGTTGTAGCACACTAAAGGATAGGCTTAACATGGAAAATATCTTTGGTGCATTCCTAAAATTCGCTAGTACTATAATTAATCGTGTGGAAATCACCATACCCATAACATGTCATAAACAATACATTATGAGCTGCCATCTTGGTGGTACGTGGTAGTATTGAACTATCGATATCATCGATAGATATTATCTGTTAAAAATAAAACGTATATTAAACTATTTGACTTTTCAATATTCAGTAATTTTGACACATACGATGATATTAATTATCGAAGAGTTTTCCATTTCAAAAACTTAACAGTTGGTCTCACAGTGTGATCCAACTATCGGGCAGTTCTGCATTTCGAGACCACAGATTGTTTCTTTTTATTGTTGTTTGCTTGTATGGAGGGTTTTTTTTTTGTTTGGTTGTCTAACGACCACCGTGAGCAACTGAATGGGCTATAAGCAGTCGCACATTCCTAATTTAGGGCCACTGGTTCCATGGAAGGGAGAGAGCCAATGCCGTAAGACAAACACAACATCCATTCCTCACCAGAATTCGAACCCGGACCCCTTTCGGACGAACGATCAGGGCCCATCGCTTAGGCCACTAGGGCGGCGTTTGGAAGTTTTACACGACCACCGTGCCCCCCCCCCCCGGCTTGCGCAGTGGTATACGCGCTGGCGTCTGACCATTAGTCCACGATGGGTCTGGGTTTAAATCTCGGTGAGAAGTGGAAGTTGTATTTGTCTTAAGGCACTGGTTGTCCCCTTCCCTTCCCTGAAACCAGTAGCCCTAAGTTAGGGATGGGAGACAGCTTATAGCCCAGTGAGTTGCTCACAGTAGTCGTGAGACCTCGAATTAAGCGATGGCCTCTGATCATTCGTCCGAACGGGGTCCGAGTTCGAATCCCGGTGAGGCATGGATGTTGTGTTTGTCTTACAGCACTGGCTCTCTCCCTTCCCTGGAACCAGTGACCCTAAATTAGGGACGGGCGACTGCTTATAGCCCATTGAGTTGCTCACGGTGGTCGTTAAACCTTAAATCAAAAAAAAAAAAAAAAAAAACCTCGAATTAAAAAAAATGCCTCAATGGGATTCGAACCCAGACCGATCTCGGACAAAGGGATTTAGATGGATCTGGGGTCGAGTCCCGTTATGGCTAAAAAACAAATGATCAAGGCTACAATAGTAAGACTAGTATCGCAAAACACTCAAGGGGACAAAAAAACAACAAGGAAGCTACTATTCTCCGCCCCGGGGGCGCAGTGATCTAAGCCCTGGCTTATCGCCATTCGTCTGAGAAGAGTCTGGGTTTGAATCACGGTAAGGCATCGATGTTATGTTTGTCTTGCGGCAATGGTTCTCTTCCTTCCCTGGAACCAGTAGCCCTAAATTAGGGACGGGCGACTGCTTATAGCCCTCTGAGATTCTCAAGATGGTCGTTTAACCTCCAATCCAATCCAATAAACCGGACTCTTCTAACTCGCAATATTTATGATTTATTCTGTTGTTTCAGTGTCCGTGGCCGTATGTTTGCTTGTATTAAATTTCTGATACAAAAAGTCAATTACCTAAAATGTTGCCGTTTGCCAGGCGATACATAATAAAAAAATTAAAAGAAACTGAAGAAAAGTATATAAAAACTAAATTTGTTGAAAATATCTTATCCAACAACGATTAGCCGCCCAGGTGGCGCAGTAGTCTAAGGCGTTGGCCTCTGATCATTCGTCCGTAAGGGGTCCGGGTTCGAATCCCGGTGAGGCATGGATGTTGTTTTTGTCTTACGGCACTGGCTCTCTCCCTTCCCTGGAACCAGTGACCCTAAATTAGGGACGGGCGACTACTTATAGCCCATTGAGTTGCTCACGGTGGTCGTTAAACCTCAAAAAATAGAAAAAAACGATTAACAATGAAATTACAGTAAAGAACACCAAATCGTGCAACAATAGCAAAAGTTGTAAATCACATGATGAACCTACGCACGTATACAGGACCAAAGAGCGATGAGTCAGGAGGGTCCCACTTGTGCTGCGCAGTATCAGACGCGGTTATTTTGAAACCACGCATGACGTAGGTGTGGACGCACAGTCTTTCGACTTCTGGCATCCCTGTTTGTTTACAATTGGTGTGCTGGAGTTTTCTCTATAAACGCAGTTGATTTTCAACCGCTTGAAGTTTGTATAGTATAGTTTTATGTTTATGTTTTGTTTATTTTGATATTTACCCGTATTTATCACTGAAATTCATTGCTTCTGTGTTTCGTAAGAAACGCAATAATGCCGGGTTGTGCAGTGGCTTGCTGTACTACGTACAATAGGAAAACCAAGAACACTGACACTATGTACCATGTATTTCCGAAGGATTTATTACTACAAAAATTGTGGATTCACAAATGTAAGCGTCAGGATTCCTTCAAAGTGTCCAATGCAAGAGTGTGTTCTCAACATTTCACACAGGATCACTACCAGCGTGACTTAAAGGCAGAGTTACTTGGGTTAACTAACAGGAAAGTGTTGAAGCCTGATGCAGTACCTACACTAAACCTTCCCACAAGCAATAATACTGGTATTAATAAGGTAAGTTCGAGAGCCAGTGCTGACATTTCAGGACCTGAGACTGCAACGCCTACTGTACTTAGATGTCATGACCGTGGAGTTCGGAAACGTGAATTGGAAACCCTTGATAATCTATCACCAAAGAAGAGGAATGTATAGAAACCGATGGGAACTGATCAAGAAACACAGTGCATGCTGAGTGATATAAAAACAATGGAGAAAAGAATAAAGAAATTGGAGGAAGAAAACCAAAGGCTAAACACAGCGTGCATTCAGATGAGAGTAAGAAACAAGCACCTTCACAGTCAGCTCGTAAGAACTCAAAGACGTTTTCAGGAATACTTGAAAAAATTTGACACGGAGTTAGAAACCGAAGTAAGGAAAGTTTTAGCAAAACTCTTCACTGCAAATCAGGTCCGTTGTTTAATAAAAGGTAAGAAATGTGTAAAATGGGAAAGGGAAGACATCTGTAAAGCCATTACTCTTCGTGCAATGTCAAGAAAGTGCTATATTTTCTTGAGAGATAAAATGGGGTTTCCATTGCCAGGAATTTCATTACTGAGACGGTGGACTGCTCGCTCATTTCATTGTCGCCCTGGCATTCTACATGATGTCCTTCAGCTAATGAAGGCACAGGCACAAAGACTTAGTACTTTAGAGTGTACATGTGTCATTTCTTTTGATAAATGAACATAGCAGAATTTCCTATGACCAAGAAGAAGATAGGATTGTTGGTCCACACAGTAATGTGCAAGTAGTCATGGTACGAGGAGTGTTTGCAAGCTGGAAGCAGGTAATATATTTTGATTTTGACATACAGATGACAGCCTCATTGTTGAACAAAATAATATCATCTCTGGAAGATATTCAGTATAATGTTGCTGCTGTAGCTGACCTCGGTGGCAAAAATCGTGCTGTATGGAAGGAATTACAAATAACACACACAAACACATGCTTCCCCAATCCTCAAATACCAAATAAACGAGTTTGGGTGTTTGCAGATGTTCCACACCTTTACAAGCTGCTAAGAAATCATTTTCTCGATGATGGACTAACACTTCCAGGTAATAAGAAAATTACAAAAGCTTCTATTGAACAGCTCCTTACTCTGGATTGCAGTGAGATGAAGATATGCCCCAAGTTGTCACTTCATCGCAGTGTGAAGGGCCGTGACCGCCAACGTGTATATTTGGCAACTCAGCTCTTTTCGAACCACACTGCACAAGGAATACGCTTTCTTATGCCACATGAAGAACACGTCGCGAAATTTGTTCAGCTTCTGAACGACTCGTTTGATGTGCTAAATTCAAGAAGGCCTACAGATGAGAAGTCTCTGGCATGTGGATTTGGAACTCATCGTGAAACCCAAGAGAGGATTCTACGACAGCTGCATGCATGCATCCGAGGAATGAAGGTAGGTAATGCAACATATATGTTACCCTTTCAGAAAGGATTCATCACAACCATTTGCTCATTATTGGGACTCTCCACTGATCTGAAGCCTCTGAACATAAAATACATCCTAACTGTTCGACTCAATCAAGACTGCCTTGAAATTTTTTTCACAAATACGTGGGCTTGGCCACTTCTATAATCATCCATTGCCTACAGAAGTGAAATCCCGTTTGCGTATCTTGCTTCTAGGTGCCAATGTAAGTGACATTCCATTTTCAAGTGCTGCTCCTGTTGCACAAGGTGGTGGTGATGATGATTACTTTTTGACATCTCAATTGTTTAGTGCCGTTTTACCTGATATGTCAGAACCCCTGGCAATGATTGAAGGTTAAACTGAGATTCGGGATATTACACTACATGACTCTACAGGTATTCAGGTACCACCTGCTACTCCTGGCTCTGAATGCTCTGTAGAAGGCTTTCGTTACCTTGCAGGTTACATAGCTTACCGAGGAAGAAGATATGACCGTTCGCTGGGTACGCCAACTGGCCAGCTACTTAATCCACCATCAACTACAGAATCAGTACATGTTGGCTGGATTCAGACCCTTTCACGAGGTGGCCTGCTTGTTCCATCAGACCCATGGTTGGAGAAAGTTAGCCAGTTTGAGTTGATATTTGCAGAAGTGCATGGACATGACTCTTTATTCCAGGAACACAAGATTGTACGCAAACTATGTGTTAAAATTGGTCAGAAGTTTCCAGATGTTCCTACAGAGGTGATAAAGTTGTATGTTAGAACCCGAACCTTTGTACGGCTAAGACATTTAAATGCAAAAGCAAAAGTTAGGAAGGCAGAAGAAGCACAACGCAGAAAAGCACGTAAGTGGCAGGCTTCATCAAAGTGAAAATTTTCTGGATGCACATGGCCAAACCAGATTTTTCATGCCATGGAGAAAATGTAAGCAACCTGCAGGAATAATGACACGGAATTCTGTCATCAGAAAGCTAAGTTTTTTTTTTATTTCAATTTTTCATTGTTTCTATGCATGTATGCAAGTATTTGCAATTTTTCTGATAGCTATTATATATACTCATCTGAGAAAGAAAAGTTTTATTTCAATACATCTGTCATGGGCACATTGTGTTAAGGATCAAATCTGGTAAAGGAAAAGTTGTAGAATTTAATTAGCACAGCATCAGTGGTAATGAGTATACCAACTTATTTGCTAGTCATTAACATAAAAAAAATGTACCACACACATATGTAGGAGAGACGGAGTTTTTAAAGATGAAAAATTTTCACCATTCCTTCACGGTGTGTGTGTATATGTATGTATATATGGCATGTGTGTATATGTATGTATATATGGTGTGTGTGTATATGTATTTATATATGGCATGTGTGTATATGTATGTATATATGGTGTGTGTGTATATGTATGTATATATGGCATGTGTGTATATGTATGTATATATGGTGTGTGTGTATATGTATTTTTCAAGATGTCATTTTTAAAGTAGATATTCGATATAGCTTCTATATCTTCACTTCCAGAAAAATTTCAACCTTCTTAAATGATGTGTGTGGCTGTGTACAAACAATTTTAAAAATAAAAACCTAGAAAAAGAAGAATATCAAAACCCAATCACCGAGCTATATTCTCCCCTTGATGAGGGCTAAAACTAAAAAAATTGTAAACTCTAAAAGTGAGATTATAAAAGGAGACATGTAATGTAAAACATGTTGAGAATAATCACTTAGTCCTTCTTCAGGGTCAAACAGAAATGATCCCTCTCTCATTTCTACAAAGACGTGAAAGTGGGTTTCTGCTATATTACATCTGCTTAAGTGCACCAAATATAAATTTTGTAAGTTAATAAAATATTTGAACATTAAATTCTACTAAACCTGTAAACTACTAAAACAACCAGCTAGCACATATGCTGGTAGAAAAGGGAAAAGGTTTAAAGTGAAAACCACATTCTTAAACTTTGGGCAAAATGAGCTTAATAAACATTACAGGAAAAAAATAATTTTGAAAAAAAGGCATACAATAACACTTAATTCTCTCTTTGTACCTTGGTTTTCTTGCGCTTAAATTTGTTTTTAGCCTGCTTATATGTTATATACATACACACCATGAAGGAATGTTAAAAAATCTTTCAAGAGTGAATGTATGAAGAGAGACAGAATCGTTTTCGTGTTGTTCCTAGTACGGAAGTGATTGATATAGCTGCGATACGTATTGCCGCCTTTGTCGATATTTTTTGATGAAGTAAGTTTCAGAACTAATTTAAGTATCAGTGTCTAACCTTAATACTTGTAGCTGTTTTATTTGTAGTGGCTTGGCTACCAATTTCGTTATTCAATAAGTATTGAAATGTGAGTTCACATATATGCAAATAAATTTGGAAATGTTGCGTTTCAAGGAAGACAAATGCTTTGAATTTATGAGATTTATTTATGTGTGAACAGTTTTTTGCACTTTTATTTCGTTATTATCATAATAAGTGTGATTATTACGATCATTTCGTATGCCTTAACCCAACGCCACAAGACGCTCAAAGCTGCCATGTTGGCTGCCGAGCGTCCACGCCGACGTCATTTCAGCAGCCAATAAGAGGCGGACATCGTAGCGAGCTCAACCTTATACCATGAGATATATCTAAAGACCTTGGCGATGAGACTAGCGTCTCCAGATAGAGATGTCCACATGTATCGAGTTATCTCATTGGCAGCAATAAAACCGGCACCCACCAATTGGCGAACGGCATCGAAACGGCTTTATCAGTTTATCGGTAATAATGGTGGTTAATGGCTACTGTGACGCAGCGAAGAGGTAAGTTTGAGAGAATAAGTAAGTAGTCTTCTTTAAAACTTTTATCTAGTTAATATTTATATTTGGATGGATACTGCGAACAGGTTAAGTTGTTCGATTTGTGCTGTTTCATTCGGGTAGAAATACAATTTGAGCCAGATATACGTCATCGAAGTCGTGACACAGGTTGTTTACATCTTAGTTAACATTAGTTTCTTCCTTGGCGGTTGTCGATAGTCCTGTACAATTGATATTTTAAGGTGAAATTGGATTTATTTGATGTGCTTTTATGTTTTGCAGCTTACTGTCCACCCGGCCTCGCGGAGTCCGGTTAGACGACCTCGCTCAAAGTCCGATAACTGCTGAAATCGTACACGTCTTCCATGTCCAGGCATTGCAGCTTCTTCTCAGTTAGTGAACTGGGGTACAGCACAAGGCTGTACACTGTTCTGCTGAAACCCATGTTATGGGTCAGCCTAGGCACGATCATCATCGAGGTGAAACACACACACACACACACACACTAAAAAGAAAAGAAAGGAAAAGAAACTACTTACCTTACTTACCAAACTCGGAAGACGAAACACAAGCAATAGCACTTCCAGGGAAGAAGTATCTCTGAAAACAGGGTGGATGTGCTTAGAGAAGAAGTGGACATACATCTAAGCACCTCCAACCAAAACAAAAGCATGAAAAGTCCTTTGTCACACCCCTCCCCGCCCGAGAGGCATGACAAAGACGCAGGAAGTGGTCTGAACTGTCGTCCGAGAGGCACAACACCTGCCACAGACAACAGACAGAACAAAAGCGCGGGCCAAGCATAGACAAATGCAGACAAAGACAATATATACACAGTAGAAAGGCATGTAAATACAATTCATGATGCAAACACAGGATCTAGACAAGCAAGTAAAAAGAGCAGCGGTCATCAGGCATTCGACATGCTCCAACAGAAAACACATTCAGAACCGAAAGCAGAGCACATTATTGCGTAAGGAAACCAGTCGAGACCAACAAAGCCATCGGACGCGAAAAACGTCTTCCGGCCAGTGGTGAAAGTCGGAAATCACCCTCTCACGCAATCTGATCTTGACAAAGAGGGCGACCACATCAGGCCTATTCGAATAGAGCCTAACGTGGTCAGACATAGCAGTATCATGTAACACAGTACAAACAGTAGCAAGGATTACCTTTAAACCATAAGCACGCTGAACGGAAACAGGTAGCGGGTGCTTAAAAACAATAATTTTAAAATTACACATATTAACAGAAATCCATCTAGACAAAAGTTGCCAAACTTTTCGAACAAAATTACATTCCACAAATCGGTGAAATAAAGACTCCGGCTGCCCGCAGTGGGGACAGTTCGGGGAGTCGACGACTCCCCAACGAAAAAGGGAATCACGGGTGAAAATCACCCCATGGGCCAAGCGCCACTGCAGGTCACGCACATGACCTTCCACACCCGGAAACGCAACATTGGCCCATGCGACCCTCCAGTTCATCCCCAAGGCGGGAGACCTGCGCTGAATGTGAGGAGCAAAGGATGGCAAGAATACATTATAAAGAGCATCGGGTTCATGCCAAGAGGAAAACCTGATGTTCTGGCTAGTTAACAATCTATCCTCACAAAAGATAGTGCCATGTGGTCTACCGGGCCTCGGAGCTCTAGGCCCAAGGTAGTTACAAGCGAAAGAAAATAACCTAAGATTATAGGAAATGAAATAACACGCGAAGTTAAAGCTAGGATGAGAATCGCTTTTCAGGATGTAGGCCACATTAGAAACCATCAACGCGCGACACCACGCAAGAATGTGCCGAACACCCAGTCCCCCCCCCCCCGAGGGACTGGTTGAACCAGGCAATCCCGAGAAAGGACAGCTCTAGTTCCCGAAACAAATCAAAAAATTAGAGAATTTAGAGCCAAAAGGACCCTGTACGTCGGGGGTTGTAGGGTACCGCAAAAAGCAATTTTGGAAACCAAGAGACTGTTAGCCAATTTAGCCCTATTAAAAAAAGAAATTTGGCAGCCCTCCCACCAAGCACATTCCGACGTGAGCTTCTGTTGAACAGAGCGTCACGTCTTGCGGTGAACCCCCTTTTTATCAAAGTAAGCACCGAGAATCCTTATGGGATCATCGGTTGAGCTACAAACTGCAAAACGTCAGGTGACCAATCCCCAAAACACAAGGCTTTAGTTTTATCCACATTCAATGCAGCGCCTGCACTGTCCGCATAAACATCATAAACATGAAACAAATTTCTCAAGGAAATCTCATCCCGAAGGAAGAGAACAACGTCATCAGCATACGCAAGGTATTTGAGCTCAGCTGTTGTAAAGCTCGAACCCGGAACTGGGATGCCAGAGATATTCGGTGCAGATTGAATCTTCTTAAGGAGAGTTTCAATGCTCAGTACGAACAGTGCAGCAGACAAGGGGCAGCCTTGGCGGACCCCTCTCCGGATGGGAAAGCAGTCCGTAGGCTGACCGTTGACTCGGATAAAACTAAAGATATCAGTATACAAGACCTTCACCATGTGTACAAAATCTTGGCTAAAGTTACAAGCCTCCAGCAGGGTCACAAGGTACTTGTGAGAGACCCTGTCAAAGGCTTTGCCCTGATCCAAAAAAAGGATACAGTACTTCAATCTCTTGCGGTCGAGGCAGTGAATACCGTCCCGCACGAGGACTAAATTTTGAAAAATTATCCTCCCCGGGATTCCAGAAACCTGGCAAACGCCTACTAGGCCAGAAATAAACCTAATCAGTCGGTTAGCAAGGACTTTAGCCAAAATCTTATAATCGTAATTGAGAAGAGTGATGGGTCTCCACTCTCCCAAATGACGACCAGGACCATCACGCCGCTTGTTAACCAAAACGATCACCCCCCAAAATTAGGAAGTCTTCAACCCCCCCCCCCCAAAATAAAGGAAGACTCCTGAGGAATCTACCCCGTTGGGCGGGTTCCAATGGCGCATAGGCTGAAATAACGCGAATTTTAAACTCAGCGAGGGCGAAGCTGACAGCAGCCACTCGACCCTCGTCATCATATTGAAATTTCAGTTGTCGACCCTTGAAGTTAGGGTTGACAATAATTCCGACGCCCCTGTGACTAGTCGGAGAAAGACTAAACCAGCACGGGGCATTAGTGTAATGACGAAAACCCGAAACATGCCTAAAATTGTTAAAAAATGTTTCCTGGACACACAGGATATCAATATCCTGGGTCATAATCCAGCCGATGAGCCAACGCCTTACTGACCGGGACCGAAGTCCCTGAATATTTAATGTTGAAACTTTAAGGTTGAAGGTTAAGCAGATAATTGAAATACAAAAATACACAAAACAAAGGTCAGTAAGGAGGGTAGATTCAAATTAGCCCACCCGATTTAAAAACGTGGACCGGCACTTAGAACTGACGATTCCAATCTCCAGAGGTGGAGCGGTTGTGATTCCGGCGACGGTTCCGTCGGCGGCTACTTGGGGAAGTTCCTCTTCCTCCAGTTGGACGGGAGATCTTTCCCGACGGCCAGGATGAACACTTGCCGAACGGCTGCCGCGAGTCCTGCCCTCGAAGATGTAGAGGACTGTCGATGTCGACGGTAGGAATGGTCAGCAGGACGAGTCTCTCTGGAAGGAGTAACAGTGTGGATGGTAACAGGAACATGTCCCGGCGGCCTGCTGGAATGGATGACGGGTACAACTTTGTCCCCGGAGGTGGAAGGGAGGGAGACAGTTCCGACAGGAGAGGTGAAAGCAACATCATCAACGGAATCTATGTGAATGTTTTCATCATCCGAAATAATCTCTGTAAATGCAACAGTGGTAACATGTCCGACTTGGGCGTCAGTTGAATGAGGCTCAGGGACCTCGGTACATACGTCGGCGTTCATGGGAGGCTCAGACTTAATAACAACAGCCGATTCAACGGCAAGAGGCAGAGAGGTGACCTCTGTAGATGGCATTTCAAAAACCTCAAGATCTTGCACTGGTGAAACAGCAGAAGAAGCTCCAGGCTCGACGCAGCCGGCAACAACCAAGGTCTCTTGATTAACAGAAGTCACAACATTCTCGGAAGGAGGATCGACAGGTATGACAACCGGTAAATTCAAAGAAGCAGCATGTTCCGGGTCCATGGTAACAACTGCATCAGGAACACCAGAATCCCCGGGAACAACAATAGTACTGGTGGAGGGTAGCTCTGGAAACTCCTCATTGAAAACAAGGGGAGCTGTAGAAGGCCTAGCTACAACATCTGCGAAGGATGACTGGGTGCATCTGGATTTGGTGTGAGAATCCGCACCGCACTTGGAGCAGGCTTACTCGCACGAAATCTCTAAGTGCCCCACCGTACTACAGTTGGGGCAAGCTCGGGATGGGCAATGAGGAGCAATGTAGCCAGCATTACCGCATTTACGGCATGTGCGTATCATGACAGCATATGTGACCATGGCAACGGCCCACTTGAAGGAAATTGGGTACTGGCTTTGTCATACGCAAGCGAACAATTCGTGTGCCTGTATAAACATGTTTCAGACCTTTGAGTGTGTGCCGCTCCTTCTGAATGGGGGTGACAATCTCCCCATATCCAGTAAGTGCCGCAGAGATCTTCTCATTGGGGATGTCAATGGGCACGAGTTTGACATAGACGGTACGAATGCCGTCATCTACTGGCGAAATGTTCACCGCAACGTCCTTGTAGGCTGTCAAAGGGTGCTCAAGGTTGTGCAGTGCTTGTGCAGCAGTTTGGAAACGTACTGTGAAAAGTCCATTGTTAAGTCGCTGGACTGTGTGCAAATGTTCCGGATAGTCAAGTTTGTCGACTAATTCCTTAAGAATATTAACATTGGGATACTTCCCATTTTGAGTAACCTGAATGGTTTCAGGTCGGTTCAGAAAGTTCGCCATTCCGGAGGCACGGAGCCCCGGTTGGCCTGGAACCGGAAAACAAAAATAAAGCTTCTAACTTGAAGTTTAAAGAACAAGAAATAAAAATAACTCACAGTCAAATCCTTGACGACGACAAACTATATGAGAATTACTCAGTGATGAAGCAACTCAACTCCATGCAGCTAAATAATGAGAGGGATGTCTCCCACGTACTTTGCTATTCACTACTGCACGAGACCGAAAACACGTAAGTACACCGTTTTTCTCGTGGCCTTCGCACGTGTCCGTACGCCGACGACTGATTACATTCACTTCGCCGTACTCCTTACATTCCACCGACGATATCTGCCGCCCCGGTGGCGCAGTGGTCTAAGCGATGGCCTCTGATCATTCGTCCGAACGGGGTCCGGGTTCGAATCC
The DNA here is from genome assembly GCA_039090855.1 of Macrothele yani. Lineage (NCBI taxonomy): Eukaryota > Metazoa > Arthropoda > Arachnida > Araneae > Macrothelidae > Macrothele > Macrothele yani. The sequence goes on from CM077009.1 coordinate 151,190,219, forward strand.
CGGTGAGGCATGGATGTTGTGTTTGTCTTACGGCACTGGCTCTATCCCTTCCCTGGAACCAGTGACCATAAATTAGGGACGGACGACTGCTTATAGCCCATTGAGTTGCTCACGGCGGTCGTTAAACCTCCAATCAAAAAAAAACCACCGACGATAATTTGCATATTATGCCGGGCTGTGGCTTAAGCGCTCACCGGTTGGTCCCGAAAGTAACATCACACCTACGTACACTCGACCCCATTAACATATGTAAATTTCATGATCGTCCGCCAATTCCTTCTTGGTGTTCTTTTTTCACTTTCTGCCAGGGTAGGTAAACTAATGTTTCAAAGAATTAAACTGAGTCTACACACAGGTATCATTGAATTTAATTTTCATACTTATCACTACAATACGAGACCTAGATTATTATTAAGACCCATACATCCAAAAACCCTTATGAAGAAGCGGAGCGCCGCCCCGGTGGCGCCGTGGTCTAAGGCGTTGGCCTCTGATCATTCGTCCGTAAGGGGTCCGGGTTCGAATCCTGGTCAGGCATGGGTGTTGTGTTTGTCTTACGGCACTGGCTCTCTCCCTTCCCTGGAACCAGTGACCCTAAATTAGGGACGGGCGACTGCTTATAGCCCATTGAGTTGCTCACGGTGGTCGTTAAACCTCCAATCAAAAAAAAAAAAAAGAAGAAGAAGCGGAGCTTAAATTATATTGGTTCTGAATATTGGAATACACTGCCAGCTAAGTTGAGCACAATAAATAACCTAAATTTATTCAAAAACAAGCTAAAAAAAAATACTTGCTAAGTTAATTAATAAAAACAAAAACTAAAAAAAATCGTTTACAGTATAACTAACATCTAACATTACTGCTGTGTTTTATGAACCTGTGACTGCTTGCCTATTTAATTGGGAAATCTGGGCTTGTCAGGACTCTCCGAGGCCTTTTCCCCAATTTTCCCTGCTGTTTCTTATGAAATATAAAATATTTATGTACATTCACAAAGCCTACAATGTAACAACAAAAATAAAATTTATTATTATTATTATTTTGTTTGGAGGTTTAACGACTACCGTGAGCAACTCAATGGGCTATAAGCAGTCGCCCGTCCCTAACTTTAGGGTCACTGGTTCCAGGGAAGGGAGAGAGCCAGTGCCGTAAGACAAACACAACATCCATGCCAGACCGGGATTTGAACCCGGACCCCTTACGGACGAATGATCAGAGGCCTGCGCCACCGGGGCGGCTATTATTACTATTCAATGGTGAAAGAACTTTCAGCTTTACGACGCACTTTGAAGATTTTTACCGTAAACTTCACCTGTAAGTATAGCAGTGTAAACATGAGCTTACCCCAAAGCACTGCCACAAATGTTGTCTGAGGCTTTGCCGAAGCAATGCAAGGTGTGTTGTCGCAGCCATTTTGTGGATCTGCCGAAACCAAGATCTATATCATTTTTTGCTTATTTTTTAATCGACTGAAAAACTGTGTTATAATGCCCTTCCTACAGTCAATAATGGTAAATTTAGAACTCTTCCAGAGCAAAGAATATTGCTGTAAGATGCAAATTCTTACTCTGTCTTGTTGTTTTTCGCCCATTAAATGGTCACCTCATCACCAGCCGAAGATCGTTTCGATGAATCCCGGTGAGGCATATATGTTGTGTTTGTCTTACGGTGTTGGTTCTCTCCCTTTCCTGGAACCAGTGGCTCTAAATTAGGGACAGACGACTGCTTACGACCTACTGAGTTGTTCATGGTGGTCGTTAAACCTCCAATCAGAAAAAGAAGTCCACAGTGCTACTGTAATAGCGTGGGATGAGGTCTTTATTTCACTTCTCTAAGTCAAAAAGCGAAATGGAATGAAAAAATCTGGAATGTAGGTTATACACTAAGAGTCCCCTTCTGTGTAAGAATTCCTGTTGAAAGTTTGCGGTGGAAATTTTTTTCGTTTATATAATCATAACACTATGGAAACAGATTTAAATGTGAAACGATAATCTAAGTGTTACTTGGGTAATTCCTTTGAAGGGGCAATCTACCAAATCTTAACATACACTATATTGACAAAAGTCACCACACACCCCTTCAAAAGCAAATGAACGGATCCGCTGCGTTCTTAAGATGCGCGGTACTGCTGCAAACGGTATAAAAACAAGCCTGCAGCTGACCGCGATCATATCGCACTGTAAGGTTGAGTGAAAATGTCGCGGTGGGAGAGAACTGACTTTCAGAAAGGAAAGATTGTTGGATGGTATATTAGTGGGTTGTCCATAGGAGAAACCCAGAGGCATTTAAACATACCCAAGTCAACTGTTTTGGATGTACTGAATAAATGGAAGACACATGGCGTGCTTGTAGGAGCACTACGTACCGGCAGACCAAAGAAAATCAGTGATAGGGGACGTCGAAGCCTCAGGAGAGTCGTTACAGCTAATCGACGAAGTATTGCACAAGACCTCAGTGTACAGGTGAGTCAAAATGCTGGAACCGCGGTATGTACACGTACCATTCGCATAGAACTTCATTCCATGGGTTACCGTTGTCGTGTGGCTGCTCATAAGCCTTTCATCTCCACTCAGAATGCTACTCGTCGTTTAGCATGGTGTAAAGAACATTTATCGTGGACCGTAGATCAATGGAAACGGGTCCTGTGGACTGATAAATCCAGATCCACGATCCATCAGTCTGATGGCCATGTGTGGGTATGGCGGCAGCCGAGGGAACTCTATTTACGGTCAAGTTTGGAGCTGGCAGTGTACTCGTGTGGAAGTGTTTTTCCTGGTATGGTCCCGGCCAATTGGTAATCATGGACAAACCTGTTAGCCAACACGTCTACCTAGATATTCTGGACAATTATGCCCTACCAACTCTGTGGCAATACTATGGAACCCAGCATTGTTGGTTCCAGCAGAATAATGCACCGAGCCATAAAGCAAGGACTGTTACGGCGTGGTTTGATGTTAATTCCGTATCGTGTGTGGACTGGCCAACACAGAGCTCTGATCTTAATCCCATAGAGTACCTATGGGATTAATTAGAGCCCTGCACAAGAAGTTTGGAACCAAGGCTTACTACTAAGCAACAATTAGTGGCAGCATTATGTAATGAATGGAAGCGCATACCTATCGCTCTGTTCCAAAACTTTGTCGAAAGCTTGTCTCGAAGGGTCAGTGCATGCATCAAATCCAAAAGTGGGCCGACACCGTGCAAATGTATGTCAATAAATGCCATGTTGTGTTTCACTTCTAGGTGTCCGGTGACTTTTATCAGTATAGTGTATAACAGAGCAATAAAAATATAAGTATCTGCAGAGGTAAACAACATTCAAGAAATTGCCTTTCCCTGTGAGGATATCTATATCTTTTAAAATTCGGCCTCACAACAGGCACTCATTCTGCGGCTTGTGTGATAAGGAGAATAGCAATGCGTAAACCAGGAAGCCGCCTGGGTGGCGCAGTGGTCTAAGCAATGGTTTCTGATCATTCGTCCGAGATGGGTCCGGGTTCGAATCCCGGTGAAGCATGGATGTTGTGTTTGTTTTACGACACTAGCTCTCTCCCTTCCCTGGAACCAGTGGCCTTAAATTAGGGACGGGCGGCTCCTTATAGCCCATTGAGTTGCTCACGGTGGTCGTTAAACATCCAATTATAAAAAAAAACAGGAATCAACACGTTGGTGAGAAGTTCTGTTTTTTTTCGTCTGGTAAAGCTGTTAGCCTACTGTCATTTTTTTTATTGGGGGTTTAAAGACCACCCGGAGCAACTCATTGGGCTATAAGCTGTCGCCCGTCCCTAATTTAGGGTCACTGGTTCCAGGATAGCGAGAAAGCTAGTGCCGTAAGACAAACACAACATCCATGGCTCACCGGGATTCGAACTCGAACCTTTAACGGACGAATGAGCATAAGCCAGCGCTTAGACCACTGCTATTGTTATTCTAAACAGGTGATATGAATGTATGTATCTTGTAAATGGATTTTTTTTAAATTTGATTGAAGGTTCAACGACCACAGTGAGCAACTCAGTGGGCTATGATGATGTAGCAGATACGTGACTTTTAGCATGGCAACGAGCCTTAGTAATGTAAGTGAAGGACAATCAGTCTCCGTTGAAATAATGGCGTCTAACTTTGAAAGTTTATCCGAGTACAACATGCGGTATTTAGAAAAAATTAAAGAGATTGAAGAAAAAGATCCCTATGTGCTAAATGCAAGTTACTTCGAAGGTGACGCGAAAAGTTTTCCGGAAGAACAAATAGTAATTATTTTTTATTTCTTCGTCTTTGTTCGCAGTGCCTTTACTGCAGAACAGTTCGAGGCTTATAAAAGTCTTAAACCATGTAATAATTTCTCGTGGATATTCTTTTACGTGGTAATTTAGTAAGATCACTAATTAGTGAGCATATAGTAACACTTCAATAAAAAGTGGTTTTCTAAGCTCTGGGTAGCGATTTCTAAGGTTTAAAGAAGTTAGAGTAAAATCTGGTTTATCTCGCAAAATTGTGGTGAAAAAACACAGTCATTTTGATGGAATTTGCGCCCTAATTTATTTATCATTCTGTAAATTTAGCAGCAGAATCCCGGTCTACAATCAGACTTAGACATCAAGAAGAATTTTATTTGGACCATAATTTTAGCCATTATTTGTATTTTTCTGCAGAAGGGTGCTTCAGCTCTAGATAAAAATCCAGATGTACTAAAAATAAAATCAACGGTGGTTTGGGGAGAAAATATCATGTAGAACAAACAGAAGGAAATAAAACAATGGCTAAGGAGCTTTGTTAGGTTTTAGGACCACCTGACCACTTACCTAGAGGAACTTTCTAACTTTCTAAGGCACATCACAACAAAATATCGCACATATGCCAAATAAAAGAATAAATAAAATAAAACTAAAAATCTCGGCTAAAATTATTGAAATTATTGACTGGACCGGGCATTTCCGCCACTACTGCACTTATACAAACAATACAGTTTTGGGACAAAAAGATTTTCATATTTATTTTGAGTACGTATGTGTCCCCAAATGACCTGCTGATTTGGAGCAAAGAATATAAGCGCTTGTTTGGGGACACCGCGTCATTTTCTGCTCAAATCAGTGTTTCAATATCTGGTCACTTAACCTAGTGGTATGGTGTCTGTGCCACTGGTTATTATTATTATTATTATTATTATTATTATTTTATTGATCGGAGGTTTAACGACCGCGGTGAGAGCAACTCAAAAACTTTCCATGTACGTTGATATTACATGGACTTTGAATCTTAAATAATTTATGCTGAAGGCAACCATGAAGTGTACTCGACACCATGGCTTTCGCATGAATTACAACATTTCGGAAAATTTAAAGTCCTGTAGGGACATAAAAACTCTTATATGGAAGTGACTATGAACTTTCCTTTCTCCTTAATATATTATATGGACTTTAATTATTAAACAATTTAAACTGTTACATTTCTCTTGTGCTTTAGTATTATGGACTTTGAACACCGTACAATTTGAACTGTTGTACCCTCTTTTGTATTAATTGCAGTGTTCCTCTTTGGTTGTGTACAGGACTGGTACAACAATAACTTTGATTTAATTTCCATCAAATATCTTTTTATTACCAGACAACGATTCATTGGATGTGCATGCTTGCTACTGTGTTCATGGCACACTCAAAACCTGCCCGTTTTTCTACGTCATGAGTTACACTGACAAATGTATACTTAAGTCTTCCCCATTTGTGCTACTGTTTCATTCATCTGAGGGTGGGCTTAGTGGAAGCCCGAAAGGTCTCATGTTTTAAGGTTTTAGTAATCAAATAAAAATCTTTTTGGACTTGTGAAGGTTTTAACTCCTTTGGGGTTTTAAGGTTTTTAATGTATCGTGCAACGAAGATAGCTGCCTGACATTTTTACTTTTTACTTTATGTTACACACGAAATAAAAATGTTCTTCAACTCAGTGGGCTATAAGCCGTCGCCCGTTCCTAATTTAGGGCCTCTGGCTTCAGGGAAGGGAGAGAGGTAGCGCCGTAAGACAAACAGAACATCCATGCCTTACTGGGATTCGAACCCGGGCCCATCTCGGACGAATGATCAGAAGCCATCGCTTAGCTACCGGAGCGGTGCCACTGGTTATGGGTTTATGGTCGGTACTACTGAGACGCGAGGGGCAAAACTGAGACGCGAGGGGTACTACTGAGACGCGAGGGGTAGCTTTGCCGTAGGTTTCGTTAAATTCTGTCGCTACGTGAATAATTCTGTTTGGGGAGCGTAGAAAATTTGAAGAGTTGCAGAGGAAGGTATTCGGCCGCTTAAAGTGTCGATATGACCCTGATATTTGTATCACTTGCCAATTTTTTGGGAGATGTTTTCTCCTGGGAATTTTTATCTCCATCTTCAATATTTTGGGCCCCCGCATAAAGAAATACTCAGTGCATCACAGGCGTGAGGGATAAATGAACTACTGAGATACAAAAAAAAATCGTAGCTTAATCTATACCACCTATGAATTTTTTGTTGTTGTTGTTGTTGGAGTTTAACGACCACCGCGAGCAACTCAATAAGCTATAAGCAGTTGCCCGTTCCTAATTTATTGCCAGGTGTTCCAGGGAACCCAGTGCCTCACCCGGATTCGAATCCAGACTATCTCGTAGGAATGATCAAAATCCAGCGCTTAGTCCAATGCGCAACGGGGCCCGCCTATGATTGCTACCTTGAAAAACTCTGAGCACCGTTTATTTTTTTAATTTTTTTATTGGAGTTTTAACGACCACCGTGAGCGACTCAATGGGCTATAAGCAGTCGCCCGTCCCTAATTTAGGGTCACTGGTTCCAGGGAAGGGAGAGAGCCAGTGCCGTAAGACAAACACAACATCCATGCCTCACCGGGATTCGAACCCGGACCCCGTTCGGACGAATGATTAGAGGCCATCGCTTAGACCACTGCGCCAACGGGGCGGCAAGCACCGTTTATCACACCGTGTTTCGGAGCAATAATAAACTTAAAGACGGGAGCATTATTATAGCATAGACCACTACATAATTTCCCTAAAAATTGAGCAAAGTTTTGTGAAGAAGCAAAACCTATTCAACGAAACCTGCTATTTCTTCATATGTTTTCCAGCCAGCTAGCTGCAAATTCGGATTCAGTAAGCTCTGCTACCAGCGTCACCTAGTGATAATTTCAAGTGAGGTTCTGGTTCGATAGCGGACCGCAGGCAAAGATTATAAACGCTTCGCGTGAAGAAGGCCAGCTCTCGTACAGATAATGTAAGACAGGCGACAGCAGCGCCACCGCACCACCAGGGAAGACATGCTCTGCGGGAAAGCTAACATTCAGGTGCAAAAAGCCCAGGGGACGACGGGAAGCGAAGCTTATTCTTTAGACAGAACGGAAGCGAAGCTTTGATCGGTGATCGTTTCCTTGGGTCTGAGACTAAAGCAGTTCTTTTTTTCTGAGTATCCCTCCTGTCCCTTCTTTTGGTGAAACAAATATATACAATAGCAATTAATATTATTTTAACGAAATATTAGCAGTTTCATTCTCACTCTAAGCACCAACATTTTCAGTCTTGATATTGAATAAGTAGGTACCAAAATGCCTCAAAATTAATGTCATGGGAAAATAAAATTGCTTACAATTTTTAAATTTTCTCAAATGTTAAATTCCGAACTGGAAGTTGTTTTAAACAAAGAAACATATTGTATTTTTGTGAAAATCAAGAAATCATACTAACTCTAAAAAATAAAATGACACGAACTTCACGTAAAACATGCAAAACGAAATGTAGCTGCAGCTTAACATTTTAACGAAAAAAAATTGTAATAAAGTGACGCATAAAACGCTCCCTGTCCGAACGATTTTAAATAAAAAAATCCACTTTTTTGGGAAGATTTTTTTTAAAGCTGCAAACAACTTTTTACTTATCAAAAATGATTTAAAACAGACTTCAGAAATACAGCTTGAGGCTCCAATGATGTCAGGCGATTTCAATTTCATCCGGTACCCAGTTTCTATTTATTCTGCACATACACCATTAGGCTTTAGATCCCAAAGTAAAGTGTTGCAATAACTTACCTTGCATTTTCGATCATCTTGTGAATATTTTTCAATTATTGGTAAAAAAAAAAAAAAGGTTAAGTCAGAAAAGAAGACAAAAAAAACAATGCTCTTAAATTATTTATAAAATAAAACAGATACATATTTACTATTAAATAATTTTATTACTTCATTGATCATAGATGTTACATGTGCTGCAATTTTACACACCAATAAAGAATACAGGGCGTCAACAATAAGTATCGATAATAGATACACTGCAAAATAACATTTTTCGAGAATCAGCTGGTGTTAAATTATGCATTTTTCAACACAACTAGTAATGCATAACCATGAAATAATTTTATGATTACTCTGACTAAACACGATAATCTAAGTGTTACTTGGGTAATTCCTTTGAAGGGGCAATCTACCAAATCTTAACATACACTATATTGACAAAAGTCACCACACACCCCTTCAAAAGCAAATGAACGGATCCGCTGCGTTCTTAAGATGCGCGGTACTGCTGCAAACGGTATAAAAACAAGCCTGCAGCTGACCGCGATCATATCGCACTGTAAGGTTGAGTGAAAATGTCGCGGTGGGAGAGAACTGACTTTCAGAAAGGAAAGATTGTTGGATGGTATATTAGTGGGTTGTCCATAGGAGAAACCCAGAGGCATTTAAACATACCCAAGTCAACTGTTTTGGATGTACTGAATAAATGGAAGACACATGGCGTGCTTGTAGGAGCACTACGTACCGGCAGACCAAAGAAAATCAGTGATAGGGGACGTCGAAGCCTCAGGAGAGTCGTTACAGCTAATCGACGAAGTATTGCACAAGACCTCAGTGTACAGGTGAGTCAAAATGCTGGAACCGCGGTATGTACACGTACCATTCGCATAGAACTTCATTCCATGGGTTACCGTTGTCGTGTGGCTGCTCATAAGCCTTTCATCTCCACTCAGAATGCTACTCGTCGTTTAGCATGGTGTAAAGAACATTTATCGTGGACCGTAGATCAATGGAAACGGGTCCTGTGGACTGATAAATCCAGATCCACGATCCATCAGTCTGATGGCCATGTGTGGGTATGGCGGCAGCCGAGGGAACTCTATTTACGGTCAAGTTTGGAGCTGGCAGTGTACTCGTGTGGAAGTGTTTTTCCTGGTATGGTCCCGGCCAATTGGTAATCATGGACAAACCTGTTAGCCAACACGTCTACCTAGATATTCTGGACAATTATGCCCTACCAACTCTGTGGCAATACTATGGAACCCAGCATTGTTGGTTCCAGCAGAATAATGCACCGAGCCATAAAGCAAGGACTGTTACGGCGTGGTTTGATGTTAATTCCGTATCGTGTGTGGACTGGCCAACACAGAGCTCTGATCTTAATCCCATAGAGTACCTATGGGATTAATTAGAGCCCTGCACAAGAAGTTTGGAACCAAGGCTTACTACTAAGCAACAATTAGTGGCAGCATTATGTAATGAATGGAAGCGCATACCTATCGCTCTGTTCCAAAACTTTGTCGAAAGCTTGTCTCGAAGGGTCAGTGCATGCATCAAATCCAAAAGTGGGCCGACACCGTGCAAATGTATGTCAATAAATGCCATGTTGTGTTTCACTTTTAGGTGTCCGGTGACTTTTATCAGTATAGTGTATAACAGAGCAATAAAAATATAAGTATCTGCAGAGGTAAACAACATTCAAGAAATTGCCTTTCCCTGTGAGGATATCTATATCTTTTAAAATTCGGCCTCACAACAGGCACTCATTCTGCGGCTTGTGTGATAAGGAGAATAGCAATGCGTAAACCAGGAAGCCGCCTGGGTGGCGCAGTGGTCTAAGCAATGGTTTCTGATCATTCGTCCGAGATGGGTCCGGGTTCGAATCCCGGTGAAGCATGGATGTTGTGTTTGTTTTACGACACTAGCTCTCTCCCTTCCCTGGAACCAGTGGCCTTAAATTAGGGACGGGCGGCTCCTTATAGCCCATTGAGTTGCTCACGGTGGTCGTTAAACATCCAATTATAAAAAAAACAGGAATCAACACGTTGGTGAGAAGTTCTGTTTTTTTTCGTCTGGTAAAGCTGTTAGCCTACTGTCATTTTTTTATTGGGGGTTTAAAGACCACCCGGAGCAACTCATTGGGCTATAAGCTGTCGCCCGTCCCTAATTTAGGGTCACTGGTTCCAGGATAGCGAGAAAGCTAGTGCCGTAAGACAAACACAACATCCATGGCTCACCGGGATTCGAACTCGAACCTTTAACGGACGAATGAGCGTAAGCCAGCGCTTAGACCACTGCTATTGTTATTCTAAACAGGTGATATGAATGTATGTATCTTGTAAATGGATTTTTTTTAAATTTGATTGAAGGTTCAACGACCACAGTGAGCAACTCAGTGGGCTATGATGATGTAGCAGATACGTGACTTTTAGCATGGCAACGAGCCTTAGTAATGTAAGTGAAGGACAATCAGTCTCCGTTGAAATAATGGCGTCTAACTTTGAAAGTTTATCCGAGTACAACATGCGGTATTTAGAAAAAAATTAAAGAGATTGAAGAAAAAGATCCCTATGTGCTAAATGCAAGTTACTTCGAAGGTGACGCGAAAAGTTTTCCGGAAGAACAAATAGTAATTATTTTTTATTTCTTCGTCTTTGTTCGCAGTGCCTTTACTGCAGAACAGTTCGAGGCTTATAAAAGTCTTGAACCATGTAATAATTTCTCGTGGATATTCTTTTACGTGGTAATTTAGTAAGATCACTAATTAGTGAGCATATAGTAACACTTCAATAAAAAGTGGTTTTCTAAGCTCTGGGTAGCGATTTCTAAGGTTTAAAGAAGTTAGAGTAAAATCTGGTTTATCTCGCAAAATTGTGGTGAAAAAACACAGTCATTTTGATGGAATTTGCGCCCTAATTTATTTATCATTCTGTAAATTTAGCAGCAGAATCCCGGTCTACAATCAGACTTAGACATCAAGAAGAATTTTATTTGGACCATAATTTTAGCCATTATTTGTATTTTTCTGCAGAAGGGTGCTTCAGCTCTAGATAAAAATCCAGATGTACTAAAAATAAAATCAACGGTGGTTTGGGGAGAAAATATCATGTAGAACAAACAGAAGGAAATAAAACAATGGCTAAGGAGCTTTGTTAGGTTTTAGGACCACCTGACCACTTACCTAGAGGAACTTTCTAACTTTCTAAGGCACATCACAACAAAATATCGCACATATGCCAAATAAAAGAATAAATAAAATAAAACTAAAAATCTCGGCTAAAATTATTGAAATTATTGACTGGACCGGGCATTTCCGCCACTACTGCACTTATACAAACAATACAGTTTTGGGACAAAAAGATTTTCATATTTATTTTGAGTACGTATGTGTCCCCAAATGACCTGCTGATTTGGAGCAAAGAATATAAGCGCTTGTTTGGGGACACCGCGTCATTTTCTGCTCAAATCAGTGTTTCAATATCTGGTCACTTAACCTAGTGGTATGGTGTCTGTGCCACTGGTTATTATTATTATTATTATTATTATTATTATTATTTTATTGATCGGAGGTTTAACGACCGCGGTGAGAGCAACTCAAAAACTTTCCATGTACGTTGATATTACATGGACTTTGAATCTTAAATAATTTATGCTGAAGGCAACCATGAAGTGTACTCGACACCATGGCTTTCGCATGAATTACAACATTTCGGAAAATTTAAAGTCCTGTAGGGACATAAAAACTCTTATATGGAAGTGACTATGAACTTTCCTTTCTCCTTAATATATTATATGGACTTTAATTATTAAACAATTTAAACTGTTACATTTCTCTTGTGCTTTAGTATTATGGACTTTGAACACCGTACAATTTGAACTGTTGTACCCTCTTTTGTATTAATTGCAGTGTTCCTCTTTGGTTGTGTACAGGACTGGTACAACAATAACTTTGATTTAATTTCCATCAAATATCTTTTTATTACCAGACAACGATTCATTGGATGTGTATGCTTGCTACTGTGTTCATGGCACACTCAAAACCTGCCCGTTTTTCTACGTCATGAGTTACACTGACAAATGTATACTTAAGTCTTCCCCATTTGTGCTACTGTTTCATTCATCTGAGGGTGGGCTTAGTGGAAGCCCGAAAGGTCTCATGTTTTAAGGTTTTAGTAATCAAATAAAAATCTTTTTGGACTTGTGAAGGTTTTAACTCCTTTGGGGTTTTAAGGTTTTTAATGTATCGTGCAACGAAGATAGCTGCCTGACATTTTTACTTTTTACTTTATGTTACACACGAAATAAAAATGTTCTTCAACTCAGTGGGCTATAAGCCGTCGCCCGTTCCTAATTTAGGGCCTCTGGCTTCAGGGAAGGGAGAGAGGTAGCGCCGTAAGACAAACAGAACATCCATGCCTTACTGGGATTCGAACCCGGGCCCATCTCGGACGATAATACATACATCACAAAATGAAATTAAAAAAATCAGCTGCTGGTAGGTAAATTATGCATTTTCCAACACATTACTCTGACTAAACACTTGTGATACATGCACTTCTTTTTTCCATACAAATAAAGTATGCCGCCCCGGTGGCGCAGTGGTCTAAGGCGTTGGCCTCTGATCGTTCGTCCGTAAGGGGTCTGGGTTCGAATCCCGGTCAGGCATGGATGTTGTGTTTGTCTTCCGGCACTGGTTCTCTCCCTTCCCTGGAACCAGTGACCCTAAATTAGGGACGGGCGACTGCTTATAGCCCATTGAGTTGCTCACGGTGGTCGTTAAACCTAAAATCAAAAAAAAAAATAAATAAAGTATACATGTGTTCAATAATGAGTACACACAATAAATACACCGCAAAATGAAATTAAAAAAAAATCAGCTGCAGGTAGGTAAATTATGCATTTTCCAACACAATTAGGAATGCAAAACAACGAAATAATTTTATCATTATTCTGACTAAACACTTGTGACACTTGTGCTTCTTTTTCCCGTACAAATAAAGTATACATGGCGTCAATTATAAGTACAGATAACAGATACATCGCAAAATGAAATAAAATAAAAATCAGCTGCTGGTAGGTAAATTATGTATTTTCCAACACATTAGCCTGACTAAACACTTGTGACACATGCGCTTCTTTTTCCCATACAAATAAAGTATACATGTGTTCAATAATAAGTACAGACAATACATACACTGCAAATTATTAGGTGTGCAACTTAATTCTCGGCCACAGGCACGACACATTAACAACAAATTATAGTTAATCGAATACGTACCTAATGGGGGAAATAATCCCCATCATGTTGGATACATTTGAGCCATTGGTCAGGAAGCTGCCGACTGCCACTGTGGAAAAAAGAGGGCTGTTTTGAGTTGATAACGTCATCAATACTTGTGTGGACCTTTGACAGAAGTGAAGTTCGTATCACTCATGTGTTGTTGCTGGGAGCGAAAGAGGTGATAATCCAACGGGGTGAAGTCTGGAGAATACGCCGGGTGGAATAATCTCCCATCCCAGGTCGGTGAGCATGTTTTAAGTCGTTTTCACGATGTGAGGACGTGCGTTATGCTGAAGCAACAGGACCGACCTTCTGCCCTTGCTAGTGTATGGCCTTTTTGCCTCCATTGCGTCACTCACACGAATGAGTTGCTGACAATAATGTTCAGCAGTGACCGTTTTACCAGGTTTGAGCAACTCATAGTGTAAAAAACAGCGCTGATTCCACCATATGTACAGCAACAACTTCCTGGCATGGATTTTTGGTTTGGCGGTACTGGTGGTAGGCTGACCTGGATGAACACACGATTTGCGCTGTTTAGGATTACAGTAGAGAATCCACTTCTCATCACAGGTCAAAATCTTGTGGAGGAAATCCTTCTTCTTGAATCTGGAGAGCAAGGACACAGCAACATCGTAGCGCCTAGACTTGTTCGCAGCTGTGAGTAGGTGGGCTACCCAACGGCCCTCCTTGTGAATCCATCCAAGCTTGTGCAGGCACTTTGCAATGGCTTGCCATGTTACTCCGAGTTCCTAGGCAAGCTCTGATTGTGTGCGACAGGGATTTGCGTCCAACAGTTGTTCCAGTTCCTCATCGTCAACTTTCTGTGGATGTCCCGGAAGTTCTGCTTCACGGAGATAGAAATTTCTCTGCTTAAACTGCTGGAACGACTTCTTACACATATTGTAGGACACAGCAGCCTCACCCAAAGCAGCACAGATCATTTGCTCGGCTTCTGTGGCACTTTTTTCCAGCTGAAACGTGAAGAGGAGGTAGTGTCTCAAATGTTGCTTTTCAAACGACATTTCTTTCACCATCAACTTTTGTCCCTTCTGCCACTACAGCTGTGAGTGGTTATGGTTGCCTGGATAACTTGGATGGCACTGCAATCAGGCATTATCGCACACAGCTATTTGCATTTGCCTACGTTCTACGATCACTTGTGGTTAGGGACTGACAATTGAGTAGCACACCTAATAACATTTTTAATTTACGCATTCTTCATTTTCCAATACAGATTTCCATGCACACAGATATCTATGGGATTCAAATCAAGTATTCTGTACAAAGACACTGAAGAAGATATTTACTTGAAACACAACCACTTAACCCTTATGAGAAGGAACAGTCAATGACCACAGTAAATTTGATATTCTCCTGGTCAAGGCTGTTTGCAGTAAATATAACAGTTCAATCTATTTTTCTCCAAAGTGAATTCAAAATGAAATTGACTTTGTCAAAATATGATTTCATATCCAACTATGGACTTCATGAAATATAAATTTGATAGAATGTAAACACTAAGGATCTGTACAACACCCTATTATAAAAAACCTACAAAGGATGTATCCATAACCCTAGAAATACCCTAAAATGGTTTAAGCATCTGTGGCAAGAGATATTTTTTTTTTTTGGTTAGCCTGTCACTTGTGTTATCTTTATATCTTTAAAATGACTTCTTTGTTATCTTTTGAGCTTGAAATTCAGAAATTACATCATTAAAATTTGAAATAGAATTTGTCATTTTCAAAATAATGTATTGCCAATGCAGAAAGTTTTTTTGACATAGTGTTGTTTTTAAAGATTTCAGTCTTTTCAAAAAAGAAAAACAACATTCACTTGTACATTTGCTAATTGGTAAATTCAGAAATATTTTCAAAGTTGCCTCAACATTTGGAAATGTTCTTATATTTAGTTTACGTAAATTTCGCTAAGTGTCTATAAAATTTTGAGGTTTCTGTTTAATGAGCAAACACTGCTGATATCTTTCAGAAAAATCATCTAAATCATTATAATGCTCCTTTACAAGAAGCTTCATTTGTTTCACAGTTTATTATAAAAGAAACTTTGACTACAATATTTTCATATGAAACTTTCCTTCAGGTGAATTGTGATATCAATGCATCACAGAGAGCTTAGTGACATGTCACTCCAAAATTATCTCATGGATGGAGAGAGATATACTGGAGGAGTATCTCCATCATCAAGAATTTTTGTAATTTCTATTAGAAGAACAGAAAAAAACCACTGAAAAAAAATTGTTTTCGCTACAAATAATTACAAAATATTCTCCTACTTCATGTAAAAATAATTAAAAAATATTCTCCTACAAGGGGCGAGAAATCTGGGCTTGCACCAGGCTGCAAAGGCCCTAGGTGTGCCCCTGAATAAAGATAAAATGATTGTTTTCAAAATAAAGTGCTAAACATGTTTTTTAATTTTTATGACAATTTTTGCATTTTTTTCAGTGTTTTTTTCTGTTTTTCAGATCCCTACACATTTATTTAACTTTGTATGTAACCATCAAATGAACATAATACTCAACAAGGTATTCCCACATTTTTACCTTATGAATGCTGCAGGATAACCAATTGTGGTCCACTTCACTAAGTTTGCCAACCAATTTTTTTTTATGTGTCTGTGGTGGCAAATCTCATGAAACTGTGAAGTAAACAGTTCACCAAGTTTACAGACAGTCTGTAACAATGCTTCAGTAGGATAAGACAAACCTTTTTTGACATCATCAAATTCTTTGAAATGCAAGAACAATGAATTCTCAGTAAAGGTTTTGTCACCAATTAAATCAGCAGTGCAAACTTTACACAAAAATTTGCCTGCTACATTTTTGGCCACAAACCCTGCTACATATGCAGCTGAATTTGTTTCTAAGTTTGAAAATATCCTATGTGAAGCAATCAAACTGTTTAATGAACTGTCTGGATTGTCCACATCACTGCTGTTTATCAGCTCAGGGTTTTCAGACACATTTAATGTATGCATGGGAATTAAAATTGTGTCATCATCAGGCTCACAATTTGCCATTCCACAAGTGCTAATGATACTCTGTGCCATGATTAGCCTTACTCTTTGTTGAAAGTCATATGAGGTAGGATGGTCATTATTACCTCCTTTGCGTCTGACAACAGAAAAAAAAACTTTCCAAGGCATCTTGGTTAAACCTGCACATTAAAATGAAAGGAACATCATTTAAAAGTGTAGGGATCATATGCAGAAAGGCAGACAAAGTAATTTTGAGGCCTAATATGCATGGAAATGAGATTTTTCTACCTTTGGTGTCAAAGGATAATGATTTCACAAATTGCAACTGTTTCTTCCAGAATTCTATATGAGAAGAATTTTTTGTAACAGCAGACAACAAAGGCCAAGTTTTATCTTTCAAAACTCGACTGTTCAAACTGTCAAAGAGATCATTGACAGATGAACAAAAGTCAGCTGTGTGGGCGGCAGAAGGAGGTAGATAACTCAGTGCAGTCAGCAAACACAAAGCTGATGCCACTGACTGGCTTTGGACCTGAGTGGCAAGCTTGACATTCATGGCACTTAGCCTATCCACCTCTACGTGCCGTCTTGATAATTTAGGAACAACTCTGTGTTTCTGCTTGGAATCAAATTCATACAAGGCAACAATATGGTCCTAGGAACTAATTTTGTTACCTGAAAACTTAACATTGTATCTCCTGAAGTTGTTCCTTACACATTTTATCAAATGTGGAACATCACACAATGTGAAGATCTTTTTTTTTTTGATTGGAGGTTTAACGACCACCATGAGCAACTCAATGGGCTATAAGCAGTCGCCCGTCCCTAATTTAGGGTCACTGGTTCCAGGGAAGGGAGAGAGCCAGTGCCGTAAGACAAACACAACATCCATGCCTGACCGGGATTCGAACCCGGACCTCTTACGGACGAATGATCAGAGTCCAACGCCTTAGACCACTGCGCCACCGGGGCGCAGTGGTCTAAGGCGTTGGACCTTCAAATATGAAAAAAGGTCTTTTGACCTTCAAATATGAAAAAAGGTCTCTCCTCATTTACACCAAATTCCACACCATACAACCTTTGGTTGTTGGACCCTTGGTCACAGACAATTGCGATGGGTGCTAACCCAGAAGCAAGCAATTTTCCGAGTGCTTCCAGGACTAACACCTTCAGAGTTGCTGCTGGTGTGGTATCAGCTGAGAAAAAGTACCCAACAACCTGTTTCCACTTTTTGCAAAGCCCACGAACCATAATAGCAAGCACGTGTGTTGCAATACGAGGAGTATCAATAATGTGGGAACCATAATCCTCAAAACCATCTACAGAATCTTTTTTCCTATTGTACACGAAACCTTTTTTTAGCCTCATTTCATCAAATGATATAATACATTTCTTGTCATGTGGTTTCAACTTGCTGGCTACTAAACGGATGGAATCCAGCACAGCAGCTGAAAATCCTGGCTCCATTGCAATACCTGATACACATTTCAAGAGAGTTTGTTTACTTGGTAAATGTAAAAAACTCTTGAGTGTGCAATATGCTTTAGGACTTGCAAGGTAGAGCTGAAGACATAAAAATTTGTCATCTAGCGACCACCTACGTCCATAGCGGGAAATACTACCAGCAGAGATCTGACATTTGATGAATTTGAATACATTTTGAGACACTAGAGGCTGAATTATTTCCAGAACACTTTTGATACTGCACTTAATGTTCTTCTTTGCGTATTTTCTCTTAAGACAATAAAGCTTAGAAGATAAAGATTTAATTTTTGCCGTTTTAGGCGTTATCATTCTATGCTAAGAAAATAACTGCCTTCTTGGCATATGCACACTATCAGGAGTGTTTGGGGCTACAGGAGTAGCCATAGGGACTGCTGGATCTCGGCTCCTTCTCACTGCAGAAACAGAAGCTGCCAAATCTTCAGAAATGTCGGCATTCTCTGATTCATGTTGCAGCTTTTTCATCATGGCCTCTCTCATACTTGGTAGGCTCAGGACCCCTGCCAGAACTGAAGTATTAGCTGAATGAACAAAAGGGATTAAAACCTCACATTTTCAATTATATGAAAAAACAACAATACTTTTTTTCTAAAACAAAAAAATGTAACAATACTTGATTTGTAGAGTACAACAGAAAGCATACATGAAGCATAAGTTGAAGAACCCATTCCACGAATACGCAAAACGGGTAACACACCAGGGACAAGGAAATTGTCTTTCTTTCACACCCCTGAATAGCTTTATAAATTGCCAAACTGAACCCAATTCTATTGGGGGGGGGGGGGGAGGGTTCCTAAGTAGATTTCATGAACCCAGACCTAATGTCATGATGGTTTGGCCAAAAGTAAAAAATATCAGGAAATGCTACACTACAGCAAAACCATTTGAAGAAAAAGGGTCAAATAAAAACAACAAATACAGGAACAATAAAAAAATCTGTATATTAATTCTGTAAGTTTTTTTTTTACTGTGAGTCCTATTTTGAGAAAACGGCTGAACGTAAACAGAGGTGTTTGCAAGGCACAATAATCAAAGCTAAACATCTGGAATTCCGGGAATGAAAGATCACCCAAACCCGGAAATCTGGGTAAGAACCGGAACACAAGCAGCCCTGCGTAAAGATATGGTTGAGGTATCAAAATAAAGGTCTTACCATTTAGATGTGTTAGTCGAAGAGAAAAAATGAGATTGGGGGCAACCGTTCGGGTTGTGGGGAGGCAAAGTTCCCATGTAAAGTCTATAGGAGAAGGGTGCAGTTGACATTCGATAGCCTGCTGTAGACTCGAAAGCCTGCTGTAGACTCGATAGACTGCTGTAGTCAGGGCCCGATTTACTACATGCGAGGCCCAGGGCACAAAACATTTTCGGGGCCCCCTCCTTATTCTCTATCGACCAAATAATAGTCACTGTGTGCAGAGTAGCAGAATGTAGACGTACATGCGTACGCATGATAGTTTCCAAATCCTTAGCAGGTTTGCAGATAGTTTTTTCATGTAGATTAAAAAATAAAAATGCTACGCCTATATACAGCAATTAAAACACTTACTCAACACTTTACTCAGATTAATATACTTAATTCTATTTTAACTGAAGAAAATTATTTTTCACATCTTCTGAGTTCTTTTGTTTTTACAGACATTTCTGGCCTCTAGATTTTATCAAGGCCTGTTCTCAATGTATACGAACTGTATTAAAAGTTTTGTTTACACAGAATTTAAATTTTATTGCCAGGTTCCTCTTTCAGTTGCCAATTAAATAAAAATATTTCCTTATGCATTTTGTAAGTCCAGTATTTTTGAATGAACTTGTTGAAAATCATATTTATAATTTTTGAAGGTTCATTGATAGAACTGCTTTTCTGGATATAAAAACTTTCTTTAATTAATCTCTTGTTTTTATGAGGTAGGTAGTCCAATATTTTAATATTTTGCCATAAAAGTCCATTTTACACACATTGCTGCACATTCAATTAGAATGTACTATTTTGTCCTCATTGGAATCTGTAATGTTCTAATAATTATTTGTTTTATTAATTTTCCTTTAAATTATCTTATTCTATTATCATGGTATGCAGGTTGGCAGCGAGTCTTCTGTTTCAATAGCTGTGCACGCAGATGCATTTTATTTTTATACAACTCTGGCTGTGCGGGTACAACTAGTTGATCAGTAGTTTGTGGTGTTAATGACCCCCATAGACTCTAACTATAACAATATATTTATGACAAAATGGATGGACATCTTAATTTTAGTGAATATTGTGGTCTTGCAATGTACTGATTCTTGCATCTAGAACATGAGAACAATGCATCCAACAAAAAATGTGAACTAAAACAAGAAAAAAAAATCCATGGTAACCTCCACTGGACTTCCTCATAAATAGAGATGTGAAACTGCATAAAAAATTGAAAAAGTGCTATGGGCTTCACGGTTTCTGCCAAGATCAAATCAGCGCATCATGATCAATATATCAGAAAACTGCAAAACATAAAATTTTGTGTTGATGAGGAAGAGTCTGAGTTACACAAAAAAAAAAAAATAATAATAATAATAACAAAACAAAAAACATAATAATCTGAAAAGCTGAGGGGAACACCTAGTCCGGTTCAATTTTTGGTAAATGTGTTGTACTTCGGCATCCTAGATTATTTGGTCAGAAAAGTTGTAAAATTAAAAAAAAAAAAGCATATTAAAGATGTTTACCGAAACACTTACCTCCAAGTAGGATGAGTAAACACACGCTGCGGCGACAACCTGAAGCTTTGCTCCATTGAGAGGAAGGTTTGCTGCGGCTGGGAATTCATGGGCAGAAGAGTACAACAGGAATCAGGTACGCTCTTGTCAGGAAAGAGTAGCAGAATATACTGCTACGCTAAAGAATGAAGTTTGTAATTTCTGTCTCACTTTTTAAAAAAACATGCAGACTGTCTTCGTTTTTGGTATGTAATTCCGTGATACGAAATAGTAAGTATGCACATGCCTTTCTTGTTTCTAGAAAAGCGTTAGAGTAGGTGTCGCATTCTCTCTAACGGAAGTTAGATGGCAAGTCTCAAAGTGAAAGTTTGATTACTAAAAAGAAAAGCTTTCGCGGAGAAATGAGTTCATACATTCAGCATCAAAGAATCCCATGTGAAAAAAACAAGAAACTGTCCGATTGCGATGTCAAGAACTGACACCGAAATTAACTATTTTCTGTAGCGTAGCACTACACTCTTTCCTGACAACAGCGTACCCGGATCCTGTTGTACTATTCCGCCCGTGAATATCCTGGCTGCAGCGATCCTTCCTTTCAACGGAGCACAGCTTCATGTCAACGCCTCAGCGTTGTTTAAGGCCTCCCGCAGTGTCTGCTGACTCGTCATACTTGAAGTTCAAGTTTTTCGGTAAACATCTTTAATATTCATTCTAACGATGAAATTTTTTCACCATTTCCCCTTAAATTGCATATTTTAGAATCTGTACGTCACACTTTTTAGAAATTTTACAACTTTTCCGACCAAATAATTTACCACGCTAAACTACACATTTCCCCAATTTTTACCAAAATCTAATGAGCACATAATGCCATGAATGTATAAATTGTCCAATGTCAAACAAAACTGACAATACGATGACAAAGTGCTGTGTTTGGGCACCAGATCTTTTTATTTGTAATAACTCGTTTACTATTCTTTATTTTTAGGAATGAATAAAAACAATTGAAAATTTACCTCCTATATCAGGACGAAACAGTTGGGTTGAATATTTTTCTTCTACATTTCCTAGATGCAAAGTCATGTATCAGAGAATCATAATTTAAAGACTGTGTCACATCACTCTCCAAAGACAGCAGAGCTAATGATGCCAGTTTCGTTTGTCTCATGGTTGATCGTAAGGGATTTTTCAGTCTTTTCAGCAAAGAAAATGATCTCTCACTTGTACAATTTGAAATCGGTAATGTCATGAACATTCTAAGTGCAGTCTCAGTGTTCGGAAATGTGGCTTCTAAATTGTTTACCTTCAAAGTTTGCAACATCTGGGGAATGGTTGCATGCTCCCCAATCATTGAGGAGAATTGCAAAAACTCATCTGCAAACTGGTCGTCAAGGTCATTGTTATAGTATTCCTGCAATGCTTTTGCACCTTCAAAAATTTCAGATCTTGATTTTTTTGTAAAAAATTCAAATTTTCTCATTATATTTTCATAAGCACTTTTTCTGCTTGAAAGCTGAGTGACTAAAGCATCACAAAGCACATAATAAACTTGAGTTCTAAATATATCCCTTGCACTGAGTTCTACATGTTCAATGTTACATTCATCTAGGTGTTTATTCTGGGGCACCTTCTTTCTTCGGGAATCATGACCATGGTATTGCACATTTTCAGACACTAATGTTTGAGCTTCCTCTTCATAGACTTCAAAATTTTCCCTCACGAACTGAATGAATTCAATTAACGACTGGAAAATTTTAGGTACTTCAGAAATATTTCCTTTTGGATTCTGGCAAGTTTGGTTTGGACAGTTTAATCTCTGAAGTATTGTGTCCCTAACTACTGTGCTGATTGATATTTCCATTGTTCTCATTTTCTTCAGCAGTGATTTTGCTTCATCTCTTGTTTGTGGAGAATCATCAACATTTTCTGACAGAAATACTAAAACTTTCTCTATTTCACGATAATTTTTCCTCACTGATCGTGTAGCTGCAGCATCTGCACACCATCTGGTAACTGACCGACTCTTCAGTGTGAGTGATGAATTTCCATGTGCTTCCTGGACTTTCTCCTGAAGCATCTTCCAACGGTGAGTTGATGCAGAAAAAAAAGTATAGAGTTTTTGCAAAAATGTGAAAAAAGAGAGAACTTTACCACAACTATCTATGCTATTCACACCAACTAAATTTAAAGTGTGAGCAGAACATGGCACATGTTCCGCTAGTGGATTGATTTCCCTAATGCGTGTTTGAACACCAGAATACTTCCCAGACATGTTGCTGGCATTGTCATAGCTTTGGCCTCTGACATTCATAATATCCAAGCCAGCCTCTTGTAGAAAAGATATCATGGTATTTGTAATGTTTTCTGCAGTATGTCCATGGAATGGAATAAATGTCAAAAACCGTTCTTTTGCTTCACAATCTTTGTTGACATACCTTATGATAAAAGCCAGTTGATCTATGTGTGTAATGTCTGGAGTAGAGTCGACTATGACAGAAAAATATTTTGACATTTTTATTTCATCAGTGATGGCATTAAAAACACGTACAGCCATTAATTCAACAAATTCATCCACACATGTTGAAGATAAGTAACTGGTGTTACCACTTCCTGGATTCCCACATTTTTCCAAGTGTTGAGCTAAGAATGGATCAAATTCTGCAATTAATTCTAAGCAGCCCAGGAAATTTCCATTCTGAACTGATCCAATTGTTTCATCATCACCATACATTGGCAACCCACGAACTGAGAGATACTTAACTGTTGCAACAACTCTATGCAAAACATCTTGCCAGTACTTGGATTCATTCCGATACTGCACAACTATCTCACAGTCAATGCGTGCAGAAGCATTCATGCGTGATGAATAGTCACATACTGCTTGCCTGTGTATGTGTGAATTTTCATGCTCTGTAAGACGTTCACTTGCATGCTTCCAGTCAGAAAAACCTGTGGATCCTAATGCTGTAGTGCTCCTAGCATACAATTTGCATATCCAGCAGAATAGTAAACAAGTTGATGGGATAAAAGAAGCCAGTCGCGTTTTACCTTCTCATTATTTTTTTTTATTCTGAAAAAATTACCTTCTGTTAGAAAACGTTTTTTACCACATATATCCTTCCCTGTGAATGCCAGCAACTTCAAATCTTGGACTGGTGGATCGCTCAAAAAGCATTCGCGCATTTCTTCTGTAATTTCTCCCCATAAGGCAGGATCCACTGCATTCATTGTGGAACTTGTGCTCTCTTCATTAGATGAATTCAAAAGATTTCCCAAATTAGGAGCACCTGTGATGTTAGATGATTCTGAAGTCAGATTACGCTCAAGAGACTCACCAGTACTAAAATTAGATGAATTTGTAGAACGTTTGGGACCAAGTGAAATATCCAATTTTTTAATGGCAAAACGTTCAATGCTACCATGCTGCAGGTCATCATACTTCAGTTTCAATTGTTTGGCTTTCCGTTTAGCGCTGTCTGATAAGTATGTACGTTTTGACATAATTTAACTGTTAAATAATTCAACTTAAATATATTGTTACAACTAACTAAATTTGATTATATATAAATTTAACAAATATTCAACATTCCATCAGACTACAAGAAACGCAACGCAAAATACAACCAAACCTTCGTGGTTACAGTTACGACAACGACAAGCCATGTGCAGGAAGTTGAAGGATCAGTTGAGTTTAGGTGCGTTCGGAAACGCAAGAAAAGGCACGTGACTCAATGGAAACGATCCTTCTTCTCACTGGCCACCTGAAGGCTATTAAACCACTGAAACTCATTAATGGCCACGTGTTTACGTGAAATTCGAACCTCAAACTCACTGTGTGTAAGTACCACATCTATAAACACATGACTCATGAGCATGCAAAAGTAAAAATAATAAATTTTGAATATACACACACAAAATTCCCATTAACTAAGTACACATTTAATTCAAATTTGGGGGCCCCCAAAAATCGGGGGCCCTGGGCACGTGCCCCGTGTGCCCTCCCGTAAATCGGGGCCTGGCTGTAGTCTTTTCCGAGCAAACCGTTGCGCGATAGAATGCTAGCAGGCATTGGTATCAAAGTTCTCATCGGAACAGCGAACACTTTCGAATACCTGATTGCGTTATGCTGTTGGACTGCATGATGTATATATACAATTTAATATTCATTCAATCCAGTTTATTCACGTAGGTAAGACGTTTCCCATTATGTAAAAATGAAAATAAACATTCCGTTGACCATTGTTAGGGAAAATATTACGGGCGACTGCTTATAGCCCATTGAGTTGCTCACTGTGGTAGTTAAACCTCCAGTCAAAAAAAAAAAAAAAAATCACGAACCTAGACTATTGTCTTCACTGAAGTGGTTGAATGAATTTGTCAATCAAATAAAGTTCACATTTTTTGTTTCATATGAGTTTATTCTCTAAAAAAAAAAAAAAAACTAACCGTCTATTTCAACGGGTTTCGTTTAGTTGGAGGTTTATTTGTGCTACGCACATGATGATTGCTTGCTAAGTTACCCGGATGCAGGTTTGCCTTTTCTGCACAGTGGAAAGATTAATTTTATTAGCAATTTAATCTGTCCGTAACAAAGGTATAAGAACTTTGCAGGATAAATGAAACACTGAAATTCACATTGTGATTCATGAATTAGGTTAAAGAAAGGCTTTCGAGAAGAGGAATGAATCATTATTTTTGCAAAGCAGCTAGCTGCATGTTTTAAGCGCTGAGAGGCGACCGGCTGAATCGTCTCGATGAGAAGTCGGTTTTGGGAACTGGGGATCAGAGAAGAGCCCTACAGACTGAACCCCCCACCCCCACGGTCCGAGGTCTACCTAAAGAGGTGCCGGACTTCCAGTAAGAGAAAGGAAATTTCTGAGGCGACCCTCCATTTCGCTTAAACTGGAATCGCATCTCCGCTGTTATTGGAGAACCCAAGGATTGTGTATCCAATGGGCGCGGGAAAATGAGCAGATGACCCTTGTGAAAAGTGGTTTCACAGGCGATGACGCCGTTCGCCTCTATAAGCTTTGGAGTACGAAGATTTCTACGTAGCTTTAACTATTCGTCAGAGTGTATTTGAATCTAACTTTTTGTAGTGTGTTTTCAATCCTCTCTTCTGCGGGTGTTTGCTAGTTCATAGTAATGTTGAGTTTTTCTTTTTTTATTTTGTTATTGTTACTAAACAGCATATTTTGATTTTTGTTGGAAAATATGAATGGCCCAACAAACGACGTGATTTGTGTTCTGGAAGAAATTCCTTTTAAACACTGGAAAGATTATGATAACAAGGATGTTCTCATATCTGGAAGACCGACACCTATAATAAGTTCAATATCTAAAGATAAGAAGTGCGGCAAATCGTTTTTTAGGTCTTTCAATAAATCATAGTACGAGATTTTTCCCTGGCTTTCTGGTGCTATTACAAGCAAACTCTCTTTTGCTGGCCATGTTTACTTTTGAGCAATAAGAAAAATGTGTGGAATACAACGGGTTATTTTGATCTAAAAAACTTTTCTCGTAGTGCAAAATTGCACGAAAGCTCTAAAGAGCATAGAACTAACCACGTAGGTCTAAAACGAATGGAAAAAAACAAACACTATTTCTGATATGCTCAAAGAAAATTGCTGCTCTTCGTGAAGTCAAGTTTAATGAAAAGGTCAGACTAAATAGGCTTTTTATGGAACATATAATCGATTTAGTTGTCGTTCTAAGCAAGCAAGAACTGCCTTTTCGAGGACATGATGAAACTATTTCCTCATTAAATAAAGGCAATTTCAAGGAAATGTTCCAAATGTTACTTCGTAGGAGCATCCGAGAATTAAAAGCACATTTTGAAGAAATACGAAGCTTCTTTTCTGGACAATCTAAAACGATACAGAATGATTTAATGGAGTGTATTCATGAATATATAAAAGTCCAAATAAATACCAGATTTGAAGATATGGGAAAGCTCGAGTTTCTGCAGCTAGTTGACAGCTCAAAATACCATAGTTATTCAGAGTGTTTCATATATTTCTATAATTTTATTCCATTACTGTTGAATAATATTTGTATATAAGGGCTAAATTCCGAATCTCAGCGGATTTTAATGATTCAGCCGACTCGAACCCAGGACTTCAAAGATATCTAATGGGGGATACTGCCTTTGACATGAAACTTTTTGAAGGGGGGGGGGGGTTCTGCGCTTCTGCTGTATAACTGTGCATAAGTGCATATAACAATTTGGGGGGGGGGGCGCTTCAACAAATATTTTCCTATTGGTACGTACGCACATCTTGAATATTAATACAAAATGAAGCTAATTTAATAAAATGAAGAAAATGCAATAAATTATAGTTGTTTTAATAAAAATTTAATAAAGCAACTTCTTTGGCCGCTTTGCTTTACTTTCTCTTCTATTATCAAGAAATTATATTGCTTTCCGAGTTATATAAAAATCAAAGAATTTAAATAGGGAAATTATCTATAAAACGTACTTAGAAAAAGCTGTCTCGCCTAATAAGGGGTGCAAACCACGACCCCCCCCCCCTGCTACGCCACTGATATATATATATATATATATATATATATATATATATATATATATATATATATATATATATATATATATTCGTATAACGTTATACGAATTTATATATTTTTCAATAACATATGTTTTACTGTTTTACATTTACATCAAGACCGTTCGCCTCACCAGCATTTTACACCACGAGCCGCCACTGCAACACAACTTGGCTTCAGATATATGTACAAATACTGTATAAAGAAATCTCATTCACGACTAAATTAGTTTTAAAATGCATTTATTGACATCTCTATTTCATCCAGGATCTAACAGAATTATTAGATTAGGTCATATGTAGAGGATTTTAGGAAGGGTGTGTCTGACTCCAGGTCTTAAACAACCCTTAAAAAGAGGAGATTTGGGCTAGAGTACCCGATAGGAAAGTCACACGGTAGCGAGGTAGAAAGGGGGAGGAAGTCGTCCTTATTTATAACCGGGGGCTAGTACCCGGGGTCCGACGGCTTAACGTGTCCATCCGACGCACGGCGATTCGAACCTGAGATTTTCTCCGTGGCAGTCACGAACGCAGACCACTAGGCTATCCGCGGCCCTCTAATACATTTTTTACATGAGGGAATTTATGAGGTATTCCCTTAAAGATATGTATGTTTTTGTAATGGACGGCAAGACTGAAATTCCCGGCCGAGTTTGTTGGGCGCAACCCGCACCTGCCGCCCCCGTGGCGCTGTGGTATCAGCAATGGCTTATGACCATTCGTCCGTGAAGGGTCCGGGTTTGAATCCCGGTGAGGCATGGATGTTGTGCTTGTCTTACGGCACTGGCTCTCTCCTTTTCCTGGAAAAAGTGGCACTAAATTAGGGACGGGTGACTGCTTATAGCCCATTGAGTTGCTCACAGTGGTCGTTAAACCTTCAATCAAAAAAAGAGGAGGTTAGGAGTAGCGTCCAGCCGTTCCCGTCCTGTAATCGAAATTAATTCACCGAAACGTCACGATCATATCGTCGCAGCCAACCACACCACTCTGATGGCATGATAGTAAGACTAGTGGCAACCAGTCACAGCTTCGACTGCCATGTTAATGAGACGATTGAGGATTAAACATAAAATTGAAAAAAATACAAGCAACGTCGCACTGGGCGTGGCATTCAGCTTCGCGTCGTCTGCATAAAGTGTACAAGTTTGTGACGTCACACTCACTTCTTCCATTCTTACCTCGTTGTGTAGCAGTCTACCTGTATATATGGTCGAAACGCGAAGCTTATAACCGCGAGCGACGGCCTCCAAAATGTGGGAAAGCTGTGGGGTTTTTTGTTAGAGTTTTTCTTTTTTCTTAATGGTTTATTGAACCTGGCGGGCCGCCCCGGTGGCGCAGTGGTCTAAGTGATGGCCTCTGATCATTCGTCCGAAAGGGGTGCGGGTTCGAATCCCGGTGAGTAATGGATGTTGTGTTTGTCTTACGACACTGGCTCTGTCCCTTCCCTGGAACCAGTGACCCTAAATTAGGGACGGGCGACTGCTTATAGCCCATTGAGTTGCTCACGGTGGTCGTTAAACCTCCAATAAAAAAAAAAAGAGCCTGGTGGGCCGGCGGCGCAGTGGTCTTTTTTTTTTTTATTTTTTTTTTTATTGGAGGTTTAACGACCAAAGTGAGCAACTCAATGGGCTATAAGCAGTCGCCCGTCCCTAATTTAGGGTCACTGGTTCCAGGGAAGGAGAGACCCAGTGCCGTAAGACAAACACAACATCCATGCCTCACCGGGATTCGAACCCGGACCTTCGGACGAATGATCAGAAGCCAACGCCTTAGACCACTGCGCCACCGGGGCGGCGCGCAGTGGTCTAAGCGATGGCCTCTGATCATTCGTCCAAAAGTGGTCCGGGCCGCCCCGGTGGCGCAGTGGTCTAAGCGATGCCCTCTTATCATTCGTCCGTACGGGGTCCGGGTTCGAATCCCGTGAGGCATGGATGTTGTGTTTGTCTTACGGTACTGGCTCTCTCCCTTCCCTGGAACCAATGACCCAAAATTAGGCACGGGCGATTGCTTATAGCCCATTGAGTTGCTCACGGTGGTCGTTAAACCTCCAATCAAAAAAAAAAGGGGGGGGGTCCGGGTTTGAATCCCGGTTAGGCATGGATGTTGTGTTTTTTTTTTGATTGGAGGTTTAACGACCACCGTGAGGAACTCAATGGGCTATAAGCAGTCGCCCGTCCCTAATTTTGGGTCATTGGTTCCAGGGAAGGAGAGAGAGCCAGTGCCGTAAGACAAACACAACATCCATGCCTCACCGGGATTCTAACCCGGACCCCTTTCGGACGAATGATTAGAGGCCATCGCTTAGAACACTGCGCCACCGGGCGACCCTCATAGAATCAACTTAAACGAATGAATAACCGGTTGTGTGTGAACATCACGAAGAATATGTCTCCCTCGAGAGCGTGATAGAGAGAACTTCCTGCCACCTGGTGGCGCAGTGGTCTAGGCTCTGGCTTATGATCAATCGTTCGAGGTGGCTTCGGGTTTGAATCCCGATGAGGCATGGATATTGTTTGTCTTATGGCGCTGGCTCTCTTCGTTCCCTCGTACCAGTGACCCTAAATAAAGGACGGGCGACTGCTGTTTTGCTCACGCTGTCTGATAAACCTCCAATGGAAAAAAAAAAAAAAAAAAGAGCTAGCTTCCATATCCACCCAGGTGAAAGTTTATTGTATTCTGTTATTTTTGCTTTTCTTTGTAATTGATATATATCTTTTTTTTTTTTTTTTTTTTTTTTTTTTTGATTGGAGGTTTAACGACCACCGTGAGCAACTCAATGATCTATAAGCAGTCGCCCGTCCCTAATTTAGGGTCACTGGTTCCAGGGAAGGGAGAGAGCCAGTGCCGTAAGACAAACACAACATCCATGCCTCACGAGATTCGAACCCGGACCCCTTACGGACGAATGATCAGAGGCCAGCGCCTTAGACCACTGCGCCACCGGGGCGGCCATATATATCTGCAACCGCGGCGCAGAGGCTAAAAAGTGGAAGGGTCATGGCGCTGTTTTGATATTGGAGGATATCTGCTTTTACTGGGTGGCGTTTTTCTGCAAGATTAGTTTCTGTTGTGTTTGAGTGATGTTACTTTTATTTTTATTTTTTTACAAACAAAATGCCAACCATGACATTGTGTACTGTACAAAAATATGAAATCATAAAAAAATTGCTTTAAAACAGCCTCAGTACTGTCAGAAATTTTCTAAAGTATGTTTTGAAAACGTCCTGTTTTTTTTTTACTTGAATGACGGAGATCGCATAAAGTGCACTTCATGTCGTCTTTGATGTGAAACACACAGAATACGCTGATGCTTGTTATATGCAGACAACACAGGTAAGAGGCACAGTGTCATTTAGTATTTAATTCAAGATTGCATGCCGTAAATATTACCAAAAGGAATTTGATTAGAGTTGTTGGGAAGCCAAAAAGTAAAATCTAATAGTTTTCCAATATTGAATCCATGACAAAATATTTTTCAGGGGAGGAAACCTCTTAAGACTTAATTATAAAGAAAGTGAAAAACAAATTTCTCATACTGTCCCAGACAACCATTAGTACATGGAAACGTCTTCAAAAGTGTGGTCTGCTTTCATTGGTCACGTTGGTGGAGTGTTCATCCAACCATTCGGATACAATACAATTCGGGAGTGATGGCAAGGTGCATTGTCTTGTTGCAGCATGAGGTCCCCAGTGGGATGTTGAAGATGCACAAATGGGAGAAAATGGTCGTCCAGGATATCCCAGTAATGTTGACCTGTGAGGGACAATGCCACAGTTACCAGGGGTCCCATTTCAGTCCACCTAAACAGTCCCCAGATGAGAATGCTATCCCCACCAGGCCGCCCCGGTGACGCAGTGGTCTAAGACGCTGGCCTCTGATTATTCGTCCGTAAGGGGTCCGGGTTTGAATCCCGGTGAGGCATGGATGCTGTGTTTGTCTTACGGCACTGGCTCTCTCCCTTCCCTGGAACCAGTGACCCTAAATTAGGGACGGGCGACTGCTTATAGCCCATTGAGTTGCTCACGGTGGTCGTTAAACCTCCAATTAAAAAAAAAAAAAATCCCCACCAGCTTGAAGAGTACTCTGCTGGCAAGAAGGATCCATCACTTCATGTGGTTTGCTCCGTACTCGTATCCTGCCATCCGCATGTACCAACGTGAATTTCGACTCATCAGTCCAGGCAACATTTTTCCACATATCTAGGGTCCAGTGGCGATGTTCCCACGCCCATGCTAATCTTTGCACCCTGTGATGTGCGGTTAGTAGCGGTACCCTTGTGAGACGATGCTTCTGTACCCCATAGCGAGGAGATGGTTCTGGATGGTGTGGCTGCTTACACGTTTTTGTGCACCTGCGTTAAATTGCCGAGTGATTTGTTGCACTGTAGCCCGTCTGTCCGCTGTTACAATGCGA
Organism: Macrothele yani; assembly: GCA_039090855.1. Classification (NCBI taxonomy): domain Eukaryota; kingdom Metazoa; phylum Arthropoda; class Arachnida; order Araneae; family Macrothelidae; genus Macrothele; species Macrothele yani. Next base: position 151,221,711 of record CM077009.1, read on the forward strand.
GCTAGCCGACTATGACCCCGCTCATCCGGCTAGCTCGCATTGTTGTACACGGCAGTTGGCCGTTGCAGGGATGGTTTTACTGGATTCGATGTACTCACGGTCAGGGCAAGACTTCATCTTTTTTGCTCACTAGCAGATTTTGCTAGCAAAACATTTGCATGACTAGCAAGTAAAACTAAATCACATCGTAACTTATTTTCTAATAAAGTTACACAGAAATTTAAATATGTGTATAAATATTTTGACTTACCTTTTTGAATAATGAATAGAATCTTAGATAAGTTTTAGTGACTATCTTTATTATTAATTTCTAACAAATTCTCATACCACATGAATATATTTCACTGATATTCTAATTCAGATTTCTTCCCATGTGGTTTGCGCTCAGGGTGTCTGACTTGGTCATCATACCACTTTATAACTGCTGACCATGGATTAAAAATCTCTTCTTGTGGCCCTTCTATTTCAATTTTCATCAGAGCATTTAAAGTTTCAACAGACAAATTGTTCCTCCAATCCCCTTGTATTCTTTTTAAAAAACTGAATCCCACCTCACAACATGCAGTACTAAGTGGAAGTATCGCGCAAATTTCTGCTGAACTTCTACACACTTCATATCTGCCAACTACCACACAATGCCGTAGTTTCTACGGAATTAGTTGTCTAACTACGGAACTCACAATCAAAACTACAGATGCTACAAATTTTCATTTTGTTTCAAATTTTTCTTTTGCTATTATTTTTATGATATACACGAGATTCTTACAGGGATTCGCGGAATCCCGCTTTTTTTTTTTTTTTTTGTCATCAGTTAGATCATTCTGAAGATCGATATTTGGGAGAGGGGGGGTCGTCTTCCATCTGGAGACGAAATTTCGTGCTTCAAAACTTTCGAACACAGTAGTGAAACGGAGTAAGAAAATTTTGCCGTAATCGCAAATTTTTCTCCCAATGTTGTCTTTGTGTCCGCTTTTCTTGTTAAATATCATTTTATTGCATAAATGTTTGCATTTTAGCTTGAAACTGTGGATAACAATTTGCAAAAACGGAAGTTAGCTGCTGCAAAATTTTTCTGTAATCTTCAGGCATGAGATTCTTCCGCGAATTCAAGGAATTCCGGCTTTTTTCGTTATTATTGGAATTCCGTCTTTACGAAACTAGAAAACGAAAGGTCGACGGAATTCGGATTTTTTCCATATTCATAATTTTTTTTTTCTCACGATGTTGCCTCTGTCAAGTATTATTGCTCATTAACATTTTACTGGATAAATATTTGTATTTCAGCTTGAAAATACAAGCAAAATTTCCAAAACCAGAAGTCAAACGAAGCAAAAGTTTTTTCCGTAATCGTTTACCCCCTCCACGAACACGTTTCGTAAAAAAGCGTCTATCTATGCCACGCAATAAGGTTAGTTACTATGGATAAGACTTTTGCCAGTGTTGGCAGGCTATTTTCCAGTAACATTTTGGTTTGCTTCTTTCGGTTTTGTCTACCATCCGAATAAGTGGAATTATTCTTGCTTATTCATCACTGATCATTAGAGCACAGTATTTGATATATGCAGGACTATCAAGACTTGTGGAAGTAGGCGATCGCTTGGCTTAGGGTACGACAGGAGTTGAGGACAAAGTTTGTGGGGCAAAAGAAGGGAGGGTGGCAGAGCAGGTGGTCAAACAACCGATCCATCCCAGAGCTCTGGGTTGCCACAGCAACCATTGCCGACGTCACGTTCAGTTTCTGTAATAGACCAATGAGGGCACGATGGAGAGGAGTTTCAATGCGCTTCTACGACAGTTTCCACTGGAAGGGATGAAAGATATGGGGAGGATGTGTCTATTAAGTGTCGAAAGGAAATTGGCGAAAGAGAATCGCTGATTGTCGCTGTTTTAACAAGTGATAATAGAAACTGTTATGTAAACTTTGTGGATTAATAATGATTTTTGGTTACTTTAAATAAAGAAATTACCTTACTAGCAATATTTGCTACTGCAATTTTTTTCACTAGCAAATTTGATTTTTCACTAGCTACTTGCTAGTTGCTAATCGGTGAAATCGCGCCCTGCTCACGGTGCACCTGTCACACAGTGGCTCGTTAAAATCCCAGTGCCCGCACGACTTCCGAGATGGAGTGACCCATTCGTCGGGTCCCGACAATTTGCCCATGATCAAATACGCTTAGATCCTTCGTCTTACTCATACTGCGTCCAACTCTTACTGATTCTCGTCGCATCACTCCCTATATTGTCGGATCGCTGCATACGTCATGTCGTTTCCGTTTACAGGGCCGCCCACAGCGCCACATTTTCATAACGCCAGCTGTCTCTAATTCAATTGCTCTTCAGTGTTTGTTCTAGTTCAAAAATTTGACCACCAATTCTTCTAAATAATTACCTCTATAAGACCGGTAAAGTAGTTATTTCCGCAATAGATTAACTGTTATTAAGAGAATGTAGAACAGGATTTCATTCAGTTTCACTTGGTAGTTTTGACATAAAGTCCTTCCTCCCTAGGTCTAATTGCAGTAAATTTTATAATTCAAAAATTAAAAGATTTACAATATTTAAATGTCAGACAAGTATATCTATTGGAAAAAGTTTTCATGTAGACTTTTAAAGATATGTTCTCGTCAAAGTAAAATTTCACATGCAAAAAACTGGAGGACCCATGGTATCTCTATTATTGGCAGTTTTTGCTGAAGTGATAATGAACCAAATCAAACAAAATATATGTGAAAAATTGCCAAAGAAATCTTTGTTTTATTGTAGATGTTTTGATCACATCTTCATTTCAGCAGATTTTCAACCAAGTGAAATTGATAGTTTACAAGGCTTGATCGAGTAGCATCCAACTTATGGCGCAGAAAATAAAAATGAAGTAACATATTATGTTGCTGTGCATGTTTCCATCAGAGTAGTCAGCTTCTGACACTACACACTTGTGGTCTGTCCACTGATCGTAACATGTTTTATAAGTGACTTTTAGGGATCACCAATAGATGCTGCATCACGTTTTTCTTTATCTCCTCTGTGGCTTGAATTATCTACCTTTCAAAAGTATTTTCAACTTCAGGAATAGCTAGAAGTTGCAATGAGTCACATGTATAGAGTCTGGGGCTTGCCTGACTTGTGGGATCTGTCTGGTATTTGATCAAAAAAGCCTAAATGAAGTGAGACGAATGGCAGAGGCGTGGTCATGGTGTAACTGCAAGCCACCTTGCTGCCACAGCACAGGTTTCTTTCACCACATTGCATCTCATAGGCAGCAGAAATCACTTTTAATATCTCTGATGAGGATTTTGCAGCTTTCTATGACTGCAGCCTTCACTTTCTTCATCATTTCAGGATTTCTACTCATCACTATCAACAGATGTTCAATCTAGTGTTTGGCCAAAAGAACCTGAACGAGGTGAGACGACTAGGAAGGGGCATGGTCATGGTGTAGCTGCAAGCCACCTTGCTGCCACAGCACAGGTCTCTTTCACCACATTGCATCTCATAGGCAACAAAGATCCCTTTTAATATCTCTGATGAGGATTTTGCAGCTTTCTATGACTGCAGCCTTCACTTTCTTCATCATTTCAGGATTTCTACTCATCACTATCAACAGATGTTCGACCTAGTGTTTGGCCAAAAGAGCCTGAACGAGGTGAGACGAATAGGCAGGGGCATAGTCATGGTGTTGCTACAAGCCACCTTACTGCCACGGCACAGGTTTTTCCCACCAAATTGCATCTCATAGGTGATGGAGAAAACTGCCTGATAGTACTCCTTGTTTGCAGTTTCTTGTAAGTGACAGAAAATTGTGTGATATTACTTCTAGCTTGTTTACAGCACACCCTGTCTCCATTATTTTGCGGCTGCTGATCATGGAAAGCCTTACTGTAAACTCATCACCCTCAGCTGACATTTGTCTCCCTTTGAAGCACTGATACCACTTCTCGATTTGTGTTGAACCCATGTCTTTTACATCAAAGCTTTTTGTAATCATTTAAATTGTTTCAGCAGATGTCTGGCTGTGTTCGTGGCAAAATTTGATGCAGATTCGCTGCTCAACTTGCACAGTCATTGCAGCACAAGACAAGAATGTGACGGACAGAGTTGCACCTTTGGTTCCAGGCAGCAAGTGACTCAGCCGACAGCATGGTAAAAATTGAGTCATGCACACTCAAGTCCAATGATTTATGACACTGAGTCTCGGTGTCATGCAATGCGTCCAGTTTTTTTTTTGGGGGGGATGATGTCGATTAAATTTTGATCCGTCTTCATTAGAATTCAAATGCCAAAATAGTGTGCTGAGGCAGACTTTACAACTCAAAATGAGAGAAACAATATGTTATCATTCGTTGGTGTGCTAGTAATTAAAATAGAAAGTTCCACTGAATATGAAGTTTTGGAAAACCCTCATATGTACCCATATTATGTAATTCCTTCTGAATCAACACAGTCACCTCGGTGGCGCAGTGGTCTAAGCGATGGCCCCTGATCATTCGTCCGAACGGGTTCTGGGTTCGAATCCCGGTGAGGCATGGATGTTGGGTTTGTCTTACGGCACTGGCTCTCTCCCTTCCCTGGAACCAGTGACCCCAAATTAGGGACGGGCGACTGCTTATAGCCCATTGAGTTGCTCACGGTGATCGGTAAACCTCCAATCAGAAAAAAAAAAAAAAAAGAATCAACACATCTCCTGTGTCTAATCCAAATTAAGAGCTTGGGTAAAATGAGCATTTACACATTCAACCAAAAATCTTATAGTACAACCAGATTGTAATGAGGAACTTGAGACTGATGGAAACCCTTACTAAATCCGGGGCACTCGTTAAATCAGTTTTTTGGTGAAAATTCTCACTGTGTAAAATATGCAGGCGTGATAATGTACACGCATATGCTTATATTGTAAATCCATTTTCTTGAAAAATTTAATTAATTAGTCCTGCAGTTATATATAGTATATTCAAATTGTTGTCCAGGTAGTATTTTATGAATATGTTGAGAAGATCTCTCAGTTCTTTCTTCTACTCAGAACTGATATCTGTTATTGCGAATAATATGTATTCAATAGAATACCTGCTGTTCTTCTGATTATGTGAGTAATTTTGTCCCGTAAATCTCTTGCCATTCCAAATGGTAGAGGGCAGCCTTGATGACTCAGTGGTCTAAGCGATAGCTTCTGATCATTCATCCGGGAAGGGGTCTGGGTTCGAATCCCGATGTGGCATGAATGTTGTATTTGTCTTATGGCACTGGCTCTCTCCCTTCCCTGGAACCAGTTACCCTAAACTAGGGACGGGTGACTGCTGATAGCCTATTGCGCTACTCACTGTGGTTATTATACCTCCAATCAAAAACAAAACACAGTAGGGTGGATGGATGGATGGATGTGTGTGTTTGTTTGTTTGTTTGTTTGTTTGTTGGAAGGGGTGTCGGTGCACCCGGAAGATAGGTAGAGTTGCCAGAGTGCAGATAAGAGGAGTAAAGATGGGTGTTTGAGTGAGTGCTCAGCTCTCAAATCTAAGATAAAAAAAATGTTCTGCTAGAGATTTAAAATTAAAATTTAGCAGAAAATGTCCTTTAAGAATATTTTGCAAAGAAGTTGAAAACTAAGATGACAAAAATTCCACAAGATGCTCAAATCTAATATAAAAAATGTTCTGCGAGGTACATTGCTGTTTCAAGTATTTTCTGTTCCAGGGCAGCTGCCTATTGCAAATGAGTAGGTAAAAAATATTGTTACTGAAGTGAGGAACAGAAATCTGATGTTTCAATATGGTAGTAAATTTTTAAAACAGGTTATAAAAGAAAAGAGTAGTTTAAAAGTCACTTTCATTGTGTCCCTCCTGTGGAAGGGGAAAATAATATTAAAATTAGTAATAAGCATTGTTATTCACAATATATTCCCATAGTTGACACTATAAAAATTATGTATAATCATTCATCAATCATTAACATAATTCATATGCCCCCCAAAAATGGAAAATAATAGTGTTTATGATATCCAGGACAAGAAATATTCTAAAGAAAATGAGTTGTTTAGGCACCATCCTGATTTACTTCGAATAACACTTTTCCAAAATGTTTTGGAAGTAGTCAATGACACTGGATTCTTCCAAAAAGAATCAAGAAATTATCGGTGTTCACTTTGAATAATACTTTTCCAAGATTCTTTTAAAGTAGTCAAATTACTGGGTTCTTCCAAAATGAAGCATGAAATTATTGATGATCACTTCCAATAATACTTTTCCAAGATGCTTTTGAAATAGTCAATTCACTGGGTTCTTCAAAAAGAAGCATAACATTATTGGTGTTCATTTCAAGTAATACTTTTCCAAGATGCTTTAGCCGTGCCAGTGGTGCAGTAGTCTAAGCAATGGCTTCTGATCATTCATCCAAGATGGGTCCAGGTTTGAATCCCGGTGAGGCATGGATGTTGTGTTTGTCTTACGGCACTGGTTCTCTCTTTTCCCTGGAACCAGTGGCCCAAAATTAGGGACGGGCGACTGCTTATAACGCATTGAGTTGTTCATGATACTGATAGTCATTAAACCTTCAATAAAAAAAAAGATGCTTTTGAAGTAGTCAATCCACTGGGTTCTTCCAAAAAGAAGCTTAAAATTCTTGGTGTTTACTTTCTAGTAGTAAAAAAGGAAGCCTGAAATAATTGGTGTTTGGCCAGTTTACCATTAATTTTGGTCAACATAAACAACATTCATTCAGTTATTTGTTATTTATTTGAAACAGTTTTGCCATGAAAAAGTTTTTATTCCACTTATTCATGATCTCAAAAGATTGGAAGTAAATGGCATTTTTTTTTTTCCAGTATAGAACTGCTATATAAAGCAGCGATAATACTGTTTGTCACTTATATTTTGTTTAAGTATGCAGGGTGGAGTTGCTAGGTCCATATAATGCTATGAAATGCAAAAAACGAACTTTAATGGTAGAAAATATTTTACTTACTCATAGTAATTTCGGCATTTTTGTCACTGTTGCAATTCCTCTGCTCGTAGAACGGATATTTGCTTATTTTGATGAGCTACTAGATCTGCCTGAACGGAAGATTCACGGATTAAAAGTACTATTTCAAGTTAAAATTCTATACCTTTGTATAGGTGTTTGCAAGGAATGATGATTAAAAAATGAAAGTTAAAAAACCCAAATGAGGAATAAAAGCCAAATGAGGAAAGTTAAAACCCAAAGGAACAAAAAGATGGACCTAAACTCAACCCACCACCGCAACACACTTCCAAACATGTTTCGACAAGAATTTTTGCCTTTTTCAGTGGAACATCAAGTTATACGTGGGTACCAAGTCCTCGTCGACGAATCTTGAAAGACTGATGTAAATTCTTTTATCGCTCTGCCTTCAACCCTCGTCGTCGCAGACCAACTGTGTATCACTGCGCAAGCTGTTAGTGGCGGCATCTGTGGCAATGTGTTCACCTCGGTCTACTTTTGCCATTCCGCTCCTGTGATCTTTGAACCTATGTTTATTAGCCTTTTGTAATCGATTATTTTCCTGTTCTATCAGATATCGCCAGGCATAAGGTAACTCAACTGGTGAATTAGTGTTGCAGCATTCATCTCCAAATTTTTCAATGACCACCGCTTCCAAAGTTATGATTTGTCTATGACTTTTGTGTGATGTTATATGTTTAATATTCACCCAATCAGGCTTTGGTTGATTTTCCATGCCGTGTTGTATCAGAGCTGTCCTTGGTCTTTTCTTTTGCCAGTCTTGGATATGTTCTTTTAATCTCGTAATCATACGCCTTTTTGTACTTCCGATGTAAATAGAATCTTGTTGATTGCTGTCTGTCCTGGTTGGAATGGCATATATTCCTGCTTGATCTAGGATGGATGTTTTGTTATTACCAGAAGTTAGAAATGAGCCATTATCAACCATGGTTTCTGCAAGATTTATTTTGTTCAAAACGCATTCTTTCTTTAATATGTTACTTAAGGGTGGTAAGTATGAAAAAGAGATGTAGGATTTATATATATTATTTTCTTTCATCTGGTTTTGATTGTTCTTAAGATTGTTATATATTGAATTAATCAAACGTTTATTGTACCCAAAATGTTCAGCTATATTTTCGATCCATTGTATTTTTGCAAGTTCAAACTCTGCCGTATAACTTGATGTTCCACTGAAGAAGGCAAAAATTCTTGTCGAAACATGTTTGGAAGTGTGGTGGGTTGAGTTTAGGTCCATCGTTTTTTCCTTTGGGTTTTAACTTTCCTCATTTGGGTTTTTTAACTTTCATTTTTTAATCATCATTCCTTGCAAACACCTATACAAAGGTATAGAATTTTAACTTGAAATAGTACTTTTAATCCGTGAATCTTCCGTTCAGGCAGATCTAGTAGCTCATCAAAATAAGCAAATATCCGTTCTACGAGCAGAGGAATTGCAACAGTGACAAAAATTCCGAAATTACTATGAGTAAATAAAATATTTTTTACCATTAAAGTTCGTTTTTTTATTTCATAGCGTTATATGGACCTAGCTACTCCACCCTGCATACTTAAACAAAATATACGTGACGAACAGTATTATCGCGCCATACGCTTTTTTGCGTATGGGAATATAAGAAATGGCATTTTGTTGAATAACAGAGCAAAGAAAATTAAATTTTCTTCTATTGTCAGTGACAATTTACAGTCCATTCTATTGGGGGTCTCATACGGAATTTTTGTGGGGAGTATTCTCGTAGGTATCTTTTAACTACACGTGAGGGTTTTACATGCTGGCCATCATCTGTAGCAGCTGCTCAAACTCCGTATACTGTAATTATGATGAGAGCGTTGGAAAGTGTGACACAGTTTCACACTAAATCATGAAGGTACTAATTACAACTCCCCATTTAATAAGCTTAAATATATTCATGTTTCCCAGCCAGGTTTACCAGCTTGTTTAGGTAATGGTTTATTTAAAGACATTGTGCCATGTGATCTGGCTTTATTTATAAGTTATTTTATTCGAGTTAAAAAATGGTTTACTTAACATGTATTGAATCATAAACTAGTAAGCTTCAACTACTGTGGTACAGATGCTTGTAATAAGCCTAATGAAATAAACTCTAAAAGTGCTAAAGTTAGTTAGTGGTCACACATCCTTAAATTGGTGTTTGTTAAGACTTCGGCTAGTCCTGATTTGTAATCTAATAACTGAATATGGTGATGATGAGTATGATGATGATGTTTGGGATGCATGCCGAGAAATCTTTTTGACAGGGGAAGGGTACGAAATTTATTTTTTTATACAACTAAATTTGTTGTGAGTACATTTTTAAAATGAATGCAACAACCACACAAAAGTATGCAAATAAATATTACTAGAAATGATTATTAATGTTATTACTTATATTCTTATCACTCATATTTTCTATTTGTCTGTGCAGAAAGTAAGTTCGGAAAAGCGACTGAAATCCTGATAAGACCGATTTCTGTGTGAGAAATCTATTTTCCAAACACTAATAAACATGCTTGAAAATGGTACATAAATTGAAAGACTATATTAGTCTTCTGGGTTTTCTGTGTTTATGTTATAGTGTTGGTTTTGTTTTCATGTGATTCTTGGTATTTTAATCAAAACTCTTTGCTTTTCAGTATGCTTTAGAGTAATCTAAAATAAATCATGGAAGTCAAATTTGGCATTGCCTTGTTTCCACAGAAACTTTCAGTATACCTTTTCATTGGAATGGGAACATTTTCTTAGGTCCTTGTCACTTCTCATCTTCATGGAGAAAACACAATAAATTCTTGCAGTGAGACCTAAAGCAATTCCAAATACTAACAAAACTTTGTCTTTTAAAATCATGTTTTTGAAATATCCGAAGGTTCCAATTTTTCTGGGGGTTAACACCCCAACCTCCCCTTGGGCATGCCACTGCTTAATGTTACACATTATAGTAGAAATTATCTGTGCACCTCAGATAAGGCATGACGGAATTCTGTTCTTGCAAGCAGCAATTGAAGGGTATCTTGAGTTATGTGCACAGTTGTTTCCATCAGATTCCCTTTATCTAATGCATTATTATGTCACTAGCCTTGTCTTATTGTTCAGTTGAGCTCTTTGATTAGACTGTGGACACGTCGATTTGAAAGTGAACAGAGTTACTTCAAGGACTGTGCAAGATAGTCTCAAAATTTTTAAAATATTTGTTCAACATTAGCACTGTGTAACCAACTCTTCCAGATATACACCACAGGTAATTTTTTTTCTCTTGGTATTTATGTGAAACAAGGTACAGAACTGCATTTGGAGATCTACAACTGTGATATAAAGAAGGTGTTACTCATAGATCTATTTCATACATCCATATCACTAAGCTTTTCTCTGAGATTCAGAGGTTAGCTCCTCAAAGAAAGATAATCTGCCAGATAAATGTTTCACAGATGGAATTAGAATTCACTTACTTTTGATGTATCAAGCGTCTCCATTCACAGCAATTGCAGTACACAGCTCAAGCTTTACTGACATTCATCACAGGACGCACACACAACACCTTTTGTACTTCATATTCATAACTTTTTCTCATTAAGACATTCCTGAATCCTGTCCCCCCATAATATTTCCTTGGCCCTTTCCTACCTTTCTGTCCTGCCATTTAAGTGCCAGAATAAATTCTTTTAGTCTGCATCTCATCACTCATCCTTTCAACATGGCCAGAACACCTAAGAATATTAGTCTGCACCTTACTAACAACATTCTGCCTCCCAATTACACAACTGCAATACATCTACATTCCTCACATGATCAAAGTGTGTCTCGACACAAACCATCCATAAGTAGTGCATCTCTCCTGCACACAAATTAAACCTATCTCTGTTCTGCGGTACTCAGGTTTCACTACCATACATCAGAGTAGGAACAATTGCACTTTCACACGCAGCAATTCAGGACTTCCTGCAGAACACATCATTCCTGTGAAATCCTCCCAAGGCAGCTATTACTTGCTATAAAGAATTCACCTACTAAGTTCATCATGTAATTTGTTCTCTCTGTCAAACATGCTTACCAAATAAGCAAATACGTTCACACGGTTAATCACCATGCCATTTGGAATTACCTTACATTCAGTGATAACAGTTCCTGCCAGATCTGTTACATTTAGATAATATAATAATTTCTTACCATGTCATAATTCATGGAACTGCATATAGGAATGGGTTTGTTGTACCCTTAAGTGTAAAGGATTGGGAAAAATTTGACAATACTTGTCAATAATAACTCAGGTGTATTTTGTATAGTTCAGTTTTTCCTGTGAGTCACAGTAAGCTACTTAGGTGTGTGTACAGTTGATCTAACAAAATCTGCAATTGAAATAATTTGTGTCATTATTAATAACCTGTTAGATTACTATTTTTTGCTATGCTATAAATGTGGAATACTGCATTGTTATATGCCTTCATTGTGCCATTTGGTAATTCCAATAATGTGTTCCAGTGCTACTGCACTTTCAGTTGTTGTTTTTTTCCTGCTGTAAAACTTGGTACTTTTCAAGAACAATAAAACAATAAAAGGATGACTTCGCACAATACATCAAATGAAATAAGAAACTCACCGTCTGTGTATGATATTTAATAAAATACGAAAGATATTTACAGTTAAAATACCCCACTAGCACTTTCGGGGTAACATTTACCCCATCATCAGGTAGAACAGAGGCAATGCAGTACTCCTTTATATAGTAGTGCAACGATGCATTATGGGTATAAATCATCAAACGTCGCATGGGTAGCGACCGTTGCCATTATAACAGTGTAAAGAGTATAATTTCACAAGTTATTAGTTTCAAGAAGTTATATATGTAAAAAAGGATCTAACTCAGGGGAATCTGTATTTCTATTTTGAGTTTGACTTTACTTTTGGAGGGCCATTACAAAATTTGCACAGTTGCCATATTGGTTGCTAATGCTTCTTGTTGGAGTTGCTGATGAATTAGTGCTTGGGATTTCACAGATGTAAGCTCTGTTGCTAATTTGACCTTTTCTTTTTGATTTGGCTCCATTTTCTGATTGAAGAGGGGGGGACCTCTCTTTGCATAACAAGGTTGCTTACTGTCTAGTCATTCTTAGGCATTAAATTACGTGGTACACTAATTCACCCACTCTAGTTTTACCTTGTTTTCCCCATTTTCAGTGCCATAGCCAGAGGGCAGTTTTGAGGGTTTAAACCCTCCCACTCTGCCCCCAGAAATATTTCAAATGTCTCAAAAATCAAATAATTGTTTGATGAATTTTTGCTATGAAATAGCTCTTTATTTACACGCACATGTCCAATCAACAGAATTACAGGTGTCCCCCAGATGATGATTTTCTTGGATAATGATTCTGTCATGTCAAAGATAAATTTGTGGAAGAGAAAATGCAACGTCACACAATGAGATGAATGTTCCAGTATAGCCATTGAAGCATTGTCTCAATGTTACAAAAATCTTTTCCCGAACATTCATTCCTGCTAAAGGTGCTTAGTACTCTTCTTGTTTCAATTAGTACTTCAGAATGAACCTTTTCATCCCTCTGGTGTATATATATACAATCCTAACCTCGAAAGAAGTGGACATCTCTGAAGTTAACAGAAAACTAACCAAGGCTCTTATGGAAACAGCAACAAAAATAGCTGGTACTAAGAACAAGTTGCATACAAACAAATTGTCGGAAAAACCAAAGTTCTGATGCAAAAAAGAAGAGAGATGAGGACAGCTAAAGAACATGTGACTTCCAAGTGGAATATATAGAGCAGGGGTGGCCAGCTACACTACCTTTGGAAGCCACATTTTAGGAAAGAATATTTGAAAGAGCCAGTTATTTATTTTTGATAACAAAAGAAACAATGACAAACTGAAAATTAGTTCACATTTTTAAAGTTTACCTACAGATCCCCCCCCCCGGTGAGCCTGGTTCATAGCTGAAACACAAAACTGTGTTGCTTTCTTAGCTGAGACAACTTTATCCCAAAGCAAAAGATTCAGCATAAGAAATGTGTGAAAAATATCACAATATCACTTTGCCGACTGAGCGCTGGTTTGACAACGTAAGTCGTACGAGTCTCGCACGTAAGAAAGCTCACAAACGTAAGCAATTGTTGTTTTGTAATATCTTGTGCTTGCTTCAATATGAGTGTAAAAGAGAAGGGCAACTTTGATTTTGAAAGTTTTTTTGTTTTTTCATTTCCTGCTTAAAAGAGAAAAGCCAACGAAAAACACGGCTGTTGGTGCGCTCTCAAAGCGATTGCCGTAAGGGTGTTGTAATTGAAGAAAGCAACGCAGTTTTGTGTTTCGGCGATCGGCCTATCGCAGATGCCCCCTTCCCCCTCGAACACCTGGAGTCAGACGCAGTGTTCCAGCACACGTGATTCAGCACGCCATTTCGTCTCTAAGAGTAGACATATGACCGTAATGGTAAAAGTCAGCAGTTCATCAGTGCATGCAGTAGATTACTAGGCGTGTGGCTTAATAGTACTTTTTTACATTCCGTGAGTTAACTTGTGTGAAAAAGAAAATTATAAGTTTTTTTAAAAAGATTCTCATCTAATGTAAGTAATCATGCTATCTGGAAAATGCAAATATGAAGACAAGAACAGGAGATTCAAAGCGGAGTGGGAAGAAGAATTTGTTTTTGTGAAGAGGAACGGGAAACCAATGTGTCTTTTATGTGAAGTAACACTGTCACAGTTCAAGGCCAGTAATCTTAAGCGACATTATAAATCAAATCACTGTTCTTTCAGCCAACAATTTCCTGCCGGTTGCAAGTTAAGATGAACTAAAATATTGTCTTTAAAAGCAAAACTAAATAATCAAACCAAGGTTATGTCAATGTTTATTAAAGAAGCAGATGCAATAACGGAGGCTGGATTTATTATGGCCTTCAATATTGCTCGGACAAAACGCCCCTACACAGGAGAGTTCATAAAAAGAAATATTGTTGAAGTAATTTCTGCATCAGATCCAGAAAATAAAAAAATGATCAAATTGATTGGACAAATACCTGCATCTAGACATACTGTGGAAAGACGAGTTTCTGTTATTTCCGATGACGTTATAAGTAACTTGCAACAGGATTTGACGAACTGCTTAGCACTGAGTCTGGCCTTAGACGAATCCATGGACATTGAAGATAAACCACAACTAGCTATATTTGTTCGTTATGTAACAAATAATGCAGAAGTGAAGAAGAACTATTGGACCATATTGCACTAAAGGATATGACTCGAGTTTCAGTTATAAAAATCGCCCTTGATGCTGTACTTGGAAAACATTCTGTACCGATTAAAAAGATAGTCAGCGTCGCAACTGATGGCGCTTCTGCAATGAGAGGTCCTACTAAAGGGCTTTTGAGACTTTTAAATGCCGACGCATTGTATCCCAATTTTATCCCTGTCCATTGCAAAATATTTTAGTAGCTAAATATTTAAAATATGACCACATTGTGGTGGTAGTTTAAAAAATTGTCAACTACATATGCTCAAGCACCAAAACTCATCGACAGTTCAAAGCCTTTACAAGAAATAGAAAACGATGTGCTTCCAGATGATGCATCGTGGATTTGTTTAGTAAGATGGCTTTCAGTAAGCAATGTTCTAACAAAATTCTTTAATTTGCTGGAACCAATCAAACAATTTGTCATTGAAAAAGAGAAATCTTTCCCAGAACTTGAAGATGCCAACTGGTTAATAGATATGGCGTTTTTCACAGATGTAGTGAAGCACTTACAATCTTTAAATTTATCACTGCAAGGACATGCTAAATTTATTTCGGATTTAGCACAGAGTATCTTCAGCTTCCATAACAAACTTAAACTGTTCGAGAAAGACCTGGTTTCTAAAACCTTCACTCACTTCATGTGTCTTACTAAAATGTTGGAAACTTTACACAGGTATGAAATTATAGCTACAGATTATGTATGCAAGCTGCACAGACTGGCAGAAGATATTACTCATAGATTTAGTAATTTAAGAGGACTGAAATCATCATTTATATTTTTAGAAAACTTTTTTCTTGTTGACATTTTGAAGAATGGCTGTCCCGTCTCACCACCAATTGCTGGGGATATAGCGGCTGTAAAGTTGGAGCTACTAGAGCTTCAAGAAGATGAAGGATTGAAACAGGTTAAACAAAATGGTTGTTCAACTATTGAGTTTTGGAAACAGGTTCCGGAACAAAAATATCGTAAAACCAAAGAGTGTGCGCTGAGACTAATCTCAATTTTCAGTACTTCATATTGTTGTGAGTCTTTGTATTCAACACTTAAATTTATTAAAAATAAGCATCAGTCTGTTTTAACTGATCAGCATTTAACTCAGCTTGTGCGAAGTGCCCTGACAAGTCATGAACCAAACTTTCGCCAGCTAACTGCGAAGATGGGCAAAATTCGTAAAGCATCCACAAGCAAATCTTTAAAGATTTTCTTTACAAAATTGTTTGATAGAATCAGAACAATATTTTTTTTAATAACGTTTTTATTTTTGTTTGTTTTTGAATAACTTTGTAACAAGAAATGAAATCAAATAATTACTTTTGGACATTGATCAGTTTTAGGTTACCATATTTCATACATACATTTTATTTGCATAAGAGCCGCACTATGGCCACCCTAGATATAGAGCTATGCAAGACGGTACGAAAAAGTATGACTGAAGATGTAAGGAAATTCAACTGTGAACTAGTGAGGAATGCAATTGAAAACAACCAAAGCCTGAAGAGAGCAAAGGGACATCTGAGTAAAGGAAGAAAACAGATTATGGCTCTGAGAAAAGAAGATGGTTCTGTAACAAGAAATAAAGGTGAAATTTTGACAAGAGTGAAAGTTTTCTACTCAAAACTATATGAAAGGGATGATACATGTACTCCAGACATTACGAAAGGCACCGGAGTTCTTCCAGTCCTCCCAACAGAAGTTGCAAATGCAATCAAGAATATGAAATGGGGAAAAGCTCCAGAAAATGAAATTACTGTAGACATCATAAAAGAAGCAAGTAGAGAAATTGAAACAGTACTCGCCCAAGTTTTCACTCCATGCCTTAATGACGGGAAGATTCCTGAGGATTAGGACAATGCTACAATGATCCTGCTGCATAAAAAAGGTGACATTGAAGATCTCAGGAACTACAGACCTATCAGCCTCCTATCAGTGGTTTATAAAATCTTCACTAAAGTTCTTTCACACTGCTTAAAGGTAACACTGGACATGGCTCAACCGAGAGAACAAGCTGGATTCAGGAGTGGCTGCAGCACTATAGATCATATCCACGTACTGAGAGAATTAATTGAAAGATCGAGGGAATATGAACTTCCATTATGCATGGCTTTTATCGATCATGAAAAGGCCTCTGATTTTGTGAAACCAACAGCAGTTACAGCAACTTTGAAATCCTGCGGTATTGAAGATGAATACATTAATATTATTAATGACATCTATGAAAATGCAAGTGCAAGGATTCGACTATTTGAGAATACAGCACCCATAAAAATTAGAAAGGGAGTGAGACAAGGTGACACGATATCTCCCAAACTCTTTAATGCCACTTTGGAAAATGTCTTTCAATCACTGAACTGGGAAAACAAATGGGATAAAGATTAATGGAAATTATCTAACTCATCTTCGTTTTGCTGACGACGTAGTCATTTTTGCAACTACCCCATCAGAGCTGCAGAGTATTATCTAAGAATTTGCTGACAAGAGTAAAGAAGTGGGATTAAAAATAAACTTTCGGAAGAGAAAAGTGGCCGCCCCGGTGGCGCAGTGGTCTAAGGCGATGGCCTATGATCATTCGTCCGAAAGGGGTCCGGGTTCGAATCCCGTGAGGCATGGATGTTGTGTTTGTCTTACGGCACTGGCTCTCACCTTTCCCTGGAATCAGTGACCCTAAATTAGGGACGGGTGACTGCTTATAGCCCATTGAGTTGCTCACGGTAGTCGTTGAACCTCCAATCAGAAAAAAAAAAAAAAAAAAGACAAAAGTGATGTGCAATGCTTTTACAAGAACGAAGATTTATCGATTGACGGGGAAAAGCTGGAGATAACCAATACCTACATTTATCTTGGACAGCAGATATGAAGTGAGGGCCACATTGATGAAGAAATTAATCGGCGTATAAAACTTGCCTGATGAGCTTTTGGAAGAACCAGTATTATTTTCAAGAGCAGTATGCCATTTGATTATGTCTTAAAAATGTTTGATCAATGCATCCTTCCAGTTCTCACATATGGTGCAGAGACGTGGACCTTAACTAAAAGAGATATACAAAGGCTGCAAACAACTCAAAGATGCATGGAGAGGTGCATGCTTGGGTAACCAGGAGAGATAAGAAGAGGAACTTGTGAATCAGAAAAATGACAAGAGTGGAAGACATCATGATCAGAATTAAATCCCTGAAATGGCAATGGGCTGGACATACTGCCAGAAGTACAGACCATTGATGGACAGCCAAAAATTTAGATTGGATTCTAAGGGACAGGAAAAGCCCAGAAGAAGATCATACGGGAGATGGGTTAATGAAATTCGGAAGTATGCAGGAGTAACATGGAGGAGACTGGCATAAGACAGACCATTGTGGAAGAAACTTGGAGAGACCTTTGTCCAGCAGTGGATTGACGATGATGATGATACAATCCTATAATTCTTCTCTTAGTCTATACACATATCAATTTAATAAAATAAATATTGAGGCATAATTTTTACTTAAATAAAGAGAGGGTAGTATAGCACACTTGTATAAGTAGTATAGCATATACACTGAAGAGCAATTCAATTAGAGATACCTGTCTAGTAACGTATAGCACCACATTTCGCCCTGATGACGGTGGTGATTCGTGTTGGCATGGACTCAACAAGACACCGGAAGCGATGGGAAGCCATACGGATTCACGACCCCTGAACAAGCTCCCACAGTTCACAAAGATTTGATGGAGGTAGTCAGAGCCTCGAACATCTCTCTCGATGGCATCCCAGATGTGCTCGATGGGATTGAGGGCAGGCGACGTAGCTGGCCAAGGAAGCGAGGTCACGTCGGTGGAGTGTTCATCCAACCATTCGGATACAATTCGGGAGCGATGGCACGGTGCATTTTCTTGTTGCAGTATGAGGTCCCCAGTGGGATGTTGAAGACGCACAAACAGGAGCAAATGGTCGTCCAGGATATCCCGGTAACGTTGACCTGTGAGGGACGATGTCGCACGTACCAGGGGTCCCATTTCAGTCCACGTAAGCAGTCACCAGATGAGAATGCCACCCCCACCAGCTTGAAGAGTATCCTGCTGGCAAGAAGGATCCATCGCTTCATGTGGTTTGCGCCGTACTCATATCCTGCCATCCACATATACCAACGTGAATCTCGACTCATCAGTCCAGGCAACATTTTTCCACATGTCTAGGGTCCAGTAGCGATGTTCCCGCGCTCATGCTAATCTTTGCACCCTATGATGTGCGGTCAGAAGCGATACCCTTCTGGGACGATGGCTTCTGTACCCCATAGTGAGGAGATGATTCTGGATGGTTTGGCTGCTTACACGTTTTTGTGCACCCGAGTTAAATTGCCGAATGATTTCTTGCACTGTGGCCCGTCTATCCGCTGCTACAATACGAGCTAGCCGACGATAACCCCGTTCATCCACACGCTGTTGTCTGTTGTGCACGGCATTTGGCCCTTGCAGGGATGGTTTTACCGGATTCGATGTACTCACGGTGCACCTGTGACACAGTGGCTCGTGAAAATCACAGTGCCTGCACGACTTCCGAGATGTAGTGACCCATCGTCGGGCTACGACAATTTGCCCACGATCAAATTCGCTTAGATCCTTCGTCTTACCCATACTGCGTCCGACTCTTACTGATTGACGTCACATCACTTCTTATATTGTGGGATCACTGCATACTTCATGTTTCCGTTTACAGGGCCGCCCACAGCGCCACATTTGCATAACGCCAGCTGTGTCTAATTCACTTGCTCTTCAGTATAAGTCAGTACAATACCTGAAAAATGGGAAGTATTAAAGAGAAGAATTTTGTGGCCAAATCAAATGTGACAGATAAAATTCAACATACACTGGCGGAAAGTGAAAAAAGAACACCAAGAAGGAGACGTCTGATACCAACGAAATTTATACAGCATAATAACGGAATACAGAGGATAACATGATCAAAACATTATGGCAAAATACAGCTGTATTTGCTGGTAAACTGAAAAATAACATTTCCATGTAACATGGTTAGTACGAGGTTGAACCGCCATGAACTGCATCACACTGTGCAATTCTGGCATGGAGTCTGTCGTACAGATGTTGGATGTAAGTTTGGGGTATTGAGTTCCAAGCATCCTCAACCTGGACGCGTAAATCGGGGATGGTCGTTGCTGGCCGTGGAGACCGGATATGTCGTTGTCCCATAAAATCCGACACGTGCTCAATGGGGGACAAATCCGGTGAACGTGCAGGCCATGGAAGTTGTCTCACACCCTGAAGTACATGTTGCGTTGCACGTGCCGTGTGTGGGCGTGCGTTATCTTGCTGGAAAACACCACGATGGACCGACCTTACAAAGGGCACAACAACAGGCTGAATGATGTTGTTGATGAAGGAGGTGCTGTTTAACGTACCCGGTACAAACACTAGTTTTGTACGGGAGTGATAGCTGATCGCTCCCTACACCAGAACACCAGGGGTAGGCCCTGTGTGTCGCTGGCAGGTGCAAGAAGGGTGGAGACGCTCCCCTGTGCGTCTGCGAACACGCATACGGCCATCGGAGGCTCCCAAGCAGAATCTGATTTCATCGCTGAATACGACAGATCGCCATTGCTTTCTCCAGAGCATACGTTGGCGAAACCACTGCAGCCGTTCCTGACGGTGGGCTGGAGTCAGAGATACACATGCCAGAGGCACACGTGCACGTAGTCCTGCATCTAGTAGACGGTTGCGGATTGTTCGCACAATCACCTCAGGTGCAACGGCAGCTCGGATTTGCGTCACAGTGGATGTTGTGCATGACAACGCCGCTCTTCTTATGCATCGATCGGTCCGCTCATCAGTCTGTGACTCCCGGTTTCACGTCTTCTCGTGTGGGAATGTTCCTTGGACCATCTACGCCACCATCGTACCACCACCGATACTTCCCGTCCAATTCGCTCCGCAATACGACGATACGACCACCCGGCCTCGCGGAGGCCGACTATATGACCTCGCTCAAAGTCCAATAACTGCTGAAATCGTACACGTCTTGCATGTCCAGGCATTGCAGGCTCTTCAGGGTCTTCGCACGTGTCCGTACGCCGACGACTGATTACATTCACTTCGCCGTACTCCTTGAATACTACCGACAATAATTTGCATATTATGCCGTGCTGTGGCGTAAGCGCTCACCGGTTGCTCCTGAAATTAACATCACACCTACGTAAACTCGACCCCATTAACATATGTAAATTTCATGATCGTCCGCCAATTCCTTCTTGCTGTTCTTTTTCACTTTCCGGCAGTGTATGTGCAACATACAGTGAAAATTAATTTTCAAACTCGGAAACCCTACCCGAAAATTGTTTCTAGCTACGGCCCTGCTCATTTTTAAATTGGGGGAGGAGGATTTTACACATGGGCAGCCTGGTTGATGGATGCAATATTCCGTTGATTAACTCAATTTGTCATTTGCTGTTGCCACTGATTTAGCCTGTTTTAAGATGGAGAGAAATGTTATTGCCCTTCAGCAATGACCCTAAGATATTGTGCTATTACAAAAATAATACATAGTTAATTTATGCATACTACACTGCTGGCCACCCAAAATGCAACACCAAGGAGGACACGAGATAGCAAAGCTAGATTTTTTTTTTTTTATTGGAGGTTTAACGACCACCGTGAGCAACTCAATGGGCTATAAGCAGTCGCCCGTCCCTAATTTAGGGTCACTGGTTCCAGGGAAGGGAGAGAGCCAGTGCCGTAAGACAAACACAACATCCATGCCTCACCGGGGTTCGAACCCAGACCCCTTACGGACGAATTATCAGAGGCCAGCGCCTTAGACCACTGCGCCACCGGGGCGGCTAGCTAGATTTACTGGACACATAACAGATACACAAATGAAATGATTGGGAGCCGCCCCGGTGGCGCAGTGGTCTAAGGCGCTGGCCTCTGATAATTCGTCCGTAAGGGGTCCGGGTTTGAATCCCGGTCAGGCATGGATGTTGTGTTTGTCTTACGGCACTGGCTCTTTCCCTTCCCTGGAACCAGTGACCCTAAATTAGGGACGGGTGACTGCTTATAGCCCATTGAGTTGCTCATGGTGGTTGTTAAACCTCCAACCAAAAAAAAAAATATTCCGTGCTGAGTATTACAGAACAGTTTGTTGACATTCACTTCATAGTAAAGCATTTGAATAAATCATAATTGCAGGAAGGAAAACAAAGCTTGTTTACCTCTATTTCAGTGCCTATCCTGTGCTATGTTCTCCTTTTTGATCTTTTACAAGATAATTTGAAAAAATGTTTATGTAGTCTTACCTTAGCAAAAAAAAAAAAAAAATAGCTTGAGGTCAAAGAAAAATTGAGGTAAGAAATGAGTTTTTGCATACATGCATCTGTTAGAGGGAGCGAACGAGTGATATATTAAGTGTTCATTTGCTTCATAAGAACATACAGTGTTTTTTTTTTTTTTTTTTGATTGGAGGTTTAACGACCATGTGAGCAACTCAATGGGCTATAAGCAGTCGCCCGTCCCTAATTTAGGGACACTGGTTCCAGGGAAGGGAGAGAGCCAGCGTCGTAAGACAAACACAACATCCATGCCTCACCGGGGTTCGCACCCTGACCCCTTTTGGACGAATGATCAGAGGCCATCGCTCAGACCACTGCGCCATAGAGTGTTTACTGAGGCATAGAAGTGTTTGGTTAGAAAATTAGATGCGATAAAGTGCTGTTATTCTTTCAAATTATATGTAGCAATAGCTTTCAAAATTAGTTTATGAATACAACAGCACTGCAATTAATAATAGATATAAAGAGCTCCTCGTGTCTAAAGAAAATTTGTGATAGTTTTGTAAACATGATATCTGCAGAACCCTTTTTTATTTTATGCGATATTCATTTTTCATGAGCTCATGGGATAAAAATAATTTTCAATAAAACAATTCGAGGAACAAAATCGGGTGATTAACGGTAATATGAAAGAACGGGAATGCGGTATATTTAAATTCATAGGAGGAAAAAGTTTCCAACTGGTGTTTTTCAGCAAATTAAAAAAATGTGAGACAATGCAAATACTTCATCTTTCCACAGGGTAGGAACACACATACATACTAGGGGTGTTCAAATGAAAAGGTACGGAACGTCATAAGAACGTAACCGTTAACATATTTGCCTATGCCGCTATGGGAGAACGTAGCGACACATCTAGGGATGCGATTGGAGTCGCCGGCGTGGATCGGAGCATGCGCGGGCGCCCGCATGCGCAGGCAAGGTGTTGCTCACCGTCTTTTTCGACGTCCAAGGTCCACTACTTGTTGAATTCCTCCAGCACAGACGAACCATTAACTCCGATGTGAACTGTGAGACACTCCGAAGCCTACGCAGGTCCATCAAAAACAAAAGACCGGGGCTGCTCACGGAGGGTGTGGTTCTGCTCCATGATAACGCGCGTCCACACGTCTCCAGGGTCACACACGGGGAACTGGCCAAGTTCCAGTGGGAGCAGCTTGACCATCCGCCCTACAGCCTGGACATGTCACCCTGCGATTTCCATGTGTTTGGTCCCTTGAAAAAACATCTGAAAGGGAAGCGCTTCCACTCGGACGACGAACTCAAGGGCGCTGTGCAGGACTGGGTCTCGTCACGGCCACAGGAATTCTGGGAACAAGAAATACTTCGGCTCGTTAATCAATGGGATCGTTGTGCTACGGCCTATGGTGTATACTTTAAATAAAGTCTTCATTTATACCCACAGTGTCGTTTCGTACTTTTTCATTTGAACACTCCTTGTAGATAGGTGTTTACGCAGAGATCCTTGGAGGCTTTTCACCATGTTTTGGGTTATCTTATTCAAAAAATGTGATTAAAAATTTTAATTCATAAGAGGAAATAGTTTCTATCTGGTGTTTTTCAGCAAACTAAAAAAAATGTGAGGCAAGAAATACATTTTTTCTTTCCACAGGGGAAGAACAGCAAGTCGGTTTTTACAGGGGTGATTGTCGAGGAATTGTATTTGCATTTTAGTGCTCCCATGCCCAATTTAGAAATTCTGATGTCTCAAAAGACGCAGTTTTTGAAATTTTTAGCATCCCATGCTCGAAAACTTCAATTGCAAACAATCCTTTGGCCCCAAATGTGACTGTTTAGATGTCGAACATGTGAACATGTGTTTCGTGGTTTCATTTTTTGAACACTGAATACAAAAAATTGAAATAAACAGGAGAGGGTGTTCAAAAATTGTTAACAGTCCTATATTAAAACCAAAAAACATTGTTCTATAGATAATTATTATATTTTGAACATGTTCCATACATAATTATTATATTTTTTCCCTTCTTACTTATAACATATATTCGTTCATACTGGGAAAAAACATCATCTATGCAATTACAGCCAAAGACATTATGAACAACAATGAGCAAAACATTTAACTTACTTGTGAAAATACCCGTTTTTTATGTCGGCCGTTATGTTGTATCTATGTCTAAAACAGTACCTGATCCAAACCTGACAATATTTATTTTTTATGAGAACTATTTAAAGCACGATTTGCAACACGCACGCAACCAGCATATGCTCAGGAACAGCTTCCACTCCTCACTAATGGCAAAACATCCGGTTTTCAAAAACTCATGGAAGTAGCTAGGTATTTACCAGTCTATTCTCTCCAAGGTCTTTGGCTATCTCTTGGTCTTTCTCACCAAGTACTCGTGGTTACAGATGGCGCTGCTGTCTCAATTGCTACTCGTTGCCTCTGAAGTGCAGCATTACGTCTGCCAGTCTTATTGTCTCCAAGGTCTTTGGTTTCGCTGGCTTCATTTTGATCACACGAGGGAAACGGCGGAACCTTACTCCATCTATTCTAACCTCCTTAATGGGAACTTTACATCTCCCCAACCATTCATGCCTAAAGTCACGTGATCCGACGGAGAAATGTCGGGACCATTGTGCCTCAGTGATTGTCACTACCACTGTTTGGTGTTTCAGAATATATGGCCTATAGTTTCACGCAAAGTTCTACTGACAAGGAGATCTGGAGAGTGGATATATCTTATTCTAACACACTTGGTTGTTCCACCCTCTCTCTCTTTTTCAGCTCCTGGTATTACAGCACTGGCTCTCTTCCTTTCTTGCTGGAACCCGTGGCCTTAAATTAGAGACAGGCGACTGCTTATAACCCAATGAGTTGCTCACAGTAGTCATTGAACTTTCAATTAAAAGAAATCCCTTGGTTGACACTTATGATGTTCAGTGAACACTTATTGGCTTCTGTAATTTTTTTCTTTTCTTTCTGATTGATACATATTTGCAACCGCAGAGTACCAAAGTCTAGGAAATAGGAATAAAGGCGGTTTTATACTGATCTTGGAGCTTCACACACACACACACACACACACACACACACACACACACACACACACACACACACACACAAAACTGACAGAGCAAAAAATGTCTTAACATAGAAAGTTGTTTACAAAATTTTGAGATCAATTTAGCAAGTTAAAATATGCTGTTGTTCTTGTATGCTAATGCAGCACGTCATTTTGCAGAAATAGTGGTCCCGTTGTTTTTAAATTGTTGAAATATTTTTGCAGTTTCATTCCAGAACATCGTAGATTAGCGGATCGCATTGTTTTTAAAACAAAATTTGAGTTTTGATTAAAAAATTATGCATATTCTCTTCCCCAGTGAAATGAGATAAAATTCCTTTTTCCCAGAGAAAAGGAAAAACTTGTTTTCTTGTTTTCATGAGATGTTAGTGTTGAACTCAATTTCACATATTCTGTATTTCATGTCAGTCCTTCAGAAATTTTTAATCCTCTATCATAAAAGCTTTTATCTGTGGTATTTTCCTCCAAGATTAGTTCCTGCAGTTTGTGAGTGATCGCTTACTTTTTTTCTTGAAATAAAATCCCAACAATGACATTGTGTACATCACAAAATCATTAAATCAGAAAAACCTTTTGTTGTTTAATCTAAATTCTCCTCGCATACCGTTAAAAATTTTATGAAGTATGTTTTGAAATCATGGAAGGTGCTCTTCTGTTGTTTTTTTTTATTTTATTTTAATGACTGACTTCATTTAAAGTTTTCTTCATGTCCTCTTGGAAGTGAAACACACAGGATACCATTATGCTTGTTACATGCAGACGACACAGTTAATTCCTGGTGTCATTCAGTATTTAATTCATGATTGTATGCAGTAAATGCTACCAAAAGAGATTTTTTTAAGTTACTGTGAAGCCAAAAAATAAAATCTAATATTTTCCCAATATGGAGTCCATAAAAAAATAATCTTGAGGCAAGGAAACCACTTAAGACATGATTTTAAAAAAGTGAAATTTTTTTTTCAGATATTGTCCCAGACGTGCCCTAGTTAGTACAAGAAAGGATCTTCAAGAGTGTTAAGTCTACTTAACAAGTTCACAAAAGAATCTGGTTTCTCATGACATATGCAGTTTGACAATACTAAAAATTCTGTCCAATGTGGTGGATGATGCAGGAAATTAATGATGGAAGACAAAATTTCAATGAATATGCTCCTAGGTATTGGTGAAAAACCTCATATGCATGATGTATGTTCCGAGCAATCAACACAAAAAACTGGGATTTCTGACCATACACCCCTTCATAGAAATGGAAAGCTTCCTCAGCGTGATGCATTTTCAAAGAAATTCGTGCAGGAACATTACCTATCCAAGCATATGCTTCATTCTACAACTTCAAAAACACATAAGTGTGATGTGTGTTCCAAGCAATTCACACGGAAAGGTGCCCTTTTCCAGCATACGCTGCTTCATACCGGTGAAAAACCTCATCAGTGTGATGTGTGTTCTAAACAATTCACACACAAAGGTGCACTTTCCCAGCATATGCTCCTTCATACCTGTGAAAAACCCCATCAGTGTGATGTGTGTTCCAAGCTATTTACGCGGAAAAGTGACCTTTCCAGGCATTTGCTCCTTCATACGGGTGAAAAACCCTATCAGTGTGATGTGTGTTCCAAGCAATTCGCACAGAAAGGTGCACTTTCCCAGCATATGATCCTTCATACAGGTCAAAAACGCCATCAGTGTGATGTGTGTTCCAAACAATTCACACACAAAGGTGCACTTTCCCAGCATATGCTCTTTCATACAGGTGAGAAACCTTATCAGTGTGATGTGTGTTCCAAGCAATTCACACAGAAAGGTGCACTTTCTCAGCATATGCTCCTTCATACAGGTGAAAAACCTCATCAGTGTGTGGTATGTTTCAAGCAATTCACACAGAAAGCTGTTCTTTCCCGGCATATGCTCCTTCACACAGGTGAAAAACCCCATAAATGTGATGTTTGTTCCAAACAATTCACGATGAAATGTTACCTTTCCTCGCATATGCTCCTTCATACAGGTGAAAAGCCTCATCAGTGTGATGTGTGTTCCAAGCAATTCACTTGGAAAGGGCACCTTTCCAGGCATTTGCTCCTTCATACGGGTGAAAAACCCCATCAGTGTGATGTGTGTTCCAAGCAATTCAGACAGAAAGGTGCACTTTCCCAGCATATGATCCTTCATACAGGTCAAAAACGCCATCAGTGTGATGTGTGTTTCAAGCAATTCACACAGAAAGGTGCACTTTCCCAACATATTCTCCTTCATACTGGTGAAAAACCCCATCAGTGTGATGTGTGTTCCAAGCAATTCACGCGGAAAGGTGACCTTTCTCAGCATATGGTCCTTCATACAGATGAAAAACCTCATCAGTGTAATGTGTGTTCCAAGCAATTCACACGGAAAAGTAACCTTTCCCGGCATACGCTCCGTCATACTAGTTAAAAACCTTGTAAGTGTGATGTGTGTTCCAAGCAATTCACACAGAAAGGTCACCTTTCCTGGCATATGCTTTTTCATACAGGTGAAAAACCTCATCAGTGTGATGTGTGTTCTAAGTAATTTCCACAGAAAGGTGCACTTTTAAAGCACATGCTCCTTCATTCATGTAAAAAATCTCATCAGCGTGCTGTGTGTTCGCAACAATATAGAGAGAAAGTTGAACTTTCCCATCATATGCTACTTCATACAGGTCGAAATTCTCTTAAATGTGATGTGTGTTCCAAGCAGATCACACAGAAAGGGGCATTGTCCCAACATATAGTTTTTCATACATGTGTCAAAACCTCATAGGTGTGATGTGTGTTCCAAGCAATTCACACGGAAAGGTGCACTTTCCTAGCATATGCTGCTTCAAACAGGTGAAAAACCTCAATCTGATGCTTGTCTCAAGCAATTAACAAAGAAAAATTACCTTTTGAAGCATACAGTCCTTCACATGGGTGAAAAACCTTAGTATGGTAAGCAATTTACATGTAAAAATACATTTTCCAGGTATCTTTTCTTTCATATAGTCGTAAAACCTCATCAGTGTTGGTTGTTCAAAGCAATTCACACAAAATGTATCCATTCACACCAGCAAACCTCATCAATGAGATATCCTTCAATCAATTGCCACCAAGAGGTAGCCTTTAAAAGCATATGCTCGCCAATGTGGGTATACTGCAGGAAATTCACAAAGACGATTTTTGAAGGCAGATACTCGTTTACATTGGTGAAAAACCTCTTCAGTATGTAGCCGCATTGTTTGAAGGCATTTACACTTGTAAAACATCTGTTGAAGCATACACTCCACCATAGAAGTAATAACAACAACTGGATAACATAATTCCAGAAATTTTCTAAATGCTTTCTTTCTTCAGCATATGCATTAATGAATGTATTAGGCATTGAGGGATATTAAATACTCGTAGATATTATGACCTTCATACACCCACACTTTATTTTAACGATTGAAGTCTAGCTGTTGAACCTGTGAGACTGAATTATTATAAGTTAATATGTAGTTAAAGGTATTGAGAGTACTAATTTATTCAGGTGAAATTTTCAAGGAAAAAATATGTACCTAATTCAAAGTTTAATTTGACAGAGAATATGAAGGAAAAATTTCAGCTGCAGGATGCATTTTAAAGATTTTTGCAGAAAAATTACCTGTAGTCATGGGGATAAGAACAAACGCTGTGGCGATCATGCCCTCTCACTGCCTCCGTAATTTTCGAGGCTCATCCAAAGATGTGCTGTGGCGGTCGTTGAATGAGTCCCCCAAATCAGTGATCATAGTTTGTTTTGTTTGTTTTCACAATCCACTTAGAAACTGAGTGTTAATATCCGTTCTAAAAACAATAATGAAAAATTTAGAATTCTTTTCTAGAGCAAAGCATGTTGCTGCAAGAGGCAAAGGTCCACTCTTTTTCATAATTCTTGTCTATAAAATGCTCATAGTAGCATGACCCAAATATTTTTATCTGGACAGAAGCCTTGGATGATGTCAAAGCAGTGCTGGGGCAGGCTTTCTACAGCATTCATTCACATCCCCATGCTTTTAGGTAAATTTTACAGTAAAAAATCTTTAAGATGTGTTGTAAAGCTATATTGTTTACCCCATTTTCTATCAAACAGCATACTATACAGTAAAATATGTAAACAGTTTTTTTCTCAATTTTTTTACCCAAATAATTTAGGTCAATAAACTACACCTTTGCAAATATGTGGATGTAATAAGATCATTTAGTTAATCTTTTAGAAGATGGATACTTTACTTCCTTTTTTATGAATTTTAATTAATCCAGTGCATCCATTTTGCTAATCTACTTTGTTTTGAACTCAACATTTCTGCCAACGGTAGTAATATTTCACAGTTTTGTAGGAATATAATTTCTTTTATTGGAGGTTTAACAACCACAGTTAGCAACTCAATGGGCTATAAGCAGTTGCCCATCCTTCTTTTGGACGAACGATCAGAAGCCATTGCTTAGACCACTGAGCCTACGTGGCGGCTCATATAATTTCATCGAAGCCATGTTAAGTAAGCTGTGCAGGGAAGCCAAAATCTAGTTTGTTTACATCTGAGGACTAGGCAGCAGGTATAATGCATAGCTGTGCCCACTCGTATGGTTAAGAGGAAACACAGCTACCATATAAGTGGGAGCAGTCAGAAAACTATCACATGACATTTGTAGATCAAAACCTGATAATTGTGCATTTTATGAAAAATGTATCATTGTGACTTTCTGGGAATAAGTCAAAAAGTCAAAAATATAAGACGTTTTTAAGATTTTTTTGGCAGTTGTATTGCACCTTCAGTCATTATGAATAATTAATAAGTGATGACTAGGTGTAAAGAAACTGGCTGTCTGCAATCCTGCTAATTATGCTTTTTATAATAACGTAAGGAACTGTAAATCGCTTCCGTACACAAGTCTATTACAAACCCACTTCCGTTCCCAAACTGATGCTCCGTAGTTCATTCTGCCCTGCTGATTACAAGACAGCTTTCTTCCGTTCTCGAATCAAAAGAGCATTTGACATCTCCTCCGATGTTCCTTCTAGACTAAGTGAATTAAAAAAAAGCGTTATCAATTTGGCCACTTAGGCAGGATACGATCCGAACATGGTACATAGATATATCGAAAGAAATAAAAAGAGGCACGCCAATCTTTCTATGCAGCGGCTACGCTCTCTGGGATCTATTCCTTACGTACCAAATGTTTCCTATAAACTCAAGAACGCGCTCAGAAAGATGAACCTCAGTGTTGGCATAAGATCTCCGACATCTTTATATGCTATGCTTAAGCGAAATACTGACGAGCTCCCACTTTCCAATGAAGCAGGTGTTTTTGCCGTCCCTCTACAATATCCGGATGGCTCCAAGCAATACTACATTGGGATGACCAAGCGTTCATTTAACATTAGAGTTAATGAGCATAAGAGGAACATAAAGAATGGCAAATTAACCACGGCCCTATACAGAGAAGTCCAGTTCAAGTCCGCCGATCCTATGTTGGATGACATAAAGAAATTAGCTGCCTACTCTACTCCTAAATCCACTGCTATTTGGGAAACATTGGAGATAATTACCAATGATGAGGCCTGCAATGATAGCGTGTCGCTAGAATTACAACGAATTTGGAACCAATTCTTCAAATAATGAATGCCTTTTGTTTTCCTCCAAGGATTCCGGATGCAAAACGAACATGATGCCTCGCGCTTTTATTGAATAATTGTGTTCGCATCTCTTCGTTTATTGTCAAGTCAAGTCACTGCATTCAAATTGTTGAAATGTTCTATTATGCAGTTTGCTGTCTACCTTCCTTGAGAAAGACATCTGGTTGATGTGCGAAAGCTTGGAAATCTTGATTTTATCTACGCCAATAAATTTGGATAACTAGTATAGTTGTACTATCTTATATGCTTTTCATATTTTTTTCGTGAAGTTGCATGAATGCAGAAACATAAGGCATGTCATTTCTGCTCTCAGGAATGTATGAGTACCAAAATGAATGTACTATTTATACAGAATTCATAAAAGCAGCTGTGTGTGCATCGTCTACCCAAAGACTAAGTTATTTTGAATTGAATTTGAGAAAAACTGGCCTACAATGAGCCCATATTTAGTGAGATCCAAAATTTGAGCAAAACAGGAATTTTTGTTTGATGTAATGTTAATTCAAAGCTAATTTGATCATTTTTAATGAACAAAATCGAATGAAATCCCCGGATTTAGCAATTAAGAGAAGAGCAAGATATTACTTGTTTAGAGTGATCTTTTTTTAAGGGAATCTTCACCACAACTTAACTCTAAACAAGTAATAGCATTTAATGAAATTTCAAATTTAATGGGACAGGAAAAATCTGCTGCACACTGTCCTGGAATTGAGGAAAAAATATGGTGGCATACAAGATGAAATTGCAACAGTCTATTGGAATCTCTGTGTTAATAGAAGAATGTTGATAGAAAAGCAATGGGAATGTGTACATCAAATGCTCAACAAAGGAGTTTTTCAAGAGAATCTCCATCACAACTTCAAGGGTGCTATGCCTTGGGAGTATTGTGTCAAAAGCAGGGCTCGACAAATATGTTCTAGATCTAGGAGCCAGCTCCAAAATTTAGGCACCAGGTGAAACGAAGTCAATAACGCATGAACAAAAACATGTTTGGTTATGACTCTGGAACAAAAAGAGGTAAACCATATTTTTTGTCAATTTTTTTCTTTTACCCAAACCACTTATTGTAAAATAAAGTTCCAATTTGCTTCATAATTTTCTTTTTCCGTTCTTTCAGTAGACGATCTCAAAAATTAAAATTTCATATTTCAATTTTATTAAAATACTATTTGCAGATGTCATATTTTGTACATATTATTTTAAAGTACCATTTTTTTTATTTACTTTTTTTTGTATAATCTGTGAACCATAAAATTCAGAAATTTTTTTTGTTCGTGAGATCCACAAGATTGTATAATCCAAAGGCTGTGAAAAAAATATACCACGTATAATCTGCCGCGGCATATGATCTGTAGATCATGAAATTCTGAGAAAAACAAGTTTTTCCTTTGCATAATTTGTGGCAGCATGTCTTAGACCATGAAATTAAAAAAAAAAAAAAGGACCATCCATACCTGCCAATGGACTATTTTACGAAATGATCCATCTCTTTGTAAAAAACAAATATGGGCCTCCACAAAACATTACAACAAACAAAGACTCTAATGAAAAAAACTTAACTCGTGCAAAATACAAAGTTGATTCTCCAGTAAGGTTCGAAACTTCCACCAGTAAAAATCAGTAAGATGCGTTCAGAATTCGACGATGCTTGACAGACAGGAAATCAGAGCAAGTGAATGCGCAGTGCACAAACTTCCACTTACTATATGATCCTACTTACTGCCCCTAAAATTGCAGTTTAATGAGAAGATAAGACCAAAGAAGCGGGAAGGGGTTGAATATTTAACTGGTGAAAAATCTAAACAGACAGCAAGAACGCATACTACTGATAGTTTGTCTTTTATTGACTCTGCAACTTCACAGCACCGCTGCTTAATTTTTCTTTCTGCTGATATCATTCTCTCCCTACTTCTTCATTGTCACTTATCTTTTCTTGTTTTTTATGCCCTCTGATAAAAACCCTCAGTCTGAGGACCCTGAGTGCATGATTTTAAAGCTTCAACTATTTTAGATAAATGGTGTAACTTTGGGAATATTAATACTTTTGAACACCATGCATCAATTTTTACAAATTTTCGTCACTCCCGTTTTCGGGAATTTTCTTCTTCCTTTATCAAGATTAAATGTAAAAACTTAAGAGGTAGGGGGTGGGGGCCATTTAACAGCACTGGTGAGTGGGAACATCACGGGGGGAGGAGGGCGAATAGCGATTACGGGAAATCCGTCCGACTTCCGGTTTTGGAAATTTTTCTCCTATTTTCAAGCTGAAATACAAAAATTTATGTAGTAAAATAATAGTTCAAAATACTAAACAGAAATAACATCGTGAGAAAAAAGAAATAATGATTACGGAAAAAATCTGAACTCCGTCGACTTTCCGTTTTCGAAAGTCTCGTAAAGGTGAAATCCGTCCTCCTCCGACCCCCCCCCGACCCCCCCCGACCCCCCGTTCAAATTCTGTTTACTTGTGCATGGATCTCCTGAGTGGCAAAAATAACGAAAAGGCGGAATTTCTCCAACTTGTGGAAGGATCTCATGCCTCAAAATTAGGAGGAAATTTCCGTTCCGTCTAACTTCCGTTTCCGCAAAATCTTGCCTAGGCTACAGCTTCAAGCTGAAATACGAACATATATGCCTTAAAATGGTAAATAACAAAAATACTAGACACAAACGCAACATTGGGAGAAAAAATTACGATCAGGGCAAATTCTTTTTACTCCATTTAACTACTGTTTTAGAAAGTTTTGAAACAAAATATCGTCCCCAGATGGAAAATGATTCTTTCCCACCCCCATTTTTTTTTTTTTAAACAAAATGAAAATTCATAAAATCCGTAGTCAGACAACAAAATTCGTAGAAACTACATACATTCCGTAATAATTGGCATGTACGACAGTCATATAATCTGCACCTATCATGTTAATCGTGAATAATAATTTTTGGCAGAAAACTGCGATTCACAGGACCGCCTCAGAAATCCAAAGATGTAAGAAAGAAATGATCGTCTTATTGAAAAAGTAACTGTCATTTTAAAGTACTTCTGTGCTACTTTTAGCTAAATAAAGAACTAAAATTGCTAGCTGTTGCTGCATTACCGTAGTTCATTAGTTACACTAAAAGCATCCATTGAAATTGCGGACAGTCCATAACATTGTCTTATTTCTGGATGCATTTTAACTGAATAACAAAAGTAAAAAAAAAAAATTCTTAACTAACACAACTAGCGCACCAAAACTAGGCAATGCGATTCGTAGAAAAGTTACATGCTACGGAATAGCTTTGCGGGATTCCCAATAGTAGCGGATTCTCACACCATGTAGGCTTCTGCATGCACGAATAGTAACGCCTTCCTTGCGTCATATTTTCTGTCAAAATGCTTCTAAATTACAAATATATATAATATATATATATTCTTACAATCTCTTTGCGGTCTTTTATTTCACCGTTACGTTATATTTTTTCTGTTACCGCATTTTTGGTACTTTCCCAATAACACCACCTCTCCTGACAATTACCTTCCTGACTTTTTTAAACGTTGCATTGCTTTTTTTCCCCCTTTACTGATCTCTGCAGTACCTAAATTTATAACTTTTTTAATAGATAACTTATGGATTATACAACAGAAATTACAGTATTTACTGCAAATTACGAAATTTCAAGTAAGACGAAAATTAGGCGCCACAGCCCTAATTTTAGGCGCCCAAGCGACCTGGCACCCGGGATTTGTCGAGCCCTGGTCAAAAGAATCAAAAGTGTGTGCCCTACTCCAAGGCAAAAAGGGGATGGATAGGAATCATGCAATACCTTAAATAGATTTCTTTGCAATGATTGCAGAAAGGGATAGAGGAGTAATGGCATGTGGGTGTCACCTAATGGGAAACATTATATACCATTTCCTGGAATTGCCTTCTATGACCCTTACAACCTCCAAGTGAGCATTGCCTTGTGAACATCAATGCTCCTTTTACATCATGTGTGTATTTAAACAGTGGCCAGTCATGTTGCATCCAGCAGAAAATCCTGAACATTCATAAGTGACAAAATGCATAAGAGAAAAGTGTTCTGTAAATGACAAAGTAGCCATTATCAAAGAGCTACATTATGTGTGTATTTTAACAGTGGCCAGTCTTATGTTGCATCAAGCAGAAAATCCTGAACATTCATAAGTGACAAAATGCATAAGAGAAAAGTGTTCTGTAAATGACAAAGTAGCCATTATCAAAGAGCTACATCACATGTGTGTATTTGAACAGTGGCCAGTCTTATGTTGCATCAAGCAGAAAATTCTGAACATTCATAAGTGACAAAATGCATAAGAGAAAAGTGTTCTGTAAATGACAAAGTAGCCATTATCAAAGAGCTACATCACATGTGTGTATTTGAACAGTGGCCAGTCTTATGTTGCATCAAGCAGAAAATTCTGAACATTCATAAGTGACAAAATGCATAAGAGAAAAGTGTTCTGTAAATGACAAAGTAGCCATTATCAAAGAGCTACATCACATGTGTGTATTTGAACAGTGGCCAGTCTTATGTTGCATCAAGCAGAAAATTCTGAACATTCATAAGTGACAAAATGCCGAAGAGAAAAGTGTTCTATAAATGACAAAGTAGTCAGCATTGAACAGCTACAAAATGGAGAAAAAGTTTTACCATATGCTACAATATATGTGGATATGTAAAATAAGCATTTTCATATTTTTACTTGGTTGCTTTTTTCACTCCATAACTAGGGATCCCAGAGTCCCATAAAATACGGGATTGTCCCATTTTTGGCTAATACATCCCGTTGTCCCAAGAAAAGTCTTCGGGACAGCATTTTGTCCTCTATTTTAGAGTTCAAAACTGAAAAACAAAATTGATGAGTTACAATTTCTATTCTTTTACAAACATTTTTAAACCTCCACGGCAAGCTGACTGTTATCTCCTGTTACGCTATCTCCCACGTCTAACTCTGCGATCAATGCTCTCATTATGTAGGAACGCACAGCCATGGCAGATTGATATCGGGGGAGGGGAGGGCACTTGACCTAGACACCTGGTGGATACAGTCAGTAATCTAACCGCAGCAGAATTGTCCTCTTGGCCCACACCATTTTAGTACCTTGCTCCGAGAGAAACAGGTTGGTACTTGCAGAGTATTAATTACTGTACGGCTGCTGTTAAAATGTATAGTTTTTCAATTCTCCTGTGGCCCTGTTGAACGTTGAAAATGCTGAAAAGGAAGTGTGATTTTACAGACGCTTTAAAAATTGAATTTCTATTTCTAAAAAATCTACTAAATTGGGCGAGACAGATAGAGTGGAGTGTACGGTTTGTGGTTTTTTCTTGTTTAGCGTCAAGCATGGTGGAAAGTCCAACATTACCCAGTACATTGCTATGAAAAGACATAAATCTGCATCTCGAGCTAGTACAAGTGCAAAAGTCAGTGATTTCTTTACCAAGAAAGTAATAGTGGAAGTGGAAAAGAATCTTGTTGCAGAGGAAGCAACTTTTGTGTATCACACGTTTCCACAACCAAAGTTTTCGATCAACGGATTGTACATGTAAAATAATGCGTAAGTTATATGATAGAAAATTTATGTGTGGGCAAACAAAAACACAAGCATTAATTATAAATCTCTTGGCTCCATTTGCAATCAAGCAATTCAAACTGGAAATGGAGAAAGCAAATTATATATCTATCCTGATTGATGCTTCAAACCATGGTGCTTCAAAATTAGTACCATTGATGGTTCGATATTTCATTCCAGAAAAAGGTGTTAAAACTATGACATGATTCTTAAAAACAAACAATTGTTAAATGAAATTCATTCTTCAGAAAATTATTGCAAGATTTAGCAAGACTGATTGATTAATAAGAATAGTGATGAGTAAGAATAGTGATTAATAAGAATAGTTAGAATAATTTTGTAAGACTGGCATATGTGATGGATGTGCATACTAAACTTTCGCCCTCAGTCGTAAGTGTCCCGTATTTTTTTCCAATGTATCTGG
This sequence comes from Macrothele yani, assembly GCA_039090855.1. Classification (NCBI taxonomy): domain Eukaryota; kingdom Metazoa; phylum Arthropoda; class Arachnida; order Araneae; family Macrothelidae; genus Macrothele; species Macrothele yani. The sequence continues at coordinate 151,257,916 of CM077009.1, forward strand.
GATCCCTATCCATAACGGATTTAGCGAGTCCCCATATTTAACAAAGATTTCTGTCAGTCCTGGGTTTCTCCTTAAAAGTGGATTATGACACAGTGTTAGAATTAGAAATAAATTTTTTACTGGCTCAGTAGGCCACTAGAATTTGCAAACCACTGGTCCACCAAAATGCCTACTGGTTCGTGAAAAAAAAAATAAAAAAATTTAAAAACGTTTGTAATATATGTAGAAAATAATGTATCATTTCAATGGAACTATCTCCAATATTTGTTTTTAAACATTTCATTAGTTCGCAGCCTTAAAAGAAAACCATATAGGAAGGTAAAAGAAATAGAAATTCATTTTTTAATTTGTGACAAATTAGAAAAAAAACCCAACTTACTGGCCATCTGAGCCAGTAAGATAATTAGTTCAGTGGTCCAGTGGAAGTTTTATTGGCCAGTGGACCACTGGGTAATTCGAACACTGTGATGTATATCTATTCAGTTCGACTATTTTCATAGGTTAAATTAACGTGCTATTTATAATAATTTTAATGCTGCATATAAGCCAGTTCTGTTATAAACAGATCTGCAACTTACCTTTCATTGCTATTCCAAAGGTGTTTGTGCACATTTATTTTGTCTCTTGTGCTGTTCTCTTGAATAGTTTCAAAATTGAAATTTTTGAATGTAATGTTTAATACATGTATGAATGCATTTATGCATATTGCCAAAATAGATAGATGATGTGTAATATATTTATGGATGCATGTGCATGTGTGATGCTAAAAAAGACAATATAGATAATATTCATGTGCACAAATTGTTGTATGCTGATAACCTACTCCTGTTGGCAGAGAGCAAAAGTGAATTGGAGCACCCCGTAGCAAACTGGTTGAAGCACTGGTAATGACCATTTGTGTGAGAAGGGTCAGAGTTTGAATCCTAGTGAGGCATTGATAGTTTTTCTTATGGTACTGGCTCTCTGCATTCACTGAAAACAGTGGCCCTAAATTAGGGATGGAAGATAAATTTTAGCTCGTGGAGTTGCTTATGGTTTTCATTAAACCATCAGCCAAAAAAAAAAAAAAAGGAAGAAGATGATTTGCGAAGTATGTTGTGCTGGATGTATGAAGTTACCGTGAAATTCAAACAATGTATAAACAAATTAAAAAAGGAAGTATGGGTTTTGATTGTGGAACTTTTAGTACTGAATGCAAGATAAAAATGGCAAAGGGGTCATTCCATGCCATTTCAACAAGTGATGGTTGCTACATCTTTTTTAATTTTTTGCACAGTTGTTCATAAATCTTTAGATAGTTCAAAACTAATTTTATAAAAAAAAATAAAAATTGACCATTTACTGGGAGGTCCCTGGATGGCGCTTGGAACATCTCCATTTTTGGAGTTGCAAGTATTTACGCAAAGTGCTAAAACTTTTTCCCTAATTTAGCCAATTCAAAAGCCACATTATTCAGAATAAATTGCTGATTGTCTTGATTTACACTTTTTTATATTTGAGGTGTTTTAGAAATTTTTTCGGTGCTCAAAGTTGACTCTTAAAATTTACATTTTTTCAATTTCCGAGCCAAATTTTCACCAGGAAGGGGTCAAGTCAAAACACTCAAACCAATTTTATTGTGCAAGAACCATGGTAACAGTAGAAAACTGGTGTTTTGAGCTCTTCCAAGATTTTTTCACTGATAAAAATGGGAAAGTTTGAAATTTTTAGTTTTTCCAGTAACTACACTATCTACCAACAAGTAATTGGACACCCCTGCAATCGACGATATCAGCAGTCCTGATACATGTCATGGCTGCCGCCATTAAATATCATGTGGGAAACAAACACACAACCAGTCGCATGCAAGATGCCACGCAGTTCGGAGCTCTCTGATTTCCAGAAAGGTGTAATCGTCGGGTTTCACAGAAATGGCCGATCCATACATGACATATCCAGCTAGTTGAAGTACCCAAAATCGACAGTGGCCTACATGATTGACAAGTGGAAGATGAGAGATGACTGTCAGAATGTGCCCCCACCCGGCAGACCCACAAAACTGGGAGTTAGAGACCGACGGGTGCTGGCCAGAGAAATTCGGAAGAATCGCACCAAATCGATATCGATGGGCCACATCCGCGAGTAGTTTCAACAGGCATCCGGGAGTGTTCTTTTGATGAATACCATCCGTAAGGAAGCCCATCTACTCGATTATCATGGACGTGCTGCCGCCCACAAGCCTTTGATCACCAAGTCCAATAGCACTGCTCGGCTAATGTGGTGCAAAGAACGTCGACAGTGGACCGTTGAACAGTGAAAACAGGTTCTCTGGAGTGACGAATCAAGGTTCACCCTCTACTGTTCGGATGGCAGGGTCTGGGTTTGGCATCTGCCTGGAGAATGCCTCCTGCCAGAATGTATTGTGCCAACTGTGAAGTTCAGCGGCGGTGGAATTATGCTATGGGGGTGTTTCTCCTGGTATGGCACGGGACCCTTGGTCGCAATTCCTGGTAGACTCAACGCCGAGACCTACTGCACCATTTTGGATGACCATGCGCTTCCTACGTTGTGGCAGTTTTACGGGGTGGACCCATGTTACTTTCAGGATGACAATGTCACCTGTCATGTTGCGAGGTTCACCATGGCTTGGTATGGTGACAATGGGGTTAATTGAATGGACTGGCCTGCACGGAGCCAGGACCTTAACCCTATCGAGCACCTCTGGGACGAGTTGGAGCGTTGACTTAAGGGGTGCCCCCACCGTCCAAAATCAGTGAAGGAACTGACCTGTCTTCTCCAAGCCGAGTGGAAGAAAATACCGCTGGCCATCTTACAACGCCTGGTTGAGAGTATGCCTCGGAGGGTAGCAGCTGTAATCGCCGCTCGTGGAGGCTCCACCAATTATTGAAGGTGAATAAACTTTGTTTTCCTTTGCTATCACAGGTGTCCAATTACTTGTTGGTAGATAGGTATATCTCCAGTGGGGTACACTGTGAAAATCTGAATTTTATATCACAGGGACGTCTATTTGGTAACAACATCATACCAAAATTTGACCACTTTGTTTTGCCTAATAACGAAAATATTTGAGATTAAAGTTGTGAAAAAATCCACGTTTTTCCACTTGTTTTGAAGAACAATTTCAACTATCTTTCAGTATCTAATTGAAAGATAGAAAATGAAGGGAAATGTGTAATCTGATGTATGGCAGTGAAACCTGGGTAATACAAAAGAAACATAGAAGCTGTTTGTGTGCTGGAGAAGTGCGTTACTTATGGGGGGGGGGGGGCAAGACTCATTGTGTGAGGAATGAAGATGTGTTGCAATTGTGTAATGTGAAGCAAAATGTTGTTAGCAAGGTGGAGACTAATATGCTGCGGTGGTTTGGCCTTTTTGAAAGAACGAGTGATGCGATGCTTACTAAGAAAATCTTTTAAGCCAAAGTGGCAGGAAGGAAAGGTAGAGGAATTCCAAGGAAGTCATGGGAGGATCAGATTCAGGAGTGTCTGCATGAGAAAAAGATTATGATTATGAAGTATAGAAGATCTTGTGTACGGCGTGTGATGGATGTCAGTGAAGCCCAAGTTGTATGTCAAGATCGCTGTAAATGGAGAAGTTTGATACGGCAACAGTAAGTAAAAGTTATCTGGTAGTTTGTATTTCTTTGTGGAGCTAACCTCTGAATCTCAGAGAACAGCTTAGTGATATGTATGTATGTAAGTAAGAAAAATATGTACTGGAGGAAATATAGTGCAAAAGTGATAATTAGTGTACGAGTTTAAGGGGAGGAGTGGAGTGTATGTTGAAGGTTTCAGTTAGGTAAACATTAGCATTACAATTACAAGAAAAGATTTAATGAGAAACAAAAACTAGATGATTACTTACATGACTTGTTGCTTAGGATTCTGTTAATAATTAATTAAAAAATAATGAGCCTAGACTTAAATTTAAAAAATTAATTTGCACAAATCTTATAAATATGAATATTGAGCCACTTGAAAGTGACACATCTGCTTGGTAAATTTCAAGGTGTTTTTATTTTACCAAAATGATAATCTCTTAGTGAGTTTTTTTTTTTTTTTTTTGGTCTTGAGATTGATTTCTTGATCTTGTGATGTAACAATTCATTAAGTTCATTGCTCAACCTCAAATGTTCTATGTTCTTCCAGTGGCAGTTGACAACTCAGCAAGAGTAAGAACATGCAAAACATTTTCATATGACATCCAAACAGTGTCTCTTTTAGACTTTTCAAACAATGTCAATGGTCCCACTGGATAGAAGAAGTGGGCTTTGCATTCCTTCTCTGACTGCTGGATCTCAATCACATGTGCCAGCCACCAACAGGAATCGTAAATGCGTGTGGTATAATCCCTTTCTTTAAGCTCAAGAGAAATATCTGTTGAAAGTTTGGTGATATTCAGTTCCTCAAAGTCCTCCGAAGCTGATGTGATAAAGCACTTTATCCAGTTGCAGTCTACAGGTACAAATCCATGCTTCTCTCTAGTGTTAGGTACGTATCATCTCAGCATTAGCAAATCGTTCTTCCCGAAGTGCTTGACTCAACATCACTTTCACTAACATACATGAAGTATGTTAGTGAAAGTGATGTTGCGTCAAACACCATTACATATTTTTTTCATTAATTATGTGCCCTTTATGTTTTCTGCACAAAAAGTAAACATCTCACAAGGTGTCAGGATGTGATTCCCTGCTACTGCTTGAAGGCTTACCTCAAACACTAGCCATTTGACTGTCCCACCTTTTCCATGAGATGTCCCCAAAAAATTCTACTCTGCATCAAGATGGAAGTCTTTCTTATGATAACACAAGTTTGCAAAGTTATTTCTGTTCTTGTACTGTCCAGCTGCTCCATCTGAAAAATATGATTTTCTGTACAAAAGATTCCATGGTTTTGATCTCCACCAGCAGAGCTTTTTGAAAAGCGTATACTGTTGTGGTAATATGTTTCGTGCAGTCGCTGATTACACAAAAACTTTTTGATATCAGAGATTGATTGACTGAGTCTTTGTAGTACATTACAAAGGCATGTAAAGTTGATTGGTCATTTATGCTATGGAAACTTTGGATCTCATCTTGAATAACAAACAATGAGTTCTCAGAAAAATCCCCTATAACTATGCATTCATTACTTCCTAAACTATCTTTTTTGTGTTTTATGTAACAAGACTGTGCTTTAGAAATGAAATGGTGTTTCTTCAGGGAAACTAGTCAATCCAACAAATCCTTAATTAATTCATCAGTAGACTTTGAAACAGTTATGAGAGCCACCCTCTCAGTCATAACCCACTGTCTGTATGTCACAGCGTCTAAAAAAAATATCATCTTCCTCATCCAAACCATTTGTAATCAAATCTCTTATAACATCTGTTCCAGGGCAATCACTACAACTCCCTAACATACATCTTTTGCTCTTTAAGTCACACAGCATTGAATCCAGTGCCTTTGTGGTCAATGTTAAGCTTTGCACCATGTAGCATATGTTTGGTGTTCAGCACATACACCCACAGAGTGGGTCACACAACTGCCTGCCAAAACACACCATTTTGGTTGCAGTTCAGCAAACTTGGTAAACACTATTTTTTTCTTCAGGGTTTTCAGTGCAGAAGTTCTGATACAGTTCTTTAAGGTTGTGTATTATTAGTCTTTTATGTTTGGATTCCTTTTGCTTGTCCCTATTCCTAATAGAAGGTCTTTTGCACCAGGGGACATCCTACTGTTCTGATCACTTTCATAAAAAGCTACAACCTTCTCAACCACTTTCTCTGAAAGTTTTCTGGACTTCCTCTGTTCTACATTAAGGAGGATACCATACCTCTCAACTAAGCTCTGTGTATTTCTCACTAAGTACTGACTAGCACCAAATTCATGACATGTTTTTGCTACAGGCCATGACACAGGCACTAAACTTAATATTTTTACTTTCTCTGGCACAGGTGTACTTTCCTTAAATTTTTCTTTCAGTTTATTTAAGAGAATAGTGTACTCATCTTCCTTCAGATCAGTCTTTTTATTTCTAAAGGACTCATCCAAAGTGACATCAAAATTAGCACTTAGTTTCTGTTTCATTGCTGGTGTAACTTTTTCTACAGCTAAGGATCCTTTTTTACTGCTGAGCTTCTTAATCTTAACAGGTGAAAGCCCCAAAGCCTCACATGCAACATTAATTTATTTACTGTCTCATACACTGGGCAAAATGTCTCATCATTGGTTTCTTTTTCATTAAAACTGTAGATTCTTTTAAAACAAGAAATACATAAACTTTTACCTGGAACTAATCCTAAGTTTGGATGTCTTTGAGCAACATCTAAAGATATTTCAGTAAGACCTTTTGTTATAACTTTTTTATGACACCTGAAAGGATCTGAACAGTTCTTTCCATACAGGTGATGGTATTTGACTAGATACTTCTTCTTATGATACTGGCAAATAGTTGCTAAGTCTCCTAATCTTAAGTTCACAACAGTTTTTTCCTTATTTCTAAATTCACTGAAATCCTTTAATATACATGACATAGGCCCAAAAGAAGTCTTATGACAATCCTCATTCACTTTAACTCCCACAGAACACATAATCTTTAACTTCACTTCATCACATGTGTACACCATACCACAGTTTGGAGCCAACTGACAAGGAATGCAGTGTGAGCTCACACTTGCCTGTAACAGCAAGTTGGAACATGTTTGTTCTTGCACTGACATTCAAGATTATGCAGGTTGTTACAAGACTTTCTTTCCAACAACTCAGTAGCTTTAGCAGTTATAAATAGTAGGGAATTTAATGTACTTTCTCCATCTTTAGGACTTTCAAATGGTTTTTATTAGAACAAGTCTAAAAGAAACAATACCTCCCCCCACACACACACACACATGCACACTCCTTAAACTAGTTAAACCTTTTACACCATCATTTTACCACTGGAATATATTTTTCTTTCAATTTACAGTCTACAATATTCAATTAGATCCATGGTTATTTAAGAAACTGTAATAAAAGGGTAATACATTTTAAAAGTTAATAAATTGTCCTTCAAAACAAATGGAAAAACATGGATTTTTTCACAACTTTAAGCTCATATATTTTCGTTATTAGGCAAATGTTTGGTATAAAATTCAGATTTCTTCTGTGTACCCCACTGGAGGTATAGCTAATGAAAAAAATAAAAATTTAGATACAATCTACTATTGCCATGACTCTTTCACAATAAAATTGGTTTGAGTGTTTTGACCCCTTCCCGGTGAAAATTTGGCTCGGAAATTGAAAAAAGGCAAATTTCAGTAGTAAACTTTGACCACCAATAAAATTTCCAAAACATCTCAGATAGTAAAAAAGGACAAACCAAAATAACCAGCATTGTATTCTGAGTAAAGTGGTTTTTGAATCTAAATTAGGAGGAAAATTACAGCATTTTGCATAAATGCTTGCAACTCCAAAAATGGAGGTGTTCCAAGCGCCATCTAGGGACCTCCCAGCCAAACGATCAAACTTTTTTTTTTTATAACATTGATTTTTAACTCTCTAAAGATGTATAAACAACTGTGCAAAAAATAATAAAAAATGGGTCAAGCAACCAATTTAAAGGAAATTTGTTGAAATAGTATGGAATGGCCCAAAGAGATAGGCTGGTTGAATGAAATGAAATTTCATCATATTTAGCAATCATGTTTGACAGAGAAACAAATTAAATGGTGTAATTACTACATAAATAAATTCATCTTTGGAAGTCATAACTGTTTTAGGAGGATTTCACTGGAATGACATGTTCTAAAAAAGTCCTGACTGGCCTAGTCTGATGTACGGCAATGAAACTTGGGTACTACAGAAGAGATGTAAGAGACGTTTGTGTGCTGGAGAGAGACATTACTTACTGGGGTTTGTAGCAAGTTACATTAATAATCTAAAGCAACTTATGGGAATTTACTAGGAAAATTTTTTTCATTTATAGCAAATTTTCGGAGAAAACTCTTCTCCTTCTTCAGGCTCTCTTGTTGTTGTCACTTTTTGCTTGTCACTATCATGGTTACGGTTTACCTTGACGGTTACGGTTAACCTTGACGGTTTAGGTTATTTTTCAACAAATCCTGCCAGATGTTAGGCAGGGAAAATCCTTTGCAGTCATTGATGATGGAATTTTGATTTTTCTCAATCTCTATTCCTTCTTTCAGTTTTCTTTTTGGAAATTGCTTTGGAAACTGATTACTTTAAGGGAATTCCAATCCATGCTGTGCCCAGTTTCTCTAACATGCCTATCTAATCCAGTCTTGTTGGAGCAATTTTTTATAGCTGCTTTATGCTCAGCTATACGAGTTTCTAGTCTGCGACCTGTTTCACCTATGTAAGATAGTCCACAACTACAATTTACTTCATAAACTACTCCTTGCATTTTTAAAATATCTTCTTCTCTTTGAACTATTTTAGGGAAAAATTTTTTAACTTTGTTCTCTAAACTTGGTAGAAACTCGTATAGCTGAGCATAAAGCAGCTATAAAAAATTGCTCCAACAAGACTGGATTAGATAGGCATGTTAGAGAAACTGGGCACAGCATGGATTGGAATTCCCTTAAAGTAATCAGTTTCCAAAGCAATTTCCAAAAAAGAAAACTGAAAGAAGGAATAGAGATTGAGAAAAATCAAAATTCCATCATCAATGACTGCAAAGGATTTTCCCTGCCTAACATCTGGCAGGATTTGTTGAAAAATAACCTAAACCGTCAAGGTTAACCGTAACCGTCAAGGTAAACCGTAACCATGATAGTGACAAGCAAAAAGTGACAACAACAAGAGAGCCTGAAGAAGGAGAAGAGTTTTCTCCGAAAATTTGCTATAAAGGAAAAAAATTTTCCTAGTAAATTCCCATAAGTTGCTTTAGATTATTAATTCAATTAAACTAGGAAGCCATTTCTCAATATGAGCTTTATGCAAGTTACATTTTAAGATCATGTTATGATTGAAGTTGTTTTGTAGATGTCTGATATGAATCAAAGTGTTAGTAAGATGGAGACAAATATTCTTACTTGGTTTGACCACGTTGTGAAAGTTTGACTGCTGTGATGCTTACTAAAAGAATTTATTCAGCCCAGTTGGTAGAAGAGAGACAAAGAGAGTGTCCAGGGAAATCATGAGTGGACCATGTTCAAGAATATCTGCATGTTAAAAAAATAATGTGTATGAAGTATAAAAGGTCTTGTGTAAGATGTGATAGATGTCGGTAAATTCCGAGTTGTGCACTAAGATTGTTATGATTGGAAACATTTGGAACATCAATCATAAGTAAAATCTAGTTCCATCACTTTTAAACTTTAATCTCGCAGGTGAGATTTCTTCGAAAAGCTAACGTCTAGATCTCAGAGGACAACTTTTATAAAAGTTATTATATATATATATATGTATGTATCTACAACATGCTAGAGTAGGCATGCAGAATGCAATTTCTGACAATGTTGTGGCTAAATTTAATGGTCCTTATGTGAATGATAATGGTGAAAGATTAATTGAACTCTGCATTGAGAATGGTTTGTTTGTATCTAAAGTCATTCAACCACAAGTACATCCACACATATACTTGGGAAAATCGTACTCTTGGTCAAAAGAGTGTGATAGATTTTGTTGTATAGGATCAGCATCTGAAACACTTAGTTGTTGGCACTTGTATGATGAGAGGTGCAGATGTCAGTTCTAATCATTATTCGGTACTGTCATAAGTGAAACTGAAGGTTTGTTGGAGGAAAAAAGGAATAGGAAGAGGCCCAGGATGGAGAGAATAAAAGTTGAAAGGCTCTCTAAAAATCAACAGCGCTATTCTGATGTATTCAGAGAACGACTAAAGGATCTGGTTTTTTTTGTAGTACCAAGATTTCACTGCCATACATCAGAGTAGGGACAATTACACTCTCATACATAGCTGTGCAGGTCTTGAGAACCCATCATTCCTGTGAAAACCCCTCAAAGCAGCTATAATTTTCAATGAAGAATTCACTCCCCTACTAATTTCACCATCCAATTTGTTCTCCCTGTCAAACATGCTTCCCAAATTCACAAACTCATTCACCTGGTCAATCACAGTGCCATTAAGACTTATATTACATTCAGTACTACCAGTTCCTCGCTCCAAAACCATAACTTTGGGGTTTCCCTTATTTATACTCATTTTGAATTTCTTGCAAACTTCGTATATCTGGGACAACATACTCTGCAACTCACTTCTGCTCTCTGCCTACAGGACAGTGTCATTAGCACACAGCAGTCTGCACACATGGATATCACCAAGACATAATCCAGTATTATATATTTTGGAGTCACACATGCACGCATCCATAAATATATTAAACAACCATGGTGACATTACACAACTTTGTGTGACCTGCACCAATAGAAAATCATTTTTATAAAACACCATTCATTCGTGCACAAGCTTTACTGCCAGCATACATGGCTTTTACACTATTAAGTAGATTCCCAGTAACACCATATTTATTCAACACCTTCCACAAAAGTGTCCTATTTACTTGGTCGTAAGCTTTCTCTAAATCTATGAAGGCAGCAAAAACGTTTTTACCAACAGCCACATTCTTTTCAATCATCACGCGTAATGCAAAAAATTGGTTAGTGCAGCCTCAACCAGGCATGAAACCAATCTGGACATCCCACACTTTCTCTGATGTAAGATCCCATACTTTTTCAATAATGACCTTACCAAACACTTTTCCTGGGGCACTCAGTAGGCTACGATAGTTCTTGTGCAGTCAGTTTGATCCCCTTTTACCTTATGCAAGGGAACAATGGTGGCATCCTTCCAATCCCGAGGGACCATTCCTGACTCCCAACACAACAGGCAAATTTCAGTTAACTAGTCAATTACAGATTCACCACTATATTTCATCATCTCACAAGTTATGCCATCCACTCCAGGAGCCTTACCATGCTGGAGAGATTTTAGAGTTTTACACACCTCTTCTCTTGAGATCCCTCCTGTGCTTCCATCCTTCACATTGACAACATCGGCTTCTGCCTCAGAATCACCTTTGCTTTCCTGATCTAATAACTCACAGAAGTATCGACCCTATCTTTCAGTTAACTCATTGGGCTTCCATATCATTTCCCCAATCTATTCTTCACACAACTTACGATTTTGTTTCCCCTATTTTTCCTGAGTCTCATGTACTTCCAGAAAGTCTTTCTATCTTTCCAAAAAGCTAATTCATACCTTTCCACTTTCTCCTGCCTCTTTTGCCTTACTCTTATGAACCCACTTGGCTGCTTCATGCTTCTTATAGCCATATTTCTCCAGAGAAACTCTTATCTTGCAACATCCTCAAACAGGATTCCTTCTTTCTCTTTACTGCCTGTTCAATCTCTCACTATTCCACCAAGTGTCACCTCTTTTGTTACCCACTATTGTGGTGCCACAGACCTCTTCAGCAACAGTGACAACAGTTCTTAAAACATTCCCACTTCTTTTCTACATACCTCTCACAAGACTTCAGTTCGTTCAGTCGTTCTCTGAGTAAGTTAGAATAAAACTGATGGTCTTCAGGGAGCCTTTCAACCTTTATTCTCTTCATCGTAAGCTTCTTCCCATTCCTTTTCCTCCAAGCAACATTCAGTTTCACTCGTGACACTACCAAGTAATGATCAGAGCCAACATCCGCACTTCTCATCACACGAGTGTTAACAACTATGTGTTTCAGATGCTGATTGTAAACAACAAAATCTATGACACTCTTTTGACCAAGAGTACAATTTTCCCAAGTATATGTGTGGATATACTTGTGGTTGAAAAATGTATTAGATACACACAAACCATACTCAATGCAGAGTTCAAGTAATCTTTCACCATTGTCATTCACACAAGGATCATTAAACTTACCCAGAACATTGTCAGAAATTGCATTCTGCATGCCTACTCTGGCATTGAAATCCCATGGTGTTATAACTTTCTCTTTAGCACCAAACTGGCTTAAAACAGCATTTGGCTCATTCTAGAAATCTTCCTATCACAAGGTTCCGAGTGACGAGGAGCATACACTATAACAGTTACCATTCTCTGAAGTTTCAATTTGAAACGAATCCAAAGAAGTCTTTCACTTATGGAGCTATATTGAATCAAGTTGTTCTTCATCTTCTCACTTAAAATCACACCTAAACCAGCCTGTCCTCTCACATTATCTAATACTCCAAACCACACACTAACCGTTCCATTTACTTCTTTGTCTTACAGCACTGGCTCTCTCCCTTCCCTGGAACCAATGGCATTAAATTAGGGATGGGCGACTGCTTATATTGAGTTGCTCACGGTGGTCGTTAAACCCCTAATAACAAAAAGGTGAGCTGCCTGTGCGCCAAAACCAGTGGGAAGAAATGGTGACTGCAGCGGAAAAGGTGTTTTGCGTGCTGGAGTTTTTGGAGTTTTTTGTGGTTGTTAGTCAAAGACCATGTGTATGTGCCACCTTTGCCAAGTACATTGCACGAATTAAAGATGCCCATTCAGCTTGCACTGGCATCAATGACTACGGACATGCTTCATAATGTATGGCGTGAAATGGATTAGCGTTTAGATGTTGTCCGCATTAACCAGGGGAGTCACATAGACCATTTGTAAGATATGAAATCAAAATTCTGAACTTCCTTCTTTATTGTGCAACAATGTGATCTCTGTATCTATGTTCATAAACCAAGTATTGTCATTTGTATTCAGGGCAATCATTTTGAATTACCATGCATTTTCAGTTGTACTTTTTCCTACAGCTTTCACTGTTTTTAACTTTTATTGATTTCAGTCATTTCATAGAGTTACAGCACACGTAAATACTGTATGTACACTAGTGTGCATTAAAAAAAAAGAGGATAATCTACAAGGTCTTAGAATATTCGCAATGAATGAAATGAATCTTGAGAGGAACTTTGAAACTTATTAAAAGGTTTACGTAGTGCATAACTTTGCAATTAAATCATAAACAGGAAATATGCGTGTGTTTACAGTAAGGATAGAATAACTCACCTTCATTTTACTGATGACGTAGTCATTTTTGCAACGACCCCATCAGAGCTGCAGAGTATGATCCAGGAACTTTCCAACAAGAGTAAAGAAGTGGGATTAAAAATGAACTTTCAGAAGACAAAAGTGATGTACAATGCTTTTACAAGAAATGAAGATTTATCGATTGATGGAGAAAAGCTGGAGATAACAGATGCATACATTTATCTTGGACAGCAGATATCAAGTGAGGGTCACATCGATGAAGAAATTAATCGGCGTATAAAACTTGCCTGGAGAGCTTTTGGAAGAAATAGCATAATTTTAAAGAGCAATATGCCATTATGTCTTAACAGAAAAGTGTTTGATCAATGCATCCTTCCAGTGCTTACATGTGGTGCAGAGATGTGGATCTTAACTAAATGAGACATACAAAGGCTGCAGACAACTCAAAGTAGCATGGAGAGGTGCATGCTTGGTGTAACCAGGAGAGATAAGAAGAGGAACTCGTGGATCCGAAAAATGACAAGAGTGGAAGACATCATGATCAGAGTTAAATCCCTGAAGTGGCAATGGGCTGGACATACTACCAGAAGGACAGACCATTGATGGACAGTCAAAATTTTAGATTGGATTTCAAGGGACATGAAAAGACCCAGAAGAAGACCACATGGAAGATGGATGGATGAAATTCAAAAGTATGCAGGAGTAACATGGAGGAGACTGGAACAAAACAGACCGTTGTGGAAGAGGCTTGGAGAGACCTTCGTCCAGCAGTAGATTGATAATAATGGTTGACAATGATGATGATGATGATGATACAGTAAGAGCAAAGATATTGTTGTTGTCCAGAACAATGAACGTAAGGCGTATGTTTGCCTCTAGCACACAGAAAGTGCTTATAACAACTCTGTATTATTAATGAGTCTGTCAATTAAGGCTTGTGGAATGAACTGCCACTCCTGTAAAAGGGCTACATTTTGTTTCTGGGACTAGTGTTCAGCCACTTGCCAAAGCATACCAGACGTGCTCGGTAGGATTCATGTCCGCCGAATATGCTGCCTAGTCCACTTGAGCAATATCTTCTGTTTCTCGATATTCATCTACCAGTTGAGCTGAGTACAGTCTGGTGCTATCATCCATCAGGAGGAAATGTAGGCTGATAGCATCCCTGAAGAATCTTACATACAGGCCCCATAACAGAAAGTTCCTGATCAGTCTGCGGCAGATATCATGATGCCACAAAAAAACCTGTGGTGGTCAATGGGCAAAATAACTACTGAGGGTGTCTACTGGTTTCCAATGAAGCAAATTCACGACTTTTTCATGACATCTTCAGTTAAATTTATGACTTTTCGACAATGCGTGGCACAATGACAACCATAATCTAGTACCCTTGGCTTGAGATCCCAGGATTTTTTTTTTTTTTTTTACAAACACTGAAATTAATTCCATGCGACAATAGTTTGGGCAAAACTGATGTGTCTATAATATCATTGCTGCTTAAAATGGCTATATGGTGGGAATATTTTTTAATGAACCCCTACCAGAAAGCCAATTGAGATGAAAGCTGAATGTAATTCTTATGTCACTAAAATTGCTTAACACGAATAATGTAATTATGTATGGCTTGCACTATGCCATTCACCAAATTCCATGTGTTTAAAGAAAAATCATTCAACTCTCTTCTAGGATGGGGTATGGTTATTTTCAGAAATATTTATCATTACATCTATTAATACACAAATTCTTTTAACATGGTAATGCTGTAAAAACTTACAAGTTTATATTAAGGCAATATAAAAACTATGAATGTACAAAATTTATGGAGACTGAAACTTCACAGTGAAAGACTCAGTGTTTACGTATCTTAGCTAAACTGGCTATCTCAGAATCTAGAACTTCAGCTTCTTCTTTTGCCTTTTCTACAAGCTTTCTTTTCATATCTTTGAATTCTTTTTGTTCTTGGACTGCTTCTCCTTTTACGATTGGCCACTTCGTCTTCGTCAGATTTCTTCTTCTTGAAGGCCTCTACTACTCTTTTAGATGAAGCATTTTTGACAGCTAATGTCATTGATTTTGTGATGTCCATATTCAGTTCTTTCTCACTATTAGCTAAACCACCTAACGATTGCATTGCACTGTAAACACTTGCAACAACTGCATCTTCTAAGTTTTCAATTAAAAGTTTTTTGTTAACAGAAAAGCATCTTTCAACTGCAGCATTGCCATGAAACATTCATAGCAGCTTCTGTAGGAACTTGATAGTCATGGTTTGCACTTTGTAGTAAATTCATCAGGAAGTGATCCAGTTTGTCCTCCTTAGGATTGAACTGTTTCAGTTGTTTTTTAGAAGATTCACAAAATTGCAAATATTCCCTCTTCACAGCATCAGCTTTTGATGAAGCCATATGTTTATATATATATATATATATATATACATACTGAGTGGCCACTTTATTATGACCACCTGACAGTTTTAAGCAAATGAGCTATGGCTGCACGCTGTTGCCGCCAGAGGGCGAGGCTAGTATAAAAAGGGAAAGCTTAGTGCATGCGACAGTAGTAGAAGTAATTTTTGGGTGACGAGATATGTAAAAAATGCGATTTGACAGACTTTCAACGTGGAATGATTGTAAGAGCTCGGAGCCATGGAGCGAGTATCACCGAAACCGCCACATTTGTGAAATGTTCCAGAGCAGCTGTTGTTAAAGTGTTTAAAGGCTGGACTGTCAGCCAAAAAACTGGGTCTACGTACAACGTGTGGTCGTCATCGACAAATGACTGCTTGGGCGGATCGGAGAGTGTCCAGACTGGTAACAGACAACGGAAGGGCAACAGTGCAGCAAATTACAGACCATCTTAATCAAGGATCCCTTCAAATGATCTCTGCACGCACTGTTCACCGTACACTGCATCGGATGGGATATGGCAGCCGAAGGCCTGTTCGAACACCTTTGCTGTCTGCAGTTAACCAGAGAAAACGTCTCCAGTTCGCACAAGGATTGGACAGTCGATAATTGGAAACAAATTATGTGGTCCGATAAATCACGTTTTCAGCTGCACCAGGCCGATGGCCGAGTGAGAATTTGGCAGAAAGGGCACGAAAGCATGGACCCCAAATGCATTGCTATAACCCTTCAAGCTGGTGGAGGCAACGTTATGGTTTGGGGAATGTTTTCCTGGCATCCTTCGGGCCCTTTAATTCGTGTTGATCAACATCTGACTGGCACATCACATCTAAACATCGTTGCGGACCAAGTGCATCCTGTCATGTGGATGGTTTTTCCCAATGGCGATGGCTACTTTCAACGAGATAATGCGTCCTGCCATAGTGCTCGTATTGTACAGGATTGGTTTCAAAAACATGCCGGCGAGTTTACTTTGCTTAGGTGGCCCCTACAATCTCCAGATCTCAACCCCATTGAGAATTTGTGGGATGAAGTTGAACGAGCGATCAGACAGCTGGATCCACAACCCTGCAATCTCACACTCCTGGAAAGTGCTATTCATCAAACATGGTCTCAGATTCCACAAACCACATATCAACATCTCGTGGGCCGCCCCGGTGGCACAGTGGTCTAAGCGATGGTCTCTGATCATTCGTCCGTAAGGGGTGTCCGGGTTTGAATCTCGGTGAGGCATCGATGTTGTGTTTGTTTTACGGCACTGACTCTGTCCCTTCCCTGGAACCAGTGACCCTAAATTAGGGACGGGCGACTGCTTATAGCCCATTGAGTCAGTGACGTGCCAACGTTTCAGAAATTGGGGGGCAAAGTATTTTCTTATTTTCTAAATAAAGCTCTAAAACTATATCAGAACGTCGCACTCTCGCATATATACAGGGTGCATAGGAAAGTCCCTTTAGCCTGAAATTACTTGCGAACGGAGAGAGGTACAGTTATGCAAGTGAGATAACGGTATAGTAAAGCGACTATGCCCGATCGAATGCAACCGTTTAGGAGCGCCCCTAGTTGCGAAATGCGGAAGTTAGCCATTGTAAATCGAAAACAAAAAGAGAGTGCAAAATTTCCAATTACAAAGTTGTATAGCTTCAATTAATTAGTATACACCAAAGGACTCTTTGATCCTTGGTCAGGCCAAAGCCCGAGCGCCCGGTTTACTAAGTTTCGGCGTGAGTGGGAGAACCCCAGCTTGCCCACTCAGCACTGAGAGAGATGGAAACTCACGAAAACTAACATTTTCGTGAGTTTCCGTCTCTCTCACAGAGATGTCAGCTACCCACAAGGGTAAAGCGATTCCAAAGGGGTCAGCACCTAAACCGTCCGGGTCAACCCGGACTCTGAAGGTGGTGGCCGAGAAACTACCTAGCCCTGTCGGTAGTTCAAAGGGGCCTTGCCCCACTCCCGAGACCAACCGGAAGGTAAAGCCCAGTGCCAGGATGAGGCCTTCAAAGACTCTTCCTGGGGCGAACGGCTCAACGGCCACTACACCCACGAAGGGGGCCTCCCCTTCGACTGAATCTACTCAGTCAAAACGTGGTGAAGGCACTTCCTTGCCCCTTCCGCCCATGGCAAGAAAGGGGACATCATCGCCCCAACCCGAGTCCTCTCAGGTTTCTGAGGGGTTGTCTGCTGGCCCTCCAGAGGCAACTTTGGAGGCCAACTAGCTTCCCAGGGCACCCCGGTGCCAACACCTGAGGCCTTCATAAGCCGCATATTCTCTCTCCTAGGGGAAGTAGAGTCCGCTATTAGGGATTCTCAGGTCACTTCCCCAGGAAGAGAAAAATCGAAGCGGGCCTAAGGGGAATCCACAGAGCTTGCGTCGCACAAGCACATGAGACTGCAGCCCTAGAAAGTAGGCTGTCCATTCTCCTGGAGTCGCGCTACAAGACCGACGCCAAAGAGACTTCCTATGCCGAAGTGGCTAGGAAAGGGACTAGTACGGCGAAAGGGCCGTCGTTCTCCCCAAGTGGGAGAAATAAAAAGAAAAAGTCTGGGGACAAGACACACGTGCTCCTGGTCTATCCCACTGTCGAGAGTACGTTCTCAGAGGACGTGAATAGGACCCTGAGAACTGCAGTGAATCCAACTAAACTGCAGATAGGGGTAAAGAGCATTCGGAACATTAGGAAAGGTGGGGTTGCGGTGGAGTGTTCCCGTCCCGAGGAGCTCGACCGCCTCGCCCAGGAGTTGAGCAGCAATCCATTGACCAAAGATTGCACGCTCCCCAAAACCCCATGAAAGAGACTTCCCCGGTTGATAGTTTACGGGGTCGACGAGGATCTCTCGGGCAAGGAGTTTGAGGAAGGGGTTCCTGGGCAGAACCCCGACCTCGACAACGAGTTTACAGCCCGTTTCTCGATCATGGGTAAGGGAGGCAGGGTCCACTGGGTGGCAGACGTGGAGCCCAAGGCCTTCAAACTGTTGATGAGGCGGAAGACACTGAACTTGGATTGGTCAGTGCTCCGCCTGAAGGAGTATTTACGCGGTCAGGTGCTTCCGATGTAATGACTTTCGTCATTTCCGGAGCAACTGTTCTGAGTCCGAAGATAGGTGTGGCAAGCGGTGTAGTTGGGCACCAGCACCACCAGTGTGCAGCCACACCGACTGCACACTGGTGGTGTTCTGCCTAAGGCTAGATGACACACACTCTAGCTTTAGTAAGACATGTCCAAGTCTTATTAGGGAACTTGAGCAACAAAAAAGTCGGGTCAACTATGGTTGACAGATAGTGGTACCCTCAGAGGTACGTCACTCCCGATATTGAGTATGTTGGTCTTTTGACCTAGGTGTTTTTGATGACCCTGGCCCGGGGTCATCACCACAGCACTGGCCCTAGTCCTGTGGACCATGTAAATAAATAAGTGTGTGTGTTTAATGGGATTCTGTGTTGAATATCTGTGAGAGAGGTGCATGAGACCCTCATTCTATCAAAGTGCTTGTACTTTTGTTTTTATTAGATACCAAATAAAGGACTCTAGTCCCAAAAACTCGCGCTGGCGGACAATCTCCCGGCCACGAGATGAGAAAAATTATTGAAAATTTGTTTGCTGCGGCCGCCCATAGCACGTTGCACACACGGGCTGGCTATGATCGAAGGGTGTAACGTACTGGTCCCGAGGGGGAGGCAGATCCCCACAGGTCCCTGGACCGAATCTGTCCGAGTGAAAGACTGTGGTTTCCGATGTTTGATGGGCTAGCTATCACAGCATCGTCAGGAATCTGATTAATTCTAAACTCGTGAAAGAGTTGCACATTTCCCTGTGAAGTCTGCAAACTAGACGGTACATATACAGTCATCAGCCTAAGTTAGTACACAACGACAAATTGTCGCCTGAATACCCTACAATGTCCGAAATCGATGCGCGACCTTTTGTGTGAACGTTTGAAGGGAACAGGCATAGGTATGAGAAAATATACACAATTTATTGCATAAATGTGTACTTATGTCAATATGGGATGTAAGGTCAGGTGATGCGTAACATCACAGCCTCTCCTTGACAAATGTCAACCCCGCCTTCTCGTGGTGCATCCTGTTCCCACTAAAGGGGCTCTGACGACCGCAAATAGCGGTATAACTATACCATCGGGATCACAGGAAATGCTATCCCACACTCACCAACCCGCTTGGCCAGCGTGGTGAGTTATGGCCAAACACCTCCAAAATGACTCTACAACTTAAATCTTGGCCCTCAGTCTCCGGCAGCTGGAATGTACCTGGCCAAGGCAGCGGCCAGTGCGACATGAAGGCAGAGGGTGCTAAGAATCCCCGGAGGACCGGACTAGGCTGCCATTTGATGCTGACCTTGGCTACCTACAACGGACGCTCCCTATCTTCTGATTCAAGGCTTCTTGAATTGGAAGAGGAACTACAAAGGATCAAGTGGGACATCGTGGGGCTAAGTGAGGTAAGGAGAAAAGGAGAAGATCTCATTGAACTGAAAAGTGGACATCTCTTCTATTATCGTGGGACAGATACTGGCAGAACTAGTGGTGTTGGATTTATAATAAACAAGAAACTGAAGGATAAAGTGGTAGAAGTTGAAAGTTCCTCTGACAGAGCCGCACGACTCGTTATCCAACTATCGAGAAGATACCAGGCTCAGATTATTCAAACTTATGCACCCACCACAAGTCATCCTGAAGAAGAAATTGAAGAATTTTATGAGGAAATTCGTCATCTAAATAATAAAGGTAAGCAGCACTTGAAGATAATTATGGGAGATTTCAATGCAAAAATAGGGCACCGGCAACAGAATGAAACTTCAGTAGGTAAATTCGGTCACGGCAACAGAAACCAGCGTGGAAATACTCTCGTTGAGTTTGCAGAGGCAGAAGGATTTTTCATCTTGAATTCCTTTTTCAAGAAAAAGCCACACAGGAAATGGACATGGAGACATCCAATTGGGACGACAAGTGAAATTGATTTTATTATGTGTAACAAAAAATTCGTCATCGAAGACTGCAGTGTGCTGAACAAGTTCAACACAGGTAGTGACCATAGATTGGTGAGATGTAAGATGCACCTCAACACTAAACTGGAACGTGGCAAGCTCATAAGACAAACAAAATGTATTGACATAACCAACCTTAAAAAACACCATAATACTTTCAAGTTGGAACTGAAGAACAGATTCACTGCTTTAGAAGGCCTAACATCGGAAGAAGTGGATATTTCGGAAGTTAACAGAAAAGTAACCAAAGCTCTTATGGAAACAGCAACAAAATTAGCTGGGTCTAAGAACAAGTTGCATGTAAACAAATTATCAGGAAAAACCAAAATGTTGATGCAAAAAAGAAGAGAGATGAGGACAACTAAAGAAGATGTGACTTCCAAAGTGGAATATATAGAGCTATGCAAGACAGCACGAAAAAGTATCACTGAAGACGTAAGGAAATTCAACTGTGAGCTAGTGAGGAAAGCAATTGAAAACAACCAAAGCCTAAAGATAGCAAAGGGACATCTCAGTAAGGGAAGAAAACAGATTATGGCTCTGAGAAAAGAAGATGGTTCTATAACAAGAAATAGAGGCGAAATTTTGACAAGAGTGAAAGATTTCTACTCCAAATTATATGAAAGGGATGATACATGTACTCCAGACATCATGAAAGGTACCAGAGTTCTTCCAGACATCATGAAAGGTACCAGAGTTCTTCCAGTCCTCCCAGCAGAAGTTGCTCATGCAATCAAGAACATGAAGCGGAGGAAAGCTCCAGGAGAAGATGGAATTACTATAGACATCATACAAGAAGCAAGTGGAGAAATTGAAACAGTACTCGCCCAAATTTTCACTCGATGCCTTAATGAAGGGAAGATTCCTGAGGATTGGAACACCGCTACAATGATCCTGCTACATAAAAAAGGTGACATTGAGGATCTCAGGAACTACAGACCTATCAGCCTCCTATCAGTGGTTTATAAAATCTTCACTAAAGTTCTTTCACACCGTTTGAAGGTAACACTGGACATGGCTCAACCAAGAGAACAAGCTGGATTCAGGAGTGGCTACAGCACAATAGATCATATCCACGTACTGAGAGAACTAATTGAAAGAGCGAGGGAATATGAACTTCCATTGTGCATGGCTTTTATCGATTATGAAAAAGCCTTTGATTCGGTGAAACCATCAGCAGTTACCACGGCTCTGAAATCCTGCGGTATTGAAGATGCATACATTAATATTATTAATAACATCTATGAAAATGCAAGTGCAAAGATTCGGCTGTTTGAAAATACAACACACATAAAAATTGGAAAGGGAGTGAGACAAGGTGACACCATATCTCCGAAGCTCTTTAATGCCACATTGGAAAATGTCTTTCAATCACTGAACTGGGAAAACAAAGGGATAAAGATTAATGGAGATTTTCTAACCCACCTTCGTTTTGCTGATGACGTAGTCATTTTTGCAACTACCCCATCAGAGCTGCAGAGTATGATCCAGGAACTTGCTGACAAGAGTAAAGAAGTGGGATTAAAAATGAACTTTCAGAAGACAAAAGTGATGTTCAATGCTTTTACAAGAAATGAAGACTTATCGATTGATGGAGAAAAACTGGAGATAACAGATACGTATGTTTATCTTGGACAGCAGATATCAAGTGAGGGTCACATTGATGAAGAAATTAATCGGCGTACAAAACTTGCCTGGAGAGCTTTTGGAAGAAACAGCATAATTTTCGAGAGCAATATGCCATTATGTCTTAAAAGAAAAGTGTTTGATCAATGCATCCTTCCAGTGCTTACGTATGGTGCAGAGACGTGGACCTTAACTAAAAGAGACATACAAAGGCTGCAGACAACTCAAAGAAGCATGGAGAGGTGCATGCTTGGTATAACCAGGAGAGATAAGAAGAGGAACTCGTGGATCCGAAAAATGACAAGAGTGGAAGACATCATGATCAGAGTTAAATCCCTGAAATGGCAATGGGCTGGACATACTGCCAGAAGGACAGACCATAGATGGACAGCCGAAATTTTAGATTGGATTCCAAGGGACAGGAAAAGACCCAGGAAAAGACCACATGGGAGATGGGTGGATGAAATTCGTAAATATGCGGGAGTGACATGGAGGAGACTGGCACAAGACAGACCGTTGTGGAAGAAACTTGGGGAGACCTTCGTCCAGCAGTGGATTGATAATGGTTGACAATGATGATGATGATGATGTCAATATAGTTTGATGACGTCAGACAAAACAAAACAAAAATGGCAAACTGGCGCACAGTGATAAAAAGTTAATGTCAAGTATGTTCGAAGAGTTCGTCATTGCCCACGATACACATTTGTATTTGTGAAAGTAACGGTGGAACACTGCTTTGCCCGATCAAAGGATGTTGGATAAAAAGTCTGAGTCACCTTCAACATTAATCAACGCCCAGTTTCACCAATCAAATCGACGCTCATTGTCCTGTGGTAACAGTTCTTGCTGCGGAGTGTCACGATAGGGATGTGCACCTTGAGCATGCAGTATTTGCCATATACGGCCCCGTGTTAAGCCACTCGCCCTGCTGATATCTCTTGTACTGCTTTGTGGATGGACTAGTGCATATGCCAAAATATCATCTGCCATTATACGCATACCTGCACCCACTGGTCTGCTAGTACGAGAATGACTTTTAGTGCTTCCTGTCTCCCTGAGCCGTCTCACAACACTTGCAATGGTACAAATTTTGAAGGTGACAATCCGATTTTTCGCGTAAATGTGACAAGGATGGTAAGTCAGATAATATCCGAAAACTTGAGAATTTTAATTGTCCTGGAGCAGACGAACTTGAATATTTTCATCATCCTTTTTCCGCGTTTCTATGGCATTCGCCGTAAATAAGCACAATCTCGCAATATTGGGAGTTAGTGAAGCTCGCCATTCTCACACAGCATACGTAAATCTAAACTTCTGATCAGGGTACATCCTGCTACTGGTTTTTATATCGTAGGTACAGTACAACGTCACAGTCTACATTTGCGAAATGTGAATATGCAGATGCGAATCGTCGCGCATCGATTTCGGACATTTTAGGGTATTCAGGCGACGATTTATCTTATCCGTGTGAAACAAACGTCGTTTTGTACTAATTAACTGATGCTCTACAACTTTGAAATTGGAATTTTGCGCTGTCTCTTTTCGTTTTCGATTTGCAATGGCTGACTTCCGTATTTCATTACTAGGAGGGCTCCTATTGATTGCATTCGATCGGGCGTAGTCGCTTTACTATACCGTTATCTCACTTGCATAACTGTACCTCTCTCCGTTCGCAAGTAATTTCAGGCTAAAGGGACTTTCCTATGCACCCTGTATATATACAGGGTTACTACATGTATGATGCAGAATTTAAAATGAATCAGGTGTTTCATGAGTCTGATTAAGTGATTTCTGTGTTCTTTATGAATATTATAGTGAAGGCATTTGACATTTCATAAGCAATACTAATACTATGAAATATATGCAGCAGATCATATTTGTAAGTGAAGGGGGGGGCATATCACAAAGTAGGCTCACTTAGGTACTTTTGTCATTATGAAGAAGTTCATTACGCTTGTATGACAGTATGTCAGTATGGTAAACGGTAAAAATACCCCCGAAAACTGAAAAGCGGTAAAAATACCCCCGGAGGAAATACCCCCAGAACAAACGGTTCACTGTAAACTGCCGCACAGGAACACTGATGTGTGGCAATTTACCGGCAACTCAGCCACAAATCTTTCAGCAACTTGGCCACAAAAGTTCAAGGGGGGGGCTATAAAGATTGCCGTTTCTTAGCCTATATTGAGAACTGAATTGGGAACTCCAAACGAATTTCGAGAAAACGTTCCACGTAAGCCAAGCCATAATTGTACTTTAATTTGAAGAAATAAATCGCCGAGGATCCGAGGCACACTTGGTTTGGGGGCCTCTACCCCCAACTTCCGTAATATTATATTCTGGGCCGCTGGAGTCTGTCAGTGTATCCAATATGTTCCCCTTGAAGCGTCCGCGAAGTTCGTATGTTTTGGGGGGAGGCTTTCCCCCAAAATGTTAAAATGGACAAAGAGCTGTAAACATTAGGACCATGCTTTACATAATGATTTTGTACACGACCACGAATTTTCAGGAGGGTGGGGTTAATCCCCCCAGTTTCTAAGAGCTCTTCAGAATATACAATTACGGAAGTTGGGGGGTAGAGTCAGGGCCGTAGCTAGCGGGTGGCTAGAGGGGGTTCAGCTCCCCCTACAAGGCTAGCAAGCCCCCTGGAAAATTGGCACTGTCAAAAATGACTTAAACTTTTATTTCGATGGTTTACGTAAATTACTTTGAAATTTCATCGCAGCCATAAATACTTTATTCGTATACTGGACTTTTTAAAAAGTTAAGTAACAGGTAAAACGACGCAGTATGAATGTAACTCAAAAGAAAAAGAAATTTCGACTTTTTTAATTGTGAATTAGTTGTAACGGCTGTATTAGTAAATTTAGTGATTCTCTACTAGCGGTAGGAGTTATAAGGAACAAGAAACGTATTTTAGGGGGGGGGCGTTAAATTTAGAAGAACAAGCTAAAAGAAAGTAATCAAGGGTGGAGGCGTACTTGAACTCCGGACCGGATTAAAGGTAGGTGGGAAGCTTCGGGGGATTAAGTCCCAGGCTGCATCCTTTGTAGTTTTAAGGAGACAATTGAATGTTGCCCTTGATGGCGAACGAAGCACTTTAAGACCACATGGGATCCTATTGCCAATGGGTCTGTTCCGTGCCCTCAAAGAGAAGGTCCCTCATTATGCTGGAGGTAACAAATTCGTACATTTGTTTTGCTTTTCTTGGCGTGGCACTTGCTAACACATATGGTGACGCGAAGGGGCTCCAAAGACGAAAACAATTAAAGGTGAGAAGTTCTGGAATTCTAAAGCATACAAAACACAATCTGATAGTTCTACTGACTTCAGTAGTTTTCTCATCAACAAAGTCTCCTCGCCCATGTTGCTTTTAACTGCCGTCTGCCGGACAGACTAGAATCTTTGTAAACAGTGCTTAGTGTAGTTGATTTTTCCATTAGCTGTTATCTTAAGAATTCGGCTGAATTTTTTTTTTTTCGAATTTGTAGTGTGAGCTATTTTTATATGGAAAAATACATAGTAATTCGCAAGCACGCAAATTCTTCAATTTCTCCATTTACATCTTCAAAGCATTCAGTGACATTAAAGGATTCTACCCAAAATTCTGGACAGAGTCAACCAGAGAAATATGTTGCTGACGATATTTCGAAATCAGGCGAAAATATCAGACAAGTGATACTTGAAAAATATCCCAAGAATTCGTCAGGAAGTTTTCAGAGTGATTGGTTCAGGAAGTTTAAATTTGTGGAATATTCCCTATCACTGGATGCTGTTTTCTGCTATGCCTGCAGACACTTTCAGCACTGCGGCAGTAAAGAAAATGCTTTTACTGTAAATGGATTTAAAAACTGGAAAGCTGCTCCGTAAAGGGAAAAGGTATTGCATATTATAAGAATTAAAAATCACGGTTATGGAAACTACGGAACTGAAGAAGTTTCAAATACAACATTTTAAATGTTTGAAACCATAAAAGTAAAAAGTTACTGAAATTGATCAATACATTAGAAAATCCGCTGAAAAAGTCATAAATCCGAAAAACAATATATCTGCCACTAACTCCATTCTGAAATCTCCTGAATTTAGTGAATGTCTCCCAAGTCAGCAAAACTGCGTGAGCGACTGCACTCTTTGCCCACGCCTAGCAAAAATTTGAGCCCCCCCCCCAGATGAGCCTGAGACCCCCTAGTTCTGGGACTTTTTACAGACTTCACCGAATTTTTGGGGGAGGGGGAAAAGGCATACCTAGTCTGCCACTAAACACAACATGAAGCATAGAAATTGCGAGCAAATCCCATACCTTGAAGACTTGTCTGCGTTCTTAGAAACTTGGGGGAGGGTGAATTCACCCCACCCTCTTGAAAATTCGTGGTCGTATACAAAATCATTATATAAAGCATGGTCCTAATGTTTACAGCTCTTCGTCTATTTTAACATTTTGGGGACCCCCTTCCTCCAAGGACACGGACTTCAAGGACACTTCAAGGGGAACATATTGGATACACTGACAGACTCCAGCGGTCCAGAATATAATATTACAGAAGTTGGGGGTATAGACCCTCCCAAACCAAGTGTGCCTCGGATTCTCGGCAATTTATTTCTTCAAATTAAAGTACAATTATCGCTTGGCTTACATGGAACATTTTCTCGAAATTCGTTTGGAGTTCACAATTCAGTTCTCAATATAAGCTCGGAAACGGTGATCTTTATAGTCCCCACACCACAACCTTTAACTTTTGTGGCCAAGTTGCTGAAAGATGTGTGGTAGAGTTGCCGGTTAATTGCCACACATCAGTGTTTCTATGAGGCAGTTTACAGTGAACCGTTTGCTCTGGGGGTATTTTTACCGCTTTTCAGTTTTCGGGGGTAATTTCTCCGT
Organism: Macrothele yani; assembly: GCA_039090855.1. NCBI lineage: Eukaryota > Metazoa > Arthropoda > Arachnida > Araneae > Macrothelidae > Macrothele > Macrothele yani. Next base: position 151,284,812 of record CM077009.1, read on the forward strand.
TTTTTTTTTTTACCTACATCCCGTCAGTATGTAGGTTTCTATGGACTAAAAATAAGCGCAAAAACTACATTGCGGAAATCATTTCCTTAGGGAAAAGCAGATTATCAAATGTCTTTAAAATCAAATTATGAGGTAGGACGACAAAGTGTTAATATTAGCAATATTTTTTATAGTTTTCCTCATTTAATGGTTCGGAACTAATTAGTAATCTGGGAGGATAATGATGTGTTATGTCTCAGTTGTTTTTTTTTTTTTTTTTTTTTTTAATACGTGAACATTGTGTGGGAAAATATCTTGTTTTAATGTAGTAGTGAATTAAAAACAGTTTTTAATTTCTAGCTAAATCCTTGAAACTAGCAAACCCAAATTTGCATATAATAGACATAAAACTATAAGAGGCAATAGGCAAAACAAATTGCTTACTTGAGATTCGAGATGAAAAGATAATAAAATTTAAGTTTTATAAATTTATTAGGAATAATTGCCGTACTCTTAATAAATTTATAATTAGTAGTATTTTAACTTACTCCTGATTACAAATTATGATTATTTTAACTTACTCCAAATTAGGAGTATTTTCCCTTTATCCTATAATTTTAAATTAGGAATTTATAATTAGGAGTAGGTTAAAACTTTTGGTGAAAAGTCTTTATTAGACTTTTCACCTAAAGTTTTAAACTTGCTCTCGGATTTTCAACAGAGGCAAAATATTGTCACACAGACCCACCCTTAAAAAAGTCTGAATAAGCGCCAAGCGCCTCTTGGAATTTGCACCATACCAATGAAAATTCCTCACACAACCCACAATCAATATCACCAATTCATCATGATCTTACAACTGAATTCAAAATACTTTTATGAATATCAAATATCTGTTCAAAAGGATTTTTAAAATGGACTTACATTTATTGATTCTGTTCACGTTTCCTTTTGCTTGTAAGTTTCTCCATTCAGTCTTCAAAGATCAAAATTTTTCTCTGATCACGAAAACGATCTTGAGAACACTCCAAAAAAATTGCACTTTTGTAAGCATGCATAAAGCACGGAAGTAAAACTGATGTAGTATCTGAACACCGGCTACACAGTCACAGTACGAATACGACGATGGACAATTGGACATGGAAGATTGGGGTAAAGCATATCCCCTTCCACCGGCCACCCACAAACTACAATGAAGATTGTTTCCTTCAGGATTCTCAGCCCAGAGGACAGGAAACCCAGATGGGGTAGTAAGCGGGCGCGGCAGTGATGAAAGGTCTTTACACTGGGAAAAAGCAGCTCAAGGCCCTATCCAGAGTCCCAGAAAGTGTCTCCAGTGATGCCACACTTCAGACTATTGCTTTCCGCAGAAACGCACTTGCCAGCTGGTCTTGCCGATTGATGGATTGAGCTAAGAAAAGCGGGATGTTTGATAGGCGATAATACAACAACTAGATAAACACGAACCCCCTATCCCCATTGGGAATATACTTATAGAATGGATTTCAAAATCACTTGAATGCAAAAGAAAAAATGGAGTGGACTGTCCCTGCCTCCTCTACACACATTCACACAGCTATTTGTTGTTGTATTTGTGTAGGATCATTTTCTCTCACTCTTCCCACCCCTACCCATTAACCAGTCGTAGAACAGAGCAAAAAAATCAGGAGCACAGGGAGGTTCTTTTCCCAGTATTATTTTGTTTTCTTTTTCTTTCCTTTACCATAAAGCTAAAAATGCTAATTAAAAACTGCTAAAATGCTATAAAGATCACCAGCATTTTGTTTGTTTTTTAAACAATTTGAAAGCTTTTTTTTTTTCTGTTAAATTAAATGAACTCATAATTTGGATGCTAAAACAGGAGGGGCAAAACATACAGTCTGCCCCTCCACTTAGATTTCTGGGACTGCCCCCCCTCTCCCCCTGTTGGCACGTCCCTGCATTGAGTTGCTCACGGTGGTCATTAAACCTCCAATAAAAAAAAAAAAAAAACCATCTCGTGGAGTCCATGCCACGAAGAATCGACACAGTATTAAAGGCAAAAGGTGACCCAACCAAGTACTGAGAGGATGGTCATAATAAAGTGGCCACTGAGTGTATATGTGGGTTTTCGGCAAGGCTATTTAGAAAGACTTTGGTTTTCCGTATGTGACGTCATGATGGTGAAATGCCGAGATCGCTTCGCGGAGGAGCGGCCGATGGGTGGCGTGAGCGTCGGACGTCGGCGCGTCACTAAAACATGCTTCCACAGACAAGAAGTAGAGTTAGAGAGAGTTCTGATGTGTAAACACCGAGACTGGCTGTGTGTTTGATTGGTGTTCGCCATTTTTGTATTTCTTAGCGGAACGAGCAGGTTCCATTGTTATTGTATTCTATATCAATTGTAAGTGTACAACAGATTAAATGTGTGTGTGTGTTCAGAGGTCGTCCAGCCCGTCCATTATTTAAGTGTCGTGATTCGAAGGAACTATAGTGGGGAAGTTTCCCAATACCTCACATATATATGCCACGGGGCATCGACTACACGCCAATTTATAAGGGTGCCCGTTCGTGTTTCTTTTTTCTAGGTGTGCAAACTTGTCTTCATTCAGGTGCTGATACAAAAAGAATCATGACCACCCACTCAATTTCATTATTTTTGTATTACTTCATGACCACCTGCTCAATTTCATGACCTTTATGACCAGTAGACACCCTTCTACTAGATGTGAAAAACAAAAATTTGTGCAGGTAAAAATTTAAGAAAAAGGAGAGAAAAGAACTGACCATCTTATATTTCTTCTCCTTATGTGTAATTTAAGTACTACAGCAATTACAGTGATTTGCAAAAGTTTAAGACCACCTGTTGGTATTAAGAGATTTCTGCTGATTGCGTCAGCTACTGTCTGTATTACTCAACTTCCTGACGGTGTTGCGTCATCCTGCAGCGGCAGCTGATAGAGTTGGGGGAAGCGTGCAAGCGTCAGTTTGCTTCTGGTTTTCATGCCGAGAGGTTTTGTACGTATTTTCTGCATAGTTAAAAATGGGCAAAAAGAAGCGTCATTAATTGTTACTCAGAGGGCACAAATAGTGACTTTATATTTTGAAGGATACTCTGAACGTGACAAACAGAAAGGTGAATGTGGGCAGGACTGCTATTCACAATATGATCATGAAATATCGAGATACAGGTGAATTTAGCGACGGAAAGAGAAGTGGACGTCCAATGAAAACAACCTCACGTGATGACAATACCATAAGGCGATTGGTTATGTGTTCTCCGAGGAGTTCGTGCAGAAAATCAAGGCTTTTCTACATTCAAAAGGGTCTGATATTAGTATAAGCACTGTTTTCTGCCGTCTTGGCAAAGATTTTGGAGTAAAGTCTTATAAACCTGCACATAAACCTAGACTAACTTATGTCACAGAGACTCCAGTTTGCGAAGCGTCATCAATTGTGGACTGCTGAAAATTGGAGCCAAGTTTTTTTCCGATGAATCAACTGTGCGTCAATTTGAATCACGAGAAGCGCATGTTCAACGACCAAAAGGTTTGATAAAAAAAATACACCGTTAGCACCGTGAGACATCCGCCTAGTCAGGTGATATGGTACTATTTCATTATCCTTTTTGCCGACAGGCACTACCGTGACTGGCCCATTGTATGTGAAAATGTTACGTGAGAAGCATTTAACTCATATGCAAGTGCACAATCTTTATGCATGATGGTGCTCCATGCGACAGAACAAAGACAGTAGAGGACTACCTACAGAGGGAAAACAACTGTGCTTGACTGGCCTGGTAATAGTCCTGACTTTAACCCCATCGCAAATATGTGGACCTTTTTAAAAGACAAGGTAGCAGAAAAACAGCCATCAAATTCCCAAGCTTTGACTGACGCGATAAAGTACGTGTGGTGTAAAGGCATTTCAGGTGACCACTGCAAATCTCTCATTGAGAGTATGTCACATCGTATTCTGTCCGTAATAAAAAACAAAGGTTGCCACACAAAGTACTGATTTCGGCCTCTTTGTGTTCTAAAGAATGTAAATATTCATCTGTGGTGTCATTTTTTTTTTTAAATATCTCTGACTAGTAATTAGTTGTTTGTTTGAAAATCTTAATTTTCAATAAATTGACAGGTGGTCTTAAACTTTTGCAAATGACTGGTAACTAGACTAAGGCTGTAACATTAAGCAAAAACAGCAAGGACAGAAAAGGTGAGTTGGGACCTGGTATTGACGTGTTTCGCATAAACAAACATTGATTCCGTATCATTATTTACATTTGAGATTTTATTTATATTCACTTTCACGTGAACAGATGGATATTTACATTCGTAGTACTTGGGCAAGATAATTTTTCTGTAGGAACTGGTGTAATTTATGTGTAAATCTCAGTCCCCCTTTATTCTTAAACGATCTAGGGCTGAGATTTTGGTAAATGTGTAGATTAGCGTCTTAAATTATTTTGCCGGGAAAATGCTAGTACCTGGAAAAAGTGTGACGTACAGATTTTAGAACATGGAGATTAATGGCAAATGGTACAGAAACTTCGTATTTTAAATGTCTTTTAAAGATGTTTATCGTAACATTTACCTGTAAGTGCGATGCTGTAAAGATACACTGCCGTAGGCCTAACGTATCGCTGCCGTGATGTCAAGCGTCACGATAGCGATGCGTTAGTCCTACCGCAGCGTCTCTTCACGGCATCGCACTTACACGTAAATATTACGATAAAAATCTTTAAAAGACATTTAAAATACGAAGTTTCTGTACCATTTGCCATTAATCTCCATGTTCTAATTCTGTACGTTGCACTTTTTCCCAGGTACTAAGATTTTTCCGACTAAATAATTTCAGCCGCAAATCTACACATTTGTCCACTACTTTACTTAATATGAGTTTATATAACTGAGTTGTTTTTTTCTAAAATTGAATTAGGTGCATAATTATCAGAATGAAAATGCTTACTGCAAACAACAGTTGAAGGTGACTTGTCATTTGGAGTAAAATCCTGACGAGATACTGCTTTCAGCCACAGTTGCTTTAGGTTCTGACCTGAGGGGAACTCATGGAATGAAAATCCCACATTTCTCTTGTCAGAAGATGTGCACATCGGCACACAGCAGTAGGCCTAAACCATTTTGAAAATGGGTTAGATTTTATTGTAAAAACAATAGTTTGGTTTCAAAACTGAAAGGTTTTTATCAAAAGAAACACAAGAAAAAACGACAAGCATACACAATCCAGCAATTCAAACAACGTGGAAACTGAGATTTTGTCTACTGTACCCCCCCAGATATGAGCAAACACAAACCAATCATTCATAAAGAGTGAACTGTAAAATTTATATGCTATTATTATTTTATTTTATTTTTATTTATTTTTTTCAAAGAAATATTACGGGTCATCTGGTTTTTTTATATCCTAGCTTGTATGGGAGGCTTTTCATCCACCAAAAACTGGCCAACCATCTGGGAAACTCCAGCAAATTAGTTCTGCATGGAAACGACGAGTGCGAGGTTTTTGTTAATAACTTCAAACAGCATATGGTAGGGCTAGGGCTTGATAACATAATTGTGATCAGTGTTTCTTTTCTCTTAAAATTCCATGCATCTTGATCAGGTCGTCCTTTCTGCACTTTTAAAAAATAATTTAATGCACAAGTGGACATTTCAGCACCCGCAGCCCCGGCACTAAAATTGTTTTCTGTCTTAAGATCTGTAGCAATACAACAAGTGCATTACGCATTTCACATACCACTCATAGAACTCCAATTCCTCGATATCTCCACCATCATTTACCTTTGCACCAGACCAATGTGCTTTTTACATCAATTGTCAGCTTATGTGTCGTTCAAAGTTTTTAATATAGACTTCATAATGCTTCAATGGTACTATCTTCGCGGGTAGAGTAGTTTTTATATTACTGTGGTTTTACTTTATTAACGTAAACAAAAATGATAAGAAATTTAATTCGTTCTTGTAAAGAGTTATAGAACATTTCCTGAGAAATCCCTCTTTTCCAAACCCTGCTGACAGAAATTCATTCTAATGTTGACTCGTCCCTGCTCAATATTTTAATGGAAAAAAAAAAAAATACAAAAATTAACAAGAGAGAACACACAAAAAAAAAAAACTTCTCCATTCATTTTCTGATAAGAAATTAATAATGTGAACTTTTTGTCAGCAATAAAAATAATAATGGTAATAATTAATAATAATATGATGATAACAATGTTCATTCGAATGAATTCCTGATCAGTATACGTATTTCATAAAAACTCTAATATACTAACCCCCCCCCAAAAAAAAAAAATTCGGAGGGGGTCATCCATAGATGGCTTAATCCTTGAGATGTAAGGTTCATGAGCTTGTACCCCCTAAATCAAAAGCGTTCCTACGCCACTGAGCGATGGCCTCTGATCATTCGTCCGAACGGGGTCCGGGTTCGAATCCCGTTGAGGCATGGATGTTGTGTTTGTCTTACGGCACTGGCTTTCTCCCTTCCCTGGAACCAGTGACCCTAAATTAGGGATGGGCGACTGCTTATATCCCATTGAGTTGCTCACGGTGGTCGTTAAACTTCAAATAAAAAAAAAACTGAGTTGTTTTTACCTTGGGACGCAGTGCCATCTAACGGTTGAAATCGTCTCTAACACCTATTGGCCAATCACAAAAAGTCTATTGTCTTTAACGTTAATGCTACAGCCTGTTCTTCATCCAGTTCAACCTTGTCTAGACTCAGAAACCCTCTGGCCAACTGTATCTAGGCCGTCCCGGTAGCGCAGTGGTCTAAGCGATGGCTTCAAATCATTCATCGGAGATGGGTCCGGGTTCGAATCCCGGTGAAGCATGGATGTTGTGTTTATCTTACGGCGCTGGCTCTTCAGCTTCCCTGGCACTAGTGAGCCTAAATTAGGTACGGGCGACTGTTTATATAGCCCATTGAGTTGCTCACGGCGGTCGTTAAACCTCGAACAAAACAAAAACCTATCTAGAACTTTGCCACCATTTTTAAGATGAATCATCCAGATTTATGGAATAAAATGATATTTAACAACAATAAAGGACAGAGGCATTCCTAGAAAAACAAGTTCCGATTACAAGACAAATTGCTCCGACCTACTTCCGTTTTCGTAAATTTTTTCTCCCTTTTCAATCTCAAATACAAACATTTATGTAACTAAATGATGATTAAACAATAATGTAGTGAGGAAAAATACCGCAACGGGCGGGGCGATTACGGGGGAAATCTTCGCTGCCTTCAGCTTCCGTTGTCGAAAGTTTTTGCCTCCATTTTAGGATTACGGGAGAAATTTTCGCTCCGTCCAACTTTCATTAGCGGAATCTTTTTTTTTCAATATTGGACACAAACATTGATCTAATAAAATGATATTTAATTATCATACAGGGCAGAGTATGGTAATTAAATATCATCGCGAGAAAAAGAACGACTACTGAGTTCCGTCTAACCTGTTTTTGGAAATTATTGTCTCCATTTTCAAACTGAAACACATACATTTATGTAATAAAATGATATTTAACTGTTGTTAAATGATATTTAACTGTTGTTTATTGGAACATCACAAGAAAAAAATGTCAATTACGGGAGAAATCTTCACTCCGTCTTATTTCCGTTTTCGGAAGTTCTGATAGGCGGAAAATAATGGTCGGGAGTTTTCAAGAGGATTTAATAGGGTTCTGGGGATATCGTTTTTGTCTGCAGGACAAAAATCTGCAACTTACGTCGCCGGTAGTTAACACCGCATCAATAGATGGGTACGGCTGGTTTAAAGAAAAGTGCTAATGTGAGGTAGATGGTTTGTCATAGCAGGATCCCACTACAGACGTTACGGACTGTATGAGAATGAAAGAGGCAGAGGTGAAACTCTATTTTAAGCATCAGCAACCCATCAATGGAATATGGGGGTGGAAGAATATCTCACATTCAATCTGTTAACTTGTATATACTTCTTTTAGCTTTTAGCAACGTTTGTCATGTACTCGTAGGGAGTTTTTACTGTAACTATGTGTTTAATCGTGTATCCACGGTTTGGTTTTATTGGCGTCTCACATTCAAAGTTACATAAATCCTTTGTTGGCATAATATAATTTCAAAAGATGTCAGCCTGTAAAACTTTCACCAACGGTCTGAAACTACACACAAAGAAGTTGTGGGAAAACGTATTGCTTACCAAATTTAAATAATACGATTGGGGGGACTAAAAAACGCTTCAGCCCCCCGGGGGGGGGCTACCTTTCGCGCGCGAAGCTGGCCAACCCAGCCCTGATTGTCCTATGAATTTAAAATTTTAATCATTTTTTGAATGAGATTGCCTAATACATGATGAAAAGCCTCCAAGGCTCTCTGCGTAAACATCTTTTGTATGCTCCATCTCTTTTGAAAAGATTATATAGATTATTACCCAATTTTTTTTTAATTTGGTGAAACACACCCGTTAGAAACAAATATGAATTAAGGATTTTTTTTTTTTTTTTTGATTGGAGGTTTAACGACCACCGTGAGCAACTCAATGGGCTATAAGCAGTCGCCCGTCCCTAATTTAGGGTCACTGGTTCCAGGGAAGGGAGAGAGCCAGTGCCGTAAGACAAACACAACTTCCATGCCTGACCGGGATTCGAACCCGGACCCCTTACGGACGAATGATCAGAGGCCAGCGCCTTAGACCACTGCGCCTCCGGGGCGGCATGAATCATGGATTCAAAAATTGTAATCATATTTTGATTCAGTGGCGGCGGAACCACCCAGGTCGCCAGGGCCTGGGCCCGGTCAATAATTTCAAGAATTTTAGCCAAGATTTTTGTTTTTATTTTATTTGGCATATGTGCTATTTTTTGTTGTGATGTGTCTCAGGAAGTTCCTGTAGGTAAGTGGTCAGGTAGTCGTAATCCCTAACAAAATTCGTAAGGCTTTGTTTTTCTTCTGTTTGTTGCGGGAAGGGAGGGGGATGCACCACGATTCGAAATTTCGGGCCCGGTCAACGAACTTTACTTTCCACTGCCCCTGTTTTGAAATAAATTGCCAGAAACGTTGCGAACTACAAATACACAGCATTTGTGACCCCTGAAAGCTAACACATAATTACAGGAAGAAAAAAGCTTGTTTACCAATATTTCAGTGCCTATCCTGTGCTATGTTCTCCTTTGTGATCTCTTACAAGATAATTTAAAAAGATGTTTACACACACATCTTTTCTTGGCAAAACAACAAAAAAAAAAAAAAAAAAAAAAAAAAAACCAGTTTCCACAGGTCTGTAGTCAAGAAAAAGTAAGGTAAGAAAAGGATTTCTGTATGCATGTCTGAGGAAAAACAGTGATAGTTTTGTAAACATGACATCTGTAGACCCCCTTTTTTGTTTTTTGCAATATTCGTTTTTCATGAACACATGTGGTAAAAATATTTTTCAATAAAATAATTTGAGGAACAAAAGTGGGTGATTAAGGGTAATATGAAGGAACGATAAGGTGGTGTATTTAAATTCGCATTGCTGCAACTTCACGTATCAGGTGTCCGTTATATGTAGTGGCTTAGTTTCTATTTCATAGCTGATGTTAGTCGAAATTGAGAACTTGCTAATTAAATTTTGATCTAGGAATTTGTTGGTTCGTATTCGCACCCGAATATTCATTCTGCGCTATTTATACGATATATTATGCATTGAATCAAACACTGTATGTACCTTTCCAATGGCTATGAATTTCTCACCAACTCCTCGCGGTAACAGAAAGCGCTGCTGTCTCAATTGCTGTTCGTTACCTCCGAAGAACAGCATTAGGTTTGCCATTCTATTTTCTCCAAGGTGTTTGATTCCAAAGACTTCTTTTCCCTAAACCGACTGAGTGATTTGATTACAAGAAATCGGTTGTTTGACTGAGTTTGGAGAAGATATTTTCTGAGTTCCAGCTATGAGTTTGCATGCCCGTAACCGCGTTCTTCCTACATTTTGTTTTCTCCTCTGAGCTACCTTATAGTATTGCTCTTTTAGAAATTCTGAGTAGTATATAATATGTAGGAGCTTTCGTCCGTATTTTATTAGCTTTTGGAAAGTTCTTAAACAGCTTCAGAAAATCTTTTTGAAGCAATGACTGTTTTATGATGTTAACTGCACGGAATTTTTAAAGCATTTTAGTTGTCATGGCAGGACATTGCATTTTATATGGTTGCTACAGTTTATATCTCCATACATCTAAAGGTCAAAAATCGTCCGACTAGCTATTTGTTGAATGGATAAAAACACTAAGTTAGCCAGCATGGAGCCTCTGCTGAAACATTCTTCAGGGGAAACTATTCAAGAAACAATTGTAAAAACGGAGAAAAACGAAACCGACATCTCGTCAGGGGAGAAGTTTAGTTTTACAAGACATCAGCTGTTAAATGTGACAGAAAACTCTTGCCATCCTGAGGTGTGTAGCAAGAAAATAAAGAAAAGCGAACATCCACAAGTCCCTAAGGGTAAGAATATTCACGAGTGTGATGTGTGCTGCAAGAAATTCACAGTAAAAAAACAATTATTGGAGCATATGCACCTTCATACAGATGAAAAAGCACACCAGTGCAATGTATGTTTCAAGCAGTTTACTGAGAAAGGTAATTTTTCAAATCACATGCTGCTCCACACAGGTGAGAAACCACACCAATGTGATGTGTGCAGCAAGAAGTTTGCTCGTAAAACTGCTCTTTCGAGTCACGTGCTCCTTCACACAAGTGAAAAACCACACCAGTCTGATGTGTGCTGCAAGAAATTTACACGTAAAGATCAACTTGCAAGTCATATGCGCCTACACACAGGTGAAAAGGCTTGTCACCAATGTGTTGTATGTTTCAAGCAGTTCACTGAGAAAAGTAGCCTTTCTAATCATATGCTTCTTCACACGGGTGAAAAACCTCACCAATGTGATGTCTGCTCAAAGACATTCAGACAGATAAATCATCTTTCAAGACATATGCTGCTTCATACAGGTAACAAACCTCATCAGTGTGATGTGTGCAGCAAGAAATTTACTCGTAAAGATCAGCTTGCAAGCCATATACGTATTCATACAGATGGAAATCCATATCAGTGTGTTTTGTGTTCCAAGCAGTTCACAGAGAGAAGTGGCCTTTCAAAGCACATGCTTCTGCATTCGGGTGAGAAACCTCATCAATGTAATGTGTGCTCTAAAAAATTCAGACAGATAAGTCATCTTTCAGGTCATATGCGCCTGCATACAGGTGAAAAACCATACCAGTGTGATGTGTGTTCTAATAAATTTGCACAGAAAAGTCAGCTTACAAGACATGTGCTTCTTCATACTAGTGAGAAACCACACCAATGTAATGTATGCTCTAAGAAATTTAGGCAGATAAGTCATCTTTCGAGTCATATGGTCCTTCACACAGGTGAGAAACCTCATCAAAGTGATGTATGCTCATAAAATTTTGCACAGATAATAGCTTTTAAAATATGACCTCATGACAAACTGCATCACTGTGATATATGCTTGAAGATGTTGCAATAAATGTCTAGTTTAGTGTTCTAAATTATTTGGCAGAAAATTTCTAGAAAAATATACATATTTTAAAGTATGTAATTTGATGTGAAATGGTGGAAAAAATTTAGCTTTACAACCCATTTTAAAGATTTTTACTGTAAAATTGACCTGCAAGTATAGAAGTGTAAATGCATACTGTAGCCAGCTTACCCCAGCACCACTGTAACATTGACTGAGGCTTTGTAAATTTAGAACTATTCTCACACTGCAGCCAGCTTATCCCAGCATCACTGTAACATTGGCTGAGGCCTTGTAAATTTAGAACTATTCTCACACTGCAGCCCACTTACCCCTGCACCACCGTAACGTTGGCTGAGGCTTTGTAAATTTAGAAGTCTTCTCCAGAGCATAGCAAATTGATGTAAGATATAAAGGCATGCTCTGCACGTTGTTTTGCACCCATAAAATGGCCGCCACAGCATGAGCAGAAGATCATTTTGACAATGCAGCACTTCTGGGGGTAAGCTTGCAGCAGCGTGTGTTTACATCAACCTTCCCGAATGTGCCCAAATTTTTACCAGCCACCTTGGCTGGTAAGGTCTAGTTTTTACCAGACTCTTGAAAAATTTTACTGGCCAAAATATAAACTAATTAAGTTCTAAATGAACTAATATTAATGAAAAGATATTTAATGCATACTCACAAATTTTTTGATTGATGCAAGCCTATTTATGACATTTTAAAAACAAAGCTGCATATTAGATACAGGCCTGGGCTAATCTGCAAGATCTGTACATTTGAAGCACGAGCTTGCCCTTGGACAATTTTTTTGGTAAATATTTTTGCAAATTTGTTGTTTTTTTGGTGATATTCCTGTCTAATTTACGGTTTTGATCCATTAAACAATTCAAATAACATAAACTTGAATTAATATTAGCTTTATTAAAATTGATTGATATTGTATTAACACAATGTTAGTTTGGGTTTTATTTTTTTACACAGTATGAATGCTAGTTTAGGATATACATTTTTTTACACAGTATGATTTTAAAAAAAAACTTGCATAGGTTTTTATATATATAAAACTGAAAGCATAAACTATTATTTAGGTAGGGTAGGGACTTGAGATTTTCATTTAACATTTGTAGGCACTATGCCGGACTTTCCCATCACATGTATCTGTCCACCATAGTTTGATAGCACCACATGGTTCATATTGTTCAATGGGTGGTCCATTGCACCTAATCATCATCAAATCATTCAAAGTATGGTGGTTCATGTTTGCCCTGAAACATGATTTTATTCTGTTCATAGCAGAAAATCCTTGTTCACAAGCAGCAGTACTGCATGGCACTAACTGCATCAACTCCATTAACTTTAAAATGTTGCTGTATTTTGTGTCGCATCTTCTTCAGCATAGAGTCGACTAAACAAAGCCTCAAGAGCTACTCTTTTTCCAGTCGATGTCATTATACTCGTCACATTGCTTTTTAGCCTACAATATTCTATCATCACTGAATCTTCATTCCCATTATTTTTTATTATTAAACGACACACCTGCAAGAGTTCTTCATTCCCATATTCATTGATTTCAGTGTTGTTGTCTGGAAAGTGAGAGGGGTTTAAAATTTTTGCCAAGGGAATAAATAAGACCATCAGTTACTGAAAATAATCTTTTTGATATAACTTTTAACTGCAACAAGCAGTTTTCTCTTATCCTCTTCAAAAGAACCAAGTTCATTTTGGCTTTGCTTAGAAACCAATTTAATATCACGGAAAATGTACCATCGGAGATCAAACCATGAAGTTCAGTTTCACAGACACCTTTCGGACATAGGAAATTTTGTAATCTTGATATGCACATGTTCATTTCATTAACTCCATGATGTAATACCAATTTTTCTCTTTGTAGAAACAGGGATGTATCACTTAGCAATTTACTAAAATCACACATAAAAAATAAGAATTTCACAAAGCGTGCACTTGTCGGATGTTTCAAGAACCCTTTAGCTTTAGCCTTCAGTTTACTTGCTTCATTTTTGTCTGCACATATGTGCTGCAAATGGCTACAAATTATGTGTATATTGTTATGCAGTGCAGAAACTGCTCTATACTTGACATGACCCATCGGATGCTGTTTATTGGGCGGCACACGTTAAGAAAGTCCGCCACTTCCTTTACATTTTGTAATAACTTCGGACTTTTATTATACAGTTTATACAGTCCCTTTATTACATCCTCAAAAGTTGTCAAGTAGCTCACATCATTGCTGGCATCATTCAAGGCAAGTTCTAATCTGTGGTTCAAACAGTGAACCACAACTAAACCATCAACTTTATCTTTCAGTTGTTTGGCAACACCTTTAATTGATCCCATGTTCACTGATGCTCCATCAAAGCAACTAATCTTTCTTTCCAATTAGTAATGCCTTTCTCATTCATCATTGTTTCTATGGCCTCCATTGTGCCAGATGCATCAGCTTTCCAAAGAGGCTGAAGACCGAGAAGAGAAACGTTTTGATTTGGCCCATCCATATACTGGATGTACACAATTTCACTTTCTGACATACTTTTGTCGGTTGAGGCAGCTGACATTATTGCAAGAAAATTTGATTTGTTAATATCCTTTACAAGGTTGCTTTGAATTTCTTTTGCTATGTAGCTTACAAATATTTTTGCTGCCTGATCATTAATGTATGTGTCACTCAACTGAGTTCCTAACTTTTTCTGAATTGCACTTAAACTTTTGAAATCATTAAATGAAATGTTGCCTTTTGCAGTTGTGTATGAAATAAGAAATAACACCTTCATGGATTTTTCTAATTCTTGTGTCATCTTAGATACAGCTATAGCAAGAGGAGCCTCAGATGGTTTGGTCTGTGCTTTGTACACAGAACATGCTTGTTGATGTACATTATGACTTTTAACCTGAAAAGTATACATAAAAGACTATGAGAATTTGCACTTGGAATATCACTTACATAATTTGTTTAAATTTCTAAAAATATATTTAAACAAGTTAGTAAAATCATGCAATGCATTGATTATGATACGCTTTCCAACATACCTGAAGTTATTACTCAAGTTATGAGGATAATGGCTGTGGAGTAAATCTCACTCCTGTGCTCTGACCTTTGACCCCATTTCGATGATATCAAACAGAATCGGTTCAATATACCTCCGGAACAACATACTAAAGTTTTGTTGCAATAGAAGCATTTTTAGTCAAGTTATGAGGATAATGGCTGCAGAATGAATCTCGCTCCTGTGCCCTGACCTTTGACCCCATTTTGATGATATTCAACAGAACAGGTTCAGTATACCTCTGGACCGGAACAACACGACATAGTTTTGTCGCAATCAAAGCATTTTTACGTAAGTTATGACGCATAAGGGCGATAGAATGGATTCTGCTCCTATGTCCAGACCTTTGACCCCATTTCGCCCATTTTCGATAGGGTTCGTTCCCAGGTTGTGCCCTACGACATACTAAAATTTCATCGAAATCGAACCATTTTTATGCGAGTTATCGTGCGGACAGACGGACAAAGCTGGGGCCTATACGCTTCTTCAACCTATGGTTGGAAAGCATAAAATAGGGCAGTAACATGCATATTTTAACATATGGTGAGTAAAACGCTGTTTCCTAAGTCTGCAGGTAAAAAACCGCATTTATTACCGAATGTTGGTAATCCTGAACTTTAGTGTCGATCTTTTCACCGAAATGCGTCTCCGCTGCATGTTGCAAAAACCTATCTACTAAACGGACACAAAGGGGGAGATATGCCGTTGTTGCAATAGTCATCAATGAATTTTTCTGATAATCCTCCAAAAAATAAGCTTTTAACTGTACTAATAAATTATATGTCAACTAGTTTTCGATATCTGTAAACTATAATATTATTATCTTTAATTTTTCGGAAAATCCTGACAGTTTTATTAACTCAAAGTTGAAGTTTTCCAACTATTAATAGATAAAATAAACTTTTTATTTTAAAATCATTTGAAATGACAATTTATGATAATATTTTTTTATCTAAAATGATTATTATCAGTTAACTTTATCTAAAAATGGCTAGCCTCCGGCGTCGGTAGGCGCTACGATGTTCCCGTTTTCAAAAACAACAAAGAATGAAACAAAACATGATTAATTACATGAAAACAAATAAATACATTATAAAAATATTAAGAAAAATTGTGAACAATTTTATTACAATAAACTAAAAAATTAGTAATATAACTTACCGCTTCCAACTTGAACATTGAGCATCCTTTTCCAAAACTGGTGTGATCAGCTTGAGCGTTCCGTCGGCATACAGAACAAAACAGATTTCCGTTTTCGGTCTGCAGCCAGCTGTAAGTTTTTTGCCACTTTTCAAAAGTACGACGGTTAAATAAGCGAGCTTTTTTGGCCTGTGTCAAGTCTGAGGAATCGCAAATTTCTGGTTCACAAATCTGTACGTTAGCGTCAGCAGTTTCAGCTGAAACAGCATTAATTTGTACATTACAACTTTCGACTGCGCCATGCTGTAAATTCTCACGTTCAGGAGAATCATTTTCCCGAATAGAATTTCTACTATCCGAGTTTCCACCCCAAAACGCAAAAAGTTTTTTTTGCGACATCGAAAAACAACCAAACTATTTCTGACCTAAACGAGATATACTATAAGCTATAACCAAACGCCAAGCCAAAAGCATGTTGCGTTTAACAATAATGCAGCCTTTGCAAGAACGCAGACGCAAAGTGTCATCTAACGACCATGCAGCGTCAGAAACCCGGGTTGTAGGGGCTCTTAGGACTTAGGCTTCGCTCTTAGCCGCCGTTCCCAAAGCGCGTGCGGAGGAAGAGGGAACGCTAGGGTAGGTATTCGTTCTTATCAGTGACCAGCCGAACTTCTTTTAGCAGATACTGCTAAAAGAAATTCGGCCTTTTTTCAGAGAAAACCTAAAAAAAAAAAAAAACTACTCGCCAACGGTGGCAATTGTGTTTCAATATTTACCCGCCAGTACAATTTTTTTGATCCGCAATTGGCGCTTGGCGCCCGACTTTCGGGAAGGTTGGTTTACATCCCTTGCAGGTAAATTTTATGGTAAAAATCTTTAAAATGTGTTGTAAAGGTAGAATTTTTTCACCATTTCCCATCAAATTACGTACTTTAATATATGTATACCCTTTTTTTCTAGAAAATTTTTTTAGTTTTCAGCAAAATAATTTAGGACAGATACTTCATGTATATCTTCTGCATAAGGAAGTCACAAGTTATACGTGAACTATACATAATATGTAAGGTATTTTACCTGATATTGTCAAAGTATTGCTCACGTGCCTCACAGAGCAAACAATGTGAGCAATACTTTGACAATATCAGGTAAAATGCTTTAGATATTATGTATAGTTTAATTAAAATCACGTTTATAACATAAGACAACCTATAAGGTAGTCTCATGAATTGCATTTTTCGTAAGTTATACGTGGTTATAATACATAGAGATTCAGTACCTCTTTTAGAATTGCTATTACGCACGTCACAATACGGGCATGTGATTATGGTGGTGCAGTTAATTATGACGTTTATTATTTAAAAAATAAAGACTAAAAGAAAGCAAGAGCAATTACTCACATATTCGTCCAGAGGTCGTTGCGAACAAAAACAACCTCTGGACGAATATACGTGAGTAATTGCTCTTGCTTTCTTTTAGTCTTTATTTTTTAAATAATAAACGTCATAATTAACTGCACCACCATAATCACATGTCCGCATTGTGATGTGCGTAATAGCAATTCTAAAAGAGGTACCGAATCTCTATGTATTATATAATTTAGGACATTAAGCTACACATTTATTGACATGACATTCTCGTGTCAAGTTTGATAGTGTATGCATACTATTGAATATAGAAAAGGCATACATCTCAAAAATCTGTTCTCTAAGGAAATAAGTTTTTGTGAATCATACTTTAGCTGAGCTTTTATCATCTGTGTAGTCTTGATGCTGACACTGCCACATTAAAATTACTCGGATGTTTTGGCATATTCATATTTTCACATCTCATGTTTTAGCACATGTGTTAGATGGCAATATCTTCATTTCATTCCCTATGTTCATTTGCCCACAAAGTAGTTCTGTTAACAAAGGGAATAAATGAAATTCAGTGGAACAGTAAAGAAGGCTGTACTTTCCAAGTGCTACGGGTCGGTGGATTTGTGCGCTTTTTCTGGGGTGTTTGTCCATGGGCCACTACGAGATGTAAATAGTTCCACAACAACGTACGGGAAAATGGTGTACTTGTTTTGGTGGATGGTTTTTTAATATGCAGTTGAACTGACTTTCTAAACTTGCTTGGGTTTACAAGACGGTGATGTCACACTTGTAAAGTGAATAGCATTAGCCAATAGTGTTCTCATTGGTTTGGATGGTGTTTACTACACAACTTAATGAATTGATAAATATAATTAAAATGACTGAATGGAAGCACTAAGAAAGTAATTGTTCTTTGAGATATCTGTGATGTTTGTTTAGTTGTGTTTGGATTTATGTTTGATTGAAATATATTTCTTTACTTTTAAAATAAGTATTTTACTTATGTTTTATAGACTGGTGCTCTCTTGTTACATCCTCTTCTGTGAGTGAACCCCTTGCAGGAGGGGGGAGCAACACAGCTGCAGATATCTCATTTCAAAATGACCAGATCATAAACATGTCATATGAAGATTGCAATAACAGTGTTTTAATGTGAGACGTTTACTCTGTTCTTTGCACAAGGCCGGTTTCCAGATCAACTTCTGCTGAATTTTCGGCCATGTAGGAATCTTGGGTAACAAGCCTACTGATGTGGTTGCTTCACAGAGGTGAATATTTTAAGTAGCCTTTCTAATCATATCAGGTGAAATTGCACCTCTTTAAGTTCAAAAGCTCCCCACTCCCACTCAGATATGTAGTTCAGCTGCTAGGTCTGCCTCTTTTTCTTTTTTTTTTTTTTCTTTGGTCATCACACCCTTGCCACTGTTTCGTTTCACCATGATTTGCACTTTATTGTTCATGATCATATCAAACAAATGCGGCGGGGTCTGTGGGACCAACAGGTGGAAAATAAACTGCGTTGTATCAAACCATTTCTTGGTGTCTGGAATTCATCATGTTGCCAGAACCGTAGGGAGGAGGTTGTACTAGCGCATTTCCCGTTGGGCATTGTCATTTCTCTCACCACTATTTGTTGTGTGGGAGCACTGCCCGTACATGTTGGATGTGTGATGTACCTCTCTCTGACCGTCGTTCATATTTTATGTTTGTGTTGGTATTTTGTTAATGAACGTGTTCATCATTTTCTTTTACCCACCTTATGACACGAATCAGTGCCCCTGAGTCACCTTTTAAACAATCAGTGTGACGTGCTTTCTGTGTTGTAATTTCTTCATATTACCGGTGTTTTTTGTTTTGTATTGCTTGTTTCTGTTTCATCAATCATGTACACCTTATTATATTGTTATGTTTATCACATCACTATTATGCCTTTTATTGTTTTGTTTTTTATCATTATTGTTTGTTACTTTGTTATTATTTTTGTTATAGAACAAAAATAATGTCTCACAATAAAATGTTTATTATACATCGACTATAGTTTCGCAGAGCTTTTAGCTCGGCTTCCTTAGGATGAATGGAGCATAAACATTCAAATCATTGTGACATCATCAGAATTCTGACGGTCACAGATTTTGGTAAGTTGTTCCTACATGCTTGAAAGAAATAGTGTCGACATCATGTCATTGACAAGCCATGACGAGTTCTGGTATATGTGGAAAGCTTCTAATATATTAAGCTTGATAGTAAAGTCCAGTTTATGAATAAGTGTAGCGTTTCCAAACAAAAATTTATGGTTATTTTCATGACAATGTTGGGCTGTAGACGACTTCTTCAGTTCATATTTCTGTACCTAGGTCTTGTGTTCCTTCACACGGAAACAAGACCTGCGTGTCTGCCCTATATATGAAAGTCCACATTCACAAGGTATCTGATTTAAATACCCCAGGAATTTATGTCTTCGATGTAGTAGTTTTATGATCCATAAAAATTCATCTTGTTTATGAGTTTGAAAATAACTTTGAATATTGTTTGTTGGAGTTAGCTATCGAAGCACGATACTACAGGATACACATGCCTGAGTTGAAATACTTTAAAATGTAATGATTAAAATATATACGAGGCTAAAAACACACAAGATCTTTCACACGAGCTCCCCGTGCATCATCAGGTGAAGAAATATCGTTTGTTGGAGTTAGCTGTCGAAGCACGATAATAAGTATCGTGCTTCGACAGCTAACTCCAACAAACGATATTCTTTAGCACGAAATATTTCTTCTACCTTGAATAACTTTGAAATTAAAACTTTTGAGAATTTTTGAAATTCCGAAGCAAATCTGAGGAACAAATGGGATAACCACCCAATTCTTTCGTATTGGGATGCATATAGGCATGAGCGTGCATACAGGCTTTGGTTTCCTAATTTTTTGGACAGCTTTGTCTATGATGGAAGAGCTGTATCCTCTGTGTAGTGCAATTCATTTAAGAAAATCAAGTTCTTTCTGTAAGTAATCTTCAGTTGAGTAAATATGTATTGCACAATATACGTATATGAAGAAGGCAGATATCTTTTGTTTCCATGGATGATTTGATTTTGCATGTGGGAGTAAGGAAACAGCAAATGGTTTTTGATAAACTGTTGTACTAAAGGATCCTTCAGAGTGTGACACAAGGACATCAAGGAATTGTAAGCAGCCATTATTTTCAGTCTCACACATGAACTGTACATGAGGATCAACTGAATTTATAAGTTCAACTAATTTAGGTATTTCCAAGTTCATGCCATTCCAGAGAACAAAGGTGTCATCTACATATCGAATCCACAGGTTTAATATAACAAGCTGAAAGAGTTTGTCCTTAAAGTGATGCATGTAGACTTCGCATAAAATAGGTGACAGTGGGCTACCCATTGCAAGGCTTTTCATCTGTTTGAAAAATCTTCCATGAAAAAGGAAACTGTTTTGTCATATACAAATTTCCACTAGTCCAAAATTTCTTCTACTTCTGGTTGGC
Organism: Macrothele yani; assembly: GCA_039090855.1. Classification (NCBI taxonomy): domain Eukaryota; kingdom Metazoa; phylum Arthropoda; class Arachnida; order Araneae; family Macrothelidae; genus Macrothele; species Macrothele yani. Next base: position 151,305,356 of record CM077009.1, read on the forward strand.
TGAAACGATGTTCTTTGAAACTTGCTTTCAATGCTTCGAGGAGTTCCATTTACTGGGATACTTGTGAACATGGATTTCACGTCAAAGGATAACAGGATAACATGAACTGTTAGTTGAATGGATGTTCCCTTAGCCGTTTCACAAACTCAATGAAATTTTTTACAGACTGTTGTGTTTGAAGAAGCCGTTAAGGTTGATAGTTTTGTAAATAGATATTTGGCCAATTTATGTGTAGCTGATCTGAAATTGCTAACTGTGGGACGGAAGGGGACACCAATCTTGTGTATCTTCAGAAGTGCATAGAAATGTGGGCAGTGGGAATATGAGGGCTTCCGATTATTTTTTGAGCCTTTGGTGAAGAGTTACATCACTTGTTGCCACTTTCCAAACTTCTTTTAATTGTTTCTCCAATGGATAATTTTTTATTTCCTTATAAGGTCCCTCGGAAATAAGTTTTCGACCTCTGCCTCATAATGTTTCTTGTCCAGAATGACAACTTGGCCTCCTTCATCAGCTTTGGTAATGATAATATTACAATTTCACTGCAATTCTTTTAGAGCATTATATTCTTCCTTGTTGAGATTCGGTTTAAATGGTGGATGTCTAATTGTTTCTTTTTGATCGGTGTTTAGATTGCTTTTTATCAGGGACTCCTCAACTGAAGCAACAATACTAAATGTTGGTACCTTTTTCGAAATCGCAAAATTTGAACTGTAACGTAAAATCCGTTTTTGAATTTCTCTGGAGTTAAAACTAGAAAGGTTAGATATTACTTCATTATCTGGAAAGATATCCCTCAATTTATGAAGTAGAATTTTCTATATTGTTGCTGTTATTTGATAGTTTTTCAAATTTTAGTTCTGTCATTTTACGAGTAAACGACATATTGGAACTCCTAGACCAAATTTGGCAGTTTAGGTCAGAAAAATGTAACAATTTAGCCAGTAAAAGTTGTAGGTTGTACAATTCAACCTCAACATTTGCAAAATTCTTTCTCATGTCTTTAATGATAGCTCTTAGTGCAAATGAAGCATTAGATATGGCTTTGCTTATGTTATGGGAAAATCTTAAATTGCATTTCACACAGATAAAATTTGATAGTATCTGGCATCTCTTGCATCGAAGCAAGAAGTTTAAGTGGTTCAGCAATCTGAACTTCTTTATTCCCAGTTTGGAAAAACGGTTGATTGTCACAGACAGTGAGTTCGTCATGATCGAGATAAGGAACTGGGATTCAAGTTCCTGTAGAAAGTCGATATTGGTATTAGATAAGTCAACAACAACGGAAGAAAAGCGAGATGTTATATGATCGGCTTCCGGTGTAAGATATATCAATATACTTATGCTCCAAATTGCAGTCAAAGGTCCGGTTGACACCTAAAATTATATATAATTTATGACTACTAAGCTTGCGGTGTTAGGATAGAATAAAAATAACGTTTCTCACAATAAAATGTTTATTATATATCGACTATAGTTTTGCAGAGTGTTTGGCACCGCTTCCTCAGGATGAATGGAGCGTAAACATTCAAATCATTGTGACATCATCAGAATTCTGATGGTCACGGATTTTGGTGAGTTGTTTCTAGGCGCTTGAAAGAAATGGAGTCTACATCATGTTGTTGATAAGCCGTGACGAGTTCCGATATATGTGGAAAGCTTCTAATATATTAAGCTTGATAGTCGAGTCCAGTTTATCAATAAGCGTAGCATTTCCAAACAAAAATTTATGTTACTAATCAAAAACAACTATTATGGGAATTTTACTAGGAAATTTTTTATTTAAATAGCAAATTTTTGGAGAAAACTCTTCTTCTTCTTTAAGAAGACATTTTTAAAGTGCAAGGTATAGTCTATGAAGTAAAATGTAGTTGTGGACTATCTTACATAGGTGAAACAGGTTGCAGACTAGAAACTCTTATAGCAGAGCATAAAGCTGCTATAAAAAATTGCTCCAACAAGACTGGTTTAGATAGGCATGTTAGAGAAACCAGTCAGAGCATGGATTGAAATTCCCTTAAAGTCATCAATTTCCAAAGCAATTTTCAAAAAGAAAGCTGAAAAAATTAATAGAGATTGAGAAAAATCAAAATTCCATCATCAGTGACTGCAAAGGATTTTCCCTGCCTGACATCTGGCAGGATTTGATGAAAAATAACCGTAACCTTCAAGGTTAACCATAACTGCGATAGTGACGGGAATTAGTGTCAACAAAATGACAGCCTGAAGAAGAAGAGTTTTCTCCGAAAATTTGCTATTTAAATAAAAAAATTCCTAGTAAAATTCCCATCATAATTGTTTTTGATTAGTAATTGAATTAAGAAACTAGGAAGACATTTCTCAACATGAGCTTTATTCAAAGAAAAATTTATGGTTATTTTTGTGACAATGTTGGGCTATAGATGACTCCTTCAGTTCATAGTTTCATACATAGGTCTTGTGTTCCTTCACACAGAAACTTTTGAAGCCTTGAGGGTCTGTCCTATATATGAAAGTCCACATTCACAAGGTATGTGATAAATTCCCCAGGAATTTATGTCTTCGATGTAATCTTTTGGTCAATATATAATAAACATTTTATTGTGAGAAACATTTTTTTTTTTTTCTAAACACTGCAAGCTTAGAAGTCATAAATTATGTATTTTTTTTTATGTTAAATGGTATAATTCCTTGTACTGGTTTAGTTTTTATCAGCCTTTTACACTGCTTGTTTCATTTTATATCATTGTTACCTTTTAGTTTTATTTTGTAAATATTTTAAAACCTTGGACTTTGCACTCTTTGGCGCTTCAAGGCTCTCGTGCCAGTAAATATTAATCAACCAACCAACCAAATCATAAACAAACACACGGGTAACTGCCATGGGAAAATTATAATGGTATTATTTATGTTGCTTAATGTCCCTGTCAAAGCCATAATCTATTTCCTTCATATAATCCGTAGACTGTGACATTCAGGAAAAATATCACCGTATAATCTGCACATCATAGATGTTGAACTGGAAGTTTAATTTTCGACAGAAAAGTCGGTCATATAATGACCCAGGAATCCGAAGAAGTAAGTAAAAAAAAAACTATTTTATTAAATGAAATTCATTTGTAAAAGTTACTTTTTCATATTTTTATCTCTGGACAGATAAAGCTCAGTGGCATGGTATCCATAGATCATGCCAATGCAGCTCCAGAGCATTGCATTACACCTTGCCAATGACGAAACACTGATACAGAACAAGTCATAGAAGTACCGAATGTACTCGCATATAAGTCAAAAGTTTTTGAAAGAAATCCTGCTTTCAGAGTTGGGGGTATAGGCTTATACTACATGGGCCAATGAAAAATAGTGCTAGACTTCCGTGAATTCTTCTGCGGAATTTACTGACAGATTTGTCCGTGTTTGAGACCACTCACTGCGACTTTCCACATGTTACTGCGCAATTGTTTTCTGACCTCAAAACCATCGTGCAGTGACACAATCATATCCTCAATTGGAACCACCACTTTACGTTCAAATTCGGCAGTGCAACTGAAACATTTCCTTTTCAAAGACATCATGAATAGCAATGAAGAAAAATATCGGCAGCAAAGATGGTCAAAATGGCAAAAGATAAACCAAACACAAGGCACAGTGCACATGGGATTCGAAAGGAGGTATGCATAGGTTCATGCAGCAAGTGTGTACATTTTCATTGGCTGTTTGACATAAACAGAGACAGCACAACAGAGTTGTCCTTCTCAACGACACAAAATGACCTCTGCCATCTCTCCCCACAACTTTCATATGACACCCCTGCCCCTACTCCATACAAACTCCTGAATTGAGACGAAATTTTCCGAGGGAATTCCTTTTCCATTTAAACCCCTTCTCCTGCACAATTATTCTGCAGATTTTTCTAAAATTCAAAGGACTGTAAAAACTTTTTTTTTAATCGGTGAATTATCTGCGTCGGTGTATATTAACTATTTTAGCAGGTAATCAGTGGATTACACGACGAAAATTACAGTACATGTATAACAAAAAGAAAGCTAAACCCTAAACAATAAAACATATAAAAAAAAGGCTGCTAATGTATGTGAATTTTTGTACCCTAGGAGTTTCCTCATTCCCTTCTTACTAAAAAACAGATTGGGAATACAGTGTTACTCTGCGACATCACCGATTCATCAGGATCTTATTCTGGAAACATTCTTTGTCCTATGAGTTGCACTTTCAAATTAGATGTTTTAAAAACAAATATTGGAGATAAGTCCATTGAAATGATGTTATTAGTTCTACATATATATTGTAGACATCTAAGTTTTTTAGTTTTTTTTTTGGTTTTTTTTTCTGTACCAGTGGGCATTTCGGTTAACCAGTGGTTTGCAAATTCTAGTGGTCCACTGGGCAAGTAAAATATTTATTTCTAATTCTAATACTGCTGTATACAGCTAAATAGGAGTCTTTTAAGTGTATAACTTCCTACGAGGAATGCAGTTCGCATGCAACAAATAAACTTGGGTTACAGGGCTTGAAAAATACCTTGCTTGAGATGGCAAGGGCATGCAAATTATTGGCGTGGGCAGGTAAAAAACAAATGTAGTTGTGCAACTACAATTAAAGAAAAGAAAAATAGAAGTTGGGAATTGAAAATTTCCTCCTATGAGAAAAAAAAGCGGTTGGCGCATATGAATTTTTATTTCACTGCAAATCACCGGAAGTTGCATTATTGTTATGGAGTGAGTGCCAAGGACAGGAGAATATCATTTCTTTAATTATATTATGCTCTAGGTCCAGAAATTGGGGCCATATGTAGTTCTGCTCCAAAGGCAGTCTTCTCATTTCTCTGCAAATCTCTGGAAGTTGTATTATTGTTATGGAGTGAGTGCCAAGTGCAGGAGAATATCATTTCTTTAATTATATAATTGTCTAGGTCGAGGAATTCGGGCTATACATTGTTTTGCTCCTAATGTTTAGAGTTAGCGATGGAATGGCGGTGGTGACAAACAACAATGAATATGACATGGCCCCTGGAGAGGATGGGTTTTTGGTATAATTTGAGCGAGCGAGGTAAGATGCACAAGTGTATCATGGCATATGACTCACATAACTCTAAAATTTCCATTGATGGCTTAAAACAACACTCAATATGTGCTAAGCAGTATATGAATGTTGTATATATGCCATTAAATGAAATTTTAGACTTTGTAAGTTGTATTTTTAATACATAAAAGGTGTATGGTATTTGGTAAAAAGTTTATCATATTTTTTAAGTTAAAGGAAATGAGGCTTTTAATTGTTAACTTAAAAGATAAATTTTTCTGGGCCTCCAGCTTTTATTACTTGGCCAGATAAATAATTTCTGCACAGGCCTAGTCAGGCATGTAGCTTTTCAGGTATTTTTTTAAGCCCTGTGTTATAAGTTGTTGGCATGCTAAGAACTTATAACCTACAGATATAACTTTTTTTTTATTGAGTTAAATTTTCTGTAAATTTATTCACAAGTTGTGCATTTTTATTTTATACGATGAAATTACATCCCTTGGCCATTTTGGGAGTGCTAATCGCACCCCTGCTTGTTGCACTTGTATCCATTATGAAGGAGCAAAGAAACTAGTTTTGTAACCAATCAATTGAAAACAGAGGTCAAAAAAGAATCTCATGATTTGGAGCATTTGGGGGAAGTAGGCATTTATTCTGTTCTGTATGATAAAAACATTCCAGAATTCTGAAAACCAAAGATGTTTAGTTTGCTTGCAGCATGACACTGATATACAATCAGCCCTTGATTTATCACCACCTTTGCATAACAGCACTCTTTGGGTCTCTGAAAAAATGTGCCCTATGTAAAACATCCTTTAATCCCTTGATATAATGCCACATCTTTAGCAACCACCAGCACATATTAGTGCACCAAACATACTTAATGTACCACCAGGAGCGGATCCAGAAGTTTACTCTGGGGGGTAGGGGGGACGTTATGAAAGTTTTTTTAGATATACATTATACATATTGGTGGTACTACTCCTACCTGTATTCCTTTGCAAGGTCTTTAAAACACTTTCACTTGCTCCGGGAACGTTAAATCATTAAATACCTGGACGAGAGCAAGCAATGGGTGAAAAAATCACAATTATTTCGGTGCGATCGATTGCACATTTCTCAAGAAAATGAACTTTATGCTTTTTTGAAATCATAACAGACTATGTCCGAATGAAATCCTTCAAAATAAAGCCCAAGCCCTTATATTCAGAGTTGGTTAATTTAATAAAAAGAAAATAAAAAAAATTAATGGTCTCCACCTGACATATTCTCATACATTAAAGTAAATACACACCTGATTTCAGCCAAAACACAAGGAACACACGGTTTAGTCATAAAATTGCTTAATATAAACCATGGTAACTGGAATTTTGCTCTCCCCCTCCACCATTTTTCTGTTTTTACTGTGCCTGACGGCGGGAAAAATAATCATTTTTGACTTCTTTTCATTGGTGATGAAATAACGAAACTATATCCCTTAGAAATTAATGCAAAAAATAAAGAAGAAAGCAGTTCTGATATCAGTTACTTCATGTACATGAATGACAACTCCCATGAAGGACGATAGACACACGGGCGTACTCAGTGTGTGTTACTATCACACTCGTACAAAAATGAGATGAAGAGAACTTTGTTTGTTTTTTTTTAAAGCAAAGTTCCCCTAATCTCCTTTGAAGAACTGAACATAATGTGAAACCAAGTAAACACTGCCTCCTGATATTCGACGATTACTAAATTTAAACTACTTGGAATTTTTATGGTATTATCAATCTTTTCCTGCAAAAATTTTGTAGCACCGAAATTCCCAAAAGCTAATAGAAAGAAAGTTTCTGTTTTTATGATAGTTCAGAATAGACTTCTATCTTAATTACAATTTAGAGTCATACGTTCAAAAAGTTCTGGAACTTTTTGAATATTTGCCAAATGTCAGGGAATTACGTCATTCCCCGCTGAGCAAGCGAAGAGCATGATGTGACCGACCAGTCAGAACTGGTTTGATCCAGATACAACACGTACAGCGTACTTCCAGGCATTCGAGGCTCCCCATCGCGAGAACAACGATGTCAAACAGCGTTCAAGTGTAAAATTTTGTGTTCTGCTCGGAAAATCTTTCGCTGAGACTTTTCAGATGATTAAGTCATCATACGGTGAGAGTGCAATGAGTCGAACAAGAGTTTATGAGTGGCATCGACGATTCGAAAACTGGTGACAGAGTATTGAGGATGATGAGAGGTCAGGACGACCTTCAATATCCACAACAGATGAACAAATCACCATTGTCAAAGAAATTGGGAAAAATGACCGTCGAAAAACTGTTGCAGCGATTGCAGAAGTTGCTGACATCTCAGTTGGAAGTTGCCATGCCATTTTAAGAGAAACTGGGCATGCATCATGTGTGCTAACAAACTGTTCCCAAAAACCTGACACAAGAAAAAATGGATGAGTGCATGCAAGTTTGCGGGGATAACATCGATGCAGTGGACTCAGATCCCAATTGCTTGAATCGATTGATCACTGGCGATGAGACGTGCTTTCTGTACGACCCCCAATCCGACCGACAGTCAAAAGTGTGGAAATCACTGTCATCACCACGACCAAAAAAGTTCAAGGCAGGCCGCTCCAAAGCAAAGGTCTTGTTAACAGTTTTCTTCAATTGCAAGGGGATCGTACACAAGGAATTCATTCAACATGGTCGTACAGTCACTAAAGAAAAGTACGTCAACGTCCTGAAACATCTCCGAGAATCAGTGAGACGCAAGCGATCCGTACTTTGGAAGACCAATTCGTGGGCTTTCCATTACAATAATGTGCTTGCTCAGAAGCTTCTGAGATGGAAACAGACACTTCAAACTATGGTACACACTAAATACAGAACATATGATTGCATTTTTCTAATTAATGTGTTTTGAATTTATGCTAATTATGGTTTTAAGGAGAGATATATTAAAACTTCAGAACTATGGTTTTTGAGGACCATGATCAACAAATTTGGGTAATTAAAAAATAATTGACAAATCTGAAATAACGCAGCATAATGTAACAAACAGTGGCTGTACATCAAGGGTTGGCTGTAGTTTTATGATCTTCTCTTGGTCATATATTTGGCTATGTGTGTGGGAAGGGGCTGTGATTAATAGTGTGGAGTTAACCAGCGTGCTACAACTGACCCTTTCCATCTCAATTCAGGCAGGGGCTGTCAGTTGACCACCTCCAGTTTTTTTGAAAAAATTATGGTAGCTACTCCTAATAGAGGTTATAAAGTACTGCAAAAGGATTTTTCATAAAAAAGTTTTTTGGTCGAGCTACAGCATTTTGAAAATAAGCAAAATATACACCCCTGACGAAAATAATGTGAAACATCAAATCTTTAAATGTACACTGCTCCTGTACTATAACAAGTAGAGACTTGATTTTTTTATTTTGAAGCTATTGAATTGGCCTTTCTTTATGTTCTCAGAAATCGATCAAAGGAATATTGCTAGATGGCAAAAAAAGTCTATATTTGTTATAAAAAAATTTAATTTTCCACAAATTTAGGATTTTTTTTTTTTAAGAAAAAAGACTTATCAGGTGGGGAAGTATGCCAACCTGCACTCCTACTAAGGTTGTCTTAGAAGTGATTTTATTTTTATCCTGTGATGCATGCAGCTCATAAAATTAATTTTTTAAATATACAAAATTTCAAAAAATCATTTTTGAATTGCAATATCTCAAAAACCCCATTTTTAAAACTGCTGAAATTTTGTCCAAATAATGTCCTAATGGTAGGTAGTTAACTGGGGAAATCAGGTTACTGGATTTTTGCCTTGAAATTTTCCTACAAATTTTTGAAAATGCACTTCTCTCCTGTTCAAACCTCACATTTTGGTAATTACGTTGTTTAGAAAAAACAAAAAAAACTTTGAAAGGTATTTCTGAAAAGTTTACCTGAGTATATATTCCAAATTGCAGTGTCAATCTATATTTTAAAGTGATTTTTATGATTTTTAATAATTGTCACCTATGTACATGTTTAATTTTTTTAAATCCATAGTCTATACACATACAATACATTATCTCAGTTGCAGTTAAGATTCAATTTTTATTTACATAAGAAAAAAGGCCTCAAAAAAACAAAATTATGAGCTTACCATCAAAACTACAAATTATTCAAACTGAGAAAAGCTGCTGGGTTTTATTTATTTCCTTCTCATCAAAGGTATGAAGTCATGCAGAACGTCCAACAGGAGATGGGTCATTCACCTTTTGAAGTACATTTTTTAAGGGCACTGGACACTTGACCTGTTTTCTTGCCACATTCTTCTGGCTACCAAAAACCTCTGGCTGGTCCATGAGGGTGCATGAAAGATACTGTTATGTCCTTGAATTCTTTAGATATGTTTGTAATCTGTCCCATCCATCCACCAGTTATCGTAAAATCATTCACAGAAAATGGGTTCTTTTTTTTATTGGCTTGAAAATTGCACTGCTTTATGTGGGTGCCGGACTGTTCTGTTCTGGCCATTGATGGTTTATTTCCTTTTACTAACCAGGAATGCTGTGACTGTATTCCAACAACAGATTTTACTGTATCCCACTCTTCTACTTTGCTGGTTTGATAGGATTGAACTTCACAAGTTGTGAGGAGTAGAAGTTTAGTCTTTGAGATCAAGGGGGAGACAGTTTCAACAAATGAAGGTGTGTCTCTTATAGCTTGTGAAGCTTCTTTGTGTAAGTTGAATTTAGTAGCAAAATGTTTGCCCAGGCCACCCACACCATCACATGCACTCTTGCATTGACCTGTGGCTAAGAAGATCCACTTCCTTGTTTCATTCCCCCCCCCCTTCATAAGTTCATAGAACTGATATTTGAAGTGCCAGGCTGCTCCATCTGAGATGTAAACAATTGTTTTAAATTCTTCCAAAGGACAAGTCTTAGCAATTTCACTTTTTATGAGCATAATGGCACACAGCATGTGCTGTGCCATGGCTTAAATCATTGCATGCTACCACAAAAGACTTAGTCTCATTTGGAAAGTGCGCAATGCATGTAAAGAGTGAGATCTGGACATTGTTTGCCAGTAGCAACTTTGCACTTCATCATGTATAATTACAGATCAGTTTTGAGCAAAGTGCAACACCAACACTGGACTATGTGCTGCAGACTGTTTAACCTTTGCTATCCTATTTCCCTGGATCCGCTCATTATAAATTACAGAAGAGTTTCTTCCCTCCCGATATACCCCACCTTCAGTAGCTCTTATTCCCATTAACTCCCCCAATGACTCTCAAGCAGCCTTAATAGGTGTTTCACAGTACTCCATAAAAATTGCACCGGGCAGTACAATTTTCAGTGCCACAGCTTTGGAAAATCAAACTTTGAAATCATATCAGCTGCAGTTTAGCCCAAATATTACAGCAAATTGCAGTTTACATATTAGTGCACCAAACATACTTAATGTACCACCAGGAGCAGATCCAGAAGTTTACTCTGAGGGGTAGGGGTGGGGTGTGCTTTTTCAGGTGTAAAAATGGGCGGGGGGGGGGTAAAGACGATATGAAAGGTTTTGTTAGATATACATTATACATATTGGTTGTACTTCTCCTACCTGTATTCCTTTGCAAGGTCTTTAAAACACTTTCACTTGCTCCGGGAATGCTAAATCATTAAATAATTGGACGAGAGCAAGCAATGGGTGAAAAAAATCACAATTATTTCGGTACGATCGATTGCACATTTCTCAAGGAAATGAACTTTATGCTTTTGAAATCATAACAGACTATGTCTGAATGAAATCCTTCAAAATAAAGCCCAAGCCCTTATATTCAGAGTTGGTTAATTTAATAAAAAAAAAAAAAAAAATACTAGTCTCCACCTAACATATTCTCATACATTAAAGTAAATATACTGATTTTAGCCAAAACATAATGAACCCACGGTTTAGTCATAAAATTGCTAAATATAAACCATGGTAACTAGAATTTTGCTCTCCCCCTCCACCCTTTTTCTGTTTTTACTGTGCCTGACGGCGGGAAAAAGAATAATTTTAGACTTCTTTTCATCGGTGATAAAAATAACGAAACTATATCCCTTAGAAATTAATGCAAAAAAGGAAGCAGAAAGCAGTTCTGATATCAGTTACTTTATGTACATGAATGACATCTCCCTTGAAGGACGATAGACACATGGGCATACTCAGTCTGTGTTACTATTACACTCGTACAAAAATGAGATGAAGAGAACTTGGTTTTTTTTTTTTTTTGAAAAATAAAGTTCCCCTAATCTCCTTTGAAGAACTGAAAACTTCATTTAAATGAGTACGTAATGTGAAACCAAGTAAACAGTGCCTCCTGATATTCGACGATTACTAAATTTAAACTGCTTGGAATTTTTACGGTATTATTAATCTCTTCCTGCGAAAATTTTGTAGCACCGAAATTCCCAAAAGCTAATAGAAAGAAAGTTTGTTTTTATGATAGTTCAGAATAGACTTCTATCTTAATTACAATTTAGAGTCATACGTTCAAAAAGTTCTGGAACTTTTTGAATATTTGCCAAATGTCAGAGAATTACGTCATTCCCGCTGAGCAAGTGAACAGCATGATGTGACCGACCAGCCAGAGCTGGTCTGATCCAGATCCAACACGTACAGCGTACTTCGTGATTACAGGCATTCAATGCTCCCCGTCGCGATAACAACGATGTCGAAATTTAAACAGGTTCAAGTGTAAAATTTTGTGTTCTGCTCGGAAAATCTTTCGCTGAGACTTTTCAGATGATTAAGTCAGCGTACGGTGAGAGTGCAATGAGTCGAACTAGAGTTTGAGTGGCATCGACGATTCGAAAACGGGCGACAGAGTATTGAGGATGATGAGATGTCAGGATGACCTTCAACATCCACAACGGATGAACAAATCGCCATTGTCAAAGAAATTGTGAAAAATGACCATCGAAAAAGTGTTGCAGCGATTGCAGAAGTTGCTGACATCTCAGTTGGAAGTTGCCATGCCATTTTAACAGAGAAACTGGGCATGCATCATGTGTGCCAACAAATTGTTCCCAAAAACCTGACACAAGAAAAAATGGATGAGCGCATACAAGTTGCGGGGATAACATCGATGCAGTGGACTCAGATCCCAATCTCTTGAATCGATTGATCACTGGCGATAAGACGTGGTGCTTTCTGTACGACCCCCAATCCGACCGACAGTCAAAAGTGTGGAAATCACTGTCATCACCACGACCAAAAAAGTTCAAGGCTGGCCGCTCCAAAGGCAAGGTCTTGTTAACAGTTTTCTTCGATTTCAAGGGGATCGTACACAAGGAATTCCTTCAACATGGTCGTACAGTCACTAAAGAAAAGTATGTCAACGTCCTGAAACATCTCCGAGAATCAGTGAGATGCAAGCGACCCGAACTTTGGAAGACCAACTCGTGGGCTTTCCATCACAATAATGCGCTGGCTCAGAAGCTTCTGAGATGGAAACAGACACTTCAAACTATGGTACACACTAAATACAGAACATATGGTTGCATTATTCTAATTAATGTGTTTTGAATTTATGCTAATTATGGTTTTTGAAGGAGAGACATATTAAAACTTGAGAACTATGGTATTTGAGGACCATGATCAACAAATTTGGGTAATTAAAAAATAATTGACAAATCTGAAATAATGCAGCATAATGTAACAAACAGTGGCTGTACATCAAGGGTTGGCTGTAGTTTTATGACCTCCTCTTGGTCATATATTTGGCTATGTGTGTGGGAAGGGGCTGTGATTAATAGTGTGGAGTTAACCAGCATGCTACAACTGACCCTTTCCATCTCAATTCAGGCAGGGGCTGTCAGTTGACCACCTCCACTTTTTTTGAAAAAATTATGGTAGCTACTCCTAATAGAGGTATAAAGTACTGCAAAACAATTTTTCACAAAAAAGTTTTTTGGTCGAGCTACAGCATTTTGAAAATAAGCAAAATATATACCCCTGAAGAAAATAATGTGAAACATCCAATCTTTAAATGTACACTGCTCCTGTACTGTAACAGGTAGAGACTTGATTTTTTTTTACTTTGAAGCTATTGAATTGGCCTTTCTTTATGTTCACAGAAATTGATCAAAGGAATATTGCCAGATGGCAAAAAACGTCTATGTTTTAGCATTGTGCACGTACGCACAAGTTTGAAGCTATGGATCACTGAAGGCAAGTGGAGACCTGCAGCTAGTTGGAAGCAAGTGACAGAGATGAACATCTGTTGTATTGTGTTTTTGTATTTTCTTGTTATAAAAGAGTTTGAATTTTTGCCTAAATAAAAAAATCTGCATTGTTAGAGCATTGAAATTAATTTTCTGTAAAAATACTCTGCATTAAATCTGAGCTAGTTCTATTGCCCTTCCATGGTGGGTGTGGCAGATTATATGTAAGCATGGCAGAGAGAGATACATGAAAATTTGGGAACTGCAAAATATGACCACAATTGGAAGCAGGGCCATGGCTAGGTTCCAGACTGGGGAAGGAAGGGGTGGGGCACTCTGTGTTCAACAGTATTTTTCCATAAATGCTGCAGAGACAAGTTTTGCTTTATTTCTAATCTCCTTTTATTACTGATAAAGTATGCAGAAAAAAATAAACAGTCAGATAAAATACAAAATATGAAATAAAAAAAGGGAGAAAAGAAAACAAACCTTTTGAAACATTAAAAATAATTATCACTTCGAATTTGTGAAAATCTTCCAAATTCATGCAGACAATGTAAATAGACAAAGTCATCATGCTTTTTCTTTAATTAATTCATAGCAATGGAAAAATTGTTTTCTGGACACCACTGGGATCGAATCTCAGATTTGCTAGTTATCGAGAGATCTGAGGTTCGATTCCAGTGCTGTCCAGAAAACAATTTTTGGTTGCTGTGTGTTAATTAAAGAAAAACATGGAAAGAACGATGACTTTGTCTATTTGCTTTGAATTTGCTTGATGGTGGTTGAGTTGTGCATTCCTTATCACTGGAGCCAAATAACTCCCAACTAGTGCATTTTTTTTTCCTGTTCAGTTCTCTTCGTTGGATCCATGCAATCACATCTGGGATTTACTGATGTCATATTTTAAGTTTTTCTTCTTCTGTTCCACTTTTTTTCTCCATATTTAATCATGTTTTCTCCTTTGCTGGTGTTTGGTGGTAGCCACTTCTTACCATGGTCATATAGCATACTCCTTTTTCCTCTAAAAAAGCAAGAGCTCCAGAAGTGCACCAAAGAAACTCTTTTTCCGAGCAGAAGCATCATAAAACCACTCATACTGGATGAATCAGATGTTCAAAGCTCTTTCTTTCTTGCATTGGAAAGTGGCACTAAGGATTTCTCTTTAACACTATTTACCAATGTGTAGATGGACAGATTTAGTTCAAATGTTTCCACTGCAGCAAGGGCTTCTTTGTAGCCCACGAAAAAACTTTTAAACAGTAACTTAGCATCTCATAGTCACTCACCAAATGATGAACAGGGGGTTAGCCTTCTGCCCAACTATGCCTCCACTTCTGCTACTCTTTCTTCTATCTTTTTTTTTTTTTTTTTATTGGTAATGTTTAAAATTTTACGTTTCTGTGAATTAGAAAAAACAAAATCAAAAATGACATTTTTCATTTCCCTGGTACAAAACATAAGCCCTTTCACCATGTGGCAGAGAATCATTGGCAGAACTGCTCCTACTCATTCACCTTTTAAAAGTAATTTCTCTCTAGTATCCACCATTCGCACTGTGTCACTTCAATTTCTTGTTTTTAAAAAATGTTATGCATGACAATAAAAAAAGCATTTATGCCTATAATGAAATCGATGTGTAATGTGAGGCAAAATGTTGTTAGTAAGGTGGAGACTAAGATTCTTAGTCGGTTTAGCCATGTTGAAAGAATGAATGACGAGATGCCTACTAAGAAAAAAAAATTCAGCCCAAGTAGCAGGAAAGGAAGGTAGAGGAAGGCCAAGGGAATCATGGGAGGACCAGATTCAGGATTGTCTGCATGAGAAAAAGATTATAAGCAGGGCTGCAATTGAGGCCTCATGGGGCCTTGTGCTGCCAGGCTACCTTTTACCTAACTGAATCAGACTCTTTTTCAAATTTATATATTCAATCGTCACCCATCAAAATTGACATTTTTTGAACACAAATAATCTTAACCAAGGTTTCTTCTTCTTTTCTATGACTTTCTCTTTTTTATTTTATTTCATGGTGACTATGCACAAATCTCTAGAGTCTAAAGATTTATGCATAGCCACCTTTATTTACCGAAACAACCTTGAAAATTGCCAATGAATTGGGTACCAGACAGTATAAATAAATATGTATATATATATATCATCATCATCATCATTGTCAACCATTATCAATCCACTGCTGGACGAAGGTCTCCCCAAGTTTCCTCCACAACTGTCTGTCTTGTGCCAGTCTCCTCCATGTCACTCTCGCATACTTTCGAATTCCATCCACCCATCTCCCATGTGGTCTTCTTCTGGGTCTTTTCCTGTCCCTTGGAATCCAATCTAAAATTTCGGCAGTCCATCGATGATCTGTCCTTCTGGCAGTATGTCCAGCCCATTGCCATTTCAGGGATTTAACTCTGATCATGATGTCTTCCACTCTTGTCATTTTTCGGATCCACGTGTTCCTCTTCTTATCTCTCCTGGTTACACCAAGCATGCACCTCTCCATGCTTTTTTGAGTTGTCTGCAGCCTTTGTATGTCTCTTTTAGCTAAGATCCACGTCTCTGCACCATACGTAAGCACTGGAAGGATGCATTGATCAAACACTTTTCTTTTAAGACATAATGGCATATTGCTCTTGAAAATTATACTGTTTCTTCCAAAAGCTCTCCAGGCAAGTTTTGTACGCCGATTGATTTCTTCATCAATGTGACCCTCACTTGATATCTGCTGTCCAAGATAAACGTACGTGTCTGTTATCTCCAGTTTTTCTCCATCAATTGATAAATCTTCATTTCTTGTAAAAGCATTGTACATCACTTTTGTCTTCTGAAAGTTCATTTTTAATCCCACTTCTTTACTCTTGTCAGCAAGTTCCTGGATCATACTCTGTAGCTCTGATGGGGTAGTTGCAAAAATGACTATGTCATCAGCAAATCGAAGGTGGGTTAGATAATCTCCATTAATCTTTATCCCTTTGTTTTCCCAGTTCAGTGATTGAAAGACATTTTCCAATGTAGCATTAAAGAGCTTTGGAGATATGGTGTCACCTTGTCTCACTCCTTTTCCAATTTTTATGTGTGTTGTATTTTCAAACAGCCGAATCTTTGCACTTGCATTTTCATAGATGTTATTAATAATATTAATGTATGCATCTTCAATACCGCAGGATTTCAGAGCCATTGCAACTGCTGATGGTTTCACCGAATCAAAGGCTTTTTCATAATCGATAAAAGCCATGCCCAATAGAAGCTCATATTCCCTCGCTCTTTCAATTAGTTCTCTCAGTACGTGGATATGATCTATTGTGCTGTAGCCACTCCTGAATCCAGCTTGTTCTCTCGGTTGAGCAATGTCCAGTGTCACCTTCAAGCGGTGTGAAAGAACTTTAATGAAGATTTTATAAACCACTGGTAGGAGGCTGATAGGTCTGTAGTTCCTGAGATCCTCAATGTCACCTTTTTTATGTAGCAAGATCATTGTAGCGTTGTTCCAATCCTCAGGAATTTTCCCTTCATTAAAGCATCGAGTGAAAATTTTTGCGAGTACTGTTTCGATTTCTCCACTTGCTTCTTGTATGATGTCTACAGTAATTCCATCTTCTCCTGGAGCTTTTCCCCGCTTCATGTTCTTGATTGCATGTGCAACTTCTGCTGGAAGGACTGGAAGAACTCTGGTACTGGTACCTTTCATGATGTCTGGAGTACATGTATCATCCCTTTCATATAATTTGGAGTAGAAATCTTTCACTCTTGTCAAAATTTCGCCTCTATTTCTTGTTACAGAACCATCTTCTTTTCTCAGTGCCATAATCTGTTTTTCCCCTTACTGAGATGTCCCTTTGCTATCTTTAGGCTTTGGTTGTTTTCAATTGCTTTCCTTACTAGTTCACAGTTGAATTTCCTTACGTCTTCAGTGATACTTTTTCGTACTGTCTTGCATAGCTCTATATATTCCACTTTGGAAGTCACATCTTCTTTAGTTGTCCTCATCACTCTTCTTTTTGCATCAACATTTTGGTTTTTCCTCATAATTTGTTCACATGCAATTTGTTCTTAGACCCAGCTAATTTTGTTGCTGTTTCCATAAGAGCTTTGGTTACTTTTCTGTTAACTTCAGAAATATCCACTTCTTCCGATGTTAGGCCTTCTAAAGCAGAGAATCTGTTCTTCAGTTCCAATTTGAAGGTATTATGGTGTTTTTTAAGGTTGGTTATGTCAATAGATTTTGTTTGTCTTATGAGCTTGCTACGTTCGAGTTTAGTGTTGAGGTGCATCTTACATCTCACCAATCTATGGTCACTGCCTGTGTTGAACTTGTTTAGCACACTGCAGTCTTCTATGACGAATTTTTTGTTACACATAATAAAATCAATTTCACTTGTCGTCCCATTTGGATGTCTCCATGTCCATTTCCTGTGTGGCTTTTTCTTGAAAAAGGAGTTCAAGATGAAAAACCCTTCTGCCTCTGCAAACTCTACGAGAGTATTTCCACGCTGGTTTCTGTTGCCGTGACCGAATTTACCTACTGAAGTTTCATTCTGTTGCTGTTGCCCTATTTTTGCATTGAAATCTCCCATAATTATCTTCAAGTGCTGCTTACCTTTATTATTTAGATCACGAATTTCCTCATAAAATTCTTCAATTTCTTCTTCAGCATGACTTGTGGTGGGTGCATAAGTTTGAATAATCTGAGCCTGGTATCTTCTCGAGACTTGGATAACGAGTCGTGCAGCTCTGTCAGAGGAACTTTCAACTTCTACAACTTTATCCTTCAGTTTCTTGTTTATTATAAATCCAACACCACTAGTTCTGCCAGTATCTGTCCCACGATAGTAGAAGAGATGTCCACTTTTCAGTTCAATGAGATCTTCTCCTTTTCTCCTTACCTCACTTAGCCCGACGATGTCCCACTTGATCCTTTGTAGTTCCTCTTCCAATTCAAGAAGCCTTGAATCAGAAGATAGGGAGCGTCCGTTGTACGTAGCCAAGGTCAGCATCAGATGGCAGCCTAGTCCGGTCCTCCGGGGATTCTTAGCACCCTCTGCCTTCATGTCGCACTGGCCGCTGCCTTGGCCAGGTACATTCCAGCTGCCGGAGACTGAGGGCCAAGATTTAAGTTGTGGAGTCATTTTGGGGGGGTTTGGCCATAACTCACCACGCTGGCCAAGCGGGTTGGTGAGTGTGGGATAGCATTTCCTCTAATCCCGATGGTATAGTTATACCGCTATTGGCGGTCGTCAGAGCCCCTTTAGTGGGAACAGGATGCACCACGAGAAGGTGGGGTTGACATTTGTCAAGGAGAGGCTGGTAAGCAACACTTGAAGATAATTATGGGAGATTTCAATGCAAAAATAGGGCAACGGCAACAGAATGAAACTTCAGTAGGTAAATTCGGTCATGGCAACAGAAACCAGCGTGGAAATACTCTCGTTGAATTTGCAGAGGCAGAAGGGTTTTTCATCTTGAACTCCTTTTTCAAGAAAAAGCCACACAGGAAATGGACATGGAGACATCCAAATGGGACGACAAGTGAAATTGATTTTATTATGTGTAACAAAAAATTCGTCATAGAAGACTGCAGTGTGCTAAACAAGTTCAACACAGGCAGTGACCATAGATTGGTGAGATGTAAGATGCACCTCAACCCTAAACTCGAACGTAGCAAGCTCATAAGACAAACAAAATGTATTGACATAACCAACCTTAAAAAACACCATAATACCTTCAAATTGGAACTGAAGAACAGATTCTCTGCTTTAGAAGGCCTAACATCGGAAGAAGTGGATATTTCTGAAGTTAACAGAAAAGTAACCAAAGCTCCTATGGAAACAGCAACCAAATTAGCTGGGTCTAAGAACAAATTGCATGTGAACAAATTATCAGGAAAAACCAAAATGTTGATGCAAAAAAGAAGAGTGATGAGGACAACTAAAGAAGATGTGACTTCCAAAGTGGAATATATAGAGCTATGCAAGACAGTAAGAAAAAGTATCACTGAAGACATAAGGAAATTCAACTGTGAACTAGTAAGGAAAGCAATTGAAAACAACCAAAGCCTAAAGATAGCAAAGGGACATCTCAGTAAGGGGAAAAAACAGATTATGGCACTGAGAAAAGAAGATGGTTCTGTAACAAGAAATAGAGGCGAAATTTTGACAAGAGTGAAAGATTTCTACTCCAAATTATATGAAAGGGATGATACATGTACTCCAGACATCATGAAAGGTACCAGTACCAGAGTTCTTCCAGTCCTTCCAGCAGAAGTTGCACATGCAATCAAGAACATGAAGCGGGGAAAAGCTCCAGGAGAAGATGGAATTACTGTAGACATCATACAAGAAGCAAGTGGAGAAATCGAAACAGTACTCGCCCAAATTTTCACTCGATGCCTTAATGAAGGGAAAATTCCTGAGGATTGGAACAACGCTACAATGATCTTGCTACATAAAAAGGCGACATTGAGGATCTCAGGAACTACAGACCTATCAGCCTCCTATCAGTGGTTTATAAAATCTTCACTAAAGTTCTTTCACACCGCTTGAAGGTGACACTGGACATGGCTCAACCGAGAGAACAAGCTGGATTCAGGAGTGGCTACAGCACAATAGATCATATCCACGTACTGAGAGAACTAATTGAAAGAGCGAGGGAATATGAACTTCCATTGTGCATGGCTTTTATCGATTATGAAAAAGCCTTTGATTCGGTGAAACCATCAGCAGTTGCAATGGCTCTGAAATCCTGCGGTATTGAAGATGCATACATTAATATTATTAATAACATCTATGAAAATGCAAGTGCAAAGATTTGGCTGTTTGAAAATACAACACACATAAAAATTGGAAAGGGAGTGAGACAAGGTGACACCATATCTCCGAAGCTCTTTAATGCCACATTGGAAAATGTCTTTCAATCACTGAACTGGGAAAACAAAGGGATAAAGATTAATGGAGATTATCTAACCCACCTTCGTTTTGCTGATGACATAGTCATTTTTGCAACTGCCCCATCAGAGCTACAGAGTATGATCCAGGAACTTGCTGACAAGAGTAAAGAAGTGGGATTAAAAATGAACTTTCTGAAGACAAAAGTGATGTACAATGCTTTTACAAGAAATGAAGATTTATCGATTGATGGAGAAAAGCTGGAGATAACAGACACGTACGTTTATCTTGGACAGCAGATATCAAGTGAGGGTCACATTGGTGAAGAAATTAATCGGCGTACAAAACTTGCCTGGAGAGCTTTTGGAAGAAACAGCATAATTTTCAAGAGCAATATGCCATTATGTCTTAAAAGAAAAGTGTTTGATCAATACATCCTTCCAGTGCTTACGTATGGTGCAGAGACGTGGACCTTAGCTAAAAGAGACATACAAAGGCTGCAGACAACTCAAAAAAGCATGGAGAGGTGCATGCTTGGTGTAACCAGGAGAGATAAGAAGAGGAACACGTGGATCCGAAAGATGACAAGAGTGGAAGACATCATGATCAGAGTTAAATCCTTGAAATGGCAATGGGCTGGACATACTGCCAGAAGAACAGACCATCGATGGACAGCCGAAATTTTAGATTGGATTCCAAGGGACAGGAAAAGACCCAGAAGAAGACCACATGGAAGATGGGTGGATGAAATTCGAAAGTATGCGGGAGTGACATGGAGGAGACTGGCACAAGACAGACCGTTGTGGAGGAAACTTGGGGAGACCTTAGTCCAGCAGTGGATTGATAATGGTTGACAATGATGATGATGATGATGATGATATATATATATATATACAACTTAAATCTTGGCCCTCAGTCTCCGGCAGCTGGAATGTACCTGGCCAAGGCAGCGGCCAGTGCGACATGAAGGCAGAGAGTGCTAAGAATCCCCGGAGGACCGGACTAGGCTGCCTTCTGATGCTGACCTTAGCAACGTACAATGGACACTCCCTATCTTCTGATTCAAGGCTTCTTGAATTGGAAGAGGAACTACAAAGGATCAAGTGGGACATCGTGGGGCTAAGTGAGGTAAGGAGAAGATCTCATCGAACTGAAAAGTGGACATCTCTTCTACTATCGTGGGACAGATACTGGCAGAACTAGTGGTGTTGGATTTATAATAAACAAGAAACTGAAGGATAAAGTGGTAGAAGTTGAAAGTTCCTCTGACAGATCTGCACGACTCGTTATCCAACTATCGAGAAGATACCAGGCTCAGATTATTCAAACTTATGCACCCACCACAAGTCATCCTGAAGAGGAAATTGAAGAATTTTATGAGGAAATTTGTCATCTAAATAATAAAGGTAAGCAGCACTTGAAAATAATTATGGGAGATTTCAATGCAAAAATAGGGCAACGGCAACAGAATGAAACTTCAGTAGGTAAATTCGGTCACGGCATCAGAAACCAGCGTGGAAATACTCTCGTAGAGTTTGCAGAGGCAGGAGGGTTTTTCATCTTGAACTCCTTCTTCAAGAAAAAGCCACACAGGAAATGGACATGGAGACATCCAAATGGGATGACAAGTGAAATTGATTTTATTATGTGTAACAAAAAATTCGTCATAGAAGACTGCAGTGTGCTAAACAAGTTCAACACAGGTAGTGACCATAGATTGGTGAGATGTAAGATGCACCTCAACACTAAACTTGAACGTGGCAAGCTCATAAGACAAACAAAATCGATTGACATAACCAACCTTAAAAAACACCATAATACCTTCAAGTTGGAACTGAAGAACAGGTTCTCTGCTTTAGAAGGCCTAACATCGGAAGAAGTGGACATCTCTGAAGTTAACAGAAAAGTAACCAAAGCTCTTATGGAAACAGCAACAAAATTAGCTGGGTCTAAGAACAAGTTGCATGTAAATAAATTATCAGGAAAAACGAAAATGTTGATGCAAAAAAGAAGAGAGATGAGGACAACTAAAGAAGATGTGACTTCCAAAGTGGAATATATAGAGCTATGCAAGACAGTACGCAAAAGTATCACTGAAGACGTAAGAAAATTCAACTGTGAACTAGTGAGGAAAGCAATTGAAAACAACCAAAGCCTAAAGATAGCAAAGGGACATCTCAGTAAGGGAAGAAAACAGATTATGGCACTGAGAAAAGAAGATGGTTCTGTAACAAGAAATAGAGGCGAAATTTTGACAAGAGTGAAAGATTTCTACTCCAAATTATATGAAAGGGATGATACATGCACTCCAGACATCATGAAAGATACCAGTACCAGAGTTCCTCCAGTCCTTCCAGCAGAAGTTGCACATGCAATCAAGAACATGAAGCGGGGAAAAGCTCCAGGAGAAGATGGAATTACTGTAGACATCATACAAGAAGCAAGTGGAGAAATCGAAACAGTACTCGCCCAAATTTTCACTCGATGCCTTAATCAAGGAAAGATTCCTGAGGATTGGAACACCGCTACAATGATCCTGCTACATAAGAAAGGTGACATTGAGGATCTCGGAAAGTACAGACCTATCAGCCTCCTATCAGTAGTTTATAAAATCTTCACTAAAGTTCTTTCACACCGCTTGAAGGTAACACTGGACATGGCTCAACCGAGAGAACAAGCTGGATTCAGGAGTGGCTACAGCACTATAGATCATATCCATGTACTGACAGAACTAATTGAAAGAGCGAGGGAATATGAACTTTCATTATGCATGGCTTTTATTGATTATGAAAAGGCCTTTGATTTGGTGAAACCATCAGCAGTTACAATGGCTCTGAAAACCTGCGGTATTGAAGATGCATACATTAATATTATTAATAACATCTATGAAAATGCAAGTGCAAAGACTAGGCTGTTTGAAAATACAACACACATAAAAATTGGAAAGGGAGTAAGACAAGGTGACACCATATCTCCGAAGCTCTTTAATGCCACATTGGAGGGTGTTTTTCAGTCACTGAGCTGGGAAAAGAAAGCGATAGGGATTAATGGAGATTATCTAACCCACCTTCGTTTTGCTGATGACGTAGTCATTTTTGCAACTAGCCCATCAGAGCTGCAGAGTATGATCCAGGAACTTGCTGACAAGAGTAAAGAAGTGGGATTAAAAATGAACTTTCAGAAGACAAAAGTGATGTTCAATGCTTTTACAAGAAATGAAGATTTATCGATTGATGGAGAAAAGCTGGAGATAACAGATACGTACGTTTATCTTGGACAGCAGATATCAAGTGAGGGTCACATTGATGAAGAAATTAATCGGCGTACAAAACTTGCCTGGAGAGCTTTTGGAAGAAACAGCATAATTTTCAAGAGCAATATGCCATTATGTCTTAAAAGAAAAGTGTTTGATCAATGCATCCTTCCAGTGCTTACGTATGGTGCAGAGACGTGGACCTTAACTAAAAGAGACATACAAAGGCTGCAGACAACTCAAAGAAGCATGGAGAGGTGCATACTTGGTGTAACCAGGAGAGATAAGAAGAGGAACGCGTGGATCCGAAAAATGACAAGAGTGGAAGACATCATGATCAGAGTTAAATCCCTGAAATGGCAATGGGCTGGACATACTGCCAGAAGGACAGATCATCGATGGACAGCCGAAATTTTAGATTGGATTCCAAGGGACAGGAAAAGACCCAGAAGAAGACCACATGGGAGATGGGTGGATGAAATTCGAAAGTATGCAGGGGTGACATGGAGAAGACTGGCACAAGACAGACCATTGTGGAGGAAACTTGGGGAGACCTTCGTCCAGCAGTGGATTGATAATGGTTGACAATGATGATGATGATGATATGCAGACAATTGTAGAGGAAACTTGGTCTTCCCAAGTTTCCTCCACAACAGTCTGTCTTCAGCCACTCTCCTCCATATTACTCCGTCATGTTTTTGAATTTCATCCATCCATCTGCAACGTGGTCTTCCTCTGGATTTTTTTCTATCCCTTGGTATCCAGTCTAAAATTTTGGTTGTCCATCAGTGGTCTGTGTTCTTCTGGAAACATGTCCAGCCCATTGCCATTTCAGGGATTTTACTCTGATCATGATGTCTTCATATATACAGTCAAGTCCCATTATAATGAACTTGATGGGACTGCCGAAATCTTTTCGCTATATCAAAATTTCGCTATAATGGAATTTTTAATTTTGCACTTATATTTTTAAATGACTCACGGGAATCGAATGTATTCAAAGTGCTTATACTGTATTGTATCATAAAACATAAAATAAAACTCTCCAATATGTCTAATTCCACGCATACCTTTCATAAAGTTTACACCACTTTTACACTAGAGATTTTTCTTTCTTATACAGTACATATAGTATATACTGTATGTGCGTAGTATTTACATTTTGAAGGAATCTGTTATTTTTGTTTGAAAATGGGACTTAGTTTCTGCTAAAACTAAAAGTTCTTCCAAAGAATGTAAATAGATGAAAGTTTCGTCCGGGACATTCATTTGTCCTGATACGAAATGGCAAACCTTTTCTAAACATCAAAGTACTGCACATGCAATGGAAAAGTTGAATGAATTTCATCGTCCTCACTGCTTTCCACAATTTCCTCATTTCTGTTATTCGAAATAGATTCAATTATGTCTACATCAGTCAGTTCGTCAGTGGTCAGAATATTGTTTTCCGCATGTAAAATATCCTCTAGCGAAACATCGGTGCAAACTGAAACAGATGACTGGAGAGCATTCCACACTGACCCTAACGAAGCACTTAAATCCACGTTGGTGTCGGTCGCATCATTTTCGGGTTCAGTTTCACAGTCAATTAACTTTGCGTAGCCCCAACTGTTTTTTATTGTTGCCTCAGAAACTTTGCCCCACGCTCCAGAAATCATATGCAATGCATTTTTGACATTCACTTTTATGGAATCGTTTTTCTCAATTCCAAGAAGAACCAGTTTTATCAGCATGCACTTGTAATGGTCTTTTACAGACTTTGTTATCCCCTGGTCCAACGGTTGGAGAACTGATGTGCAGTTTGCTGGAAAGTACTCCACACGAATGTTTTCAAGCTGAGGAGGTTCGTCATGAGCCGTACAATTATCAACCAGAAGAAGAATTTTTCTTTTTTTCCCTCGTCATCTAAGAGTCATGCTTCAATACCATTCACTGAAGATAGTTTGCATCATCCATGCCTTTCTTTTGGTTTTGTAGTTACAAGGTAGCAATTGCACACCTTTCAAACACCGAGGTTTTTGGGACCGCCCAATCATTAGCACTTTCTCAGTTCCTGATTGTAATTACAGCAGAAGAGAGCAGTCAGTCACTGTTTCAATCTTTTACCACCAACACACTTGTTATTCTTTATTGCCAAAGTTCTGTCTGGATCTAACTGGAAGAAAATTCCAGACTCGTCTGTATTGAAGACATCATGTGGCTGTAAGTTTGGATTAGTTTTGCCACTTCTCCTGCTCTCCACTCATTCACATTTTCCATCGCGGTAGCACTCGCTTCTCCGCAAATTGTTTTTGAAAAGATTCCGTACCGGTCTTTCAACCGATTCAATCATCCTCCGCTTGTTTCAAATCCATAACTCCTAAAGTTCTGATGAATTGTGCAGCCTTTTCTCGAATGAATGGTCCACTAATGTGTGCATTTCTTGATTGCACGTCTTGGAACCAGATGATGAAAAAGGCTGAATCCACATCTTGGAATTAAGCTTCCCGTAATCTCTTTCTTTGAAGTCCAATCTCTGGTCTTTAAAGCTGCTCTGTGATTTTTTTCTTTGTTCTTCATAAACGTTGATAATGTCCACGGAGTGATCCCATATTTTTTTGCCACATCTCATTTCTTTTTACCCTGCACTCACTTCATCAATAATTCCTTTTTTCTCCTCCAAAGAAAACTGTTTTCGTTTGGCTGAATTTATTGTTAAAACCTGTAGCAAAAGCTGATCGACATGCCTTAAAGAAGACGCCAAACTGGAACATAAGCTGACGAGCGAAATTTTAAGAACGATCGAAATAAATAAGAGACCCTCCTTTTCCAACGAAACCCAATGCTCAACTGCGTCTCATCTCTCTTTTCAAGGTCATAAAAACTGCATTCCAGTTGCTGAAGAAAAGAGGGGAGGAGAGGCTTACTGCATGTGGCAATTATGTTGTTATGGAAACACCGGCATCTGGTCGTAGGTCAGTCACCACGGGTGCGCAAAAATGGGTGAGTCATCCAAGTGAAAAAAATCAGATAAATAAGTTGCCTTTGCTTTTTTATATGTGGGGGAAAGTGCTTCGAAAGGAATGTGCTGCTTGTTTTCAGGGCTGAAAATTTTGTTATAATGGAAAATTTTTATTTTAAAATCCAAAATATTTCTTCGTTGTGACGAAAATTTTGTTTTAATGAATTTCGTTCAAACGGAATTAAAAGTACATTTCAGCAATGGAAATTTTGCTGGGGAATGCTAAAGAAAATTTTTTTGATGGGTTTTTCGTTCTATCGGATTTCGCTCTAATGGGACTCCACTGTACTCATATATGTAGATTTCACCATTGATTATAATAATGAAATACAGTTGGTCTGTATGTCATGTGTGTGATGGATGTCGACGAAGCTTGAGCTGCATACTAAAATTGCTGTAAATGGAGATGTCTGATACAGCAACAGTAAATAAAGAATCAGTTAAACATTTATCTGGCAGATTGTCTTTCTTTGAGGAGCTAACCTCTGAATCTCAGAGAACAGCTTAGTGATAATTGTTATGAAATACAAAAGTCATTTTCATAAACCAATTAAAATAAAAGTTTAAAGAATTTATGTGTGTTTTCTGTGGGGGCTTGCATTCCTTACAGGTGGGCTGAATCCCCTCTAGTTCCCCTTCCTGCTAGCTACAGCCCTGATTGGAAGTCTATCTAAAATATATTCTGTGTAAAAATGCAAAAAGTTGAATACATACTCTCTATTTCACACACAAGGAGTTATCTTTTAGAAGATAGATACAATCATTTTTGTTAATTTTAAGGAACTCACAAGGTCCATTTTTATTTCACTCTGCTACTTGAATAGACTTTTCCTGCAGCAGAAAAAGTGTTCCATATTTTTTAATTCATATAATTTCCTTGTAAGTATATCAAACAGAATTTATCACTCTTTCCATGTTTATAAGTGAGTCACGGAAAAATTCTCATCAGCCACCACCGGGAATCGAACCCAGGGTCTTCCAGTTATGCGCCGGACATGCTACCACTGCGGTCTCGAATTCGCCAGACTCACAGCCCCACCAGGAATCGAACCCAGGGTCTTCCAGTCTGGCGAATTCGAGGCTGCTATGGTGCAGTGGTAGCATGTCCGGCATGTAACTGGAAAACCCTGGGTTCGATTCCCAGTGGCGGCCGATGAGAATTTTTCGTGACTCACTTATAAATGTGGAAAGAGCAATGACTTCTGTTTTATGTTCCTAATCCACATCAATTGTGTATATTTATTATCCCTGTATTTATGTTGTAATTTACTGAATTTGTAATTCAGTAAATCAGATTTTGTAAGTTGCATGTGTGTGAGCTCCTTCACAATGATTTATGTTCAATCTAACTGCATGAATCACCTAATTCAGTACCTCCCTCGAATGTTGAAGCTTAATGGGTTTGAACATCACATCACCGCCCGGTGGCGCAGTGGTCTAATCGTTCATCTGTGAAGTGTCCGATTTCGAATCCTGGTGAGGCATAGATGTTCTGTTTGCCTTATGCACTGGCTCTCTCCCTTCCCTGGAACCAGTGACACTAAATTAGGGATGGGCGACTGCTTATAGCCCATTGAGTTGCTCACGGTGGTCGTTAAACCTTCAATAAAAGAAATTAATAAAAACCCCATCATATCTGTTCATAACATATGTCATGTTGCAATAAACAATTTTATAATAGGATCAAAAAGGAAAAATTATTGTTGTAAACAGTGTTCCATTTTCTAATCAAGCCCAGGGAGAGTAGTGCATGAAAGAGAAAAAAACATCATTGTGTGGCCTTGAGGAAACTTGAGGTATTTTTTTAGGTATTCCCCACACTGGTTATCTCAAAATTAAAATAATAGGCATTGGAAAATGGCTGAACTTTACAGTAATGTGCAATATGAATACTGTAATGATGCCACGCTTCTACAAAGACATGAAGTATTACGATTTAGTACATGTATTGTTGCCATTTTCTTAATAACTAATATGAAGCAATCAATATTTGGTAATTGTTAAAAACTTTTAGGAACACCAATAACTTCCACCACAGTATGTTATGAACTCTATAGAAGTAAAAGGTAATATTTCATTGAAAAAATATTAATTAAATTTTATAAATTTTTAAGAAACTTTATTTTTTACATGAAAAATGGCCAAAAATATAAATCACATTGATAACCGGCTAGACAAAGAAAATACAAATTATACACAGTATCCAATATAGAACTCTGTATAAGATACAAAAAAAGCTGTTCACATAAATACATACTTTAGAGTGATTATATAAAAAACAATGTTTCCTTCTTCAATTAACTACAACCTTGTTTCTATGTATGTTTCATTTGTGTAAAATTCAAACTATTTTTTCTAATTTCCACTTCAAGGACTTCCTCATATGAACAAATCTTTTTTAGGTGCTATGTTTTTGGTAAGCATGTGTTTTGCTGTAAAACTGATGGCAAAATTTTAATAATTTCTGTTGAAGTGAGCCACTGTGTTTCCACTACTGTGATATTTTTATGTAAAATTTTAAATTGCTTAATTAATTGACTTTTGTCTGTAAATTGTTTCAACTTTTTTACATCTTGAAGTGCAGCAGCTTTTTTCTCTTCAATATCAGATGATGGAACAAATTTTTAAATCTCTGTTGATATTGCAGAGCATTCCTCTTTAAAATGACCCCAGTAAAGGGAAATATTTTGAAAAAATATGCTCAACCTCATTTAAATTAACGTATTTCGCTGGCTTTTCTTAAAATTATGTTTTCTTTAAATCTCATACGAATTTAATAGAAAAACTCCCTATCTTACACCTATATTATAACATTTATGGTGCAAATGACACCACATCACTTATAGAGTAAGGGTTTTCAAACAATTCCGGACATCAGTGCAAACAATGTGCATGTAATATACTGTATGAAAGTTTTCCCAAAGTGAAAAAGCTTACCAGCTTTAATTTTATAAAAACAACTTGGTGAAAGTTTGATAAAAGCAATTAGAATGATAGGGTGAAAACAAGAGAACGCAGCATGACTTATGTTGTATTATTTACTGCATCCTAGGAAAAATTATGCTGAAGAGCCTCGAGCATCAGGTCAGGTTTTTGGGGGAAGAAATTGAAGAGAAAAAGATGTTCCTTATGCCCAAGAGGTGAAGACAGAAAAACTTTCAAAGACTATTAATCCTACAAAAAGCTAGTTTGTGCAGACTGTTCAAAAACCATTTATGTGGGCTGCACATCAGAAAACTAGTGCCATTTTTATTTTATTTAAATGGTGTATTGTCTTGGTCAAGCATGTAAAGTGTTAGTAAACAAATATTTTTTTAACACCTCAAGTTACATTTTTATTGGTAAATATTGTTTTGTGTTTTTTACTGTTTGAATAAAAAACAGATTTTTAAGTATCACTGATAGTTTAATTCATTCTAGAGAAACTTTTATTTAATTTCTGCTGTATTGATTTAATTGATAATCGAACATGTGAAATTCCCATAATAAACTTTCAAACCAATTACACTTAAACAACATTACCTATTTGTTTCTTAAAATATTGGAGTCATTTTGACGCACATCGTCATAGCGTTAGCATTTTTCACATCATCAGTTAAAGGTTAAGCATTCTTGCATTTCGCTTGTGTCAATGAGTTGATTGCCATTTTCCAATTCATCCTGATTTTCATGAGCAGATTTGGGGTTAAAGCGACTGTACAGTAAGTATACGTGCTTACATATAACACACACACACACACACATATAACAAGAATTTTCTCTCCTTTTAAAAAAACTCTTTGAAAGCCTGCACAAATGGTGTAATGTACACACATATATCATCAACTCAGTTATGGATTAAGTTCTTCCAAAGTTTTTCCCGTAACTTTCTGTCTTGAGCCAGTCTCATCCATGTCATTCCAGCATGTTTTCCAATTTCATCCACTAATCTGATTATTCCTATAATGGTATCCAGTCTAGTGTTTCAGTTGTCCAATGGTGGTCAGTTCTTCTAGCACTGTGTCCAAATGAGCTACAACCATTGCACAACTGAAATGCTAGACTAGATACCAAGGGACAGAAAAAGGATCAAAATAAGACAATGTGGGAGATGGGTGGATGAACTTTGAAAGCATGCTGGTGTAACATGGGTTTGACAGGCTTAAAACAGAAAGTTAGGAAAGCAACTTCAGGAGACCTTCATCCAGTAGTGGATTGATAATGGTTGGGGTGATGTATGTGTATTATGAATGTTTTAAAGGAAGGGGGGGGAGACCATTTTTGTTTTAAAAAACTGTTACCTATCTATTTAAATGCATCTGTGTCTGTGACATAGAAAATTTCATTTATTCATTTCCAGGATTTTTAGAGACTTCATTTTTTAAAGCAAAAAAAAAATAAAAATAATGTATATACCTCTATCTATAATAAAACTATTAGTTTTGGGTAACAGTTATAGTTTCCAAAAGCCAAGAATTTTTGCTGAAAAGCAGGTTTTGTATTTTTTTTATTGTTATTATTATTATCTGTAAGTATAAAGCAAAGAGAAACGATTACTTTCACATCTGTTAAACTACTGGTTTCATGCTGTACCACTCACAGCATTGATTAGGTTAGAACTCACCCTTGTATTTAGTGTATTAATAACAGTCTATTAAAGGAAAAAAATATTTTCTATGTGACAAAAAATTAAGTTTCTTATGGGTGCTAGAAAGAGGAGATCCAGATTTAAGACTTCATTAAGAATAGTACTTTTTTTCTTATTTAACCGTTTTCCCCCTTTGATCGGAAGTTTAACGACCACCATGGCCATGAGCAACTCAGTGGGCTATATATAAGCAGTCGCTCGTCCCTAATTTAGGGCCACTGGTTCTACGGAAGGGAGAGAGCTAGTGCTGTAAGACAAGCACAATATTTAGTCCTCACCAAGATTCGAACGCAGACCCATCTTGGACGAATGATCAGAAGCCATCACTTAAACCACTGTGCCAGCGGGGCAGCCTTAACAATAATTACACACACACGCACCCCCAAAAAAAAGCATAACTGAAATATATACCAGCATAATCAAAATCTGACTTGAAAAAGTTATGTTCGATTATTGATATTGCTTTTGTATGTAGAGACGGTTCTCTCTTCATAAAAAAAGAATATTCCGAAGTCATACGATATATATATTTTTTGTTATTCACTTTTTTCTGCTAAAGGTAAGCAAGAAGAAATGTATCTCTCCCTAGCCAAGATGTTTTCCAATTGAAAATGTGTCTGTCTTGCGAATGTTGGGAGGTCTTTCGCTTTTACACCCTCAAGAGCAACAGAAGAATTTAGGGACGGGGGAGGGGGTCGAGAGAGCTGACCTCCGCGAAGCAAACTGCCGCACCAGTCGGAGGGGGGGGAGTCAGCTGCCTCAAGTAGACCACCCTCAGCACGTCCATAAAGCTTAACTGAAGTGCTGAAGGTGACAGCTTCACCGATAAATAAGAGGGGCCGAATTTCGGAGAAACTCATCTGTGAATTCCTAAACGCCTGTAAGTGCATTCTGAAATCTAACGCGAACATCGGAGAAAGAGAGCGTTGTTTTCAGTGAAATAAAGTTACCCACGATAATAGTTCGAAGTTTGAAGGCAGCTAAAACTGACATGGAGACCAGAAAGCGTAGCTTTTTATGGAGCACTTTCACCCAAGTTGAAAGCGGAAAAGCAAAATGTGGCTTATGTTCTACCCTTGTTTCCTTCAAAGGAGGATCAACAAGCAATTTATTACGTCATTTGAAAACGAAACATGTAGGAGTTGTGCTTGATCGTGAAAAGCGGATTGCAACCTCGCAAGAGGAGCAAAGTGATGCTGATAATTTATCGCTAGCTCCTGCAAGGCCCACAACATTTACAGAGGTTTCGGCAAGTACATCACATCGGCAGGTCCAATCTACCAAGCTTACCCAGTATTTTCATGCTCCCGTTAGCATTTCTAAGCACAAAAAGCTGTATGAACAACTTCTGCGAATGATTGTCAAGGAATTTCACCCATTTTCCATTGTAAACGATAAAGAATTTAAAAAATTTGTCAGTATGCTCAATCCTGGATATACACTTCCAAGCAGAAAAAATATTTCCTCCAATCTGATTCCGCAGTTTTTGAATCAACAGCTGCAACAGTGAGATCTAATTTAAATGCAGTTTCTGCATTAGCGTTAACTACCGACTGGTGGACATCAATTAACAATCAAGGCTACCTGGCTCTAACCGTGCATTTCATTGATGAAGACTGCCTACTAAAATCTTATTTATTGGACTGCTTTGAGATCCCAGACACATACATCGGACAACCTCATGCGAGAAATGAAACGAGTATTGACGGAATGGGAGGTTGATCAAAAAGTTGTTGCAGTGGTAAGCGATAATGCTTCTAACATTAAAGTTGCTATTCGGCAGGGCGGATGGAAGAACATTCCCTGTTTTGCGCATTCCATAAACTTAGTGGTTCAAGCCAGCCTTGAAGAAATTGTAGTCGTCCACGAGAAAGTAAAAAAAACAGTGCAATATTTTAAAAGAGTTCCCAAGCTACATCGAAATTGCTTGCCGTTCAAGCTCAAATGGAGCGCAGGGAACTTAAATTAAAACAAGATATGACAACTAGGTGGAATTCCACTTACGACATGTTCAAGCGCTTCTTAGATTTAAAGGAACCGATCCTTTCAACATTAGCGCTTCTTCATTCCACAGTGCAGCCTTTGACGGAAGATGAATGGGTGATTATTGAAAAGGCGTGTGAACTGTTGAAGGTTTTTGAAGAAGTAACAATGGAAATGGGGAGTGAAAAGGATGTAACGATTTCTAAAATATTGTTACTCAGCAGAGCTTTAGTACGCCATGTAAAAAAAATAGAGGCCGAAAATAAATTGCCTCCAGAAGTGAAAAAAATGGCCCAGAAACTCAGTGAGCAACTCTCAACGAGATTTTCAAGCGCCGAAAGCAATGCTATTTTGAGTGAAAGCACTCTTTTGGACCCTCGTTTCAAACGGCACGGTTTTCAGGAGAAGATTGCTTATAAAAACGCATATAGAACACTTTCGCACAGAGCTGCAAATGTCAAGGTAGCGGAAGATGACCAAACTTCCAACGAAGAAGTTTCTGTTGCTGGTGTCAGCGAATGTCAGTCTTCCATCTGGGAAGAATTTGACTCTGAAATTGTAAATTTATTAGAAAACAAAAATCCTACTGCAGCAGCAATAATAGAACTCGATAAATTTTTAAATGAACCCCTAATTTCCAGGACTGAAAATCCGTTATCTTGGTGGAAGAACAGGAGATCCATCTACCCTCGTCTTTTCCAAATAATGAAAAGAAGATTGTTAGTACCGGCAACTTCAGTGCCCTGTGAGAGGATTTTTTCAAAGAGTGGGCTTTTATTGTCTGAAAGACGCAGTAGGCTCTAACCGAAAAACTTTTCGAAAGTGCTTTTCCTAAATGCCAATGCATAAATTCACGGCACTTTCTTCTATTATATAACATTTGGCATCTAATACAAATTTAGCATATAAAGACATTGTTTCCATTTCAAATCTGTACAGATGTTTTACAACTTTACCATATAAGACATTGTTTTCTTCTCAAATTCGCTGAAGCATTTTGTTTGTTATGCTTCAAATTTCCTATATATCCACTTTAGTTTACATTTGAAAGTACCACGTACTCACCAAAAAATTATGGTAACCTCCAATGACAACACACTTCCAACACGTCATTCATCGTGATGTAACTGGGCTTCCAAGTTAACAGACTTCTTGCTTACGCTTCTTACTTCCGGGTGTGAGACATCGTTTTTTTTTTTTTCCCCTTAGCCTTATGAGATGTTACTCAAAAAGCTTGTCAATTCTATAAAAATCACACATACAACTCATTCATACCATTCAAGTAAAAACTATGTACATAACCTTACATTCATAGGTGATTAAACCTTGGTCAACTGTAACTATCAAACTCCTCCTTCTGTTTCACAACCTCTGCTACTCCCACTGCAAGTGTCACAACCATTCAGCCCCTCACATCCAATCCTAGAGGATTGGATGTGAGGGGCTGAATGGGTGTTACAGTTGACCAAGGTTTAATCACCTATGAATGTAAGGTTATGTACATAGTTTTTACTTGAATGGTATGAATGAGTTGTATGTGTGATTTTTATAGAATTGACAAGCTTTTTGAGTAACATCTCATAAGGCTAAGGGGAAAAAAAAAAAAAACGATGTTTCACACCCGGAAGTAAGAAGCGTAAGCAAGAAGTATGTTAACTTGGAAGCCCAGTTACATCACGATGAATGACGTGTTGGAAGTGTGTTGTCATTGGAGGTTACCATAATTTTTTGGTGAGTACGTGGTACTTTCAAATGTTTTTTTCATTTATGAATTGCACGTAAACTATGCGCACTTTGCAAGAGGTTAATACCTTAAAAGTGCAAATATAATAATTAGTTTACATTGTTGGGGTTTCGGTCCAGATAGGATTGTGGAACTTGGAAACAGACAGAATCTCACGTAAGTGCTCACCTTTCACCATTATAGTAATTTTGCTGTTTTTCTGTTATCATAGGTGTTGTGATTTTTTATATACAGTTCTAATTCGTTCCTATCAGCATATAACGAAAACTATAAGCAGCCCTGGTGGCGCAGTGGTCTAAGCCATGGCCTCTGACTATTCGTTCGAAATGGGTCTGGGTTCAAATCCCGGTGAAGCATGGATGTTGTGTTTATCTGTCGGCACTGGCTCTCTCCCTTCCCTGGAGTCAGTGGCCCTAAATTAAGGGACGGGCGACTGTTTATAGCCCATTGAGTTGCTCACGGTGGTTATTAAACATCCAATAAATAAAAAACATAAGTTTTTAAAGAGCTATACCGCTGTGCAGTCGTTCTTTTTTTTTTTTACGAAACTAAATTTTTTAATTTCTTAAATTTTATTTTAAATCTTACGAAAACAATTTTCTTAGTTTTCAAATCCATCGGATTCAAAACTTAATACACTTCTAAATAACATTTAATACACTTTCAAATAAGGTTACATATATTTGACTGTTTCTTTTCATATGTCGGTCTTTACGGAATCGACTCGTACTCAAGACTCGGTTCCTTGTGGGAATCGATTCTTTTCAGGACGGAACCGTTCGCGAACGAATCACTTCACTGATTCGTTCAAATAGAACGAATTTGAACGAATCGTTCGCGAACGACACATCTCTAATCTGTTTCCTGTAAACTTATCTGTATCTCTGTCTTAGAACCAAAGAATATAAACGCTTCGAGTTCGATATTCTTTGTTAGAACGAAATTTTATGTGAACAATTACTTCATTAGTTTGCTATTTTAGTTGAGATTGCTGCTGTTTCGCACGCCAAAGTTTTCCGTCTTTGTTGTTATGAACGTGCTGTAGTAAGCGAATTTATTAAGCCGTGCTAATATAGAATGAAGAATCCGTTATCAAGGCCTATTCTTGCTACGAAGAATCATCGTTATCGGTATGTCCTACAATAATTGAGAGGTGAGTGGTCGTTTTGTACTAAAAATGTTAGTTTTGCCAAAAGTATTGTTTCTGAATTGATTCACTGTGTTCCTGTTCAGTGGTTCATATGTTTTGAGGGTATTGTGTTATAAAAAATATCGGAAATTTCTAGCTTCTCGAAGTCCATTTGGAAGGCCACTGTAGATTTCGACAGTAATCGGAAAGCCACTTCTGAAAAGTCGCCACTGCTATAACTACACTCTTGAGAAAATACATTGCAACAGCTACCACTGCTTTTTCTAAAAAGAGCTGCTGTTTTTACGTTTTGGCTCTCTACAACAGATCGGCTCTCTACAACAGATCCGCTGAAGATGGGCACAGTATTACCAGAAACATGTTCGGACGATCGAGGAAGGACTTGTTGACTTCTTTTAACATTTTTTAAAGTTTTAAATCTTTTAATTTGGATACTTCATAGCAGCTTGGCATAGAACAGCGAAATGTTTCAACTTCCAAAATTCTGGCCGCGTCAACGTAATCTTGTCTTGACAGTGATCTCAAAATTATTTTAACTCATCACCTCCTTCTTGTAGAATTGTGCTGATGTTCGTATTTGTGTTGAAGTTTGAACGAGGAATATCTTCAATGACGTGGTACAGCACCAGACAAAAAGCATGATCGATTGCAAATTAGAAGGATTGAAACTGGAGTAAGGTGAGCGCAATACGTGTTGCTCCATTTGCTTCATTGCCGTTTTTATGTCTCACTAAATATAACCTATGTTAGGATTCAACATTTAAATACTGTACATAAATAAATAGTCTTAATTTCAGCTATAAATATTCCATTATCATTGAAGTCAACTTGTCTATTCGAAACTCATATACTACGTGTTTAACAGTATTATAGAGGACCTTGTCCTAATATACATTACCTAAAATGTGGTTTAACAAGATGCCCACACAGCGGCCATCTTGTTTGGTACAAAACATTCTGTTCTGCTGCATGTGTGAGAGGGTGTTGACTCATGCGTTTACACGTTTCAGTTATTTCAGGATCGAATAAAAGTTTTATTTACAAAGAGCAAAGTTGTGCGGTTATCGACTGCATTAAAAGATAACCTGGGGAATTAAATTTAGAACGTTCTGATATCTGGATAATTCTCAGGATCACATTATAGTGGCTTATCCGCAAAATGCCGGGATGTGTTGCTATAGGCTGCGCTAATCGATCTTCCAAAAAAATGCCAGGGAAATGCCAGGGATTACCTTTCACATGTAAGTACTCGTATTTTTTATATTGGACTGAAATATGGTATGGATGTTTGATTAAGAAATATGGTATGGATGTTTGATAAAAAAAATATGGTATGGATGTTTGGCAGTTGTGGAAATTTGGAAATGCATTTTTCATAATAAACTCGTGGGTGTATCCTCACGTGGATCTAATTTGAAGTTAATGCAAAATCAATCGACCGCACAGAGTTCTGTTTTGCTGCAGTACGGTATTGTCAGAGTCCATTTATTGAGGGGGGGGCTGCAGCTCCGGGCCCCAAAAATATGCAGGATGCTTGAAGAATTGACAGAGTTCTGCAGTTTTTCGTTTTTTTTTTTTTTTTTTGGTTTTGCCTTGTGAAAAAACAATTCTTTTTCTTTCCGCTTTTTAGGAATCCGCAAAAAATATAGTCGCCCACAGTCCATCCCCAAATCTTTCGAAAGCATTGCAGAATTCTTTTTGTAAACATCTGCAATTAGGAGAAATTTTGATACATTAAGAATTCGTTTGAATCATGATATGCCGCCCCGGTGGCGCAGTGGTCTAAGGCGTTGGCCTCTGATCATTCGTCCGAACGAGGTCCGGGTTCGAATCCTGGTCAGGCATGGATGTTGTGTTTGTCTTACGGCACTGGCTCTCTCCCTTCCCTGGAACCAGTGACCCTAAATTAGGGACGGGCGACTGCTTATAGCCCATTGAGTTGCTCACAGTGGTTGTTAAACCTCCAATCAAAAAAAAAAAAAAAAAAAAAATCATGATATTTGGATCATATTCTTTTGCCCACTACTTTGATTTTTGATGTAATTTCAACTAGGTGAACCTAACCCTGGGAGAGCGCCGCCCCGGTGGCGCAGTGGTCTAAGGCGTTGGCCTCTGATCATTCGTCCGTAAGGGGTCCGGGTTCGAATCCCGTTCAGGCATGGATGTTGTGTTTGTCTTACGGCACTGGCTCTCTCCCTTCCCTGGAACCAGTGACCCTAAATTAGGGACGGGCGACTGCTTATAGCCCATTGAGTTGCTCACGGCGGTCGTTAAACCTCCAATCAAAAAAAAAAAAAAAAACCCTGGGAGAGGGGAGGGGGATTAAAGCAGAACTGAACTGGTATCCATTTTTCAAACATGCATTTTTACATTTTCTTGCTACCACTGATTCGTCCATGAATCATGGGAATATGGCGGTGATGTTTTTATGGCTTTCTCATCATATTTTGGGAATGTTTTCTCCTGGGTATTTTTATTCTGCCACCTAAAGTGAAATCCTAGATGTGCCACTAATACTGGGGCCCCACAATACTGCACAGTCCCTGAACCCCCGTCTCCTTAAATGTGGTCTGGGAATCTATCATCTTACCATATTGCAGCTAAAAACCTTTTTTCATTTCGAATTTTTAGTGGATAAAAAAAAAAAAGATGTTTTTCTTGTAATTTTGTTTATTACACTTGTGGTTGACTACACTGTTATCAAAATTCCATTTTAATATTCATTGTAATGAACCAATTTCTTTTTAATTAAAATAAAATTTACTGTTATAATGGTATTTATTGTAAAATTGCACAAAATACAGAAATGACAAATTGCACTAAAATAGCCATAATTCCACAAAACGTAGAATTTTATGGAGGGAAATGAAATCCTGAATCGATCTAACATTTGTGTCAAACACTGATATCAAATGGTTTTTGTGCTGGAAGTTGAGGTACACAAATGCGTCAGTACTTTCGTACACATTTCAAAGCAATGAGTACACAAGAAATAAGATGAATCTGTTGTTTATAGTCATTATTGTGTGCTATTTTTAATATTACATATTCAGTTCATTGCAGCACAAATGACATTTTGCTATGGCATTGCAGTTCTCCAGAACTTTTTCGGTGCTGACTTGGAGGGACAATAAAAGAAGCTTTTGAAAAAACAGCTTTTGTTATAGCAACAAAAAGCTTTTTTCTGCATTTATAGGTGATAACTAAAACATTTATACTCAATCGCTGAAGCCGAGCACTTTGACTGGTAGAGAGGGGGTGTGGGGACACACAGTTATTTATCAAAAGGTACCAATGCTGGGTAACCAGCGTTACTTTATCTGTTAAATAGATAGAGTATCTTACTATTTGGTAGAGATTTAAAATCTGCATAGATGTAGAATCCTCAAATGCCTTACTTTTCCAAATTCTTCACATTTTTTTTTTTTTTCGTTGATCCCCTAATATTAAAATTGCTTACAGGCTCAATTGGCTATTCTGACTCTTTAATAATGATGTTGGTTGGAGAACCAGAGTTACTTAAAAAAGTTGTAAAATCTAATAAATGAAGGAAACACATTTTATAGATTTGAAGGGGGTGGGGGTTTAAAAACTGAATTAAGTTCAAAAGTTTCCTTTGCCAAGATATGAAGGTTCAGTTTTGCTTGATGGCCAGTGATTGGGCAATGGGACGATCTACTAATCTTTACTTTAAGAGGTTGGAACCTGTAAATTATATATTATATACATTCATAGATTTGTCTCTATTTTGATTTGTTTCTATTTCTAATTATTAGAATTCCAAAGAATGAGAAGCAGCAAGAAGTTTTGATAAAGGTTCTACGATGACAAAATTGGAATCCTTTAAAATTCAGTTATGTCTGCTCGGAACACTTTACTGAAGATCAAATTGATAGAACTTCCCTCAGTATAGTTCGTCTAAGAGAAAATGCTGTTCCAAATGTTTTTAAGACTTTTCCTTCTTACTTGCAAAAGGTAATTTAAATTAATGACTAGATGCATGCACACTTGTCAAGCTAGCGTCAACTATGTAAAACTATCCTTACTTCCTACCAAAATATTAAAGTCCTGAAGACTACAAGTTTGTTGCCACAAGCCTCCTGCTTTAATTCAGACTATTTGAGAAAGAATGTTGTGGTGCAAAGATGTTCTTATGAATACTGCACTCATATTTCTATTTCTAATTGTTGTAAGGATTCATCTTGTAAAACATCAATGATCAAAAGATATAGGATTTATTAGTAACAAAAACCTGTGGTATCAAAGATTTAATAGTAAGTTGTTTACAAATTCTGAAGATGACAATCCGATTTTTGGCGTAAATATGACAAGGATGGTAAGTCAGGTAATACCCGAAAACTTGAAAATTTTCATCGTAAAACCTCCAGATTTACTAAACATGAATGCCGGTTGCTTCGACTAGCGAATCCTGTGATGGTTAAATTCAAATTGATCGGAAACTTGAAACTTGGTCGTTCTGGGTGGTGTAGTGGTTAGCATACCCGGGCGTTTTCTGGGAGACGCGGGTTCGAGTCCCGCTCTAGGACGATGAAAATTTTCAAGTTTTCGGGTATTACCTGACTTACCATCCTTGTTACATTTACGCCAAAAATCGGATTGTCATCTTC
This sequence comes from Macrothele yani, assembly GCA_039090855.1. Taxonomy (NCBI): domain Eukaryota; kingdom Metazoa; phylum Arthropoda; class Arachnida; order Araneae; family Macrothelidae; genus Macrothele; species Macrothele yani. The sequence continues at coordinate 151,345,820 of CM077009.1, forward strand.
AAAATTTGTATTATATGGCGTAATCCCGTATTTCTTTCATGATTTATCTGCTTCTCCGGGCAATCATGGGATAAGATTCTTAACCTCCAGATTCGCTAAACACGAATGCCGGTTGCTTCGACTAGCGAATTCTGTGATGGTTAAATTCAAATTGATCGGAAACTTGAAACTTGGTCGTTCTGGGTGGTGTAGTAGTTAGCATACCAGGGCGTTTTCTGGGAGACGCGGGTTCGAGTCCCGCTCCAGGACGATGAAAATTTTCAAGTTTTCGGGTATTACCTGATTTACCATCCTTGTCACATTTACGCCAAAAATCGGATTGTCATCTTCAAAATTTGTATTATATGGCGTAATCCCGTATTTCTTTCATGAGTAAGTTGTTTGTTTATACTTAAATTTTTAAAGAGATTTTCAAGGTTTTAGAAGTTGATTATGTATTGCATGAAAATACAGTTTGTTAGTCTACTCCTATTTTAAAAGTTACATTGGATGACATGTTTAGTGTTCGCACCACGACCAACAGCTACACCCAAGGGGTCGTGGCACGTGAGCTTACGAGTTATCGGGTCCAGGGAAACCATGCGTATGTGTCAAAATGAAGAGGAACAGAAAGTCCCTCATTCTTGTTAACATGTAGACAAAATAGCTTGCAGAGGAGAATAACAATCCCAGAATTCCTTGTGGTAATTAGCACGTGCCTTTTTTTTTTTTTTTTTTTTTGTAATTGAAGGTTTAGCGAACACCGTGAGCAAATCAATGCGCTATAAGCAGTCACCCATCACTGATTTCAGGGAAGGGTGAGAGAGAGCCAGTACCATTAGACAAACACAACATCCATATCTCACCAGGATTCGATCACGGACTCCACTTGTACAAATGATCAGAAGCCATTGCTTAGACCACTGCACCACCAGGTGGCCTTGTGTTTTTTTTTTTTTTTTTTTTACTGCTAGTAACCATTATGCTTTAGCTGTATCTATCATTCTTGTATTTGGAGCGTAAATTTTGTTTCAAGGAATGCATTTATCAGGTGTCATCAGCTATGTACCTGTGAAACACTTTGGAGGAAATAAAGATCCAAGCTAACATTAACGATCCAAACAACTTAAATGACCATTGGAAAGCCTTAATTAAAGTTGAACAACAATTAAGGGGGGGGGAGAAGAGAACAGCACTGATAATAGATGGCGCCAGAGACGCAAGGATTCAGAGTTTGCGACTGAAGCCGGAACCTCGATGAGTTTGCTCACTTCAGCTGTGGTTAGCAGAGCAGAAGGACACATTGGCCTCCTGATGACGACAGTGTATCTATTGAAAGCGCTTGAGGATTGTGTGTGACTGGCCGAATGAGGTTAGCGTTTGCTGTAGGGTTTTTACGATATATGAGGCAAATAGAGCACTATATAAATCACAGTTGACAGTGTTTTGACTGCCGTGCAATGTAAATAGTGTAATTATGTAGATAGTGGTTTTAATTGAGTGTGTGAATGTGTTGTATATATTGTACGTTAATATGGTAGCATGGGGTGTGTAAATTGTAGGGTGTGATGTATGTGAGTATTTATTGGGTATGTGGATATGTGTTTTTAGAATTGAATACCATTTATGGAATTGTGAATTTTAAGGGCAAGTTGCTTATGGAGGAGTGTAAGAGGAATAAAAAAAATGAGCTTAATGAAAGTTGACAACACTTACATAATAGTGAGTATACACCTTGAGTTGACGAGCTACGTTATATGTCAGAAGTCAGCGTTTTTGTCCTGTGAATAAAATACAATGTTTCATCACCTGAAGAATGTATATAAAACAACACCCTATACAGGGTTCATTCTAGGATTAAAAAGGTCAGGGTGCAGACTTTGAAAAGGGGCACTTTTTTAACTGAAAAGGGCTTCATTCTTTATTTTTACTTATTTAGTTACCTATTTTTACTTATTTGCACTAGTTACTTTATTTTTACTTATTTGCACTAGTTACTTTATTTTTACTTATTTGCACTAGTTACTTTATTTTTACTTATTTGCACTGACAGTCGTGGGTTTATGAATTAATATTTTCAAAATATCTTTCTGGGTACAGATTATTACTCTGGTGCACCCTGACGCTAGTACTTAGCCTACGTGATACCTTGTGAGCATTGGCGGTTCTAGGCCTGGGGTCCTTACACCCCAAATATAACCAAACTTTTTTAGAAGTTCTATATTAATTTTAATTAATTACCGGCACATGCAGAAATTTAGGCTCCCTCCAATTTTTTTTTTTTTTTTTTTTGTCTAGAACTGCCACCAATTGTGAGTTCTTTTTATTTTACCATGTGTTTAAAGACTCATTCAGTTTGGGGCTTAAATAAATCTGCTTCCTCTGTAATGCACCGCTTCCTAATTCCACATGAAATGAATACTGGAAATACTCTTCTTGGAAGAGCTAAGCACGTGTTGATTCGAACAATGGACGTCTTCCCTCATTCTGGGAACAAACTATGATGCCCTTACATACCAGCCAACTACTATCTCTAAATTTTGACTGAATTCTGTTTTCTGTGCTAAAGCCACGTTAACATGGTACGTTTCTTAAACGCAACATAAGACATTTAAGCAGAACCTCTTGACACTAATGGAAATGTGTGCTTAGAAAACTCTTAGAAAACTTTGGACGTTGGCACATATACTTTTCATTTTTTTCGGCTATGTTTTATTAGTGAATATTCCATAACTGCATCTTCATTCATTTTGGAAAAAAAAAAAAAAAAAGAAAAAAACTGGTCTTGCCAAGCTTTTCGTCTACCAAAACTTTTGTGTGTGTGTGTATTGCTTCAGAGATTCAAGCTCTACACACTCAAACTTCAAAAAGAGTTCAATTGTGGAGGAAGGAAATCTGCAATCTATCTCAATCACAAAAAATAAAATAAACCTTCACTGGACATTGGGATGTGCAAGTTTAGAATTAACTACAAAGATCAACTAATTTATTATTTTTGAACACATTTCCCTTCAGCTCTGAAAAAAAAAAAAAAATCTTGAATTCTATGTATGAGATGTTTGCAGTTCACATAATTGAGACTTGGTTGATTCAACCATTTCTCTGATATGATGAATGTGCAGTTTTTCCATTTCCAACTAACTATTTATGGAGGGAAAATAACATTTGATTCAGGACACTGGAAACATCTCAAAAAAAAAAAAAATTACGATTACGAAAAAATCTTTCCACCTTCCGTTTTCGGAAATTTTTCCTCCGTTTTCAAGCTGAAACACAATCAGTTATTGAACAAAATTATTTTACAACAACACTCAGCAGAGGGAATATCGCGAGAGAAAAAAATTACAATTACAGATTAAATCTACAGTTCGTCTAACTTCACTTTTCGAAAGTAATTATCTTTAGTTTTGAGAATGATGCAAATGATGACAACAAAGTCAGAGTTTCTCCAATCTGCGGAAGAAACTCGTGCCTAAAGTTTACATGGAAACTTTTTTCTCCGTCAAACTTCCGATATCGGAAATTGTTGTCTACACTTTCAAGATGACATACAAACATTTATGCAATAAATTTATATTTAGTAACGATACTAGACAGATGAAACTTCGCGAGAAAAAGAAATTACGATTGCGGGGAAAATTTTCACTCCGTTTAACTTTCGTTTTCGGAAGTTCTGAAAACGGAATTCCATTCCCCAGACGGAAAACGACCCTCCCCCCCCCCCCCCACACACACACTAATCCTAAAAAAAAACACATTTTCAGTTGTCTTTTTGCATCGATCTCGAGTATAACCGAAATGTGGCGAAAAAAGCGGAATTCCGCGAATCCGTAGAAGTATCTAATGCTTGATTCCTAACAGTCCGCGATATGCAAAGTGAACTGCTCATGCGGCTACATATGGAAGCCGATTCATGTGTCCATAAACTGAATATGTTCCCGACATGAACGATGTATTAGATTGCATATTCGGAACTCTGAACGGTCGTTTTCTAACGCACATATTTTTATGAAGGATACGTTTTTAATGCACGAATTTTGCGAGTGGTCCAAAAACAGACTTAAGATTTTATATATATATATTTCTTAACATTTCTTCAGGCGGTAGGCGGGTAACAACTTTATTTCGGCAGGAGTTTAAATATTTCGGCGTGCATCCTACCCTAAATTTTAACCCCTCATACAATAATCAGGAAGTTTCTTCTAAAGAAAAAAAAATCCTTTTTAGAAATAAAATATTTCAGAAAAAACTTCCTGATTACAGTGTTGTACTTATACTATGCTTAAATCAGGAAGTTTCAGGGCATAAAATTTTCTGTCGCCCACTTGCCACTGCCGATCGAAAATTAATTTTTGGCGAGGAAAAAATACATTTCAGGTGTTTTCTATTCAACTTCCTCAAAAATATGTTGCCGATGTTCGGCGGGTCCCATTTGTTTACGCTTGTACGACTATTGAATCCGCCGGCTGTCATAGGTGGGAGTTATTACCCATATCTATGCTCCGCCCCATACGGGAGAGAGTGCAGTTGAGGACACAACTGGAAAAATGAAAGAACATTATCCTATAGTTTATTTGCATTTTGACTGAAGTGCGAACTCAATCCATCACTTACTGTCGCATCGGTAACGATAAAAGATGTTAGGCTTAAATAGTCGTGACGCATTTTGTAAAAAAAAATGGTACCTGGGCTTTGCTATGCAAAATATGAAAGTTTTGTTACTTTTCCCCTGTTATATGTTGGACAGGGAAAGCTATGAATAAATAACAGCCATACAAGATAGCTGCAAAAATGTAAATAAACTGGAAGTGGCTTTCCCACCGAACATCGGCCACGTATTTTTGACAAAGTTGTTTGAATAAAGAAAAAAATGTTAAAAAATATAATTTCCGCTAAAAATACACTATTAGAAATGCTTAAGCAGCGGGGCGAGGAAGCTATGGATACTAACAGTCGCACACGAGAGCCATGAAAGCGTAAACAAACAGGAAGGCACTTTTGCGCCGAACAGCGGCCACATATTTTTGACGAAATTACATGACTGAAAAAACATGTGAATTACAATTTCTGCCATCAGAAATGTTTGTTCAAGCAGCAAAACAAAATAAAATTAGAAAACAGATTCACTCATTTGCTTAAAAATTCATAAAACTAGCCCGTTGATCTGGTTGATTTATCATAAAATAAGAATTGAGGGTGTGTACGGACTGGAGAAATATTTTTCTTTTTGCGAGCGAACAATTCTGAGGGAGCAGTTACCTGCTGCCTCAGAAATTCTGACTTCGCTGTTTCTTGGAAAACTGATAGCTGCGCGTCGCGTCACCTCGGGAGCCAACATTATAAGCCCTGCAACATTCCACCCTCGAGAACGGAGTCCCCCTCGTAATCCCCCCTCCCGCTGTGGTTACGGCTGTGCCGAGATGTGCCTTGACCACCCACCCACACGGCACTGACATTTCGTCAACAGCTTGGTCGACAGGAGGAAGGCAGGAAGGCGGCGGCGGGGGTAGTGGAGATGGAAACGGTACTTGGACCCATTTATTAGTCTGCAGATTTGTTAAGCAAAGCTGCAGAAAAGAAAAAAAAAAAGAACTTTTTTTTTTTTTTTGGTGCAAATTATATCGGAAAAGATAAGAGTAAATTTATCTGCAAGATTTGTTGAGCAATCTGCAACGCCCATCGCACAGTTTCTGCGACCGGGCCGTAGTTTCTACAAATTTTTTATTTTATTTTGCTATTAGCTCATGATATACATGTGGTTCTTAAGCGGATTCGCGGAATTCCGCCTTTTTTGTGTGTGTTTGTCATCAATAGATCGTCTTCAAGATCGATGAAAACTGAAGAATTTTTTTTTTCTTGGGGTCAGGGGTCGCTTTTTGTCTGAGGTCTTTCGTGTTTCAAAACTTATTAAAACGGTAGTTAAACAGAGTATAAAATCTTGCCGCATTCGTAATTTTTTTCTCCCTATGTTGCCTTTTGTCCACTATTCATCATCTCATTGCATAAATGTTTTTGCTTCAATAATTAGCGAAAACGGAAGTCAGACGTTGCAAAAAATTTCCGGTAATGTTTAGGCACGAGATTCTTCCGCGAATTCGTGGAATTCCGCCTTTTTCGTTATTATTTTGATCATTTATGAGATTGGTGCACAAATAAAGAGTCATTTTGTGGGGGGGGGGTGTCGGAGAATGAAATTCCATCTTTATGAAACATGGAAGGTTGACGGAGTTCAGATTTTCTTCCATAATTGTAATTTCTTTTTTCTCGCAATGTTGCCTCTCTCAAGTATTATTAAATATCATTTTATTGTATAAATATTTATATTTTAGCTTCAAAATAGGGGAAAATTTCCAAAATCGGAAGTATGCCCTTATAATGCTACGTAACATATGGTGGAGCGGAGGAAATGTTCTGATTAGTTTTTGCCCATTGCTTAGTTGAAATTAAGATATTTTTTTCATGAAATTAAGAAACGCCTCATTTTTTTTTTTTTTATTCTATGTTCGAGAAGTGGGCATTTTTTCTGTAGGCATTCGTTCTTTCCTCATATAAGCACCGCACCACCCACGCTTTGACGAACAAAGAATGCTTACAGTAAGCACCTAAAACAAAATGTGATTTTGAAGCAGTCGCCTCGAATAAAATGAATCTGAATTCGCAACATAAACTAAAAATCATACGTTAAATAAAATGGAATAATTCCAAGGCTTGAATAAATAGTCTGGCTAAGCATTTGCATACTTTGAGTAATATCCTTATTTTTGTGCATTTCACAACTGAGAAAATAAATCGGGCGCATCAGTCTTGTAAAAAAAATTACATACCTTTGTTCCAGAGAAGAATGCTGATATTTTTTTGCATTTATTAGCTTCTTTTGAAGCTGGCGTTTTCTGTCTTTCGATGGCATGGTAAAAGAAGAGGATCCAGTGTTGGTTGAAGGTTATAACTGGAATACTGGTCACTAACTAACCTTGGTAGATTTAGCGTCTTCAAATTTCCTGTAGTAGGCCAGCTGGGAAGGGAAGTGGGGGGGGGGGGAGAAGGCGAGAGCGCATCGGAGTGGAGGTAGAGACAAAGTGTGTGTGTGGGGGGGGGGTAGAGGGAGCAAATACAGGTCAACTCTTTTGTCAGTAATTTGTACAAACTCGTTCCTCACCTAGTAGCTCAGCACGGGTGAGCAGGTCCTTTTGTTCTAAATATCACCCTTCCTTCCTTCCCTCTGGACGTGGAGAAACAGTGAGCGATTGCCTTAGTGGTCTGTGTCACTTCAGCGAGACCCAATGAGATGAGGAATTGGAGAAATCTCCCAAGGTTACACGTAAGCGACTGTCGGCAATTCGTATGCTGAGATCGGATGATATGTATTGTTAAGACGGTATTTTGGGAGATTTCCAAGGTTATTGGTGAAACATAAGATGTTCCCACCAAAACGAAATCAGAATTGTGCCAGATTATCGAGGTTTTACTGTATATCATATCGGACTTGATATGAAGTTTTTACCCGCAAAGCGGACATCCATAAATCAACAGAATGGAAGACTTAACGGCAGTGTTTATGAAACCAGAGTTTTGAAGGGTTTTTTTGTTTTCTTTTTTGTTTTTGTTTTTTTAGATATGTATGTGAGGCTTTTGTATTTTATAGAAACTGTAAATTTAAGGGTAACAGGAGATGATGTTCTTGAAGGTATTTACTTCTTACACTTTTTGAAATGAAGAATAAAAATTTGAAATTTGTTCACTTATTCGGGAGGGGGGGTACGGCAAATCTGGACTGGCACCCGGACGGCAAGTGCCCTCGGCACGCCCCTGAATGTACTGTACATTTCAGTTACATTTCGTACGATAAGTAAATGATATTTTTAACTTAGAAAATGGCTGTAATATTAACAATTCACATGTTTATCAGCATTTTTAAATTCCTGTTCAAAGACTGTGTTGGAAGTGGTTGCCACTTGCCTTGATGCATTTTTGCATGCACCAAAGCACATTCTGCAATCCGGCGACTGAAGTGCGGGTGATCTCTTGTCATACGTTGGTTTTCAACTCTTCCAATATTCAGAGGTTGTTTTAGCAAGCCGTGCTTGTAAAAGTAACATGATGATATGTCGGGAGCAGGGCGCGATTTCACCGATTAGCAACTAGCTAGTGAAAAATAAAATTTGCTAGTGAAAAAAAACGCAGTAGCAAATATTGCTAGTAGGTAATTTCTTTATTTAAAGTAACCAAAAATCATTATTAATCAACGAAGTTTACATAACAGTTTCTATTATCACTTGTTAAAACAGCGACGATCAGCGATTCTCTTTCGCCAATTTCCTTTCGACACTTAATACCCATCCTCCCCATATCTTTGATCCCTTCCAAACTGTCGTAGAAGCGCATTGAAACTCCTCTCCATCGTGCCCTCATTGGTCTATTACAGAAACTGAACGTGACGTCGGCAATGGTTGCTGTGGCAACCCAGAGCTCTGGGATGGATCGGTTGTTTGACCACCTGCTCTGCCACCCTCCCTTCTTTTGCCCCACGAACTTTGTTGTCCTCAACTCCTGTCGTACCCTAAGCCAAGCGATCACCTACTTCCACAAGTCTTGATAGTCGTGCATACATCAAATACTGCGCTCTAATGATCAGTGATGTATAAGCAAGCATAATTCCTCTTATTCGGATGGTAGACAAAACCGAAAGAAGCAAACCAAGATGTTACTGGAAAATAGCCTGCCAACACTGGCAAAAGTCTTATCCATAGTAACTAGCCTTATTGCGTGGCATACATAGACGCTTTTTTATGAAACATTTTCGTGGAGGGGGTAAACGATTACGGAAGAAACTTTTGCTTCGTCTGACTTCTGGTTTTGGAAATTTTGCTTGTATTTTCAAGCTGAAATACAAATATTTATCCAGTAAAATGTTAATGAGCAATAATACTTGAAGAGGCAACATTGTAAGGAAAAAAAAAATTATGATTACGGAAAAAATCCGAATTCCGTCTACCTTTCGTTTTCTAGTTTCGTAAAGACGGAATTCCAATAATAACGAAAAAAGCCAGAATTCCAATAATAACGAAAAAAGCCAGAATTCCTTGAATTCGCAGAAGAATCTCATGCCTGAAGATTACAGAAAAATTTTGCAGCAGCCAACTTCCGTTTTTGCAAATTGTTCTCCACAGTTTCAAGCTAAAATGCAAACATTTATTCAATAAAATGATATTTAACATGAAAAGTGGACACAAAGACAACATTGGGAGATAATTTTGCGATTACGGCAAAATTTTCTTACTCCGTTTCACTACTGTGTTCGAAAGTTTTGAAGCACGAAATTTCGTCTCCGGATGGAAAACGACCCCCCCCCCCCCACTCTCCCAAATATTGATCTTCAGAATGATCTAACTGATGACAAAAAAAAGAAAAAAAAAGCGGGATTCCTCGAATCCCTGTAAGAATCTCGTGTATATCATAAAAATAATAGCAAAAGAAAAATTTGAAACAAAATGAAAATTTGTAGAATCCGTAGTTTTGATAGTGAGTTCCGTAGTCAGACAACTAATTCCGTAGAAACTACGGCATTGTGTGGTAGTTGGCAGATATGAAGTGTGTAGAAGTTTAGCAGAAATTTGTGCGATACTTCCACTTAGTGCTGCATGTTGTGAGGTGGGATTCAGTTTTTTTAAAAAGAATACAAGGGGATTGGAGGAAGAATTTGTCTGTTGAAACTTTAAATGCTCTGATGACAATTGAAATAGAAGGGCCACAAGAAGAGATTTTTAATCCATGGTCAGCAGTTATAAAGTGGTATGATGACAAAGTCTGACACCCTGAGCATAAACCATATGGGAAGAAATCTGAATTAGAATGTCAGTGAAATATATTCATGTGGTATGAGAATTTGTTAAAAATTAATAATAAAGATAGTCACTAAACTTATCTAAGATTCTATTCATTATTCAAAAAGGTAAGTCAAAATATTTATACACATATTTAAATTTTTGTGTAACTTTATTAGAAAATAAGTTACGATGTGATTTAGTTTTACTTGCTAGTCATGCAAATGTTTTGCTAGCAAACTATTTGGTCACTAGCAAAATTTGCTAGTGAGCAAAAAAGATGAAATCTTGCCCTGGTCGGGAGAGCAGTGTGGTCGCAGATCCTTAGTGATTGTCCTTGCCTTTGTAAAATCACAGTGCATTCAAGCAAGTTAATGATCAGAGGTATGGAAGTTGCTTCATCTTAGAAGAAGGCATAAGTGATTCTCAGCCTTTCTTTCCTGCCACTTGGGCTGAAAAATTATCTTAGTCAGCATCTCATTGCTGACTCTTTCAACATATCCAGACCACCTAAGAATATTAATCTCCACCGTACTAACATTTTGCCTCACATTAGTCACATTAAACATCTGCAACACGTCATTTCTCAAATGATCAGAGCATGTCTTGCCACAAATCTCCCATAAGTAACACATCTCCCCAGCACACAAACAACTCCTATGTCTTTTCTGCAGTACCCAGGTTTCAGTGCTGTACATCAGAGTAGGAACAATTACACTTTCATATACAGCCATTTGGTACTTTCTTGAGAATTCATCATTCCCGTGAAATCCTCCTAAAGCAGCTATGACTTTCAATTAAGGGTTCACTCGCCTACTAATTTCACCATCTAATTTGTTCTCTCTGTCAAACATACTTCCTAAATGTACAAACTCATTTACCTGGTCATTAACTGTGCCATTTAGGGGTCAATCTCCATGCCTCAACTCATATCAACCTCTGAAATAGTGGACCCCCCCTCCCAATAGTTATGCCTCAGCTCATATCAACCTCTGAAATAGTGGACCTCCCCCCATAGTTGTGCCTCAGCTCATATCAACCTCTGAAATAGTGGAAACCCCCCACCCCTAATAGTTGTGCCTCAGCTCATATCAACCTCTGAAATAGTGGACACCCCCTCCCTCCCAATAGTGGACAAATGCTGAGGTCTCACAGTTGCCAGCTATTCTGAGGTTTTGTTGTATAAATTTCTGATCATACTCTTTGTTTTCATTCCTTTTCACAAAATTATAATTGACAGAAATTGTAGAATCAGTAGCATATACAATAAAACAGGTTTTCCTTTTTGAATGGCCAGTATGTAAGTAAGTCATATGTTTTCTAAAATCATGGTAATAAATCCACAGGTTTTTGTAAAAGTTTTCAATAACTAAAATTTGGTATAAATTAGGAGATAAAATATACTGTTCTAGCTTCAGCAGAAAAAAACAAGGTAAATGTGTACTTTAGCGTTCTAAATTATTTGGCTGAAAATTTAAAAAAATTTCGAAAAACTGAGATGTACAGATTTTAAAGTATGCAATTTAAGGGGGAAAGGTGAAACAGTTGCTGCATAGTAAAGATTATAACATAACCCTTTTATGTTATGTAAGATTTTCTGCTGAATAGATGCTAAATAAAGGGTAAAAGTGACAGAACTAATTGTACCGGATAGCTCAAATTAAGGTTTTACAGCCAGATGGAGCATATACAGAAGCCCAACTTAATTCAACTTTTTTTGGTCCAACAACATTAGACGAAATCCATAATATAGCATAGAGAGGTATACATACACTTCACATACCTTAATTATCTGTCATATAATCTAGCTTAATCGAACATCTCCACACACCAAAGCAACTGCTGCATCATCTTTTTATCTAACGTTCTTTTCACATACATACGTCACTCTTGCTCTGACCTCAGATTGTTGCCAACATTATTCTCATTTGAGGGAAAAGACAATGTTAATTAAAGTTTGAAAATGTCTGAAAACAAACTCAAATTTACATAGAAAAAGAAACTCAAAAAGAAAGTTAAAATAGAATATACGTTACAAGATTTTTACTGAAAAACTTACTTCTAAATACAACGAGCGAAAAACAAAAATTTATATCACGAAAACAAAAATTCTGATGCAAAAAAGAAGAGAGATGAGGACAACTAAAGGAGATGACTTGTAAAGTGGAATATATAGAGCTATGCAAGACTGTACAAAATGGTATTACTGAAGATGTAAGGAAATTCAACAGTGAACTAGTGAGTAAAGCAATTGAAAATAACCAAAGCCTGAAGAGAGCAAAGAGACATCTGAGTAAGAGAAGAAAATAGATTATGACTTTGAGAAACATACAAGAAGCAAGTGGAAAAATTGAAACAGTACTCGCCCAAGTTTTCACTCGATGCCTTAATGAAGGGAAGATTTCTGAGGATTGGAACAACGCTACAGTGATCCTGCTACATAAAAAAGGCGACATTGAGGATCTCAGGAACTACAGACTTATCAGCCTCCTATCAATGGTTTATAAAATCTTCACTAAAGTTCTTTCACACCGCTTAAAGGTAACACTGGACATGGCTCAACCGAGAGAACAAGCTGGATTCAGGAGTGGCTACAGCACTACAGATCATATCCAGGTACTGAGAGAACTAATTGAAAGAGTGAGGAAATATGAACTTCCATTATGCATGGCTTTAATCGATTATGAAAAGGCCTTTGATTCGTTGAAACCATCAGCAGTTACAATGGCTTTGAAATCCTGCGGTATTGAAGATGCATACATTAATATTATTAATAACATCTATGAAAACGCAAGTGCAAAGATTTGGCTATTTGAGAATACAGCACCCATAAAAATTGAAAAGAAAGTGATACAAGGTGACACTATATCTCCCAAACTCTTTAATGCCACTTTAGAAAATGTCTTTCAATCACTGAACTGGGAAAACAAAGGGATAAAGATTAATAGAGATTATCTAACCCACCTTCGTTTTGCTGATGACATAGTCATTTTTGCAACTACCCCATCAGAGCTGCAGAGTATGATCCAGGAACTAGCTGACAAGAGTAAAGAAGCGAGATTAAAAATGAACTTTCAGAAGACAAAAGTGATGTACAATGTTTTTACAAGAAATAAAGATTTATTGATTGATGGGGAAAAGCTGGAGATAACCAATGCCTACATTTATCTTGGACAGCAGATATCAAGTGAGGGTCACGTTGATGAAGAAATTAATCAGTGTATAAAGCTGGCCTAGAGAGCTTTTGAAAGAAACGGTATAATTTTCAAGAGCAATGTGCCATTATGTCTTAAAAGAAAAGTGTTTGATCAATGCATCCTTTCAGTGCTTACGTATGGTGCAGAGACGTGGACCTTAACTAAAAGTGACATACAAAGACTGCCGACAACTCAAAGAGGCATGGAGAGATGCATGCTTGGTGTAACCAGGAGAGATAAGTGAAACTCGTGGATCAGAAAAATGACAAGAGAAGAAGGCATCATGGTCAGAGTAAGATCCCTGAAATGGCAATGGGCTTGGATATACTGCCAGAAGGACAGACCATCCATGGACAACCTAAATTTTACACTGGATTCCAAGGGACAGGAAAAGACCCAGACAAAGACCACATGGGAGATAGGCGGATGAAATTCAAAAGTATGCGGGAGTAACATGGATGAGACTGGCAAAAGACAGACTGTTAGGGAGACCTTCGTCCAGCAATGGATTGATAATGGTTGACGATGATGATTACAACTAGTGAACATGCGCTGCGGCAGCCCTAACACAATGCTGCGGTGACGACTTCAAGCTTTGCTCTGTTAAAGGGAAGGTTTGCTGCGGTGGCGAATTCATCGGCAGAAGAGTACAAGGGAAATCAGGTATATTCTTTTCAGGAAAGAGTTACGTATCATAGTGCTATGCTACAAGAAACAGTTCTTCGTTTCTGTCTCACTTTTTTAAAACACATTCTGAGAAATGTTCTTCACCCATAATTCCCTGATACGAAATAGAAAGTATGCAGACGGCTTTATTGCTTGTAGAAAAGTGTTAAAGTACATGTTGATCACTTTCACTCCGATGGAAGTTACATGGCTAGTCGGAAAGTGAAAGTTTTGGTTCTGGTATTCACAATGTGGTTCACAGCTCATTTGGTATCCCACATCAAAGAGTCATATGCGAAAAACCCCAGAAATTCTCAGATTGTGATGTGAAAAACTGAGGCAGAAATGAGGAGCTATTTTTTGCAGCGTAGCACTACAAAATGGAAGGCTTTCCTGGCAAGAATGAAACCGATTCATCTTGTAGTCTTTTGCCAGTGAATTGCCCAGTGGAACGAACATTAATTTCAATGGAGAAAAGCTTTACGTCAGCACCGCAGTGTTGTGTTAGGCCTGCTGCAGCGTGTGGTCACATCGTTGTACTTGGATATAAGTTTTACAGTAAAAGTTGTTAAAATGCGGTATAAAGATGAAATTTTCCCACTATTTCCCCTTAAATTGCATACTTTAAAATCTGTACATCTCAGTTTTTTGTAAATTTTCAGCCAAATAATTTAGGACAATAAAGTATACATTTGTCGAAAACAATATAAAACTGGAGGTTCAGAAACAGAGAAAAATAAGATCGGAAGTGAAAAGTAATTTTGACTGATCACAAAAAGCACTGGGTGAACTTTGTTCTTTTTTTTTTTTTAGTATTATCTGGCATCATCAGTAATCAGGAGCAGGGAAAGTCTGCATGTGGGGTTGATTTTGAAGTGTGTGTGACAGAGTGAAGTATGTGCCTTGATTGGCCCATAAACTAAAACTAGTAACAAATTTCCAAGCTGAAAATTTTTCTATTAAATTAAACCATCTGAATAGAAGGAATCAAACTTTATCTTGACAGATGTTATCCAGACATGGCATTTAAAAATTATCAAGTTGGTTTCCTCAAAAAGCAGGCCATGTAAATAACTTTGGCCGCTCTGGTGGCGCAGTGGTCTAAACGCTGGCTTATGATCATTCATCCACGAAGGGTCTGGGTTTGAATCCCGGTGAGGCATGTTGTGTTTGTCCTACGGCACTGGCTCCCTCCCTTTCCTGGAATCGGTGACCCTAAATTAGTGATGGGCGACTGCTTTTAGCCCATTGAGTTGCTCACGGTGGTTGTTAAACTTTCAAAGAAAAAAAAAAGTTTAGTGGTGAGGTGGTCCAAGCGCTGACTTTTGTTTGACCCTTTGTCTGAGATGGATCTGGGTTAGGATTCCAGTGAGGCATAGATGTTGTGTTTGCCATATGGCACTGGTTCTTACCCTTCTTTGAAATCAGTGGCCCTACATTAGGGACAGGTGACTACTTACAGCCCATTGAGTTGCTCACAGTGTTTGTTAAAACTCAATAAAAAAAAAAAAAAAAAAAAAAGGCTGATTTTTCAGTTCTCATTTGCGGTTTGTGATTTTAAAATTTAGGAAAGTTTTTTTTTAATGGAAAAGTTTACAAAGCTTCGCAATGCCAGGAAGGCGTAGAGTTGAATTTTTAGACTGGTGCCTTCCCACCACCCCACCCACCAAGACGAGCTTCCAGATCCACTACTGCCTAGAACAGTGATTTCTTCAGCATTAGGTGTGTTTTTAGTAATTTGGGCAATTCTTGTATGGATCAGCTACTTAATCAAACTATGAATTGCTGAAGAATTGGCTCTTTTGAAGTGGGCTATTTCCAGTGGTGTAGGGTGACCAAAAAATTTTCCGGGGCTAAATATTTTTAAAATTGCTTTCAACGTTCTTCCATACTGTGAAATATAATTTCAGTGGATTGTGAGGTTTCCAAATGCCAGCTGCTGAAATCATACTTAACCACATAGAATGAGGTAGAAGTTTTATTTATATATATGTAGTGCTGTATAACATAAAAAAACCGTAGAAACAAAACAAAGTATGTTTGCTTTTGCTTCCCGTTAACCAGGATATTTTGCTATAACTCCACATTAAAAGTTTAGACTCATTCTTGTGCAGACATTTGATGTGGACTAGGAACATCAATCAAACAGAGGTCAATCGCTTTTTCCACGTTTATAAGTGAGTCACGGAAAAATTCTGAATTTTTCCATGACTCGCTTATAAACGTGGAAAGAGCGATGATCTCTGTTTGATGTTCCTAGTCCATGTCAAATGTCTGATTTAATTGTTCATTCGCCTTCTAATTATTTGTTCAGTTGCTGCTTACCATCTTTGGTGAATCGCCAGCATTTTGCGGAGCTCCAAGAAGCAAGTTAGTGTATGTGAGTCTGGAGGAATTCGAGGCCGCTGTGGTGCAGTGGAAGCATATCTGGCATGTAATGGGAAGACCCTGGGTTTGATTCCTGGTGGCAGCCAATGAGAATTTTTCTGTGACTCACTTATAAACGTGGAAAGAGCGATGACCTCTGTTTGATCGTTCTTGTGTTTTTGCACTGAGCAAATATTTGGTCAGTGTGGGCCTAAGTCTTTTACGTTTTGTTTTTTTCTTCTTCCCCTAATAAACTAAAAGGGTGTTCCAATAAAAAGTCACTTTGTTCATTTTACTTACATGTGCGAAGCTTACAGTTTGCTTAACTCCACAAACAAAAATCAGCTGTGCACGGTCCGATGACACAGAAGCAAAATTGCTGATGTTAAATAGAAAAGTGACCAGCCCTGAAAGACTGTTTTATGCATGCACGGTTCAGCATGCATCTGCTCATTCATTGCTGTTCTGTGAAACTTTGTCGAGGCATCCAAGGCGGCAAGTTGACGGATGTTGCCTCTACCGCGACACGGTTATTCATTCTGCTGTAGTGAAGGGTTGTGGAAGGCTGTAATGTGTTGCCAAGTTACTCAACTGTTGTAGTGGCTCACATTTTCATTCAGAAAATCTGGGAACTGGTTTCTAATGCAGATTTTCTTTCAGAATTCTTCCAATTAAGAGAAAAACATTTCTTTTTTCTCTTTTTCATGCAGGGTTTAGGCCTGGATGCACATAATGACCCAAAGCCATTGGCTATTTCAAGTATAATTTAGATGATTTACTTTTAATGTAAAAAGTTGATGTGTTGTACTTCTTATTGAGGTCATTACATTCTAGTAAGAAGAAATTTATGGGCAGTTGGTGTTTCAGGGATATTAGTATTTCATTTAGAGCAATATAGGTTGTAGCAGGAACAAAGAAGTGGCAATGAAGTTACAATTTGCATTCTTACAAATAAAACTGAGTAGTATAATACAGTTAACACTTGTTACAATTTTCTTAGAACTGTTTCAATTTATTTAATTATTAAAAATATCAACTCATTTTGAAATAAGGACAACCAATAGGGCAACAAGTATCATGGAGAAAGGTGAGTTAAGAAAGTCAATGAAGTTACTTCTTCCTGGCAAAATAAAACACAGGACTTGAGAGAGAGAGAGAGAGAGAGAGAGAGAGAGAGAGAGAGAGAGAGAGAGAGAGAGAGAGAGAGAGAGAGAGAGAGAGAGAAGTGGTCATTTCTTTAACAAGAATTAGGAACACATACTCACAGGCATTTTCAGATTGAAATATAGTAAATTCTGGTTAATTGGGACTAGAACACTTCGGCCCACTAAAGCGGCTGACCCAGTTATGTGAAGCTGTATCCCATAGGTTACACTGTATGTAGAGGGTAACAGCCCACAGCAAAACAATAATTCTAATATTATATCTTAAATTTTTTGCAATACAATATTCAGAATGTGAATGCTTTCCTTAATGAGTCTTATTCAGATTTTTTTCCTTTTTCAGAATGTGAATGTCATTATTTCAGTTGTTTTTTTTTTCCTTTTTCAGAATGTGAATGCTTTCCTTAATGAGTTTTTTATTCAGATTTTTTTTTCCCTTTTCAGAATGTGAATGCTTTCCTTATGAGCCTTTTATTCAGTTTTTTTTTCCTTTTTCAGAATGTGAATGCTTTCCTTAATGAGCCTTTTATTCAGATTTTTTTTTTCCTTTTCAGAATGTTAATGCTTTCTTAATGAGTCTTATTCAGATTTTTTTTTCCTTTTTCTGAATGTGAATGCTTTCCTTAATGAATCTTATTAAGATTTTTTTCCTTTTTCAGACTGAATGCTTTCCTTAATAAGTCTTTTATTCAGATTTTTTTCCTTTTTCAGAATGTAAATTTTTTCCTTAATGAGTCTTTTATTCAGATTGTTTTTTCCTTTTGCAGAATGTAAACTCTTTCCTGAATGAGTCTTTTCAGATTTTTTTTCCTTTTTTAGAATGCGAATGCTTTCCTTAATGAATCTTTTATTCAGATTTTTTTCTTTTTCAGATTGTCAAGGCTTTCCTTAATGAGTCTTATTCAGATTTTTTTCCTTTTTCAGAATGTGAATGATTTCCTTAAAGAGTCATTTATTCCCATGTTTTTCCTTTTTCAGAATGTGAATGCTTTCCTTAATGAGTCTTTTATTTAGATTTTTTTCCTTTTTCAGACTGTGAATGCTTTCCTTAATAAGTCTTAACATGGGCAACTGATGGAGTTTGAACGAGTCTGTATCGTCGGGATGAGAGAGGCAGGGTGGCCAGTGCACCGAATCGACCTCCATTTGGGCCCGTCGGACAGTGTGGTGTGATTGTGTTGGGAGCAATGGACATGGGAAGTCACCCAGACACAGCGGACTGGCTCTAAATGACTCAGACATACCACCAGCAGAATTGTGAGAGCGGCACGCACAAATGCGATGATGTCCATGTCCATTATCCAAAGACATGTGGCATCTGTACAAGGGACTCCTGTGTCCACCAGAACCATTTCCAGATGCCTGGCAGGGGCGAATCTGCACTCTCGAAGGCCCTTAAGTTTTCTTCCATTAACAGCTGACCATTGTCGCCATTGATTGCAGTGGTGTCAGCACCGAGCAACGTGGAATGCTACAGACTGGCGACATATAGTGTTTAGCAGCGAATCCTGCTACTGTGTGGGAACAGACAACCTCCATATCAGAGTGTGAAGGACTGCAGATGAGTGCTACAATCCCAACCTCAATGTACAGCAGCACACGTCCCAAACTGCAGGGGTGATGGTCTGGGGAGCCATCGCGTATGACATATCAGCGCTCTGTACAGGAGACCCTGTGGTCCAGTGTGCTGCCTTTCCTGGCGGGGCGGCCCGGAGCCATTTTCTAACAAGATAACTCCAGTTCGCACACGAATCGGGTTTTCGAGTACTGTCAGCATCATGCTTCGACACTTCCGTGGCCTGCCAGATCTCCTGATCTCTCGCCCATCAAGCATGTGTGGGACAAGGTGGGACGCCAGCTTTCTTCGTGTCCCAGTGTTCATGATTTAGAGTGTCAGTTGCAAAAAGTGTGGACCAATCTGTCTCAGGATAACATACAGAGTCTCTTTGACTTCATGTCGGACCGTATCACCGCATGTATCCGAGCATGAGGCGGTCCAATGCGGTACTAATGCTGACCAGAATGTGTACCATATGTCCACGGGAAATCGTCCTGCTGTTGTGATATTGTAATCTCTTCAGTCCTTGGTATGTACCATCTCACTATTGAAATCTTATTTCAATCCGACGCTTTCTTGGTGCACTGATTTTATAACAATGAGTGTATATGTGAACCGTCCCTCAAAGACATTTTACTGTAAAGCATATTTTCTTGGTAGTGATAGGCAAATATTTCTTTCATAGACATGTTTATTTTGAACTTCAATTCATATGCGATGCCATTAGTTATTTTGAACTATTTTCTCTTTTCAGAAGATCTACCAATCATTTTCAAGAAAACACCCAGCAGGATGCTTATGAATTTGTAGCTGTTTTAATCAATTAAATTCCAAGCTGCTTCTAGTTTCATCCCTCCACCAGAAAGAAAAAGAAAGTTTGGGAAATGTGTGCCAAGTTTATATGCTATGGACCAGATGCCACAAGGCAAGAATCTGAAGATTGGGAAAATCAAGCTGATCTGAATTTTTCTCTGAACAGCTGGGCTCAGTTTTTTAAAGGGAACATTAACCCACACTCTACAGTGTATTGAGTGTGATAAAACAAAAGACACTGATGAAGTCTTTTTTTACTTTAAAGTTCTCTTAGTTGACAGAGATATTGATGACACAAGTTAGTAATAAATTGATAAAATTTTCTGTTTGTGCATAAAATATCAATTCTGTCTCTCCCTTTTTTAAGTTTCATTTAATTGTATCATAAATTGCTTTTGTTCTATTTTTTCTGACATTTTCTCAGTTTTGAGCTACCACTAGCATTGAGAAATTAGCTTATAGTTGAAACGTGAAATTTTAGTAATGTGTTACCATATCTTTTGATTGCTCTAAACTATTTTATTGTAGACAAGCATTATTCTCAAAGTTTGAGCACCTGGTCATTTTAGTTCTCTCATCTGTTTGAGGACTGTAATATTATTTATTCTCTGGTTACTCTGTTTGCTGCCCTATAACAATAATTCAATTAGCACTGCAGAAATGTTAACAAAAGGTGAGTATTCGAGTGGTTCAGAGGAATAAGCATAGGTGCCAACTCTACTGGATTTTCTGTGAGGCTCCCGGATTTCGATGCTTTCTCCCGGTTTTTAATCAAAATCTCCCATTTTCGGTCAATTTTTTTTCCAATACCCTACATTTAGGGATTTCGTCCTGCAAAAATCCCTACTGTAATGGGGAATTTCACACAAAGCTTGTCCCGTCGTTATTTTTTTTCCTCCCAGAACAGATTGCAAAAAGCGTGACGTAGTATGCCGCAGAAACTCCGAAATGTAACGTGCAGGTATACTGCGTGCCCGCACGTCCACGACCAGCGCTGCAATCGCAATCCTTGGGGCTTATAAGGTGCTGCACAGAGGACTCCACATTTGTACCAAAGTGCACGGTAAGAGTCAAGTGAGATCCCTGAGCAATAGACCTGCTGAGCAGCCACCGTAGATGTGCGATTGGGCAACTGATGGAGTTTGAACGAGACCGTATCGTCGGGATGACAGAGGCAGGGTGGCCAGCGCAGCGAATCGACCTCCATTTGGGCCCGTCAGACAGTGTGTTGCGATTGTGTTGGGAGCAATGGACATGGGAAGGCACCCAGACACAGCGGACTGGCTGTAAACGACTCAGACGCACCACCAGCATAATTGTGAGGGTGGCACGCACAACTGCAATGATGTCCTTGTCCAATATCCAAAGGCATATGGCACTGTACAAGGGACTCCTGTGTCCGCCAGAACCATTTCCAGATACCTGGCAGGGGCGAATCTGCACTCTCGATGCAGAAAGCTTTTTGGAAATATGAAATAATGAATACAATTTTTTTTTAATTTTACTCATAATATTTTTTAATGACTTTTTAAAATTTTAAATTTTGTAACTTAATTATACAATTTAAAATAAGTCCATCATGTGGCATATCATATTAAAGCATATAAATTTCTGAAGAGAGTGACATTTTTAGTTTTGAAATATCTTAATTCTGGGCTGAGCTTTTAAAGTTTTTGTGTAGTCCAGGAAGGTCAAAATTGTCAATATATATATATATATATATATATATATATATATATACTATTTGGGATGTAAGGTCAGGTGATGCGTAACATCACAGCCTCTCCTTGACAAATGTCAACCCCGCCTTCTCGTGGTGCATCCTGTTCCCACTAAAGGGGCTCTGACGACCGCAAATAGCGGTATAACTATACCATCGGGATCAGAGGAAATGCTATCCCACACTCACCAACCCGCTTGGCCAGCGTGGTGAGTTATGGCCAAACACCTCCAAAATGACTCTACAACTTAAATCTTGGCCCTCAGTCTCCGGCAGCTGGAATGTACCTGGCCAAGGCAGCGGCCAGTGCGACATGAAGGCAGAGGGTGCTAAGAATCCCCGGAGGACCGGACTAGGCTGCCATTTGATGCTGACCTTGGCTACCTACAACGGACGCTCCCTATCTTCTGATTCAAGGCTTCTTGAATTGGAAGAGGAACTACAAAGGATCAAGTGGGACATCGTCGGGCTAAGTGAGGTAAGGAGAAAAGGAGAAGATCTCATTGAACTGAAAAGTGGACATCTCTTCTATTATCGTGGGACAGATACTGGCAGAACTAGTGGTGTTGGATTTATAATAAACAAGAAACTGAAGGATAAAGTGGTAAAAGTTGAAAGTTCCTCTGACAGAGCTGCACGACTCGTTATCCAACTATCGAGAAGATACCAGGCTCAGATTATTCAAACTTATGCACCCACCACAAGTCATCCTGAAGAAGAAATTGAAGAATTTTATGAGGAAATTCGTCATCTAAATAATAAAGGTAAGCAGCACTTGAAGATAATTATGGGAGATTTCAATGCAAAAATAGGGCAACGGCAACAGAATGAAACTTCAGTAGGTAAATTCGGTCACGGCAACAGAAACCAGCGTGGAAATACTCTCGTTGAGTTTGCAGAGGCAGAAGGATTTTTCATCTTGAATTCCTTTTTCAAGAAAAAGCCACACAGGAAATGGACATGGAGACATCCAATTATGACGACAAGTGAAATTGATTTTATTATGTGTAACAAAAAAATTCGTCATCGAAGACTGCAGTGTGCTGAACAAGTTCAACACAGGTAGTGACCATAGATTGGTGAGATGTAAGATGCACCTCAACACTAAACTGGAACGTGGCAAGCTCATAAGACAAACAAAATGTATTGACATAACCAACCTTAAAAAACACCATAATACTTTCAAGTTGGAACTGAAGAACAGATTCTCTGCTTTAGAAGGCCTAACATCGGAAGAAGTGGATATTTCGGAAGCTAACAGAAAAGTAACCAAAGCTCTTATGGAAACAGCAACAAAATTAGCTGGGTCTAAGAACAAGTTGCATGTAAACAAATTATCAGGAAAAACCAAAATGTTGATGCAAAAAAGAAGAGATATGAGGACAACTAAAGAAGATGTGACTTCCAAAGTGGAATATATAGAGCTATGCAAGACAGCACGAAAAAGTATCACTGAAGACGTAAGGAAATTCAACTGTGAGCTAGTGAGGAAAGCAATTGAAAACAACCAAAGCCTAAAGATAGCAAAGGGACATCTCAGTAAGGGAAGAAAACAGATTATGGCTCTGAGAAAAGAAGATGGTTCTATAACAAGAAATAGAGGCGAAATTTTGACAAGAGTGAAAGATTTCTACTCCAAATTATATGAAAGGGATGATACATGTACTCCAGACATCATGAAAGGTACCAGAGTTCTTCCAGTCCTCCCAGCAGAAGTTGCTCATGCAATCAAGAACATGAAGCGGGGGAAAGCTCCAGGAGAAGATGGAATTACTATAGACATCATACAAGAAGCAAGTGGAGAAATTGAAACAGTACTCGCCCAAATTTTCACTCGATGCCTTAATGAAGGGAAGATTCCTGAGGATTGGAACAATGCTACAATGATCCTGCTACATAAAAAAGGTGACATTGAGGATCTCAGGAACTACAGACCTATCAGCCTCCTATCAGTGGTTTATAAAATCTTCACTAAAGTTCTTTCACACCGCTTGAAGGTAACACTGGACATGGCTCAACCGAGAGAACAAGCTGGATTCAGGAGTGGCTACAGCACAATAGATCATATCCACGTACTGAGAGAACTAATTGAAAGAGCGAGGGAATATGAACTTCCATTGTGCATGGCTTTTATCGATTATGAAAAAGCCTTTGATTCGGTGAAACCATCAGCAGTTACCACGGCTCTGAAATCCTGCGGTATTGAAGATGCATACATTAATATTATTAATAACATCTATGAAAATGCAAGTGCAAAGATTTGGCTGTTTGAAAATACAACACACATAAAAATTGGAAAGGGAGTGAGACAAGGTGACACCATATCTCCGAAGCTCTTTAATGCGACATTGGAAAATGTCTTTCAATCACTGAACTGGGAAAACAAAGGGATAAAGATTAATGGAGATTATCTAACCCACCTTCGTTTTGCTGATGACGTAGTCATTTTTGCAACTACCCCATCAGAGCTGCAGAGTATGATCCAGGAACTTGCTGACAAGAGTAAAGAAGAGGGATTAAAAATGAACTTTCAGAAGACAAAAGTGATGTTCAATGCTTTTACAAGAAATGAAGATTTATCAATTGATGGAGAAAAACTGGAAATAACAGATACGTATGTTTATCTTGGACAGCAGATATCAAGTGAGGGTCACATTGATGAAGAAATTAATCGGCGTACAAAACTTGCCTGGAGAGCTTTTGGAAGAAACAGCATAATTTTCAAGAGCAATATGCCATTATGTCTTAAAAGAAAAGTGTTTGATCAATGCATCCTTCCAGTGCTTACGTATGGTGCAGAGACGTGGACCTTAACTAAAAGAGACATACAAAGGCTGCAGACAACTCAAAGAAGCATGGAGAGGTGCATGCTTGGTATAACCAGGAGAGATAAGAAGAGGAACTCGTGGATCCGAAAAATGACGAGAGTGGAAGACATCATGATCAGAGTTAAATCCCTGAAATGGCAATGGGCTGGACATACTGCCAGAAGGACAGACCATAGATGGACAACCGAAATTTTAGATTGGATTCCAAGGGACAGGAAAAGACCCAGAAAAAGACCACATGGGAGATGGGTGGATGAAATTCGTAAATATGCGGGAGTGACATGGAGGACACTGGCACAAGACAGACCGTTGTGGAGGAAACTTGGGGAGACCTTCGTCCAGCAGTGGATTGATAATGGTTGACAATGATGATGATGATGATACACTATTTAAGAAGAAACAAAAGCAATAACAATTTTTCAACCAATATTCCTAAAACAACATAGTAAAACTCATATAGTGACAGGTAGTAAAAAGAGGATAAAAAATAGCGAACTGAATGTAGAAAGTGTCGAGAATGCCGAGCCTTGGCTTTATCAAGGACCAGCAAAACTCTGCATTTTCTTACTTCCACAAAGACCTAGTTGGAAATGGGTTTCTGCAAAGCCATAGATGCAAGTAATATGTCCACCAAAAAAAAAAAAAAAAATTTTTAAATATATCATAACTTCCCCAGAGTTGCATGTCAAAACTCAAGATATTATTTTTGCATGCATCTATAGCTTTCCTGGCCCAACCCATGCTCGTCATCTGCTACTAAAAAACAGAATAACGATTACAAAAAAACACAAGTTGAGAGAGTGACTGGTTGAATCATAAGGATTATTCAGTAATAACACAATGCCAAGCAACCCAACCTCCTAAGAGAGAATTTAAACCAGAATAGCAATATCAAAGTATTACAGATTCTAATGCTTTGCAGTGAAAAATGCTTATTCAAAAATGCCATATAAAAAAATATTTTTTTAAAAGAACAGATTCCTGAAAGTGAACTGGAATATTGAACTCCCTTCTCTTCAACAACACACATCTCTTGAGCAAAAATAAAATAAAAATGATAATAACAAACAAAAAAATGCTTTGTGTAGATTATATGATTTTAACAATTAGTTGCAATATATACAAAGTATTCCAGAAGTGCTTTAAGTGCTTAATGATGTAGCAATTACGTACTTTCCGACATTGAAACACATCGTAGACAACAAGTACAATAAAGTGGCCAGCTACTTAGCCAAAGTGCCCTAAATAACGCTAAAATTCCATGTAAAGAGAAAAAAAAACACAAAGTTTATAGACATGCATGCACCTAAATTGCCTTATTCAAAAATAGTAAAGACAGCTGATAACGTTTTTAAATAGAACTAGGAACTCCCAAACTTCAAGAACAAAGAGAGCTTACCTCTTATGTAACTTTTATGCCACTAAAGTCAAAAACATGGCCGAACTTTTCTCCCCTAACTTTCTCTTTGGCCACGCCCTAGATTCGAGGTGCAGCTTGGGAGGGTCTGAAGGCTTCCACGCACTGAAAAGGAACCTACCCGCGGAGTTTTAAACAAGAGAAATATGCCACTAAGAATTTCCTGGTTGTTCAGAAAGAGTAGTATTTACTCTCCAGAATACATGAAAATAACATCAAATACACAAGCAGTGTATTTAATAATACTTATTTGTATTTAATTACCTTAGTGAACTTCTACAAACAGTACATAATCCTATTCATTTTAATGTTAGTTATACTATTTTTAGTTTAGTTATTCTAGTTAGTGAATACTTAGTTTTCTTTTATTTATTTTTATTTTATTTTATAGTCAAATTTTAAAGTTTTTTTTGTGATTTTATATGTATTTTTTATTTTTTTTTAATTTTTAATAGGATTGCCCTGTCCATAGCACTAAGGTTCCTTTTTGTAGTTAATATGCATCCTCTAGACCAACTTCCTAAAAAAGGCTTTCATTGGCCAGAATCATTTTATTAACTTTGTAGAAATTAAAACAGATCTGCTAACCTTACTCTATTATTCAGAATAATTTTTCTTAAAGTTCTTTTGTTGAAAGATGTTGGAACTTTGTTTTCTAGAAAACTGTTTAATAGTATTGCAATGTGGTTATTAAAGTCCAAATTGTTGCTGCAAATTCTTGATATTCTAAGTACCTGTGAAATTAGTACATTCTCAATTACTTTGGTAGAGAGATGTTATTGTTCCAGTGTAGATATTTAATTACTTTGAAAGGAAAGTTAACTCTTTTATCAAAAAAGCTGATGGATGGGTTACCTCTGTTAAGTTTAATGCTTAAGTCAAGGAACTCCAGTTCCTGATTACTGTGGTTGGTTTTACATAAGTTAAGAGAGCTAGGATAGATATTTGCAAAATCTCTTTCTATAACTTCTGAATTATTTATACAAAGCAAATCGTCAATATATCTAAAAGTGAAAAGGTAGTTATCTGAGCAAGAGGAACTATTCTTGATGAATTTATATTCTTTAAAGAACAGGAATAGATTTGCTACACTAGTGGAGAAAGGCGTTCCCATAGGTATACCATTTACTTGCTTATAGAGAGTATTATTATATATAATATGGTTATTGTTTATGCAGCAATTGAGATAAGAGTTCCAAGCTCCTACATTAACAAATTGGTTAAGCTTAAATTCTACATGCAGCTCTTTAAAGGTAGTGATGATATCTGATAGAGGTAGATTAGTATATAGGTTCTCAAAATCATAACTATTTATATCTATGGGGTTAATTTCTAGAATAGTGGAAATTACTTCTGAATTATTATTAATAATCCAAAAATCTCTGTACTTCAAGTTAGTGCAGTTACTAATGTGTTTCAAGACCTTCTTCAAGATGTCTTCAAAAGCTAGATCAATTTTCTTTTTGTGACTCCTTACTCCACTAGCTGTGAATCTAAACTTCACCGGATCTTTATGGAATTTGACAGTTGCAAAAAGAAAGGGAAATTCAGGCTCATATTTTCTCATTTGTGGAATTTTAAGTTTCTTGAAGAATGCCTTAAACTGATTTTCTAACTGTTTGGTACTGTAACTTACGGGCTCGTAGGTTACTCTATTGTTGAGTTCTTTATTTAATAATTAAAAATAGAACTTCTTACAGATAATTGCAAAATTATTGCTAGCTTTATCTGTAGTGGTAAAAATGAATAGGTCTTGAAGAGGAGAGTGACCTTTTAGCATCTGCAGAAAAAAAAAGATTTCTGTCAAAACATAAATCAAGACCTGCCAACTTATTAGAGAAGCTATTGATTACATTATATTTCCATTCTGCGAAGACCTCGATAGGCTGATTGTATGCTAAACTGGTTTTAATTATGTACCTATTTACATCTTGAGTAAAGTTCTCTAGAATTCTTGCCTTGGAGATTTTAAAAGAAGGTCTAAATTTAGTACCATATTCTAATAAAGACCTAAGCTTGTCATTTTTAACAAAGCTCAAGGTACCAGTGATAATATGCTTGTAATTCTTATCATAGTGAACTGTTTCTCTATGTTCTTCACAAGAACATGCAGTAACTACAGGTATGAAACACGAAGAATTAAGTTTGTAGTTTTTAACAGTAGACCCTAAGGTCTTAACATATTTAAAACTTACAATAGATTGGTGCCTGTGCATGGGAAAATAAATTGCATTATTGTAGAACAGCTTCCTTATATTGAGATGATCATAGGTTTTATTGAGAAACCTGATGGTTACATAATTTCTGGAAATTTCTTTAAGAGACATTTTATCTTTAAGTATGTGCTTAAGAATGTCCAGAACCAAAACATAAACATGCTTATCAACTTGATTAGCAGTTTTTTTCCAGAATTTGAAAAAACTTTTTAGGACCGAGTGCTTGAAGGACCTGAGAATTTTGCAAGTATTTTTGACAAAACTTGTTTCATTTTTAAAACTACTCGGTGTTATTTTCAAGCTTTCAAAATCTACTTTGCTAGAAGTACAAAATAACCTCTGCCCTCTCTTACCTCTAGTGCAGATCTTGTTGGTAACAAGAAAGAAAAGTTCTCGGATAGAGAATTTATGCGGATTATGCTTATTGTCAGAAAGTGTGGAATTAAGACCATAGGGATAGAGACTGATGCTGCAGAATTTCAAGCGATTCAGTTTCATGCTGAGCATAGAGGTCAGGGATGATATGAAGCACCTCTATTTTCACTTTGTCAAAACCATGAAAATGGAAATGCTCTAACTCAAAGGTAGAGCACTGGCTAGCATTAGTGGTGGGGTTCACTCCAGATGCAGAGTACTTGTTAACTAGAGACCTGTGACCATTAATCCTAAGATGAAGTGGATTTTTGCTTTGGCCAATATAGCTAAGACTGCAAACAGTACAGGTAAGCTTATAAATAAATGGTATTGTAAGCTTTGCAAAACTTGTTGGAGCAATCATCTGAAATAGAATAATACAGGTTAGGATCCGCTGATTTACATGTCAAACAATGTTTGTCATTTCATAACTTGAGATTAAACTTTGCCAGCGATTTCATACACTGTGGGAAAGGGTGCTAGCCTATCCGAGCAAGAGGACTTGACTTATCTGAGCTGACCTCTAATCCTTGCATCGTCCATAATACGCCACTTGGGCCGAACATACAAAATTCCGAGCAAACCAACTGGGAAAAACTTTCTAGGAAATGAGCAGCCCATGAAATTACCAAAACTCGAGCATTAACTACACTCCAAAAAGGATGTCAGCCAAAAAAACTAAAAAAACATGAAAAAATAAAGTAAAATAAAACAAAATAAAACAAAACATTTCAACTAGAATTTTCGCATAAGCTGCTAAATAGTAAATTGAAATTAGTTACAGAGAGCAGAGACAAAATCAAAGATATTACCTAAGAACTTAAGAAGAAATTTGCAAAAAACCTGAAGATCAAGACGCGCAATGCAGCAGTCACGAATATTCAGAATTCACATACTATTTAAGACGAAACAAAAGCAATAATAATTTTTCAACCAATATTCCTAAAACAACATAGTAAAACTCATATACTGACAGTTATCAGATCAGTAAAAAGAGGATAAAAATAGCGAACTGAATGGAGAAAGTGTCGAGAATGCCGAGCCTTGGCTTTATCAAGGACCAGCAAAACTCTGCATTTTCTTACTTCCACAAAGACCTAGTTGGAAATGGGTTTCTGCAAAGCCATAGATGCAAGTAATATGCCCACAAAAAAAAAAAAAAAATTTTTTAAATATATCATAACTTCCCCAGAGTTGCATGTCAAAACTCAAGATAATATTATTTTTGCATGCATCTATAGCTTTCCTGGCCTAACCCATGCTCGTCATCTGCTACTAAAAAACAGAATAACGATTACAAA
The DNA here is from genome assembly GCA_039090855.1 of Macrothele yani. Classification (NCBI taxonomy): domain Eukaryota; kingdom Metazoa; phylum Arthropoda; class Arachnida; order Araneae; family Macrothelidae; genus Macrothele; species Macrothele yani. The sequence goes on from CM077009.1 coordinate 151,375,280, forward strand.
AAAACACAAGTTGAGAGAGTGACTTTTTGAATCATAAGGATTATTCAGTAATAATGCAATGCCAAGCAACCCAACCTCCTAAGAGAGAATTTAAACCAGAATAGCAATATCAAAGTATTACAGATTCTAATGCTTTGCAGTGAAAAAATGCTTATTCAAAAATGCCATATAAAAAAATATTTTTTTAAAAGAACAGATTCCTGAGAGTGAACTGGAATATTGAACTCCCTTCTCTTCAACAACACACATCTCTTGAACAAAAATAAAATAAAAATGATAATAACAAACTAAAAAATGCTTTGTGTAGATTATATGATTTTAACAATTAGCTGCATTTACTCTCCAGAATACATGAAAATAACATCAAATACACAAGCAGTGTATTTAATAATACTTATTTGTATTTAATTACCTTAGTGAACTTCTACAAACAATTTTTTTTTTGATTGGAGGTTTAACGACCACCGTGAGCAACTCAATGGGTTATAAGCAGTCGCCCGTCCCTAATTTAGGATCACTGGTTCCAGGGAAGGGAGAGAGCCAGTGCCGTAAGACAAACACAACATCCATGCCTTACCGGGATTCGAACCCGGACCCCGTTCGGACGAATGATCAGAGGCCATCGCTTAGACCACTGTGCCACCGGGGCGGCTCTACAAACAATACATAATCCTATTCATTTTAACGTTAGTTATACTATTTTTATTTTATTTTATAGTCAAATTTTAAAGTTTTTTTGTGATTTTATATGTATTTTTTATTTTTTTATTTTTAATAGGACTGTCCTGTCCATAGCACGAAGGTTCCTTTTTGTAGTTAATATGCATCCTCTAGACCAACTTCCTAAAAAAGGCTTTCATTGGCCAGAATCATTTTATTAACTTTGTAGAAATTAAAACAGATTTTCTAACCTTACTCTATTATTCAGAATAATTTTTCTTAAAGTTCTTTTGATGAAAGATGTTGGAGCTTTTGCTTTCGTTAAAGAATCATTTGTTCAGATGTTTTTCCTTTTTCAGAATGTGAATGCTTTCCTTAAAGAATCTTTTATTCAGATAAACATATAAAATGAGCGAAACACACAGTCACGTACAGTAAAAGGTTCGTTTAGCGATTGCTTTCGGTCATCCTACGACCTTGGTCGCGGGTGATCAAGGTTGTAGGATGACCGAAAGCTACCGCTAAACGAACTTTTTACCATACGTGACTGTTTTTTTTGCTCATTTTATATGTTTATGTGTTATTGTCACGTGATGCCTGAGTTTTAAACCACATTTATTCATGTTTTTCCTTTTTCAGAATGTGAATGATTTCCTTAAGTCTTTTATTCAGATTTTTTTCCCTTTTTCAGAATGTGAATGCTTCCCTTAATGAGTCTTATTCAGATTTTTTTCCTTTTTCAGAATGTGAATGCTTTCTTTAACAAGTCTTTATTCAATTTTTTTTTCCCAATGCAGTTTGTTCCCCGTTGTACACTATTGCTTGTTGATGGCTGGATAATCTTTGAAACTTCAAAATTAGTTAAGATGGTCAGTTTTGTTGTTTCTTCACCTATTGTAAGTTCATCATCCCTTCTCTGACAGACACTATTGTATTTTTGCAGTCACTACCAACTCGCTGTTTGCAGTTAGTTTCATATCAGCAGCTGTATTATTACACTTCATGAATACACTTAGACTTAATGTTGTTTGTTTAAATCTCTTCATATTTAATATTTTTATATTTGGCTAAAAAATGCTAGGACGGATTGAAATGGCTACAAATGGAACACAGCAATGATTAATTTAATAGTGATCATCAGTTTTCAGGCTGATTAACAAGTAAGTTTCTGTAACTGACAAAAATTATGCAAAAAAAAATTCCAGTGGAAGGCTCAAGGTCAGGAAAGTTTCCATGTGTAACTCAAGTTTCTACCCTGCTCATTAAATATCCATGGGGTATGCAAAATCTGGAAAAATGCCAGTTTATATTTTGTTTCTAATAGTTGTTCCTGACTCTGTTTATGGTTTAGATGTTTCAGCCTTCAATAATCTTCTAAATGCCATTTCCAGTTGCACTTCCACGTCTGCTCTCACATCATGCTATGTGGAGGTGGTCTTTCTTACATTTTTCAGTTTGATATGAATGAGAACTAATAAATATGATGAAACAGCAACTTAAGAGAATCATCTAATTCGTTAAAGCACCTTAGAATTCCTATCATCTTATTCATTAAATCACCTTATGATTCCCTTAAGTTCACTGTGGAGGTTCAAACTGAAGGAAAATTAAACTTCTTGGATTTGACCATCCAGGAAGATAAGTTCCTCACAAAAATGTACAAAAAGCCTTTGGATACAAACAAAAATACTATATTTTAACTCCTCTCTCCATATTCAATGAAGAAAAATGTTGCAAACCAATTTTTAGAAAAAATAAATCATTTGGTCTCCTCAGAAGATATGAGAAAAGCCCACATGGGTGATCTGGAAGTAATGCTAACAGAAAATAACTACCCAAAAAAAAGAAATTGATAAATTACTCAAACAAGATAAACAAAAAAATACAAGCAAGCAGGAGTTCAAGTTCACTAGAAAAATTATGTATCAAAAAGGTTTGTTTGAATCTTTAAAGAGAATAAGCAGTAAATATGATATTAGATTAGCTCTCAGTTTAGACAACAAGCTTAAAAAATGTTGCTCTAACTTGGTTAAAAAAGAAGAAAACTTGTTAAAAATGCAAGGAGTCATTTATAAAGTAACCTGCAGCTGTGGAAAATACTACATACGCCAAAAAGGTCATAAGCTGGAAACTCATATCACGGAACACAAGGCAGCAATAAAAAATGTTCAAACAAGTCAGGATTAGACAGACACGTTAGAGAAATCAGACACCACATGGACTGAGACTCTTTGACTGTCATTGGACATCAATCCAACTTCCTGAAGCAAAAATTGAAAGAGGGACTTGAAATTGGAAAATATCAGAACTTCATCATTAATGACTTTAAGGGGTTTTCACTGCCTAACATCTGGCAAGACATTTTGCAGAATCACTGTAACCGTCAAGATTAACCGTAACCGAAGACGGTGACGGAGATTGAACGAAAGACTGCCTGACAAAGGAGAGGAGTTCTCTCCGAAAATTTGCAGAAATTTTAAGAATTTACCTAGATAAATCCCATGAAAAAGTTAACTAGTCTGAATATAATAATCTAGAAAGCCACAGAACAAAGATGAGTTTGATTTACAGATTAATATTCCTGCTACTATGGGCATTTTTTTTTTCTTATATGCAGATATACTTTTCATTTGTCTGTTTAAAATTAGGTCCTATTTAATGTGATATTAACTACAAGCATCTTACATGTAAAGTCAATATTTTCTCACTATATTGAAGTCTGATACTGAATGGTTCTTAGTAGGTCAGGTTAATGTACTTCTGGATTTTTGGAAGTAGCATATTCAGATTTATGGAGGAAAAAATGAAAAGAAGTGTTTAAAAATTTAGTTCATGCATGCTCAAGAGTATTTTATGTGGATAAATGGTATAAATTCAGTGCATTGCAGTACCAAGATTTCAACTGTTTGAATACCGCTACCATTGCTAAGATTTATGCGTTTGGTGAAATTATAGAAATGCGAATTCAATGTTTTAAAACAAACAAAATCCTCCACACAAATTGCATTGTTCCATTGATGTGTGTAAAAAAAAGCTTTAGCATTACTGGAAGAATGCATTTGAAAAGTTCTGTTAAATTTTTGTCCATAAATCCAATCTGAACATATCTCAAACTCTCTAAGCATTAAACATTTAAAACCCGCTTAAGTTACATAAAAAAGAGTAAGATAAAAAAGCTTTCAACTGATAACTTCAGTGTTCATCATCCTGGTCACAGATAGACGATGATGATAATGATTGGTTACCATATCCATAAAGTCTTTTTATTATTATTATTATTATTGGAGGTTTAACAACCATTGTGAGCAACTCAATGGGCTGTAAGCAGTCGCCTGCCCCTAATTTAGGGTCACTGGTTCCAGGGAAGGGAGAGAACCAGTTCCGTAAGACAAACACAACATCCATGCCTCATTGGGATTGGAAACTTGACCCCTTTTGAACGAATTATCAGAGGCCATCGCTTAGACCACTGCCCGCCAGGGCGGCTTTATTAAATTGATACCCATATTAATGGAATGATAAATGAAGAATCAGAATTTCAGTTTTTGTGACTGAGAAATGTAGGTACGGATAAAGGGAACAACAGGCTATGTGTATCATCTGTAGAATGAGAGTAATGATGAATATGTGATTTTACATTGTTTTCAATATCTCATGCCAAGAAATTTAAGAATGTCATTTTAAGAAATAAGACCTGTTAAAAGTTGCTGCAGCTAATTTTAAATTAAAAACAAAACAAAAAACGCATGTATTAGAAAAATGTTTCCATCATTTCTCCAACAGCATAATAAGATGGTAGCTTCAAAGAGAATTAATTGAAGTTTTTGATAAAATATTAGAAATAATCCTATGCTGATTACCGTAATCGTGTTTTCAGGATGTGTGTGTGTGTGTGTGTGTGTGTGTGTGTGTGTGTGTGTGAATATTTAAGACTACCTCCTGACAGCCTTAGTTGGCATTACTATTTAAAAATAGATTTGTTATAAGAATCTGCCATTTAGTGAATATAGGGTTTTTCACTTCTTGTAAAGTTCTGTTTTGGTTGTAGTATTTTGATGATGACCCCTGATAAAAATGCAAGTTTTCTGAAAATATTAAAACGGCCGCCCCGGTGGCGCAGTGGTCTAAGCGATGGCCTCTGATCATTCGTCCGAACGGGGCCCGGGTTCGAATCCCGGTGAGGCATGGATGTTGTGTTTGTCTTACGGCACTGGCTCTCTCCCTTCCCTGGAACCAGTGACCCTAAATTAGGGACGGGCGACTGCTTATAGCCCATTGAGTTGCTCACGGTGGTCGTTAAACCTCCAACCAAAAAAAAAAAAAAAAAAAAAATATTAAAACAATTCAAAACGTTAATTATAAGACTTTATAAAAAAAAGTTTGTATGGTGTATCCATATTATACTTTTCATTACCACAGCACTATTTCAGCATTGTAAAAAGTATATTTTATCCAAATATGATCTGGCATGTTTAGCCCAATGCATGAATTCAATAAAGTTTCTGCTATAGCTGAGTTCAATAAATTGCATGGTTATAGCTGTGCAGCTCTCTTCTGGTGCAGTAAATACAATTACAATAATACCAGTAAAACGTATAAAACTTTCCACTGAAAAGAATTAACTGTAGTAACTCAATATTCACATAATATTATTAGATCAGCGTATAAGATATGTACCAAGAAAAATGTGTGTGTGTGCGGGCACATGTGTACACAGAGTGGTAATTGTTGGCAAGGTGGAGATAGTTGGATATGCACACTGGGTACATTAGAAAAAAATTGAAGCACATCAAGGACTTTCAACCCAGCTTGGGGTCTTGATCACAATATGGGTTGATGTCTCTCTGTCTTTTTTTTTTTTTTTTTTTTTCAATGTTTCTTAACTAGCATGCATGTTTTCTCAACTAGCTTTCCTATTTTGTTACATTTGTATTACATACTTTTTACTGAGAAAATGTGAGACATTATAGAAGGCACAAGATGTACACTGTAAGAGCTGTGTAAACCAAATATTTGCAATTTAAGCTTTTATTGCATTTGCAGATGGCCTATAAAAGAGAAAGCAGGATGTTTTAGTGGAAGGACTTGACAAAGCATGAAATACACAGTCGTCACATTATTGTGATCACCTACTTTTGACATCAACAGCGTGTAGCCAATGTAAGAAGGCACGTGTTGTGAGCTGGCTTGCAGGATATATAAGGTGTGCTGTAGGCATTCTGAAAACATATCGCTCATTTCTGTCATGGATTAAAGGAGCGATTTATCAGATTTGCAAAAAGTGATGATTATCGGCTTTTGGGCCAAGGGTGGCAGTATTTCTGAAACAGTGCAGTTTGTGAACTGTTCGTGTGCTGCTGTTATTAAAGTGCATCGTGGCTGGAGAAATGGCACCATTGCGAATAAGGGACGTGGAAACTGCGCAGCACCATGTGCCATTGATGTGAGAGGTGAACGTCGGCTTCGAAGGTGCACGAGGCCCGATCGACACGCTACAGTGGAGCAACTTATTGGCCAAATGAACCAGGGGGCTACCGTAAGTGTGTCTAAAACAACAGTTCAACGAACCCTGCTGCATATGGGGCTCCGATGCAGACGATGATCACTGCACCTATGCTAGCGAAGGTGCATCGGCAGAAAAGGCTTATATTTGCACTGCAGATCGGAATTGGACCTCTGCTGATTGGCAAAGGATTACCTCCTCCGATGATTCACATTTTCTGCTTCATCGAACAGATGGATGTTTGTGTATAAGGTGAGAAAAATTGGAGAACAAACACTCTTGGACCACTGCTGGAAGAACACAAGCTGGTGGAGGCAGGGTTATGGTCTGAGGAATGTTTTCATGGCATTGTCTGGGTCCACTCATACCTGTGGAAGGCACTTTAGACCGAATTTGTTATGAATCCATCCTTGCAGAAAATGTACACCCACACAGGCTGATTTCTTCCCTGGGGTGGATGGGATCTTTCAGCACGACAGTGTGATGTGTCACACAGCTCGAAATGTCCGAGAGTTGTTGGATGAGCACGATAAAGAGTTGAAAGTATTTCCCTGGCCCATTAATTCCCCAGACTTAAACCCAATTGAGCATCTGTGGGACCACCTCGATCGTGTTGTTGGCTCTATGGATCCTCCACCAGCTGTCAGATACACATCAGTTACTCTGGATATTAGCTTGTGGTCACAATAATGTGACTCGACCGTGTATATGGGAATTCACTAATGTGCATGAAAACTACAAACATTGACAGCAGAGTATGTGTGCAAATAAAGGTTATTTGTCCAGTTGAATGTCCATCTCTTCAGTACTAAGTATGGGAATTAAAAGCACATACCCACAGACTTAACTTCTGTGTGTGAGAGTAAAGATTGTTTTCTCCACCTCTTAAGCAGTAAATAGTCTCCACCAGCAGTAAACATGAGAAATAAAGCACATTTAATCGCAGACTTTACTCAGATTGAAATAATTAGATTATATTTTTTGACTTGAAGGGCTTTCCATTATTTTTCATATCTTCTCAGTTCTTTTGTATTTTCAGGTGTACTCACAGACTTTACTTGTATGTGTGCAAGTAAAGGTTGTTTCCTCCACCTCTTCAGTTGTAAGTGTAGGAATTAAAAGCTCTTGCTTGCAGTCTTTTCTCAGATTAAAATAATTAGATTCTATTTTTTGACTTGAAGAGCTTTCCATTGTTCTTCATAACTTCATAGATCTTTTGTATTTCCAGGTGTTTCTGGCCTCTAGATCTTTATCAAAGCCTGTTCTCATTTATTAGAAACTGCAAAGGTTTTGTTTACATTGAATGAAAATAAATAAAAATATTGGACCATGAACCCTTCATAAAAGTAAGAGACTAATTAAAGAAAGTTTCTACATCCGAAAAAAACTGTTTTATTATTTAACCTACTGAACTTACACATAGCATTCTCAACAAATTAATTAAAAAATTACAGACTTGCAAATTACTTGAAAAGATTTTAATTCAATAACTGTCCATAATATTAGGAACCTCTCTCTCTCTCTCTCTCTCTCTCTCTCTGGCAACAAAATTTAAATTCTTTCTGTGTCAACAGAACTTTTGATGCAGTCTCTAATCCAGGGGTGGCCATAAAAGCGATGCGCGGCTCTGAAAAATTTTCGGGGATTTGAGCATGTCGTCATCATTGAGTGTGATTCAACCGCAGATGTAAACATGTCTCGGCTCCAATCTTTCTTTTTCTTGCACTCGTATCGTGTATGTTGAGGTCAATTGCATTCAAGGAGTTGTATTAATTTAGTTATTCTTGTTATATTAATCTAGTCATCTTGTTATATTTATCTAGTTATAATTGTTATATTAATTTAGTAATTCTAGTTATATTAATATAATTACTCTATAGTTATATTATTTGAGTTATTCAAGTTATATTACCTTCATCAAGCGCGGTGTGTGTAATGTGACTTCTCGTTTTGGATATTCTTGGCATTTTCCTAACACCATAATGTCAAATTGTGCAGTGACCATATGCAAAAATAGAAATCAGAACACGAAAGGGAAAGGAAAGAAAATGCTGCGTGCATGCGTGTGTGTACTTATGCAGTACTAAATCCTATAACACTGATGCGCCCTGTAATGTGGCAAAGTATTTAATAATGAGCGATATTTTTTTGTCAGAGGCTTGTTAAAACTGACCCTGTGGATCTATATTTTTCTTTTCTCGCTGTTTGTTTGCAAAGCAATATCATGCACTTTTACCACTTAATTTTATATACAATTTAATAATTCCAATATGAATTTTAAACTTTGTTTGAAATGGTATTAAAAATGTTATTTACCCCATATTTTTAATGGGGGAAATCACACGCTACAAATTGTTAACCACAAAAATCTGGTAATGTACAATACTTTAATGCAATGCCTCCTTTGACTCAGAAAAAAAAAGTTTCATTTGAAAATATGGTCAATAATAAATTCATTCGTTTTTGTTACTGCAGTCATTTATATGTGGTCTCAATTTATGGAATCGATAGTATGTAAAAAAAATATTGAAATATGTAGCATGGAAAGAACCTTTGACAATACATTTTTTTCTGGGCATATTTAAAACGTTCTGTATACTTACCTGACGTTTGTTCTAATGGAATTTATGAAATTTCATCTATTTTTAAATTAAAGTTTCGAAATCAGAAAGGCTAATAATCCATGTATCTATTCCGCATTTGGACAGTTTTGTGTGCCTCGCATTATATTAGCTAAATAAGTGTCACTGTATCTAAAATCTACTTTTATGTGTTTATTATAAAATCTACTTTTTATGTGTGTGTTTCTCGTGGGAAATTACTGAGTATGAGGATGTAGCACATGACGTCATCGAGAAGTTTCAGTAAAGTGGCAACAGTCTCTGTAAGTTCCTGAAGGACAAGCATTGCTGGCTGTCCTGCACTTAGTGTGTAAAGTGCAATCATTAGCGGTCGGTGTTTATAAAAATTTGAAGCCAAAATGCATGGATTTGGCTGTAATAGAGAAAATCGGGACCGTAAGTCTTTTTCAGGCTACTAGTTGCTGTCTCTAAATGCAGTACGGAAAAAATTCGTTTATATGCCAAACGAACGGTGATCGCTTCCCAGAGCTTAGAAAACACTTTTTATTGAAGAGTTAGACTCTTCAAAGGCAGAGGACCTTTTAAACGTTAGTTTTATCCAGAAAACAGTAATTTCTGGTGTAGCAGAGAATCTGTTTTACTTGTTCAAACGCTATTAGAGTGCAGTGCTTGCACTTATTGGGCCAGGCGTTTAATTCGTTGATTTAAAGTTTTCAAGTTGAATTTAAAAGGTGTTGGCTGTTTTGTTTTTTGCATAGGTTTTATTGCTACTGACTATTTTCTTATATATCACCTTTTAGAGTTGTCCCTTAGTCAAAATATTTCTTAAATAAACGCTTCGGTCCCCAATCGGCACTTCTGTACAAGTGTTTTGTTTCTTTGTTTTGTTTTTTTCTCCAGGGACTTCTTTTCAGAAGATTCCTGGTTGATCTATGGGATGTTGAAACTTTTTATGGGGCTAAAAGTTAATTTGTTTGCAAACCTGATCTCTGGCTCTTCTGTATTTTTTTAGAGCTCGAACACACCGTTCTCCTGACTCACTTTTTTTTTTTTTTTTTTTTTTTTTTTGCGAGTCTTCGGCTTTTCACTCTTAAGGTTAGTTGGCTGTCGGTGTTGGGGGTTTTTTAGTTTACTACTTTGTTCTATATGATGTTTCCTCCCCAAACTACGGTTGATTTCATTTTTAGTACACCTGGATTTTTACCTGGAGCTGAAGCACACTTTTGCAAAAAAATGCAAATAATGGCTAAAATTATTGTCTAAATAAAATTCTTTTTGGTTTCTAGGCCTGTTTACATGCCGGTGTTGTGCTGCTAAACTTAGTTACGGATAAATAGATTATAAGGCACAAATCCCAGCAACATTTTGTTTCTTCACCACAATTTTATGAAAAAAAAAAGTTTTCGCTCATTTTTTAAGGATTGGAAATCGCCTTCCAGAGCTTAGAAAGACATTTTTTTGTTGAAGAGTTAAACTCTCAAAAAGGCATAGAACCTTTCAATGGGGAGTTTTATTCAAAATCAGCGATTCCTGGAAAGAAAGAAAACCTCTCTTTTTTTACTCAGGTCTTCGCACCTGGGAGGGAAGAGAACCTTACTTATTAAGGCAGCATACCTATTTTCTCCATAAATTACTGATTACTCACGAATTTGTGATTGTACTAAATTACCCTGTAAAAAATATACCGATGACGAGAAATTATTATATGCCTCGAACTGTTCTCCGGTAAAGGCACTTCGACCAAAGACGAAGTAATTAAAAATATTTACAAGCAATCGAAAATATTTACTATTTGCACTTTCGGAAAACTTTTCGCATCACCTTCGAAGATACTTGCATTCAGCACATAAGAATCTTTTCCTTCAATCTCTTTAATTTTTTCTAAATACCGCATTTTGTACTCTGAAGTTGAAGTTTCAAAGTAAGACGCCATCATTTCAACGGGGCTGGTTGTCCTTCACTTACGTTACTAAGGCTCGTTGCTATGCTGAGAGTCACGTGACTGCTATATCCTCATAAGTAAAACGAAATTATAACTGCCTTAAAATATTTTGCATATTGCGAAAACTTTAAAGTTTGGTACGTGAGCTTTCACTGGCGGAAGTGATAGCGAGTTACAAATTTTTGTCGTTACGTCATCTTTGGAAGCATCCCGCTCGATCGTTACATCACGACCATCAGCCAATGGCAGCTGTTCCTCCAAAAAAACCAACCTTACTGTTTTTAAATAACCTTGCTCTAATCATTGAGAACAGGCCTTGATAAAGATCCAGAGGCCAGGAATGTCTGAAAATACAAAAGAACTCGAAAGATATGAAGAATAATGGAAAGCTCTTCAATTTAAAATAGAATTTAAGTGCGAGAAAAGTGGGAATTTGCAGTATTTATGATCACAGGTATTGACGCATAAAATCGCCCTATGAAAGCACAAATGCCGACAAGTTCGACCATTTCTCATACTTTGAAGTTTGATAATAACTTGTGGGAGTTACGCATGATGTTGAATATTTTCAGATAAGTTAGTCTTTGAGCGAGATATACACTGACGGAAAAAAAAATCCCAACACCACGGAAAAATAGTTTTAGAGGAATGAAATGGCGGCAATACATTTGTATAGGTAACATATTTAATCGATTAAGGTTTCAAAATCGCAGCTTAATGTAAGCGCGAGAAGAGCCATTTTAAATGCGAAATGCTGGTACATTAATAACCGGTGTAACCGTCAGAATGTTGAATGCAAGCATGCAAACGTTCATGCATTGTGTCGTACAGGTGCTGGATGTCAGTTTGTGGGATGGAGTTCCAGGCCTGTCGCACTTGGTCGGTCAATACAGGGATGGTTAATGCTGGTTGGGGGTGACGCTGCAGTTGTCGTCCAATGATGTCCCATGCGTGCTCGATTGGAGAAAGATCTGGTGATCTAGCAGGCCACGGCAACATGTTGACACTCTGTAGAGCATGTTGGGTTACAACAGCGGTATGCGGGCGAGCGTTATCTTGTTGGAAAACACCTCCTCGAATGCTGTTCATGAATGGCAGCACAACAGGCTGAATCACCAGACCGACGTACAACTGTGCCGTCAGGGTGCGTGGGATAACCACGAGAGTGCTCCTGCTGTCATAGGAAATTGCTCCCCAGACCATAACTCCAGGTGTAGGTCCAATGTGTCTCGGCTGCAGACAGGTTGGTTGCAGGCGCTCACCTGGCCTCCTAACCAACACACGGCCATCACTGGCACCCAGGCAGAACCGGCTTTCATCAGAAAACACAACAGATCTCCACTCCGTCCTCCAATGAGCTCTAGCTTGACACCACTGACATCGCAAACGGCAGTTATTTGGAGTAAGTGGAATGCACGCTACAGGGTGTCTGGCTCGGAGCTGTCCTTCAAGTAACCGATTTGTAACAGTTCGTTGTGTCACTGTGGTGGCAACTGCAGCTCGAATTGCTGCCGCAGATGCAGTACGATGTGCCTCGGCCATACGCCACGGAGGTCTCTCTCAGTAGTGCCACGTGGCCGGCCGGAACCCGGTCTTCTTGAAGCAGTACCTTCCCTTGACCACCGCTGCCAACAATCATGCACAGTGGCTACATTCCTGCCAAGTTGTCATGCAATATTGCGGAAAGAAAATCCACCTCGTAGCCCTATTACACGACCTCGTTCAAACTCCGCGAGCTGTTGATAATGGCTTCTTCGTCTTCTTAAAGGCATTCTTGACTAATATCAACACACTACGTCGAATCTCAACGATAACTAACGCTCACGAACGTTACAGCGCGTATTTACAGCAAACCTGCTTTGCATGTTCCGAGGGGCCGTCCCGGTGGCGCAGTGGTCTAAGCGATGGCCACTGATCTTTCGTCCGAACGGGGTCCGGGTTCGAATCCCGGTGAGGCATGGATGTTGTGTTTATCTTACGGCACTGGATCTCTCCCTTCCCTGTAACCAGTGACCCTAAATTAGGGACGGGCGATTGCTTATAGCCCATTGAGTTGCTCACGGTGGTCGTTAAACCTCCAATCAAAAAAAAATTCCGAGGGGCGCTACTAGCGCCACACGTATGCGCCGAGCGCGAAATTTGCATAGAGGTCATCTTACAGATGTACTCTCACCGCCTACCAACTGTCGTTTGTCTAACACAAACCCTTCTTGGTGTTGGGATTTTTTTTTCCGTCAGTGTATGTTGTGAGTAATAACTATCTACCCATTATACAAAAGAACCCAGAAATTTAAAATTATTTTAGGGTCTGGTGAATAGATTTGCAACTTCTAAAGCGATATTTCGTGAAGGGATTTTTTGATTATGTTACTTGCAGTGGCGTATATTCAAGGGGATCTGGGTAATCGCAGATGGACCAACTATTTTTTTGCTTTTTAACAATTTTTGGAATTTTTCACAACTGTTTTTCTTAGAACAATTCACACAGAGCGTAGGTATGTATTCAAGAAAAAACTTTATTCGCAAAACGTTTTAATAAAAAAAAAAAAAAGAGAGAAATTCTTCATTTAACCTGCTGTCAGAAGCGTCAATGAGCAGCTCCAAAGGCCATCTCATTTCGGAGAGAGGGCGCAAGAGACATCTCACTCCCGCTCAACGTGTGGTTTCCCTGCTCTGCAAGCGTTAATGCGCACGCGCTGCTTCAAGGTAATAGGCAGCCAGGGCCATCTCATATCAGGGAGATGTCGCAGGATTTTTCAGTGTTACAGAGTGTGTTTGCTTGAGACTGTTTCGTTACTAATTCTGTTACTTATTTATTCGTCTGTTTTTGTTTCATGATTTTTCTTTATCAAGACCTGTATGGCGTGCCCGTGTGTTATAGATGAATTATTAAAAATATCATTTGGAAGCAAACCATTTCAAGAAAAATTGGCATTAGTAAGAAAAAGGCGACCAGTTCCTAAACTTCCAAATCTCTCGGCATTATACAAAGACAAAAACCGTTCTTACACGCGGCATTTTACTGAAGCAAATTATGAGAAAACATTGTGGTTAACAGGCTGCTTAAATTCGAATAGATTATTTTGCTGGCCTTGCCTATTGTTTAGTATCGAGAAGTCTGTGTGGTCAAATGGAGAATTCTGTGACCTGAATAATTTGTGCAAAGCTGTGGGAAAACATGAAGAAACCAGAGCTCATACAAATTGTTGTTTTTTAAGTTACGAACTTTTGGAGATTCAAGCAGCAGGATTGACCAGTTGGATCATCAGAGCGCTCTAGAAGTCACCAGGCACAACGAAGAGGTGAAGAAAAACAGACATTTTATCATGTTTAATAAAAGCCGTTTGTTTTTTAGCAAAACAAGAACTGGCCTTCCGTGGGCGCAGTGAGGCGGATGATTCCCTAAATAAAGGAATTACGTCGAACTTTTAAACTACATAGCCCAATATGACGCTCAGCTGGAAGAACATTTAAAAACAAACTCTTTTTCAGAGATACATCTCCTCAAATACAAAATGACCTAATTGCTGCAATCAGCAGTGTTTTGGAAGATGTTTGGGGGAGATTAATAAAACTGAGTTTCTTTCTATTTTTTTTTTATGAAACATCTGATGTAGCAAACAAATCTCAATTATAGATTTGTAACTGTTATGTTGACGAGGAAGGCGATATACAATTGAAAGATTTTTGAAGTTCACTAAGGTGAGTGCCAATAAGACTGCTGGGACACTTTTGCAGTTGTGGATCAAGATATTTGTGAATATGAAGTGTCAAATAAAATCATAGGACAAATTTACGATGGAGCTCCTATCATGTCGGGAGGGGTTGGAGGTGTACAGGCCAAAATTAAAGAAAAATATCCAGAGGCTTTATTTGTCCACTGCTACAGTCATGTCTTGAATTTAGTTCTCCAACAATTTGTGCGCAATATTACAGAATGTGGTAATTTTTTTTACTACACTGTCTGGAATTAGTTCATTTTTCTCCAAATCGCCTATTAGGACAAATGCTCTGAGTCTTTTTATGAATAAAAAACTGTCCAGAAATTCCCTACCAGTGGAATTTTTCATCTCGCCCAGTGAATACTGTGAGAGAAAACAGAGTCCACTTGACAGATTTTTTTAAAAGTATTGTCGATAGTTCAGATGAATGGGATTCTGAAAGTATTCTACATGCTAGGATATGTGCTTCGTTTTTGAATAGTTTCAAAGCATGTTTCTTGTTTGACGTGTTTTTTCCATTTCACATACAGATACTTCGTTTGATGTCCTGCAAAACAAAAGTTTGGATGTAGCATATTGCTGCAAAAGGGTTGAAGATGTGAAAAATGTAATAAAAGAAAAACGCCAAAATTCCTTCGATGATTTCTGGAAAAATGTTTTGGAAAATTCCATTAAACAGCCCAGGAAAAGAAGAAATGAAGACCCAGAAGTATTTTACAAAAGTTTGTTCTACGAAATCTTAGACAACGTAATTGAACAACTAACAGACCTATTTGGAAATTACAAAAATCTTGAATTCAAAACAATTTTGGAGACACACAGATTTCCACAGATGAAAGAAAAATTTCCTGAAACAGAATTTAGTTCCCTTTTACAGACTTATAACAGGCATTTCGATTCAGTACGCCTACGAAATGAACTTATTGGGATTTTATTGAAAATCTTTAGTTGAATGTAAACCCTAAAAATATTAGCTAAACTATGACAATCATCGAAAAATATAACCTTTAAAAAGAGAGAAAAATGAAGATAAAGCGCGTTCAGAATTTCCCTTTCTCTGAACTTGAGATTAGGGATAGGAGAAAATATCGATGTCGTCCCACCCTGTCATATAAACACACACAGACCCCCACCCCACTGCAGACACCTTCCATACCCCACTCTATACACACGCTCAGGGTCGAATCTTTTTGCTGTCAACAAGCCCCAAAATGGTTTTACCATCTTAGTACCTGTAGATTGGTAAAAACACTGAGTGCCTCTCCTTGCTTTTCTGATTACGTTCTGGGCTATGTCATGGAAGTAAGTAAAGTCAGCAAAACAGTTAAGAACACCAGGAAATCGGGGAACACGACTTTTTTCTTTCTTTACCATTGCGATAAAAAGAATGTGTCGACTTGGCCTGGCCCATTGCTTTGTTCTCTAAATTAAAAAGGCCCCCCGGGCCGGGTGCGGGCTTGGTGGGCCAGCTCGGCCCGTGCAGACCTCTACAAACCCCTTAATCTCTTGTTGAAATACATGTTTCAAAAGAAACTAAATCTAGTGATGTCTGAAACTTATAGACTCTTCTTACTTATTCTTACAATACCAGCAGCAGCAGCAACAGTAGAATGTACATTTTCAACTTTGAAGATAATCAAGACTTTCACAAG
The DNA here is from genome assembly GCA_039090855.1 of Macrothele yani. Taxonomy (NCBI): domain Eukaryota; kingdom Metazoa; phylum Arthropoda; class Arachnida; order Araneae; family Macrothelidae; genus Macrothele; species Macrothele yani. The sequence goes on from CM077009.1 coordinate 151,391,341, forward strand.
ATCTACTGAGGGACAGGAAATGAAGGAAGTTGAGCATTAATTATATTTCAACTTTGAAAGTAGTTTTAAAAACCATGAATTCATAAAAAATGTTTTTTTTTACATTATATAATAATTTTATTAACGAACTTTATATATATATACATGAATTGTGATTTTTTTATTCGGGTGGGGGGGTCAAAATGTGAGATTACTCACTGTCTGAAATCACCCTACGCCACTGGTTACTTGTAAACAAATTCGTTAAGCGTAAGAAATTATTTTAGACCTATTCCGATAATCTGGTTTCAGAATTTTTAATCACTGATACTTTCTGATAGAATTGATTTTCTATGGAATGGCATAAGTGAAATATGAGAGAATGAAAGTGGAACTTCATGACTTTCCATCAGGAAATGCAATACAAATCAGGAAAAGGACACTACATATTGAAGGAAGTAGGGGCCGTGCTATACAAGAGAATGAATTACTATATTTTCTGAAGCGGTTTATATATTTTGTAGTTTTAATTTGTTAGCCTAATTTGCTTACTTTACTCATTTTTTGTACCTGCAATATACACTGACCGACAATGAAATTTGCGCACCTAGGAGAAAACATGCTACAACCGCGAAACTTTGCTGGTATGCAAATGATCCACGTTTGGTGCGAGTGCGCATGACTGCACACCCTGTGGTAGCGCTGCAAGCACGAACCGGAAGCCTTATAAATCGGCGTGTAATTGATGCCCCATGAAAGTGAAAAGCACCGGCCGACGCAAGCAAGAGTACAGAGTGACAAGAATGCCGGGTAGACGCCAGAGGCTTCGATTTACGCAACTTACGGACTTTGAGAGAGGTTGGATCATCAGGCTGAAAACCGCAGGGTGGTCGGCGCGTCGTATAACCCGCCCCGTGGATCGTTCTGACCATACTGTCCGACTGTGTTGGGAGCAGGGGACAAGTGACGGCACTGCCACACGGCGGAGCGTCGCCGGACGGACCAGGAGGACCACCGGTTGAGAGGATCCCACGGAGACCCGGTACGCTATACAGGCAGGTGTAGCGGCTCCTGTGTGCCCGTGAGCCATTTCCCGAAGCCTCGTGGAAGCGAATCTGCGATCCCAGCTCCCCTTACGTGTGCTGTCATTAACACCGGAACATCGCCTAATAGGGGTACGTGGATCATTGACGGGCCAGCGGTATGTGGTTGAGATCCTACGGCCTCAAATGCCTGCTCCGTGTGCAGTGGTGCCAGGCCAGAGCGACGTGTGGTGTTTAGCGATGAGTGCCGCTTCGTTTTGGGGACAGATGATAATCGTGTCCGGGTGTGGAGGTCAACGGCACAATCTCAACCTCGCTAGTGAGCACCACACCTCCCCCACTGCAGGCATAATGGTCTGGGGAGCTATTGCCTACGATAGCCGATCAGCTGTAGTAGTGGTACGTGGATCATTGACGGGCTAGCGGTATGTGGATGAGCCCCATGTGCTCCCATTCCGGGGTTTCAGGTGCGCTATACCAGCAGGATAATGCGCACCTGCATATGGCTCGGGTTGCACAGGACTGCCCTACGTCATGTCCAGATACTTCCATGGCCTGCCCAACTCCCCGTACATCTTCCCTATCGAGCATGTGTGGGACCAGTTGAAACGCCAGATGCCTCCGTGCCGCACTATCCGGGATTTGGAGCACACCGTCCAATGCGTGTGTGCCAGTCTGCCGCAGGACAACATCAGGCGTCTGTTCGCCTCCATGGAAGACCGTATTGCAGCATGTATCGCCGCACGAGGCAGTGCGACGCGCTGTTGAAGATGACCGGACTGCGTGCCACAGATCCCTCTGTAATTGTCCTTCAGCTTTGTTTTTGCCATCATGTGTATCATTCATTTGTATCATTACGTCCGTACAATTTCAGTTCAATCCGATGCTTCCTTCTTGGTACCCAAATTTCATTTTCCGTGAGTGTATAATAATTGATACATAAATCCAAAAAGAAAATATTTCTCAAAATAAAGTACATATAACTATAACAGTGATCCGAATTTCTCGACATAAAATAGAAATCAGTTTCCCAGCTTTTGCACATCAACCACATATTTCATTTGTGTTGTACATACACTGGCGGAAAGTGAAAAAAGAACACCAAGAAGGAGACGTCTGATACCAACGAAATTTATACAGCATAATAACGGAATACAGAGGATAGCGTGATCAAAACATTATGGCAAAATACAGCTGTATTTGCTGGTAAACTGAAAAATAACATTTCCATGTAACATGGTTAGTACGAGGTTGAACCGCCATGAACTGCGTCACACTGTGCAATTCTGGCATGGAGTCTGTCGTAGAGATGTTGGATGTAAGTTTGGGGTATTGAGTTTCTAGCATCCTCAACTTGGACGCGTAAATCGGGGATGGTCGTGGCTGGCCGTGGAGACCGTATAAGTCGTCCCATAGAATCCCACACGTGCTCAATGGGGGACAAATCCGGTAAACGTGCAGGCCATGGAAGTTGTCTCATATCCTGAAGTGCATGTTGCGTTGCACGTGCCGTGTGTGAGCGTGCGTTATCTTGCTGGAAAACACCACGATGGACCGACCTTACAAATGGCACAACGGGCTGAATGATGATGTTGATGTAGGAGGTGCTGTTTAACGTACCCGGTACAAACACTAGTTGTGTACGGGAGTGATAGCTGATCGCTCCCCACACCAGACCAGGTGTAGGCCCTGTGTGTCGCTGGCGGATGCAAGAAGGGTAGAGACGCTCCCCTGTGCGTCTGCGAGCACGCATACTGCCATCGGAGGCTCCCAAACAGAATCTGCTTTCATCGCTGAACACGACAGATCGCCATTGCGTTCTCCACTGCAGCCGTTCCTGCCGGTGGGCTGGAGTCAGAGGCACACGTGCACGTAGTCCTGCATCCAGTAGACGGTTGCGGATTGTTCGCACAGTCACCTCAGGTGCAACGGCAGCTCGGACTTGCGTCGCAGTTGATGTGCTTGACAACTCCGCTCTTCTTATGCGTCGATCAGTCCGTCTGTGACTCCCGGTTCCACGTCTTCTCGTGTGGGAATGTTCCACGGACCATCTATGCCACCATCGTACCTCCACCGATACTTCCCGTCCAATTCGCTCCGCAATACGACCACCTGGCCTCGCGGAGTCCGACTAGACGACCTCGCTCAAAGTCCGATAACTGCCGAAATCGTACACGGCTTCCATGTCCAGGCATTGCAGCTTCTTCAGGGTCTTCGCACGTGTCCGTACGCCGACTACTGATTCAATTCACATCGCCGTAAATACCACCGACGATAATTTGCATATTATACCGTGCTGTGGCGAAAGCGCTCACCGGTTGGTCCCGAAATTAATATCACAACTACGTGAACTCGACCCCATTAACATACGTAAATTTCATGATCGTCCGCCAATTCCTTCTTGTTCTTTTTTCACTTTCCGGCAGTGTATATACATCAGGGTTCATCGTAGCTATTACTAGAAGGGTGCTGCACCCTGCCTGCCCTTTAATTAAGAAATCCTACCCTGCCTGCCCTCGGACTAAAATTGACCACCCTTCCCATAACGGTCAGTTGAAAGAGATGTACATGCATTTATTAATCATTTGCATGGAACCATTTCTAGACAGAGTCTGTTATTACAAATCTTAGTATCTTAAAAAGAATTGTCAGAAACCATACTAAGCCATCAAACAGAAGTAATCGCTTTTGTATTTATTATCAGTAAAGCCTGAAAGTTGAGGCAGTAAAAATGCTAAAAATAGGCAGGTAAATAAGCGAAATAAAGCGTCAAAATAGGCATTTATAGAAGTGGTCGAAAATTCTGAATCATACACAGGTGTTAAGCTGAAATGGCAAAATCATTTATCAGATCATCACTTACTTATTTTTGCCGTTACACATAAGTACTAGGTGTTTTTTTTAATGTTCGAACGTGAAACTCTGCCTTCTGTCACTTAATATATGTTTTTAGAAGCGAAAATGATCTTTCAACTTCTACGGAGGTAATGGGAGAGAATTTGAAACATGAGGCAGTTGTAGGGTCCATTTCAATAGCAGTTGAACTTTCACCTTGGAGTATTTCAGCGATGACTTTGATTTTCTCCAAATCATTATTTGCTGAAAGAACTCGTTGACATTTTTCACTCACGATTTGACCCTTTCTCCCGGGAACACATTTAATTGTACTAACTACATCATTTAATATTTTCAAGACATTCACTAACGTTTCGTTCCTTTTTTTCCAGCAAAGTAATCATATCGGGTAACTGTGAAAAGTGTGCTTGAATAAAAGTTAAATCGTTACGAATGGAATCTTTAGCTAGTATCTGTTGAGCATTGCGTATTGCGCAGGATTCATCCTCTTGAAAACTGTTAACAATTTCAGCAATCTTGTTCAAATTATTTGCGTAATATACAGCGGCTGATATCCATGTTCCCCATCTTGTCAAAATCGGTTTAGGCGGTAAGGCAAGATTTGGTTCCATCTCTTTGAATAAGTGAACTCGATGAGGAGCTTTAAGGAAAATTTTCTTCACATTACTCACTAACGCATCAATATCCGGAAATAACCCACGTACTTCCTCCGTTACTCTGTGGAGAGCATGAACCAAAAAGGTAAATGAAGCATTTTTGGAAAGACAACTTTCAGGCTGTGGGCAGCCTTTTTCATATAAGGAGCTGCGTCTGTTAAAAACAATAGTACATTTTCATACTTTATTCCGCCAGGCCGAAGAAGAGCTAATAAAGAGGCAAAAAGCTGAGAAATCGTGCTACTATTTGTTTTTTGGAAGTTATTCTGATGTAAGTAAGTAGATAGTTGAGGGCTGAGTAGGTTCCATTGTACCTACAACAACATTTGCCACATACCTTCCCGTGGCGTCTGTTGTCTCATCGATACTGATCCAGATATTTTTATCCCCGACATTTCGTATTTCTTTCATTATACAGACGTAGCAGGAATCTAAGTATGTTTTCCGCAAAGTGGCTTCGCATGGAATATTTTCCTTTGTATATTTCTCCAAAAAATTCTTCAGTGAATTATTTTCCAGCTTCCACAAAGGTATTCCAGCATCTATAAAAGCATGGCACAAATCCCTTGCAAACTGTGACTGCTTGCTCGAAGTAGAAGCGAATGACGAAATTAAACATGTCTTTTTTTCACCAATCTTCCGAATAACAGCAGCTTTATGTTTAGCTGCTGCCAAATGTTGTGAAATCAAGAATTTCTTTTCGTAATTCAGTTTCGTATCGCATATTTTACAAAACCCCACCATTCCATCAGTGGACAAGATATCACTTCCATACTCTTGAACATACCGACTTAATTTAGCACTGGTTGAAGAAGCAGTTTTCGGCATTATTGTTTCACTTGGACGCAAGGCGAGATCTATTAGGGGTAGCGAACTAACAGAATCTTTCTCCCTTGTTTTGCACTTACGTTCAAGGTCTTATGCGTGTATGTGCATTCTTGGCTTTCACTCTAGCTTGATTGGTTACAATGTTATCTGACTGGATTCGGCTACTTCCGCCATGCGCAGAAACTATCATCTAGGATTCTATGGAGAGCAAAACATAAAATGAGATGCCGATCATCGCAGACTCCGCGCATGCGTCTGCCACCGCTGCTTAAATTGGAGCACCTCGTTTTGAATGTACCGATTGTACTCGTGTTTACTTTCAGATGTCTGCCGACTGTGATTTCGTTTTAGAGAAAATGCCACCTACCTTATGGTTTTTACACCTATACCCTAAAAAAGAGTTTTTAAAAGAAATGAATAACTTAAAAAAAATTACGTGTTTACCCGGAAACACTACGTACTGCATGCTAGATTGTTATCAAAACTTTGATTTTATCGCATTCTTAAGAAGAAATCATTTTTTAATAGTGCATTTGTTGAGTATAGGCAAAAAAAGACATTAAAAACATAAAAAGGCATTTTCTTCAAATATGAGCCGAAAAGGCAAAAGAAAAAAAGGCATTTTGCCTCAACTTCCGGGCTTTAATTATCAGTATTATCATTACCATTTTAAGCCTTTATGGCATTGCTGAAGAGTAATGGAGCTGGCTGAGTACTTCAATCTAGATGAAGATGTTTTACTATTAGAGTGGGATGAGTACAAATCAAGGTTTCTATCTCAAACTGCTATTGAGAGTAGCCTTCATGGCACTGCTGAAGTAATGGAGCTGGCTAAGTACTTCTACATAGATGAAGATGAATTACTATTAGAGTGGGATGAGTACAAATCAAGGTTTCTATCTCAAACTGATATTGAGAGTAGCCTTCATGGCATTGCTGAAGTAATGGAGCTGGCTGAGTACTTCAACCTAGATGAAGATGAATTACTATTAGAGTGGAATGAGTACAAATCAAGGTTTCTATCTCAAACTGATATTGAGAGTAGTAATTTGTCAGTTCAAAAATATGTTCAATCCTGTCAAAATGTGAAGGATCTGTGAGTAGGAAGATTCCGACTAATACAGAAACTTTTAAACATTGCATGTACCTTATCAATTTCAAATGCTAAAGTAGATAGAATACTTTCAGAAATTAAACTAGTACTTACTGATAACAATATATATAATATTAATATTTCAATTTCCACTGTGAATTGCGGTTGAACTTTTCTGGTGAATTAAAACTGCTTGTACAGTACAGTCTTGCTTTTGTCAATTCAGTGTGTATTCTAATGATCTTTGAAAGCATAAGCTGCTCTGTTTTTCCATGACAAGCACCCTGCTGTTTTTACTCCTAGGATGAACCCTAGGTACATAAACAGTTATAACGAAGTCAATGTCTCCATCATCTTTGTCCACGCCGGGCATCGATATCGGGTCCTCTCACTCGGGAGCAAGTCGTTCTCCCAACTGAGCTACGCGGACTCCCGCTGCTATCTGCCTTTATCATGTATGCTCTCGCTGCTATATGCCTTCATCCCATGTGCGCCCTGCGGTGCAGGCACATCACATCTCCTCCCCCCCCCAGAAAGAGGGCCGGGGGTCAGCCGGGACCATGTGTCGCTGTAGGCAGTCATCCGCTGAAGAACGTACATTTGAGAACTCCCAGTCAGTTTGGTGTGTGGAACATAACATCACACACATTTTTACTTTTCGAAGCGCTGAAGAAGAGATTCTCTTATATTTCCTGTCTCGCGGTGTGGAAAGAACATCACACCATTGCGAGAACTTTCACGGCCAGGTCATTGTTGAAGTTCGGGCGCCAATACAACGAAGTTAATTTCTCCATCTTTGTCCACGCCGTGCATCGAAACCGGGTACCCTCACTCCGGAGTAAGTCGCTCTTCCAACTGAGCTACGCGGACGTATGCTCTCGCTGCTATCTGCCTTTATCTCATGTGCGTCCTACGATGCAGGCACGTCACACAGTAGATATTTGATTTATATTCAGTTGCCCTTACATAAATTGTTATGAGATGACAGACATATAGATGTGTGTATATCTCGTTCATAATAAGACAAAGCACATGGAGGACCTGTGAAATGTATAAGTATTTGCTGTTTTTCTAGCATTTTCCCAGTGAAAAACAGAAATGTAGCATTTATTTGTTACCAATTCATGTCATGTTTTAGATAATTCATATTGCCCATCAAATCCTTTGATTTAGGTGGAAATGTATGCGCATCACAAAGAAGTTAATTTTTACCGAAGTAATTTTGTATAGCACAATTAATCCTCAATTTATTTTTATAACTTTTATATTATATATGTTAAACCATTCAAATAATATTATTATAGTGCTGAAGTAATGCATATTAACCTTGAAACCGTCTTAGCACGATTCAAACTTGCGTGACATATCTTAGATTAAGAAATAACAACAGCAAGTTATAAGTAAATAAATAATCTTTAAGATCTTTCGGACTACAAATTGAATCCATCTTCAGAATAACATTAATAAAAGAAACGTTACAATTTTAAACATAAACATCGTTGTGATAATGATATGCATCGCGCAATGCACGTGTTACGTTCACGCGTAAACTACATCTTCTAAGTTGAGTGAAAAGTTTGTGTATTATACATATTATACAGATAACTTATTCTTAAATAAAACCTTCCAAGGTTGAGGGATGTTTACTGGGCCTTCTTCATTACAGCATCTGTGTGCAAATTTGTGTATAAAAATACTTTCTGATAATAATAATCTTGATTTTAAAGGAGAGGCAAGAATCGTTACATTGTCCCATTTTGGGAAGTGGCTACCTCCACGAATTAGGCGAGAAAGAGCTGTGGTCATGTCACCATTTTTAACATTATATTTATGTTCAGTTAATCTTGTTTTTAATGCCCGAGTTGTTGATCCAATATGACATGTATTTGAATGTTCCTGGTTTACTGTTTTTAAGGGAATACTATACACTGAAGTGCCAGGAAAACTGGTACAGACAAGCTTATGCAAAATACATAGCAACGTCACCTATGAGGGTACTCGGTTGCGTCCGCGAATGCGTATATAAAGCGATAGACATCCTTTCCAGCTGTCAGAGCTGTTTTGGGCATGAGAATGACGAGTAATAACGATTTAAGCGATTTTCAACGCGGTGTTATACTTGGCGCTCGTGAGATGAGCCATAGTATTTCGGAGGTAGAAACGAAGTTCGGATTTTCACGGACGACCATTGCAAGGGTGAACCGTGACTACAAGAATTCCGGCAAAACCTCCAACCTACGATACCAGTGTGGCTGTAAAAAGACATTGGGTGAACGTGACCATCGTCAGCTATCAAGAATAGGCGTGCAAGGTATCGGAATTCAATGCTGATGCCTCAACAAGCATCAGCGTCCGGACTGTGCAACGTACCCTGCACGATATGGGCTTTGGGAGCCGACACCCAACTCGAGTCCCCTTGATGGGTGCACGACACAGAGTTATGCGCCTCGCTTGGGTACGGCAACACTTCCACTGGACACTTGATGACTGGAAACAAGTAGCCTGGTCTGACGAGTCGCGTTTCCAACTGTACCGGGAAGATGAAGGATTCGTGTGTGGCGCAAACCCCATGAGGCCATGGATCCCCCTGTCAACAGGGAACTGTACCGGCTGGTGGGGAGGGGGGTCCGTAACGGTATGGGGTGTGCTTGGTTGGACTTCACTGTGACCCCTGGTACGTCTACAAACGTTTGTGACAGGCCAACGCTATGCTTCCATCCTTTCTGACGCGGTACACCCGTTCATGTCCTGCATTCATGCTGACGGATTGGGTCTGTTCCAACAGGACAATGCACCTCCACAGAAGTGTCGGGACGCCACATTATGGTTAGAGGAGCATTCATTTGAGTTTGGGGTGTTGCTATTCCAACTCAAGTCCCAAGATTTGGACGTAATAGAACACATTTGGAATGTCATGCAACGCGCACATACCCAGACTAAATATCGAAAATTTTTTGTCATAAAACTGTATTATGGATATTGGATCTGAAAGTTTGTAGTCTTCCTCGGTTGAACAGTGGTATAAGTGCAGTCTTCCGACATTCGACCGAGATGTGTCCGGGTTTGAATCCTGATGAGGCATTGATGTATTTGCGTTAGGGCACTGTTGCTGTTTCTTCCCTAGAACAAGTGGCCCAGACAAGCTAAACCACGGTGTATGATCAAGGAGGTTAGAATAATACTTCTGGAGAAGCCCTGGTCTCTTAACCGTGAAGCTGTAAGGTGTGAAAATTTGCCTTTGTTTACATGACGCTTATGTAATTTCAACTGTTTTTATTTTGGAATTGTATGGTTTTGGGTTTCAGAAACCGTGTTAATATCAAACCGGAATGCATTATACTTCTTACACGAGTGAAGTTTACAATTTTAACGTTATGTTTTTGTTTAGAATTCGCACTAATGTTTCGTGCGGGCGGTCGTAGTGAGCGATGGGTTTGCCTCCTCGGGGCGCTCCGTGGTAACAATGGCATACACAACAGCAACTAGGCCTCTGTGAATCTTGGAGAGGTGCAAGCTAGTTCTGTGTGACATTGGCGAAAAGACCCCAACTCACTGGGTTTTGTTCCAGAATCCTTAGGTTGAATAACCAACTGGAACCCTCAGCTGTGGGCTAATCCCCTACACTGATGTACTTACCTGATTAAAAAGACAAAAAGAAATATTAAGAATGACTCAAGTGTGAGATATGGTGGACCTACCACACTTGAGAAGGACGGTCCCACCACGGAATCGACCTGGACTTTCTAAACGGCGTATGAGAAAGAGATCTCGGCTGAGTGAATGTAAGATTGGTGTATGGAATACTAGAGGTATAAATGGCAAGATGAGTGAGGTGATTGAGGAGATGAATAAGTATAGACTGGATGTGCTGCGTGTAAGTGAAACCAAAAAGAAGGAAATTGGGGTAGAAGAAGTGAATGGCACGGTGAGTGTGTGGTCTGGAGTATTGGATAATATGAGAGGACAGGCTGGTGTAGGTGTGATTTTAAGTGAAAAGATGAAGAACAACTTGATTCATTATAGTTGCATAAGGGAGATAATTCTCTGGATTCGTTTGAAAGTGAAACTTCAGAGAATTGTAATTGTTGTAGTGTATGCTTCTTGTGACTCGGAACCTTCTGATAAGAAAGAAGATTTCTGGAATGAGCTAAAAGCTGTTTTGAGCCAGTTTGGTGCTAAAGAAAAAGTTATAATAGCAGGGGATTTCAATGCTAGAGTAGGTGTGCAGAATGCAATTTCTGACAATGTTCTGGGTAAGTTTAATGATCCTTGTGTGAATGATAATGGTGAAACATTAATTAAACTCTGCATTGAGAATGGTTTGTGTGTATCTAATACATTTTTTAGCCACAAGTATATACACACATATACTTGGGAAAATCGTACTCTTGGTCAAAAGAGTGTGATAGATTTTGTTGGTTACGATCAGCGTTTGAAACACTTAGTTGTTGACACCCGTGTGATGAGAGGTGCGGATGTTGGTTCTGATCATTACTTGGTAGTGTCACGAGTGAAACTTAATGTTGGTTGGAGGAAAAGGAATAGGAAGAGACTCAGGATAGAAAGAATAAAGGTTGATAGGCTCCTTGAAGATCATCAGCGGTACTCTGACTCACTCAGAGAACGACTGAAGGATCTGAAATCTTGTGAGAGGGATGTAGAAAAGAAGTGGGAATGTTTTAAAACTGTGTTGTCACTGCTGCTAAAGAGGTCTGTGGCACCACAATAGTGGGTAACAATAGAGGTGATGCTTGGTGGAATAGTGAGATTGATGAGGCAGTAAAGAAAAAGAAGGAAGCCTATTTGGGGATGTTGCAAGGTAGAGTCTCTGTGGATGAACATCGCTGTAAGAAGCGTGAAGCTGCTAAACTGATTCGCCACAGTAATGCAAAAGATAGGAAGGAGAAAGTGGAAAGGCATGAACTGGCTTTTTGGAAAGATAGAAAGTCCTTCTGGAAGTACATGAGACTCAGGAAAAATAGGGGAAACAACGTTGTAAGTTGTGTGAAGAATGAGATTGGGGAAATGATATGGGAGCCCAATGAGTTAAGTGACAGATGGGGTGAATACTTCTGTGAGTTATTAGATCAGGAGAGCAAAAATGATTCTGAGACAGATGCAGATGATGTCACAATGAGGGATGAAAGCACAGGAGGGATCTCAAGAGAAGAAGTGTGTAAAGCTCTAAAATCTCTTCAGAATGGTAAGGCTCCAGGAGTTGATGGCATAACTGCAGAGATGTTGAAGTATGGTGGTGACTCTATAATTGACTGGTTAACTAAAATTTGCCAGTTGTGCTGGGAGTTAGGAATGGTCCCTCGGGATTGGAAGGATGCTATTATTGTTCCTTGGAAAAGGTGATCAGACTGAATGCAAGAACTATCGTGGTATTAGCCTACTGAGTGTGCCAGGGAAAGTGTTTGGTAAGGTTGTTATTGAAAAAGTACGGGGTCTTACATCATTGAAAGTGTGGGATGTTCAGAGTGGTTTTATGCCTTTTTAAGGCTGCACTAACCAGATGTTTGCATTACTCATGATGATTGAAAAGTATCTGGAAGAATAAAAAGGCAGCTGTCTAAGCATTTAGAAAACCACCCAAAACGTACAATTAGAATTTTACTACCAAAAGGCATATTAGGTAAAAACAAGATCTTTCGCAACAGACGCCCTGTGCGTCATCAGGTTAAAAGAACTGGCGCTAGGAGAACACACACACTTAATATATAGATAGTCCCGAAGACAACAGCGATCCCGATGAGTGACATGATATCCGCGTCACAACTCGGTTACAGCGAGAAACAAAGCAAAGAAAGAAAACACCAAATAAATTACAACTACATATTCACCGAAGTGAAAAATAAGCACAGGGTCCGTTATCAACACCCGCAGTAGGGTACTTCGCACGACATAAAAAATTAAATAAGCGAATCCACGGTGCATGCACATGTGCAGGTAAGTCATCGTTACAGCATACGTCCTTAAAAACGTCAATATACAAACTTTTGGTGAAGAGAGTCATATACCTACCTCTGCTCTTAAGTAATAAATAAGTCTCAGACCAAGAGGGCAGATGAGTTCCAGACTTAAATAGGCGTGCAAGGGCAGCCCTTGCTGCCCTTGCACGCCTGGTCACGTCCGTTATCAACCCCCGCAGAAGTACCCTACTGCGGGGGTTGATAACGGACTGTGTGCTTATTTTTCACTTCGGTGAATATGTATTTGTAATCTATTTGGTGTTTTCTTCCTTTGCTTTGTTTTTCGCTGTAACCGAGTTGTGACGCGGATATCATATTACATACCGGGATCGCTGTTGTCTTCGGGACTATCTATATATTAAGTGTGTGTGTTCTCCTAGCGCCAGTTCTTTTAACCTGATGCCGCACAGGGCGCCTGTTGCGAAAGATCTTCTTTTTACCTAATATGCCTTTTAGTAGTAAAATTCTAATTGTACGTTTTGGGTGGTTTTCTACATGCTTAGACAGCTGCGTTTTTATTCTTCTTGATATTTTTAGCATGCAACTTTTATGATTGAAAAGTATCTGGCTGTTGGGAAGAAAGTTTTTACTGCCTTCATAGATTTAGAGAAAGCTTACGACCGAGTGAATAGGACACTTTTGTGGAAGGTATTGAATGAATATGGTGTTACTGGGAAACTACTTAATAGTGTAAAAGCCATGTATGCTGGTAGTAGAGCTTGTGTACGAGTGAATGGTGTTTTATCAAAATGGTTTTCCATTGGTGCAGGAGTTAGACAAGGTTGTGTAATGTCACCATGGCTGTTTAATATATTTATGGACGCATGCATGCGTGAGGCCAAAATAGATAATAGTGGTTTATGTCTTGGTGATATCCGTGTGTGTAGATTGCTGTATGTTGATGACACTGTCCTGTTGGCAGAGAGCAAAAGTGGGTTGCAGAGCATGTTGACTCGGATGCACGAAGTTTGCATTAAATTCAAACTGAGTATAAATAAGGGAAAAACCAAAGTTATGGTGTTTGAGAGAGGAATGGGTAGCACTGAATGTAATGTAAGTATAAATGGCACTGTGATTGACCAGGTGAGCGAGTTTGTGTATTTAGGAAGCATGTTTGACTGAGAGAACAAGTTGGATGGTGAAATCAGTAGGCGAGTGAATTCTTCTTTGAAAGTCATAGCTGCTCTGGGAGGTTTTCACAGGAATGATGGGTTCTCTAGAGAGTCCAGCATGACTGTGTATGAAACAGTAATTGTTCCTACCCTGATGTATGGCAGTGAAACCTGGGTACTGCAGAAGAAGCATAGGAGTCGTTTGTGTGCTGGAGAAATGCGTTACTTACGTGGGGTTTGTGGCTAGACACGATCTGATTATGTGAGTGAGGAATGAAGAAGTATTGCAGTTGTGTGATGTAAAGCAAAATGTTGTTAGCAAGGTGGAGACCGATATGATTCGGTGCTTTGTCCATGTTGAAAGAATGAGTGATGAAATGCTTACTAAGAAAATATTTTCAACCCAAGTGGCAGGAAGGAAAGGCAGAGAAAGGCCAAGGAAGACATGGGTGGATCAGATTCAGGAGTATCTGCATGAGAAAAAGATTATGAGTATGAACTATAAAAGATCTTGTGTAAGGCGTGTAATGGATATCAGTGAAGCACGAGTTGTATGTCAAGATCGCTGTAAATGGCGAAGTTTGATACGACAACAATAAGTAAAAATATCTGGAAGTTTGTATTTCTTTTTGGAGCTAACCTCTGAATCTCAGAGAACAGCTTAGTGATATGTATGTATGTATGTACTAATGTTTCGTGCATTTCAACCTGAAAAAAAAAAGGTAACGCAGGTTAAAGAGCTTAATCAACGTTGTTTCCATAGGAAACATGCCGTTTTGCCGTACAAGCTCTGCGATCAAAATGTCGTCAGCTGCTGTCACTCATTTACACAAGGACTTCCAGTCTATGCATCTTAAACATCTTTGACAAAACGCTTTCGCTTCAGTCTCCCATATCCAAAACGTAAGAATTGAACTGATTCTAGTCCGACACACACCTACACTATAAATTTTAGTCTCCTTCCAAATTGAAAAAAGTTGAAATGCTTTAAACTCCTGTAGAGAAACTTCAACATTTCTGGAATTTCAATACCACACAACACAAAGTAATTAATAAAATATACTCATGATGAATACCGATTTAGCGCTGATGTAATCATAAACAGCCGCCTCGGTGGCGCAGTGGTCTAAGCGACGGCCTCTGATCATCCAACGAAAGGGGTCCGGGTTCAAATCCCGATGAAGCATGGATGTTGTGTTTGTCTTATGGCATTGGCTCTCTCCCTTCCCTGGAACCAGTGACACCAAATTAGGGATAGGCAGCGTATAGGCATTCCATACATTGTTGTTTGTGAGACAAAATTCTGGCCAATGACAGGCGTACTTTCAAACAGATTAGGGGCGGAGCTTCAGTAGATTCACGTGATCAAAACAAACCTCGTATGTTATGTGACTCGCTCACATGTATCAATGTACGGAATGGCTGTTCTAACACGGCGTGTTGTATGTAGCTGGTGTGAACTTTGTCGAAAGTGCTTCATTTCTCAAGGATTACAAGTTTTCGAAGGTAAGTCGGGTTTTTTTTTCTTATAAATATTGTGTTAAAGTTCGCACGCATCTACATTTGTTTCATTGCTGCTTGTATAGTTAATGTGTATATAATCATTCCATTCCTAATGTCCAATCCCTTGGCGCTTTATGAAGGCTTAGGAAGCCTGAATAGCTTCAATGTTATTTATTAATGATAGTATGTTACGATATTCAAGATAAACCGAAAAGGGCAATTCATTATTTAAACAATAGTGAACGATTTTATTAGGCATTTCTCGTAACCACATGGCCTTTTGAAAACAGTTGTGGAAACCTACAGTCTAAATATTTTTAGTTTTACATTGTGGATGTAATGTACTGTAGCAAAATTATTTCATTGTGAAGAATGAACAAAGCTAGTTTCAGCTCAGGCCAGTTGAAGATTTGTTTTGAATTATTGACCCAATTTAAGCAGAAATTTTATTCCATTTCACAGCAGCTGAAGTAAAACTGTATAGTGCAAAATGACACTGGTACAACATGCATCACCCTTGTCTCCATGAACCAGCTTGCTGAAATTTAATCAGAAGGATCGCTAAGTTTTTCAAAATGGGTCATTCCTTGTCAATTTAACACATAAAAATGCATTTCTAACCTGACGCTTTTGGATTTTTATCAAAATTTTGTTGGCATACACAAGAAATGAATGTGTGCCAATTTTTAGAACAATAGCTTTGAATCCTGAGGTAGATCATAAAATTCAAGAATTTGCCGAATTTCCGTGTTTCGTATGTCATAAAAGTACAAAACTCAAGTTCCTTTGTTATGGAGTGATGGGTTTTTTCTTAACCTATTTTCATTGGCTTAAAAATGATATATTATTAATGCATAATTTAAAGTTTTTAATTTCAAGGTCACACAATTTAAAATTTGACTTTGAATTTCTCTAAAAGTGATATTTGGATTATTTAAAGAAAATATGTGAAATTACATGACATGGTGATATTTTGTAAATTTCAGGGTGGCAATTGAAGGGCATCAAAAGTTTCAAGGATTTGTTAAATTTACATGATCGGTAAATTTACCATATGGCTAAAATAAACTCTTTCTACCAGCGAGCAGCATTAAAAGAAACTTGTACTATGTTTGGTGATGTGTTACTCTTATTTATTAATCATTTTATGTATTACAGTAAAACCTCCGTTAATGAACACCTTCGAACAATGGCAAGTGTTGGTTGGCCCTGACTGCGGTAGGATGAACATTAGCGTAACCTCCAAACAATGAGACCTCTTAACTACAGTCGAGGGACATCCTTGAAGGTCTAATGGACACTTTGCCCGTAGGGATTTTACGCAGTTCCTTTGGTACTTTGTCTGGATTAATAAGAATGTTGTATGGCTGGTACAGTGGAATGCTTAAGCACATTAAGGGAGTTTAACTTTAATTTGATGTACAGCGGTAATTACTTAAGGTGAACTTCATATCTCTCCATCCCTGTGTTAGGAGGGATGGTGCCTTAAATGTCGCCCGTTGGCGACGGTGCCAATTGGTTTTGTTCCTCTGGGTCTTGTTCCTGCTTTCCATTGCGGTCAGAAAACTCTGCAGTTACATTTCACTGTCTGTGACATTTTTTTGTTCAGCATGATAGTAAAAGCTTTGCTTGGGCCGTCCAATTTTAGTGACCATAACGGAAGATAACGATCGTGAATTTAAACTGCAAGTCCTACTCATTATTCCTTTCCCTGCTTAAAAAAATCAGCTCTAAATAAGCAATTGTTTTACTGTTCTTGTGACGTACCTGCCAGCAGGACGCACACGACATAAGGGCAGATAGTAGTCAGAACAAACGTCCGCATAGCTCAATTGGTAGGGTGACTTATTCCGGAATGAGGGGATCCGGGTTCGAATCCTGGCGTGGACAAAAATGACGGAGAAATTTACTTCGTTATAATGGCGCCCGAACTATCCGGATGACCCGACCGTTCAAAATCTTGCAATGGTGTGATGTTATTTCCACACCGCGAGATTGGAAAAATCAGAGAATCCCTTCTCCAGTGCTTCGAAAAATAAAAACTAAAAAAAAAATTGACTGGGAGTTCTCAAGTGCACGTTCTACAGTGGATGGCTTCCTGCAACGATTCATGGTCACGGCTGACCCGTAGGCCATGCCCCCGGCCCTCTTTCGGGGGGGGGAGATGTGACGTACCTGCTAGCAGGACGCACACGACATAAGGGCAGATAGTAGTCAGAACAAACGTCCGCGTAGCTCAGTTTGTAGAGCGACTTATTCCGGAATGAGGGGATCCGGGTTCGAGCCCCGGCTCGGATAAAAGTGACGGAGAAATTTACTTCGTTATATTCTGAATCTGGGTAATGTCACTCTTGGACTAAGTTCAGTTTTTTTTTGCAGACAAGCAATTACGTTTGCATTCTCATCCTCGCATCAATACAGACGCAGAGCATATCTGTCTTTAATTCCGTTTTGACTTTCAGGATATGCTCAACCCAACTTATTGATGAATTGTTTGGCATATAGAAATTATTTGCCCATGGACACGCCTCTTTTCTCATTTCGCAGAAAGCTGGTTCCACACACATGAAGATCTGCAGTATTCAGGACGACTTTTCAACATTTGTAAAAAGAACATTTTTCTGCAGTTTAAACTCATGAGAAGAGCATTTTCATGAAAATGAGTGAAAAACGAAACTGGAAGTTTTTGACATTAGCAGAAAAGAGTGAAAAAGAATAAGTGTTCTCCGCTTAACAGAATGTTATGCGGAGAACACAATTAAAACCACAGAACACAATTAATTAAAAAGAATATTGTCAGAGAAAAATTACCCCTCCTCATATACAGTATTAAGAAATTATTTAGACAAGTGCCAAAAAAGAAGCAGGAAACAAACAACTTCAAATTCACCAGCAAACTTACGTACCACAAGGGTATTTTCGAAAAACTGAAAAGGATCGGAGCAAAATTTGATATCAGGCTTGCTCCAGATCTATATAACAAATTAAAGAAATTCCTGCCAGCTCTAAAGCAAAAAGAAATTGACATCCAGTTGCAAGAAGGGGTAAGATATTGCATCGACTGTAACTGCGAGCTTAGTTATATAGGAGAAACAGGAAGAAGTGTTAGTCTGAATGAAAGAACCCAAAGCAGCTATTAAGAACATTAGTAACAAAACAGGGCTAGACAGACATATACAAGCAAGTGGACACTCCATAAATTGAGACTCAGTAAGAATAATCGCCCACCAGTCAAACTTAGTAAGGAGGAAACTAGAAGAAGCGGTCGAAATCTAGCGAGAAGAAGAAGTATCACAATTAACGATAATTGCAGTTGGACACTTCCGACTGAGAGGCAGCAACTACTCCAGTGACGTCCTGATGACGAACTAGGCTTTAGTTCAAAAATTTGACCACCAAATGTTTTTTGAATAACCTCTATAAGATCCGTAAAAAAGTTATTTCCACATTATAGAATGTTATGGTTGTGGAAGGATGCAAATGAGTGATTTCACTATGCATTTTGGGTGATGTAGTTTATTGACCACAAACACTGCCCACAAGAGCAAAAAACTATGGTATTTATAATATGTGTGGCTAGAAGTTTGTTTTTATTTATTAGGTACATCTTGCTTTGAGTTGTGGTTATGACATTTAAAGTGAGCTGAATATAGCTGGTTTGCTGAATTTGCAATCACAACTCAAAGCAAGAGTTCCATTTGCCCCTCCAAAATTTGTATTTGTTTTTTTTTTTTTTTTTTTTTTTTTTTGATTGGAGGTTTAACGACCACCGTGAGCAACTCAATGGGCTATAAGCAGTCGCCCGTCCCTAATTTAGGGTCACTGGTTCCAGGGAAGGGATAGAGCCAGTGCCGAAAGACAAACACAACATCCATGCCTCACCGGGATTCGAACCCGGACCCCGTTCGGACGAATGATCAGAGGCCATCGCTTAGACCACTCAGCCACCGTGGCGGCAAATTTGTATTTGTATTAATTATACAAGCAGAAATGAAACAAATGTAGATGCATGCAAACTTTAACACAATATGTATAAGCACAAAAATTACTTTTGAAAAATGATGCTTGAGAAATGAACTTTCAAAAGCCATCAGTACGTGAATAAATAATATTGTTCATTTCTCTGATGTATAACTGCCAAAGTTTTACCTGTGCATTCTTGTTTGCATGGTATTCAGGTGGAATTTAGCTACTACTTTTGATCATTTTGTTTGCATAACATGTAAGCAGAATACTTTTGTAAGCAAAAAAAAAAGATGCGCGTACACGCATACATTTTGAAAAACGTACGAAAAACTGAGTAAGTAATAAGGAAATTAACAATTCTGTAAGTAAAAAACATATTTGTGCATTCCATTTATACAACAGCCCACAGCCAAGATAGGTCTCTCTCATTATCTGTGACAGCAGCCAAATAGTTTCTGTAAGTTTGCATTCATGATGTATCGTGCAAATTCAGCTGTTATATTTTTCCTGACACATGAAAGCAATTCTGATTGCATAGCGTATAAGCAAAATAAATACATTGTTTTAGTCTTTGATTAAACTTGACTTCAAATCTCGGAATAATTAAACCGAAGTTTGTCATCTTTATCAGAAATATATAATATATGCGTGTAAAAAAATATCTTGTGTATATGTGTAATCTTCTTTCCCCCAAAAAAATGAAAAAACAGGATAGGTTAAAGTACAATGAAGATTGTTAACATATTTTTTCATCTCTGAAGAACAGCTAGAACTGCTACGGCCACTTGACCTCCACTGAGCAGCTTGGCCGCCCAGCCCTGTCTATCTCATTGGCTGCGCTAAAAGGCTCAGTTGGCATGAAATTTGAAGTCTTATTTCATGTGTTGTTTCCTCGGTCGGAATATGCAAGTTTTCCCCTGTACTTACCCCGACATTTCTTGAAAGGCTTCGCTGGTGTGAAATTTGTATTGTGTTATACAATATCTAAAGTTTTGAAGTCGCATTTTGCGTGTTGTTTACTCAGTTGCGGTTTGTTGGTAAGCTAGGATGGGGGGGGGGGCTGCATACCAGTTTTTTTCTTGATTGAAGGTTTAACGACCACTGTGAGCAACTCAATGGGCTATAAGCAATAGCCCGTCTCTAACTACTTAGAACCACTGGTTCCAGGGAAGGGAAAGAGCCAGTGCCATATGACAAACACACCTATGCCTCTCCGGGATTTAAATCTGGAGCCAATTCGGATAAATGATCAGAAGCCATTGCTTAGACGCTTTTGTGCTACCGGGGAAGCAAAATCATCGCTTAGTCTACTGCACCACTGGGTCAGCTTTTACTCTTTTGTACTTGCCATTGTTTCAGTAACATGCACTGTTGAAAAGTCACTACATTAGGACTGGGGAAACTGCTTTACTCACATCGTGGAGGTTTTTATGTATATTTTTCCAATTGAAACAGTAGAGTACAATTATATCAGAAAAAGAAAAGTCACCACAGTTGATAACTTTTACCATTTAAAAACCCTGCTAAGCAATTGTTAAAAATTACCAAAATTTAAAAATCTGTCTACAATTTTATTTTAAAACCATACAGAGGCTCAACTGTGACTTCTGACCATTTGTCTGAAATGGGTCTGGATTTACGTCGCGGTGAGGCATGGATGCTGTGTCTGTCTTACTGCACTAGTTCTATCTCTTCCCTAGAGCCAGTGACCCTAAATTAGGGATGGGGGACTGCTTATAGCCCATAGAGTTGCTCACAGTGGTACTTAAACTCCAATAAAACAAAAAGTTCAACTGCGGTGTCTGTGGCCAGGAACACTAAAAATTTCTGTACCTACTGCACAAAATTTTTAGAGAGAAAAATTATGTATTTTACCAAACACTTAAAAATGTTCATAGATTATAATGAAAAAAGAATGATTAGAGGGCAACGCTTAACCATGTCAGTCCTCTCCAAATCTGACAACCCACCTATAAAACATTACAACACTGCATGTGCATACAAAAGTTTGGTTCACTGTAAACTACCACACGTGACGGCCATTTTTATAGCCCCTATCCCCTTGAACTTTTGTGACCAGCTGCCCTGAACTCGTATGAACCGGCATGAAAGTTCAGACAAACAAAAGAGCTCCTTCCCGTTGTTAGGCACCTTGGAAATTTACCACACATTCAAAGTGCTCCTCGGAGGAACAGCAATTTGTGCTCGGTCCCTTAATGAAAAACGTGGCAACTTTTCAGTGTGGCAGTTTACCCGCAACCCAAAATTTTATCTATATATTTACAACACTGCACATGAATATCCAATTTTACTCGTGTACACAGGGGTGGTCATAACAATAATGCGCGCCAGTGAAAAACGTTTCGGTGATTTGAGCATGTTGTCATCATCGAATGAGATTCAACCGCAGATGTAAACATGTCTTGGTTCCAATCTCCAGCTTTCTTGCACTCGTGTCGTATTTATTGAGGTCAATTGTATTCAAGGAGTTGTACTAATTTAGGTATTCTTGTTAGATTAATCTAGTCCTTGTTATATTTATCTAGTTATAATTGTTATATTAATTTAGTAATTCTAGTTATATTAATATAATTACTCTATAGTTATATTATTTGAGTTATTCCAGTTATATTACCATCATGAAGTGCGGTGTGTGTATTGTGACTTCTTGTTTTGGATATTCTTGGTATTTTCCTAACGCCATAATGCCAAATTGTGCAGTGACCATATGCAAAAATGGAAATCAGAACACGAAAGGGAAATGAAATGAAGCGCACGCACGAGCATGTGCGTGTGTGTACATGTACTTATGCAATACAAAATCCTATAACATTGATACACCCTGTAATGTGGCAAAGTATTTAACAATGAGTGATTTTTTTTTTTTTATTTTTGTCAGAGGCTTGTTAAACTGTCCCTGTGGGATCCATATTTTTCTTTTCTTGCTGTTTGTTTACAAAGCAGTATTGTAAACTTTTACCACTTAATTTTATGTACAATTTAACTATTCCAATGTGAACTTTAATAAACTTTGTTTGAAATGGTATTAAAAATGTTATTTACCCCATATTTTTAATTGGGAGAAATCACATACTACAAATTGTTAACCACAAAAATCTGGTGATGTACAATACTGTAATGCAGTGCCTCCTTTGCCTCAGAAAAAAAAAGTTTGATTTGAAAGTATGGTCAATAATTAATTCGTTTTTGGACTGTTGATATTATTTACCGCAGTTTATTTATATGTGGCCCCAATATATGAAATCGATAGTGTGTACAAAAAATATTGAAATATGTAGCATGGAAAGAACTTCTGTCAATAAATTTCTACTCTGGGCATATTTTAAATATTCGGTAACTTACCTGTCGTTTGTTCTAATGGGATTTATGAAATTTCATCCTTTTTTAAATTAAAGTTTCGAAATCAAAATGCTAATAATCCGTGCACCTATTCCACATTTGGATTCGTAGGCCTCGCTTTATATTAGCTAAATAAGTGTCGCTGTATCTAAAATCTACGATGAAAATGCTTTCTATGTGTGTGTTTGTGGTGGAAAATTGTTGAGAATAAATCAAACGAAATTATAACTGCCTTAAAATATCTTGCATATTGCGAAAACCTAAAGTTTGGTACGTGAGCGTACACTGGCGGAAAGGACCAACGGATTTCCCAGTTTGTTGTGATCACATGACACTACTGAAGCTCCGTCGCTAAGCTGTCCGAAAGTAGGCCTGTCATTGGCCAGAATTTTGTTTCAAATATCTCAATGTACGGAATGCCTATACACAGACGGACGACTGCTTATTGAGTTGCTCGCGGTGGTCGTTAAACCTCCAATAAAAAAAATCATAAACACTGTTTTTCTATGATGATTAGGGTAAATATGCCGTAGAAGTAGTGACGTCACGAAATGGCGGCTGGGCATAGACACACGTTCTTTACATGTTAGCTAACGTTAGTTTTATCGTTGGCGGCTGTCGATAGTCCTGTGAAATGGATTTCTTAAGGTGAAACTGAATATATTAGATATGGTTTTATGTTTTACAGCCTACTGAAATCACTAGACTGTCAAAAAACCAGTGTTCATTTTATAGATTTCAGAGAAACAAATGGAAACATGGTGAAATACTGTGAGGTTTCTCGCCAGTGTGAATCAACGTGTGCTCTTACAAAATTACAACCTGGCTGGGCATTTTACCCGTCTTTACTACAAACATGAAACTAGCCACAAAAGTTTTAAAGGGCCGTATAAAAATTGCGTTTTCGACCGCTTCCTGGCCACGTCCACAGAGGTTGGTTAACCGGATCACATAAAAGTTTCCGTAATTTCGCACTTTCTGAATTACGATATTTAATGTAAATTTTTTTATAATCTATCAATCAACAAAAGAATTACACGGTTTATTAACCGAATCTCAACAAATTCTTTGCGGCCATGTGCGAACGCACGAAACTTCTCGGGGTTGATATACCCAGTCCCACAGACAGGTTTCCTGCGGTAGCGAATGACCGCAGAATTTCTGTAGAGTTGTAGTTTGTAGAAGCTAAAAATCTGCCGATTGGGCTACAAAATCTTGACATTTTGTTTTTTCGGTATTCCCCGACGGGTTATCTGCGTTTTTACGTGCCCGCAGTGGCATTTCATATTTTCGGCATTAACCCCTCCACACACACACCCCGAACAGGTTTCCTGCGTTGCACATGCCCGCAAAAAATTTGTTGAGTTGTAATTTATATACTCTGAAATTCTTCCGTTGAGTTGTGGATTATAAATATTTTTTTTAAAGAATTACATTAAATATCGCAATTAAGAAAATACGATATTACGGAAACTTTATGTAACTCAGGCGACCAACCCCTGAGAACGTGGCCACGAAGCGGTCAATAACTCAATTTTTATGTGGCCCCTTAAAATTTTTGTGGCCAGTTTTGCGCTTTGTCTTTGGCACGAGAATCATGTAAATGTCTAAATTTCTTATTGATAATGAAATACTAAAAAAAAGGTTTTGTCAACAATAGTTGCTTAACTAGTGGGAAATATAGCCACACGATATCTATTTATTTTTTTTTTTTTTTTTTTTTTTTGGTTGGAGGTTTAACGACCACCGTGAGCAACTCAATGGGCTATAAGCAGTCGCCCGTCCCTAATTTAGGGTCACTGGTTCCAGGGAAGGGAGAGAGCCAGTGCCGTAAGACAAACACAACATCGCCGCCCCGTTGGCGCAGTGGTCTAAGCGATGGCCTCTGATCATTCGTCCGAACGGGGTCCGGGTTCGAATCCCGGTGAGGCATGGATGTTGTGTTTGTCTTACGGCACTGGCTCTCTCCCTTCCCTGGAACCAGTGACCCTAAATTAGGGACGGGCGACTGCTTATAGCCCATTGAGTTGCTCACGGTGGTCGTTAAACCTCCAATCAAAAAAAAAACACAACATCCATGCCTCACCGGGATTCGAACCCGGACCCCGTTCGGATAAATGATCAGAGGCCATCGCTTAGACCACTGCGCCACCGGGGCGGCGATATCTATTTATTCAGAACAGTTTTATGGCACTTAAATTGCAACGTGTCCAGTAGTCCGTACGCGATGCTATATATCTTATCTTTCATGAAAGCATGAATTTTTTTTGATTGGAGGTTTAACGACCACCGTGAGCAACTCAATGGGCTATAAGCAGTCGCCCGTCCCTAATTTAGGGTCACTGGTTCCAGGGAAGGAGAGAGCCAGTGCCGTAAGACAAACACAACATCCATGCCTCACCGGGATTCGAACCCGGACCCCTTCCGGACGAATGATCAAAGCATGAATTTGAACACGCCGCCCTGGTAGCGCAGTGGTCTAAGCGATGACCTCTGATATTTCGTCCGAAAGGAGGTCCGGGTTCGAATCCCGGTGAGGCACGGATGTTGTGTTTCTCTTACGGCACTGGCTCTCTCACTTCCCTGGAACCAGTGACCCTAAATTAGGGACGGGGGCCCGTTGAGTTGCTCACGGTGGTCGTTAAACCTCCAATTAAAAAAAAAAATAATAATTAAACAGGTATTTCCTGGCTGTGCGGTTCATAATATAATGACAGGGAGGTTAGAAGTAGAAGGAGGTGGCAACAGCCCCTCTCCCTGTGCTTCTGGCGTGACGTTACTTTTTATCAGCTGACTACGCCAATGCGCCCAACCTAAAAATCTCCTGTATATCTCTATGGGGAAATCGCGATTTTGAACTGGTTTTTCGGACCCTTACTCTGCCCATACAGGCATGAAAAAAATTGAGGTTGAAATATATATTCCCATAATAAAAAATTTTCAGAAAAAACAGGAAAATATGTGTCGGTATTTCTTCAAAAAATTGAACAAAATAATGATGTTTTGAGCGGAAGTGCATAGTGCGCATGGTTACTTACTGCCCATGTGCAAGTAACCATGTTTAAAATATAACCAAAAGCCTAATACTAAGAAATAAGAAGTCCGAAATATCCTTCTTTCCATCCTTTTTTTGCATGCGCTAAGCAAAACTGCTTAAGCCACAGGAAGTGACGTCCCGTTCCCGAACTCTCGCAGCGCAGACTCCCACCACCCAGGGCCAAACTACATTCTAGCTATAGACTCTAGCCGGCACTGCACCACCTCAGAGAGAGAACAGAAACAGCTGATCTGTTTTGGCTTCACTCAAAACGGGTCCCTTCACTTCCTCTTCTTCTAACCTCCTTGTATAATGACTGGATGTGAGAAGACTTTACAGCATTTTAACCACGTTGAATTAGCTTTAAATTGTCAGGAAAAAATGGAGAAATTACAAAATATGAGCACATTTCACCAATCACGTTGAAACGCTATGGGAATCAACATACATATGTTTATGCCCAGTTCCGGTTTCTTTCAGACATTTGTTTATGACAGTTGCGGTCACAGAGAATGGAGAGACAGAGCGTGCACAAGCCAGAGTTATGGAAATTGGTGGGCGGGGAAAAAAGAACGATAGCAGAGCACGGTCGGCCCTTTATGGAACTAAACCCCACGTGCTCTCTGACGTAACGTCTTTACTGTTTTTTTTTTTTTTAATTGGAGGTTTAACGACCACCGTGAGCAACTCAATGGGCTATAAGCAGTCGCCCGTCCCTAATTTAGTGTCACTGGTTCCAGGGAAGGGAGAGAGCCAGTGCCGTAAGACAAACACAACATCCATGCCTGACCGGGATTCGAACCCTGACCCCTTACGGACGAATGATCAGAGGCCAACGCCTTAGACCACTGCGCCACCGGGGCGGCCGTCTTTACTGTAACGCTCATAATTCGAAATTGGTTACTTTGCTTGTTATTACTACCGTTACCACTGTGTGATTCTGTGATTATAACAACGCTTTTCGTTATTTCGTAGAAGTTATTTTTGGCGGATAATTATTTCATCTTTTATATGTAGGAAATCTTTGTCTATTTTTTAACTGTTAAAAATCGATATAAGTAAAATTTATATCAGAGTAGAGCCCTTACTGTATTTTGTTTTTCGTAATTCCATTTGATCCTTCGGGCAGATGTTTACAGATGTTTGATTCGTGATACAATTATGTCAGTTTGTTACTTTTTATTTGCCATTGCTTTGATATTTTTCCGTTGTTTATTTTCAAATTCCAGCAGTAGTATGTTGCGTTGACGAAAGTCTGCATTTTGAGAACGAAAGCTGCTACAGATTTATTAAGTTTCTTTTAAGTCAGAGTTAGTACTTTATTTCTCAGTATAATTCCCGACTGCAAAATGCTGTTCTTACGATTAAGAATATACGCCTAATTCCGTTACACCTACCGCAAAATTCCTCGGTCAATCACGCTACAGTGAACCTAACCAACTCGGGAAGTAAGGAAAATGGCGGCTCTCGCAGGTGAGGAAAGTCGGGAGAGACATTTGTAAACAAGTGGGAGAAGCGTAGTTGGCAGCCCCGGTGGCGCAGTGGTCTAAGGCGTTGGCCTCTGGTCATTCGTCCGACAGGGGTCCGGGTTCGAATCCCGGTGAGGCATGGATGTTGTGTTTGTCTTACGGCACTGGCTCTCTCCCTTCCCTGGAACCAGTGACCCCAAATTAGGGACGGGAGACTGCTTATAGCCCATTGAGTTGCTCACGGTGGTCGTTAAACCTCCAATCAAAAAAAAAAAATAAAAAAAAGAAGCGTAGTTGTGACGTCACTTTTAGTTCTCATTAACAGGCCGTGGGGCCGCCAACGTCTATGTGAGTTTAACATTATGCTGTTGCCGTCGGACAAAGTGGAGAATTTCCTTTACGATCTTCTAGAGTGACACTCTGTACCTCTCTTCTCTGTGGTTGCGGTTCTTTTCTTTCGATTTCGTTAAACATGGCGTCGTTTTAAGGATCACTTTTTGTGCATGACTTGTTACAAGGTATTCAACGTTCTTTATTATGGTGCGCAGCAGAGACATTTACCAGTATACGAGTACACTTCATTCACTGTGCTACAACGGACACCAAATTGCAAGCCATTTGAAGGCATTTAGCCAAGTCTACTGTATTTACCTGTGATCAGGTTTTAGTTTCTTTCTAGTAAAATGGAAACATCTGTTTGGTAGAGTTATGTAGATTAAAAAAAAAAAATGTGAAATATAAGTGATAGACCATTCATATTACAAGTTTACGGTGGAATTTTTCTGTTTTTAAAATCTTAAAATTATGGAATCGGGCTTTGATGCAAAGAGGGGGAAACTTCAGCTTTACTTGGCAAATTTTTTTGAGGTACCAACTACCAAACTTCTTAGCATGCCACAAAGTAATAAAGATATAATTCATTGTTTCACCGGATTCTGAGGGTTTTTTTTAAATTCGTCCTGTATATAAGTGATAGACCATTCATATTACAAGTTTACGGTGGAATTTTTCTGTTTTTAAAATCTTAAAATTATGGAATCGGGCTTTGATGCAAAGAGGGGAAACTTCAGCTTTACTTGGCAAATTTTTTTGAGGTACCAACTACCAAACTTCTTAGCATGCCACAAAGTAATAAAGATATAATTCATTGTTTCACCGGATTCTGAGGGGTTTTTTTTTAATTCGTCCTGCCAATAACGTTCTGTGAATTTTTTTTTTTTTTATCCGTTTCTCCAGAGTGTTCACAAAATGTTCCTGAATAAATTGAGCAATGTAGATCTACAGCAGTTTGCTTGCAGATTCTAGTTTTCTATGAACAAATTCCAGCACCTTACAAGCAGAAAAAAGGGAGTATTTTCTTTAATGAAATAACATCAACTTTCCCCTGTATTCTAAAATCTGCAAATTTTTTCAGTCATTTTGGAAATATGCTTTCAAATAGTGCATGGTATCAGTTATGTTTTTTCTGCTACATGCTTGAATGAATGAGATACTTTAAAGCATTTATGTTTCTGTAAGTTCCTGATAGGAAACATGATTTTTATTATATGTGCAGAAAACACAATTTAAATGAAAGGTTCATGCTTTGTTCAGTTAATGACTGAATAACGTCAAGATTATCAAACTGGTAAATTATTGAACTGGCTGTCTTCTGAGTACATAAAAATTGTGTGTTTGTCACTATGGAGTCGGTGCTGCAACATTCATTAGAAGTTACTCAAGAATTGATTGTAAAGGAAATAAAAAAAGAAATCGATACTTCACCACACAATGTTGCTGATACAAGTAAAAATATTTGGGAGTGTGAAATATGCTTCCAGAAATTTAAAGCAGAACCAGGCTTTGCAAAACATTCACAGCTTCGTAGAAGTGATAAATCTTTCCAGTGTGAGGTATGTTTTAAAAAATTCACACAGAAAGATTGTCCCTTAAGCGATCTGAAAGTCCATGCAGGGGAACACACTTATGATTCTGATGTATGTTCCAAGCAGTTGAATAAAGAGTGCAACTTTTCGAGGCATAAACTCCTTCACTTAGATGAGAAGCCTTACCAGTGTGTTCAATGTTGCAAGCAATTCAAAGAAAAAGATAACTTTTCAAAACATATGCTTATTCACATAGGTGAAAAGCCTCATAAATGTGATATATGCTGCAAGCAATTTGCTTGGAAGAGTGACCATTCAAGGCACATGCTCATTCACACAGGTGAAAAGCCTCACAAATGTGATGTGTGCTGCAAGCAATTTACTCGGAAGAGTACTCTTTCAAGGCATGCACATGTTCACACAGGGGAAAAGCCTCACCAGTGTGATGTGTGCAGCAAACATTTTGCGTGGAAAACTAATCTTTTAGATCATATGCTTGTGCACACGCGTGAAAGGCATCACCAGTGTGATGTGTGCTCTAAAGAATTTGCTCAGAAAAAAAAATCTTTTAAAGCATATGCTCCTTCATACAGGTGAGAAGCCTCACCAATGTGATGTTTGCTACAGAGAATTCATTGAAAAGGGTAATCTTTTGAGGCATATGCTCCTTCACACAGGTGGTGAAAAACCTTACCAGTGTCATGTATGCTGCAGGCAATTTTCTCAGAAGAGTGATCTTTCAAAGCATATGCTCCTTCACACTGGTCAAAAGCCTCACCAATGTGTCGTATGCTCCAAACAATTTGCTCGGAGAAATGATCTCTCAAAGCATATGCTTCTTCATACTGGTGAAAAGCCTCACCAATGTGTTGTATGCTCCAAACAATTTGCCCAGAGAAGTCATGTTTCCATGCATATGCTGCTGCATACAGGTGAAAAGCCTCACCAGTGTGATATATGTGCCAAACAATTTACTCAGAAAAGTCATCTTTCAAAGCACATGCTCCTTCATGCAGATGGATAGCTGCTGCATTATTCCGTTTTGCTTGAAGTAGGCCACACTAGAAAACCAGGGCTTGAAAATTATATTGCCCGGCGTACTTGGGCATGCAACCCCCCCCCCCTACATGCCTGTTGGGACATGTAAAAGGTGTAGCTGTTTACAGAATAAAAAGTTCTAAAAAAAAGGGGTGCATGAAATAATTAACAAGGTGTGTTTTGAGAAATTTGAGGACAAAATAATTGGGTAAATATGTACTTTTGTATCCTAAATTATTTTGCTGCAAATGTTGAAGTATTTCAAAAAAGTGAGACTTATAGATTCTGAAATATGCAATTTCATGACAAATGGTGAAAAAATGTCATCTTTATAGTGCATTTTAAAGATTTTTACCATAATTACTTGCAAGTGTGATGCTGTAAACAGAAGTTGCAGCAGGCCAAACACATCGTTGCGGTGACAAAGTCAAGCTTTGCTCTTTTTGAAATGAAGGTTCATTGTGGCGGCAAATTCACAGGCTGTAGAGTACAAAAGGAGTCGGTTACGAAGTTTCCAGGAGAGTGATCCATTTTGTAGTGCTACGCTACAGAAAATAGATCCACTTTATCCCCAATTTTTTTTTATTGTCTCCTCAACAACACTTTTGTGCAACCATGACTAAAAAAATTACCGACTTAATAGCAGAAGCAAAATTGCACTGGGATACCAAATGAAGTGCAAATCCAAGTCATTAAAGCCAGAACCAAAACTTTAAGTTTCTAACTTCCATTGGTGAGAAATGGAGATCTACTTTAACCCTTTTGTACAAGCAAGAAAGGCATCTCCAAACTTATACCTGGTGTAAGGGAGTCATGTGAAACAATGAAGAAATTGTGGTAAACCTTCCAAATGTGACCCAGACATAGTTTTCTGAAGAGATGATAGATGGCGACACGTTATCGCTACATTGTAAAGCGTTACGTTGTGAAAGTGGCAAAGGAAGTGAATAATATGAATGAAAGGTGGCCCTTAAAAGGACCTTTATGAATGTACATTGTGGCATATGTGTGAAGTATTTATTATGACGGAAGAATAAGTTTTCCTCATGAATATGAAACTGTCTACCTAGCAGAATAAAAGCAAGAAAAGTTTTATCTGCCAGGGAAGAATACCTGATCGCACGAATCAGGACTTCAAAGCAATGTTCTGAGGAAAGATGGCAATTCCGTTGGAATAAATATTCCATAATATGGTCTGTCAAGTACATTTTGTGGTTGCTCTGTGTTAATTTATGTTTCAGGGGACGCCAATTGCTCTCTACTCCTTGTGTATGCGCCCCTGTTATTGGATCAATGAAGTTGAGGGAGTGGTGGACCATTAAATGAGCGTAGCCACAGGTCTGGAGATTGCGATATGCAGCCCACTGGTTTGTCCTAATGGTTGTTCTTGGCTCGACGTGTTTGGTGATGAGGGGCAACAATGTCTCTGCAGATCTGTTATCAGGACAGATCTCCACCCTAAACCGCTTGGTATCTCTTTCAAAGATGCCAAGAATCCAGGTGCCCTCGACGAGGCGAGAGGAAAGGTGAAGTGCTACTGTGGCGCCATCCATCGGAGCTGGCCACTTTTGGAAGGTTAGCCGAAATTGTCAGCATGTGCTTTAAAAACTGAGAAAAAATTCAACTATGTTCTGTAGTGTAGCACCACAATATGTAACTCTTTGCTGATAAGAACATACCTGGTTGTTGTCATAGTATTTTGCCCGTGAACTGGCCGCCGAAGTGAACATTCGTTTCAACGCAGCAGAGTTTGACATCATCACCATAGTGATATATAATTTTAGGCCTGCCGCAGCTGTTGTTCACAGCATTCATACTTGCAGGTAAATACTTGGGGAATGCTGAAACATGCAGCCCTCACTGGCACAGCAAATTTGAGTGTTACTCAGTGTTGCTCGCTAGTGACGTTATAAGAATGCAGTCTCCGGTTGGCTGTGAATGCATTGGTGTGCTTTACTTTGAATAAATACAATTGCTGTGCTTCTGAATTTGAAGTAAAATAGGGAAATGAATCAAAAATAAGTAATAATGAGATGGAAACAAATGTATTATTCCTCCTCTTTTATCTTTCTTTTTTTCTTTCAATTTTTGGTGTGTTCCTGCTTTTATTCAACTTATAATTCTAACAGCGATGTTATTCCTAACAAGATTAAAGTTCTTAAGGCTTTACCCAGATATATTTATTTAATTCTAGTTCCACTTGAAGAATCTTTATTTGATCTTTTTTTCTTCTGAGTTGCTTTGGATTTTTACAGATGTTTCTAGCTCTGGATTTTAGTCAAGGCCTGTTCTCAGTGTATAAAAGGATTATCAAAAGTTTTGTTTACACCTGAAGAATTTAACTTTTGTTGCCAGGTTCCTCATATTAATAACAAAAATCAAAATAGTGTATTATTAGCAAATATTATTATTATTATTATTATTTTGAATGGAGGTTTAACGACCACCGTGAGCAACTCAATGGGCTATAAGCAGTCGCCCGTCCCTAATTTAGGGCCACTGGTTCCATGGAAGAGAGAGAGAGCTAGTGCCGTAAGACAAACACAACATCCATGCCTTATCGGGATTCGAACCCAGACCCTTCCAGACAAATGATAAGCCATCGCTCAGACCACTGCGCCACTGTGGCAGCTTAACAAATCTTAAGCAGTTATTCAAATATGAAGCTTTATATGGAAAGAAAATTAAAACATTGCACTATTAATCTCATAAATACAAGAGACTAATTAAAGAAAGAAAAAAAAAAAAAACAAGTGTCATCAACGAGTTTTCAAAACTAATAAGTGGTGTTTTGAACAACTTAATTACAACAACAACAGAATTACAAATTACACAATGAAAACATTTCAGTTTAATAACTTGCAACAGTGAGGAACCTGGCAACAAAATTTAAATTCTTCAGGTGTAAACAAAACTTTTGATAATTCTTCTGTACATTGAGAGCAGGCCTTGACAAAAATCCAGAGGCCAGAAACGTCTCTAAAAAACCAACGGAACTCAAAGGAAAGGAAGATTAAATGACAATTCTTCAAGTGGAACTAGAATTAAATAGATGTTATTCCTATTGAATTGGAGAAACTTGTCTGTGTTTGCTAACAACAAATACTCTGTTGCCTGAATTTTTGCTAAGAGATTTAGTTATATTTTTTTGTTCTGGTCAAAATGAGCAAACATATGAACAAATTGTGATTAAGTTTGGTAACAGATAAATTGCAAACAAAATATAACTAATTTCTGCAGAAAAATACTTGCACGAAATTGATTTTTTCACTTACCAAGCAGAGCGAAATGTTTACTTTTTAACTCCTGTTAAGTTTTATTCCTCAAGAATTATTAAAGTTACTCCATTGGGTACATTTTATTTTTCTGCTTCATCCCCCCCCCCCCCAAATAAGCTGTGCCTTTCAGTTGAGGTAGTTCACTATACTTAATTGCTTAAAGAACAACATTTAATCAGTGATCATTGTTTAGAAAATTTACAAAGTTGGTAAATTTCGGAAGCAAATTTTTCTACAGTAAATTGTAATCATGGATACTGGATTGAATATGTTTTCAATCAGTATTTATTAAGGAGAATGCCTTTGTGTGAGTATCATAGTAACAACTCTTCACGAAAATTTGACTCCCCATTCAAAATTCCGCGAAATGTTTTTTTCACCGCCATCCAGGTTGCAGAGAACAATTTCAAGTCGAAGTTCTGAAGGGGAGCATATCAGACAGTGAAATATTTATTATGTTTCTAGGAGTCGCAATGGCACACCCGAGCAGGGCCCGATTTAGGTCAGCGGAGGCCCTGTGCACATCCTACATCTGGGGCCCCCTCGTTTAAAATTTTCAGCCAACAGTTGAAAAGAATATTTGCTGATAAATATTTTTTTTTGCAAGCAATTTTTCTCGGAGTAAAACATTAAAATACATACCACATGCTAGTCAACTTTATAGCCATTGTGGCTTGTAATAGACGAGCATTCACACCACTTGTACTTCCCCGCATCCTCAGAGCTTACAGCTGTAACATTAATTACTCTGGAATCTTTCTTTGTTTTATAGTTTCATTTACAAAACAAATAACTATCCTCCCAGAGATATAAATTTAAAATCTCTAGTTTACCATAAATTTAATGGAAATGATGAACCAGTGGTAGCTTAAGCTGTAAGAAGTAATCCCTCACAAAATGTTACAGCTGATAAGCGACAACACACATTGTAGGAAAAATTATTGCAATAGTCCATGTAAATTATTATAACAGTCTTTAAATAAAGTATAGTGGCCATTTGAACTTTTTCTGTATTTTCATTTATGTGAAAATAAACCCTACATAATTATGAATATAGATTCACAAATCTTGTTCTCACAAAACTAATATTAATAAAAATATTTTTGGTAAATTGTACATGTTTTGCTAAAATGTTTCTCATGTATATATACCATATTGCTCTGAAAATAGGCTTCATCCGTGATATGAGATCTCAAGGAAAAACAAACCTTACCTACATGCTATTACAGGAGCGTGATTATAAGTCAACCCCCATTTTTAAATAAACAATTAAAATTGTATGAATAAAAATATTTAAAAAATACTTGATAATTTTTAACTGTTGAGTTGACAGCAGGACATTAAAAAATGGGTTTTTTTTTCTACCTTTTGTGGCTGCAAAATCATCAATTATATCGGCAAAACTTAAATCTGCTGTTACATCATTTTTAATGGACAGTATATGAAGAGCATCAATTCACTCTTCTTTTGAACTTTAATGCTTTGTTCTTTTCAGAACCGTAAATGAGCGTTCGTTTTAACAGTTGGAAATTGGTATTGATAAAAAAATCCGGAGCCATGTGTCAACAATGGGAAAAATATGAACTAAATTCAAGTCCCTTAACTTCCCAAGGTAAGCGAAGGGGATCTGTGCTCTCAGTGAATGAATTGTTTCATCAGGATTCGAAACTGAAGGAACTCTAGCAAATGATCATATGTAAAGGATTTTAAGAAGGGAATGTCTGACCCCAGGTCTTAAACAACCCATAGAAATAGGAAGCTAGGAGATTTGGGCTAGAGTGCCCGATAGGAAAGTGACACGGAAGCAAGGTAGAAAGGGGGAGGAAGACGCCCTTATTTATTACCAGGGGGCAGCACTCGGGGTCCGACGGCTTAACGTGCCCATCCGACGCACGGCGGATGTTTAGTGGATCGAATCTGAGGTCTTCTCCATGGCAGTCACGAACGTTGTCCACTAGGGACCCCACGGCCCACTCTTCAGCAAAGTCTTCAAGTTCATTTGAACACTGCTTTTGCAGCAATTCAGCTGCTTCCATCACATCACTTAGGTCATTCTTCTAGACAAATCTAAATCTATAGTCTAATTCCTCATATGACTTCTTTCTGGTTTGCAACTGTGAAACAAGATTGCCACATATTACCTAAAAACTTTGAGTGATGAAGGAATCTCGATTATTAAAAACGTCTGGAGTTGATAAATCATCTAGAAGTCGGTTCTTGAGTATTTTCTTTCTTCTTGGGGATTCATAATCCATTTGTCACCCTAACAACTGGTTGGATTCTTTCTCGAACAGCTAAAAAAAATTTCTCTCGAAATTCAGGATGAAGTCAATAATTGACTCATATAAAACTGACGATAAATTGCCCATGGAAGGTTGAAAGGGAAGTGCTCACTTTGTTGATTCGTTGCAATATTGTCCCAGATAATCGTTAACAAAGCAGTCTCTTTTCTCATTAATTTGGCATGAAGAGACTTAAAAATATATTTGGTTTTTGGAGGTAGTTTGGAGGCCCCAAATTCTGAGGCCCTGTGCACGTGCACAAATACGGCCCTGCACCCAAGGCCACATATTTGACCTTGAATGTGTGTCTGCTTCCAGTGGCACATGCATTAAAATGTTTTTATCAGGTATGCATCAGTGGTAGCAGTCTTGGGTTGTCACAAGTGTATGCCACTCTCACAAAGTATGTAGTGCTTCACTGCTGGCCTCGAGTTTGGGTAAATTATTTTATCTACAGTACATAAAAACATTATACAGAGTGTGTTGGTTAAATTCAATTTTCTTTGCATTCCTTCAGAAAGAGTAAATTTTTGACTGCAGCTAGAGCTATGGAAACAGTTAAGAAAAAATCCAGAGAAGCACTTAATGGAAGGACGATTAACATAGTTTATGAAGAGAGTACAGGGATCGCATTCGTCCTAAAATTCCTAAAATTCCTAATATTTTGTGACCCTCCTTAAATTCCTAAAATTAGACCTAAAATTTGCTATTCATCCTAAAATTTTCGTAAGCTTATTTTTATTAAAAACAACCGTTATTAACGCCAATAAATTTACCATTACGGTAAGGTAAAAAAGACCTGTTATTGTAGAAACACAGCCTATATGCTGTGCTGCTGAAGGGAGGGAAAAATGACGCCATCGAGATGCACTTGCTTCGGGGCGGGCGTTCCATTTTTTTGCCTTCGAACAGTTTTCGAGAGTAACAAGAGATCTAAGGGAAAAGGGGAGGGGTCATTTTCACCCCTGGTTTGCGCTTTGCAGACGAACTCCGTGGCACGCAGAAGATCGTACTTTATTTTTGTACATGCCTTGTGGAACCTCCTCTTTCTGCTGATGTTTTGTTATTGTAAACCGCAGGTGGGTGGAAGCAAAGAGGAAACATGTGGTCTTTTTCCGTAACCTCCGGTAATGACGATGGGATGGTAGCTGAGTTATCTTGGCAGGCAGTAGAGCACGTGATCATTGACCTTCGATCATGCGTCGGCGACAGCGACCTTCGATGCGCAATATATCTCGGCTCCGACTCGCTTTGACTGAACTTGCGTGAGATGCGTATGATAGTTTCTGGTTTTACGTCTTTTATGGTGTTCTCTGTGCAGGTTCAGTTCTCTAGTGGTGACCTGCTTTTTTTTTTTTTCATATCTTCTGACATCCTCGCAGCCAAATTTCGGGAAGTTGTCTGGTTTTGCAATATTGGAACGTGTTTTTGTACTTCCCTTTCATTTTCTGGTTAGTAATACAAGTGTTTAAGATGCCTAAATCCAAAACGAAATTTCAAGATGCGTGGCTCGCCAAAGAATTGGACGGAGTGAAGTTGAAAGAATGGTGTTCTGCAACTGAAACAATATTTTCTGCTAAGTGTATATTGTGTTCAGAAATTTTCAATATTTCTAATAGTGGCTTTTCACAAGTAAAAGCGCATCATAAAGGAAAAAAAAGTTCCCATAACAAGAAATTCCCATAACAATAAATTTGTTAAATAGTGTTCGTGATTCACATAAATTTTATAAAGAGTATGTTGATAAGCTGAAGGAAGAACAATCAAAAAAGGTAAAAGAAAGGAAGCAGAAAGAGAGGGAAAATAAGGAAAAGCAGCTAGAGAAAAAAAGAAAAGCTGAGTTTGATGACAAAATAAAAGAAAATGATGCAGAAATAAATAGGCTTAAAAAAGATAAAGAAGCCTCCCTAGCAGTAATTCAAGAGGGAACAGAAAGAATGCGAAAAGCTGTAGAAAAACAA
Organism: Macrothele yani; assembly: GCA_039090855.1. NCBI lineage: Eukaryota > Metazoa > Arthropoda > Arachnida > Araneae > Macrothelidae > Macrothele > Macrothele yani. The sequence goes on from CM077009.1 coordinate 151,428,642, forward strand.
AATACTGTTGAAATAGCAGTTGCCTCTAACTTGATCATACAATGTTCAGCTGAAATAAAGAAAACAAAGTAAATTAGTTGTGGTGGAAGCAGAAAAAGATAGGCGTATCAGGAAAAGGTTAAAACAATAATATGAAAAAAGTAATTCAGTGAACAATTGTACATAGTTCTTGGTTTTCAATTACCTTTTTAGGATATTATAATTTAATGTGAAACCTGAAAACTTTCTGTGAAAATCGTGAATTGCTTCTGGTTAAACAGCATATTAATGTTCAAAGTGAAACTTGAATGTGGTAAATATACTTGAATATGATAATAACACGTGAAAAGATAAGAACTGAACATTAGAAGTAAATCATACTTAAACTTTAGACATTAGACGTTATGCAAAAAATTTGGGTGTGAACTTCGACCATATATACTAATGGACTGCGCATTGGCAATAGCTGCATCAAAGCCGCCATGGCTCAAACATTGGGCACGTCATCATCAGACTCCAAATTTCGTGTAAAAATGCTGTTATGATTACTAATTTACATTGCAGAACTTCAGTGTTTTCGGTGTATTATGTGAATGCGCCTCATATATAATGAAAACTCTTCAGGTAAGTTTACTTATGAGCTATATACATGCATGAACGGGTTGTTTACATTTTGTGATTTATAATGTGATGAACATTTGCGAAGAATTTGGAACATGCATTCCATTTTTTTTTCTTAAGTTACTGTATTTTTATATCAATAGCTGCAAGTTTCTGGTTAAGTAATTGAACTTTATTGACTTAGGTATTTAATTCGTTTCTTACCCATGAAAAATCATAGAACTTTCTTTACTATATCGCTCAGAGCAACCATAAGCACAGCAGGTGTAACCCATCTTTTTGACTGTTGTCATGTGATTTTATGTTGGAGCCAGAAATTTTGATGTCATGCGCAGTCTATCAGTATATATGGTTGAAGGGTGTGAAGCAAACTCTTTACAATGTATACAAAGTTGTTTTACTAGATGTATACAAATATACATCTAGTTTTTATTGAAATACAATCCTAAAATTTTCCTAAAATTTTTCTAAAAATTCCTAAAATTCCTAAAATTCCAACCTAAAATTTTCCAGAAGTATGCTATGATCCCTGAGAGTATTATGAACTGAGATTTTTCTGTGTTCATGTATTTCAAAGGTATTACTGCACTGCTTACAATGTTTGCATACATAGAATGCATATGAAGCATATATTTTTTGTGGCTAGGGGGTTGCGGGTAATTGTGGCACAATCATTCACTGCAGTAAAACTCAGATTATACAGATTGAATCTTAAATGATATGCCCGGCCCTTACCGAGTACAATTCAGAAACAGGTTTAAAAAAAAAAAAAATCTATTGATGAAAGAGAAGTGAAAGAAATGGTATATACAGTCAAACTCCTATTTAATGGACTGCGATTTAACAAATTCCGCGATTTTACGTGCATTTTTTTTTTATGGTCAGGACAGAACCACATTGAAATTAATGCTTGACATTTCCCCGATTTAATGAATATGTTTCTTCAATTTACCAAACAGTTTTTATTTTTTTTTACCACCAAACTATGTTAACCAGCATTTTCATGTTAAAAGTTAACTAGAAAGAGAATTTTATGCATGCAGCAGTTAACCAGCGTTTCACAGAACACCATCTGCGATACATCTTGATGGAATCATTTCCTCCGACTATCAAGCGTAAGCTTCTTACAGTGGGAAGCAAATGAGCAACAAATACCAAAGGAGTGCAACGTTTTCTTTCATGGGTGGGAAGCAGGAAAAAGAAAGTCTGCAAGGGGGAGGAAATCTAGAGTACTGTGGGGATTCTCGTTTTCAGCTACACACAGAACGATAGCTTTCTTTGAAGTCGGGGTACACACATTGAACGTACCTATTCCTGAACCCCTGGAATTCTTCCCCAAATTGTGTTTCTTCTTTTCTTCTCAGTGCTAAACCTACAGATTAAATTAAACAGCATAACTCTTTTACAGATAAAGTTTTGATGAACATAGATAGAACTAGAAAAGTTAGAAGTGAAATTTACTGATCACTGTAGTTTGCAAAACTGCATTTTGTGAAAGCATTGAAAAAAAAAAAAAAGAATAACTGCAGCAAAAAAAAATAAATAAATAAAGCAGAAAATATTTTCAATCAGTGAAAAAAAATATTTTGTCGCAGCTTGATGCGAACCCAGGATCACAAACTGCTGTAGCAGAGAAACTCAGAATTTCCAAGTTAACCTTGTGTACCGTAGCAAAAAATAGAAAAGAAATTTAAAGTTGTGCATTAAAGCGTGGGGAATTTTCCAGTAAGAGGAAATCTGTGTGAAAGCATTGCACCTGAGTTGGAAGACGCTCTTGTCACTTGGTTCCAACAAACACGGGCTGGTAATTTGCCTATTAATGGATCACTTCTGAACGGAAAGGCAGTTCATCATGCCCAGCGACTCCAAATAAAGGTATAATTCACCGCATCAAATGGATGGATTGTTGGTTGTTTTAAGCAAAGGCATAACAGTGTATAGAGCTCTATCCGGAAAAAGCAAAAGTGTTGATTTCGTGACGACACAAACGTGAAAAAATTAACAGCTGTCACAAATTATTGGAGGGTGCATGCCGTGTGACATTTTTAATGCTGATGAAACTGGACTGGCCGCCCCGGTGGCGCAGTGGTCTAAGCGATGGCCTCTGATCATTCGTCCGGAAGGGGTCCGGGTTCGAATCCCGGTGAGGCATGGATGTTGTGTTTGTCTTACGGCACTGGCTCTCTCCCTTCCCTGGAACCAGTGACCCTAAATTAGGGACGGGCGACTGCTTATAGCCCATTGAGTTGCTCACGGTGGTCGTTAAACCTCCAATCAAAAAAAAAAAAAAAAAAAGAAACTGGACTGTTTTATAACCTGCAGCCAGATAAAACATTGTGTTTTTGAAATGACACCTGCCATGGAAGAAAGAATCACTGTTCTTCTAGCTGCCAATGCAGACGGGTCAGAAATCCGTTATAGGCAAATATGCTAAACCACGCTGCTTCAAATATGTGAAATCTCTGCCCACCAAATATGAAGCAAATAAAAATTCGCGGGTCGCCACAGCTTTATTCAAAAATTACGTACAAGCCTTGAATACTCAGATGTCGGCAAAAAAAGAAAAGTCCTCTTATTCATTGATCAGTGTTTTTTTTGTTTTGTTTATTGGAGGTTTAATGACCACCATGAGCAACTCAATGGGCTATAAGCATTCGCCCATCCCTAATTTAGAGCCACTGGTGCCAGGGCCTTAAGACAAACATAACATCCATGCCTTACCGGGATTCAAACCCAGACCCCTTTCGGACAAATGATCAGAGGCCATCGCTTAGACCACTGCGCCAACAGGGCGGCTAGCAGTGGCACATCCTCAGGTAAGCAATCTGGAAAATGTTCAAGTCATTTTTTTCACCAGCAAATTGTGCTAGTGAATTGTAACCGCTGTATCTGGGTGTATTAGGTCTTTTAAAGCCCATTATCGAAAGTTTCTCATGTAAAAAGTACTTTCTGTTATAGATGCAAAGGATGATGCATCTAAAGTTCAAGTTATCATTCTCGATGCAATGTATTTTGTGCGACAGTCGTGGAATGCAGTTACGACAGATACCATTAACAACTGCTTTAATAAAGCAGGTTTCTCAGGTTGTGAACAAGAAGAAGAAAGTAGGTCCAATACCGAAAATCCTGCTGATAATTTTGCGGATGACGAATTTGCAGAATGGAATGAAATTGTGTTGTCCAATTATGTTGATTGTGATTCAAATGTGCATACTTGCCAAATGTGATCCCTTGATGATGTTCTGGATAAACAGATTGGACTAAATGCATCATATTCTGATGAAGAAGATGAAGCAGAACTGAAAGTTGCTTTAATGGTGATGCTAATGGGATAGAATGTGTTAAAAACTACTTGATGTGCATCGATATTAATGATGTTGTTTTTCATGCACTTCACAAAACTGAAGCTAAACATTCAGAAAAAAATAAGTAGTAATCTTCCATAAAGCATTTCTTTTCTACAGTGTAAAAAGGTAATCAACGCATATTTTGTTTTTTCGAGTTAATTAGTACTAATTGATGTTCTGATTCATGCAATTTATAATACTGAAGTCGTTATTTAAGAAGCTAAATGCTTGGAAAAATGAACTATCATATTTTTCTAGCAATTTTAAAGTACGCTTAAATTTTGATGCTACATATTGAAGTCTGATATCTAAGAATTATGTATTTAATATGCAAAGTAAAGGTCTACTTATTATAACCTTTTTGATAATAAATTTCGTAATTAAAAGTACTATACATAATTTAAATTTCACTAAAAGAAAGAGAACGTAGCTTCTTACGCATTCTGTTAATGAACATGACCTTAATTTTAATACTTCATTTGGAAGGCTGGTGGCATAGTGGCCTAAGCAATGGCTTCTGATCATTCATCCGAAAGGAGTATGAGTTCGAATCCCTGTGAGGCATGGATGTTGTGTTTGTCTTATGGCACTGGCTCTCTTCCTTCCCTGGAAGCAGTGACCTTAAATTAGGGATGGGTGACTGCTTATAACCCATTGAGTTGCTCACAGTTGTCATTAAACCTCCAATCAAAAAGAAAAAAAAAATTGGAGAGTGTCCTCAAAGAGAAGGCAGCCAGTCAAATATGGTGACTGCAAGATGTATGCAGTATTTGATCAGTATTAAATCCTAAGATGTATGCAGTATTTGATTGGCAATCTTAGCGTTGAAAGGAAAAATTACTATAGTACGGATAACATTCTTAGCTGCTGTTAGATTGTTGCTGAGGTTCGGTTGACTTGTTTTGGGATATTTTTGCATTCATTCTGGAATTAGAGAATAGTATAATGGAGAATTTTGTGAAGAAGAACAATTCTTATTGTTGCGTCATGCAGTGTCATTCCCAAGGTTCCAGCTATGTTTTTCACAAGTTAGTATAAACGTTTATACCTTGCATTTGAAATCCTTCCAGTGAAATGCTACTAACCTAGTAACGTGTTTGAATTAATAATAAACAAGACAACATGGTTTTATTGCATAGTTATAATTAAAAATTCCGTATTTCTACATGCTCTTGAAAACAAGCAGTTGTTGTCATCCATATAAATTTAAACTCCATTAAGGAACAAGATTTGCAATGTTCTATCAACAGTCACAGTTCAAAAACACTGTTTAAGAACAGAATGATGATCAACAATTTCCAATTGAAAAAAATACTGTTTTAGGAACAGAATGGTGTAGCAGAGTGGTGTGTCCGGTGAAGGAGGCACCAAAATGTGACATCCCCAGTGCCACACTAATTCTTGCTACACCCCTGTCAGTATTACTATATCACTTGTCTGAAAATGTAAAAATTACCTGTTACAGCAAAGCATTACTGCTACACAGTGCTTACACGTCCCACTTCTGCCTGTTTTACGAGAGCACTCTAAAGACTACACAAATTTCACAATTATTTCTGTCTAAAACACTGTTGATCAAATGAGGCCCCGACGTTATTGCGGTGGATTGAATGCCGTGTAAAACTAGGTGGATTTATTTTCTATCTTCCTTCTTAATTCTATGTGAAATTGTATGACCTGCATTAAGAATCTTCTTTGATGCATCGTGAATTTTTTGTAGTGTCCACAAATTTCATTATCTCAAGGATTAAGAGTGTTAAACCAGCCATTCCTACATACGACTTTACGGAAACACATGCAGCCTTATTGAGTGAGGCTAAATTCATGCATAGCAGGAATTTAGCCCACAGACTAGATTCACGCTCATTCTGTGATTGGTCCAAACAATTGGAAACAAGTGGTCTTCTTCGGGAAAGGATTAGATGATTGACGCCTTTCTATCTAGCTCCCCAGAAAATTCTCTTGCGCTTTCAATTTATATTGTCATTAGATAGCGTTGTGTTCTATTCTGTATGTCGACTTTACTGGTTTTGGTCTCCTGTAATAAATGTTTACAACTAGCGTCTGGCGGCAGGCTAGGGATCCAGCCAAGTAGTTCCCACCAACTGGCGAGGCATCTCAAAAGCTCTGAATTTGCTGTGAAACAGCAGCACGTTAATGTAGGTTAACACTACTGTCTCTTTCATAGCATAAAATTTAGATACAAAATAAAGGTTTGTACTGAATTATGACAGAAATTAATCAGTTTCTTTTCACAACCGAAATGTAGTCGATTTTTTTTACACATGGCAACATTATTGTTAATCTCCACTTCACATACGAACCTCAAAATGTTAAGCATTTTGAAAAATTCTTATAGAAATTATACCTGAAATTTACTTAGAAAGTTGCTAAAATTTCAGGATGCAGCCTGTATATCTTGACTTTTACTGCAGTGAATTTACATTTTTGTTTAGAACACTGAACAGGTTTTTTTTTTTTTCAGAACACATTTATTTCCCAAAATTGCCACCTCGGTGGCTAAGTGGTCTGAGCGATAGCCTCTGATAATTCGTCCAAAAGCAGTACGGGTTCGAATCCCGGTGAGGCGTGCATGTTGTGTTTGTCTTACGTCACTGGCTCTCTCTTTTCCCTGGAACCAGTGACCCTGAATTATGAATGGGTGACTGGTTTATAGCCTATTGAGTTGCTCGTGGTGGTTGTTAAACCTCCAATAAAAAAAAATTCCCAAGATTCACAAACAATTTTTGAAGAAAATAGTTTAGTAAATCTGTACTTGAATGTAGCATTTCTCAGAACATTACAGAAAAATAAAGAGGAATCCATCATTACACCACCCGAACTTTTGAAAAATTTGACACCAAAATAATTCGTTAACAGTATAAATTACACTAAATTATAGGTTTTACAAAGTAAAATTTATAGTGTATCAAGTCCAGGAATAGCCATGACATCAATTATTACCAAATGTAGAACAGGTTCTCAAAAATATCATGCAATGAGATTTACAGACTTGTATTGCTTTAAGAACTGAATTTAATTGGTACAGGTGGGGGTGACAAAGTACTCTTCATGAATGTAATTTCAATGTCAACAGTTAGTGCATTCTAGAAAATTGGAGTCTTGCTGGGAACAGGAGGAATTTTCTTCCCAGCAATGCAAATTTATCCTAGAAATGCTCTTCTTTCTCTGAAAATCCTGTTTAGAACACTCTTTGGATAATATTCTAATAAACTAAGGTCATCAAATTTTTGAGAATGAAATTTAGGACAAAATGACATGTCCTCAATTTAAATGCAAAATTCAGGACAATTTTTTTTTTTTCAAAATAAGTGCAATTGAGGACAATGTCTGACACATTATGGTTAAGTTGAAGATTAGCAAAGAATGTTATGAACTGTACCATAATTGTCCAGTTTCATGGTAAAACATACAATGAATCTGAAGGATGATATTCATGTGAATTGAAGACTGACACATTATGGTAAAGCCGAAGATTAGCAAAGAAAGTTATGAACTGTACCATAATTTTCCAGTTTCATGGTAAAACATGCGATAAATCTGAAGGATGAGATTCATGTGAAATGAGAACTGAAACATTATGGTAAAGTCAAAAATTAGCAAATAATGTTATTGTCCACTTTCATGGGAAGACATACGATGAATCTGAAGGATAATATTCATGTGCAATGAGGACTGATACATTATGGTAAAGCTGAAGATTGGCAAAGAATGTTATGAACTGTACAATAATTGTCCAGTTTCATGGTAAAACATACAATGAATCTGAAGGATAATATTCATGTAAAATGAGGACTGATACATTATGGTAAGGCCGATGATTAGCAAAGAATGTTATGAACTGTACCATAATTGTCCAGTTTCATGGAAAAACATACGATGAATCTGAAGGATGATATTCATGTGCAATGAGGACGGATACATTGTGGTGAAGCTCAAGATTGGTAAAGAATGTTATGAACTGTACCATAATTGTCCAGTTTCATGCGAAAACATAGGATGAATCTGAAGGATGATATTCATGTGAAATGAGGACTGGCGCATTATAGTAAAGCCGAAGATTAGCAAAGAATGTTATGAACTGTACCATAATTGTCCAGTTTCATGGTAAAACATACAATGAATCTGAAGGATAATATTCAAGTAAAATGAGGACTGATACATTATGGTAAAGCCAATGATTAGCAAAGAATGTTATGAACTGTACCATAATTGTCCAGTTTCATGCGAAAACATAGGATGTATCTCAAGGATGATATTCATGTGAAATGAGGACTGGCGCATTATAGTAAAGCCGAAGATTAGCAAAGAATGTTATGAACTGTACCATAATTGTCCAGTTTCATGGTAAAACATACAATGAATCTGAAGGATAATATTCAAGTAAAATGAGGACTGATACATTATGGTAAAGCCGATGATTAGCAAAGAATGTTATTAACTGTACCGTAATTGTCCAGTTTCATGCAAAAACATAGGATGAATCTGAAGGATGATATTCATGTGAAATGAGGACTGGCACATTATAGTAAAGCCAAAGATTAGCAAAGAATGTTATGAACTGTACCATAATTGTCCAGTTTCATGATAAAACATACAATGAATCTGAAGGATAATATTCAAGTAAAATGAGGACTGATACATTATGGTGAAGCCAATGATTAGCAAAGAATGTTATGAACTGTACCATAATTGTCCAGTTTCATGTGAAAACATAGGATGTATCTGAAGGATGATATTCATGTGAAATGAGGACTGGCACATTATTGTAAAGCCGAAGATTAGCAAAGAATGTTATGAACTGTACCATAATTGTTCAATTTCATGGTAAAACATACAATGAATCTGAAGGATGATATTCATGTGAAATGAGAACTGGCACATTATAGTAAAGCCGAAGATTAGCAAAGAATGTTATGAACTGTACCATAATTGTCCAGTTTCATGGTAAAACATATGATGAAGCTGAATGATAATTTTCATGTGAAATAAGTATAAAATAGCAATAAAGTACTATCATGCAGAATATTACTTCTGATAAATTTCAAATGTTACTCATAGTGGGCAGCATATGAAAACAAAACTAAATTTTGATTTTGTACTAATATTTCATTGTGATTCTGTGCAAGAAAAAATATCTGAAACCAGGAAATCACTACACACGGTGCGGGCAGGAGTATTCTGTCCGCTCGGTGTATAGTAATTTTAAAGAATTACTATTTTATAAAATGACTATACACTGTTGACACAGATGAGTAATTGAAGCAAAATATAACTGGGGAAAGGGATGAAATGAATGTTCTTCAGAAACAATTTCAGAATATTACTATAAATGAGAAGGAATATTCCAAGTCCAATAACTTTGCTTGAAGAAACAGTTTAATGGGGAAAAAAAATGTACTGAACAAAAGTAGTAGAACTCTCAGTGGAATGTACCAAATGCAACCAATTTGGCCTCAATTACTTATTTAATGGCAAGAAAGTAGATGCTGAAATAGATGATATTTATTCCCCCATTCTAAAAACATTTCAGTTAAAAAAGAAAAAATAACACCATGATTATTGAGATGACCTTGTTTGATGCTTCGTCTTGTCTCCCATTAATACAGCATGATTTTCAAGAAAAAAATCATCTGCCTCAGAAAATAGTTCGATACATTTGTGAGTCTACTTTCTTGCAATTAAATAAATAATTAATGCAAAATTAAATTTTTACAGATTCAATTGAGTACTGTAACCTATGTACAGCACATTTTTTCCTATTTCAATTATTGTAGAAAATTTTCGAAACTTGTGGACAAAAAATAAGAAATTGAGAACATTTGATGTCCTCAATCAGTTTTTAGAGAATTGAGTACGAAGCATGAAAATTGAGACTGTCCCGATAAAATGATATCTGGTCACCTTATACTAAATACATTCACTTCTGAAGATCCATAAACAGTTTTTAAAAGCATTTCTCACAAGCTTAATTGACAAATTCGAATTTTTACATGACAGATAACACAAGCTGGTCAAGAAATCATATTTCAATAACTAATTCTCACTAATTTCATCCAACACATATTGACATGAACAGCATTTGGTGTAATTGTTGACACAGATGCATAATTGAAACAGAATATAGCTATGAGGCTGAAACAAGCACTCTTCAGAAACAACTCTCCATACTCCACAAACTACAAGTTTTCAGAAAACTTGTCAGAAACTATCATTTCCATTAAATCTGATAAATTGAACATTTTTTCAGATATTACAGACAAACAAATGGGAAAAATTGTATCAAATGTGTAGAACAAACACAATTCTGTGTGAGAAATTGAGCAAACTCAACTAGCGAATTAAACAATGGTCTTGCTGAGGTGAGCAGTTTCTCCTCAGAACAAAATTCCTGGAAATTTGAGGAATTAAAGTAGATCTTAGCTGGAGGAGGATATCCTATAAAGTTTCAAATGTTTTGATTATGAACAGATCCCAAATTGGCTTTTGACAGGTAAGTAATCAAAAGATCTTATAAAAATATGTTGATAGATCTTCATATCAGGATACAAAGTTTTTTAACAACCTTGTGAAACATGTTTTAGGTCTGTTCACACCGGTTAATGTTTTAGTTAACAGTTTTTGAGCTATTCCCAGCAGTTTTTGAACTGAACATGTCTGGCTTAGTTTTACTAAGGATAAGAGGAATTTTATTTCTCAAAATAATTAATAAAAACTTTTATGAGTGAACAATCACTCCCTCTATGGGAAATCACCCCAAAGGACCCAGAATGTATCATGTTGACAGCCCAAGATGCATGTTTTTTTCACAGAAAAGATTCACTTGTGGTGTACATATCAAAACAGAATCCCCCGAGCAATGTCCTAAATAAGAGAAGGGTAAAACTTAGACAGCTAACAGGAAAGATGCTCATGGTTACTGCCAAAAGTCAATGTTGAGGAACCAGGCCCACAACATGTTGCTGACAGTTTCAAACTGTATGCTCCTCTTGCAAAGATATGAGGATTTGTCAGAAACTTCTAATTTATGTAAAATATGAAGACTTTTATGAGCTTTCAGGTATTCCCAGGAAGAAAATCTGTACAACACAAGTCCTTTTTATAAAATTACAACAAATGAATGGGAGAAACTCCGAAATGTTACTCTACACCAACAGTTTTAGATCTTTTTGAGTTAACATGTAAACAAACTTTAGGAGAATCTCACCAACAACTTTGGAACACATTGGAATACTATGTGTAGAAAGGAAACACTAGTTTCCCAAAAAAGCATATATATCACATGACTGTTTTCTGACCTGACAGATGAAAGTGATCTTGACCCGTACTCGAGTCTTGCTGATACATATTCCAAATTAAGTGAGCATACATAGTACACTCACAGATGCTATTACTAGGTAGTATATACAATATATGTAATGACTGTATTTTTTATGTAAGATTACTTTCATCTGGCAAATCAGAGAACAGCTATGTGATATGTATGCTCTTTAAGGAAACTAGTGTTTCCTTTTTGCACATAGTATTCCAAGGTATTCCAAATTTGTTGGTATGATTCTCCTAAAGTTTGTTTACATGTTAACTCAAAGAGATCTGAAACTGTTGGTGTAGAGTAACATTTCAGAGTTTCTCCCATTCATTTCTTGTAATTCTGTAAATAGGACTTGTGTTGTACAGATCTTTTTCCTGGGAATACCTGAGCGTTTATAAGCCTTCATATTTTACATATATCAGAAGTTTCCAACAAATCTTTATCTCTTTGCAAGTGGAGCATACAGTTTGAAACTGTCAGAAACATGTTGTAAGCCTGGGTACTCAACACTGACTTCGGCAGTAACCATGAGCCACTTTCCTATTTGCCATCTGATTTTTACCGTTCTCTTATTTAGGGCATTGCTTGAAGGGATTCTGTTTTGATTTGTACATTACAAGTGCTTCCTTTCTGTGAGAACATGCATGTTGGGCTGTCAGCATGAGACATTCCGGGTCCTTTGGGGTAATTTTCCCTAGAGTGAGTGATTGTTCACTCATAAAAGAGTTTTTACATAATTATTTTGAGAAATAAAATTCCTCTTATCCTTAATAAAACTAAGCCATGCATGTTTAGTCAAACAAACTTCTGGGACAAGCTCAAAAACTGTTAACTAAAACATTAACTGGTGTGAACAGACCCAAAACATGTTTCACAAGGTTGTTAAAAAGCTTTGTGTTCTGATATTAAGATCTATTAACATTTTTATAAGATCTTTTGATAATTCACCTGTCAAAAGCCAATTTGGGGTCTGTTCACAATCAAAACATTAGAAACTTTCTAGGATGTTCTCCAGCTAACATCTACTTTGATTCCTCAAATTTCCACGAATTTTGTTCTGGGGAGGAAGTTTTCACCTCAGCAAGACGATGGCTCAGTTTGCTCAATTTCTCACACAGAATTGTGTTTGCTGTACACATTTGATACAATTTTTCCAGTTCGTTTGTCTGTAATGCCTGAAAAAATATTCAATTTATCAGATTTAATGGAAATGATAGCTTTTGACAAGTTTTGTGAAAACTTATAGTTTGTGGAGTACGGAGAGTTGTTCCTGAAGAATACTCATTTCAGCTTCATAGCAAAATTCTGTTACAATTACGCATCTGTGTCAACAATTACACCAAATGCTGTCCATGTCAATATGTATTGGATAAAATTAGTGAGACTTAGTTATTGAAATAAGATTTCTTGACCAGCTTGTGTGGTGTGCAGTGTGAAATTTCTAATTTGTCTCTTAAGCTTGTGATAAATGCTTTTAAAAACTGTTTATGGATCTTCAGAAGTAAATGTGTTTAGTATCAGGTGACCAGACATCATTTTCTTGGGACAGTCCTCAATTTTCATGCGTCATAGCCAATTCTGTAAAAACTGGTTGAGGACATCAAATGTTCTCAATTTCTTATTTTTTGTCCTGAATTTTTGAAATTTCCTAAAATAATTGAAATAGGAAAAAATATGCTGAACATAGATCATTGAATTCAATTGAATCTATAAAAATTAAATTTAGCATTAATTATTTATTTAATCACAAGAAAATGGACACACAAAGGCATGGAACTATTTTCTGAGGCAGTTGATTTTTTTTAATTGAGTTAGTTAGAATTCATGCTATATTAATGGGAGTCATGCCGAAGCATCGAAAGAGGTCATCTCAATAACTGTGGTGCTATTTCGTTTCTGTTATAACTGAAATCATTTTTAGAATGGGGAATAAGTTTAATCTTTTCCAGCTTCCACTTTCTTGCAATCAAAGAAGTAATTGAGGCCAATTTAGTTGCATTTGGTACCACTGAGAGTTCAACAACTTTTGTTCAGCACATTTTTTTCCATTAAACTGTTTCTTCAAGCAAACTTATTGGATTGGAATATTCCTTCTCATTTATAGTAATTTTCTGAAATTGTTTCTGAAGAACATTCATTTCATCCCCTTCCCCAGTTGTATTTTGCTTCAATTACTCATCTGTGTCAAAAGTGTATAGTCATTTTATAAAATAGTAATTCTTTAAAATTACTATACACCGAGCGGACAGAATACTCCTGCCCGCTCCGTGTGTAGTGATTTCCTGGTTTCAGATATTTTTTCTTGCACAGAATCTCAATGAAATATTAGTACAAAATCAAAATTTAGTTTTGTTTTCATATGCTGCCCATTATGAGTAACATTTGAAATTTATTAGAAGTAATATTCTGCTTGATAGTACTTTATTGTTATTTTATACTTATTTCACATGAAAATTATCCTTCACATTCATCATATGTTTATCCATGAAACTGCACAATGATGGTACAGTTCATAACATTCTTTGCTAATCTTCAGCTTTACTGTAATGTGTCAGGCATTGTCCTCAATTGTGCTTATTTTGAAAAAAGTTGTCCTCAATTGTACTTATTTTGAAAAAAATTGTCCTCAATTTTGCATTGAAATTGAGGACATGTTATTTTGTTTTCAATTTTATTCTCAAAAATTTGATGACCTTAGTTTAGTAGAATATTATCCAAAGAGTGTTCTAAACAGGATTTTCAGAGAAAGAAGAGCATTTCTAGGATAAATTTGCATTGCTGGGAAGAAAATTCCTCCTGTTCCCAGCAAGACTCCAGTTTTCTAGAATGTACTAGCTGTTGACATTGAAATGACATTCATGAAGGGTACTTTGTCACCCCCACCTGTACCAATTAAATTCAGTTCTTGAAGCAATACAAGTCTGTAAATTTCTGCACCATTTGCCATTAATTTCCATACTCTAAAATCTGTACGTCGCACTTTTTCCAAGTATTAACATTTTTCCGACGAAATAATTTAAGACGCTAATCTACACATTTACCAAAATCTCGGCCCTAGATCGTTGAAGAATAAAGGAGGAATGAGATTTACACATGAATTACACCAGTTCCTACAGAATAATTCTCTTGCCCAAGTACTACGAATTCAGAATACAAATATCCATCTATTAATGTGAAAGTGAATATAAATAAAATCTCAAATGTAAATAATGATACGGAATCAGTTTGTTAATGCGAACAACGTCAATAGATGGCGCTGCGTCCCAACTCATCTTTTCTGTCCTCGCTGTTTTTGCTTAATGTTACAGCCTGATAGGATCGAGTTCAGCCTTGGCTAAGGTGAGCAGATCTTGGAATACTGATTTGAGGACAAAAGACCGTGGTGCCTCGAAATCAGCAGATCATTTGGAGACACATATATCAGTAGCGGCTCGTTCACAAGAGCACGTGAACCCCCTATAAAAAAATAGAAAAATAATTATACGATATAAATAATACATCTTTATTGACGCAGTACTAAATGGCTTATCTTCAGTAAGTTAAAAAGAGAGGACAATGAAAAACAGCGTAGGGCGCGCAAAGTGAGGTTAAGTGTAATGACGCGTCGGTGGCTAGGAGGGGAGCGGACTGAATGTGCCGCTCTCGATACTGGACACACGGGATATGCGACAGACGGGCGAGTCCATTTACTCGCGGTAGGGGGGAGATATATCTACAAGCAGCTTAACGGAGAATAACGATGCGCTGCCTGTGACGCAGCTCAGCTCAGTGTTGCACGGCTGTAGTTGACGGGGGATGCTCTTAACCTTTGCGCGCGTGTTACATTTGTGTTTTGGAGTTTCCAGATTCGATTATTTTTTTGGTGATAAAGTTTTAGTTGAAATTACACTTATTACAGTTTATCTATTGTAGTGTAGCTAGTGAACTGTTGTTTTTATTTACTGTACAATAATGTAAAGTACCTGTAAGTACTCTGTTAGTAATTTAAAGGAAGTAGCGTTTGGCAATTTACCCATAGAAGTTAAAATAGCAATAAAAGAGAGTGGCAGGCCAACGCCCCGACTTAATATAAGTCAAACATCGACATCAAAATCTAGAACTTTTAAAAGAGAATTTAAAGAAGAGCTATACTAAAAAAATTCTTGGCTTTGTGGTTGTGAACAAACAAACAAAATATTTTGTTTTCCTTGTTTGTTATTTTTCCGTGAAAATGGCAATCCTACTTGGGTGAAAAACGGCGTTTGTGACTTAGCTCATTTGACAAAAAAAAAAAAAACTAAAAAACACGCAAGTTCTCATGGACACATAAGTGCTACATTGTATTTCAATTTGCTGGGAAAGGTTGACGTTCGTCAGCAGCTTGACAGTGCTTATCGACAAAATATTAAAAAGCACAATGAACAAGTGACTAAAAATAGGTATGTCCTTTCTAAGCTTATAGACTGTATTAAATTTTGCGGTGCATTTGAGTTGGTCCTTCGAGGTCATCGTGAGGATGACGATTCCTTAAATCCTGGTATATTTAAAGGGCTTGTAAACTTTTCTGCAGAACTTGACTCATCTTTAAAAGAACACTTGAGTACCGCTACTGTCTTTTTTTTTTTTTTTTTTTTTTTTTTGATTGGAGGTTTAACGACCACCGTGAGCAACTCAATGGGCTATAAGCAGTCGCCCGTCCCTAATTTAGGGTCACTGGTTCCAGGGAAGGGAGAGAGCCAGTGCCGTAAGACAAACACAACATCCATGCCTCACCGGGATTCGAACCCGGACCCCAGACGGACGAATGATCAGAGGCCAGCGCCTTAGACCACTGCGCTACCGGGGCGGCCTACTGTCTTTAAAGGTACCTCGAAAGAAATTCAAAATGAATTGTTAGATTGTATGCTTTTTGTATGTCAAGAAAACATCATTGAAGAAATAAAAACTGCACAGTATGTTTCTTTGATTGCGGACGAAACATCAGACTTCTCGTCTGTATTTCAGTTAGTTATAGTTTTCCGCTATGTTTTAGCTAATGGCTAACCAGTTGAAAGATTTTGGAAATTTGATAACCCTGAAGGGCACGACGCAGAATCTATAACCAAATGTATTTGTACCAGTTTAGATTATGTTATGCAAAATCCAGAAAAACTCGTATCTCAAAGCTATGACAGTGCGAATGTAATGAGTGGGCGCCATGCTGCTGGCATGCAGACAAACCTATAAACATGCAACAAACCTATAAACATGCTTTTTTCGTTCACTGTTACGCTCATCAGTTGAACTTGATTGTAGCTCAAGCAACAAGTCAAAACCAAGATGTCAGAATTTTTTTTCCGACTTAAGTGATATAACAATTTTTTTTTCGAATTCCCCTCAGAGAGTGTCTGTTTTGGACAAGATAGTTGGCAAACGAATAGATCGGGCGTCAGCTACAAGTTGGAATTTTAAGAGCAGAACTGTTAATACTGTTTTTGAGTACAGACAGAAATTAATTGAATGTATGGAGGAAATCCAATCAACCTCTAAGCAACCAACCACCATTATTAAAGCTGGTGCTCTAGCTCGTCTCCTTAGAGATAATAAGTTCATATTTTGGCTTTCTGTTTTTCACAGATTAATGCCACATGTGGATATTTTGTACAACCAATTACAGCTAACTTACACTGATGCTGTGAGAACTAAAGTCAATGTTGACTGACCACTTCGTCAAAGCCATTGATAAGGAAAGAGGTAACATGGACAAAGTGACAGAGCTGGTTAATCAGTACCCAGGAAATGCACTTAAACGATCGAGGCGTGAAGAAGATTTTTACTTAAGTAGAACAGTGGCTGCCAAGGAAACCTGTGACATTATTACAACGCAAATAAAAACAAGATTTTCATTTACAACATCTTGCTCAGCTGTATCTCTTTTTGAATCACAAAAGTTTGAACAGAAATTCTCCGAGCAATTGCTTGAAGATACAGTGAATGTGTATTCATTTCTTATAAAAAATTTGCCTCAAGACAGAGCTTGAAATCATTTACAAAAGAACTGATTTCAGAAACATGCGTGGTGCTGTTAGTCTTTTACAGTTTTTTATTGAAAACAACTTATTGTCATCATTTTCTGAAAGTTATAAACTTTTATTAATTATTGAAACAATACCAATGACGACTACTGAAGCTGAAAGGTGTTTTTCAACCCTAAAACGGATAAAGACGTTTTTGCGGTCTACGATATGTCAAGAGAGGCTTACAGCTTTAGTCATGCTTGCAATTGAGAAGGAAATGATTTCTAACATCCATAATTTCAATGAAAGAATTATTGATGTTTTTGTGTCAAGAAAAGATAGAAGGATGGACTTTGTTTACAAAAACTGTACTTAAAGAAAATATTTGTGTAAGCTACCATCCAAGTAAATTTGTGTAAGTAAATGCTAGACCTTACCATCATATGCAGCAGCTTTGATTATTTTCCTTTTTCTGTGTGTTTAATAATCTAATCTAATAATTGAGAGCATGAGGCCTCATGACTAACTATCTAAATATTTATCACTTAAAACAAGCTTTCTGTTTTGCGTTTATTTTACTACTTTAAAATTAAATGAAAATAATTGTTTCAGTAAAAAAGAACAATTAGCATATTGTAACAAGTATGATCAATAAAGTAATCCTTTATTATTAAGTTGTGAAACAGTTAAAGTACAGTAATATCTATAATAACATTTCGTTTCAAAATTAATACATTACATCAAGGTATAGCAGCGCCTAAATTATATGAATATTGCAAGCTACACACAAGTGTGTGACACAGTGTATCTCAAAAACTGCAACGTCCGTAAGGGGCCCGGGTTCGAATCCCGGTGAGGCATGGATGTTGTGTTTGTCTTACGGCACTGGCTCTCTCCCTCTCTGGAACCAGTGACCCTAAATTAGGGACGGGCGACTGCTTATAGCCCATTGAGTTGCTCACGGTGGTCGTTAAACCTCCAATAAAAAAAAATCAAAAACTGCAAATTATTAATTGTGAACCCCTGTAGATGTACTCACGAGCCGCCACTGACATATATACTCAAAATAAATAGGCAAATCTTTTTGTCACAAAACTATTGTTTGTATTAGGTTAGTGGGTGCAAATGAAATGTCCGGCGCGAACGAGCAGTGGAGACAGGCCCCCACCACAGCGGAATGGAACCACCCACAGGTGTTGCGGGTATGACGTCACGGAGCTAGTGTAAAGAGCTAGCACGTGTGTGAAGAACAAGGTTCAGGCGTGGTTTGTTTGGACGTAACGTGGCTTGCAAAGGGAACATGCATACACTAGATTTGAGAGTCATCTTCCAGTGTGAATTTAAACTGGCCGTCCCGGTGGCGCAGTGGTCTAAGCGATGGCCTCTGATCATTCGTCCGAAAAGGGTCCGGGTTCGAATCCCGGTGAGGCATGGATGTTGTGTTTGTCTTACCGCACTGGCTCTCTTCCTTCCCTGGAACCAGTGACCCTAAATTTTTTTTTTTTTTTTGGATTGGAGGTTTAACGACTACCGTGAGCGACTTAAATGGGCTATAAGCAGTCGCCCGTCCCTAATTTAGGGTCACTGGTTCCAGGGAAGGGAGAGAGCCAGTGCCGTAAGATAAACACAACATCCATGCCTCACCAGGATTCGAACCCGGACCCCGTTCAGACGAATGATCAGAGGCCATCGCTTAGACCACTGCGCCACCGGGGCGGCAACCCTAAATTCGGGACGGGCGACTGCTTATAGTCCATTTAGTTGCTCACGGTGGTTGTTAAACCTCCAATTAAAAAAAAAATTAACTGGGCCATTCTGCAGGAATTGCCTCTCGAAACGTTAATAAAGCGTTTGGGTAGAATGCAGGCAACGAACGAACCATTCGGCGATGTTTTGTGAAGTTTCGAAGCGGAGATAAGGACCTGCAAAACGAACCACGTGGGCACCGACCTTTTGCTATTTCTGACGATGTTCTGTTACGTGTGGTTGAAGCGGACCCCCGAGAAACGTGTCGTGAGATAGCGGCAGAGGTAGATGTCGACCACACGACAGTTCAGCATCTGGCTGCACTGGGTAAGGTCAAACAGCTGGACATGGCTGCGTCATGAGTTGACATTACCAACAAGACTAGGCATTTGGAAATCTGCACGTCGCTGCTTGCCAGGAATAAACAGGAACTTCGACTGCATCGAACCATCACCTGCGATGAGAGGTGGGTCCTTCATGATAATCTGCACAATGTTAAGCAAGGCACAGCCTGCTGGACGGCATCCTAAGCCACCCCTACATACCAAGAGGATGATGCTCCTTGTCTGGTGATCCACAGCTGGGATAATGCGCCGGAGTTTCTTGGCAAAAGGCCAAACACTCACTGCAGGACGTTATTGTGCTGAATTACACCGGATGCACCGGAAATTGCTGCAGAAACAACCGCCTTTCGTCAACGGATATGGTGTTCTGCTCCAGGACAATGCCTGCCTTCATGTCACATAACGAACGATGCTGACACTAAGTGCCTGGCCTATGAAGCACTGCCTATTTCCCGGACTTGTCTCCGATAGACTATCATCTGTCTCGTCGCCTGGATCACATCCTGTCCGTGAAACAGTTCACGACAGACAACGGGGTTCAACGTGCAGTGGATGACTTTTTCGTGTCCCAGACAAAAGAATTTTTTGGCGCAGGGATCATGGCTTTGTCTGACAGATGGCAACTATGTGACAATGCCGAGGGGGATTATTTTGCCTAAGTAAGTTGTCCTACTTTCCCGTTCTCGCCGTCGAGGTGTGATGGTCCGGACATTTCATTTGCACCAACCCAATATAAGTGTGATATTACATATGAAAGTTTATGTCTTAAAAGGATATATCTTGTAGGATGCCGGTAATTTGTACTGACAAAGCAGAAGTATGATAGCGAGAACATATTAGCAAAAGTGAAATGCTTTAGTTTCGAACCCGGACCCCTGCTAAATTAAAATCAAGCTGCACACTAATGAACGAAATTGCATGCAGAATTTTTCATTTTGCCAAAGTTTTTGGAGGAACTAAGAACAAGAACAGTCGAAATTTGGCCGTCCCAGTGGTGCACTGCTCTTAGTGCTGGCCACTGACCATTCGTACAAGTTTGCACGGGTTTGAGTCCTGAATGAGGCATGCGTGGTGTATTTGTCTTATAGCACTTGTTCTCTTCCTTCCCCAGACCGATTGTCTCCGAATTAGGGATAGGTGAGTGTTTGTAGTCTTTAGATTTGCTCACGGTGGTCGTTGTACTCGGAAAAAAACAGTCAAAATATGTTTTCACAAGAAGCATGACTATTTTTAAAAACATTTTTCATTAGAAATCCAACGAGCTAATGAGGACGTATAAATTAAATTCAAGGACACTTGAGGACAAATATCAAAGAGGACAGTTTGCGTCTTCAAAGACATCAGACATTTTGGGGGACAGTAAACTAAATTCGAGGACTGTCCTCCAGAATTCGAGACTTCTGGTCAGCTAGTATTCAATTGAGATTGCAGCGCCATCTATAACCGCGAGGAGTTGGTGGGAGATGCTAAGTTCACAACGCTTGGTTACCATGCTAACGTCACAGATTTAGTTAGTTGCGCCTGTGCGATAAAATATATCGAAAAACGATATACAACCGTTCGATAATCAGATGGTGCAACGTGGAACGGATCTCGCAGTAGCGATTTCCAAATTTCTCTGAAGGTTATGGAGGTGTTTTTAAATGACGTTTTCCAGAAAATTTTGAGGGAATACAGTAGTGATAAAGATGGCTTCATTTCTCGTTATTTAGAATTGGAGGAAGAGCGCGGAAAATTGATGAAAGACTTAATCCGCAACAGAAACACACGCTGAAACAGAAAACACCTGCTGCAACAGCAGATGTTTCCGTTTACGGAAATGTTTAAGTAACGAAACAAAGCTAAACATCACAAATTAATTTTTACTGTGTTTTTACGGATTTTTATTATACAGTAGTTACTAACCACTTCAATAACAATGTTAAAAACTACGTTATTTTACGCCAAATCGTGTCAGATAGTTCGGAAAGATTTTTTTATTTTCTTATGCGGCCTTATCTACCCATCTTATCACTACTGTATTCCCGCGACAAGTCAAAACTGGAATACAGAAGAGTCAGAGCTCGAAGTTTTCCCATAAGCGTTTTAAATGAAGAATGCAACGGTATGCTCATAATATGAACATACCATTGTATTATATTTTCATATTCTTAATTTATAGGTTTTTATTGATACTTTGATGCGCTAACACTTAGCACTGACGCTTAGTTTTAGGAAATAAATTTCTCTGTTGATTTGATTTCGATATAACGCCATTATTATGCGCGAAAATGTTAATTTAATTTCAGTTGGTCTTATTTAATTTAAATTTCGTTACTTATTTCTTTTCTGAGTTGGCTTTTATCAATAGATTATCGTTTGTTAAAGCAACATATTTTTCTAATTGCAAAATTTTGGAAATTTAAAAGGTTGAAAGGGCCTCCCAAATTTTTTTCAAAATATAAAAAAAAAAAATACACATTTTATCTTAATAAAGTATTATTTTTAAAATTATTTGCTACAGGTTTAGTGGATTTACCAATATCTATGTAATTTACAATGTCGTTAATTTTATTAATAATAGTGTTTTGCATACAGTAATGTCAATTATCTGATTACTATTCTCATTAACAAAAGCAACGTAACTAAAAAAATTCCGAAATGTCGCCATCTCTGATATGCATTAGTCATTAGAAAAAAAAAACTGTACTTGTAACTTTGTCGCGAATGAGAATCTTTACAAAATAGACGAAAAATATTTAGAATCAGAAATTTACTGAAATCCTGCACAATAAATACTTCAGATTTTCTTAGAAAGTGATTTGTTTGCAAGATCGCTGCCCAAGCAATGTTATCTTGACTGTTCAATGAATAATGTTAATGTAGGAACGTTGGGATAAGAAATAGAGGAAGATGCAAACTAGTGAATAGTTTTATATTAAGATAATACAACGTCGTTTGTCACATCTGCTTTAGGTCAAATGAAGATCACGGAGAAACAAGACACAAACTAGTCTTTTATGTTTGCAGCTGCTTTATTTCCGCATCAGTAACACGAATTTTTAGACTGCTTCCAAAAACACAATGCGTACATCCTTAGTGATATTATATCGTTTTATCGGTAGTCGAGGCATATCATCTGTGACGTCAGCCTGGTATCCAAGCGTTGTGAATGTGAAATTAGCATCTCCCGGTGGGAATTACATAGCTATTGGAAAGGACTAGCATCTCAACCTTACATCGGCTGAATCCTCATTCCCTGTAATGCGCATGCCCGAGATATACAATCCCCCCCCCCCCCCCATCTGTTGGCAAAGCACTTTGTTTCTTGGTCTCGCACTCTTTGCCCAGGAGTAGATAGTCGATATACGCTCCAGATTAATCTTAGAGTGGCTGAATCCTCCTTCACTGTAATGCGCATGCCCGAGACTTATAATCTATGCACGGGCCGACTAGAGATTTGTCGTTTCGCCGTTCTCGAAGTTCTCGTACTTTGATCCTGCACTGTACTGCAACGCAAATCATCTGAGAAAACAAATGACCTCCTTCCTACTGCGCAAAAAGTGCTTCCTTCTCGGAGGGTAACTTCAGCTTTTAAGAGAAAGTTGACGAAATGTTCCTCAACAAATTGAATAATGTGAATATATAGGAGTTTGCATACACATTCTAGTTTTCTGCAAAGAATTTCCATCATCTTGCAGGGAGAAGATCATATTTTCCTTGGTGAAAGAATAGGGTGACAAAATTATAGCATCACAGATTTATTTTTCTCTACCTGTAATCTAAAATCTGAAAATTTGTTCTGCCATTTTAATAAATATGCTTTCAAGTTACGTATATTATTGCTATTTTTACTGCTAGATGTGTGTTTAAAGTAATGAGATATAAAGCATTTTTAAAGTATAGATGAGACATCGCAGTGCAACGTTTTTCTGTATACATGCAGACCAGATAATTTAAAAGAAAGGAACTTGCTTAGTTTGATTCATGATGTCAAAATTATCAAACAGGCAAATTATTGGACTGGCTGTCTTCTGAATACACACATAAAGCAGCTTATCAACATGGAGTTAGTGATGAAACAAACTTTAAAAGAAGCCTCCGGAGGATTGGTTATAAAGAAAGAGAAAAACATAGTGGATACTTCAGCACACATTTTTGCAGATACAAGTGAAGGTATTTGGGAATGTGAAATGTGCTTTCAGAAATTTAAAGCACAGTCAAGCTTTGCAAAACACACACAGGTTTGTAAAACTGGTAAATCATTCCAGTGTGAGGAGTATTTTAAGAAATTCACGGAGAAAGGTAGTCTTTTAAGCGATCCAAAAGTCCACTCAGGAGAACAAATTAATGATTCTGATATGTGTTCCAAGCAGTTGAATGAAGAATGCAACTTTTCAAGGCATGAGCTCCTTCACTTAGATGAGGAACCTTACCAGTGTGTTCAATGTTTTAAGCAATTCAAAGAAAAAGATCACTTTTTAAAACATATGCTCTTGCACACAGGTGAAAAGTTTCATAAATGTGATGTGTGCTACAAGGAATTTACTCAGAAAAGTGCTCTTTCAAGGCATGTACGTGTCCACACAAGGGAAAAGCCTCACCAGTGTGATGTATGCTGGAAACAGTTTACATGGAAAACTAATCTGTTAGAGCATATGCATGTCCACACAGGTGAAAAACGTCACCAATGTGATGTGTGTTCTAAAAAATTTGCTCAGAAAAGTAATCTTTCAAAGCATATGCTCCTTCATACAGGTGAGAAGCCTCACCAGTGTATTGTTTGCTCCAAAGAATTCACAGAGAAAGGTAACCTTTTAAGTCATATGCTCCTTCACACGGGTCAAAAGCCTCACCAGTGTGATGTATGCTCTAAACAATTTACTCGGAAAAGTCAACTTTCAAATCATATGCTCTTTCACACAGGTGAAAAGCCTCACCAATGTGTTGCATGCTCCAAACAATTTGCTCGGAGATGTGATCTTTCAAGGCATATGCTCTTTCATACAGGGGAAAAGCCTCATCAGTGTTGCGTATGCTGCAAACAATTTGCTCAGAAATGTCATCTTTCAATACATATGCTCCTACACACAGGTCAAAAGCCTCACCAGTGTGATGTATGCACTAAGCAGTTTACTCAGAAAAGTCATCTTTCCAAGCACATGCTGCTTCATGCAGATGGATAACTGCTGCATTGTTCTGTTTTGCTTGAAGTATACCACATCTATTGCCATATGTGAAAACTCACAATGACAAAAATTCATCTTTCAAATGCCAATTAAGGACTCTCATTTCTGTACCAACAATATATACAGTCAACCTTTTATGTTTTGTACCCTTCATTTACTGCTTCCCTTGTGAAGTATCATTCCTTGGGTCTGAGCAGACATGCTCCATGGATATAAAACATCCCTTGGTATATTGCAACACCTTTGATATTTGCCAATATATATATATGATATTTGATATTTACCAATACTATGCCAACCTACCTTTTCCAACATAAATCATACTTGAACTTGATGCACTGCCACTTACAGGTTTTGTGAGAATTCCATTCTCACAAAACCTGTAAATGAGGAATTCCATTCCCGCCGCACGGAGATAACTGGTTTTCCAGTTATTTGGGGAGCAGATGTTCTGACAAGATGTTCTGACCTTGTGACAGAACATCTTACTTTTTCGTTATGCACGATTATGTTACCAAAGGGACAGCTGTTCATCCAGCTGCTGGGGGATGGCATCCCCACGGCTCGAGCCGACATGTGCTATATGTGATTTTCACATTTTTTATGATTTATTTTTTTCACTTGACACGCTCCCGCCTCAGTTGTAGGCTGCTGAGGTTGTGATTATGCGCCGGCTCTGGATTTTAGTTTATCTTTTTCTTTCCTGTCTTCTCCATTTTATGTTCCCTTATTTGGTTTTCCGAGCTGGTTAGCTAGACCTGCCTGCACGTTTGCCGTGTGCGGTGACCCGTAAGGTGGAAAAGGGGATGCTGGAGGCTGAGGTTTCTGGAGGCCTGGGTGGTGTTGTTGCCAGTTGCCAACACTCCTCTTTCTTCTGACAGCTTTCATCATTCTCTTTTCTTACCTTTACCAAGTCTGTCTGCTATTAATCTTTTCACCCCGCTTTTAAAAATCTTTAACTGATAGTTCTGTGTCTGGCGCTCTTTGGCCAAACCTGGCCCTTGGGCCACTAAAATCAACTAACTAACTAACTGAGAATTCCATTCTGATTTTTTCGGGCCATCATTTGGTTGTGGCGAACCTTAATATTAAAGACACTGATTAAATCAAAGATGTAAGTCAGTGTCTTCTGAAATTAAGAAGATGCTTTGGAGCAAATTCATAGGACAGCGATATTTAAAACGCACGTACAGAATTTTATTGTGCTGTGGAAATAATTGGGTTTAAATCTAAAATGCAAATGAAAATATACAAACTTTTAAAAGAAAATTAAGGTATGTAAAATTATTTTGTATAATACTATTAAGTTTACTTGATAAAGTTTTAGCAACACCACATGAATTTTTATTTGTTCCTCATCATTAAAATGCTAACTTTGTCTTTTCCTGTTACGCAAAGTAAATTTCCGCATATTAATACATACAAGGAACTTCCGAGATGGGAACTAATGTAGTTCATGCTAAGTATACAATGTATTAATACATATTATTCTAATTAATATGTTTTTATCTTAATACTAGCTGTGAATTCAACAGTCCATGATTAAAAAAATTGGGTTAATTTTTTTTAATCATGGACTATTACGTGAAAATAACTGGCACATTTGCTATAATGCCATAATGTTACATTAAGTGGCGTTACTTAAAGGGTAGATTACCTTAGCAAAAACTGATTTTATGCTCCCTGGAAAAGCTTGAAGAAGGCATTTGAATGCATTTAGAGTTTATCAGTGTAACACATATTATCGGAGTGGACATTTAGACTGAGTATAAATAAGGGAAAAACCAAAGTTATGGTTTTTGAGAGAGGAACTGGTAGCCCTGAATGTAATGTCAAGGCTGAATTGGATGAAGAACAGGCTCTAACATTAACGTTGAAGACAATAGACTTTTGGTGATTGGCCAGTGGGCATTAGGGACGATTTCAGCCATTAGATGGCACTGCGTTCCAAGGTATAAACAACTCGGTTTCCACGTTGTTTGAATTGCTGAATTCTGTATGTTCGTCATATTTTCTTGTGGTTTTATTTTTTTTTTAACTTACAGTTTTAAAACCAAACTGTTGTTTTCACAACAAAATCTATCTCATTTTCAAAATGGTTTACTGTTGTGTGCCGATGTGCACATCTTCTGAGAAGAAAAACATGGGATTTTCATTCCACTAGTTCCCCTCAGATCAGAACCTGTAGCATTTTCATTCTGATAATTACGTACCTAATTCAATTTTAGAAAAACACCTCAGCTATATAAACTCATATTAAGTAAAATAGTAGGTAAATGTGTAGATTTGCGTTTTAAATTATTTCGTCGGAAAAATGTTGGTACCTGGGAAAAGTGCGACATACAGATTATGGAAATTAATGGCAAACAGTGCATGAATTTCCTGTTTCAAATGTCTTTTAAAGTTTTAAAGATTTTTATCGTAATATTTACGTGTAAGTGCGATGGCGTGAAGAGATGCTGCGGTAGGCCTAAGGCATCGCTACATAAGCCTAACACATCGCTACTGCGACAACATCAACATAATGCATCAGTAAACAATCTTTTGGACACAAAATAGGGATTACAGATTGCAGAGTATCCTGCCCTAAAAATCACTGCCCCTGGGTTAGAAACGCACTGGGTGCATTCAAGCCATTAATCCATAGGAACACCATAAATGCGTGCAACCAGTTTCAGGAAACCCTCAGGGGAGTCCCTCCTGGTGCAGTCCAACCACTTTTGGAGTGGTAGATAGAGAACAAGTCAGATGTGTTCTAGCCATTTTAGACAGAAAAAACCTTGAATGTGCATTACACATTTAAACCACTTGGAGGGTTAAAGATAATTATACCAGAAACATTAAAATGCTGTAAAAATTCCATGAAATTTTGATTTAAAATTAAGGGTTTCCAAAGCCTGCTACCATTTTATGTCAAACCATATGCATTGATGTCACAACCTCATTCTGGATTTTTCCACAGTCAGAAGTAAAACA
Organism: Macrothele yani; assembly: GCA_039090855.1. Taxonomy (NCBI): domain Eukaryota; kingdom Metazoa; phylum Arthropoda; class Arachnida; order Araneae; family Macrothelidae; genus Macrothele; species Macrothele yani. The sequence goes on from CM077009.1 coordinate 151,456,131, forward strand.
GTTACAGATCTTAAATTACTTTTCTTTCCCTTTATTACTGCCCCCACCTTTCTTTACTATTATGTTAAAAAATGATGTTATAAATTCACCATTTGGAAAACAGGCATGATTGCTTTTTTTTTTTTTTAATTAAGTGTTAACAACCGCCGTAAGCAACTTAATGGCCTATAAGCAGTCACCCGTCCCTAATTTAGGGCCACTGGTTCCAGGAATAGGAGAGAGCCAGTGCCATAAGACAAACACAACATCCATGCCTCGCTGGGATTCGAACTCGGACCGTTCTTGGACGAAGGGTCAGAAGCCATCCCTTAGACCACTGTGCCGCTGGGGTGGCCATGACTGCTAGTCAGGGGTGCACTCAAGATGGGGGTCCCCCCAGGCCAAGTGTTTTGTGATATGATTCCGACACAAGTTTCCTAACCCTCTAACTGTTCTTCATTTTTCCTACTTTGTGAATTTCAATTTTCATAATTGCTGAAATCACGCATTATAGAAGTTGTTCTAAAATACATTCTCTGAAGCTATAAAATAGCAATAGATAAAATAATTACATTTCTGGCTAACTCCTTTTCTGAAATATGTATTTTTATTAAAAGTAAAAACAACAATGAAAACGCCATTTGCATTTGGATAATTCATGAATACAATGTATTAAATTCTTTTACAGATCAAAACATTTATTATTGCAGTCACATCACGTAATTACACATACATGAGTATTTTTACTTGCGGAGCCGGATCCCCGCATTCCGAATTTCTGCGTATATATGGGATACCCTGCTGCTGGTATCCCATATGGTGAAACAATGAGCTACGAGCTAATAAAGCTTTACAAGCACTACGCTAAAGGGATTTCAAGGAAACCTCTATTGACTTCAGTACTTTGTTTTGTCAAAATAGTAGATAAATTCAGAAGTATTATCTCTTGTCCTTCTCAAAAGAAAACTTTTCTGCAAGCACAACTGGTTGTAGAAATAAGAGGTGACCCTGATCAATTTTCATCTAGTACAGAAACTTATTTTATGATAATTTTTTGGCATTTGTAAGTATTATTTCTCTGGCTTTATATGCAACAGTGTTCAATATATATATCTAGTAAATGTCTATATCAGTATCCTTATTATATTTCATTACTTGCAGAATTACAATTATGAATATCCATTATGGGTAAATTTTCTCATATTTTAGAATACTGAAGTCATTCAAAGCTATGTGATGCAAACACATGGCTAGGCTGATCCGAATGCATCAAAGTTCTTCCATGGTACCTCGTGATGACTTGCCGCATCATGGGAAGTTTGTTAGAATTTCTTACTGGCACCTCATGCTCTCCACTAAAATATCCCACTGGTGGCAAACATGTTAACAGATGACAATTCTTTTATTTATTTTTGGAAGATGCTAAAGGGGACATATCTAGTAAGTATGTCAAATTGTGACACTTTAAATTTCAAATTTTGATGGACAATCACTCATGAGAATTTTAAGATATCTCAAAAGAAAATTTGATGTTCAGAGTGACACACAACAGGATCACATCAGCACTTTTCTTGAGAAATGTGTTGAAGAAAGGTTACTAAAGAAAGAAATAACTAAAATAAATTTGCAGCGATTTGTAATAAAGAATGATCACTAAAGATGGGAGGGGGGGATGTCAAATTCATTTTTGGGTGTAAACATATGATTACACTTGAAGCAATGTGGCTATGTTGAAACTTTCTCAACTTCTGTGCTCCATAGATGAAACAGCACAATACTGGGTTTTGAAAAGTTAAGTCTATATAATAAATTAAAGCAAAAATTGGTAATGGCATTTCATTGTACTTAGACCATTTTTGAATCAAAGATGTTACTTATTAAAGTGCCAGTAAAGGAATCCAAAATGAAATCATGGTTAGCCCTAGAGGCTGAAACCAAGAGAGCCCTGGAGGCTGAAACCAAGAGAATTCCAGGCTGAAACCAATAGAACCCTAGAGGCTTAAACCAAGAGAGCCCTAGAGGCTGAAACCAAGAGAGCCCTAGAGGCTGAAACCAAGAGAGCTCTAGAGGCGGAAACCAAGAGAGCTCTAGAGGCGGAAACCAAGAGAGCCCTGGAGGCTGAAACCAATAGAACCCAAGAGGCTGAAACCAAGTGAGCCCTAGAGGCTGAAACCAATAGAACCCTAGAGGCTGAAACCAATAGAGCCCTGGAGGCTGAAACCAAGAGAACTCTAGAAACCAATAGAGCCCTAGAGGCTGAAACCAAGAGAGCCCTAGATGCTGAAACCAGGGTTCCATTTTAGATTCCTGTACTGGCATTTTAATAAGTATCATTTTTGATTCAAAAACGATCTAATTATGCAAATAAACATATAAAACGAGCGAAACTAACAGAGTCACGTACTCAGTGTGTTTCGTTCGTTTTATATATTTGTGTGTTTTTGTCGCGTGAAGCCTGAGTTTTAAACCAAAACTAATTATGCAAGTCTTTTAAAAATAATAATAGTCATTGTTAATCCACAAAAAACTATGATTTCCTTGAAAAAGGTTCAGCGGCACACGTGACGCAGTTGTCTAAACATTACCTTTTAATCACTTGTCTGAGTGGGTCCAGAACGTTTGTACGGAAATGCGGAATATATTTTAATCACTTGTCTGAGTGGGTCCAGAACGTTTGTACGGGAATGCGGAATATTCCTTGAATACAGTGTGTCTGAATTAGGGATGGGTGACTGCTTGTAGCCCATTGAGTTTCTTGCAATGGTTTTTAACTCCCCCTCTTCCCAATAATAAAGAAAGAAGTTTAGATTATGATTGCTTGTCATTTAGAAGCAATAGGATTTCATAGAGTATTCGTTAAAACGTGAAGAAAAGATCTGTGTTAATGTAGTGCCATGCAATTCAACCCACCCCTTAATACAGATAAGAACAGTCTCATCTAAATACTAGTTGATTCATTGTTTCTGTAAAGGAGATTTACATGGGAACTGGTACAGTTTCTTGTCATCCTCAGAAGGTAATATCATTAAAAAAAGATGCTGCTTGGAGTTATGCTGCAAAACAACCTTTGAGGTGCTCACAAGTATTATTATTATTATTATTATTAAGATTCCACCTTTTCCTGGGGTTTTTCTCTTCCTTCCGGGAAGTGGTATTTTTCTCTCTCGGTTGTCCAGGCACTTCCTTACTATCCTACAAGTGTTCAGGATAGCTTCCTTCTGTAGTTCTATGTAGGTGTTAGGTTGAAGGTCTAATGTCTGTATAGAGCTGTGAATGGTCTTAGGTACAACTCCTGTGGCTGATATTAGTATGGAGACGGTGGTGACATTCTCCATATGCCACATTTCCTTGACTTTGTATTGTAGGCCGTTATACTTTGACAGCTTCTCTCCATGTGTTCTTTGGATGTTGCACTTGTTGGGCACGGCTATGTCAATGAGGTATGTTGATTTCTTGTCGACCATGATGATGTCGTACCAATTGTGGGGTATGGTCTTGTCTCTTCTGATCGATCTGTTCCAGTACATCTTGTGCGTGTTGTTCTCTAGAAGCGTTGTTGCCTCATGCTTGTAGTAGGGGACAGGCTCAGTTGTAATGAAGTGATGCTTTCTTGCGAATTTCTGATGGACAATCTTGGCAACTTGATTGTACCTGTTCACATACTCTGTGTGAGGACTTAGCACCCTGCTGTGATATGTTGGATGGTCTCTGACGCTTCATATCATCGCCGACATTTGTTGCTTTCCACTGACGTGTCCTTCAGGGTATGCTTCCAGTAGTTTTTGGTGTTTATAACTTGATCTTGTATAGTCATCAGGAACTCTTCGTTCTCGGGGAAGAGTGATCCGTTTGTTAGCCATGCATTGGATGCAATCTTATCCACATGGTCTGATTACAGGTCGTTGTAGTGCCTTCCGTGTAGGACTTTCTTTCCTCAAGCTGCTTCTTTTGGTTCCCTCGTTCCAATCTCGATGTTTTGAGTAGAGAGGTCTAGGGCTGTGTACTTCTTGTCACTCTGGTTTATCGCATGGTGAAGGGGTCCCTTGCTCTGATGGAAGTATTTTCCGAGGCTGCTGATTTCTTTGTCTCGGTGTTCCAGGAGATCAATCATTCCCCGTAGTCCTTCTGCCCGTATTGCTGGCTTTGGGTGGTGCGGGCGATGTTTAGTGAGGGTTTTTCTGCTATTGCGCATTATTTCATCAAGCTTTGTTGTGGTCTACTTGATGATTCCGAAGAAATACGCGAGGACTTTAACTGCGTATGTGTTGATAGCCTGAGTGATGTTGCAAGCGTTGAGCTTGGTCTTTATTAGTCTCCTCAGCCTTTGGTTGTATTTAGCAGCTAGATTTTTTTATTTCTTTGTGTTTTAGGCGTTGTGGTGCTTGAAGCATACCAAGGTACTTATAGACTTCTCCTTCCTCCATAGCTGCGGTCTGTTCTCCGGTCTTCAATTGGTAGCTACGTGCATCATGATTTTCTTGGTTCATACCTTATGTCTTGCATTTCTGTAGGCCGAATCCCATCCCGATGTCATTGCTGAAGCCCTAGGTGATCCGGATTAGTTGCTGGAGTTGGTCTGCGACGATGCCTACAACTTGATATCATCCAGATACATGAGGTAGGAGATTTTGTACTTGTTGGTTTTGTTGCACTTGATGGTAAACCCATACTGGCTTTCGTTTAACATGGTTGACAGCGGGTTGAGTGCTAGACAGAGAACCATAGTGGGCTAAGTGAATTTTCTTGGAAGATGCCTCTCCTTATTTGGATGGCTTGGTCGTTATGTTCTCGACTTTGATTGTCTTCCATCCTGTTATGGCTGTTTTAAGGAAGTTGATGATTACATGACTTACTCTGTAGATCTCAAAAATCCCTCTCAGCCAGCTAAGGGGTACGGAATCATAGGCCTTACGGTAATCGATATATGTAGTGTACATGTTGCGGTGCATCTTGAAAGCTTGCTCCATTAAAACAGCGTCGGTGGTAAGCTGTTCCTTGCACCCTTTACAGTCCAGTTGGTATCCCTTTTGCTGTTTTGCCATAAGTGCTTGTCCTTCTATGTGCCACATTATCTGACTGGCGATGATGATCATATGTAGATAATTTTAGGAAGGGAGTGTCAGACCCCAGGTCTTAAACAACCCTTATAAATAGGAAGCTATGAGATTTGGGCTAGAGTGCCCGATAGGACAGTGACACGGAAGCAAAGTAGAAAGTTCGGAGGAAGACGCCCTTATTTATAACCGGGAGGCCAGTACCCGGGGTCCGACGGCTTAACGTGCCCATCCGACGTACGGCGGATATTTAGTGGATCGAGCGTTCTTACCTGCCTGGGATCGAACCTTAGGTCCTTTCCGCGGCAGTCACGAACGTTGCCAACTAGGCCACTCGCGGCCATCTGATTGGCGACGCACGCTGTTAGGATCTTATACAGCGTAGGTAGGCACGCTATTGGTCGATAGTTGGCTGGGTTCGTTGTGTCTTCATCTTTAGTATCGTTATCTCGTTACTCCCTGGGTGAGGAAATCTGGGATTAGCGCTGGATTTTGGATCATGTTGTTCAGTTGATCTGCCAGATATTTGTATGCACAGGTGAACCTCTTTTACCAGTAGTTGTGGATGCTATCAACAACTAGTGCTTTGCAGCTATTATTATTATTACTATTATTATTTCTTCCTCAAAAGCTTCATCTGAATTAGAATTACTGTTTCCTTTCAAATTTTAAGCTAGGAAAGAAAATTATCGTGTTTCAACCCCCCCCCATCTTCAGGTACATCATGTGGCATAACAGGCAATTCGACTTTTCTATCGGATATTACAATCGTACGAGAAGAATGCGTCATCTTGATTAAATATTTTGTTTTCAGTTTTGAAGCTAGGAAGTGCCGCCCCGGTGGCGCAGGCCTCTGATCATTCGTCCGAAAGGGGTCCGGCTTTGAATCCCGGTCAGGCAGGCATGGATGTTGTGGTTGTGTTTGTCTTACGGCACTGGCTCTCTCCCTTCCCTGGAAACAGTGAACCTAAATTAGGGACGGGCGACTGCTTATAGCCCATTGAGTTGCTCACGGTGGTCGTTAAACCTCCATTAAAAAAAAAGAAAAGCTAGGAAGTGAAACTTTAATGAATTCTTCCTGCTAATAAGGCACTGAATGTCATTCTGGGAGGTGTTTTGAAAAATTTCATTTCCAAATAGATTTACTCAGAGGCATTTATGAAATTTTCTTTTTTCGGGGAAGGGGCTGACAGAAAATAGAAATTTTTGAAATCCACCAGAACAAAATTAAAGTTAATGAAAAGTAGAAGAAAAAGTATTATTTTCCATTGTAAGTTGATGCATTTTTATTAAATTAAGACTTTCCCTTTTAATGTAACTAGCATTTTTATCCAAACTTAAAAAAAATGACTTTCGGGTAAGTGAACCAAGGCTTTCCTGGCTCCCCCTGTAAATACACCGATGGATTTGCTAGTTCCTTTCAATTTGTAAGCAAAAAAGAAAAATTTTTATGCATTTTTTCTAAATGGCTCCACCCCTATTTGCAGGACATAATGCGCCAGCTGATCAATCACATACACAATAATTGTTTATTACATTTAATTTTGATTTGTTTTTTCAACCAGATTGCTCTAACAGGATTACTTTTTTTCTTTCAACATTGAAACTGGGAAGGGATGTTTTTGTACATTTTTAATGTCTCTTCCATTTCATAGACTGCATTGTACTTTGTTTGTTTAGGGTCTAACGACTGCCGTGAGCAACTCAACGGTCTGTAACAAAAACCCCTGAAGATTAAGAAAGCCTCCGAGCTGGTCTGTGACGTCAGAGTTACGAGCCTCGAGCTCTCCGCTCCTGAAAACACCAACGAAGTACTGCGGTGTTTACACAGAGAAATAATTTCTTGAGTGCGATACTAGACAATTTGCGCACACAGCAATAAATCGACCATGTTTTTTTTTCTCTGTATTTTTTGTCCTTAGATAACATCAAAAGATTACATCCTTAGCTTTCATTTTTTTTTCTCAGTTTCCAGCAATGATATCAAATCGGGGAATTCCAAAGTTTTGCTCTTGTGCTGGGAAATGATTTCATGAAATTTTTCCTTTAGTTTTCAATTTGGCTAAAGGAGCAAAAAAATAAGTTTTTTCACGCATAACGTGAAAAAATCCAGCATTTTGCGTTAAGCATTTTTGCAACTACGATTTTTTTAAGTGCGTTAATGGCAAATTGGCAGGACTGTATGAACATAATTATTTCACTTAAAAACTTTTAGAAATTCCTTTCGCGTTCGATTTATTGAAATGAAGGAAAAGACATTTCCGTAATTACGTAACGAAGGCGAAAGCAAAATATCCGATTGAGTGAGTATCTTTACTGGAAATACGGTAAGATGTGTACTCAAATCTTGCAACTATTTCTAGAAAAAAAATTAAAATCGTTTAGGAAAAAGTTCTTTATCAAATGAACATGGAATATATTAATTCCAAACTTTCGGATACATTTGTTGGACATTCCAATAGACTTTTCTTTGGGCTAGCCTTCAGATTATCAGCGCATCAAGTAGTTCTGTACATTTTGTGCGAATTCTTGTTTTAATTAGGACACTGAAACGCAGCAATTTTTTGAAGAAAAATGAAATTTGTTTTACGGAAATGAAATGTTGATTAATATATAGCGTAATTATTTATTGCCAGTTTCTTTGCCTAGTTAACCTTAGTACTTGATGCACTTATAATACACTGGCTTGCAAAAATTAAGGACGAGACGGTGTTTCGAATGTAACGTCGTGCAAAAGTGTTCCACATCGACTCAAATCATAAGATCCCTAAGATGTAAGAATATGGGACAAGTGAGCAAAACCGTCCAAACAAGGAATCCAAAGGATACAAAGGCACTCTATTGAAAAGGTAGCTTCGAGCACAACTGGACAGATACGTCCATGTGGCAGGCGGCTGCCAAGAAAAATCCAGTCTTTAGTAGGGGATATGATCACCCGTGACTGCGTTGCAGGATTTACAACGTCTGTCCATGCTGAGGACGAGGTTGTCAGGGAGCTGTTGAGGCATTGCTGCCCATTCCTCTTGTAGCGCCAATCGCAGCCGCGGAATCGTTGCTCGCGGCTGGTGACGTGTTGCCAAGCGTCTCCCGAAAAGGCCCCACCACACGTGTTCGATTGGATTTAGGTCCGGGGACGTTGCAGGCCAGAAGACTTAATCTCTGATTCGGACAATGCCAAAATTTTGATAACCCCAGCTTCTACACACATGCTACTGGTGACTGAAAGTTTGTTCATTTCCGCGTTCAAACGAAGTTGCTGTAATGATAATTGCCCTTGGGATCTACCTGATATTTGGAGACGTCTTTTGTCTACAAGTGTTGGGCAATCCACAGAACTATCTTCCTTTTTTAGACTTTAATACTTAATGTTGCAGTTATAATCATGTTTACGATTTGTGATGTGGTGTCGCTCTGATCGTGGTTTAACCGCCGGGACAAATGGGGCGTACGTCGCAAAATCCTGTTACGGCGATTGCCGTTATGGCGCACTACAGATATTTATACTGAACGGTTTGGGAGATCCGATCACATCTGATGATGCGGCGACTGTCTCTCTGAAAGTGCTAGTGTGTTTTAGAGTATTTTAATTGTACATATATTTCATATTTTAAGATCATTAAAATCGTGTGAAGACGGTATTCATCCGAATCTTTCACCTGTTTTCAACTTTTCCATTACGCAAATTTTTTTCTCTACAACGTGCTGAGATATATCATGTTTTCTTTTACATGTATGTCTTTTTAAATTTAACTATTCTTTTTGAAAATCTCTGTCTCTGATATCCATGTGCTATGAGAAACTCTTTGTGTGCCATTTGTTAAGCTTCGTAACATACTTTTTAGCCGCTGATGGAATTGAGTAGCTGTTTCTATTTCGGGATGTTTTGTCGATTGTGTTATTGTTTTTCAAACCGGTTCCATTAAAAATCGGGTTATTGTTTTTCTAACCGGTTCCATTGACTTTTTTTTTTACTAGAGGTTTAACGACCACCGTGAGCAGCTCAATGGGCTATAAGCAGTCGCCCGTCCCTACTTTAGGGCCACTTGTTCCAGGGAAGGGAGAGAGCTAGGGCCGTAAGACAAAAACATGCTTCATCGGGATTCGAACCCGGACCCATATCGCGTGAACGTTCAGAAGCCATCTCCATTGACTTTGAAGCATTGTGATAAATTTAATTCACGTCAGAAAGGATTCAAATGACGTGTTCATTTATGAGGTATGAGGTATGAACTCAGTAGTGCCGCCCCGGTGGCGCAGTGGTCTAAGCGATGGCCTCTGATCATTCGTCCGAAAGGGGTCTGGGTTCGAATCCCGCTGAGGCATGGATGTTGTGTTTGTCTTACGGCACTGGCTCTCTCCCTTCCCTGGAACCAGTGACCCTAAATTAGGGACGGGCGACTGCTTATAGCCCATTGAGTTGCTCACGGTGGTCATTAAACCTCCAATCAAAAAAAAACTCAGTAGTTTATAGCTTGAGTTTTATGATAGTATTCAGATTTAGAGATTGATTTATGATCTTGTTATGTTTCTTTTTCCTGGCACCCACGTAGCTTCATTTCAGTTAGATTAATGAAGTGAAGGATTTTTTTAAAGAACCACATTTTTTAACTTGCCCTGATCAGGGCCCAAGTTGGCTTGTGTAAAGCCAAAGCCGACTCGAGTACTTGAGGCCTAAGCCTACGCGATTTTCCCGTTTGTGACGTCAGCAACTGGGTCATAACAAACCAAACCCGTTACAATTGAAGCGGAGAAAGTCTGATTGCTCGACGTGTATCTCGTAGTATTAAGGTGGTTCCGCCCAAAATCTGTGCCTTATGTTTCCAGTGGTAAAACTTCTCTACATATTTTGTTCGCAATTAATGTATTCCCAAGGATGAAAATTTGTACATCGATAAAACTAACTGTAAGTTATAGCATGGGATACCTAATAGTAGGTAAAACATAACCATAATTATATTAAAAATCAATAATTTTTCCTTGAGTAATGTTCACACCTGTTAATAGATGGCGCGACGTGTACACTGATGACATCAGTTGACAAACAAATGTTGGATTGCTTAATTATGGTTATGTTTTAGCAAGTATTAAGTAACCCTAACTTAAAGTTAGTTTTATCGATGTGTCGATTTTCATCCTTAGGAATACATTTATTGCGAAGAAAATATGTAAAGAAGTTTTACCATTGGAATCGTGGGGCACAGATTTTAGGTGGAACCATCTTAAAGGCAGTGGCGGCCGGTGACTACGTGCTGCAGCAAGCTAAAAAAATTTGAATTCATATTCGTATTGTTTATTGTAGCTGAAAGCCTGAAAGTGCATGCATATGATTTGTTGCCAGCCCAAAATCTGATTTTTAGACGGGCCGTAATCAGGGCTCCTGTTCGTCATTCGGTCGGTATTGTCGGTTAGCACACGGGAATAACAGCGTGCTTCTGTTGCCACCTACCCGTTCGGTCTTTCGTGCTGCAAATCGAGTAGCACGGCCCCAACAGCGTGTCATTCCTGCTTCCTACACCCCACACCTCTTGTCAAACCGGCCACAAGGGTTTCCAGTGTGCTGTATTTTACGCGAAACTAAGTAGGCTTGAGCAACGTTTCATGAATCATTCAGCTTAAGGAACGTTTCATGAATCACTATGCGATGTTGTTTTTTTTGTCCAGTGCTGTTATTTTGTATGAAATATTTAGATATGTATACCGATGAGCCATTACATTATGACCACCTACCTAATAAGCTGTAGGACCCCCTTTAGCCCGCAAAACAGTGGCCACTCGGCGAAGCATTGATTCGATGAGGTGACGATAGGTATCCTGGGGTATCTGGTACCATAATGTCAACAGCAGGTTCTCCAGTTCTCATACATTTTGGGGTGGTAGTGATTTAAACCGAACTCGCTTTTCCAAGTTGAACCACAAATGTTCGATTGGGTTCATGTCAGGTGAATTTGGAGGCCAGGGCATTAACAGAAATTCACCAGCATGTTCCTTGAGCCACTCCTTGACGATTATGGTAGTGTGGCAATGCGCATTATCCTGTTGGTAGTGGCCATCGCCAGCAGGGAACACAGTTGCCATGAATGGGTGAGCTTGGTGCGCAACGATGTTCAGATACCTGACAGCAGTCGGGAATTGTGCTATTGTAATAATGGTGCCTAAAGTGTTCCAAGAAAACATCGCCCAGAGCATAGCACCGCCGCTGCCGTCCTGTTTCCGCCCTACAGTGATCCAGGTGCCATAGCCTCCGTTGGTAGTCGGCGTATTCGCGCTCTGCCGTCTACGTGATGTACCAGGAATCTTGATTCGTCAGACTAGGCCGGTGTATGCCACACTATTATACCGGTGAGGCATCATCCATGATCCAATCTCGATGATCTTGGGCCCATTTCATGCGTTGTTGGCGATGACGTGCAGTGAGCGTGGGGACCCGGCTGGGTCTTTAGCTACGTTAAAGGATGTGATGAACTGTGTGCTGTGACACATTGTCCTGATCACCACTGTTATAGCTGTAGGTGATTTGTCGTACTGTGGCCGTGCGGTCGCTGTGAACAATGTGTGACATTCTTTCTGGCATCAATGAGCTGTGAACAACGCACGGATGGACGACGGTTCGTCGTTTGGCCATCTGTGCAACACTTTTGATACTTATCTCTACAGCGTCACGTATAAAAGCCACAAGCCACTCCGTTTCCAAGATCGTAGTTTTTTGGGTTTTTTTATTGAATGTTTAACGACCACCGTGAGCAACTCGGTGGGCTATTAGCAATCACCCATCCCTAATTTAAGACCACTGACTCCAGGAGAGGGAAAGAGCCAGTACCGTAAGACAAACCCAAGCATCCATGCTTCACCGGGATTCGAACCCAGACCATTTACGGACGAAAGGTCACAAGCCAACGTTTAGACCACTGAGCCTCCAGGGCGGTCGAAATCGTAGTTCTGAGGCGCCGCCTTATCACAATTTGTCTTTTATCAAACACCAGTCAATCGGCAGCTTTTCCCATTCTGACTCCGAACACTCTACTAACGGAAAGCAGTTCTTCGATTTGTATATTTACTGCTCTGTTTACTTCACTTGCGGCACCATTCGGTTCCCAATCGCGCTCATTTCTCTAGACTGGGTAATGGTCATAATGGAAACGGTGTACTTTTCGACATCGTTCTGAAGTAAAAAGAAAATGTGTCAGTCGCACTTTGTGTTGCTGAAAGAACATGGAATTATCATATCAATGACGGTAATCATAATGTGATGATTGGAATGTTCCTTATTAACTTATAAGATAAAATTTTTAAAGTTTTGCCTTTTATTTTTTCCTTAACAATGGAGCATAATTTGTTTAAAAAAAAATTCAGGGTGCCTACGGTAATACCGGTGAATTTACATGTGCAAAGCAAAAAAATAAAATAAAAAAGTTAAAGCTCTTTTGTGTTTAAATTAGTTTGTAGATGTGAAATAATCACTGAATTCATCACTCCCATGGCTCATAAAGTGTTTGCCTTTTAATTTTTAACAAATGTTTCGCACTTACCAAAATGCATAACTTATTTCCATCGTTATTGTGAAATTACGAGGAATTAGAATCCTGATATCGCCTCTCTGTAACCCCATTGTTAGCTAAGATGACAGTCAGGGCAAAGTTTGTTGTTTCCCTAATGGTGATGTCACGAATGGGTAGCAAAAAGGCCTCTAGTATAGTGGGGTCGACTTTGGTAGGGCCCGCGCATAGGTGTAGCCACGGAGGGTTCTCGGGTCCAGACCCCAACGCACCTCGAGGGAAGTTTTATCACGGATTTAAAGCGACATACACTATACTGACAAAGGTCATAGGACACATAGAAGAGAAACACAACATAGCATTTATTGACATACATTAGTACGGTGTAGGTCCACCTTTGGCCTTAATGCATGCACTGGCCCTTTGAGACATACTTTTGCCAAGGTTTTGGAACACAGCTATAGGTATGCGCTTCCATTCAGTACATAATGCTGCCACTAACTATTGCTTAGAAGTAGGCCTTGGTTCCAAACTTCTTATGCGGCGCTCTAATTCATTCCATAGGTGCTCTATGGGATTAAGATCAGGGCTCTGTGCAGGCCAGTCCACACACGATATGGAATTATCGTCAAACCACGATGTAACAGTTCTTGCTTTATGGCTCCGTGCATTATCTTGCTGGTACCAACAAGGCTCGGTTCCATAGTATTGCCACAGAGTTGGTAGGGCATAATTGTCCAGAATATCGAGTTAGACGTGCTGGTTAACAGGTTTGTCCACGATAGCCAATGAACCGGGACCATACCACGAAAAACACCCCCAGACGAGTACACTGCCATCTCCAAACTTGACCGTAAGAACAGTACACTGTGGCAAATAGCGTTTCCCCGGCTTCCGCCATACCCTCACACCGCCATTAGACTGATGGATCGTGTATCTGGATTCATCAGTCCATATGACCCGTTTCCACTGATCTACGTGTCAACGATAAATGTTCTTTACACCATGCTAAACGACGAGTAGCATTCCGAGTGGAGATGAAAGGCTTATGAGCAGCCACACGACAACGGTAACCCATGGAATTAAGTTCTCTGCAAATGGTACGTGTATATACCGAGGTTCTAGCATTTTGACTAACCTGTACACTGAAGTCTTGTGCAGTACTCCGTCGATTAGCTGTAACGACTCTCCTGAGGCTTCAACGTCCTCTATCACTGATTTTCTTTGGTCTGCCGGTACGTTTTACTACATCAGGCACGCCATGTGTTTTCCACTGATTCTTTACATTCGAAACAGTTGACTGTGGTATGTTTAAACGCCTCTCGGTTTCTGTTATGAACAACTTACTAATATAACACCCAACAATCTTTCCTTTCTCAAAGTCAGTTCTGTCCCGCCGCGACATTTTCACTCACCCTCACAGTGCGATATGATAGGGTCAGCTGTAGGCTTCTTTGTATAGCGTTTGTCGCTGTACCGCACATCTTAACAACTCAGCGGATCCGTTCATTTGCTTTTGAAGGGGTGTCCGGTGACTTTTCTCAATATAGTGTGCATGTACTGTATGTATGAACCTTTTATCAATGAACCAAGTCCATGGCCTCTCCCCCTTAATAAATTTCTGACTACGCCACTGGGCCTGAACGCATATAAGAAAACCTTATTTGCATAGGCGACTGGGGAAATTTCAGCCAATCAGAGCGAGGTATTAAGTTTCACTAAGACCACAAAGCGAGGTATTCAGTTTCGTCGCTTAGACAGCAGGTGGCACAGTGGTCTAAGCGACGGCCTCTGATCATTCGTCCGAAAGGGGTTCGAATCCCGGTGAGGCATGAATGTTTGTGTTTGTCTTTCCGTACTGGCTCTCAATGTGTTACTTGTCCAACACTGGCTTTCTGTGTACATTGGTCATTTAACATATTTTAAAAACCATGTTCGATGTGTACTTGTTCATAATATGTTCCTTGATCAACACTGGCTCTCTGTGTACATTGGTCATTTAGCATACTGTGAAAACCATATTTAATATGTACTTGTTGATGTGAAACATCTGTCTCCTGTCTATTTTTGTCTGTTTCTCATGTCTCTGTACCACCAGCATGGGCGCCAACTTATATGGACCAGTGGGGCCCAAGCCCACCCAATAATTTGGCGTGTTTTATTACGATTACTACTATATTACGTAAGACTATACTAGAATTTTTTAGAGAAATTACTTTACGAAAATATTTAATCTTTTGTTATGGAAAACATAAGTATCGAATGTATGTTTTAAGTAACAAGGCTAAAAAAGTTTCAAATATCTATTTCATCCTTTTTGAGGTCAAATATAATTATTTACATATAATTTACAACACTTAGGCAATTCGAAGCAACATAAACCATTGTCTATTCTCCTCGTTCGAAACCCAACCTCTTTCTCTGAGTTCTCAAACGAAGTCTAAAAAAATTTCTTATTTTCACACGTGGTGCTTCTTTTGTGTATCCTCTTGCAGCATTGTGAGAAATACTTGCAATGCCCCTTATAATCGCTCGTCTGGGCAAAATAGCCGCCACGCAGTCTCATCTAACAGTGAATGGGATGGGGCCTGTGGATAGAAAATTCCAGTTTCAATGCCGGGATTAACACGTGGGAATTGAAGAGAACGAAGGTTCATTTGGAAACACTGAGTTCTGGTGAGTGTGGGTGCCGACAATTCGCGACTCGCGGGTTTTAATGATTTGTATTTTCCAAGTATATAATTTCTGTATATTCACACGAAAACTATCAGTTGAAGTTAATTTGTGTTTGCGCTAATAGTGCATTGGTGTAGCGTAGTTTTCTTAATGTGATTGTCCATCATGTTAAGATTATAAGATTGATCCTGGATAAATTTGTAATCAAGCGGCTCCAGCTGAGACTGAAATTGGAAGGAACACTACAAGTTATTCGTAGTGTCATAATATCCAAAATCGTTTTCATAAAGTGAAAGAACATATTGGAGAATGAACATTAGGATGGAAATCATCGCATTTAATTTTGCACAGCCATTCCTTTAACGATTTCGTCTTTTTCAGAGGAAAATTATGGAAAGTTATTCTTTTCTCTATACAATTTACGTGGCAGAATTTATTAGCACAACCATACGATAAGCAAAAGTTAGACATGTCGTTAATAAATTTACGAAAATCTCGAATTTCCTGAACCCCTGCAACGTAACGCCATGTCAATCAATGGAAAAATGCATGTAAACAAACTATTGCTGGTCCGCGGCCACGGTAAATCTTTGCCATGATGCCATGTGAGGTGAATAAATTCCATTATTAGTATAAATATATTTTTCATAAAAATGAGTAATTTTACTACTTTTTATTTTTATTTACATGAAAAATAATTGTAGGGTTTTCTTTTTTATTTGAGGTTTAAGGACCACCGTGAGCAACGCAATGGGCTATAAGCAGTCGCCAGTCCCTAATTTAGGGTCACTGGTTCCAGGAAAGGATGAGAGCCAGTGCCGTAAGACAAGCACAACATCCATTCCTCACCGGGATACGAAACCGGACCTCTTTCGGACGAATGATCAGCGGTCATCGCTTAGACCACTACGCAATCCGGGCGGCATTGTAGAGTTAATTACTAACTGTATATATTTTAGGTGATTGTTATTACCAACATTTCAAAATGTTGGTGTTAGATCTCCAATTTGTTATTTCTTATATATCCGTAGTATATATAAAAATAACAAATTGGAGATCTAACACACTTATATCTCCAATTTATTATTTTTCTATATTAAAAGGAAAAATAACGTAGTATATATAAAAAATAACAAATTGGGGATCTAACACACATATATCTCCAATTTGTTATTTTTCTATATTATCCGTAGTCATATCGATGGCATGAAAGTTAATAACAGGATCTATGTAAAGAAGGGTTTATTTCTTTTTTTTTAGAAAACCATAACTCAAGTCTTTGAGCCCACTTAATATTTTACAAAAGTTGGCGCTTTTGACCACCAGGCCAATAAATCATTTATAAGCAGCCGCCCTTCCCTGATTTTGGGTCACTGGTTCCAGGAAAAGGAGAGCGCCAGTGCCGGGAAACAAACACATCTATGCCTCACCGGAATTCGAACTCGGACCCTTCACGGATGAATGGTCATAAGGCAGCGCTTAGACCACTGCGCCACCGGGGCGGCAAACGAATTGTTGCAGTATAATTCCAAAATGCCTTAGTGTTTTAAACATATTATTTTACTCAGCAGTTAATGGCTTCCATGCAATTCACATTACTCCTAGCCGCCCCTGTGGTGCAGTGGTCTAATCGATGGCTTCTGATCATTCGTCCGACATGGGGTCCAGGTTAGAGTCCCGGTGAGGCATGGATGTTGTGTTTGTCTTGCGGCACTGGTTTTCTCCATGCCCTGGAGCCATTGACCCTAAAATAGGGATGGGCGACTGCTTTATAGCCCACTGAGTTGCTGACAATGGTCGTTAAACCCTCAAGGCCGTCCCGGTGGCGCAATGGTCTAAGCGATGGCCTCTAATCATTCGTCCGAAAAAGGTCTGGGTTCGAATCCCGATGAGGCATAGATGTTGTATTTGTCTTGCGGCATTGGTCCTCTCCCTTCCCTGGAACCTGTGACCTTAAATTAGGGATGGGCGACTGCTTATAGCTTGTTGATTTGTTCACGGTGGTCGTTAAATCTTCAATAAAAAAAAAAGAAACCAATAAAAAAAACATTACTCCTAATCGTTGGACTCTGATTTGTCGAATCATTAAAGATTTCTTTGGTAAATGATTCAAGAACATCCGATAGATCCATAGTAACACTAAAATTAGCAGCGCCGCCCCGGTGGCGTAGTGGTCTAAGCGCTGGCTTCTGATCATTCGTCCGAAAGGGGTGCGGGTTCGAATCCCGTGTGTCATGAATGTTGTGTTTGTCTTACGGCACTGGTTGTCTGCCTTCCCTGGAACCAGTGACCCTTCCCCTTAGTGTTTAAAGTCAGTGGTACTCAGTTATGGAAGGGCCGCCCCGGTGGCGCAGTGGTCTAAGCGATGGCCTCTGATCATTCGTCCGAACGGGGTCCGGGTTCGAATCCCGGTGAGGCATGTATGTTGTGTTTGTCTTACGGCACTGGCTCTCTCCCTTCCCTGGAACCAGTGACCCTAAATTAGGGACGGGCGACTGCTTATAGGCCATTGAGTTGCTCATGGTGGTCGTTAAACCTCCAATAAAAAAAAATTATGGAAGGGCGACTGCTCATTGCCCATTGAGTTGCTCATGATGGTCGTTAAACTTCCAATCAAAGAAAAAAAAAGAGCTAACCAGTGTGACGTACTAGGTTCAATAGGAACACCGTCAGAAGGGTAATCTAAAATGGCGGCCACTCAAGAGCGTTGGCTTCGGAGCTTTATGTAGAAATGGCTTGCCGTGCACCTTCCCGTTATTCGATCCTTCTTATATAGATCCGGGTTTGGCTCCCCGGTCATGTATAATGTTACTACTTGGTGTCTCCCATTCTATCAATGAGAAGCGTTGTTAGAAAAGGTATCTCCTTCCACTGTGATTTCTTGTACGCTTTACTTCTGAAGTTCTCTTTTTGTTATCAGTTAGTGCGTGCGTGGTTTGAGTTGATAATTAGCTGAATTTAGGTATTAAAAATAACAGTTAAAATGAATTTTGGTTTTAGTCATTCTATTAATGATTATTTTAGATACGTTTTTTCGTTAGAAGATGCTTTAAACGTTATCCAAAACTTCGAGATTTCTACTAATACACATTATATTCAAAAACGTGGTGCAGTTCACAATCTTGGGCAAGCCTAGTTAAGTGATATTAAAGGTATGAAGAAGGATGTTATGTTCTTCGAAGGGAAAAAAATTCCAATGTTGAAAACAGGATACCATTTGATGCCATGCCATTTATTTCCATTGATCATTGCACATTAGGGTGTCATCAAGGTCGTTCATTGAACACAAGTAAGTTGAAAGCAATCCAAGATCATGACTACTCGTATAGTAAAAGCAAACCTCAAACAACTAAAAAAATGAATTGTACAGCAGAAATTCAACTGAAAGAAATTTTAAACGGATTTTTTCCACAGCCGATTTGATGCTTGTCTTTCGTGAGAATTCCATTAATAACGATGTTTAAAATCACGCACATTTTAGGCACTCATGATAAATTTTTGTGAAGCTGTTTCCATCCACCAATGGAGGTGTTCGGATATCTGCCTAAGTGCAAAAAGCTGATGACAAACCCAAAAACAAAGCAAAATTAAAGAAATATTGATGAATGATGCTGTAAGCCATGCAATAACAAGCATCTTTCTGGCATACACAACCCTGAGAATTTGTTGAATCAGAATTACTAACAGTAATCATTGAAAATGAGAAGATATTCGGAGATAAAACACTGAATACAGCTGTAAAATTGTCAACAAACGATCACTTTCTCGTCAGCGTACAAGAAATCACAGTGGAAGGGGATACATTTTCTAACAACGCTTCTCATTAGTCGAATGGGAGATGTCACATAAGAGACAGTATATGCGATTACCAAGAAGTGTCCCACAATCGCAAAACTTTATACATGACCTGACCCCCCCCACACACACACATTTTCAGCTATTTTAATTTGATACTGTATCCTCTCTTCCAAAATGTAAAGTTTAAGCTAGCCGCCCCGGTGGCGCAGTGGTCTAAGGCGTTGGCCTCTGATCATTCGTCCGAAGGGGTCCGGGTTCGAATCCCGGTGAGGCATGGATGTTGTGTTTGTCTTACGGCACTGGCTCTCTCCCTTCCCTGGAACCAGTGACCCTAAATTAGGGACGGGCGACTGCTCATAGCCCATTGAGTTGCTCACGGTGGTCGTTAAACCTCCAATCAAAAAAAAAAAAAAAAAAAGTTTAAGCTATATTAATCACAGAAGCGTGGAGAGTGGCAACAGTGCTAGGAATGGCACACAGCTAAGTGCAAAAATTTAACATAGCCGCCCCGGTGGCGCAGTGGTCTAAGCAATGGCCTCTGATCATTCGTTCAAAAGGGGTCCGGGTTCGAATCCAGGTGAGGCATGGATGTTGTGTTTGTCTTACGGCACTGGTTCTCTCCCTTCCCTGGAATCAGTGACCCTAAATTAGGGACGGGCGACTGCTTATAGCCCATTGAGTTGCTCATGGTGGTCGTTAAACCTACAATTTAAAAAAAAAATTAACATAAATTAAATCTCATTTTTTTTTTTTGTTGGAGGTTTAACGACCGCCGTGAGCAACTCAATGGGCTATAAGCAGTCGCCCGTCCCTAATTTAGGGTCACTGGTTCCAGGGAAGGGAGAGAGCCAGTGCCGTAAGACAAACACAACAGCCATGCCTGACCGGGATTCGAACCCGGACCCCTTACGGACGAATGATCAGAGGCCAACGCCTTAGACCACTGCGCCACCGGGGCGGCAAGGCATGGATGTTGTATTTGTCTTACGGCACTGGCTCTCTCCCTTCCCTGGAACCAGTGACCCTAAATTAGGGACGGGCGACTGCTTATAGTCCATTGAGTTGCTCACGGTGGTCGTTAAACCTCCAATAAAGAAAAAAACAATCCAACATTTGTTTGTCTACTGACGTCATCAATGTACAGGTCACGCTGTCTATTAACAGGTCTCAAAGGAAAATGGTTGATTTTTAATTAAATTATGGTTATGTTTTAGCAAGTATTAAGTTTCCCATGTTAAAACTTAAAGTTAGTTTTATCGATGTGTGAATTTTCATCCTTGGGAAAACATTGGAAATATAAGGCAGAGATTTTTGGCGGAACCACCTTAAAGACTTTCAGAATGTGTGCTTGGCAACAAATTTGCAATTTCTGTCAAACATGGCGTCGTTGTTTAGAGGTTGGGGATTGTATTTTGTGTGATATGTTACAAAATATTCAACATGATTTATCGTGGTAGCATAAATTTTTTGTAGGGCTGCAGAGACGTTTACTATGTTAAGAATACCCTTCACTATGCTACCCTTGACACCAAATTTAAAGGCATTTAGACAGGTCTATCGTAATTGCGTTTGATCAGGATTTCGTTTCGTTCTAGTAAAGTGGAACGAAAACATCGGTTTGTGGTAGAGTTAATAGAAAAAAATGAGAAATATACACTATACATATTGCAAGTTCGTGGTGAGAATTTTCTGTTTTTAAAATAGTAAAAGTATGGAATCAGGTTTAGATGCGAAGAGGGAAACTGAAGCTTGTCAAATTCTGTGTGGACCAATTACCAATCTTACATGTAACTAAGTACTGATAATACATTTATTTGCGAAGGTGGAAAATATTGGAAATAGGGGTGGGGATAAATTCACCATATTGTTACGCCCGACCCGGAGGGTAACCTGAAATTCGTTTTGCCGATAACGTTGTGTGAATTTGCCTTTTTTATTTTTTTATTTACATCCGTTTCACCAGAGAGTTTATATAATGTTTCTCAGCAGATTGAGTAATGTGGATCTGCAGGAGTTTTCGTGCTGGTTCTAGTTCCATGCAAACGAATTACAGCACCTTGCAAGGGGGAAAAGCTCCTATTTTCTTTAATGAGAAAATGTCAACTACATCGTTGTGCCGGTGACCAAAGTATGGAATTAGTGATTTTTTCCCTCGTGTATTCTAAAATCTGAAATTGTTTTCAGTCATTTCGAAAAATATGCCTTCAAATAACTGTTGTGTCAGTTTTGTTTTTTTCTGCCGCATGCATTAAGGAGATATTTAAAATTATTCCTAATGTTTCTTTAGATGCCAGACAGAAAGCTGTGATGCTTTCTATTATATGTGCAGAAAACGCAATTCAAATGAAAGGACTATGCTTTGTTCAGCTAATGACTGAATAATGCCAAAATTCTCAAACTAGTAAATTATTAAACTGACTCTCTTGTGAATAATTAAAAATTGCTTGTATATCACGATGGAGTCGGTGTTGAAACATTCATTAGAATTTACTCAAGAATTGATAGTAAAAGATATAAAAAAAGAAATCGATACTTCACACACTGTTAGTGATACCAGTGAAGATATTTGGGAATGTGAAATATGCTTCACAAAATTCAAAATAGAATTGAGCTGTGCAAAACATTCACAGCTTCATAGAAGTAATAAATCTTTTCAGTGTGAGGTGTGTTTTAAAAAATTCACACAGAATGGTAGTCCCTTAAGCAATCTAAAAGTCCATGCAGAGGAAGAAACTTATGGTTCTGATACATGTTCCAAGCAGTTGAATGAAGAATGCAACTTTTCAAGGCATAGGCCCCTTCACTTAGATGAGAAGCCTTACCAGTGTGTTCAATGTTTCAAGCAATTCAGAGAAAAAGATCACTTTTTGAAACATATGCTCTTGCACACAGGTGAAAAGCCTCACAAATGTGATGTGTGCTACAAGCAATTTACTCAAAAGAGTGCTCTTTCAAGGCATGTGCATGTCCACACAAGGGAAAAGCCTCACCAGTGTGATATATGCTGGAAACAATTTGCCTGGAAAACTAACCTTTTAGAGCATATCTATGTCCACACAGGTGAAAAGTTTCACCAATGTGATGCATGTTCTAAAAAATTTGCTCTGAAAAATAGTCTTTCAAAGCATATGCTCCTTCATACAAGTGAGAAGCCTCAGCAGTTTGTTTCCTCCAAAGAATTCACAAAGAAACACCATATTTTAAGACATGTGCTCCTTCACACAGGTCAAAAGCCTCACCAGTGTGATGTATGCTGCAGGCAATTTGCTCAAAAGATTAATCTTTCAAGGCATATGCTACTACACACGGGTAAAAAGCCACACCAGTGTAATGTATGCTCCACACAATTTGCTCAGAAGAGTCAACTGTCAAATCATATGCGCCTTCACACAGGTGAAAAGCCTTACCAGTGTGATGTATGCTACAGGCAATTTGCTCAGAACAGTAATCTTTCAAGACATATGCTGCTTCACATGGGTCAAAAGCCTCACCAGTGTGATGTATGCTCCAAACAATTTGCTCGGAAAAGTCAACTTTCAAATCACACGCGCCTTCACACTGGTGAAAAACCTTACCAATGTGTTGTATGCTCCAAACAATTTGCTTGGAGAACTGATCTTTCAGAGCATATGCTCCTTCACACAGGTGAAAAGCCTCATCAATGCCACATATGCTGTAAACAATTTGCTCAGAAGAGTAATCTTTCAGTGCATATGCTCCTTCACACAGGTGAGAAGCCTCACCAGTGTGATATATGCACCAAACAATTTACTCAGAAAAGTCATCTTTCAAAGCACATGCTCCTTCATGCAGATGGATAAGTGCTGCATTATTCTAATTTACTTGAAGTAGACCACATCTGTTGCAATACACAAAAATCAGGGCTTAAAAATTATATTGTCCAACACACTTGGGCATGATTATTTTTTTCTTTCTTTTTTTTTTTTTTTATCCTGTAGATCATTGATCAAGCATGCAAAAAGTCTAGGTGTTTACAGGATAAGAAGCTTTAAAAGAAAAGGATGTTTTGTTATTTTCCAGTCAAAATTTTTACTACACAGATGTTCTCCCTTTGTTTTTTGTTTGTTTTTTTCCCAAAAATTGATGGGATCTGTTCTGAGAAATTTGAGCTCAAAATAATTTTTCTTGAAAACTAAATTGCCCATAGTATGATAGTGTTATATCTCAAAAGAAAGCTCCTGTGATAAGCTTACAAATGGGTCTGGTATGAGCTCTGCTGCCCAATTAGGCTTAAAGATATTATCATTTATGATAGCCATGGTAGACACAAAAACACCTGTTTTGTAAATTTCAAAGTCATAACTTCGTATATTGTTTGCTGGAGGCTGAAATTTTGCATCCATTAGTGTCCGTATACAGCATGTAAACGTACCAACATTCATAAAAATCAAAAGGGTTCAGTGTAAGTTTTTGTGATTTGACATGAGATGAGCATATATCATCATCAATCCACTGCTGGACGAAGGCCTCCCCGAGTTTCTTCCACAACAGTCTGTCTTGTGTCAGTTTCCTCCATGTTACTCCCACATACTTTTGAATTTCATCTACCCATCTCCCATGTGGTCTTTTTGGATCTTTTGCTGTCCCTTGGAATCCAGTCTAAAATTTCTGCTCTCCATTGATGGCAATATGTCCAGCCCATTGCCATATGTGTCTGTACAAGAAACGAAGATTAATCGATTGATGGAGAAAAGCTTGAGACAACCGACACCTACATTTATCTTGGGTAGCAGATATCAAGTAAGGTTCATGTTGATGAAGAAATTAATTGACGTATAAAACTTGGATGGAGAGCTTTTGGAAAAAACAGTACAATTTTTAAGAGCAGTATGCTATGACGTCTTAAAAGAAAAGTGTTTAATCAATGCATCCTACCAGTGCTTATGTATGTAGCAGAGACATGGACCTTAACTAAAAAAGACATACAAAAACTGCTGACAACTCAAAGATGCATGGTGAGATGCATGCTTGGTGTAACCAGGAGAGATAAGAAGAGGAACTTGTGGATAAGGAAAATGACAGGAATGGATGACATCGTGACCAGAGTGAAATCACTGAAATAGCAATAGGCTGGACATGTTGCGAGAAGAATGGACAACCAAAATTTTAGACTGGATTGTGAGGGACAGGAAAAGTCCCATAAAAAGACCCCATGGGAGATGGATGGATGAAATTCAAAAGTATGCTGGAGCGACATGGAGGAGACAGGATCAAACCATCCAAGATGGAAGAAACGTGGGGAGACCTTCGTCCAGCAGTGGATTGATAATGGTTGATGATATGTGTATAATTCCATAGTGCAACAAAAAATTGCAGGACATAGGTACGTTGTACAATCTGTAAAGATTGCTCATTTTAGAGATTTTGATCCCAGGAATCGGGAGGGGGAGTGTAAGTTTTCTTCTAAACTTAATGAACTAACTGCTGTATGTGTCACATTCAGTCTAACTCAATACGCCAAATACTATCACTTTGTCTCATCCCAATGGAGACAGATAGGTGCGTTGTACAACCTTGGGAGATGACTCATTTTACTTATCCCGATTGCTAGCTCAAGAGGGAAGCCAACTGAGAGCTTGTTTTTCATAGTGCACATGAGTGAAGGAATTTTTAGAGCATGTGTAATGAGCAGAGATAGATTTCGACTGGTAGTAGCAAATTGCTAGCAAGCAAATGCATTTTGCTAGTGATAAAAAGTGGTTCCAGCAAAAGTTGATAGTGGAAAAATTTTGAATGTTTTAGTGTGAACTGTGAAGTGTCACTGCATTGCCCGTGTGGAATATTTTAGACACATACAAAAAGGAACAACTGTTTTCTGGAAAGGAATGTTTCTTGAAAAGTACAAACATTATAAAAACAGTTTGGCACAAGTAGAAATATCCAATATATTTCCCTTATCTACTTCTGCATGTGAGGTTGGGTTCAGTTTCATGAAGAGAATCCAGGGTGATTGGAGGAGAGGCAGTTTAAACTTATAATGAATGTTCTCAGGAGTATATTGAAGTTGAAGGTCTGTCTGAAGGCAAGTTTGACCCCAGGCCTATTGTTTTAAAGTGGTGTGATGAAAAGACCCAAAACCCAGATCGTAAACCATACGGAAAATAAGGTTTTGATTAGTGTTCTTGAATTTTGTGAATAAAGTTAAATAAAAAAAAATGTTTTTAAATATTTGCATTTGAATTAAATTGTTAGAATTAATGTCAGGTCATAAAAAGGTGAGTTATATCTAAATATTTGTAATCTTTTCAGCATTACAATGTGACAGTTACAGGGGTAAAATCAAAATTTATCATGGTTGACTAATGGAGGGAGACACTTTAAAGTTTCTTTTGTATAATGCTAATAAACTTTCATTAGTAGGTAATGCAATTTGCTAGCAAGAAATAAGGTCACTAGCAAATGTTGCTACTGATAAAAAAAATCAAGGCCTGGTAATGTGGGATATTGCAGTCATCGTAAAACATGTGGCAACCCAGGGCTGGAAAAATAAGCTCCAGATCTAGGAGCCAGGTGAAACAAAAGCAAATTTAAAAGTATCGTGGCCGCCCCGGTGGCGCAGTGGTCTAAGGCGTTGGCCTCTGCTCATTCATCCGAAGGGTCCGGGTTCGAATCCCGGTGAGGCATGGATGTTGTGTTTGTCTTACGGCACTGGCTCTCTCCCTTCCCTGGAACCAGTGACCCTAAATTAGGGACGGGCGACTGCTTATAGCCCATTGAGTTGCTCACGGTGGTCGTTAAACCTCCAATCAAAAAAAAAAAAAAAAAAAGTATTGTGCACAAATGTAATGCATGGTGATGATGTCAGAACAAAGAGTAAAAATATAAGTGTATTAAGTACTGCCTACTACTCAAACTACTAACTGTTAAATGAAATTCAAATTCGGTCTATAAATCTCAGTGTTCTATAGTTTTGATAAAAATTTAAACGTTGAAAAGAATGAAAAAAAAAACAAAAAAACTTTTGACCACATCAATCTGAAATGAAACTATTTGGAAGAAAATAATAGCTAAAAGAAATGTTGACCTTCAGCTTCCAGAGTACTGCATAATACGGCTTTGGAAATGAAGCAGGAAGCGTTAAAAAATACATGAAGATGTGATTTTAGAAAAAAAAAATAGAGATAAAGCCATCTGGAAGTTAAAAAAAAAAGATAAAATAAAATGTGACCGTCAACTTCCAAAATTCTGCAGAAACGGTAGGAAATGTTGCAAACGCTTTAAAAACATGGATTTTGTAAAAAAATTAAAAAAAAAAAACCCGGCAACAATCTGACTGAAATGAAGCTATCTGAAGCCAAAAAATGCAAAACCTGCGATCAATTTCCAGAATGCCTCGTAGTGCGACCGTGAAGAGCGGAAGACAGACGATAAAAATGTGTAAAGATATAGTTTTCAAAATATAAAGAGGGAAAACAAGAAAAATACGCCTTATCAATCTAACTGAATACTGAAGTGAAGCTATCTGGAAGCAAAAGGGGGAAAAGAAAGTTGCGACGTCAACTTACGGAAAGCCAACGGCTGCGGAAACAGAAGACGCTTTAAAAATATGGTATGGCTTTCATAAAAATAAAATAAAGAAAGAAAGAAATCGTCTTAATTTGACTTTCAGTTAGATTTAAATTAAGGCCTCCAAGCCAAAAAAAAAAAAAGGAGGAGGATATGCGACCATTAGCTTCCAAAATATTTTTACACCCTATTAACCACCACACACATCACACGTGCCTGGTGCGTTAAAGGTACATAAAAATATCGCTTCCAAGATTCAAAGCTCAAGAAACGCAATTAAATCTCATCAAGTTGAAGTTATCTATTTGAAAAATATGGAAGAACAAAAGCTTAAATAAAATGAGGGGCAGGGGTGTCTATCGATTATAGCTGTCTGCGTGATCTATCGATTACAGCTTTACATCTTAAATGGGAGCCAATGTTTAAAATTGCGTGAAAATTTCCCTTCCTTTGTTTTAAAATTTAAAGAAATTAAACAAAAAATTAATGTTAAGAAAATAGAAAAACAGTCTGCAAACCTTTCCGAGAATCTGCGACGGGCTTCGCCGATTCTCTCCGTTTCTGCTCCGGGCCTGCAGCTTAAACCAAATGGTGTGATCTTCAATGCTTCCATGATCTGACAGGTTAGTCACGTGACCATGTTTTTTTATCGCGTTTCTCTGCTTGAAACACACGGTTCAAGAAGCTGACAGAATTTATAAATGCGATCAAAGCAGAAAATTTCAGAGTTTGATTTTATTAAATTACAATTTGTTGAAGTTACATTTTGCATCTATGAACTCAAAGTAATGACTGCAAATTACGAAATTTGAAGTAAAAAAAGTTGGGTGCCAGGACCAAATTTCTAGGCGATCTGGCGCCCTGTAATTTTCCAACTCTGTGGCAACCTATTTCTTGGAAATGCTTTATTGGACAAAATTGCCATACATGAGAACAGCTTAAGTGCAATGAATATTGAGTGTGTGTAATGCCATGCTGTGCATTTCACTGATGAGGAAATGATCGTTTTAATTCCTGTTGTCATAATGGCCATCTTTCCCTTCCAGAACTACAGTTAAGTACTAGGCTGAAAGACTCACTTCTAAACTGTCCTAATTTTGTCCAATACCGGAAATACAGTAATGCAATGTTATTCATTGCATTATTGTATTTCTGCCACAAAAAAGGGGGAAGGGGAAATCTAGGCAATGGTCTGTAGTGCTTTAAAATTCAAGGACAATGGCACATCTTGGATTTGTTACCATTTGCTAGTGAAAACCCTTCATACGCCACCCCAGTGGTTCAGTGGTCTAAGCTCTGGCTTGCGACCATTCACAAGTAGGGTCCAGGTTCAAATCTCAGTGAGGCATGGATGTTGTTTCTGTCTTTCAGCACTGGGTCTCTCCCTTCCCTGGAACCAGTGACCCTAAATTAGGGACGGGTGACTGCTTATTGGTTCTGGTTCCACTTGAAGAAATTTTGTTTAATCTTCCTTCTCTTCAAATTCTTTTTGATTTTTACAGACGTTTCTGGCCTCTTGATGTTGGTCAAGGCCTGTTCTCAATGTGTAGAAGGATTAACAAGCTCATTGAGTTGTTCATTGGGGTTGTTAAATCTTCAATCAAAAAAAAAAAAAAACAAAAAAACCTTCATACAGCCAATTGTACTTTATAGATTCCTTGGCAGCTACTGATTGGTCATAATGAAAACAAAGAACTGAAGCAATTGATATTGACTTCCCTGGCAGATATTCTGACTAACAATCTTTTCTCCCAAGCGTACAAGACTGCAGCTAAGGCAAATGGTGGTCTTTTGCCCCACCAAACATGTGTATGTGTGTGCATATTTCACTACTGGGTGCAGTTTACATAATGCTGATAATTATAGGTGAGTTCAAATTTCATTGATGGGAACAATTTATGAATTGCAGTAAAAGTACTTTTTTTTTTAAATGTTTAAAAAAAATGGTACAGTATATGTATGATGTGTGTCTATTTGGGCATATGAAATTTGGGGTAAAGGTTTGTAACACATTTTTTTAAATTTTGTCGTAAAATTTGCCTGCAAGCATAGAGATGTAAATGAGCACTGCAGCGAGCTTACCTCCAGCACTGCTGAAATGATCGCCTTCCAGTCGTGTTTCAAAATACTTCTTACTAGATCGGGTCTTTTGCCCCACCACTGTGCTGTGGGAAAGAGTTTTAAATTTGCCATTATTGTCTATAGAAAGTGTGTTACAACTCAGTTTTTAAGTGGATTACAAAAAGGAGAATGATTGTGATCCTCATTTCGGTGGAATCGCAAAATGGTTGCCGCAGCATTACCCGAAGGTTATCATTTCAGCAGAGTCTCAGACAAGGGTGCAGTGGCGTTGGGAGTAAACTCACTGCAGTGTTCGTTTACATCCCTGTGCATGCAGATGAATTTTACAATGAAAATGTTTGAATTTCATTGGAAAGCTAACATTTTTTCACCATGTCATATCAAATTACATATTTTAAAATATATATATATATAACTTTTTCACGAAATTTTCAGCCAAATGATTTAGGATGCTAAACTACACCTTTACTATTTTATTTTGGTTTGGGCATGTTAGCAGTACTAGTTTCCTTTAGTGGTTTCATAAAATTTGGCCGAATTTCTTTATAAAATCCATGTTTTCCTATTATTTGTTCTTATGATACCAGATGTGTCTGCAGAGCACGCACGTTTGGTGTTTAAATTGTTCAAAATGAAATTCGAAGATCGGTACGTATCCGCTGCAATGCTTCTGCAACCAACATTTGCAATAGCACATAAAGTTATTTTCACTGCATAAGTGTCGTCTGCTACGTGGAACTTCCGGTTGGCAACTGATAAGCAGAGTGTATGGGTAAAACTTAAAGCTCCATGCTGATGCAGGAGTTTTCACGAACAACCTTGGCAAGATGGCATAATGAAGCGGAATTTCCAAAAGCTCAAAAGAAAATTTTGCTGAATATACGGCCCACAAAATACGAAGCTTTAGGTGGGAAGTGAGAATTACTTGATCAAACTGCACCACGTGATAACACAAAACAAAATACGCAGGGATGATCTGCACAGCAACAATTCCTGGTATTTCGTAAGAGTCCCACGTCCCTTTCTACAGTCGGAATGAAATAGTTACTGATTTTTTAAAGCATTGATCCTATCTTAATCTTTGCAAGATATATTTGTAAAGTTGAGCAGACAGTCACTCGTGCCACTCCCCCAAAGTGAATATATAGATTAACTTTCAGCTGGAAGAATTACAATCCATTTTCCTGTGTCATGTGACATTTGGTAGTTGAATGCTCTTTAAGCTCAGCTGTAATATGACTGCATGCAGCTCAGAGTTTTACACATCCACAGCTTATCTGTTGGCAACTGGCAGTTATATTTAACAGATGATACCTATGCTGTGAAAACAACTTCACATGCTATTGCAAATGGTGATTGCCAAAGCATCACAGCAGTAGGTACCAATTTTCAAATTTCACTTTGACCAATTTAAGGGACAAAAGTGTGTGCTCTGCAGACACAAGGTATTATAAGACCCCAAATAATATGAAAACGTGTTTTATAAAGAAATTTGGGTAAATTATATGAAACTGCTAAAGGAAACTAGTACATAGTTTTCTAACTAGGCATGTTAGAATTTTCCAAATGGGTATGTTAAATTTTTCAATTGAGCATGTTAGAATTTTTCAATTGAGCATGTTAGAATTTTCCAACTGGGCATGTTAGAATTTTGAAAGTTTTCTGTTCCTAATTTAAACTCTTTGATAATGAAGAAAATTGATATTTGAAAATGCAGTTTCAGGATTCACTTTTCCATACTGAAAATATATACAGTCAGTCTTTGATGTATCACCCCTCGATTAACCACCATCCTTACAGAATGCCACCCCTAAAGTCTGAACAGATATGCCCATATATGATATACTTCCACACCTTTGGCATTCACCAACTGCTAATATACATGTATATTGCTATGCAAACCATTGTTTCCAAACTCAGACCATGCTAGATAGTGTTAGAATTAGAAATGAATCTTCTACTGGCCCAGTGGACCACTCGAATTTCCAAATCACTGGTCCGTGCAAAAAAAAGAAAGTACATATTTACAGTATATTTCAAAAATAACGTTTCATTTTCATTGGAGTAGTATATCGGAAATTTAGAACTGTGTGTGTGTGTGTGTGTGTGTACCAGAGCTGAGACGGGCCGAGCCTGAAAGCTCGAAGTACGGCTGCGTAATACTTACTGGAGCTCGGGCTCTGAGAGAGGGGGAGAATTTTCTTCCTTTTTCTTTTAATGTGATTTTACATGATTTATCACACGAGATTTTTTTACACTTTCTAGTTGTTAAAGAGAATTCTTCAGCAACTGGGTCTAGAAAGGGAGTAGGAATTTGGCAGGGCTATCTATTCCGGGCTTGGGTAACAAAATTCCATAGGCCATGAATTACAAGATTTCTGCGAAGGAAAAGTTTCTATAAGAACTGTAGACAGTAGATAGCAAGCTGACAAAATTTTGCTACCTACCTCAAAGGGGCAGCTTCCTGCTAATTCTATTGAGCAACATACAACATAGATTGCTATGCCTCCCGAGATTTCCTCTGATCCCCCCCTTCCCACGAAACATTTCAGGATAAAATGAATGGTCAAAGAAACTAGAAATAGATAGACATCCCTTTCCCACTCCGCAGTTGAGAAAGACATCGGTTAATTGCACGGGTAGGAAAGAGTGGAAGTCTGGAAGAGAAGACTTTTTTTTTTTTAATGCTCGTTCGGGCCCGGGCTCTATCTTGCAATATAAAATTCGGGCTCAGGCTCTTAAAATTGAGCCCAAACTCAGCTCTGATGTGTGCACATGAAAATAGTACTAATAAATAAAACACAAAACATACTATGCAGAGTTAGAAATTTGGAAAAAAAAAAAAAAAAAAAAAAACCAACCAATGTATACCAAAAATTGGTAGTTCACTCATTTTTACTGGCCCAGGAATGGCACAAATACTAATACATTTTGTATGCCTATTGTGCTAGTATCTAGGATGGTACCTTGATTATAAGTGCACTGATATGAAGCACAATGCACTATTAGTGCACTTCATATAGTGCACTGATTATGAAGCAAATTTGATTATTGAAAATGTTGGCAATGTACCAAAAGCCACTTTCATGGAATACATTGCTTCAGTGTGAAAGGAAGGAGGTTCTCTTATGGGAACAGAAACACAAGTTAGCAAAGTCTCGGCAAAATGGTTATTTAACCTCCAGTCGGGAAACAATATAAAAGACCCATCATAATCTGCAATCACTGCTTGGGCAAAAAAAGTGGCGTGTCTTAATCCACCTATTTTGAGTCAGAACTCGGTTCCCTACAGTCTAAAATTTTCAGAAATCTAAAAACTGCCATAGCAAAACCTGGATTCTTTGAGAAATATGTGGTTCAATTCTTCATAAACTTACAAATTCCAAAACAAACTGACAAAAACAAGCTTACTGGCCCGAACGGCCAGTGACAAAATTTTCAGTGGCCCGATGGAATTTTTGCTAGCCAATGGCCTGGACCACTTAGTAATTCGAATGCTGCTGGATGTACTACCACTTGGAAGCTGTATGAGAACTTCCTTCCCATTCTTTCAGGCAAAGATTCACTTGAGGCAAATGTTAGAGGTGCTAATTCGACCAAAGGCTGCAAATTAGTGTTTTTTTTTTAACATTAAGAAGATTCCTTGAAGCAAATTCTCAGCATGGCGATATTTGAAACACACTTCTTAAAATTTATTGTGCTCTGGAAATAATTGTGTTGAAATCTAAAACACAATCAAAAATTGGTGAGCTTTTAAAAAAAATATTAAGATATGTAAAATGCTATTAATTTTTACTTAATAAAGATTTAGTAGCAGAACATGATTTTTTATGCATTCCTCATAATTCAGTTGTTAACTTTGTCTTGCTATCATGAAAAGTAAATTTCCACATTTAATGCACGCCAGAAGTATCAAGGAGGGAAACTAACTCTGAACTGTGGTGCACACTTTGCACACAACATATAAATGTATATTTCTAATTAACATGTTTGTAACTTAGCAGGTCGCCCCGGTGGCGCAGTGGTCTAAGGCACTGGCCTCTGATCATTCGTCCGTAAGGGGTCCGGGTTCGAATCCCGGTCAGGCATGGATGTTGTGTTTGTCTTACGGCACTGGCTCTCTCCCTTCCCTGGAACCAGTGACCCTAAATTAGGGACGGGCGACTGCTTATAGCCCATTGAGTTGCTCACGGTGGTCGTTAAACCTCCAATCCAATCCAATCCAATAACTTAGCAGTGCTAATTATGATTTTCAAGGAACCATAATTAATAAAATTTGGTTACTTAAAAATAATTGGCAAATTTGATATAATGCCACCCTTGATGTAACACCACAATGTAATGTAATAAATGGTAGTGGTATATCAGGGTTGATGAACAACTGATTTTGTGCTTGCTGAAAAAAAAAGCCTAAGGAAGTGATTTGAATGCATTTAAAATTTATTTGTATTGTGCATATTAAGGAAAATTCATAACGTGTATAAAAATTTCATGTTTTGAAAATAGTTTTCATTCTCTTTATTTGATGCAAGAACATTTTTTGCTGTAATTAAGTTTAAAAATGCGGCCAAAAGTGTAGAGGTCTGTACTCTTTTTTTTTTTTCTAGTGGGAACTTTCCGTTTTGTAAATGTAAAAAAAAAAAATTGCTAAATTTCATAGGAATCTGTCAAACTGAATAACAGATGACATCCAAAGATAATTAAGTACAGCACTAAATAATTAAGTACATGACAAAGTCATATAAATCTCTTTTCCGTTAATTTGTTATGAACTGAAAGAACCTCTTAAAATATTTCATTTTTTTTTTAATTTTTTTGTAAAACTTCAAAGGGAAAATATTAGAGAATAAACATGTCAAAGTGTGACCTTTTAAATTGCAATATTTTGATGGACAATCACTCATAAGAATTTCAGGAAATTTCAAGAGTGACTGACAATAGGATTGCATCATCACTTTTCTTACAAAATGTGGTAAAAAAAAAAAAAAAAAAGGCTGCCCCGGTGGCGCAGTGGTCTAAGGCGTTGGCCTCTGATCATTCGTCCGAAGGGGTCCGGGTTCGAATCCCGGTGAGGCATGGATGTTGTGTTTGTCTTACGGCACTGGCTCTCTCCCTTCCCTGGAACCAGTGACCCTAAATTAGGGACGGGCGACTGCTTATAGCCCATTGAGTTGCTCACGGTGGTCGTTAAACCTCCAATCAAAAAAAAAAAAAAAAAAAGAGGCTATGAAAGAAATGACAGCGTAAATTAAAATAAATTTCCAGAAATTTTTCCGTAAGGCAAAATATTTGAAATAAAGAATGAACACTAAAGAAGGGGTAGGGGTCTGAATTGGTGTTGACAGCATTAATATTGTTAAATTCATTTTTGGGTGCAAACATATTGATACCACATTAAATTAAATGAGTAAATGTGTAGCTTAGCATCCTAAATTATTTAGCTGAAAATTGAAAAAAAAAAAAGGATATACATACTTTAAAGTATGTAATCTGATGTGAAATGAGGAACCCTGAGGAATCCCATTACTTCAGGGGTTCCTGAGGGCTCGGTTTTGGGTCCCTTACTATTAAATCTATATATAAATGATATTTTTAACATAACATCTAACAACGCTATAATTCTTTATGCTGATGATACAACAATATAATTCCATGGCAAAAATCTCAACGAAATGGTTGCTCAAGCAAATCGTCAATTACAGATTTACTCGGATTGGTTAACATACAATGAACTTATAATTAATGTTAATAAAACAGAACTTCTAATCTTTACTATACAAAAAATATTACGTACACAAGTTCCATATTTACTTTTAAATAATACTCCTATTGACATAGTACAGGGCTTTTAAAAAAGTATCTGGGAATTATTCTACCTTCTGACCTTAGATGGAATAACCATACAGATTTAATTGTAAATCGAATCTCCAAAAATATTGGGATTGTAAGCAAAATTATTTAAAGCATTAAAACACTTAAACTTTTGTACTATACACTCTTTCAATCACACATTAATTATTGCTTTTCCTCATGGGGACAAACCACTGAAACTGACATCAATAAACTACAAATATTATAGAATAAATACATAAGGTTATTAGACTTAAAAACAAATTCTTCTTCTCATATCACCTTCCAACCTTTCACTTTTTACCATACCCATGTCAACCCAAACAATTATGGAATTTTATCTATTAAACAAGTACTGTATTTGACTTCAAAATACACTGGCGGGAAGTGAAAAAAGAACACCAAAAAGGAGATGTCTGATACCAATGAAATTTATACAGCATAATAACGGAATACAGAGGATAACGTGATCAAAAAATTATGGCAAAATACAGCTGTATTTGCTGTTAAACTGAAAAATAACATTTCCATGTAACATGGTTAGTACGAGGTTGAACCGCCATGAACTGCGTCACACTGTTCGATTCTGGCATGGAGTCTGTCGTACAGATGTTGGATGTAAGTTTTGGGTATTGAGTTCCAATCATCCTCAACCTGGACGCGTAAATCCGGGATGGGCGTGGAGACCGGATAAGTCGTTGTCCCATAAAATCCCACACGTGCTCAATGGGGGACAAATCCGGAGAACGTGCAGGCCATGGAAGTTGTCTCGCACCCTGAAGTGCATGTTGCGTTGCACGTACCGTGTGTGGGCGTGCGTTATCTTGCTGGAAAACACCACGATGGACCGACCTTACAAATGGCACAACAACGGGCCGAATGATGTTGTTGATGTAGGAGGTGCTGTTTAACGTACCCGGTACAAACACTAGTCGTGTACGGGAGCGATAGCTGATCGCTCCCCACACCAGGAGAC
The DNA here is from genome assembly GCA_039090855.1 of Macrothele yani. Taxonomy (NCBI): domain Eukaryota; kingdom Metazoa; phylum Arthropoda; class Arachnida; order Araneae; family Macrothelidae; genus Macrothele; species Macrothele yani. The sequence goes on from CM077009.1 coordinate 151,491,566, forward strand.
CAGATGTAGACCGTGTGTGTCGCTGGCGGATGCAAGAAGAGTGGAGACACTCCCCTGTGCGTCTGCGAACACGCATACGGCCATCGAAGGCTCCCAAGCAGAATCTGCTTTCACCGCTAAACACGACAGATCGCTATTGCGTTCTCCAGTGCAGACGTTGCCAAGCAACACCAATGCAGCCGTTCCTGACTGTGGACTGGAGTCAGAGGTACACATGCCAGAGGAACCCGTGCACGTAGTCCTGCATCCAGTAGACGGTTGCGTATTGTTCGCACAGTCACCTCAGGTGCAACGGCAGCTCGGATTTGCATCGCAGTGGATGTTCTGCTTGACAACGCCGCTCTTCTTATGCGTCGATCGGTCCGCTCATCAGTCCGTCTGTGACTCCCAGTTCCACGTCATCTCGTGTGGGAATGTTCCTCGGACCATCTACGCCACCATCGTACCACCACTGATACTTCCCGTCCAATTCGCTCCGCAATACGACGATACGACCACCCGGCCTCGCGGAGTCCGACTAGACGACCTCGCTCAAAGTCCAATAACTGTTGAAATCGTACACGTCTTCCATGTCCAGGCTTTGCAGCTTCTTCAGGGTCTTCGCACGTGTCCGTACGCCGACGACTGATTAAATTCACTTCGCCGTACTCCTTAAATACCACCGACGATAATTTGCATATTATGCCGGGCTGTGGCGTAAGCGCTCACTGGTTGGTCCCGAAATTAACATCACACCTACGTACACTCGACCCCATTAACATATGTAAATTTCATGATCGTCCGCCAATTCCTTCTTGGTGTTCTTTTTTCACTTTCTGCCAGGGTAGGTAAACTAATGTTTCAAAGAATTAAACTGAGTCTACACACAGATATCATTGAATTTAATTTTCATACTACTTATCACTACAATACGAGACCTAGATTATTATTAAGACCCATACATCCAAAAACCCTTATGAAGAAGCGGAGCTTAAATTATATTGGTTCTGAAAATTGGAATACACTGCCAGCTAAGTTGAGCACAATAAATAACCTAAATTTGTTCAAAAACAAGCTAAAAAAATACTTGCTAAGTTAATTAATAAAAACAATAACTTAAAAAAATCGTTTACAGTATAACTAACATCTAACATTACGGCTGTGTTTTATGAACCTGTGACTGCTTGCCTATTTAATTGGGAAATCTGGGCTTGTCAGGACTCTCCGAGGCCTTTTCCCCAATTTTTCCCTGCTGTTTCTTATGAAATATAAAATATTTATGTACATTCACAAAGCCTACAATGTAACAGCAAAAATGCCGCCCCGGTGGCGCAGTGGTCTAAGGCGTTGGCCTCTGATCATTCGTCCGTAAGGGGTCCGGGTTCGAATCCCGGTCAGGCATGGATGTTGTGTTTGTCTTACGGCACTGGCTCTCTCCCTTCCCTGGAACCAGTGACCCTAAATTAGGGACGGGCGACTGCTTATAGCCCATTGAGTTGCTCACGGTGGTCGTTAAACCTCCAATAAAAAAAAAAAAAACAGCAAAAATAAAATTTATTATTATTATTCAATCGCCTGTAAGTATAGCAGTGTAAACATGAGCTTACCCCAAAGCACTGCCACAAATGTTGTCTGAGGCTTTGCCGAAGCAATGCAAGTTGCGTTGCCGCAGCCATTTTGTGGATCTGCCGAAACCAAGATCTATATCATTTTTTGTTTATTTTTTAATCGACTGAAAAACTGTGTTATAATGCCCTTCCTACAGTCAATAATGGTAAATTTAGAACTCTTCCAGAGCAAAGAATATTGCTGTAAGATGCAAAGGCTTACTCTGTCTTGTTGTTTTTCGCCCATAAAATGGTCACCTCAGCACCAGCCGAAGATCGTTTCGATGATGCGTCAGTCCTGGGAGTAAGCTGGCCATAGTGTGTGTTTACATCTCCGTACTTGCAGTTAAACTTTACGGTAAAAATCTTTAAAATGCCTTGCAAAATTGAAATTTGTTCACCATTTTACATCAAATTACATACATACTTTTAATATATATATATATATCCTGAAGCTTCCCACTCACAGGTCCGGCAGCACAACACACTTCCACTACTTACACCCCGCCTTCTGTGCACGCTTCTTATAGTGCTTTGGCGTGCCGGGCGCATATGATGTGCATATGCCCTGCATGCTAATCGTTTGCATGTCCTCTCGCGGGCGACGCATGCTGCGAATTTCAGGCCAATCGGATGCTTTCTTCTTGGTGTTGCATTTTGGGTGGCCAGCAGAGTAGATGAGTCACACTCTCCTCCATAACGACGCGTTTAGCGAAGAGTCGATGGTAGATTCCAGGAATTACTGTTTAATTCTCTGAATGAATATTGCAAAAACGTATTTTATGAAATTCTAGGTAATTTTCGTGCCACTTGGCTCCCGAAATTGGTATAGTCTCAGTAAGCTTTTTCAATTAATAGAGAAATTTGTTATTGAACAATCCACATATGAAGAAAACAAAGGCTGGCGCAGTGGTCTAAGTGCTGGCCCTTCATCTGAGAAGGATCCTGGTTTGAGGCATAGATGTTGTGTTTGTCTTACCCTACAACCAGCGGCCTTAAAGTAGTGACGGGCGATTACGTATCGCATAACGAGTTACTTACGGTGGTCATTAAAACCCCGGACAACAACAGCAACAAAAAAGGCAAAGAAGGGTATTAATTTTATGCAGAGAGACTAAATAGATGAGGAATAGCTGATGTTTCAAAACTCTATATTCTTTGACATATTGCGATAGCGAAATCTGACTAACTGATTTTGAAGCGCTGTAAATTTCTTCAAAAACGAAGTATTGCTAGCTGATGCCTACGAATTTTGGCAGATTTATTCGTATAATTTTAACTATACCAGTGTCAGCAACTATGCCAATATCAACAGCGGGTAGAATCGTTTTGAAGTCTTGGTAGCGTTAAATTTTACATCAGATCGAACATATCCGCCTTTCTGCACACGCTTAGGGAACACTCCTCAAGTATCGTAGCCGATGGAGTTGCAGACGAATTAATCCAAATAAATCAATGGGGAAAAACGTTTGCTTTGATTAAAAAACAATAAAATAAAATAGATAAGCCCTTAAGCCTCTAGTATGATATTATTCAAGTGGAGAAAACTGGGTCGAATTCAGACGCAAAATTTAACAATGTCACTGCACTTACGAAACCAAATTAAATGAAGTAAATCTCTAGGAAATAAAGTACTGTACGTTACGGGAGTTAACCATAATTCGTTTGTTTTTAAGAATTTGTGACAGTCTTTGAGTATTATATTGCCAGATAACCTGACAAAATAAAACTGAAATTAAAACTACACCTTTGAAAAATGTATGAGTAGTTCTTTTTTAATGAATTTCATTTGTAACACTTTTCGACAAATTTTTAAACACTTCGACGTTGTATATTATTTTGCATTAATTTGAAGTTTTTCGAACCGCCAGTAATTTTCAAAGTTGACGCTTATGGCTTAATGTGTAACACAGTGGCGGCCCGTCAGATGAGGCAAGTGAGGCGCCGCCTCACCTGAAATTTCGCAGAATGAGAAGTGAAAGAAAAAAAAAAACCTTCTGTCAGTAACAAAGATATAAGAACTTTGCAGGATAAATGAAACACTGAAATTCACATTGTGATTCATGAATTAGGTTAAAGAAAGGCTTTCGAGAAGAGGAATGAATCATTATTTTTGCAAAGCAACTGCATGTTTTAAGCGCTTAGAGGCGACCGGCTGAATCGTCTCGATGAGAAGCCGGTTTTGGGAACTGGGGATCAGCGAAGAGCCCTACAGACTGAACCCCCTCCCACCCCCACGGTCCGAGGTCTACCTAAAGAGGTGCCGAACTTTCAGTAAGAGAAAGGAAATTTCTGAGGCGACCCTCCATTTCGCTTAAACTGGAATCGCATCTCCGCTGTTATTGGAGAACCCAAGGATTGTGTATCCAATGGGCGCGGAAAATGAGCAGATGACCTTTGTGAAAAGTGGTTTCACAGGCGATGACGCCGTTCGCCTCTATACGCTTTGGAGTACGAAGATTTCTACGTAGCTTTAACTATTCGTCAGAGTGTATTTGAATCTAACTTTTTGTAGTGTGTTTTCAATTCTCTCTTCTGCGGGTGTTTGCTAGTTCATAGTAATGTTGAGTTTTCTTTTTTTATTTTGTTATTGTTACTAAACAGCATATTTTGATTTTGGTTGGAAAATATGAATGGCCCAACAAACGAAGTGATTTGCGTTCTGGAAGAAATTCCTTTTAAACACTGGAAAGATTATGATAACAAGGATGTTCTCATATCTGGAAGACCGACACCTATAATAAGTTCAATATCTAAAGATAAGAAGTGCGGCAAATCGTTTTTTAGGTCTTTCAATAAATCATAGTACGAGATTTTCCCCTGGCTTTCTGGTGCTATTACAAGCAAACTCTCTTTTGCTGGCCATGTTTACTTTTGAGCAATAAGAAAAATGTGTGGAATACAACGGGTTATTTTGATCTAAAAAACTTTTCTCGTAGTGCAAAATTGCACGAAAGCTCTAAAGAGCATAGAACTAACCACGTAGGTCTAAAACGAATGGAAAAAAACAAATACTATTTCTGATATGCTCAAAGAAAATGCTGCTCTTCATAAAGTCAAGTTTAATGAAAAGGTCAGACTAAATAGGCTTTTTATGGAACATATAATCGATTTAGTTGTCGTTCTAAGCAAGCAAGAACTGCCTTTTCGAGGACATGATGAAACTATTTCCTCATTAAATAAAGGTAATTTCAAGGAAATGTTCCAAATGTTACTTCGTAGGAGCACCCCAGAATTAAAAGCACATTTTGAAGAAATACGAAGCTTATTTTCTGGACAATCTAAAACGATACAGAATGATTTAATGGAGTGTATTCATGAATATATAAAAGTCCAAATAAATACCAGATTTGAAGATATGGGAAAGCTCGAGTTTCTGCAGCTAGTTGACAGCTCAAAATACCATAGTTATTCAGAGTCATTTCCATCCAGTGCCCTTAACACTCTCAAAAAATTTTATCCAAACATTTTTACAGACACACAACGACTAAAAAACGAATTAGATTTTTTAAATAATGATCACAACTTCAGGGAACTCAGTTTTCAGAAAACCTTGAAAACAATGAAAGAAAACGAGCTGAAAGATGTGTTACCAGAAGCCTACAAATTATTTTCTCTTGTATTGACACTGGCGTCAACAAGTTCTTCTGCTGAAAGAAATTTTTTCTTGTTTGAAGAGAATTAAGACTTACCTCCGTAATACAACGGCACACGATCGTTTGTCTTCACTCGCTAAAATTTCAATCGAGAAAGAATTGCTGAACCATCTAATGTCCACTCAACCATTTTATGATCTGATCATAGACAAATTTGCAGCCAAAAAGGATCGCAGAATTGAACTTATTTATAAAAAATAAACTGAAAGCATTCTGTTCGAGACCAAAGCAAATTAATATCGTATTCCTCTGTTTTTAATTCCAGGTTTAAATTATTTTATACTTTTTTTATATAGAAATGTGCTTCCTTAGCTTGACTTCTCCTGTACATAGTTATCACGAGCCTGGACTTCAGTTTGTGACCCGTGCTAAATGCACCTTCACTAATATGCCAATCGAACTGTGACTTTTATTCAAGCTCAAGAAACACTTCGTGAGAAAAAAATTCTATTCAAATGATTTACTTTGAATTTTTTAAGAAGTGGATCTCCGATTGGCGTTGGGATGTGAGTGACGCATTGACTAGCTAAAGAAACCGCGCAAATTGCGTATTTTCACTCAAGTGTATTACATAAAAGAATACTGGTGAAATATTTCTTTCTTTGTTGTAAAATTATCGAATAATTGTTTTCATAAAAATATTGTTGCAAAAGTAGCGTATATTACACACACACACACACACACACACATATATATAGAGAGGTATATGTACATTTTTCCTCTAAAATTTTTGGATTTTTCGTGAAGAAAGACTCCCACGCCGTGTTTCATATATTTCTATAATTTTATTCCATTACTGTTGAATAATATTTGTATATAAGGGCTAAATGACATGGGATGGAGCCCTAAGGGATGGGGTTTACAGCTGTTAATAACAAGGCGCAGCCTACCCTGGACCAATGGCTTAACGAGACTTCCGAATCTCAGCGGATTTGAATGATTCAGCCGACTCGAACCCAGACTTCAAAGATATCCAATGGGGGATACTGCCTTTGACATGAAACTTTTTGAAGGGGTTCTGCACTTCTGCTGTATAACTGTGTATAAGTACATATAACAATTGGGGGGGGGGCGCTTCGACAAATATTTTCCTATTGGTACGTACGCACATCTTGAATATTAATACAAAATGAAGCTAATTTAATAAAATGAAGAAAATGCAATAAATTATAGTTGTTTTAATAAAAATTTAATAAAGCAACTTCTTTGGCCGCTTTGCTTTACTTTCTCTTCTATTATCAAGAAATTACATTGCTTTCCGAGTTATATAAAAATCAAAGAATTTAAATAGGGAAATTATCTATAAAACGTACTTAGAAAAAGCTAACTGTCTCGCCTAATAAGGGAGGTGCAAACCACGACCCCCCTGCTACGCCACTGATATATATATATATATTCGTATAACGTTATACGAATTTATATATTTTTCAATAACATGTTTTACTGTTTTACATTTACATCAAGACCGTTCGCCTCACCAGCATTTTACACCACAAGCCGCCACTGGTGTAACAATGCTGTCATGATTTATTGGGGCAATAGAAACCCGAAGTGTGCAGCAAAGAGATTTGCTAAGATAAGAGCACTCTTCGCTACTCTACAATGGCCATCAAATTTCAAAATGTTCAGGCATTTAATTCACAGTGGCCACTCCTGTGGCGCAGTGGTCTAGGTGTTGGCTTCTGATCATTCGTCCGAGATGGGTCCGGGTTCGAATCTCGGTAAAGCATGGATATGGATATCGTGTTTATCTTACGGTGCTGGTTCTCTCCCTTTCCTGGAAGCAGTGGCTCTAAATTAGGGACAGGCGACTGCTTACGGCCCACTGAGTTGTTCATGGTGGTCGTTAAACCTCCAATCAGAAAAAAAAAGTCCACAGTGCTACTGTAATAGCGTGGGATGAGGTTTTTATTTCACTTCTCTAAGTCAAAAAGCGCCGCCCCGGTGGCGCAGTGGTCTAAGCGATGGCCTCTGATCATTCGTCCGAAAAGGGTCCGGGTTCGAATCCCGGTGAGGCATGGATGTTGTGTTTGTCTTACGGCGCTGGCTCTCTCCCTTCCCTAGAACCAGTGACTCTAAACTAGGGACGGGCGACTGTTTATAGCCCATTGAGTTGCTCACGGTGGTCGTTAAACCTCCAATCAAAAAAAAAAAAAAAAGTCAAAAAGCGAAATGGAATGAAAAAATCTGGAATGTAGGTTATACACTAAGAGTCCCTTTCTGTGAAAGTTTGCGGTGGAAATTTTTTGCGTTTATATAATCATAACACTATAGAAACAGATTTAAATGTGAAACGATAATCTAAGTGTTACTTGGGTAATTCCTTTGAAGGGGCAATCTACCAAATCTTAACATACACTATATTGACAAAAGTCACCACACACCCCTTCAAAAGCAAATGAGCGGATCCGCTGCGTTCTTAAGATTCGCGGTACTGCTGCAAACCGGTATAAAAACAAGCCTGCGGCTGACCGCGATCATATCGCACTGTGAGGTTGAGTGAAAATGTCGCGGCGGGAGAGAACTGACTTTCAGAAAGGAAAGATTGTTGGATGGTATATTAGTGGGTTGTCCATAGGAGAAACCCAGAGATATTTAAACATACCCAAGTCAACTGTTTTGGATGTACTGAATAAATGGAAGACACATGGCGTGCTTGTAGGAGCAAAACGTACCGGCAGACCAAAGAAAATCAGTGGTGGGGGACGTTGAAGCCTCAGGAGAGTCGTTACAGCTAATCGACGAAGTACTGCACAAGACCTCAGTGTACAGGTGAGTCAAAATGCTGGAACCTCGGCATGTACACGTACAATTCGCATAGAACTTCATTCCATGGGTTACCGTGGTCGTGCGGCTGTTCAAAAGTCTTTCATCTCCACTCAGCGTTGGCCTCTGATCATTCGTCCGTAAGGGGTCCGGGTTCGAATCCCGGTGAGGCATGGATGTTGTGTTTGTCTTACGGCACTGGCTCTCTCCCTTCCCTGGAACCAGTGACCCTAAATTAGGGACGGGCGACTGCTTATAGCCCATTGAGTTGCTCACGGTGGTCGTTAAACCTCCAATACCAAAATCTCCACTCAGAATGCTACTCGTTGTTTAGCATGGTGTAAAGAACATTTATCGTGGACCGTAGATCAATGGAAACGGGTCCTGTGGATTGATAAATCCAGATCTACGATCCATCAGTCTGATGGCCATGCGTGGGTATGGTGGCAGCCGAGGGAACTCTATTTACGGTCAAGTTTAGAGCTGGCAGTGTACTCGTGTATAGGTGTTTTTCGTGGTATGGTCTCGGCCCATTGGTAATCGTGGACAAACCTATTAGCCAGCACATCTACCTCGATATTCTGGACGATTATGCCCTACCAACTCTGTGGCAATAATATGGAACTGAGTCTTGTTGGTACCAGCAGGATAATGCATCCTTTCTCCTTTATATTATATGGACTTTAATTATTAAACAATTTAAACTGTTACATTTCTCTTGTGCTTTAGTATTATGGACTTTGAATACCATACAATTTGAACTGTTGCATCCTCTTTTGTATTAATTGAAGTGTTCCTCTTTGGTTGTGTACAAGACTGGTTCAACAATAACTTTGATCTAATTTCCATCAAATATCTTTTTATTACCAAACAACGATTCATTGGATGTGCATGCTTGCTACTGTGTTCATGGCACACTCAAAACCTGCCCGTTTTTTTACGTCATGAGTTACACTGACAAATGTATACTTAAGTCTTCCCCATTTGTGCTACTGTTTCATTCATCTGAGGATGGGCTTAGTGGAAGCCCGAAAGGTCTCATGTTTTAAGGTTTTAGTAATCAAATAAAAATCTTTTTGGACTTGTGAAGGTTTTAACTCCTTTGGGGTTTTAAGGTTTTTAATGTATCGTGCAACGAAGATAGCTGCCAGACATTTTTACTTTTCACTTTATGTTACACACGAAATAAACATGTTCTTCAATTCAGTGGGCTATAAGCAGTCACCCGTTCCTAATTTAGTGCCTCTGGCTTCAGGGAAGGGAGAGAGGTAGCGCCGTAAGACAAACAAAACATCCATGCCTCACCGGGATTCGAACCCGGGCCCATCTCGGACGAATGATCAGAAGCCATCGCTTAGTTACCGGAGCGGTGCCACTGGTTATGGGTTTATGGTCGGTACTACTGAGACGCAAGGGGTACTACTGAGTGCGAGGGGCAAAACTGAGACGCGAGGGGTACTACTGAGACGCGAGGGGTAGCTTTGCCGTAGGTTTCGTTAAATTCGGTCGCTACGTGAATAATTCTGCAGAAAATTTGAGGAGTTGCAGACGAAGGTATTCGGCCGCTTAAGGTGTCGATATGACCCTGATATTTGTATCACTTGCCAATTTTTTTGGGGAGATGTTTTCTCCTGGGAATTTTTATCTTCATCTTCAATATTTTGGGCCCCCGCATAAAGAAATACTCAGTGCACCACAGGCGTGAGGGATAAATGAACTACTGAGAACAGAAAAATATCGTAGCTTAATCTATGCCACCTATGACTGTTTTTGTTGTTGTTGTTGTTGTTGTTGGAGTTTAACGACCACCGCGAGCAACTCAATAAGCTATAAGCAGTTGCCCGTTCCTAATTTATTGCCAGGTGTTCCAGGGAAGCCAGTGCTTTACTCGGATTCGAACCCAGACTATCTCGTAGGAATGATCAAAATCCAGCGCTTAGTCCAGTGCGCAACGGGGCTCGCCTATGATTGCTACCTTGAAAAACTCTGAGCACCGTTTATCACACCGTGTTTCGGAGCAATATTAAACTTAAAGACGGGAACATTATTATAGCATAGACCACTACAGAATTTCCCTAAAAATTGAGCAAATTTTTGTGAAGAAGTAAAACCTATTGAACGAAACTTACTATTTTTTCACATGTTTTCCAGCCAGCTAGCGGCAAATTCGGATTCAGTAAGCTCTGCTACCAGCGTCACCTAGTGATAATTTCATGTGAGGTTCAGGTGTCGCAGCGGACACATTAAAAGGGCACTTCATGTTGTCCTCTCTTTAAAGATGGCGTCCTCTCGTACGTTCAATACATGTCTATCTCGTTATTTTAAGGACTGCGTTTTGTGCTTTATCTGTAACAATATATTCTACATAATTTATTACGGTTAGCTGAGAATTTTATGAGTGAAAGTGTAAGAAAGAGATTCACCAAGGTAAGAGTGCTCTTCGTTATGCTACAACGGACATCAGATTTCAAAATATTTAAAGGTAACTACTGTAATAGCATGGAATCAGGTTTTTATTTCTTTGTTCTTGTAGATTGGAATATAAAAAATAAACATTATTCTTGTGAAATGGAATATCATTATAATCACAAGATTATAGAAACAGTCATAGATTTGAAGAGGGCAACTTAAGCGTACTGGTAATTCTGAGGAGGACAAAACTACGAATTCTTGACAAGTAACAAATTAATAAAAATATAATTATTTAGGAAGGTAAAAAATATCTAAGAACTTGCCGTTCTACACCTGCACAAAAATTGCTCCGGCCTTAGAGGATAACCAATTTTTTTAATTCGTTGTAGGGATAACGTTATGTGTAACTTTCTTTTATCCCGTTCTTAAGAAAGAAGGACATTTTCTATTTATAGAGTAATGCGGAGTCTGTATGCACGTTCTAATTTTCTGCAGAGATATTCCAGCCTCTTGTTGGAGAAAAAGGTCGTATTTTCTTTGATGGAAAAATATTAACATCATTGTTTTGGTAACAAAATTGTAGAATCTGGAATTTTTTTTTTTTTATTTCCCTGTAACCTGAAATCTGATAATGTGTTCAACCATTTCAAAAAGTATGCTTCTAAATTATGCATAATGTCACTTCTATTTTTACTGCTGATTTTATAAGATATTTTGAAAGCATTCCTAATATTCTCTTGGATATCAGACATAACACTGACATTTTCCTTTATATGTCGAGATAACGTAACTAAAGTGAAAGGAACATGCTCTGATAAGTTTATGACAGCATAATGTGAAAGTTATCAAATTGGCAATTTTTTGGACTGAATACACACACACGCAAACAATTAAGCTTATCAACATGGAGTCTGTTCTGAAGCAATCTTTAGGAGATGTCTCACAAGAATTGGTTATACAGGAAGTTAAGAAAGAAGTGGATACTTCAACGCACAATATTTCCGATACAAATTTCGATATTTCGGTATGTGGAATATGCTCCCAGGAATTCACAGTAGAATCCAGCTTTACAAAACATGCACAGCTTCATAAAACAGATCAATCTTTCCAGTCTGACATATCTTCTGAGGAAGTCACAGGGAAAAGTACTCTCTTAAGCCATGTAAAAGACCATTCAGGGGAACAATCTTGTGATTTTGATACATGTTCCATGCAGTTGAATGAAGAATTCAACTTCTCAAGATGTATGCTTCTTGACTCAGGTGAGAAACCTTACCAGTGTGCTCAGTGCTTCAAGCGCTTTGAAGAAAAACCTGATCTTTTAGATCATATGCTAGTTCATTCCGGTTCGAAACCTCACGAATGTGTTGTATGCTCGAAACAGTTCTCCGAGAAAGGTCATCTTCTAAAGCACATGCTCCTTCACACAGGTGAAAAGCATTACCAATGTGATGTATGTTGCAGACAATTTGCTCGTAAAAGTGATCTTGCAAGGCATGAGCTCATTCACACTGGTGAAAAGCCTTACCAGTGTGATGTTTGCTGCAAACAGTTTGCACGCAAAACTAATCTTTTAGAGCATATTCTTGTTCACACAGGTGAAAAGCCTCACCAATGCAATGTGTGCTTCAAACAATTTGTTCAGAAAAATCATCTTTCAAGGCATATGCTCCTTCATACCGGCGAAAAGCCTCACCAGTGTGATTTATGTTCCAAGCAATTCACTGAGAAACATCATCTTTCAAGGCATATGCTTCTTCACACTGGTGAAAGGCAACACCAATGTGATGTCTGCTGCAAACAATTTGCTCATAAAGCTCATCTTACAGAGCATATGCTTATTCACTCAGGTGAGAAACCACACCAATGTGTTATGTGCTCCAAACAGTTTGCTCGGAAAGATTATCTTTCAAAGCATATGCTCCTTCACACAGGTGAAAAGCGTCACCAGTGTGTTGTATGTTCCAAACAATTTGCTCGAAAAAGTGATCTTTCAAAGCATATGCTCCTTCACACAGGTGAAAAGCCTCACCAGTGTGTTGTATGTTCCAAAGAATTTGCTCGAAAAAGCGATCTTTCGAAGCACATGCTCCTTCACACAGGTGAAAAGCCTCACCAGTGTGATGTGTGCTCTAAAACATTTGCATGTAAAGGTCAACTTTCGAAACATAGGATCATTCACACAGGTCTGAAGCCTCACCAGTGTGATGTATGTTGCAAACAATTTGCTCGCAAAAGTCAGTTGTCTGTGCATATGTTTCTTCACACAGGGCAGAAGCCTCACCAGTGTGATGTTTGCTCCAAACAATATACTCGGAAAAGTGCTCTTCAAAAGCACATGCTCGTTCACGCAAATGAATAACCACTGCAGTGTTGTATTTGTTTCAAGTAGATCACATCTAATAGCAATGAAAACTTGCTGAACAATAAAATATTCATAGCAACATGATAATTAATACCAATTATTCACAGCAGCCAGATTTTAAATAGTGAAACTGCTTGTAGTTCTTACTGATCATCTTTGTAACATCTCTCAGAAAACTTGAAAACGTCATTGCCTTGAAGTGGAGCAATGAAATATTATGAAATAAATTCTGCAGTCTGGAAATTTTTCTTTGTATTGATTTATGTTCAATCAATACAAAAAAAATGTGTTGATTGATTTGATTCAAGTGGAATCAATACAAATTTTTTTTTTTTTTTTTTTTATACTGATACTCCCTACAAGATTGCTTCTTTGAGGCAGTGAGTTAGTACTTTCACAGTGGGTGGTATGTGAAGTTGAGTGGTCATTTAATGCCTCCACCATTCTTTCTCTGTTAAACTCAAGAGTGGTCAGGAGGTAGGATGTTTTTTTCTTTAATTCTTAATTTCACCTGTAAAGTTGTTGTTGTTGTCCAACACGACTATATAGAGAAATGCAAATGAAAAGAAAACATGAATTGTAAGAAAATAATAACATGCTTGTGAAATGAATAAATGGGTAGTTTAGCCTCCTAAATTATTTCACCACAGACGTTGAAGGATTTCGAAAAAGGGAGATGTACAGGTTTTTAAGTATGCAATTTCCTAGCAGATGGTGAAAAAATGTCATCTTTATAGTGCACACATAAATATTATGGTAAAAATCTTTAAAAAAGATTTTTACCGTAATATATTTAATTTTTACTGTAATCATCATCATCATCATCATTGTCAACCATTATCAATCAACTGCTGGACGAAGGTCTCCCCAAGTTTCCTCCACAACGGTCTGTCTTGTGCCAGTCTCCTCCATGTCACCCCTGCATACTTTCGAATTTCATCCACCCATCTCCCATGTGGTCTTCTTCTGGATCTTTTCCTGTCCCTTGGAATCCAATCTAAAATTTCGGCTGTCCATCGATGATCTGTCCTTCTGGCAGTATGTCCAGCCCATTGCCATTTCAGGGATTTAACTCTGATCATGATGTCTTCCACTCTTGTCATTTTTCGGATCCACGAGTTCCTCTTCTTATCTCTCCTGGTTACACCAAGTATGCACCTCTCCATGCTACTTTGAGTTGTCTGCAGCCTTTGTATGTCTCTTTTAGTTAAGGTCCACGTCTCTGCACCATACGTAAGCACTGGAAGGATGCATTGATCAAACACTTTTCTTTTAAGACATAATGGCATATTGCTCTTGAAAATTATGCTGTTTCTTCCAAAAGCTCTCCAGGCAAGTTTTGTATGCCGATTAATTTCTTCATCAATGTGACCCTCACTTGATATCTGCTGTCCAAGATAAACATACGTGTCTGTTATCTCCAGCTTTTCTCCATCAATCGATAAATCTTCATTTCTTGTAAAAGCATTGAACATCACTTTTGTCTTCTGAAAGTTCATTTCTAATCCCACTTCTTTACTCTTGTCAGCAAGTTCCTGGATCATACTCTGCAGCTCTGATGGGGTAATTGCAAAAATGACTACGTCATCAGCAAAACGAAGGTGGGTTAGATAATCTCCATTAATCTTTATCCCCTTGTTTTCCCAGCTCAGTGACTGAAAAACACCCTCCAATGTGGCATTAAAGAGCTTCGGAGATATGGTGTCACCTTGTCTCACTCCCTTTTCCAATCTTTACGTGTGTTGTATTTTCAAACAGCCTAATCTTTGCACTTGCATTTTCATAGATGTTATTAATAATATTAATGTATGCATCTTCAATACCGCAGGTTTTCAGAGCCATTGTAACTGCTGATGGTTTCACCGAATCAAAGGCTTTTTCATAATCGGTAAAAGCCATGCACAATGGAAGCTCATATTCCCTCGCTCTTTCAATTAGTTCTCTCAGCACGTGGATATGATCTATTGTGCTGTAGCCACTCCTGAATCCAGCTTGTTCTCTCGGTTGAGCCATGTCCAGTGTTACCTTCAAGCGGTGTGAAAGAACTTTAGTGAAGATTTTATAAACTACTGATAGGAGGCTGATAGGTCTGTAGTTTCCGAGATCCTCAATGTCACCTTTCTTATGTAGCAGGATCATTGTAGCGGTGTTCCAATCCTCAGGAATCTTTCCTTCATTAAGGCATCGAGTGAAAATTTGGGCGAGTACTGTTTCGATTTCTCCACTTGCTTCTTGTATGATGTCTACAGTAATTCCATCTTCTCCTGGAGCTTTTCCTCGCTTCATGTTCTTGATTGCATGTGCAACTTCTGCTGGAAGGACTGGAAGAACTCTGGTACTGGTACCTTCCATGATGTCTGTAGTGCATATATCATCCCTTTCATATAATTTGGAGTAGAAATCTTTCACTCTTGTCAAAATTTCGCCTCTATTTCTTGTTACAGAACCATCTTCTTTTCTCAGTGCCTTAATCTGTTTTCTTCCCTTACTGAGATGTCCCTTTGCTATCTTTAGGCTTTGGTTGTTTTCAATTGCTTTCCTCACTAGTTCACAGTTGAATTTTCTTACGTCTTCAGTGATACTTTTTCTTACTGTCTTGCATAGCTCTATATATTCCACTTTGGAAGTCACATCTTCTTTAGTTGTCCTCATCTCTCTTCTTTTTTGCATCAACATTTTGGTTTTCCTGATAATTTGTTCATATGCAACTTGTTCTTAGACCCAGCTAATTTTGTTGCTGTTTCCATAAGAGCTTTGGTTACTTTTCTGTTAACTTCAGAGATGTCCACTTCTTCCGATGTTAGGCCTTCTAAAGCAGAGAACCTGTTCTTCAGTTCTAACTTGAAGGTATTATGGTGTTTTTTAAGGTTGGTTATGTCAATAGATTTTGTTTGTCTTATGAGCTTGCCACGTTCAAGTTTAGTGTTGAGGTGCATCTTACATCTCACCAATCTATGGTCACTGCCTGTGTTGAACTTGTTCAGCACACTGCAGTCTTCTATGACAATTTTTTGTTACACATAATAAAATCAATTTCACTTGTCGTCCCATTTGGATGTCTCCATGTCCATTTCCTGTGTGGCTTTTTCTTGAAGAAGGAGTTCAAGATGAAAAACCCTTCTGCCTCTGCAAACTCAACGAGAGTATTTCCACGCTGGTTTCTGTTGCCGTGACCGAATTTACCTACTGAAGTTTCATTCTGTTGCCGTTGCCCTATTTTTGCATTGAAATCTCCCATAATTATTTTCAAGTGCTGCTTACCTTTATTATTTAGATGACAAATTTCCTCATAAAATTCTTCAATTTCTTCTTCAGGATGACTTGTGGTGGGTGCATAAGTTTGAATAATCTGAGCCTGGTATCTTTTCGAGAGTTGGATAGCAAGTCGTGCAGCTCTGTCAGAGGAACTTTCAACTTCTACAACTTTATCCTTCAGTTTCTTGTTTATTATAAATCCAACACCACTAGTTCTGCCAGTATCTGTCCCACGATAGTAGAAGAGATGTCCACTTTTCAGTTCGATGAGATCTTCTCCTTTTCTCCTTACCTCACTTAGCCCCACGATGTCCCACTTGATCCTTTGTAGTTCCTCTTCCAATTCAAGAAGCCTTGAATCAGAAGATAAGGAGCGTCCATTGTAAGTAGCCAAGGCCAGCATCAGATGGCAGCCTAGTCCGGTCCTCTGGGGATTCTTAGCACCCTCTGCCTTCATGTCGCACTGGCCGCTGCCTTGGCCAGGTACATTCCAGCTGCCGGAGACTGAGGGCCAAGATTTAAGTTGTGGAATCATTTTGGAGGGGTTTGGCCATAACTCACCACGCTGGCCAAGCGGGTTGGTGAGTGTGGGATAGAATTTCCTCTAATCCCGATGGTATAGTTATACCGCTATTGGCGGTCGTCAGAGCCCCTTTAGTGGGAACAGGATGCACCACGAAAAGGCGGGGTTGACATTTGTCAAGGAGAGGCTGTGATGTTACGCATCACCTGTAAGTACGAGTTCACAGCTTCGTGTAAGTACGAAGCTTACACTTCACAGCTTCTGTTCACAGCTTCGTGTAAGTACGAAGCTGTGAACAGAAGCTATGGCTACTAAGCCAAGTTTTGTGCCGCTGAAACGATGGTCTTGTTCGGGTAGCCATTTTGCTGGCAGAAAAGTACAAGAGGAAGGGGGAACATTCTTGCGAGGAAAGCATTCCATTTTATAGTACTACGCTACAGAAAATAACTCGTCATTTCTGTCTCAGTTTTTCACATCACAATCTGAGAATTTCTTGTTTTTTCTCATACGATTCCTTGATGCGCAATGTATGAACTTATTTCTTCTTCGAGGTTACTTTTTTTTCTGTAATCCAATTTGAATGAACTGCAAACCATGCCATCAATAGGAGGAGCAAAACTTTCATTTTCTGATGCCATGTAACTTCTGTTGAAAAGAATGTGACATCTACTTTAACACTTTTCTGGAGGAAAGAAAGGCATCTGCATACTTTCTATTTTGTATCAGGGAATCATCTGCATAAGAACAAAGCATTGCCACCATGTGTTTTGAAAAACTGTGACAGAAATGAAGAACCACTGTGTTTTCTGTCAGCACTACAAATTGGAACGCTTTCCTGGCAAGAATGTGCCTCTTGTACTCTTCCTCCAGCAAAATGGCCACCGGAACAAGGCCTTTGTTTCCGTGGAACCAAGCTCGACGCGGTCACCACGGCGTTGTGTTAGGAGCAGCAGTGTTCACGTTGTCGTACTTGGAGGTTTGATGGTAAAAATCTTTAAAATGCATTTTACAGGTGAATTTTTTTTCACCATTTGCCATGAAATACATATTTTAAAATCTGTACATCTCACTCTTTTAAACTTCAACATTTGAGTCAAAATAATTTAGGACACTAAACTACACATTTACCAGTGATTGCAGTGCTTTATACAATTTTTCGTGTAAACATAAATGGTAGTGACAGGCCACCCTGGCTATTCAGTGGTCTAAGCACATGCCTCTGACAATTTGTCCAATATGGGTACGAATCCCCATGAGATGTGGATGTTGTGTTTGTCTTACTGCACGAGCCACGGGTTGCCTAGTGGGCAACGTTATGACTGCCATGGAGAGGACCTCAGGTTTGATCCCAGGCAGGTACAAACGCTCAATCCAGTAAATATCCGCTGTGCGCCGAATGGGCATGTTAAGCTGTCAGACCTTGGGTACTGGCCCCCTGGTAATAAATAAGGGCATCTTCCTTCCCCTTTCTACCTTGCTTCCGTGTCACTTTCCTATCAGGCACTCTAGCCCAAATCTCCTAGCTTCCTTTTTCTAAGGGTTGTTTAAGACCTGGGGTCAGACACTCCTTCCTAAAATCCTCTACATATGATCCTATGTCTTACTGCACTGGTTCTCTCTCTCTTCCCCTTCTCTGGAACCAATGACTAAATTAGAAACATGTGACTGCTTATAGCCACTAAAGTAATTCACCGATGCTGTCACACGTACGGTCATTCACAAACATAATTTTCAAATTGTAGGTCAAGATTAAAAACCACTTTATTTACAATTAAAAACTTATATTTACACGCGAGATCTTTCGGGGCTGAACATAGCACCCATCATCAGGCTCGAGCGCCACGAAACACAGGAGAAGACATATACTGTTAAACACGACCCACAATTCACTCGGTTTTCTCAATCACCGGTGATGCCATCAACAAATCGTTAAAGTCCAAAATATCAAGTCTAAATATCTTATCCTATAAAGTCCTCTTCTTCAGAGTTGTGTGAGGAGGGGGCAACCATCTTTCTCCACTGTCTTGGAACAAATGTCGGGAGTTCAATGTTACAGCATGTTTCCCCATATGCAAGAATGAAGAGGCTTTCCGTAAGGAAGGCAGTACGTTTATTAACACTCGAGTTAAGTACCCTAATATTTTTCCAATCTGGGGAGTAACCTCCCTGGTTAGCAGCTTGAGTGAAAGCTGTGGAAACCGTTCCAGAACAAAGAGCGTATTTATGTTCACCCATTCTGACATTAATGGCTCTTAGGGTAGAACCTATATAGTATTTAACTGCAGTATCTGAATCCTCATGAATTAATGGTATGCAGTAGATGCCTGGTTTGTTAAGTGCTGGGACTCTGTCTCTATCATTTCTTATCATGGAAAAAAGGTTTCTGGTGGACACTCCAAACGTTATTATGTGTTTGTAACAAGCTTTTCTTAAGATAGACACAAGAGGTGGAATGAAATCAACTTTGCCGATGTACTTAGTAGGTTTTCTCTGTGGACATAGCCAATGAAGTTACAACTGGTGGTCGTTAAACCTCAGAATAAACAACAAAAACAACTGGTGGTAAATGTGTACTTTAGTGTCCTAAATTATTTGGCTAAATATTTAAAAAAAGAGTTATACGTATTTTAAAGTATGCAATTTAATATCAAATGGTGAAGAAATTTCATCTTTGAAATGTGTTTTAAAGATTTTTACCATAAAACTTACCTCCAAATGTGATGCTGTCAATGAATGCTGCGGCAGCCCTAACACAATGCTGCAGTGACAATATCAAGCTTTGCTCCACTGAAACAAAGGTTCGCTCCAGTGGCCAATTCACAGGTGGAAGACTACAAGAGGAACCGGGTATGTTCTTGTCAGGAAAGAGTTACATGGCCGTCCCGGTGGCGCAGTGGTGTAAGCGATGGCCTCTGATCATTTTTTCGTCCAAAAGGGATCTGGGTTTGAATCCCGGTTAGGCATGGATGTTGTGTTTGTCTTACGATACTGGCTCTCTCCCTTCCCTGGAACCAGTGACCCTAAATTAGGGACGGGCGACTGCTTATAGCCCATTGAGTTGCTCACGGTGGGTATTAAACTTCCAATCCAATTCAGTCCAAAGAGTTACCTGTTGTAGTGCTACATTACAAAAAATAGCTGTTCATATCTCTCAGTTTTTCAAAACATGCTGAGAATTACATTATTCTTTCGCACATGATTCCGTGATACGAAGTGGAAAGCATACTGATTCCTTTCTTGCTTCTAGAAAAGCGCTGATGTAGATGTCACATTCTCTCCAAGGGAAATTAGATGGAAAGTGAAAGTTTTGGTTCTGGTCTGGATGGTGTGGTTCACAGCTCAGTTTGTATCTCAGGTATACGTAGCCTTTGCACCTACCTTTTATTCTGTGAAAAAGTGAGACAGAAATGATGAGCTATTTTCTGTAGCATAGCACTACAAAATGGAATGCTTTCCTGGTAAGAGTGTAACTGGTTCCTCTTGTAGTCTTCTGCCTCTGTATTGGCTGTCACAGCAAACATTCATTTCAATGGAGCAAAGCTTGATGTCATCACTGCAGCATTGTGTGAGGCCTGCTGTAGCATTTATTGTCAGTATCGTACTTGGAGGTAAGTTTTATGGTAAAAAATCTTTAAAATGCATTTTAAACATGAAATTTTTTCACCACTTCCTATTAAATTGCATACTTTTAAAATATGTATAACTCACAGAAATATTCAAAGCAAACAATTCTGAATTTGTATGTAACACTTACTGGTCATCCATGTAACACCTCTCAGGGAACTTGAACATTTCACAGGGTTCATTCTAAGATTTAAAAAGGGCAGGGTACAGACTTTGAAAAAGGGCATTTTTTTTAACTGAAAAGGGCTTAATTCTTTATTTATGTAGTTATACAAACAGAATCCATACAAACAGGGATGTAAGGTCAGGTGATGCATAACATCACAGCCACTCCTTGACAAATGTCAACCCCGCCTTCTCGTGGTGCATCCTGTTCCCACTAAAGGGTCTCTGACGACCGCCAATAGCAGTATAACTATACCATCATGATTAGAGGAAATGCTATCCCACAGTCACCAACCCGCCTGGCCAGCGTGGTGAGTTATGGCCAAACCCCTCCAAAATGACTCCACAACTTAAATCTTGGCCCTCAGTCTCCGGCAGCTGGAATGTACCTGGCCAAGGCAGCGGCCAGTGCGATATGAAGGCAGAGGTGCTTAGAATCCCCGGAGGACCGGACTAGGCTGCCATCTGATGCTGACCTTGGCTACGTATAATGGACGCTCCCTATCTTCTGATTCAAGGCTTCTTGAATTGGAAGAACTACAAAGGATCAAGTGAGACATTGTCGGGCTAAGTGAGGTAAGGAGAAAAGGAGAAGATCTCATTGAACTGAAAAGTGGACATCTCTTCTACTATCGTGGGACAGATACTGGCAGAACTAGTGGTGTTGGATTTATAATAAACACGAAACTGAAGGATAAAGTTGTAGAAGTTGAAAGTTCCTCTGACAGAGCTGCACGACTCGTTATCCAACTCTTCAGAAGATACCAGGCTCAGATTATTCAAACTTATGCACCCACCACAAGTCATCCTGAAGAAGAAATTGAAGAATTTTATGAGGAAATTCATCATCTAAATAATAAAGGTAAGCAGCACTTGAAGATAATTATGGGAGATTTCAATGCAAAAATAAATAGGGCAACGGCAACAGAATGAAACTTCAGTAGGTAAATTTGGTCACGGCAACAGAAACCAGCGTGGAAATACTCTCGTTGAGTTTGCAGAGGCAGAAGGGTTTTTCATCTTGAACTCCTTTTTCAAGAAAAAGCCGCACAGGAAATGGACATGGAGACATCCAAATGGGACGACAATTGAAATTGATTTTATTATGTGTAACAAAAAATTCGTCACAGAAGACTGCAGTGTGCTAAACAAGTTCAACACAGGTAGTGACCATAGATTGATTGGTGAGATGTAAGATGCACCTCAACACTAAACTCGAACGTGGCAAGCTCGTAAGACAAACGAAATGCATTGACATAACCAACCTTAAAAAACACCATAATACCTTCAAGTTGGAACTGAAGAACAGATTCTCTGCATTAGAAGGCCTAACATCAGAAGAAGTAGATATTTCTGTTAACAGGAAAGTAACCAAAGCTCTTATGGAAACAGCAACAAAATTAGCTGGGTCTAAGAACAAATTGCATTTGAACAAACTATCAGGAAAAACCAAAATGTTGATGCAAAAAAGAAGAGAGATTAGGGCAACTAAAGAAGATGTGACTTCCAAAGTGGAATATATAGAGCTATGCAAGACAGTAAGAAAAAGTATCACTGAAGACGTAAGGAAATTCAACTGTGAACTAGTGAGGAAAGCAATTGAAAACAACCAAAGCCTAAAGACAGCAAAGGGACATCTCAGTAAGGGAAGAAAACAGATTATGGCACTGAGAAAAGAAGATGGTTCTGTTACAAGAAATAGAGGCGAAATTTTGACAAGAGTGAAAGATTTCTACTCCAAGTTATATGAAAGGGATGATGCATGTACTCCAGACATCATGGAAGGTACCAGTACCAGAGTTCTTCCAGTCCTCCCAGCAGAAGTTGCACATGCAATCAAGAACATAAAGCGGGGAAAAGCTCCAGGAGAAGATGGAATTACTGTAGACATCATACAAGAAGCAAGTGGAGAAATCGAAACAGTACTCGCTCAAATTTTCACTCGATGCCTTAATGAAGGGAAGATTCCTGAGGATTGGAAGACCGCTACAATGATCCTGCTACATAAAAAAGGTGACATTGAGGATCTCAGGAACTACAGACCTATCAGCCTCCTATCAGTGGTTTATAAAATCTTCACTAAAGTTCTTTCACACCGTTTAAAGGTAACACTGGACAGGGCTTAACCGAGAGAACAAGCTGGATTCAGGAGTGGCTACAGCACAATAGATCATATCCACGTATGAGAGAACTAATTGAAAGAGCGAGGGAATATGAACTTCCATTGTGCATGGCTTTTATCGATTATGAAAAAGCTTTTGATTCGGTGAAACCATCAGCAGTTACAATGGCTCTGAAATCCTGTGGTATTGAAGATGCATACATTAATATTATTAATAACATCTATGAAAATGCAAGTGCAATGATTCGGCTGTTTGAAAATACAACACACATAAAAATTGGAAAGGAAGTGAGACAAGGTGACACCATATCTCCGAAGCTTTTTAATGCCACACTGGAAAATGTCTTTCAATCACTGAACTGGGAAAACAAAGGGATAAAGATTAATGGAGATTATCTAACCCACCTTCATTTTGCTGATGACATAGTCATTTTTGCACCTACCCCATCAGAGCTGCAGAGTATGATCCAGGAACTTGCTGACAAGTGTAAAGAAATGGGATTAAAAATGAACTTTCAGAAGACAAAAGTGATGTTCAATGCTTTTACACGAAATGAAGCTTTATCGATTGATGGAGAAAAGCTGGAGATAACAGACACATACATTTATCTTGGACAGCAGATATCAAGTGAGGGTCACATTGATGAAGAAATTAATCGGTGTACAAAACTTGCCTGGAGAGCCTTTGGAAGAAACAGCATAATTTTCAAGAGCAATATGCCGTTATGTCTTAAAAGAAAAGTGTTTGATCAATGCATCCTTCCAGTGCTTACGTATGGTGCAGAGACGTGGACCTTAACTAAAAGAGACATACAAAGGCTGCAGACAAGTCAAAGTAGCATGGAGAGGTGCATGCTTGTTGTAACCAGGAGAGATAAGAAGAGGAACTCGTGGATCTGAAAAATGACACGAGTGGAAGACATCATGATCAGAGTTAAATCCCTGAAATGGCAATGGGCTGGGCATACTGCCAGAAGGACAGACCATCGATGGACAGCCAAAATTTTAGATTGGATTCCAAGAGACAGGAAAAGACCCAGAAGAAGACCACATGGGAGATGGGTGGATGAAATTCGAAAGTATGCGGGAGTGACATGGAGGAGACTGGCACAAGACAGACTGTTGTGGAGGAAACTTGGGGAGACCTTCGTCCCGCAGTGGATTGATAATGGTTGACAATGATGATGATGTTGACAAACAGAATAAAGTTGCACATAGTAATATTCAAAGGTTTAATTATTTGAAAAAGGACATATGCTTTTATTGGGGCTTTGAGAGAACTGCAAATGTTAGTGTTTTGCATATCAGTAATAATTCCAGAGTAAGTACCCTTCAAGTAGTTTATTTTCAGCAATATTGTGTCAGAAGACATACAGGAATGTTTCCAGATAATCTGAACTTCATGTACACTGGAGTCCAAAAGTTAAGCACAGATCACAAATGAGTGGTAGGCAATGCACATAACTAATAAACAAGTTAAGTTGATGGTAGTCGAGAACACGCAAAGTTAAGTATAATAGTTTTTAAGGCAAATACAGGGTGTCCGAGAATTAGTGGACACACTACAAAATTATGTAAAAAAAAAACCTATGAGCATTGTCTGTTTTTCTATGTCACATATTATTAACACGGTTTCTATGTTTTTGTTTTGCAGAATTGTTATTCCCCGAATCCGATAGATGGCGCTGGGTGTGGCCTGATGAGGAATGTATGAGAAATGAGCAATCAGTAGTCATGTCATCCGTACAGCAGAAGGCGATGTGTGTGTTATGTCTTGCAGAATTAAAGTCTGTCATTAAAGTTAAAAGACGGTGCCGTTTAGAGTATGGTTGTAATCCTTTGTCAATGAATTCAATTAAGTGGTGGATGACACAGTTGAAAGAAACTGGCAATGTGGAACATCGTGGAGGAGCCATTAGGCCTAGCATCAGTGGTGAGATGGTTGACCAAGTTAATGAAAGTTTCCGACGAAAACCCAGGAAATCCGTTCGTAAAGCAAGCAGAGAACTATGCATTCCAAAATCAACAGTTCATGATATCTTGCACAACAAATTAAAGTTTCATGCTTATAAAATTCAAATAGTGCAAAAGATGTATTTAAATGATCACACTCTGCGATACGATTTTGCTGTGGATATGCTGAATCAAGTGGAAAACAACGAAAACTTTCTCAGTAGTGTAATTTTTAGTGATGAATCCATGTTTCGTGTATCAGGTATTGTGAATTGTCACAACTGTAGGATATGGGGCAGTGAATCGCCTCGTGCTGCTATTGAACTGGAACGTGTTTCTCCAAAAGTTAATGTGTGGTGATCCCTTTCAAAAAGAGAAGTGATTGGCCCTTTCTTCTTCTGCGAAAAAACCATAAATGGTGACATTTACTTGGATATGATAAAAAATTTCACTATACCTCAGATCAAAAGATATGACAACGTTGTTTTCCAACAAGATGGCGTGCCTCTGCATTGGTCAACGTGTGTACATAAGTGTCTAAATGAGCATTTCCCCAACAGATGGATTGGGCGTGGTGGTACCATTTTATGGCCTCCTTGCTCTCCAGATCTAACTCCATTGGATTATTTCATGTGGGGTTATGTGAAGGATCGTGTCTATCAGACGCCTTGTACTAATTTACAGGAACTGAAGCAGCGTATCACAGCTGCTTATTAATTCAATAACTCCTCATATGCTTGCCAATACATGGCATGAAATCGAGTATCGCTTGGACGTACTACAAGCAACCAAAGGATATCACATCGAAATTTATTAACTTGTGTACATTGTAAGGTAGTACAGTCAGTTTCTTTCTATCTGTTTAATGTTTTGTTTTATATAATTTTGTAATGTGTCCAATAATTATCGGACACCCTGTATATTTCAGCCATTACTATGGCCTTCATCAGTACGACTACAATTTGTTTCGTTGCCAGATTGGAAAGGTAAATTTTGTAATGGTAACTCCGGGTGACGTGATGCAATGAGGGATTTCCAGATGTAAGGAATAAAAATGGGGAGCTCAGAGTTTAAATTTTTGGAAAATAAAATTTCCAAACTTCCTCTAAATCTCAGAGCAAAACGATTTGGGGAGGAAGCCAACTTTTTGCATCGGACCAAAGTGGAATAGCAGAAGTGTCAGCCATGGTAAGTTGAGACAAGGAAGAGAAAGGTTTTCCAAATTTCACATCAGATATGTGTTCCTGAAGCCTTGAGAGAATTTTCCAGAAAGAACTTCCTATGTAAGCAGTTGATTAATAATTTTCTAGTATTAAATTTTAGTTTGTTAGCAAATTTTTTTAGTTGCTTTTAAAAATAATTATAATTATTGATATGTGTTTGTTCACAAGGTAGATTATTCCATAATACCATACCTTGTAATCGATAAATCTTTGTTGGGTTAAAGTGTTAGGCATTTGTAACGAAAATTCATTTATGTTGCTAGTTCAATAGACATGACCCACAGTGTTCAGCTGAATTAAATGTTGGTACCTATTCTCCTTTATTTTTTTATACATAAATCCACATAATCTATACAGCCATAATTTCTCAATATCTAAAAATTCATAAATATGAATCCACACCCCCATATTCAAATTAATACTCCTAAAATTATTTACAATTTTGACCATCCTATTCTGTAATGATTGTAATTTATATAAATCAATCTTAGTAGTTCAACCCCATACTAATAAACAATAAGGCAAATATGGATAAATCAGACTGTAATACAGCATTTTTAATGTGTTATTTGAAACTTTTGTAATTAAACCCAATACACTGAAATTTTACTTACAATAGTTGGAGTATTAATATTCCATTTTAAATTATCCTCAATTATTATTCCCAAATATTTAATATTTTCAATTTCAAAAGTGCAATATTCCACAAAAATAAATGGTGGCTAAACAGTCTGTCTCCCACTCCCCCTTTTTTTTTTAAATCATAATTTTAGGTTTTTCAATATTTAAATTCAGAAAATTTGTATCTAGCCATTCCATCAATTTTTCAATAAATTTATTACATTTTATTTTTGCCTCATTTATTTCTGTACCTGTAATTATAACTGGCATCATCCACAAATAAAATGAAATCCTCATCAGGTTCAATGTTAAAAATATCATTAATATAAATTAATAAAAGTTATGGTCCCAGAATTGAACCCTGCAGTACACTTATTTCATTAATTATGTTGTGCGATTTCGTTTTATTAAACTGTACATGCTGTTTCTTATTATGTAAGTAACTCTAATAAATTGCAATATTGATTTCTTATTGCATTATTATAGAGCTTATCCAAAAGTATACCATGATTGACCGTATCAAATGCCTTTCAAAGGTCTAAGAATACTGCAATGGTTACTAATCTCTTTTTTTTTTTTCTATTATTTAATATGATATTCTGAAATGTTTAAATGGCAATTTCTGGTGATTTTTTCCTTTTTAAAACTCATACTTTTTTGAAAATGCTTTCTAATCATTTGATTTTTTTCAGATAATTTGTGGCTAAGTTTGTGGCAAAATTTGATGCAGTTTCTCTGCTCAACTTGCTCAGTCGTTGCAGCATGAGACAACATGTGACGGGCAGTGTTCACAACACTAAACGTTCAGTGCAAGGCACCAAGTGGCAGCGTGGTGAAAAATTCACACTTGCACACTCAAGTCCAAGGTCATGAACCACAGAATCTCCCTGCGATGCTCTGTCTAGTTTAAGAGGGGAGAAATGTGATCGGTTTCATTTTGATTAAACCTCATAAGAATTCAAATATCAGAACAGTGTATAGAAATAACTCTTACAATTGAAAATGAAAAAAAAAAAGTTATCTTTTTTCGATCTGCTAGTAATTAAAAAAGAAAATTCCATAGATCATAAAGTTCTCGGAAAACCGTCATATGAACCTGTATTAGTTCCTTCTGAATCAACACATTTCCTGAGTCATAAAATTAATAGCTTAAAAATTTGGGTAACACATTCATCCAAAAAATGTACTGTAGAACCAGCTTGAGATGAGAAGCTCAAAACTGAAGGAAACTCTTGCTGAATCCGGGAGCCAGTTAAATCCCTTTTTGGGTGAAAGTTCCCACCATGTAAAAATATGTGTACATGATAATGAGCACATAAGTTTATATTGTACCATCCGTAATATTTAAATGTTTTGCAAAATTTTAATTAATTAGCACTATAGTTAATCTTAAGTACGAGTATATTCAAATTATCAGCCACTAGATTAATGTTCAGTTACACAGGAAGCAAAGCAGTACCAATGCAACGCTCACTTGGACTGTGAAAGAGGTAATAGACACAATTCAAGTAATTATTATCTTGTGTTTCATCTCTGGAGACATTTCCACTCCATTTCTCCCCTATTCCTTTCTGCAATCGGTGCCTAGAAATCTGCTTTCATATCTGCGAGCTCTCCATCCACCTTTTTGCCGAAGAGTAGGTATCCCTTTAGAGTAGTTGTCCCTTTTTTTTTCAAAACTGCGTACTCAATACTCCACGGCATCTATTAGTATAATTGTGTTATTTAAAACAGCTACTTGTGAGGTCTTGTCAGTGGAAATAATAGCCAGTGTTTTCCTCCCGTAGGAGTTTCAATTGTCTGATTTTCATGGAGTAATTATTATTAGTAGTTCTCCTTTTCGCAGAATTATTGGTTTTAATAGCTCTAACTAAATTGTAATGAGTAGGCTCTTGTTCATGTTGATTGTTGGGGTGTGATTTAATGATATTCTCCATTTGTGGACACAACCAGGGTACGAAACTAAAAAAATTTCCATGTGCTAAATGGCCCGCGCAGCTTAATATTCAGGAGCCATTCACAATTTTTTAGAAGCCAAAAGTGAATTTTTTTACATACACATTTGAAGAGTAACTAAAATTCTGGACAGCGATTTCACCCAGCATAAACTTACCAGCAAGTACCACAGCCACATTTGTCTTTTGTTGACCCTCTGCAGCAAAGCAGCATCCAGTGCTTAAATTTTCATTTTGTTGATATCTTTGTTGCCCTTCCCATTTCTTTATTGTCACTTTTTTTTCTATTTTTTTTTATGCCCTTGGATGACAATTTTATCCATCATGCTGAAAAACTTTCAGTCTGTGAGGACCATGAATGTATGATAGCTTGCACTATTTTTGATAAGATAAAGTGCAACTTTGAGGATATTAATACTTTTCAACACCACGTATCAATTCTTACAAACTTTTCAGCTTAGTCACTTTCGTCTTCGATCTCCCACCCCCTTATCAAGATAAAATGCAAACCTTTTTGGGGGGAATATTTAAGAACACAGGACACATGTGCGGAACATCGTACGGAAAAAAAATTACAGTTAAGGGAGAAATCTTTGCTACGTCTGATTTCCGTTTTCGAACATTTCCCCCTCCATTTTCAAGGTGAAATACAAATATTTATGAAATAAAATGAGCCGCCCCGGTGGCGCAGTGGTCTAAGGCGCTGGCCTCTGATCATTCGTCCGTAAGGGGTCCGGGTTCGAATCCCGGTGAGGCATGGATGTTGTGTTTGTCTTACGGCACTGGCTCTCTCCCTTCCCTGGAACCAGTGACCCTAAATTAGGGACGGGCGACTGCTTATAGCCCATTGAGTTGCTCACGGTGGTCGTTAAACCTCCAATCAAAAAAAAAAAAAAAGAAATAAAATGATGTTTAACAACAATTCTAGGCAGAGGAAACATCGCGTTAAAAAAAAAATTACGATTACAGGAAAAATCTTCAATGTGTCTAACTTCAGTTTTCGAAAGTTTGAGGTGGAAAGCATCCTTCACCAGTACCAAATGCCCCAAAATTTCTGTTCAGTTATGCATCAATATCGAGAATAACGCAAATTAAGATGGAAAAGGAGAAATTCTAGAATCCGTGGCACTCTCATGCCTGAAGATTACAGGGGAATTTTCGCGCTGTCGAATTTCCGTTTTGGGAAATTTTTCCACCAGTTTCAAACTGAAATTCAAATATTTATGGAATAAAATGATATATAACAACAATACTGGGCAGAGGAAACATCGCGGGAAAACAAAATTATGATTATGGAAAAAAATCTTTATTTCGTTTACTTCCGTTTTTGAAAGACGAACAACCGTCCCGATGCGTATGTTTACACGTTGGTAAAACTCTTCTGAGTGTATTTTACGCATTTCTCGATACATATTTTTAAGTGTTGAGAAAAATTCCCGATGCGTATTTTTACGCGTTGGTAAAATTTCGATGCGTACTAGACGCGTAATTACGCATTTTGGCGAACTCTGGTTACTGCAACAAGCTAAAAAATGATGCGCCATAAGCCAAGAAGTTATATATTTACGCTAGATTTACAATGAATTGATTCAAAGGACAACCGATGTGTAAAGCGATGGTTGGTTGGTGTATTTTAATGGCGCCAGGGTCTGGCCAAAGAGCGCCAATCACGAAGCAATTAAAGAAAACAAGTTAAAAGCTAGGAAGAGTAATAAGAAGCACGGCGGAGTAGGACAACAGAAAAACAAGAACGATAAAAGCTTGGTAATTTAGATTAGTTTAAGAAAGTCAATTTGCCTGAAAAATGAAAATACTGCGAACGTATCACAACAGTCACCTAAGATTCTTTGAAGGGAAGCTGAATTGTCTTCTAATGAATAAGCTCGGAAATATTGAAAACGGTTATCACGAAAGCGGACGCAAGTACACAAGACATGAAGGACACTGAGACGACTGTTACACTTCTCGCACATTGGGGCAGTGTCGCCACACAGCAAGAAGCGGTGGGTGAAACGACAATGCCCAATGCGCAGACGCGCAAGAACTACTACTTCGCGACGATTCTTCCGCAATCCAGATTGCCATAGTCCGATCTGCGGTTTGATGGAAAGAAGTTTGTTGCTGCCCTGTTGAGTCCACAGGGACTGCCACTCCTCCCATGATAAATTTGCGGATGCACGGGTGAAAATCTCGAAAAAATAGTGGCAGTCGGGTGATTGCCAAGGATGGAACAGATCTGGCTGCGGTGTCGACCAGCTCGTTACCCCGAATCCCAACATGGCCGGGGATCCAACAGAATCGGACCAGGAATCCAGCACCCGCCAAAGTTCCCAGGAGACGACGGACATCTCTGGTGATTGGTGAGTCACTATTCTTCGGAGAGAATAAGGCTTTAATAACTGATTGAGAATCAATACAAATCATAGTGCGACGATGGTGTTTGGAATGAATGTGGCGCAAAGCGATGTGCACCGCGTGCATCAGTGCCGTAAAGACTGTCGCAACCGCCGGAATCCTCTCAGCATAAGTCTCATCCGCAGAAACAAAATCGGAGCCCACAAAATCACCGGATTTCGAACCATCGGTGAAGACAGGCACGAAATCGGGATAGAGGGAAAGGTGTTCAGCAAAAAGTTTCTGGTACACCAGTGCAGGTGTGGAGGACTTAGGCCATCCAGAAAGAGCGAGGTCAGTCACTGCCTAAACTGGCTGCCAAGGTGGATCGTTAAAGGCACGGGTCACACCGATTAACAAGTCTATGCCGGCATCTCGCACTATGTCTGGCATCCGAATCCCGAAGGTGGGAACACAAGAAGGGCGGTTGGAAAATAGACGAGCACATTGTGGCGTGAAGATGAAATCATGCAGTGGGTGATCAGGGAGAGATTTCAGCTTGATGTAGAACTGGAGAGACAGTTGCTTACGGCGGAGGCATAACGGTGGTTCATGAGATTCGGCATACAGGCTGTGGACAGGAGACATACGGAAAGCACCGATGCACAGGCGTAAAGCTTGGTGGTGGACTGGATCGAAGAGCTTTCATACCGAAGGCTGTGCGGATCCGTAGGTTATACAGCCATACTCTAACTTTGACCGGACAAGGGAGTGATGAATGCGAAGCATTGAGCACCTGTTGGCCCCCCAAGATGTTCCGGAGAGAACTTTCAGGATACTCAATGACTTTGTGCACTTCACCTTTAAGGAATGAATATGAGGCCGGAAGGTGAGTGCGCGGTCAAAAGTCAATCCCAAGAATTTGACCTCTGTCACAATTGGAATGGTGGTGCTCCCCAGACGAAGGTGGGGGTCTGGATGAAGACCGCGTTTGCGGCAGAAATGCACGCAAACAGTCTTCTGTGACGAGAAGCCAAAGCCGTTGCGTGAGACCCAGGAAGAGATCTTGGTAATAGACGATTGCAACTGTCTCTCAATGGTGCACATGTTGACGGAAGCACACGAAATCTGAAGATCGTCCACATACATAGTGCCGCGTACCATCGGAGGAAGTAAATTGAAGATATGATTCACCCGAAGGATGAAGAGAGTGACCGATAAGATCGAGTCCTGGGGGACACCCTGCTCCTGGTACGTCGCGGAAACTGTCGACCCAACGCGCACATGGAACATCCGGTTCTGGAGAAAACCGGCAATGAAAGTTGGTAAATTTCCCCGTAATCCACAATCGTGCAAATCACGGAGAATGCCATATCTCCAAGTCCGATCATACGCTTTTTCCATATCAAAGAACACGGAGACCATGTGCTGTCGTCGAACAAACGCCTCTCTGATCGATGTCTCAAGGCGAAGGTGGTGGTCAGTTGTGGAGCGAAAACGACGGTGTCCACTTTGATGGGGTGACAAAAAGTGATGGGTTTCCAAGTGGAAGATCAAGCGGAAATTGATGATGCGTTCAAGCACCTTGCAGAGGCAGCTTGTCATGGCAATTGGTTGGTAGTTGAACGGGTTTTTCGGATCTTCACCAGGTTTGAGAACAGGTATCACAATAGCTGTGCGCCAAGAATCGGGGAAAACGTGCTCTTGCCAAATCCTGTTAAACAGGATTAGCAGACAGTCGAGAGATGATCGAGAAAGGTGCTTCAGCATTTCGTAAAGGATGTTATCACGTCCTGCAGATGTTCGGCCAGAGCGATTTAGGGCAATCCTCAGTTCCACCGCTGTCAACGGGCTGTTATAGTCCTCCGAGGAAAACGGTCGAAAGGAAATTCGTTTTCTCTCCAGCCGTGACTGAAGCTCTTGGAAAGAAGGAGGATAATTGCAGTTGCTGGAAACTGAAGCAAACGCTGTGTCAAGACAGTCAGCGATACCCCGAGCGTCGGCAACCATTCCTCCACCACTCTCGAGGATGGAGATCTCGCCAGATGGGTACTTTCCCCGAATCTTGCGAATCCTGTCACAAACCATTTTGGAGTTGGTAGATGTGTTGATGCCGGATACATATTGGATCCAGGATTCCCGTTTATGGCGACGACGAACCAGCCTTGCATAAGCCTTGGTTTTCTTGAAAGCAAGAAGGTTAGCGTCGGTGGGATAGCGACGAAATTTGCCCCAAGCCCTATGCTGGGCCTGACGTGCTGCCTTGCATTTCGAATTCCACCATGGCTTTGGGAAACTTGGAAGTTTAGTTGACGTTTTAGGAATGGTGAGTTCTGCCGCTTGCACAATACAATCCGTGACCGCAGCAACTGCATCGTTGATCGTACCTGTGGCCACCATAGTAGAAGTAATAATCGCTGTAGCGCTGAATGCGTCCCACTTGGCTCTATCAATATCCCATCTAGGGGGACGGGTTGGATGGCGGTAGCCGTCACCAGCGAGTCGAAGAAAAATTGGAAAGTGATCGCTGCCAAGTGGATCACCAGACACGCTCCAAGACCAGTCAGTAAATAAGGATGGTGAACACAGCGACAGATCAATGGCTGAGTACGAGTGGCTGGGTTCGTGGAAGTAGGTATTTGCTCCCGTGTTATGGAGGCAGAGTGATGTGTTGTACAGCAGGAACTCGATAACGCGGCCCACAACGGATTGTGTGCATTGAAATCTCCGAGAAGGAAAAACGGTGGCGGTAGCTGGTCAACCAAATCTTCCAAGTCTGAAGCGCTAACAGCTTCATCTGGTGGTAAGTAAATGCAACATACTGTGGTCAGAGTGTTAGCGGATAGTCTTGCTGCAACTGCTTGCAGATTCGTGCGCAGAGCAATCGCCGTGACTGGGACACCATGAGGAACGAGAATGGCCACTCCTCCACATGCGATAGCTCCGCGCGTATGGTCTTTGCGAAATGTACTGTATCTTCGCACCGAAAAAGTATCGGTAAAGCGGAGCTTTGTCTCTTGGAGGCACACGCAAAGTGGGGTGTGTGAAGAGAGCAAGCCCTTCAAATCATCAAATCGTGAACGGAGGCCATTTTGCTCATTGTTCAAAGTCGCATCTTTAACTTGCTTGTGTGCAGGCGCGCGCGATTGACACAGTTTTTACGTGTTAAGTGCATCTTGAAGATGAATTAAGAAACTGAGCGGAGAAAAGGGAACAATTCTTGCAAACCACTAAGAATCTGGAACAAAAATAGTCATTCATAGTAAAAAGAATCGTAATAAAGTGCAGTAGAAAATACATGTAGTCGCTATTTGGCCACTGATGTCAAATCGCTGGTCGCCAAATGCAAAAATGCAGTCCCATTTCGCTATGGCCCCCGTTAATTTTGAACCCTGGACACAATACACTCCACACTGCACCGTATCACTTCGGGCTTTCGATGTGGTACTCAGAGCAGTTGCATCAATCTTAGTAATACTCGTCGGAATAAGGTACGTAGCTGGGCATTTAGTCGGGGTGTTAAATTTGCTTATCGGACTCTTCGTCATGATGGTTTGGGACTGGTACCACAAATTTAGAATATCATTAAACCGTTCCCCCAACATGAACAAGAACCTACTCGTTACAATTTAGTTAGAACTGTTGAAACCAATAGCTGTGCAGAACTACTGATAATAATTACTCAATGGAAATCAGACAGTTGAAACGCCTACGGGTGGAAAACACAGTGGCCATTATTTCCGCCAACAAGATCTCACAAGCAGTTGTTTTGAATAAAGACGATTATACTAATAAGATGATACAGGGTAATTCAGTGGCTGCAACACTTTCTGCATTAAGTCGCCTTAAAAATCATTCCAACCTACCAACTTGTATTTCAAAATCCATGACACCTACATCTGGACCCCAAGCACCCGAATTATTTAGGGAAAATAAAACTGCAAAAGTAAACCCATTCAATTTGTCCTCTAGTGTCAGCTAGATCCAGCCCAACAAGACCCCTTGAAAAAGCACTGGCGAAATACCTTCAATCACTCATTGCTAATTCACATTATTCGGTCTCTGGCTCAGTACAGGCTTTGGCCAGAATTAAGGACTTCAGATATGGTGAGCAAACATTTATCCTAGCGTCACTGGATGTTGTCTCACCTTTGCCCAGTGTTCCAGTTGGCATTGTACTTGATATCATTGAGTCTGAACTCAGCATTATAAACTATGCTTCTCCCTTCGAAATCTGTGCTATACTCAATGCCCTTAAACTTATTCATAACCGTTCCTACTTTAAGTTCGATGATGTTATTTACCTTCAAACAGAAGATGCTCCCCTGGGATCCACACTATCACCTATTTTGGCGGAAATCATCTTACAGATGCTGGAAAACGAAGTTATACTAGAAACCCATCAAGGCCCATTACTATACTTAAGGTATGTTGACGATGTACTCATTTTTTGGCCTCATTCGGGAGAGGAATTAGATAACTTCGATACTCGATTTTCCGCTCAGTTTCCTACCTTGAAATTCACAGTTGAAGTTGAGACTAATTTTTCTCTTCCATATCTAGATTTTTTGTTAGAAATCCTGCTACCAATTCTATCCAGTTTTCATTGTACAGAAAACCCTATTCTTGTTCAACTATTGTACCGTACTCATCTGCCCATCCTTGGTAATGCAAATTATCTTCCATCGAGTTTTTAATAAGAAGTGCCTTCACACATTCTTCCAGCTGTCACCTGCGACAACAAGAAATAAACAACATATCACTAATTACCATTGAACACGGTTACCTGGAACAACTAGTAACTAAAATTATCAGGAGGCTAAGGAGAACGCAACTTACTACCTTACAACCAGGTACTTCTTGACCTAAAATGTGTGTAAGATCGATGGTTTACTACCTGAGAATCAATAATGTTTTACAAAAAGCATGCGATAAATACAACATTGCCTTTAAATTACAAACCGAGAACATTTTCACAATGATAAAAAAAGAGCATGATCTGGTCAGTTTCACTTACAGGCATGGAGTTTACGGTACACCTTTAAATTCGGTGACTCCCGGCGAACTAATAAAAATGTACATCGGATCTACCTATCGCACACTGCAAACTGGGCTTGCAGAACATAAATATGTCAAAACAGGAACAACCTCAACAGCGTTCTCTCGACTCGTCAACAAGGAATCCTACTATCCATCATGGGATGAGACTTCTATTTTGAATACCCCATCTTCCAGATTTTGCCGCCCTGGTGGCGCAGTGGTCTAAGCGATGGCCTCTGATCATTCGTCCGAAAGGGGTCCGGGTTCGAATCCCGCTGAGGCATGGATATTGTGTTTGTCTTGTGGCACTAGCTCTCTGCCTTCCCTGGAACCAGTGACCTAAAATTAGGGACAGGCGGCTGCTTATAGCCCTTTGAGTTGATCACGGTGGTCGTTAAATCTCCAATAAAAAAATCTTTCAGGTTTTCATTAAGATTCACTGTGAAAGCCTCATCATTTTTAAATATGGAATGATGGCTTGCAATGATGTATTACCTCAGTACATCCTCCTCCCTGGAAATCCATAATTCCAAAATTGATTCCATAGGAACCTGAGGGAACTTCTGAAATGGACATGTGACTTTGGATACGACCCTATCATACATTATAATCTCTGATTGGATACCTACTGATTTGCTGGAAATAGAACCCTACTTCCGATTCGTATGTGTTTCTATATATAGTATTCAAAGTATCTGCCAAAATTTGGTTTTAACATCTGATGATGGACTTTACGATAATGTCCGAAAAGTCTTATGTCATTTTACCCATGCCTTTTTACCTAATAAATTTAGTTTGAAGTGAACCCTTGAAAATCAAATCTCATAGTTTAATAAAATCGTTACGTGAACAATTAAAACACATGAAAAATATCATAAAGAAAAAAAATCGATCTCAAGTAAGCTTAAGAAAAAGGCCGTAAAATGGACTGAAAGTTCAGAGAGAGAAAAAGAGACAAAGAAAGAGAGACAGGAAGAGCGCACGTACGCACACACACAGAAAAAGACAGAGAAAGCGCACGCGCGCGACAGAGGGACAGACAGACCAAGACAAAGAGATCGACAGAGGAAGAAAGAGAGACAGATAGAGAGGACAACACACTGAGGGAAGGACAGAAAAATAGCACACTGAGGGAGGGACAGAGGCACACAAAGAGGCAGCCAGAGACAGGCACTTACAGAGAGAGTGAGAAAGAGACAGACGGGCACAGAGAGAAAGAGAGCAAGACACACACAGGAAGGCAGACAGAGAGAGAAAGCAACAACCTAAACCCCTTCTCCCCAGAAAGAAAATCGTAGATTTTCTTTCCGGGGAGAAGGGGTTTAGGTTGCGTTGTGATTTTTGTAAAAACTTTCTCACAAAAGGAGAGAAAGATAACTTTAACTGATCTGCGTAACGAATATTTTTCCATAGCAAACATTTTTGCGTAGGGAATTATGTATAAGGATCCCTCTTAAATAAATTCGTTTATATCCTGGTGCACGTTTTAGTGATTTAATTTTTACGCAAAGCGGAATAACTGACAAATTAGTGACTTTTTGTACTGTGTGAAAATTGCTTTTTTTTTTTTTTTTTTTTTTAATTTCCAATACTGTTTTTAAAGTCACTAAAAAATTGCTCTCCATACATAGCCCAGAAACAACTTTGATATTGTTCTTCTTATTTTGTTAAATTTCAGTATCTGATTTACACACAAATTGTTGAGCAATAATAGGGAGTTACAAAATGTGATGAAATTTTTACTTTTTATTTCATGAATGTGGAAAAAATTTAAGATATAAAACAGTGAGGGGAGGGGAAGATTGTAAACTAAAAAAACAAAAAAAACATTACAAAAATATTTATATTTTAGGCCTAGCGCCCCAAAACTAAAAAAAAACATAGCAATAAATGTAGAGAATTCTAGCAAAAATGATTTTGTTTTTATTTTCTAAACTACGGAACCCCTTCAAGGCGTGGGGCCCGAGGCGACCTCCCCGGTTGCCCCTATGGTCCAGCCGGCCCTGCAACTATTTTACAACTTATGAATAAAAGTCGGTAACTTCGTTTATGCTTTGTATCCGTCTGAAAAGTTATTTCCCTAAGGAAAAAAAAAAGCATTTCTTTATATCTATATTCTGGGTGTTTGCTGTAAAAAGACATAGCAAAATTCTCTACACTTATGCAAGAAAAGTGCAGCCAGAACAAGCACACTGTTATAAATTAAGAAAAAGGTAACTTCAGTTAGACGTAGTGTGAAAGTTGGCCCGTGACAAAGATCAAACTCGCACTCCAAAGTAAGTTTCTCTCCCAACTAAGCTACACGGACGGAATGTAACTCTGAAGATTTGTCGTCTGGACATGTGATTCTCCTCTGTAGTACGTCAGATTAGGTCACTGGACTTACAGCTCAGTGTAACTGGTAGGCTCTAGTGTCGTTTTCTAATTTTGACGGTAACACTAGCGCTCATTGTGATGGCCCATCCTCCTCACACTCTTATTTGCAAAGATATTCCAAAATTCGTGTCCTTCCTTCATTTACCTCAAAAGCCATGATGATTTACCACAGAACTGGTTCATATAGATCAAACAATGGAAGGGGAGGTACCAATACGTATTTATTTAGTAAATGATCATACCAGTGAACAAATAAATCTAAAAATTAATTGCTTAGGAAAATTGTTATGTGACATGAGCCCATATTTCAACTCTCAGAATAACCTTCATGGTGATTAAGTTGGACCTGGGATTTTCAAGAGACTCGTGATTTTTGCAAAACCAAATTTTTCAAAAAAAAAAAAAAAATTGTCATACATAAATGGGACACGAAGTTCCTTGAAGAAATAACTCTTCTCAAACACATGGAAGGCGATACAAATGTAATCACTGGTACTAATGTGCCGTAGTTTCACTGTTGTCCAGGTAGCCACTCTTTCAGAAAACTTGAAAATTAAAAAGTTGTGCTGTACAACACTAATTGAGCGTGGTTTAATGCTACATTCAATCATGAACGGACTTAGAACATTCTTTTACCTTTAAATTGGTGTTAAAATTTGTTCACGACTAAATTCGTTTTAAAATGCATTTATTGACATCTCCATTTCATCCAGGATCTAATAGAATTATTAGATTAAATCATATGTAGAGAATTTTAGGAAGGGAGTGTCTGACTCCAGGTCTTAAACAACCCTTAAAAAGAGGAGATTTGGGCTAGAGTACCCGATAGGAAAGTTACACGGTAGCGAGGTAGAAAGGAGGAGGAAGACACCCTTATTTATAACCGGGAAGCCAGTACCCGGGGTCCGACGGCTTAACGTGCCCATCCGACGCACGGCGGTTCGAACCTGAGATTTTCTCCATGGCAGTCACGAACGTTGACCACTAGGCCACCCGCGGCCCTCTAATACATTTTTTACATGAGGGAATTTGAGGTATTCCCCTGTAGATATGTGTGTTTTTGTAATGGACGGCAAGACTGACATTCCCGGCCTAGTTTGGTGGGCCCAACTTGCACCTGCAGCCCCGTGGCGCTGTGGTCTCAGAGATGGCCTCTGATCATTCGTTCGAACGGGGTCCGGGTTCGAATCCGGGTGAGGCATGGATGTTGTGTTTGTTTTACGGCACTGGCTCTCTCCTTTCCCTGGAACCAGTGACCCTAAATTAGGGACGGGCGACTGCTTATAGCCCATTGAGTTGCTCACGGTGGTCGTTAAGCCTCCAATAAAAAAAAAATAACGACCAACAGAATATATATATTTTTTTCTGATTGGAGGTTTAACGACCACCGTGAGCAACTCAATGGGCTATAAGCAGTCGCCCGCCCGCCCCTAATTTAGAGCCACTGGTTCCAGGGAAGGGAGAGAGTAAGACAAACAAAACATCCATGCATCTCTGGGCGATTCGAACCCGGAGCCCTTTCGGACGAATGATCAGAAGCCATTGCTTAGACCACTGCGCCACCGGGGCGACCAACAGAATATCAACATCTTTACATAAAGTAATTTATCTTAACCTCATAGAACCAACTTGAACGAATGAATAACCGGTTGTGTGTGAACATCACGAAGAATGTCTCCCTCGAGAGCGTGCGAGAGAGAATTTCCTGCCACCCGGTGGCGCAGTGATTGATTGAAGAGTATTTTAGGAGGAGTGTCTAACCCCAGGTTTTAAACAACCCTTAGAAATAGGAAGCTAGGAGATTTGGGATAGAGTGCCCGATAGGAAAGTGACACGGAAGCGAAGCAGAAAGGGGGAGGAAGAAGCCCTTATTTATTACCGGGTGGCCAGTACTCGGGGTCCGACGGCTTAACGTGCCCATCCAACGCACGGCGGGTATTTAGTGGATCGAGCGTTCGTACCTGCTGGGATCGAACCTGAGGTCTTTTTCGGGGCAGTCACGAACGTAGGCCACCCACGACCCCCGGTGGCGCAGTGGTCTAGGCCATGGCTTATTATCAATCGTTCGAGGTGGCTCCGGGTTCGAATCCCGATGAGGCATGGATATTGTGTTTGTCTTACGGCGCTGGCTCTCTTCCTTCCCTCGTACCAGTGACCCTAAATAAAGGACGGGCGACTGCTGTTTTGCTCACGCTGTCCGATAAACCTCCAAAGGAAAAAAAAAAAAAAAAAAAAAGCTTCCATATCCACCTTGCAGGTGAAGGATTATTGTATTCTGTTATTTTAGCTTTTCTTTGTCATTGATATATATCTGCAACCGCGGCGTAGAGGCTATAAAGGGGAAGTATGATGACGCTGTTTTGATATTAGAGGATCTCTGCTTTTACTGTGTGGCGTTTTTCTGCAAGATTAGTTTCTGCAGGGTGTGAGTGATGTTACTATTTTCTTTTTTTTTTTACAAACAAAATGCCAACCATGACATTGTGTTCTGTACAAAAACATTAAATCATGAAAAAAATTGCTTTAAAACCGCCTCAGGTACTGTCAGAAATTTTCTAATGTATGTTTTGAAAACATGTCCGTTTGCTTTTTTTTTCACTTGAATGACTGAGATCGCATAAAGTGGACTTCATGTCGTCTTTGATGTGAAACACACAGGATACGCTGATGCTTGTTATATGCACACAACACAGGTAAGGCACAGTGTCATTTAGTATTTAATTCATGATTGTATGCTGTAAATATTACCAAAAGGAATTTGATTAGAGTTGTTGGGAAGCCAAAAAATAAAATCTAATAGTTTTCCAATATTGAATCCATGACAAAATATTCTTCAGGGGAGGAAACCTCTTAAGACAATTATAAAGAAAGTGAAAAACAAATTTCTCATACTGTCCCAGACAACCGTTAGTACATGGAAACGTCTTCAAAAGTGTGGTCTGCTTTCACAGATTCTCAAAAAATATATAGCTTTCCATGACAAATGCAGTCTGATAGGACTAAAAATTCCAGCTAATGTGGTGTATGCTGCAGGAAATTCAAGATGGAAGACAAAATTTCAAGTGAACCCGTTTGTACTGCTGAAAAACCTGATACGCATTATGTATGTTCTGCGCTATTGACACATAAAAGTGGGATTTCTGATGACACGCTCCTTCATAGAGGTGGAAAACTTCATCAGTGTGATGTGTGTTCCAAGCAATTCACACGGAAAAGTTACCTTTCCCAGCATATGCTCCTTCACACAGGTGAAAAACCACATCAGTGTGATGTGTGTTCCAAGCAGTTCAGAAAGAAAGGTGTCCTTACCCAACATATGCTCCTTCATACAGGTGAAAAACCTCATCAGTGTCATGTGTGTTCCAAGCAGTTTGCACAGAAAAGTGCACTTTTCCAGCATATATCCCTTCATACTGATAAAGAACATTTTCAGTGTAATGTGTGTTCCAAGCAGTTTACCAGGAGAAGTCACCTTTCCGAGCATATGCTCCTTCATACAGGTGATAAACCTCATCACTGTGATGTGTGTTCCAAGCAATTCACACAGAAAGGTGCCCTTTCCCGGCATATGCTCCTTCATACAGGTAAAAAATCTCATCAGTGTGATGTGTGTTCGAAGCAGTTCACACAGAAAGGCGTACTTTCCCAGCATATGCTGCTTCATACCGATAAAAAACCTCATCAGTGTGATGTGTGCTCTAAGCAGTTTACCAGGAGAAGTCACCTTTCCCAGCATATGCTATTTCATACTGGTGAAAAGCCTCATCAGTGTGATATATGTTCCAAACAATTCAGACAGAAAAGTGTCCTTTCCCGGCATATGCTCCTTCATACAGGCGAAAAACCTCATCAGTGTGATGTATGTTCCAAGCAATTCACACGGAGAAGTGGCCTTCGTAAGCATATGCTCCTTCATACAGGAAAAACCTCATCAGTATGATGTGTGTTCCAAGCAATTCATACAGAAAGATGCCCTTTCCCAGCATATGCTTCTTCATACTGATAAAAAACATCAGCCTTGTGATATCTGTCCCAAGCAGTTCAAAAATACTTTTCCTTTTGGAGCATATGGTCCTTCATACGGGTGAAAAACTTTAGTATGGTGAGCAATTCACATTTAAAGACGCGTTTTGCAGGCATATTCTCTTTCATATAGTTGAAAAACCTCATCAGTGTTTTGTGTTTTAATCAATTCACACAGAAAGACATCATTTCAAACCATAAGCTGCTTTGCACTTGTAGCAAACTTCATCACTAAGAATTATCCTCCAAGCAGTTCCCACCAAAAGGTATGCTCTACCAAACATGAATTCTCTCTAATGTGGGTATACTGCAGAAAATTCACAAAGGCAGTTTTTGAAGACAGATGCTCTTTTACATTAATGAAAAGCCTCTTCCATGTGATCAGGGCCCGATTTACGCAAGAGCACATGGGGCCCTGGGCCCCCAATTTAAGCACTAACACTTAATTTTTATTATTATGGGCAGCAAAAACGGCGATGGTGGCGTGCACCAGTAAATTTCCACCGAGCGCAAATATGCATTGATATGTTGCTTCAAAAAATCAATTATTAATATCCATTTGAAAGATAGAGATAAAATGTTTACTTTTAATTTACAATTTTTAAACATTTATTGTTTCTAGCATTTATTAAAGTAGATAGTACTTGTGTATTAAGGCAGCACTTCTTGTGCTTTATACAATTATATGCTATACATAATATCTAAGTTATTTTACTTGATATTGTCAAAGTATTTCTCACGTTGTTTGCTCTGTGAGGCACGTGCTCCCGGCCCCGAGTTATGTTATACATTCTCAGTTCCACATTCATTCACTTGCACAATCAAACGTTTAAAATTTACTATTAATTAAAAGATTTTAGTAGGAAGAGTTATACTCATCGGGTCAGGAGACGTCTCACACGTGGTTCGTTGTTTTGGCGAGCGCTTTCTGCGGTACATTTACTGCCATCTTCAGTCCATTATTTCTACATGCAAGGAGGTGCCAGTAAAGCCGCCTGGCTGTCTGAACAAATCTGGATACACAGATTGTGAAACCCTTTGATCAGACATTCTGAGGTGCATGCTAGAATAGCATACACCTCAGCTTGGAACACTGTAGCATGCCTTCCAAGGCTTTGGCATGAAGCATAACCTCTGGATAGGCAATATTCCCTTGCTCCAAATCCTACGTTTGTCCCGGAGTCATCAGTAAACCAAACAGTTTCACCGCTGCACCCAGGGACAAAGGACATTTCCCATTCACTGCGACTGGGAAAGTTCACACTGAATGCCTTATCAAAATGATATTTTACTAGCATATTGTCGGTTCCCATTTGAAAGATGGGCTCCTTACAAAAATACTCCTGAATAGGCTTGGTATGGCTGCCAACCCACAACGAGGGTCTCCACATGCCATTGCAGCATAATCTATATGCCCCCATAATGGCCTCACCCTCAATATGAAGGTGAAGTGGCAGAATATCAAGAAGCAACTCCAATGCAGCTGTTGGAGTAGTTCTCATTGCTCCTGATATACCTATGCAGGCCAGCCTTTGTAACTTGTTAAGTTCAGCCTGCACCGTGCAGAGGTTAACTCTGCGCCACCACACCATTGAGCCATAAGGGACCATTGTATATATCCAGTGCAAGATCCTCGGGTTGAGACCCCAGGATTTGCCAATAGCACCTCTACATGACCAGAACACTTTCTTGGCTCTGGCAATACAGTAATCTAGGTGCTGTTTCCAGGCTAAGCCTCCGTCCAAAATGACTCCCAGGTACTTAACCTGTGTATTGAGAGGAACTGTTTTCCTAAAGAGAGCAATATCTCCAAGGTCTCCAAGATTCCTCTTTTAGTGAAAGGCCCAAGGGTGGTTTTGTCAGGTTTTACTGATAGACCAACCTTCCTGCACCAATCCTCAACAAGTCCCAGTGTTCTTTGCATTACCCTCGAGACTGTTTTTAGGGAATTTTCCCTTGACAATTATGGCCATGTCATCTGCATAGCCAAAACAGTCGCAACCAGACCCCTCCAGGATCCCTAGCAGTTCATCCACCACCAGACACCACAACAGGGGAGAGCAAACTCCTCCCTGAGGGCAGCCCCGGCAGGTGGAGACCGACAGTCTCCCCGAGTAGTGAGGCCACGACCGTTCTGCTTGTGAGCATGGCCTTAATCCATTGACAACAGGTTCTATCAACACCATGTTTTCCACAGCTCCCACAATGGTCTCCCTAGAGATTCTGTCAAAAGCACCTTCAATATTAAGGAAAGTGGCTAATGCCACCTCCTTAAATTCCAGTGCCTTCTCCAGGCAACAAACAATGCCATGGAAAGCTGCTTCTGTTGATTTGCCTTGTTGATAGGCAAACTGAAATTTTGAGAGGGGTTTTAGGAAGTAAAACCACCTCTCTAATATGCCTATCCACCATCCTCTCAAGAGCCTTGAGAAAGAAAGATGTTAGACTAATAGGTCTAAAGGCCTTTGCCTCTTGGTAATTTGACTTACCTGGCTTGGGAATAAATATTACCTTAGCCTGTCTCCAAGCACTTGATATATAACAAAGAGCAAGGCAGGCCTGATAAATTTTGCACAAGAGTGGAGTAATTA
Source organism: Macrothele yani (assembly GCA_039090855.1). Lineage (NCBI taxonomy): Eukaryota > Metazoa > Arthropoda > Arachnida > Araneae > Macrothelidae > Macrothele > Macrothele yani. The sequence goes on from CM077009.1 coordinate 151,536,156, forward strand.
TCTCCAGTCCTTGCTGCATCAAGATGGGAACAATTCCATCACAGCCAGGTGATTTAAATGGTTCAAAAGAATTAATGGACCACTTAATCCTAGAATAATTGACCACCTCCCTGGCAACCCTCCAGTCCTCCTTTTTGCACGTCGGTGCTCAAGGCCAGCTGTGCATATGCCAGTGGGATCAATTGTACTTGAATCTGGAAAGTGTACACCTAGCATTTCTGTTAGTGTTTCTTTACCAGTTTTTGTGAAGCTCCCATCAACCAATTTGATGGTGTTCAGACAATTTGCATTGTCCTTAGCCACGATTTTCATAAATCTGGCAGTACTGGGAGTATCTGAAATACTTCAACAGAAATCTCTCCAAGAGGCTCTTTTGCCTCTCTAATTGCTTTGTTGTACTGTGTGAGGGTAGTCTTATATACCGTCCACTCACCAGTATGTTTGGCTTTATTAAAAGCCTTCTAGTTCTGCCTGTAAGACTGCTAAGCTGTTTATTCCACCAAGGAACTTGCCTTGGTAAGCTAGCAGTCTTGGTCTGACAGTTTTGGTGGTAAAATTCGAGAATAGACCGTTGCAACTGGTCAACGGCTAACTCGAGATCTAACACCGAGCGCACGTTAAATTCCATGTCTCCAACATGTGCCGCCAGATTTCCCCTGAAGCCAATCCAATTGGTCCTTCTGGGATTTCTGACTTGCACCAGCTGTTGTCTTACATCGGCAACTGAAAAGCAAATATATCCTGGATTGGAGGGAAAGATGTGGTGGCATACAAGATGAAATTGTAATAGCACAGTGGAATCTCTGTGCTAATGGAAGAATGTTTATAGAAAAGCAGTGGGAATGTGTTCATCAAATGCTCAACAAAGAAGTTTTGCAAGAGCATCTCCACCACCATTTCAAGGGGGCTATGCATTGGGAGTATTGTGTCAACGGGATTGAAAACATTCGTTTTACTCCAAGGCAAAAAGATGATGGATGGGACTCTTGCAGATCCCTTAAGTCAGGTGCGTAACTAGGCATTTCTGCCCCTGGAGCAAACTACAAAATATTGAGCCCCCCCCCCACACACACACACCCAGTGGCGGCTCATGCTCCTAAGAGTGTACGTGCTGCGACTTACCAATTTACAAGCAGTCTGTAACCCCACCCCCACTGCCACTTCCACCAAAGGCCTTAGGAATTGGGCAATGATCATCGGGAACCCGAGAACAGATTTTCTTATTTTCATATAAATTAATATGATTATTCATTTTGTTAACCTTTTTGGCGTTAATGGTTAAATTTGTAATCACACATTCGACAGAGTATTGAGCCTAATATTTTGCGGAATATACGGCTTGATTAATCTGCCCCGACTTCAGTTGCCTAGAAAACATTATCAGATTTTGATCATCGTGGAAAATAGCCGAGAACAAAATCAAAGTTCTGAAAAGGGAAAACGAAAGTTTATTTATTTGCTCATTTATTTATTTATTTATTTATTTATTTGAAAATGGGTTTTTATTCAGTTTCATATTTTCAATACGAAACTTTTTTACGATATACTTCAATATACAATCAGTCAATCACTCTTGCAACTTTATTATTTGCAATTTTTAATGCACTTTTGAAGAGCTTAATATGAATTAATTATATATGAATTAACGAAATTAGCACAAGTAAAGAATTTCTGAAACTAAAAAAAAAAAAAAAAAAAAAAAAACTTAAATGATAATTGTTGCACATGGATCAAGCTTCAGTTTTTAGCCCCTCCCAAAAATTCATGAATCGCCATGACTCTGCTCCATCTCCCCACACAGCATTTTTTTTTCTTTTTTGTTGTGTATCCCTACGTGACGGGGAGATGTGGGGATAGGTTGAGAAGCAAAAATTACCCTGGAGTAATATGGAATCAGCTTAACTAATGCCGAAAAATGGATTTCATTCTCCTGTTTTTTGTATTTGCAAATTTCTCTATTACCCTTTCATTGAAGTCTTTGATGGCTGTCGCCAATCTCTTTTCAACGGAAAGCATAGCCAAAGTGTTTAACCGATCCTGGGTCATCGTGTTCCTGAGAAACATCTTAATTTATTTGAGTGATGAAAAACACCTCTCAGGCTCTGCAGTTTTCAACAGCCAGTTCAAGCTCTTTTTTTGGAAATATTTTTGCATATGCAGGAACACTTGCGGAATCCAGGAGTTTGGCAGCATCGAGGTGATCAGAAGACTCAAATCAATGGAGAGCTTCTGTGATAAAATGATCAGACTTCTTTAGCATCCAAAATTCTGTGTGATTCATTGCGTCGTCTCTTATTCTCCTGTTGGAACAGTCTCTACATTGTTACGAATTCTGTTTACGGCCTTCACAAAAGTACCAATGCAATTTTTCACTTTTACTGTGTCTGTCTGTCTGACTTGAAGTTGGCTGTACAGCAAATTGACGTGTGGCATTATTCTGTGGAAAAAAGTTAACGAAAAAAACAAATTCTTTGTCCTCTAAATTGTGACGGAGTCCTCTAGCTTTCTGAATGGTTTTAGAAGAAACAGATTTTTCTAACTCAGCAAAGCATTCCAAAAATGCTTTTTGATTTACAGTTCGCGATTTAAAATTCCATCTTGTTTCCGGTCCACTAGGAATTTGTTGAGCAACCACGGTTTCGAGTGCTGACAGACGCTGAGGTGATCGTGCGAAAAAAGCTGGGAATGCTGATAGACTGCAAAAAAACACCCTAGCAGATTGATTTTGCGAGGCAGCTCATTGTACAATTAAATTTAGCTGGTGAGAATAAGAGTGGATGTAGTGTGCAAGAGAAAAATGTTCCTTAATTTTTACTTGAACCCCATTTTGGGCACCATTCATCCTGGAAGCTCCATCGTAAGTTTGCTCAATAATTTTATTTTCAGATCCCTTGCAGAAAATCTTTCTTAATTCTGCCAAAATGCACTGCAAAATTGAGTTTGCATTCTGCCCACTGGGATTGATTGAAAAATCCCCAAAACTTCTCATGCACAATCCCTATTTTTCATACCTATAAACAAGTGACATTTGTAAATGTCCTGAAATGTCCATTGTCTCGTCAGCCATTAATGCTACAAATTTAGCTTCATCCATTTCCTGTTTAATGATTTCATGACAGGTTCTTGAAATGCCTTTAAGCACCTAGCTGCTTTGAATGTGTTGGCTTACGACACTATCCAAAGTGCCCACAAGACCTTAGAATATTCCATGATTATCGGATGTCTCAGTTTCATCGTGACCTCGTAGCACCAACTCGAATGAACCACAAAACTTAATGCAGTCTATAATTTTAGACAGAATATAGCTATATCTTTCCACTTATTCATTGTGTTTTTGCACTGAGTCCTGATATGCCCGATTTAATTGTGTTGCTATATTCACCCTTCCAAATGCACTGAGGTCGAGTACACTGTTAATATACTTTTTGCTTTCTGAATGCTTTTTTTATGTGCTCGTTTAAGTGTCCGAGATCCTTTATTCCTTTTTTGGACCAAGAACCATTGCTTCCAAACAGTAAACAAGAAAAGCAAAAAGAGCATTCCTTAATTTACAGCCACATGTCCATGAACTGCTATCATATATCTTCCTACTGAATTGCCTTTTATATGAACGATCTTTCCCGCATTTCGCCGTCTGAGCTATAACCAAATCTGGTGTTGGTCGACCTAAGGATTTTACTTCAATTTTCCCCTCTAAAGTTCTTGAATAAAATGGTAGTTTCAACAAAGAATCTACTGAATTAATCACAGTCCCCATTCATGAAATTAAAAGATTGCAAAAACCACAGAATAAAGAACAAAAAATTAGAAGCACATATAGATTTTAACTGACTGATCAAGCAAACATTATGAAAGCACAGAAACAAAAGTTTTCCTTCTATTCTATTGGTCAACTGCCCTGCTCCCAGTTGCAATGGGAGAAAGAGAGGGACAAGAGTCTTTGATTTCAACGCCGTTTGCTGCCGGCGATCTTATATCTTGTTGAGAAAGAAACGGCACGCTAGAAACCCTTGTGGCCGGCTTGAGAAGACGACCCTTAAGAGGGGTGTGGTGTAGGAGGCAGGAATGACATGCTCTTGGGGCTGTGCATTTTGCTTTGCAGCACGAAAGACCAAACGCGTAGGTGGCAGCAGAACCATGCTGTTATTCCCGTGCTAACCGTCACCACAGACAGAGTGACGAACAGGAGCCTTGATTGCGCCCAGTCTAAAAATCAGATTTTGGGCAGGCAGCAAATCATATGCACGCACTTTCAGGCTTTCAGCTACAATAAACAATACAAATCTGAATTCAAAATTGTTTAGCGTGCTGCAGCACATAGTCACCAGCTGCCACTGATCCATACATCATATACACTCAAGGACAATAAAATTTGTGCAGCAAGAAGGAAGCATCGGATTGAACTGAAATTTTATGGACGTAATGATGCAGATGAATGTTACACATCCTGGCAAAAAACAGAGCTACATGAAAATTGCAGAGGAATCTGTAGCACGCAGTCTGGTCATCTTGAATAGCGTTTCACGCCACCTTGTGCGATGATACATGCTGCAATACTGTCTGGCGTGGAGGCGAACAGACACCTGATGTTGTCCTGCGGCAGCCTGACCCACACGTGTTGGACGGTGTGCTCCAAATCCCGGGTAGTGTGGCATGGTGGCAGCTGGCGTTTCAAGTGGTCCCACACGTGCTCGATAGGGAACATGTCCAAGGAGCAGGCAGGCCATGGAAGTGTCTGGACATGATGTAGGCAGTCCTGGGCAACCCGAGCTGTGTGTGGGCAGGCATTATCCTCCTGGTATAGCGTACCTGGAATCCTGACCAGGAATGGGAGCACACAGGGCCGTAGGATCTTATCCACATACCGCTGGGCCATTAATGATCAATGTACCACTACTAGAGCTGTCGGGCCGCCCGGTGGCGCAGTGGTCTGAGCGATGGTTTATGATCATTCGTCCGAGAAGGGTACAGGTTCGAATCCCGGTGAGGCATAGATGTTGTGTTTGTCTTATGGCACTGGTTCTCTCCCTTCCCTAGAGCAAGTGACCCTAAATTAGGGATGGGAAACTGCTTATAGCCCATTGAGTTGCTCATGGTGGTCGTTAAACTTTCAATAAAAAAAAAAAAACGGAGAAGTAGATTTTGCTACAAAAAAATCGAAAGACATCTTTCTTTATTTTCGCATAACTTCCCCCAATTTTGAAGTGTTAATTCTTCACATTTTAGAGACAGTTCTTTCTTATTTTTTGTTGCTAGAAATCTTTCTTTACCTTCTCTCAAAAGTTTAAAAGTCTCGGAAAACGGATCTGATATACCGCAGGTTTTTAAGAAGTTCATACAGGACGAATCACACAATTTAAAAACGGTCCTACGGATCCTGATTGGCTATAGTATGCAATGGCTCCCCAGATCATAATGCCTGCACTGGGGGAGGTGTGGCGCTCAATAGCGAGGTTGTAATTGTGCCGTCAACCCAGGGACCTTAGTAAAGTGCGTAAATCGACGTCTATGGCGTCTACAAGTTGCGTAAATTGACATCTCTGGTGTACCCGGCCTTCCTGCCACTCTCTACTCTTCCTTGCATCGGCCGGTGCTTTTCGCTTTCATGGGGCATCAACTACATGCCTGTTTATAAGGTTGCCGCTTCAAACTTTCAGCACCACCACGGGGTGTGCAGTCATGCGTAATCGCACCAAACGTGGATCATTTGCATACCTGAACGCACTCTAGCTATTTGCAAAGTTTCGCGGTTGCAGCAAGTTTTCTTCTAGATGCACAAATTTCATTGTCCGGAAGTGTGTATTAAGTTCAGTTAAAATATACATATTCGACTTAAGTTCAATTTATATATATTTTTGCAATCATTACTTCCCAATTTTGTTCCTTAAGACTGATTTCATCATCAAGGAAAGAACAAAAAAACTCCGTTTATTTCATAGGCTTAGCCAAAGGGGTGGTCCTCGGGTCTGGACCTCCACCCTTCAGGGGGATTTAGTATGAATTTAAATCGACATATATGTATATATGAGGTTTTCGTCAATGAACCAAATCCATGGACCCCCTCCCCTCCTCAAGAAATTTGTGGCGACGCCACTGGTTTCTTTGTTGTTGAGACTGGAATCGAATTGAGAACTTTTAATAGCTTCCAAATCGGGCTCGATTTCGACTGGTAGTTAGTAGCGAATTGCCAGCAAGCAAATGAATTTTGCTAGTGATAAAAAGTGGTTGTAGCAAAAGTCACTGGTGGAAAAATATTGTATGTTTTAGCGTGAACTGTAAAGCGCTACTGCATTGCTCGTGTGGAATATTTTAGACACATACAAAATCAAGCAACTGTTTTCAGAAAACTAATGTTTCTTGAAAAGCACAAACATTATAAAAACATTTTGGCACTAGTAGAAATATCCAGTATATTTCCCTTATCTACTTCTGCATGTGAGGTTGGGTTCAGTTTCATGAAGAGAATCCAGGGTGATTGGAGGGGCAGTTTAAACTTCACAAACATTGAATGCTCTCATGAGTATTGAGGTTGAAGGTCCATCCAAAGACAAGTTTGACCCCAGGCCTGCTGTTTTAATGTTTCTTGAAAAGTACAAACATTATAAAAACATTTTGGCACTAGTAGAAATATCCAGTATATTTCCCTTATCTACTTCTGCATGTGAGGTTGGGTTCAGTTTCATGAAGAGAATCCAGGGTGATTGGTGGGGCAGTTTAAACTTCACAAACATTGAATGCTCTCATGAGTATTGAGGTTGAAGGTCCATCCAAAGACAAGTTTGACCCCAGGCCTGCTGTTTTAATGTTTCTTGAAAAGTACAAACATTATAAAAACATTTTGGCACTAGTAGAAATATCCAGTATATTTCCCTTATCTACTTCTGCATGTGAGGTTGGGTTCAGTTTCATGAAGAGAATCCAGGGTGATTGGAGGGGCAGTTTAAACTTCACAAACATTGAATGCTCTCATGAGTATTGAGGTTGAAGGTCCATCCAAAGACAAGTTTGACCCCAGGCCTGCTGTTTTAATGTTTCTTGAAAAGTACAAACATTATAAAAACATTTTGGCACTAGTAGAAATATCCAGTATATTTCCCCTATCTACTTCTGCATGTGAGGTTGGGTTCAGTTTCATGAAGAGAATCCAGGGTGATTGATGGGGCAGTTTAAACTTCACAAACATTGAGTGCTCTCATGAGTATTGAGGTTGAAGGTCCATCCAAAGACAAGTTTGACCCCAGGCCTGCTGTTTTAATGTTTCTTGAAAAGTACAAACATTATAAAAACATTTTGGCACTAGTAGAAATATCCAGTATATTTCCCTTATCTACTTCTGCATGTGAGGTTGGGTTGAGTTTCATGAAGAGAATCCAGGGTGATTGGAGGGGCAGTTTAAACTTCACAAACATTGAATGCTCTCTTGAGTATTGAGGTTGAAGGTCCGTCCAAAGACAAGTTTGACCCAAGGCCTGCTGTTTTAATGTTTCTTGAAACGTACAAACATTATAAAAACATTTTGGCACTAGTAGAAATATCCAATATATTTCCCTTATCTACTTCTGAATGTGAGGTTGGGTTCAGTTTCATGAAGAGAATCCAGGATGATTAGAGGGGCAGTTTAAACTTACAAACAATGAATGGTCTCGTGAGTATTGAAGTTGAAGGTCCGTCCGAAGACAAGTTTGACCCCAGGCCTGCTGCTTTAAAGTAGTATGACGAAAAGACCCAAAACCCAGATCGTAAACCATACTGAGAATAACTTAAGATTTTGAATAGTGTTCTTGAATTTTGTGAATAAAGTTAAATATTTTTTTTTAAATATTTGCATTGGAATTAAATTGTTAGAATTATTCTGTCAAGTCTTGAAAAGGTGAGTTTATTCAAAATCTATCTAGTGAAAATTTATTAAATATTTGAAATCTTTTCAGCATTACTATTTGAGAGTTACAGGGGGAAATCAAATTTTGTCATGATTGACTAATGAAGGGGGACATGTTAAAGTTTCTTTTGTATGATGTTAATACATTTTTGCTAGTAGATAATATAATTTGCTAGTTAAAAATAAGGCTATTAGCAAGTGTTGCTACTGCCAAAATAAAACGAAATCAAGACCTGTTCCAAATACTTGGATAGGATTTTTGGAGTCTGTTTCCATTTCTTACATCTCTCTCTCTCTCTCTCTCTCTCTCTCTCTCTCTCTCTCTCACACACACACACACAAGGAGTCGACACACACAAAACGTGTAATGATCAGAGAAAAAATGTTATAGGTGCAATATAACATACGTATACCCAAATGAGGTTGTAATAACTTCAGCTGACCTAATTAACTATACAAGCATAAGGTGAAAACAGTGCATAAACTTTATATATATATATATATATATGTATCATCATCATCATCATCATTGTCAACCATTATCAATCCACTGCTGGACGAAGGTCTCCCCAAGTTTCCTCCACAACGGTCTCTCTTGTGCCAGTCTCCTCCATGTCACTCCCGCATACTTTCGAATTTCATCCACCCATCTTCCACGTGGTCTTCTTCTGGGTCTTTTCCTGTCCCTTGGAATCCAATCTAAAATTTCGGCTGTCCATCGATGGTCTGTTCTTCTGGCAGTATGTCCAGCCCATTGCCATTTCAGGGATTTAACTCTGATCATGATGTCTTCCACTCTTGTCATTTTTCGGATCCACGTGTTCCTCTTCTTATCTCTCCTGGTTACACCAAGTATGCACCTCTCCATGCTTTTTTGAGTTGTCTGCAGCCTTTGTATGTCTCTTTTAGCTAAGGTCCACGTCTCTGCACCATACGTAAGCACTGGAAGGATGCATTGATCAAACACTTTTCTTTTAAGACATAATGGCATATTACTCTTGAAAATTATGCTGTTTCTTCCAAAAGTTCTCCAGGCAAGTTTTGTACGCCGATTAATTTCTTCACCAATGTGACCCTCACTTGATATCTGCTGTCCAAGATAAACGTACGTGTCTGTTATCTCCAGCTTTTCTCCATCAATCGATAAAGCTTCATTTCGTGTAAAAGCATTGAACATCACTTTTGTCTTCTGAAAGTTCATTTTTAATCCCACTTCTTTACTCTTGTCAGCAAGTTCCTGGATCATACTCTGTAGCTCTGATGGAGTAGTTGCAAAAATGACTATGTCATCAGCAAAACGAAGGTGGGTTAGATAATCTCCATTAATCTTTATCCCTTTGTTTTCCCAGTTCAGTGATTGAAAGACATTTTCCAATATGGCATTAAAGAGCTTCGGAGATATGGTGTCACCTTGTCTCATTCCTTTTCCAATTTTTATGTGTGTTGTATTTTCAACCAGCCGAATCTTTGCACTTGCATTTTCATAGATGTTATTAATAATATTAATGTATGCATCTTCAATACCGCAGTTTTTCAGAGCCATTGTAACTGCTGATGGTTTCACCGAATCAAAGGCTTTTTGATAATCGATAAAAGCCATGCACAATGGAAGCTCATATTCCCTCGCTCTTTCAATTAGTTCTCTCAGTACGTGGATATGATCTATTGTGCTGTAGCCACTCATGAATCCAGCTTGTTCTCTCGGTTGAGCCATGTCCAGTGTCACCTTCAAGCGGTGTGAAAGAACTTTAGTGAAGATTTTATAAACCACTGATAGGAGGCTGATAGGTCTGTAGTTCCTGAGATCCTCAATGTCACCTTTTTTATGTAGCAAGATCATTGTAGCGTTGTTCCAATCCTCAGGAACTTTCCCTTCATTAAGGCATCGAGTGAAAATTTGGGCGAGTACTGTTTCGATTTCTCCACTAGCTTCTTGTATGATGTCTACAGTAATTCCATCTTCTCCTGGAGCTTTTCCCCGCTTCATGTTCTTGATTGCATGTGCAACTTCTGCTGGAAGGACTGGAAGAACTCTGGTACTGGTACCTTTCATGATGTCTGGAGTACATGTATCATCCCTTTCATATAATTTGGAGTAGAAATCTTTCACTCTTGTCAAAATTTCGCCTCTATTTCTTGTTACAGAACCATCTTCTTTTCTCAGTGCCATAATCTGTTTTTTCCCCTTACTGAGATGTCCCTTTGCTATCTTTAGGCTTTGGTTGTTTTCAATTGCTTTCCTTACTAGTTCACAGTTGAATTTCCTTACGTCTTCAGTGATACTTTTTCGTACTGTCTTGCATAGCTCTATATATTCCACTTTGGAAGTCATATCTTCTTTAGTTGTCCTCATCACTCTTCTTTTTTGCATCAACATTTTGGTTTTTCCTGATAATTTGTTCACATGCAATTTGTTCTTAGACCCAGCTAATTTTGTTGCTGTTTCCATAAGAGCTTTGGTTACTTTTCTGTTAACTTCAGAAATATCCACTTCTTCCGATGTTAGGCCTTCTAAAGCAGAGAATCTGTTCTTCAGTTCCAATTTGAAGGTATTATGGTGTTTTTTAAGGTTGGTTATGTCAATACATTTTGTTTGTCTTATGAGCTTGCTACGTTAGAGTTTAGTGTTGAGGTGCATCTTACATCTCACCAATCTATGGTCACTGCCTGTGTTGAACTTGTTTAGCACACTGCAGTCTTCTATGACGAATTTTTTGTTACACATAATAAAATCAATTTCACTTGTCCCATTTGGATGTCTCCATGTCCATTTCCTGTGTGGCTTTTTCTTGAAAAAGGAGTTCAAGATGAAAAACCCTTCTGCCTCTGCAAACTCTACGAGAGTATTTCCACGCTGGTTTCTGTTGCCGTGACCGAATTTACCTACTGAAGTTTCATTCTGTTGCCGTTGCCCTATTTTTGCATTGCAATCTCCCATAATTATCTTCAAGTGCTGCTTACCTTTATTATTTAGATCACGAATTTCCTCATCAATTCTTCAATTTCTTCTTCAGCATGACTTGTGGTGGGTGCATAAGTTTGAATAATCTGAGCCTGGTATCTTCTCGAGAGTTGGATAACGAGTCTTGCAGCTCTGTCAGAGGAACTTTCAACTTCTACAACTTTATCCTTCAGTTTCTTGTTTATTATAAATCCAACACCACTAGTTCTGCCAGTGTCTGTCCCACGATAGTAGAAGAGATGTCCACTTTTCAGTTCAATGAGATCTTCTCCTTTTCTCCTTACCTCACTTAGCCCGACGATGTCCCACTTAATCCTTTGTAGTTCCTCTTCCAATTCAAGAAGCCTTGAATCAGAAGATAGGGAGCGTCCGTTGTACGTAGCCAAGGTCAGCATCAGATGGCAGCCTAGTCCGGTCCTCCGGGGATTCTTAGCACCCTCTGCCTTCATGTCGCACTGGCCGCTGCCTTGGCCAGGTACATTCCAGCTGCCGGAGACTGAGGGCCAAGATTTAAGTTGTGGAGTCATTTTGGAGGGGTTTGGCCATAACTCACCACGCTGGCCAAGCGGGTTGGTGAGTGTGGGATAGCATTTCCTCTAATCCCGATGGTATAGTTATACCGCTATTGGCGGTCATCAGAGCCCCTTTAGTGGGTACAGGATGTACCACGAGAAGGCGGGGTTGACATTTGTCAAGGAGAGGCTGTGATGTTACGCATCACCTGACCTTACATCCCATATATATATATATATACTGAAGAGCAAAACTGAAAACTAAGGAAAAACTTTAGAATTTAAAACGAAAGCTGCAAAATAACCTGACTGAAGATCAAAACGCGCAACGCAGCAGTTATGAAAATTCAGAATTCACATTCTATTAAGAGACCTAAGAAAAAAAAAAAAAATATATTTTTGACTCATACCAAGTACAACATAGAAAAGGTTATGTATCTACCGGTGTGAGTAAAAGGAGAAAAGATAAAAAAATAAAATAAAACAACTGAATGTAGAAAGTGTCGAGAATACTGAGCCTTGGCTTTATCAGGGACCAGCAAAAACTCTGCATTTTCTCACTTCCACAAAGACCTAGTTGGAAATGGGTTTCTGCAAGGCCATAGATGCAAGTAACAAGCCCACCAAAAATTGTTTTAAAAAATATATATATGTCATGACCTCCACAGAGTTGTATGACCTAGCTCTAGTTAACAATTTCGCTTGCATCCATAACCTTCATGGCCCGACCCATGCTCTTCATCTGTTACTATTAAACAGAGAGAAGAAGATTAAAGAGAACTCAAGCTGTGAGAGTGACATAATAATTAGAAATAATTTTCAGCTATAACGAAATGCCAAGTTCGCCTGAGAGAGAATTTAAACCTGAAAAGCAATGCAAAAGAAATCCAAATTTTTTCATTGCTATTAAAAAAGGAAATATTAATTTTTTAAAACTCAGATTTTTGAAAGAAAACTTGATTCTAAAACCCCCTACTCTACAACTTCTGACAACACAAAAACGAGAATAAATTAAAGACAATAATTAACTAAAGAAAAGCTTTGTGAAAGTTATATGACATAAACAATTAGTTGCAATATGTACAAAGTATTTCAGCAGTGCTTTAAGTGCATAATTAAGTAGTTAGTAAGAACTTAACTACTTTGAAAATACAGCGCAAAGTAAAGGAACTATGCTTAGCCAGCTGCTGGGCCTAAGTTTCCTAAAAGACGCACAAAGTTACCAAGAAAAGAAAGAGTTAAAACCCGCAAAAATGTTAACAGGCAAGCCAGTGCCTAAAAGCTAATAAGCAAAAAACAACAGAGAAAAAAGTACAAGAAGTACAAACATTGAACTTATAAAACCTAAAACCTAAAGACAAGGAAGAGAGCTTACCTCTTATGCAACTAAACTTTCTCCACACAAGAGGAAACATGGCTGACCTCTTCCCCAAACGTCCTAACACTTCTGCCACTCCCTAGTCGCTGGGGGGCAGTGTGGGTGGGGCTGATGGCCTCCTCATACTGAAAGAAACCAACTCGCGGAGATTTTAACCAGAGAAAAAATATATATATACTTAAGACTGTGGACCTGTATGATCAGAAAGAGCAGAATTAACTCTCCAGAATACATGAGAAATATTATAAAATACACAAGTGGTGTATTTAATAATCTTTGCATGTATTAAATCACCTTAGTGAGCTTCTATAGATTATTCAGAATCTTATTAATTTTAATGTTAGTTTTACTATTTTTAGTATAGCTATTCTAGTGATGAATAACTAGTTTTCTTTTTTATTTGTTTTTATTTTCTTTTATAAACAGATTTTTAAGCTTTTTTGTGATTTTGTCTATATTATTTAATTTTTTGTTTTAATAGGACCTTCATATCCATAGCACTAAGTTTCCTTTTAGTAGTTAATAGGCATCCTCTAGCCAACTTCCTTACGGCTTTGATTGGTCAGAATCATATTATTAACTGTGTAGAAAATTAAAGCAGATCTGCCAACCTTACTCTATTATTCAGAATAATTTTTCTTAAAGTTCTTTTGATGAAAGAAGAAGGAATTTCGTTCTCTAGAAAACTATCTAATAGTATATTGATGTGGTAATTGAAGTCCAAATTGTTGCTGCAAATTCTTGAAATTCTTAGGACCTGAGAAATTAGTACATTCTCAATTACTTTGGTTGATATGTTATTATTCCAGTGTAGATATTTAATTACTTTGAAAGGAAAATTAACTCTTTTATCAAAGAGGCTAACCAGAGAAAAAATAATACCTCTGTTGAGCTTAATGCTTAAGTCTAGGAACTCAAGTTCCTGATTACTGTGGTTGGTTTTACATAAGTTAAGAGAGCTAGGATAGATATTATCAAAATCACTCTCTATAACTTCTGAATTATTGATACACAGCAGATCATCAATAATATCTTATATAATAATACTCTCTATAAGCAAGTGAACGGTATTCCCATGGGAACATCAACCTCCACGAATATTGCTAATCTATTCCTGTTCTTTAAGGAATATAAATTCATTAAAAATCACCCCACCTGCTCAGATAACTACCTTTACACATTTAGATATATTGATGATCTGCTGTGTATCAATAATTCAGAAGTTATAGAGAGTGATTTTGATAATATCTATCCTAGCTCTCTTAACTTATGTAAAACCAACCACAGTAATCAGGAACTTGAGTTCCTAGACTTAAGCATTAAGCTCAACAGAGGTAACCCATCTATTAGCCTCTTTGATAAAAGAGTTAATTTTCCTTTCAAAGTAATTAAATATCTACACTGGAATAATAACATATCAACCAAAGTAATTGAGAATGTACTAATTTCTCAGGTCCTAAGAATTTGCAGCAACAATTTGGACTTCAATTACCACATCAATATACTATTAGATAGTTTTCTAGAGAACGAAATTCCTTCTTCTTTCATCAAAAGAACTTTAAGAAAAATTATTCTGAATAATAGAGTAAGGTTGGCAGATCTGCTTTAATTTTCTACACAGTTAATAATATGATTCTGACCAATCAAAGCCGTAAGGAAGTTGGCTAGAGGATGCCTATTAACTACTAAAAGGAACCTTAGTGCTATGGATATGAAGGTCCTATTAAAACAAAAATTAAATAATATAGACAAAATCACAAAAAAAGCTTAAAAATCTGTTTATAAAAGAAAATAAAAACAAATAAAAAAGAAAACTAGTTATTCATCACTAGAATAGCTATACTAAAAATAGTAAAACTAACATTAAAATTAATAAGATTCTGAATAATCTATAGAAGCTCACTAAGGTGATTTAATACATGCAAAGATTATTAAATACACCACTTGTGTATTTTATAATATTTCTCATGTATTCTGGAGAGTTAATTCTGCTCTTTCTGATCATACAGGTCCACAGTCTTAAGTATATATATATTTTTTCTCTGGTTAAAATCTCCGCGAGTTGGTTTCTTTCAGCATGAGGAGGCCATCAGCCCCACCCACACTGCCCCCCAGCGACTAGGGAGTGGCAGAAGTGTTAGGACGTTTGGGGAAGAGGTCAGCCATGTTTCCTCTTGTGTGGAGAAAGTTTAGTTGCATAAGAGGTAAGCTCTCTTCCTTGTCTTTAGGTTTTAGGTTTTATAAGTTCAATGTTTGTACTTCTTGTACTTTTTTCTCTGTTGTTTTTTGCTTATTAGCTTTTAGGCACTGGCTTGCCTGTTAACATTTTTGCGGGTTTTAACTCTTTCTTTTCTTGGTAACTTTGTGCGTCTTTTAGGAAACTTAGGCCCAGCAGCTGGCTAAGCATAGTTCCTTTACTTTGCGCTGTATTTTCAAAGTAGTTAAGTTCTTACTAACTACTTAATTATGCACTTAAAGCACTGCTGAAATACTTTGTACATATTGCAACTAATTGTTTATGTCATATAACTTTCACAAAGCTTTTCTTTAGTTAATTATTGTCTTTAATTTATTCTCGTTTTTGTGTTGTCAGAAGTTGTAGAGTAGGGGGTTTTAGAATCAAGTTTTCTTTCAAAAATCTGAGTTTTAAAAAATTAATATTTCCTTTTTTAATAGCAATGAAAAAATTTGGATTTCTTTGCATTGCTTTTCAGGTTTAAATTCTCTCTCAGGCGAACTTGGCATTTCGTTATAGCTGAAAATTATTTCTAATTATTATGTCACTCTCACAGCTTGAGTTCTCTTTAATCTTCTTCTCTCTGTTTAATAGTAACAGATGAAGAGCATGGGTCGGGCCATGAAGGTTATGGATGCAAGCGAAATTGTTAACTAGAGCTAGGTCATACAACTCTGTGGAGGTCACGACATATATATATTTTTTAAAACAATTTTTGGTGGGCTTGTTACTTGCATCTATGGCCTTGCAGAAACCCATTTCCAACTAGGTCTTTGTGGAAGTGAGAAAATGCAGAGTTTTTGCTGGTCCTTGATAAAGCCAAGGCTCAGTATTCTCGACACTTTCTACATTCAGTTGTTTTATTTTATTTTTTTATCTTTTCTCCTTTTACTCACACCGGTAGATACATAACCTTTTCTATGTTGTACTTGGTATGAGTCAAAAATATATATATTTTTTTTTTTTGCTTAGGTCTCTTCTTAATAGAATATATATATATATATATATATATATATATATATATATATATATAGTAATTATGCTGTAAAAAGTACTGTTTTGAAATGACTGTATGAAAATAATAAAAAATATAGCGTGGCTGAAAAATTTTGGTAGGGGTACTGATCTCATTGGAAGGGTCCTGGAGATTGTCCTTGAACATAGAAGAAAATTCTGCAAATAGACAAATGACAAAATATGGTGCTGGAAAAGTGTGCCAGAGACAGGTGAAAAAGTTTCAGTTCCAATTTAATCAGTTGTATGTAGTGATTTTTGCACCTTCTCTTGAGCTGCGTCCAGAGCAGCCGCCCTGCTTGCCCTACTCCATTTGCACCTCTGTTTAAGTAGATTTCTGTGCAATGGTTGCAGGGAGGCATAGGGAAGTAATCGCATGTGGGTCTAGCCAAGGGGAAACATGATATATTACATTTTTGGGAATTGCATCTATTGATTCTTTCAACCTCCCAGTACGAATTGCATTGGGAAAATCGATGCTCCTTTCACATCATGTGTGTATTTAAACATCAGCCAATTTCATTTTGCATCAAGCAGGAAATTCTAAACTTTTGTAAGTGACAAAATGCCTGAGAGAAAAGTGTTCTGTAAATGACAAAGTAACCATCATTAAAGAGCTACAAAATTTAGAAAAAGTTTTGTCATATGTTATGATATAACATATGGATATATAAAATTCAAAAGTATGCAGGAGTGACATGGAGGAGACTGGCACAAGACAGACCATTGTGGAGGAAACTTGGGGAGACCTTCATCCAGCAGGGGATTAATAATGGTTGACGATGATGATGATAATATCTATGAAAATGCAAGTGCAAAGATTTGGCTGTTTGAGAATACAGCACACATAAAAGTTGGAAAGGGAGTGAGACAAGGTGACACCATATCTCCCAAGCTCTTTAATGCCACATTGGAAAATATCTTTCAATCACTGAACTGGGAAAACAAAGGGATAAAGATTAATGGAGATTATCTAACTCACCTTCTGTTTTGCTGATGACATAGTTATTTTTGCAACTACCCCATCAGAGCTGCAGAGTAGGATCCAGGAACTTGCTGACAAGAGTAAAGAAGTGGGATCAAAGATGAACTTTCAGAAGACAAAAGTGATGTACAATGCTTTTACAAGAAATGAAGATTTATCGATTGATGGAGAAAAGCTGGAGATAACAGATGCGTATGTTTATCTTGGACAGTAGATATCAAGTGAGGGTCACATTGATGAAGAAATTAATCGGTGTATAAAACTTGCCTGGAAAGCTTTTGGAAGAAACAGCATTATTTTCAAGAGCAATATGCCATTATGTCTTAAAAGAAAAGTGTTTGATCAATGCATCCTTCCAGTGCTTACGTATGGTGCAGAGTCTTGGACCTTAACTAAATGAGACATACAAAGGCCGCAGACAACTCAAAGAAGCATGGAGAGGTGCATGCTTGGTGTAACCATCGATGGGCAGTTAAAATTTTAGATTGGATTCCAAGGGCCAGGAAAAGACCCAGAAGAACACCACATGGAAGATGGGTGGATGAAATTCAAAAGTATGCGGGAGTAACATGGAGGAGACTGGCATAAGACAGACCGTTGTGGAAGAGACTTGGAGAGACCTTCGTCCAGCAGTGGATTGATAATGGTTGACAATGATGATGATATGGATATATAATATAAATATATGTGCATATTTTTACAGTGTGGGATTTTTCTCCTCAAAATGGATTTTAGTGAGTGCCCATATTTAACAAAGATTTCTGTCAGTCCTGATCTCCTTAAAAGAGGGTTATGCTGTATATGTACATTCAGTTTGGCTATTTTCATAAGTTAAATTAACATGCTATTTATAACTCTAATGGTGCATGTAAGCCAATTCTGTTATAAATAGATCTGGAACTTACCTTTGATTGCTATTGCAAAGGTGCACATTTTTTTTTTCACTCTTGTAAGGTTTGCTTGAATAGTTTCCAAATTAAAATATTTATTTTTTGAATATAATGTTTAATATATATGTAAGAATGCATTTATGCGTGGGGCTAAAATAGATAATTTGTAATATGTTTATGGATTCATGCATGCGTGATGCAAAAATAGACAATACTGGTAATATCCATATGTGCAGGTTGCTGTGAACTGATCACTTATTTGTGTTGGCAGAGAGCACAATAGTCAAAGAGCTGGCGTATGACCATTTGTCCGTGAAGGGTCCAAGTTTGAATCTCGGTGAGGCATGAATGTTGTGTTTGTCTTAAGATACTGGTCCTCTCCCGTTCCTAGAAACAGTGTCGCTAAATTAGTGATACGAGACAAATTTTATCACAGGTGCCCAAGTCCGTTGTCCACTTGACAATGGAGTTGCTGCCCATAGAATTGCCCTTCTGTTGCCCATTGGATATAATGTTCATTTTGCAGTGCAATGCATCCTATGGACAACAGAAACAGACTCCGTAAGCCATTGCTATCTGCAGTGAACAACAAGAAACGCCTCCAGTTCACCCAGACACACAAGAATTGGACAGTAAATGAGTGGAAAAGGGTAATGTTCAAAGACCCACAATTTCAACTACATGATGCTGATGAAAGGGTGAGGATATGGAGACTTTATCACGAAAACATGAACCCATATTGCATTGTCTCTGCTTCTGAAACTGGTTTATGGTCTGGGGCATGTTTTCCTAAAAGTGTTGGGGCCCTTTGATTTGGGTGGAGTAGCGTCTGATCCAAGGAGATTAGAATAATACTTCTGGAAAATCCCTGAGTCAGTCTCTTCACCCTGAAGCACAAGGTGTGCGAATTTGACGTTGTTTTCATGGCACCTAAGTAATTTGAACTGTGTGTATCTTGGAATTGCATGGTCTTTTGTTGCAGAAATCGTGTTAATATCAAACCGGAATTAACTGTACTTCATATACGAGGGAAACTTTCAATTTTAATGTTATGTTTTGTATTTTTGAACTTCCCTTTTTTGTTGGTAAAGTTCGATTAACACTTACCGCACGTGGGGCTTGGCTTTCAATTCTTATTTCCGTTATGTGGATGCGGCATAGGTGTTTTTCATTTAATTGCGGGTCCACTTAATTTTTTTCCCGTTGGTATTTATCTGGCTTCGTCACTAAATGAGTTTTTTTCCTTTGCTGCCTCCTCATTTACTTCAATAATTTTTCATAATCCGAGTACTTTCGGTAATACTCCATTACCGTCATCGAGGGGTCGTTTTGCTCCGACTAGCACGGACCGTGTCAGCTGGGCATTTCGGTGGTTCTCGCGGGCTGCTTCTGTCATAAGCTATCGCTTCTTCTTGGGCATTGTGGCGGCATCTCTTCTTGGTCACTGATCTCATTTTTCGAACTTTTTCATTTTTTTGCTCAATTTTAATTAAATTTCTCCAGCTGTTTCTCAAAATATTAGTGTCATTATGGTTGCAAACTTTTGCCCTATTTTTTTCAATCATTACCGACTCTGCTATTCTGAGGTGTTTTTCGGATTTAGGATAATTTTGGTTATCCAGACAGTATTGAATAAGTGCTGTTTTTCTTCTTTTTTCTGCCAATGTTTTACGTGTTGTTTTAATCTGTGTTTAAGCTTATTTTTGGTACTTCCTATATAAGCCATTGGAGGATTTTCAGTAATAGGAATTGAGTAAATACCTGCTTTTTCTAACATTTTTATTTTTTCATTTTGAGAAACAGCTGGAGAAATTTAATTAAAATTGAGCAAAAAAATGAAAAAGTTCGAAAAATGAGATCAGTGACCAACAAGAGATGGCGCCACAACGCCCAAGAAGAAGCGATAGCCAATGACAGAAGCAGCCCGCGAGAACCACCGAAATGCCCAGCTGACACGGTCCGTGCTAGTCGGAGCAAAATGTCCCCTCGATGACGGTAATGGAGTATTACCGAAAGTACTCGGGTTATGAAAAATTATTGAAGTAAATGAGGAGGCAGCAAAGGAAAAAACTCATTTAGTGACGAGGCCAGATAAATACCAACGGGGAAAAAAAATTAAGTGGACCTGCAACTAAATGAAAAACCCCATGCCGCATCCACATAACGGAAATAAGAATTGAAAGCCAAGCCCCACGTGCGGTAAGTGTTAATCAAACTTTACCAACAAAAAAGGGAAGTTCAAAAATGCAAATGCATTAATGCACGTTAAAAAAATAACCTCCAATATCGGAAGTAAATTGAAAAGTTATGTTTTGTTTCGAATTCGCAGTAACTTTCCTGTATGTCAATTTATATATATAAAAAAAGGGAGGAGCCTCTAAATAATTAAGAATTTTATAAATTAAGCATTTTCTCACACATTGGCAGCAAGTTACGATGCGAAATCGGTAACATTTGCGACAAAGGAAGCAATTCCGCCAACACAAAAATAGATGGGCAAACACCTAACTACTTCTGTCATTGAAAACTGGATGTTACCATCATTAGCAAGGACGGAAATCTGTTCACGAGCATACGCCGGTTGTGTGTGTGTGTTGCAAATCGTGCTTTAAATAGTTATAAATAGTAAATATGGTCAAGTACTGTGTTAGATATGGATGTAAGAGTAAGGCGAATGCGGCAGACGTAAAGAATGGATATATTTCACTAGTTAAATGTTTTGCTCATTGTTGTTCATAATGTTCATTGTTGTTCATAATGTCTTTGGCTGTAATTCCATAGATGATGCTTTTTACCAGTATGAAGGAATATATGTCTTGAGACACTAGAATTTGGATGAATATTTTGTGACTAATGTCACACTATTATGATTTTTCATCAGTGTTGAGCTTTACATGACTTAAAAGATTTCTTTTTTTGTGCGAATTTCTTGATACACACATCACACTGCAAAGATTTTTCCTTTCTATACAGTGGCAAATGTCTTTCAATACTGGAATCTTCTCTGAATTTTTGGAAGCACATTTCACTCTCCTAGCAATCTTTTACTTGCATTTGGAACAATGTGTAGTGGTGAATCAGCTTCTGCCTCCCTGGTGGCGCAGTGGTCTAAGCGATTGCCTCTGATCATTCGTCCGAAAAAGGTTTGGGTTCAAATCCCGGCGAGGCATTGATGATGCGTTTGTCTTATGGCACTGGCTCTCTCCCTTCTTTTGAACCAGTGATCCTTAATCAGGGACGGGCGACTGCTTATAGCATATTGAGTTGCTCATGGTGGTCGTCAAACCTCAAAAAAAAAAAAAAAAAAATCTTTATATACTCATCACTCTGGAAAGATTTTTCATTTGTATCATCATCATCATCATCATCGTCAACCATTATCAATCCACTGCTGGACGAAGGTCTCCCCAAGTTTCCTCCACAACGGTCTGTCTTGTGCCAGTCTCCTCCATGTCACCCCTGCATACTTTCGAATTTCATCCACCCATCTCCCATGTGGTCTTTGTATACAGTGGCAAAAGTCTTTCAGTACTGGAATCTTCTCTGAATTTTTGAAAGCATATTTCGCACTCCCAGCAATTGTAGTGGTGTTTTTTCGCTGCTTTTTTCACTTCCTTAGAATTTCATTCTTCAGTGACTTTCCCTAAAGAAAAGTTCAGCAAATATTCCATGTTCTTAAATTTATTCAGAAGACTTCCACTTTAATAATTGATTTATCTCGCTTCCAAGGCTTTGCATCACTCCTGCTAGAAAGAAACATGAAGCTTCTTGGAACATACCCACAAGAGATATTTTTAACCTGATCGGCAGGAATTTCTTGAAAAGTAGGTTAATTCACTTCCGAAACATTTGCATTGCAATACCAATTATGATATTGCTAAATATTAGTTATACCAAGAGAACTGTTCAGTTTATGTTACAGAAAGCTGCTTTGTTATACATAGACTACTTTGAAAACTAAATTTTCCATAATGTGATTTGTGTGATGTCTCATGTAATAAGCTTTCAAATAGCCGCAATGTAAGCTCAGTTGACTAATTATGTCAATATTTATTGTCATTTTTGATAGGCTCATAGACACAAAAATGCCTTTTTTATATAAACCTCAAAGTTCTATAACTACAGAAGGATTTGTAAAACTTGCATTTAAAAAAAAATTTAATGTAACAATTTTTTTAAATGTTACACTTTTGACTGATTTGACTTGGAGTGACCCATAGGCGATCACATATTTCACTGCTGGGTGCAATTATTGAAATGTGGTGACATATAGGTGAGTTCAAATTTCATTGCTGAGGGACAATTTATGATATACAATAAAAGTTTGTTGTTTCTTATATTTTTTTTGAAATGATTAGAAACAAGAAAGATGACACTGAATTTTCGGGTGTAATAAGCACGTCTTTTAAATCCGTTCTGATGCAAATTAAATTTATCAAAGCTATTCAAAATCAATGGAGCCGGTATGAAAAACAATAGTATCTAACGGAAGAAAGAAGTTTTTCAATCGGGTTTTTAATCCCTCAGATATTGCTGAAATGGAATCGTGAGCTTACGCCCTCTGGTTGCACACTTGTGCGTTAAAAAAAACATGAATTTATATGAGAAACATTTCGCACCGGAAACGCTCCCCAACACAGAAAGAATTTTTCAAATCGGACTCTTACAAACATAGATATCAACAAAAATAAGATGTGACTTTACGTCCCCTGGTGGGGAAAACCATGCATTATTTTA
Organism: Macrothele yani; assembly: GCA_039090855.1. Taxonomy (NCBI): domain Eukaryota; kingdom Metazoa; phylum Arthropoda; class Arachnida; order Araneae; family Macrothelidae; genus Macrothele; species Macrothele yani. The sequence goes on from CM077009.1 coordinate 151,558,749, forward strand.
GGAAGGAAGTATTCTCAAAAGGTTTTTCCATATGAGCGGTATCGGTCCAAGAAAAGAAAAATTTAGTCGAGTTTTCAGGAGCCCAGATTTTGCTACAAATACATCAGAAGCAGAAATTAACACTTATGCCCCTAGTGGCCAACCCATTCTTAACCAAACATTAGAAATTATGTAAAAAATACTTTTCATAAGGTCTTGTATGCGATACAGGAAGAATTTTTCAAATCGGAGTTTTATAAGCAGAAATAACGCAGAAAACGCAATTCACCTTTGTGCCCTCCAAGCGGAAAGTCTGATTTACTTGAAAATTTTGAATTTATAGGAAAACCATTTAGCATGGGAAACACTATCCAACAAAGGAGTTTTTCAAATCAAATTCCTAGGAGTACAGATATTGACAAAAATAAGATATACATCTACGCCCTGGCATAGAAACCATGCATTTTTCAAGAAGAAAATGTTCCTAAAAGATTTGTCGACATGGGTAGTATTGGTCAACAAACGACTTTTTCTTCAATTGAGATTTTAGAGGCTTATAGTTTGTTGCAAATACATCAGAAGCGGAAATTAAGACTTACGCGACCTGGTGGCCAAACCATTTTTTACAAAAACTTGAAATTATGTGCAAATGATTTCCCATCAGGAGCTGTATCCAGCGCAGAAAGAATTTTTCAAATCGGAGATTTAGAAGCAGAGATATAGGAGAGAAAGCAATTTACTTTTACGCCCCTAGCGGAAATTCTATGAATTACTTGAAAATTTTGAAATAATATGAAAAACATGTCACACTGAAAACGCTATCCAACAAAGAAGGAATTTTTCAAATCGGACTCCTAGAAGTAGAGATATTGACAAAAATAAGATATACATCTACGCCCCCTGGCGTAGAAACTATTTATTATTTTAAGAAGAAAATGTTTCTAAACGGTTTGTCGACATGAGTACTATCTGTCTACGAACAACGTTTTTTTCAATCGAGAATTTAGATGCTCATATTTTGCTGCAAATGCATCAGAAGCGGAATTGAAGATTTACGCCCCCTGGTGGCCAAGCCCTTTTTTTACAATAATTAAAAATTATGTGCAAATGATTTCCCATCAGGAGCTGTATCCGGTGCAGAAAGAATTTTTCAAATCGGAGATATATAGGGGGAAACGCAATTTGCCTCTATGCCCCCTAGCGGAAAGTTTATGAATTACTTGAAAATTTTGAAATTATATGAAATACATGTCACACTGAAAACACTATCCAACAAAGAAGGAATTTTTCAAATCGGACTCCTAGAAGTAGAGATATTGACAAAAATAAGTTAGACATCTACGCCCCCTGGCGTAGGAACTGTGGAATATTTTAAGAAGAAAATATTCCGAAAAGGTTTACCGATGTGAGTGGCATCAGTCCACGAAGGAATTTTTTCAATTGAGATTTTAGAAGCTCAGATTTTATGGCTAATACATCAGAAGCAAAAATTAACTTTTAAGCCCCCTAGTGGCCAAAGCATTCTTTACCAAAAATTTGAAATTATATGCGAAAGATTTTCCATCAGGAGGTGTATCCGCTGAAGAATTTTTTTTTTCAAATCGGAGTTTTAGAAGAAGAGTTATCGGGGAAAATGTAATTTACTTTTACGCCCCCTAGCGGAAAATCTATGTGTAATTTGAAAAAGTAACTATATCTAAAATACTCTTCGACATAAGTGGAATCGAAAGATAAAAGATTTTTTTCAATCTGATGTTTAAAAGCAAATTAACATCCCACCTACGTAAACTCGACCCCATTTACATATGTAAATTTCATGATCGTCCGCCAATTCCTTCTTGGTGTTCTTTTTTCACTTTCCGCCAGTGTAATGATAAATTTTGTACGCGTATAATTCTTATTTTTTTAACGTTTTTTTGACGTTTTTCCAGGACTTTTGTTTGAAGCAGTAGTGTTTATTGAAACGGAAGATTACACAGAAATTATGGAGTGGGTGTATTTCATGGCTGTCTGTATTCTCGATTCTTTGTGTTTTAGTGCAGGAATTTGGCTACGAAATGAGTTTCTATAAATCATCATCATCATCATTGTCAACCATTATCAATCCACTGCTGGACGAAGGTCTCCCCAAGTTTCCTCCACAACGGTCTGTCTTGTGCCAGTCTCCTATATAAATACACGAGGGTAATTAACTATGTCTTACAGTTCATTAATAATTATTTATATATTTTTCTTCCGACGGTAATCTTCGTCGACTTAGCATCTCATTAGGAAATGAATTCGCCTCTCTACATGTTTTTTTTTTAACATCCTCTAAAATAACACGATGGCGATAACGTATTCAACTAACTAGTACCACGAGAGACACAGCACATGTTGCTTCTGCGCATGCGCAGTCCTGTTGCTTCCACCTTGTGTTAGGGTTGCATTGGATGCCAGCTACGGGCTGCTAGTGGCAGTTGATTGGTGCACCGCAAATCACGCTGATGCTGCAGGGCCATCAATGGCTGCCACCAACAGACCGTTACCGTGCCGTGAGCGGTAGATTTCAGCCAGCAGTGACCCATCACTGCCAGCTGGTGGCCAGTAGTTTCCCAGCACTTGTGCTTTTGCTGGGATCAACCGAACGACAAAATGTTGCACCTGCACTAAATCTCTTTCACGAAAGTAATTTAGCTTTTGAGGTAAATAATAAAAAGCTAAATACTGAAGGCACAGGCACGAATGAACTTATTCTGAAATGCTGTGGATAATAAATGTTAAGCATTCACATTAAGGCATGCATAGTCTAAATAAATTTTGCCAACCTATTTAAAATTCATCAGATGACAAAGTGGTATTTTTGTGTAATTTCGGCACCTGGCTCAGTGCATGTGGTCGTTTAAGTGAATTAAATGCTTCGCAGAAATACGCTTTAAATCTTCCACCCAAAGAAAGACATGTTGTCTAAAGAGATTAATTTCACTCTTAAATTCAGTACAAAACATTTTAAAATACCTACATTGTTCTGTGAAACTTTCAATACATATGTTAAAGTAACAAAGGCTACATTCTCCACTTTAAATCTATATTGCTGGTTATGTAGCCCATAAGTTAAGCCAAACATAAAATGTTCGCAGCGGAAACTAATGTTAGCATGTGATAGAAATTTAGAACTCGAAAGCTCAAATCAGGAGGTTTGTCAATACACAGCTTACTGACAGAGTTTTACAAAAATTGCCCCAATAATTCACAGTAAATATTGTAACACATTCCTTTGGAATTTTTCAGCAGTTGATAAGCAAAAACTTTGAGGCATAGAAGTTGGAAGCAATTAATTGCTTAGCTTTTGAAAAATTAAATTTTGTTGATGTACTTCCGAGGGGTAAATGTAGTTGTGGAACTGACTGTGCAGTGTTTGTAAAAACATACCTTTCTGTTTTAACTACCTCATGTTTTTCTGAATAACCACAGCAAGATATGGAATGACAGACAGACGCCAACAAGAAGCAAAAAAACCAGTAGACTCTCGCTAATCCGGCCATTCCTTGCACAGAGGAGTGCCGGATTAGCGAGAGTGCATAAAAATTCAGTTTGGTTCTTCATGAAATTTAATGTTACAATTACAAGTTTACTGTGTGTCGTACATATGTATTAAAAAAACATAAATAAGAGACAAGCATATGTTATGGTAAGAGAACACGATCAGTACGTACTATACTGTACTGTCTCATTTACAACAATTAAATGATATTTTCATATTATCAGTACAGTAAAGCACAATATGTATGTGTACGTACTATAAACATTAAAAGAAACTTACATTTGCAATACAGCACAGATGAAATCTTGCATTTTCTACTCAATGTGGTCACTTCGAAACATCCCACACAACCAGCGACGCCTAATGTACGTCTATATTACATCCACCTGATGCAGTAAACGTTATAAATAAAATATAGACGTTCAGTGGACATCTATGTATAAACATCCATTAGACATCACGTATAGATAGATGTCCAGTGGATGTCCTTATGATAGACGAATTCTGGAGCTGCCACATTTGGACATCCATTGGATGTCATTCATAGGACATCTAATGGACGTTCTTTATGGATATTGAATTGTGGAGCTATCCGCGCATGCGCACCTTGAGTATCAAAGTACAAGACCATTAAGCGAAACGGAATAGAAGTTTGAAGTTAATAATAGTTTGAAGTTGCTCACTTATTACACTAAGCCAGGTGTAATCTTTTTTGTTGTTGTTGTTTATTTTTTGTTCTTCTAAGTGTATTTGTGGTCGTGTTTAAAGTTGGCAGGAAGCAGTTCTGTACGATCTGCCAAGTGCTCTGATTATAGACTTCTAACGAATTCAAATCTTATAAGAATTTCATACATTATCAAGGTGATACAATTGGTTGCAGCCTTGGTAGTGTAATCTGTAAATCTCAATATTTTTTAATGCCCATGAATGTATATTGTAAAAAAATTTCGGAAATTCACGAACCAATTTTTCGTAATTCCTTTCTTAAATTAACGAAGCATATTTATGATGCAACCTTTTCCGTGAAATGGCCGCCCCTGTGGCGCAGTGGTCTAAGGCGCTGGCCTCTGATCATTCGTCCGTAAGGGGTCCGGGTTCGAATCCCGGTCAGTCATGGATGTTGTGTTTGTCTTACGGCACTGGGTCTCTCCCTTCCCTGGAACCAGTGACCCTAAATTAGGGACGGGCGACTGTTTATAGCCCATTGAGTTGCTCACGGTGGTCGTTAAGCCTCCAATCAAATAAATAAATAAATTTCCGTGAAATGAGGGGGGGCCGCCCCGGTGGCGCAGTGGTCTAAGGCGCTGGCCTCTGATCATTCGTCCGTAAGGGGTCCGGGTTCGAATCCCGGTCAGGCATGGATGTTGTGTTTGTCTTACGGCACTGGCTCTCTCCCTTCCCTGGAACCAGTGACCCTAAATTAGGGACGGGCGACTGCTTATAGCCCATTGAGTTGCTCACGGTGGTCGTTAAACCTCCAATCAAAAAAAAAAAAAAAAAAAAAAAATGAGGGGGGGGGGGTTGACCTGAATTTCCCGCCAAGAAAATTCTGAATTTTCAGAGAACTTTGTGCAATTCCTTTCTTATATTTACTGTAAACTGGTGTTATGAATAGGTGTTTGCGGACAATTCTGAAATTTCAGAAACTTTTCAGCAATTCTTTTCATATATTAACGGAAAATTCTGTTATTACTTTTTCCGTATCCACGGGATGTAAAAAATTCCGGTAACAGGATCGATTCGTGGGAATACTTGAGGTTTGATTAACTACTAAATTAGTTGTATGAGTAAATTTCATACTTAGAAGTTTTATGAAATACTATAAAACAGTGTATTCGCCCTTAAAGATAATGGAAGTCATTGTCAGTTTAAAAAGATCTCGAGTTCCAAAGCATTCTGTTATTTCAAAAAGAAAAAAATGATGGTGAAAAAATACGTGCCGCCCCAGTGGCGCAGTGGTCTAAGGCGTTGGCCTCTGATCATTCGTCCGTAAGGGGTCCGGGTTCGAATCCCGGTCAGGCATGGGTGTTGTGTTTGTCTTACGGCACTGGCTCTATCCCTTCCCTGGAGCCAGTGACCCTAAATTAGGGACGGGCGACTGCTTATAGCCCATTGAGTTGCTCACGGTGGTCGTTAAACCTCCAATCAAAAAAAAAAAAAAAAATACGTAATTTGTAATTTATCCTCCTACAGAAAAAAATGTAATTATTGCAAACGTATTCAGAAAATAATAAGGCCCAACAGAAAATAAAATGACTAACTCACCCATATTAATAACAACTAAATAAATAAATAAATAAGCATCGTGAAATTAGTGTTGTACCTAGCACGCGAGCGGTGTTAACAGGAATTTGCGGATCCATGCATCCTTATGGATCCATGGTAAGACACCAGCTTCACAATCGCGAGGTCCCTGGTTCAAATCCTGCTGGGGCGAGTGAGGAATGTTTCGTTGTGTTAGACAGGTACGGGGGAATTTCCCGTGAGTTCACGCCACTTATTCTTTGAGTTCACGCCACTTATTCTTTGAGTTCACGCCACTTATTCTTGAGTTCACGCCACTTTTTTTTTTTTACAGTGTAGCACGCATGACGTGTGATGGACGTATCTAGTCTCACGTCCATTTAACATCCCTTTAGCGTCTATAGGTACATCCAGATTACGTAGATTAAACGTAATCTTGTAAGACATTGGACAACCATTGGTTCTCCCGATTACGTTTAATAGACGTAATTTGGACTTTCATGGATGGCCATGAAAGTTCCATACGTAAAGTGGTAAACGTAAAATGGACGTCTATTACATGTGATTGTGCTGTGTGGGATGTCATAGATTTTTGTCTGGTTTAATGAAGATGTTCGTCGATGGCATGCTTCGTAACGCAATCGCTTTACTGGAATTACGTCGGTACTGCACGTATCTGGTTGTTGCATTATGTACTGCAGGATGATGTCGGCATCTTCAGCGTCAGCAGTGTGAGAAATCTTCGTGCTCTCTGCGATGCCCTCTTCCTCATCGCTTTCACCTTTTTCTTCCTACACGCTTTTGATAATTCCATCGGTTAACGCCTCGTCTACTCCACAATTTCCCTCATTCAGCCACTTAGTAACGTCCTCTTCATCAAATTCTCCTCCTCGAAGCTTGTGGAACATGTCAACGAACACAGCATCTGGAATTGATGATTCTGAATTGACTGGATCATCACTGCCACTCGATGCTGACTCGAACTTAGTGTCAATCGATGGCCACACTTTTTTCCAATACTTCCGTATGGTGGTTCTCTCCACAATTTCCCATGCTTCTGCTGTTTGGAAATGACACATCACGTACTTTGATCGCTTTCCACGCCTTCAGCATAGCCTATGTGGAATCATTTTCACATTCATCCAACAGAGAGGTAAGAAGCGCATGTCGCCGCCTCGGTGGCGCAGTGGTCTAAGGCGTTGGCCTCTGATCATTCGTCCGTAAGGGGCCCGGGTTCGAATCCCGGTCAGGCATGGATGTTGTGTTTGTCTTACGGCACTGGCTCTCTCCCTTCCGTGGAACCAGTGACCCTAAATTAGGGACGGGCGACTGCTTATAGCCCATTGAGTTGCTCACGGTGGTCGTTAAACCTCCAATCAAAAAAAAAAAAAAATACGTAATTTGTAATTTATCCTCCTACAGAAAAAAATGTAATTATTGCAAACGTATTCAGAAAATAATAAGGCCCAACAGAAAATAAAATGACTAACTCACCCATATTAATAACAACTAAATAAATAAATAAATAAGCATCGTGAAATTAGTGTTGTACCTAGCACGCGAGCGGTGTTAACAGGAATTTGCGGATCCATGCATCCTTATGGATCCATGGTAAGACACCAGCTTCACAATCGCGAGGTCCCTGGTTCAAATCCTGCTGGGGCGAGTGAGGAATGTTTCGTTGTGTTAGACAGGTACGGGGGAATTTCCCGTGAGTTCACGCCACTTATTCTTTGAGTTCACGCCACTTATTCTTTGAGTTCACGCCACTTATTCTTGAGTTCACGCCACTTTTTTTTTTTTTTTACAGTGTAGCACGCATGACGTGTGATGGACGTATCTAGTCTCACGTCCATTTAACATCCCTTTAGCGTCTATAGGTACATCCAGATTACGTAGATTAAACGTAATCTTGTAAGACATTGGACAACCATTGGTTCTCCCGATTACGTTTAATAGACGTAATTTGGACTTTCATGGATGGCCATGAAAGTTCCATACGTAAAGTGGTAAACGTAAAATGGACGTCTATTACATGTGATTGTGCTGTGTGGGATGTCATAGATTTTTGTCTGGTTTAATGAAGATGTTCGTCGATGGCATGCTTCGTAACGCAATCGCTTTACTGGAATTACGTCGGTACTGCACGTATCTGGTTGTTGCATTATGTACTGCAGGATGATGTCGGCATCTTCAGCGTCAGCAGTGTGAGAAATCTTCGTGCTCTCTGCGATGCCCTCTTCCTCATCGCTTTCACCTTTTTCTTCCTACACGCTTTTGATAATTCCATCGGTTAACGCCTCGTCTACTCCACAATTTCCCTCATTCAGCCACTTAGTAACGTCCTCTTCATCAAATTCTCCTCCTCGAAGCTTGTGGGCCGCCTCGGTGGCGCAGTGGTCTAAGGCGTTGGCCTCTGATCATTCGTCCGTAAGGGGCCCGGGTTCGAATCCCGGTCAGGCATGGATGTTGTGTTAGTCTTACGGCACTGGCTCTCTCCCTTCCCTGGAACCAGTGACCCTAAATTAGGGACGGGCGACTGCTTATAGCCCATTGAGTTGCTCACGGTGGTCGTTAAACCTCCAATCAAAAAAAAAAAAAAAAAAAAAAGAGCTTGTGGAACATGTCAACGAACACAGCATCTGGAATTGATGATTCTGAATTGACTGGATCATCACTGCCACTCGATGCTGACTCGAACTTAGTGTCAATCGATGGCCACACTTTTTTTCCAATACTTCCGTATGGTGGTTCTCTCCATAATTTCCCATGCTTCTGCTGTTTGAAAATGACACATCACGTACTTTGATCGCTTTCCACGCCTTCAGCATAGCCTATGTGGAATCATTTTCACATTCATCCAACAGAGAGGTAAGAAGCGCATGTCGCCGCCCCGGTGGCGTAGTGGTCTAAGCGATGGCCTCTGATAATTCGTCCGAAAGGGGTCCGGGTTCCAATCCCGGTGAGGCATGGATGTTGTGTTTGTCTTACGGCACTGGCTCTCTCCCTTCCCTGGAACCAGTGACCCTAAATTAGGGACGGGCGACTGCTTATAGCCCATTGAGTTGCTCACGGTGCTCGTTAAACCTTCAATCAAAAAAAAAAAGCGCAAGTCAGTTGCGGCGCGTAATTGATTCCAAAACTTCCCGGTCCATAGGTTGGATCAGAGCTGTCATATTGGGTTAAGGAAAGACAGCTCGTGTATCACCTGACTTCAGAGACACGTCGGAGGGATGACTGGGAGCGTTATCAATTATACTCGGAGCAAACTTAACCTGGCAATGGAAGGAAGGCTACAGATGTATGCTTCCACTGCATAAAATAGTTCTAGTCTAAAAGCTCGTACTCCAGCTTCAACTAAACATCTGTATACTTAAAAAGTACACAGATGTTCAACACGTTGTGTGTATGTGCATTTAAAAAATTCAGATCTTAGTTTCAGCGGCATTTCTAAAAAATACAGATATTCGCATTTTGGTGACGTCACTGATGGTCCTCTGTCACACCGTTTGGGTCAGAGTTAAGACGTCAACCCAGGGGATATTTATTGCTGTGGGGGTGTGGGGGTCATTAGCGGAAAGGAGAGGGCGAGATAAGTATTTCCGATCCGAGGGCTTTTCACGTTTCTCTTTCTTGATTGTTTTAACACTCTTCTGTCTTTTCGGGTTTCTCCAATGGCATCTGCCGGTCACTCGAGTGTATTTCAGCTGCGTAAAGCTGGGAAACCATTATGAAGCTCTGCTAAGGTGATCGTTATGAACGTTTTCAGTAAATTGATGGAAAAACATTTGCCGAATAAATCGGAAAATGAAATAACAATTCTTACGGCATAACTCATTGGTGTTTCAAGTCGCAGCATTGCGAGAATGAAGGTGGAATTTACACGCAACGGTGCGTTTCCTATCCCCGGGAAAAAAAACCCAAACCTGGCTGGAACGGTACGACGAATTTACTTTAACCGCAGTTCGTCAGAAAGTACACAGTTTCTTCTTCTAGATGAAATTCCAACAGCAATAAAAGTTATGTGGGCTGTTAATAAAGATGAGCTCGGGTACGGAGAAGTGGCCACCGGAGATCTGGCTACACGGAGAACTGGACACACTGGAATTTCAGTGCCATAAAATTGTGCTGCATAAACAAACTTCGTGTGGCTATATTTCCCACTACTTGAGCAACTATTGTTCATAAAATATTTTTTTTTAGGATTTCATTTTCAGTACGAAATATAGACATTTCCGGGCCAAAGACAAAGCGGAGAACTGCCCACCGGAGAACTGGACACAAAAATTTTAAGGAGCCGTATAAAAATTGCGATCTGGATTGCTCCGCGGCTACGTCTTCCGAGATTCGTTATCTGACACATAAAATTTCCGTAATTTCGTATTTAATTTATTTACGATATCTTTCAGGGTATTTAAATTACAGCTAAACAAATTCTCTGCGGGTATGTGCCAACCGAGGAAACTTATCGGGGAGACGGGGGGGGGGGTAGGTGCTTAAAACCTAAAATATGAAATATAAAGAATTTCTGTTCCGATCGGGAATTTTCAGCGTTCACAAGCTAAAACTCAACAAATTATTTAAGCGATGGCTTCTGATCATTCGTTCGAAAAGGGTTCGGGTTCGAATTCCGGTGAGGCATGGATCTTGTGTTTGTCTTACGGCACTAGCTCTCTCTCTTCCATGGAACCAGTAACCCTAAATTAGGGACGGGAGACTGCTTACAGCCCATTGAGTTGTTCATAGTGGTCGTTAAAACTCCAATAAAAAAAAATTCAGACAAACGAAAAAGTTCCTTCCCGTCGTTAGGTACCTTAGAAAACTGCCACACATTCAAAGTGTTCCTCGGAGGAACAGCAATTTGTGCCCGGCCCCTCAATGAAAAACATGTGGCAATTTTCCAAGTTGCTGAAGATGTGTGGCAGTGTTCCTGTGTGGCAGTTTACAGTGAACCCTAAAATATCATTAATCGCAGAGACCGGCTCTTGTCCAGTACTTATGGCAACATAGGGTAGTTAAAAATGATTGATTGAGTGCAGGTTTAACGACCATCGTGAGCAACTCAATGGGCTAAAAGCAGTCTCCCGTCCCTAACTTAGGGTCACTGGTGCCAGGTAAGGGAGAGAGCCAGTGCCGTAAGACAAACACAACATTCATGACTCACCGGGATTCGAACCCGGACCCCTTTCGGACGAATGATCAGAGGCCATCGCTTAGACCACTGCGCCACAGGGGCGGCAGTTTAAATGCATACACATTTAACGGGTATCTGTTATGAAAAGAAAATCTAATCAATGCAAAATTTTGGAAAGAACGGAATTTTACGCATAACTGATGACATGGTAAAAATACTTTTAATTAAATCCCATATTTGGTAATCTTCAAGCAGTAAGTACATAAATGAAATATAAAAAAATAGAAAAAATATGTGAAAACAAAATTAGGCCACTTCCCGTGTTTAGCAAAGATAATTTCATTTTAAAAGAAAAAAACATTTAAAAAAAAAAAAGTAAATAGATAGAGAGAGAAATAAATTGCTTGTCTACCGGTCTGCAACGAGCGCGCGTGGGAGTACTAGGGATATGGTGAGGGCTGGGACATGGTGCTAAAATGAGCAGTCAGTCTCCGATCACGGTGACAGCCCTGCAGGCTTGTGGGCTGTCACCGTGGGCTGAGGGCTCCCTCGCAAAACTTCCGAGTGAAGATTAATTACACACCATTAGTGCGGAGTAATACTTGTAACTGGGAGTTATAAGAACCCGTAGCATTGCCCCTAGTATAGGTGGATGGCTTTTAACGGAAGTTTCTTTTTCTTCAGTTGCTCCTTCACAGCTGGAACGAATTTATCATGGAACGACAGAGAAATTTCTCTTGAGCACAATAATCCACCGGTAGTGTACTCATCTCGCTGTGCTGAAAACATCGTGGGCCGCCCCGGTGGCGCAGTGGTCTAAGGCGTTGGCCTTTGATCATTCGTCCGTAAGGGTCCGGGTTCGAATCCCGGTGAGGCATGGATGTTGTGTTTGTCTTACGGCACTGGCTCTCTCCTTCCCTGGAACCAGTGACCCTAAATTAGGGACGGGCGACTGCTTATAGCCCATTGAGTTGCTCACGGTGGACGTTAAACCTCCAATAAAAAAAAAAAAAAAAAACATCGTGGCCAGTGGCGGCTCGTGCTCCTGAGAGTGTACGTGCTGCGACTTGCCGACTTACACGCGGTCTGCGAATCCCCCTCCCCCACTACTGCTTTCACTAAAGGTCTTAAGAATTGGGCAATGGGATCATCTTGATCATCGGGGGAAATACCCGAGAGTAGATTTTTGTAATTACATATAAATTAATATGATTATTCATTTTGTTCACCACTTTGGAGTTAATAGTTAAATATGTAATTGTATATCAGACAGAGTATTAAGCCTAATGTTTTGCGGAATATACGGCTTGATTACTCTGCCCCGACTTCAGTTGCCTAGAAAACATTATCAGATCTTGATCACCGTGGAAAATTGCCGAGAACAAAATCAAAGTTCTGTAAAAAGAACGAACGTTTATATATTTACTCATCTATTTTTATTTTTTTATTTTTTTAAATGGGTTTTTATTCAGTTTCCTATTTTTAATACGAAACTTTTTACAGTGTGCTTCAATATACAATTGAGTCAATCACTCTTGCAACTTTATTATTTGCGATTTTAATGCTCTTTGAAGAGCTTAAATATGAATTAATTATTATATGAATTAATTATTATATGAATGAACGAAATTACTCAACGTATTGCACAAGTAAAGAGTTTATGAAATGCAAAAGAAAAAAGAAGAAAAAAAGAATGTAGATAATAAATTGCACATGGATCAAGCTTTAGTTTCAGCCCTAAAGCTTGATCCAAAGTTCCAAGCATCCTCAACCTGGACGCGTAAATCGGGGATGGTCGTGGCTGGCCGTGGAGACCGGATAAGTCGTTGTCCCATAAAATCCCACATGTGCTCAATGGGGGACAAATCCGGTGAACGTGCAGGTCATGGAAGTTGTCTCACACCCTGAAGTGCATGTTGCGTTGCACGTGCCGTGTGTGGGCGTGCGTTATCTTGCTGGAAAACACCACGATGGACCGACCTTACAAATGGCGCAACAACTGGCTGAATGATGTTGATGTAGGAGGTGCTGTTTAACGTACCCGGTACAAACACTAGTTGTGTACGGGAGTGATAGCTGATCGCTCCCCACACCAGGAGACCAGGTGTAGGCCCTGTGTGTCGCTGGCGGATGCAAGAAGGGTGGAGACGCTCCCCTGTGCGTCTGAGAATACGCATACGGCCATCGGAGGCTCCCAAGCAGAATCTGCTTTCATCGCTGAACACGATAGATCGCAATTGCGTTCTCCAGTGCAGACGTTTGCGACACCACTGCAGCCGTTCCTGACGGTGGGCTGAAGTCAGAGGTACACATGCCAGAGGCACTCGTGCACGTAGTCCTGCATCCAGTAGACGTTTGCGGATTGTTCGCACAGTCACCTCAGGTGCAACGGCAGCTCGGATTTGCGTCACAGTGGATGTTCTGCTTGACAACGCCGCTCTTCTTATGCGTGGATCGGTCCGCTCATCAGTCCGCCTGTGACTCCCGGTTCCACGTCTTCTCGTGTGGGAATGTTCCTCGGACCATCTACGCCACCATCGTACCACCACCGATACTTCCTGTCCAATTCGCTCCGCAATACGACGATAAGACCACCCGACCTCGCGGAGTCCGACTAGACGACCTCGCTCAAAGTCCGATAACTGCTGAAATCGTACACGTCTTCCATGTCCAGGCATTGCAGCTTCTTCAGGGTCTTCGCACGTGTCCGTACGCCTACGACTGATTACATTCACTTCGCCGTACTCCTTAAATACCACCGACGATAATTTGCATATTATGCTGTGCTGTGATGTAAGCGCTCACCGGTTGGTCCCGAAATTAACATCACACTTACGTAAACTCGACCCCATTTACATATGTAAATTTCATGATCGTCCGCCAATTCCTTCTTGGTGTTCTGTTTTCACTTTCCGCCAGTGTATATACAAAATTTATATATATATAATTATATTGCAGAAGCATCGAGAGAAGCATGCTTGGTGTAACCAGGAGAGATAAAAAGAGGAACTCCTGGATAAAAATATGACAAGAGTGGAAGAAAATCCTTGAAATGGCAATGAACTGAACTAATTGCCAGAAGAACGGACCACCGATGGACAACCTAAATTCTAGACTGGATTCCAAGGGACAGGAAAAGACTCAGAAGAATTCCAGATAGGAGATGTATGGATGAAATTCAAAGGCATACATGAGTGACATGAAGGAGACTGGTGCAAAATAGACCGTTGTGGAAGAAACTTGGGGAGACCTTCATCCAGGGAAGACTTTATCTTGAGGAAATCTTCACTTAGCAGTGGATTGAGTAATTGTTGTTGTTGTTGATGATGATATTATTATCAGTGCCGGCTGGACCATAGGGGCAACCGGGGCAGTCGCCCTTGGCCCCACGCCTTCAAGGGGCCCCGCCCCGTAGTTTAGGAAAAAATCATTTACGGTTGAATTTTTTACAGTCAATATTTTTTTGTGTGTAAGTTTTCGGGTGCGAGGCCCTTAAAAAGACGTTTTTGTTTTTGTTTTATTTTATTATTTCCAATTTCCCTATTTTCGAATAGAATACTCCCTTCGCCGTACAAATGCTGAGATTTGCAAATTTCAAGTGATTATTGTAAATACCCTAATATTTTCCGCATTCACAAAATAGCAAATTAAATTTCATCATTTTGTGGCCCTTACTTTTATATATTTCACAATTTGCGTGCAAACTAGATACTTAAATTTAGATAAATAAAAAGAACAATATCAAAGTTGGTTTCGGGCTACACATGGAGGCCATTTATTCAGTGACTTTAAAAACATTACTAGAAATAAAAAAAATCATATATGAGCGCATATAAAAGTTTCAAAAAAGTTTTAAAAATCGGTCAAGATCCCTGATTCCTTTTTATGACATTTTGCTTTAAAAATCAATCACTAAAACATGTATCAGGGAAAAAAACTATTTATATGAATTTACTTTAGAGGGATCCAGATTATTTCCTACATTGAGTATTCACGATATAAAAAGTTTTGGTACACAGGGATCTTTTTATCATTTTGTAAAGAAGTTTTTATAAGAGTCATAATACAACCTCAACCCCATCTTCCCGGAAAGAAAATGGTAGATTTCAAGTATTTATTCTCTCTCTCTCTCTCTCTCTGGGAACTTTCAATCCATATTATAGTTTTTTTCTTAAGCTTAAAGCAAATATTTTTTTTGAGATAACATTTTATCTTTATGATAGTTTTCGTTTTGACGTACTACAGAGGTGAAGCACATGGCAAGGCGGAAAAGTTGCAGCGATAAATCCCGTCGGTTATCTTAATTGGTAAAGCATTCGACTCCGGAGTAGAGGGATGAGAATTCTTTGTTGTCACAGGGAAATTTGTGAATTACACATCGTGTGTGTTCTTTACGGACATTTTTCACGCAACAACTTTATTAAAATATGAGATTTATTTTCTGGTGCCAGAAATGAAATTTTGCTCCGGAGCCCCGCAATGAAATTTCGCCCCGGGCCCCGCAAAAGCTCCATCCGGCTCTGATTATTATTATATATACTGAAATCTTTTAAAAGCGGTCATGAAAATTCCTTATTGGTCATGAAATTGCATTTCCCAAAGTTGGTACACACCTTGATAACGTAAAATGTAAATTTGCCTGTAAATTGCATACATATAATTGGCTGCAATGTATATATTTCAGAAACCCAGTTAAAAATTCTTATCATATATGCATGCCTGTTTTATTTATTACTCGAAACCCATTAACTTATTACGTATGTATGTATCTTTGTGACAGTGATATGCAGTTGTGGAAATGGGATTTTTCGCTGCCGGAACGCAACGTACAACTTGTAGTGTTGTCGCCAAATCCCGTCAAAATGACGTCGCAACGTTTTGTCTATTTCTGACTCCATAGTCAGAATTCGGCAAAAAGGCTTAAAGCAGTTTTGACGGGTTTTGGCGACAACACTACAATGGTACACGTGAATGCATTAAAAATTTAATATTCGCAAACCCATTTGCTGTACACATAAAACCATATAAGGAAATTTCGTTATTAAACTTTGAAATGAAATAGTCACATTTAGCTAAAGTCAGAGCTGTTTTCTTTATTCAGAAGTACGTTTCTTATTAAGAAAGACCACGCGAATGTGTGCCGGTGCAATTAAAGGTATCACCCTTTTTGGAGGTGTCCTCAAATAACAAATATAGGAGAAAAAACGTCAGCTCGTATTTGAGGCAGAGATATGTAAGTAACTACTGTATATGGGATGGCGAAGTAAAGAAATTCGGCTTTGTCTGAAATATCCATTTATTTAGCTGCAATATCTATTATAACTTCGATTTAAAAAAATCATCTCCTAAAAATAATCTCCAAAGTTTTTGTTTCAACAAGTCTTCTTACACCTTTTCTTCACGTTCTCTGCAAGCCAAAAAATCTGCATTACTCCTTCCGTCACTCAACCATTTCCGTACGTACGGCTCGGGATTGAAGATCTTTGAAGGAGATCCGTTTATTTTCATGAACATGAGGTTGCTGACCTGTGTAACATTTAAAGCGTTTCTTAAATCAGTTATCAAATTCATGGTGCTAAAACCTCTTTTACACTCAGCTGTTGATATAGCAACCGCAGCAACAGATTTTAATAAGACTTTTTAAATGATGTGAAACTTTTTTGGTTTCCTTGAAATGTCTGAACTCTTCAATGATTTTCCGTTCTTCCTCCAATCCGAATATTCGGCATAAACTTAGAATCTCTCCTTTTCCATATAAAATATCTATGTCGGTCAGCCAAAAAGACGGATACAAAACCTGAAGTTGTTTTACAATGTCCTCGCTGCTGAATAACCTGGCAGATAAATTGTTGGCAACACTCCGAAAAAACTGAACGCGGTTTATTTTCCCGTCAGATTTATATCCCCTTAAATGTCCACCCCTTTGAACGCCATATTTTTTACGGCATCTGATGCTACTAAATAGAACTCGTCAAAACCACCATCAGCTAAACCTTGGAAAACTTTCACTGTAAGAGAAATTAGGAAATGTGCTTCTGGTAACAATACAGAATTTCCTTGAAGACGCAGTGACAATGAACTAAGTCCCTTTAAGGCGGTTTTCATTATTGCCAAATTTTCCAGGAAGCATGTGCTCATAAGTCTTTTCAGTAAGCCAGAAAACATGCTTCGTTCTTTACTATCCCTTGAAGCATCAGCAGATCTAGCTGTAAAATGCAAAGCCAAGGCTTTAAACATATTCCAGACAGCAGATACTGTTCGCTCACTAGATGCGACCCATCTTGTTCCAAGAACTCTCCCGATTGAAGGAAACAGAACTGCAATTTCTTCAGCACAGTTATGCAACTCGCGGGCGTTCTTTGGTAAAGCGTGATACAAAGAGTATAATTTATCGCAAAACGATTTAAAACTCTGTATGCCGTAAACCTCTTTAATTACGTCCCCGACAGCAAGTTCTAACTTATTATTTGCACAGTGCCATATAATAAGTTCGGGATTTTTTTAAGCTATTGAGCGACACCAGATATGGAACCTGCGAAGTTTGCAGCTCCGTCGGAAGTGAAAGATATCAGATTATTTTTAATATGCTCTATTGGAAAGTTCTTCACCAAGCAGTTCATAATCTGTTCAGTTATTGCTGTTGCTTTTCAAATCGTGTAATTCAACCAAGTCAAAAAATAGAGTTTAGGCATTTATATCATCCGGATATATTGACATTCTTATGCATATTATGAGTACCGAGAGTCGGCTTACAGTTGTACACTCATCAACCAAGATACAGAATTTTATATTTTGGGAGACGATTTCTTCACAGAGCTTTTTACGCATGTCATTTCCTATACAATCGCAAATATCCGTACATGTTTTCCTAGACTGCTATATCCTTCCAATCTCAGTGCCGTTTTTCTTTTGAAGATCAATCAAACCAGGAAAATCGGCAAAAGGTCTATTGTTCTTCGCAATGAAATATGCAGTATTGAATATTTAGTACGTGTTGTCCACTTTATTTTTGTTTATTTTTTCAACACTATTTTCAAAGACGCCTTCAGAACGTTTTGCGTTCATTTTAGAAGCTTCTTTATGAGCGTGACTTTCTCTGTGCTCCTTTATTTTTCCCTTAGAGCTGTATTTTGCATCTTCTTATCGTCAGCCGTAGATCTAACTTTATAATCTGCCGCCCCGGTGGCGCAGTGGTCTAAGCGATGGCCTCTGATCATTCGTCCGAACGGGGTCCGGGTTCGAATCCCGGTGAGGCATGGATGTTGTGTTTGTCTTACGGCACTGGCTCTTTCCCTTCCCTGGAACCAGTGACCCTAAATTAGGGACGGGCGACTGCTTATAGCCCATTGAGTTGCTCACGGTGGTCGTTAAACCTCCAATAAAAAAAAAAAAAAAAAAAACTTTACAATCTATCCACTCCTTAGAAATCCTTGCACCAGTTAAAAATTCTGAAACGTTCATATTCCCGGCGGTTTCACAGACGGCACATCCTAAACACCCATTTTTAAAAGCAAGCCAAGAGTACTCTTTCAAAATATACTTACTTTGATCCTCAGTCCAATACTCGGGTTTACCATTTGTTGAACTTTGCCGAGATTCAGATTCTTCTAATGAACTTCCTGATGCAGTGATTTCCTTTGACTGTTGTATTTTCGGCGATTTTCTTGGTGATACTTCACACGGAGTCGGAGCTTGAACAGGGGGGGGGTCCAAATTCCCGAGTTCTGTTTTTTTCCCTTTTGACTCATCTTTTTTCCCAAAGAAATCTGTTAGTGTTCTTTTCATTATTTTCAGTTGTTTTCTTTTCTCACACAAAAACAAATTAAAACTTACAACAACGACTACAATATCAGTCAAAAAGTCACGTCCTATCCACGAGAGAAGCTGGAGTTGAAGTGACAGCATGTATAGAGGGTAGTAATGAAGCTCGTTGCCAGGTTACAGGAACTGCGAAGTCATTTTATGCCAAGAGCGGAGAGAGTTGCAAGGTCATCGAGCAATCAGCTCCTGTCATGACCTTCGCTCTCACGCAAACCCTTCGCACTCATCGTGGAATTAAGCGGCTATGCAGTCGTCACCATAGCGGGAAATCGCGAAGGAAGGACACCAAACGGCGAAGAGAAAAGTTTTTGAGAACTACAGCTACAGCTCCCATAGTACCTACACAAATGGCGAGTGAGGTTTATTAGAGGAAAATAAATAAATAAAATTGTTTGAAACGACGAACAATTAATACAAGATGGTGTCATTAACTGAAATGTATAATGCATTACGAAATGTTTTATGAAAATTAAATGCTCCCTTTCTTTTGGTGTTGATAACGGAACACGGGGTTTTTGCTTCCGGAACGCCGGGTTTCGCTCCCATATCGGCGTTTCGGTGCGTTCCGGCCCATTTCCACCACTGGTGATATGTACTAGAAGTATGTAATATTTTTTAATGCAGTTGTGGATTTATTTTTAAAAATGTATTTAAGTAAGGACATTTTCGCTGTTCTTGTAAATCTGGTTCTACATGGGTATTTTATCTGTTGCCAAAAACTTGTAAAACCTATTTCCCCAAACTAATAAAAATGTTTATTTTCTTCTTATATTTGTTTTTACACCGGTTAGCTCTTGAGCTGCAGCCAAGATCGCCAGTTGGGAATTGTTTTGTCAACAAAACGCAATATGAACAAACGCTATGATCCTCGCTTGTCTTGTCTTATCAAATTAAATAACTGTCCAATTAGTGCTTACTAGTGAATATTGGAGAAGAAACAACGTAAATAAAATGCTTCGCGAAATTCAGATAATGATACTAAACACGAAAGTACAGTGGCTAGAAGAGACAGTGTGCCGTGCGCTTCTGCTGACAGGTTCTTGAAATCATGAAATCACAGAGGGCGCTGAAGACAGCTTCGATGCTATTGCTTTGAACTACGCTCATAGATATACGTACTTCTTGTTCGTGCAGCATTGTAATTTCACTAAAATTTTACCAAAAAAATATCTTTTTCGTTATCCTGCAGTTATGCTAAAAGGTATTAATATCATGCATGGACAGACATAAGTGAATATTTTTGCAAATGGGAGTTTTGGGGAAGCTTCTTTTTTTTTTTTTTTTTTTTTTTTTTTGATTGGAGGTTTAACGACCACCGTGAGCAACTCAATGGGCTATAAGCAGTCGCCCGTCCCTAATTTAGGGTCACTGGTTCCAGGGAAGGGAGGGAGCCAGTGCCGAAAGACAAACACAACACCCATGCCTCACCGGGATTCGAACCCGGACCCCTTCGGTAGAATGATCAGAGGCCATCGCTTAGACCACTGCGCCACCGGGGCGGCGGGGAAGCTTCGTCAACTTTAATTGGGAAATGCATAATCTTGCATTGAATGTACGCGTTACAAGGCTGATAAGTACAAATACATTACTAGACAGCTATTTTCTCCGTAATTATATGTCTTTTATATTTTTTTCATTTTTATTTTGTACTGGTGGATTTTAAACACCCCTCCCCCCCCCAGAAAAGATTTCTTTATACACCCCTGATATGAACTACAGAAACCCACAGCCAGGTAAACGCCAGGGCAGGCTCAGCCTGCCTTAAAACATTTTTCGCCTATCCTGCCAATGAAAAACTCTTAATTGCTGTTCCCAGTGCTGAAGACGAAAATATTGATTTAGACAAAGTCAAATATTTGCAAACTTTAGGTATCAGACTTCCATCTCCAGAAGAAATTGTAGTAGTCAACAGATTCATACAAACCCAGAAGAAAGAACACCCAAATCTAGTCATTTTTTATGAAATTTTTAAGCAGCGAGTAGTCTTTAGAGATACTTATAATTTATTGGCCACAGCCAGGACTTTCGGCTGTAGTACGGCTACTTGTGAATCCACCTTTTCTGTTTTAACGAGAATTAACTGCCCACAGCGGATTTTGATGTGCCACCAACGAATGTCGAATTTGACTCTTCTTGCATTCGAACAAAACCGCACGTAAACTCTTGACATGGACTTACTTTTGAGAAAATTTAATGGTCAAAAGAACAGACGACTACAACTATTTTGATTTTCTATTGGTAAGCAACGATTATAAATGTATTTTTATTTTACAAACTATTTCTTGTTTTTTTATTTTACAAAATGTTTTTTTTTTTTTATTTATGTTAATCAAAAATGGTACTTTTGTACCTGATGTACCTAGATAAGGTACTTAGTCTGGGTTGAAATTTGTAAAATTTCAGTAATAATGCTCAAAAAAGTATATAGCTTTTTTGAACATGCCTAAATTTTATTGAGTCTGCCCTAAGTATAGATTTTGGCTACGGCCCTGCCCACAGCGATGTGAAATACGCCAAAAGAAATTATCAAATAAAATATCAGCAATAGCTGAATCACATTGAGTTTACCTCATCTTTCGGCACGGAAAACAGTTACTTTTTGTTTACAAGATTTGTAACCACTGTTACATCCAGGTACAAAACACGTTCTCAACGTTACACTCTTATTATTATTTCTTTTCATGAACAATCTAACAAATAAATTACTTTTTTTACTCGCTATCCACCAAACACGCCAGAGAAAAGCATGCTAACGTTTCGAAATCATAGCATCGAAGCTCGCAAGAGCGCTATCTAGCGGTTTCATGAAAAGAGAGAACTGAAATTTAAACTGTGAGGTATTATCGCACGGCACACTATCTCTTCTAGCCACTATAACGAAAGTGCAGCATGAAACTTATCTTCCATAGAGAAGCAATGCCTGCCACAATGCTGGACAACTAAAAGCATCCTTTGCGTGACGTCACAAAACCTATGCTTGAGCCAGGTGAGGAACGTAGGGACTGAGGTGATCTCGCACGGCCCCGCACCAATAGATATGGCGGCAGTGGCTGTGATGTGACGATCTTGACGTTTCGGTGGCTTCACTTTTATTACACGAGGAACTCCATCTATTTACTCCATCTATTTAACCTCATTGGGTCTATCACTATAATGCTTCACGCAAAGTGGTACTGCCCTATTGACAAGGGCATTTCAAGATATTTCACTCAAACCTCCTTGATTAGACTCGACTCCTTTTTCTCGTTCCCGGTTTTGCGGCACTGGCTCTTTTCCTTTCCTGGAACCAGTGGCCTTAAATTAGTGACAGGCAACTTTTTATAGCCTTTGGTGATTGATTGCAGAGGGTTTTTTTTTTTTTTTTTTTGATTGGAGGTTTAACGACCACCGTGAGCAACTCGAAGGGCTATAAGCAGTCGTCCGTCCCTAATTTAGGGTCACTGGTTCCAGGGAAGGGAGAGAGCCAGTGCCGTAAGACAAACACAACATCCATGCCTCACCGGGATTCAAACCCAGACCCCGTTCGGACGAATGATCAGAGGCCATCGCTTAGACCATTGCGCCACAGGGGCGGCGCAGAGGGTTACCAATGACATATCCTTTGGAAATCACGCAAGCATAATTCGATGAACGCCATTTGACGTCAGGGCATCCGTTCCACCCAGGCTTATACACTGGCGTGCAAAAACGTCGGGCCGCCCCGGTGGCGCAGTGGTCTAAGTGATGGCTACTGATCGTTCGTCTGTAAGGGGTCCGGGTTCGAATCCCGGTGAGGCATGGATGTTGTGTTTGTCTTACGGCACTGGCTCTCTCCCTTCCCTAGAACCAGTGACCCAAAATTAGGGACGGGCGACTGCTTATAGGCCATTGAGTTGCTCACGGTGATCGTTAAACCTCCAATCAAAAAAAAAAAAAAAAAAAGCATGGACTTTTTAACCACCCGGAAGTCCAGCAGACAGTTTTGTGACGTCACGTGCAAAGGCTCTATATGTGCAAACTGCACCGCGCAGACTGTAAAATGCTGAATGAAGGATACTGGTGCTATGCTGATATTGCATGATATCTGCTTTTATTGTGTGGTGTATTTCTCCAAGATTAGTTTCTGCAGTGTGTGAGTGTTGTTGCTTTTTTTTTTCGTAATGCAAATAAAATGCCAACCATGACATTGTGTTCTGTACAAAAACATTAAATCAGAAAAAAAAAAAAAAAAAATGCTGTTTGTTCTAAAAGCGCAACACGTGCTGTCAGAAATTTTATAAAGTATTTTGAAATCATGAAACGTGTTTCTGTTTGTTTTTTACTTTAATGATTTAATGACCAATATCGCACGACGAAGTGTTCTTTGTGTCCTCTTTGGTGTGAAACACCCAGGATATGCTGATGCTTGTAACATGCAGACAACACAAGTCCAAGTGCCACTCAGTACTTAATTCATGATTGTAAGCTGTAAATATTACCAGAAGAAATTTGATTAGAGTTGCCGGGAAGTCAAAAAATAAAATCTTAATAGTTTCCTAATATGGAGTCCATTAGAAAATATTCTTCAGGGAAAGAAACCTGTTAAGACGAGGATAAAGAAAGTGAAAAACAAATTTCACATACTGTCCTAGACACTCATTTGTACAAGAGAACATCTTCAAGAGTGTGAAGTCTTCTTTCACAGGTTCTTGAAGAAATTTAGCTTTGCACGATAAATGCGGTCTGACAGGACTAAAAATTCCATCTAATGTGGTACGTGCTGCAGGAAATTCAAGATGGAAGACAGAATTTCAAGCGATATGCACCTTGATACTGGTGAAAAACCTGATACGCATGATGTATGTTCTCCGCAATTGACACAAAAAAGTGATATTTCTGACCATACACTCATCCATAGAGGTGGAAAACTACATCAGTTTGATTCACGTTCAAAGGAATTCACCCAGGAATGTTACATTTCCACGCATACTCTTCTTCACACAGCTTCAAAAATATATACGTGTGATGTGTGTTCAAAGCAATTCCTAAAGAAAGATTACCTTTCTCGACATATGCAACTTCACACAGGTGAGAAACCTCATCAGTGTGATGTGTGTTTCAAGCAATTCAAACGGAAAAGTTACCTTTCCCAGCATATGCTCCTTCATACAGGTGAAAAACCACATCAGTGTGATGTGTGTTCCAAGCAATTCGCACAGCAAAGTGCACTTTCCGAGCATATGCCCCTTCATACCGATAAAGAACATCATCAGTGTAATGTGTGTTCCAAGCAGTTTACCAGGAGAAGTCATCTTTTCCAGCATGTGCGCCTTCATACAGGTGAAAAACCTCATCAGTGTGATGTGTGTTCCAAGCAATTCACACAGAAAGGTGCGCTTTCCCGGCATATGCTCCTTCATACAGGTGAAAAGCCTCATCAGTGCGATCTGTGTTCCAAGCAATTCACACAGAAAAGTGCCCTTTCCCGACATATGCTGCTTCATACCGATAAAAAACCTCATCAGTGTGATGTGTGCTTCAAGCAGTTTACCAGAAAAATTCACCTTTCCGAACATATGTTCTTTCATACTGGTGAAAAGCCTCATCGGTGTGATATGTGTTCCAAGCAATTCAGACAGAAAAGTGTCCTTTCACGGCATATGCTCCTTCATACAGGTCAAAAACCTCATCAGTGTGATGTGTGTTCCAAGCAATTCACATGGAAAGGTGGTCTTTCCAGGCATATGCTCCTTCATACAGGAAAAACCTCGTTAGTTTGATGTGTGTTCCAAGCTAGTCAACAGAAAAGTGCCCTTTCCCAGCATATGCTCCTTCATATTGATGAAAAACATCATCTTTGTGATATGTGTCTCC
Source organism: Macrothele yani (assembly GCA_039090855.1). Taxonomy (NCBI): domain Eukaryota; kingdom Metazoa; phylum Arthropoda; class Arachnida; order Araneae; family Macrothelidae; genus Macrothele; species Macrothele yani. The sequence continues at coordinate 151,583,282 of CM077009.1, forward strand.
TGCAGTTCACAAAGAAAGTTTCCTTTTGGAATGTATGGTCCTTCATGAGTGAAAAACCTTGGTATGGTAAGCAGTTCACATATAAAGGTACATTTTCTTTTTTACATAGTTGAAAAACCTCATTAGTGTTTTGTGTTCTAAGCAATCCAAACAGAAATGTATCCTTTCAAACCATGTGCTGCTTTGAACAAGCAAACCTCATCACTCAGGATTATCCTTGAAGCAGTTCCCACCAAAAGGTAGCCTTTCAAAGCATATGCTCCTCCAAACATAAATCCTCACCAATGTGGGTATACTGCAGAACAGGGCAAGATTTCATCTTTTTTGCTCAAATTTTACTAGTGACCAAATAGTTTGCTAGCAAAACATTTGCATGACTAGCAAGTAAAACTAAATCACATCGTAACTTATTTTCTAATAAAGTTACACAGAAATTTAAATATGTGTATAAATATTTTGACTTACCTTTTTGAATAATGAATAGAATCTTAGATAAGTTTAGTGACTATCATTATTATTAATTTCTAACAAATTCTCATACCACATGAATATATTTCACTGACATTCTAATTCAGATTTCTTCCCATATGGTTTACGCTCAGGGTGTCTGACTTTGTCATCATACCACTTTATAACTGCTGACCATGGATTAAAAATCTCTTCTTGTGGCCCTTCTACAGTATTTCAATTGTCATCAGAGCATTTAAAGTTTCAACAGACAAATTGTTCTTCCAATCCCCTTGTATTCTTTTTAAAATACTGAATCCCACCTCACAACATGCAGTACTAAGTGGAAGTATCGCACAAATTTCTGCTAAACTTCTGCACACTTCATATCTGCCAACTACCACACAATGCTGTAGTTTCTACAGAATTAGTTGTCTGACTACGGAACTCACTATCAAAACTACGGATTCTACAAATTTTCATTTTGTTTCAAATTTTTCTTTAGCTATTATTTTTATGATATACACGAGATTCTTACAGGGATTCGCAGAATCCCGCTTTATTTTTAATTTTTTTGTCATCAGTTAGATCATTCTGAAGATCAATTTTTGGGAGAGGGGGAGGGGGTTGTCTTCCATCTGGAGACGAAATTTCGTGCTTCAAAACTTTCGAACACAGTAGTGAAACGGAGTAAGAAAATTTTGCCGTAATCGCAAATTGTTCTCCCAATGTTGTCTTTCTGTCCACTTTTCTTGTTAAATATCATTTTATTGCATAAATGTTTGCATTTTAGCTTGAAACTGTGAAGAACAATTTGCAAACACGGAAGTTGGCTGCTGCAAAATTTTTCTGTAATCTTCAGGCACGAGATTCTTCCGCGAATTGAAGGAATTCCGGCTTTTTCGTTATTATTGGAATTCCGTCTTTACGAAACTAGAAAACGAAAGGTCGATGGAATTCGGATTTTTTCCGTAATCATAATTTTTTTTTTTCTCACGATGTTGCCTCTGTCAAGTATTATTGCTCATTAACATTTTACTGGATAAATATTTGTAATTCAGCTTGAAAATACAAGGAAAATTTCCAAAACCAGAAGTCAGATGAAGCAAAAGTTTCTTCCGTAATCGTTTACCTCCTCCACGAACACGTTTCGTAAAAAAGCGTCTATCTATGCCACGCAATAAAGGCGATCGCTTGGCTTAGGGTACGACAGGAGTTGAGGACAAAGTTCGTGGGGCAAAAGAAGGGAGGGTGGCAGAGCAGGTGGTCAAACAACCGATCCATACCAGAGCTCTGGGTTGCCACAGCAACCATTGCCAACATCACGTTCAGTTTCTGTAATAGACCAATGAGGGCACGATGGAGAGGAGTTTCAATGCACTTCTACGACAGTTTGGAACGGATGAAAGATATGGGGTGGATGGGTATTAAGTGTCGAAAGGAAATTGGCGAAAGAGAATCGCTGATCGTCGCTGTTTTAACAAGTGATAATAGAAACTGTTATGTAAACTTCGTGGATTAATAATGATTTTTGGTTACTTTAAATAAAGAAATTATCTTACTAGCAATATTTGCTACTGCGATTTTTTTTCACTAGCTATTTGCTAGTTGCTAATCGGTGAAATCGCGCCTTGCTGCAGAATATTTGCAAAGGCAATTTTTGAAGGTAGATGCTCTTTTACATTGGTGAAAAACCTTTTCAATGTGATGTGTGCTTCAAGGCAGATCATTTGTCGAAGCATGCACTTAATTGTATAAGGATATAACAACAGCTGGATAACGTGCTTGTAGATATTTTCAGGATGTCTTTTTTTTTCTTCAGTATATGCATTAATAAATTTATTGAGCATTGAGGATATTAAATACTGGTAGAGATATATGATTTTCATACACCCACACTTTATTTTACCGATTGAAGTCTAGCTTTTGAATGTGTGAGATATCTAAATTCTGAGTTAATATGTGGGTGAAGTTGTAACTGGATACTTGCAATACCGTCTTAGCATGATTTATTAAAAGATGAAGGTTATGTACAGGTTAAAAACACACATTAGCACTTTCGAGGTGACATTCACCTCATCTTCAGATGTACCCAAAACACGCCAACTGACTTCTTATATACGTACATGAGCACCATGGGTATGTCACTGTATATACATGTGACAAGACAGGATTATTTGTGAACAATATATGAAATCATGATAAAGGTACATTGTGAGAATGAATTATTCCAGAATTAAACCCATTATGCCACTTGAAACAATAGTTTGTTATGAAATGTGTGAATGAGGTGCTCTCAAGTTCCAGACAATTTTTCACCAATGTAAAAGGCGTTCTTTTACATTGAGGAAAAACCTTTTCAATGTGATGTGTGTGCTTCAAGGCAGATCATCAGTTGAAGCATACGCTCCATTGTACAAGGGTATGACAACAGCTGGATAATTACACCCCATTTGAATTGTCTGGAACTTGGGAGCACCTCATTCACACGTTTCATAACAAACTATTGTTTCAAGTGGCATAATGTGTTTAATTCTGGAATAATTCATTCTCACAACTTACCTTTATCATGATTTGCATATATAGGGTGTTCAGTTAATGCGGCGACAAACTTAGCGGGTTGTTAGTAGACATCAAGAGGAACAAAAATTGAAATGGAACATGGTGTCGCAAACCACATTTAGTTGGTGAAAATTGCGAAAATACGTATGCAGGCTCTGACTCCAAAGGAGAGGGAAGGTGGAAGTCAGTTGATCGCTGAATGCGTTCGTGGGTTCAATCACGATGTCTGACGTAAGCAGCGTTGCGAGACGCATGCGCTGGTGTAGGAGCACATGCTGCGGGCGACGTAAGGTAGGGCTATTGCGGTGGTAGGCACGTGTAGCAGTTATTTGTCTGTTTCAGTGGGGATTGTGATGGCTGACTACACGAACGAGGAATACGCTGATATGCATCTCATTTACGGTTGAGCAGATGGCAATGGTTGCTTAGCACGGCGATGTACCAACAGCAATATCCAAGGAGACGTTGTCTGCACCATATCACCTTCGCCACGATGATGGCGCCCCAGCATGTTTTTCCCCGCAAGGTGCGCGACCACCTCGATGCTACATACCCAGGGAGGTGGATTGGACCCGTTGCTTGGCCTCCATGTTCACCGGGTCTCAATCCATTGGACTTCTTCCTCTGGGGTCACCTTAAATCACTCATTTATGAGACGCCCGTGGACACACCAGAGGATCTCATAGCGCGGATCATCGTCTCTGCGGCAGACATCAATAGCACACCCAGTATCTTCGAGCACGTCTGGGAATCGTGTTTACGTCGTCGTAGACTGTGCAATGACGTTCGCGGCCTCCACTTCAAACAACACCTGTAATAATTTCATTCACATCATTCTCATACCAGCATTGTATTGTGTAGTTCCCTTTCCAGCATTGTACTGTGCACAACAATGCAATAATAATAAACACCTGTAATAATTTCATTCACATCGTTCTCTTTCCAGCATTGTATTGTGCACCACAAGCTGTGTTGTAAACTTGCTGTCAAGTAAATCTTTTTGTAGTTATTATTGTACTTCTTTTAGTCCCCACGTGACGTCAGAACCTGCATACGCATTTTCTCGATTTCCAACGAATAAACGTGGTTTGCGACACCGTGTTACATTTCAATTTTTGTTCCTCTTGATGTCTACTAACAACCCTCTGAGTTTGTCGCCGCATTAACTTAACACCCTGTATTGTTTACAAATAATCCTGTCTTGTCACGTGTCTATACAGTGACGTACCCATGGTGCACATGTGTATATAAGAAGTTGTGTTGGCATGTTTTGGATACATCTGAAGATGAGGTGAACGTCACCTCGAAAGTGCTAATGTGTTTTTTTTTAACCTGTACATAACCTTAATCTTTTAATAAATCCTGCTAAGACGGTATTGCTAGTATCCAGTTTGATCCTTAGCACGAAGTTTTGTCTCGCATTTCGGGTGAAGTTGTAGTTTAGGCCACCTAAGTTATTCAGCTGAAAATTTCAATAAAAAAATTATATATCTAATTCAAAATTTATAATTTGATGGAGAATATGATGAAAAAATTTCAGCTTCACAACGCATTTTAAAGATTTTGGCTGTAAAACTTACCTGTAATCATGGGGAGGAAAACAAACGCTGTGGTGAGCCTACTGTCTGACTACCACAACGATATCCAAGGCTCGACCAATGATCAGCTGCAACAACTCTTTAATGGGTCCCCCAAAACAGTGATCATAGTTTTGATTTGTGTGTGTGTATGTGCAGGGCTCAACAAATATGTTCTAGAACTAGGAGCAAGCTCCAAAATTTAGGTCCCAGGTGAAACGAAGTTAATAACGCATGAACAAAAACATGTTTGGTTATGATGCTGGAACGAAAAGTAGTAAACCATATTTGTTAATTTTTTTTTTTTTTTTTTACCCAAACCACTTATTGCAAAATAAAGTTCCAATTTGCTTCACAATTTTCTTTTTCCATTCTTTCAGTAGATGATCTCAAAAAGATTTCGATTTTATTAAAATACTTGTGGATGTCATATTTTGTACATATTAATTCAAGGTACCATATTACCATATTTTTTTCTCTTCATGAGATCTGCAAGGGCATGTAATTCCAAAGGCTGTGAAAAAAGAATCCTACACATAATCCCCAGCATTCTGAGAAAAACAATTTCTTCCTTCGCATAATCCGCAGCATGTCTCAGACCATGATATTTAAAAAAAAAAAAAGTCTTTACCTGCCAACATTGTCAATAGCCTTGTTTCTAATAACTAGTATTGTGTGGCATACATAGACTCTATTTTAACGAAATTATCCGTCTCTTTGTAAAAAACAAATATGTGCCCGAACAAAACGTTACAACAAACAAGGACTCTAATGAAACAAACTTAGCACTCCAGAAACACAAAATTGATTCCCCAGCGAGGGCATGATCCCAAGATTTAAGTTCGAAACTTCCACTAGTAAAAATCGGTAAGATGTGTTCAAAATTCCACAATGCCTGACAGACAGGAAATCCAAGCAAGTGAATGCGCAGTGCATAAACCTCCACTTACCATATGATTATACTGGCTCTAAAGTTGCAGTTTAAGACGAGATGAGACCAAGGAAGGGGAAAAAAACTGAACATTTTAACTGGTGAAAAATCAAAACAGACAGCAAGAATGTAGATTACTGTTAGTCTGTCTTTTCTTGACTTTACAACTGCACAGCATCGATTGCATAATTTTTCTTTCTGCTGCTATCATTCTCTCCCTCCTCTTCATTGTCGCTTTTCTTTCTTTTCTTGATTTTTGTGCCCTCTGATAACAACCATCAGCTTGAGGACCATGAGCGCATGATATCAAAGCTTTAACTATTTCAGATAAATGGTGTAACTTAGGGAATATTAATACTTTTGAACACCATGCATCAATTTTTAGAAATTTTCCAACTTTGTCACTTCCGTTTTCGGGAATTTCCTTCTTCTCTTATCAAGATTAAATGCAAAAACTTATGGGGTGGGGGATATTTAACAACGCTGGAGAGTGGGAACATCACGGGAGGGGGGGGATAGCGATTACGAGAATTCCGTCCAGCTTCCAGTTTTGACATTTTTCTCCTATTTTCATGGTGAAATGCAAAAATTTATGCAGTAAAATATTACTTAAAAATACTGGACACAGGCAACATCGCGAGAAAAATGAAATTACGATTACGGAAAAAATCTGAGCTCCGTCGACTTTCCGTTTTCGAAAGTTTTGTAAAAGATGGGATTCCGTCCTCCAACAAACACCCCCCCCCCGCCCTCACCTACCCACACACAATTCTGTTTACTTGTGCATCGATCTCCTGAGTGGCCAAAATAATGAAAAAGGCGGAATTTCTCAAATTCGCGGAGGAACCTCAAGCCTGAAGATTAGGAGGCAATTTTCACGCCGTCTAACTTCCGTTTCCACAAATTCTTGCCTACAGTTTTAAGCTGAAATACGAACATTATGTCATAAAATAATATTTAACAAGAATACCAGACGCAAACGCAACATCCGGAGAAAAAATTACGATTAGGGCAAATTCTTTTTCTCCATTTAACTACTGTTTTCGAAAGCTTTGAAACACGAAATACAGTCTCCAGATGGAAAATGACCCAACCCCCAAATTCTCTTGAGTTTTGCATCAATCATGATAGCGATCTAAATGATGACTAAATAAAAAAAACTGAGAATTCCGCAAATCCGCTTAAAAATCTTTTGTATATCATAAAATAACAGCAAAATCTTTTTTTTTTTTTTAAACAAAATGAAAATTCGTAGTCCGTAGTTAGACAACTAAATTGGTAGAAAATACGAACATTCCGTGGTAATTGACATGCATAACAGTCGTATAATCGGCACCACGTGATCCGCACCTATCATGTTAATCGTGAATCGTAATTTCTGACAGAAAACTGTGATTCACAGGACTGACTCAGAAATCCAAAGATGCAAGAAAAAAATGATCGTCTTATTGATAAAGTAACTGTCATTTTGAAGTACTTTTGTGTTACTTTTAAGTAAAAAAAGAACTAAAATCGTTAGCTGTTGCCGCATTATTGCAGTTCATTAGTTAGACTAAAAATCCGTTGAAATGGCGGACAGTCCATAGCATTTTCTTATTTCTGAATACGTTTCAACTGAATACCGAAAAAACCTTAACTAATACAATCAGCGCACCAAAACTAGGCGATGCGATTCGCAGCTACACGCTACGGAATAGCTCTGTGAGATTCCCGAGAGTCACGGATTCTCACACCACATAGGCTTCCACACGCGCAAATAGTAACGTCTTCCTTGCGTCATATTTTCTGTCAAAATACTTCTAAGTAAAAGAAAAAAATATATATTCTTACAATCTCTTTGCAGTCTTCTATCTCGCTGTTACGTTACATTTTTTTCTGTTACCGCATTTTCGGTACTTTCCCAATAACACCACCTCTCTGGACAATTACCTCGCAGTCTTTTTAAAACGAAGCACCGTCTTTTTTTGTTGTTTTACCGGTGTCCGCAGCACCTAAATTTATAACCTTTTAATAGATAATCTGTGGATTACACAACAGAAATTGGGACATTCCACGTCAGATCAATAAAAAAAAATAAGTTTTTGACCTCACCATTTCTGATTTTGATGAAATTTGGTATGAAGCACACATATGACAAGGTAAGTAATTCTGCCAATTTTCAGATTTTTATTTTGAAAATTGTCCAAGACACACACATAATAAAAATCGAAATTTTCGTAAAAAATGACAAACTCACACACTTATAAATGGCTGTAAATTTTTTCCTAATTGTAGTAGAGTAACAATTCAAACACAGTTGCAAAGCTAAAGGATTGAGCTTTCTATAGATACCATACATGACCTTACAACAGATTAAAGTTTCAAGGTCATCCACTGGGACCTTTGACCTTGAATATCTCAAAACGTGCCATCTTAAAAAATTACGAAAAAAATATATTTTATTGCTACAACATTCTTCTACCCATGTGCCAGATATTAGGCTGGCACCGCTATGGCAAGGCAGTGTAGGATTAATAGGAGTATATGTCCTCCAGGTTAGGTTCGGACAAATGTACAATAACTTTTCCAGATGCATGTATGTATTAATTTCACAATGTGTTACAGGTTATATTAGTGGTGTACACATACAAGTGAACCGCTTGGTTAATAAGGTTGCAAACCAAAAGAATGCGATGCCATCTTGCTAGTAACCATCTCTATTTCGCTTCTCTCCATAAAATATGTCCGACCTGTTGCTGTTCATAGGTCAACCTTCGTAATGACCGCTGTTTTATCCACTTCTAATATATCTGGCTTCTGTGGGTATGTGAAAGACACTGAAGGTCCATGTGGGTGCAGAAAACTTATCTTAACTTGTTCTGTATGAATGTTCACATCCAAAACACAACCAACCCACCACTGGTTATCATACTCAACAATAACATAGCCACGAATATCCTCCAGATCCAGTTCTATTGGATTTAGCAATACTGACTCAACCTTGTATTCAGTTGAGTTTGAATACATCTTGGTTTTAATAGCTGTGCGGCTTACTGGTATTACACAGTGGAAGTTTTTGAGTACCAGGAATTGGTCGAGCACTAGCATGACGTATCTCGAGGAGCTCCTTGTGGTTCTCCTAGTCCTTGTCCGTGCTGTATTTAAAATGGCACGAAGGAATGTTTCTGGAAGCCCAATCATACAGTTGTCGCGGTGTCATAATTTGGTCATTGTATGAACACTGAAGGCTGGCACATGCAAATACCCAGTTTCCTATATTCAGTTCGGTATCAGGTTTTTTGTTGTCTCTTTCTGCAACCACTTCCAATTTTTCCACCTCAACTGTTCCATAAAACAAGATCCACTACTTTGAATTCTTTAGGATGCAGAGAAATATTTGCTTCCTTGAGCTTGTAAAGGCTGATTTTTACAAAGCAATGCATTTTCCTGGTTTCAGGAATGGGAAAAATGTCCTTTCCTGATGGCGAACACAAGTTATCAATTTTTTCTTTATCTGCTATTACTAAGCTCTCTGAAATATAGAGCATTGTTATTTTAGGACAAATATCTTTTGTACAGTGGAAAAATTCCTCTGCAGGATGAGGATCTATTCTGTGTGGCCTCTTGTACTCTCCGTTTTACTATGCCTCCCACTCCATCAATTGGCCTCTTTCCATGGCTGGTAGCAGAAAAATGCCACTCCACATCTTTTGGTTGTAGCATAGCTATGCAGATGGAGTACTTCTGTTTCATCCGATTGATAAATGATTCTGGAAATTGATAGCTCCTGATAATCATCTTTACTTTTTAATTATGGCATCATTAAATGTAACTACTGCATAAAACAACTATTGGTATAGATTATGTTCTTCTCCATGAACAAAATAAGCCATTGCAATATAAAGTGTGCAAGATGTCGATACCTAATGGGCTGATTGAATTTCATCTTGGTAAGTGAAACTGTAATTTTCACTGAAATCAAAGTGTAAAAGCAGTGTGTTTGCTGGCATATCTTCTTTTAGCTTTTTAAAAAAGGATTCTTGTCGATGTTTGACAAAAACGTGCAGTAACCCTCGTCAGTAACCCATTGAGAGAATTTGATTTCCTCTTCTAAATTGCTTCACGATACATTTTGTGTGATTTCATGAAATTTCTTTCAGTCTCCACAATTTATGCATTTCGGATAACAGCAATCCTCGGAGCTATCATCACAGAGTATCATTCTTATTAAATCTGTGACATAATTTGGAAGAAAACCCATTGCTTCCAATAATAATCTAATATTCTCATAATAGATACTTAAACACAAATTTAGTGGCATTTCATGACGCAGACAAACGTGAATTGGTCGTAATTTGCAGAACTTCAAACGGCTGATTTTCATGTCAGGGTTTTCCTTTTTAAAGCTTTTATATGTTTCTCCTAGAGTCATAAATAAATATTGATTCTGAATTTTTGTCTTTTTGCCCTCTTCTCTAGTAATCACAAAATCTTTCACACCAGGTGCCTGGTAGCAACCTTCCCAAATGTGCCCAAATTTTTACCAGCCACCTTGGCTGGTAAGGTCTACTCTTTACCAGCCACTTGAAAAATCTTACCCGCCAAAATATAAACTAATTAAGTTCTAAATGAACTAATATTAATGAAAATATATTTAATGCATACTCACAAATTTTTTGATTGATGCAAGCCTATTTATGACATTTTAAAAACAAAGCTGCATATTCGATACAGTCCTGGGCTAATCTGCAAGATCTGTACATTTGAAGCACAAGCTTGGAGAATTTTTTTTTTTTCGTAAATATTTTTTCAAATTTGGTGTTTTTTGGTGATATTCCTGTCTAATTTTACAGTTTGGTGGAATTAATATTAGCTTTATTAAAATTGATCGATATTGTATTAACACAATGGTAGTTTGGGTTTTTTTTTGTTTTTTTTACACAGTATGAATGCTAGTTTAGAATATACATTTTTTTATACAGTATGATTTTAAAAACAAAACTTGCATAGGGCTTTATTGCCTTTATATGTATATAAAACTGAAAGCATAAAATATTTAGGTAGGGTAGGGACTTAGGATTTTCATTTAACGTTTGTAGGCACTATGCCTGACTTTCTCATCAGATGTATCTGTCCACCATAGTTTGATAGCACCACATGGTTCATATTGTTCAATGGGTGGTCCATTGCACCTAATCATCATCAAATCATTCAAAGTATGGTGGTTCATGTTTGCCCTGAAACATGATTTTATTCTGTTCATAGCAGAAAATCCTCATTCACAAGCAGCAGTACTGCATGGCACCAGGGCAAGATTTCATCTTTTTTGCTCACTAGCAAATTTTGCTAGTGACCAAATAGTTTGCTAGCAAAGCATTTGCATGACTAGCAAGTAAAACAAAATCACATCGTAACTTATTTTCTAATAAAGTTACACAGAAATTTAAATGTGTATAAATATTTTGACTTACCTTTTTGCATAATGAATAGAACCTTAGATAAGTTTAGTGACTATCTTTATTATTAATTTCTAACAAATTCTCATACCACATGAATATATTTCACTGACATTCTAATTCAGATTTCTTCCCATATGGTTTACGCTCAGGGTGTCTGACTTTGTCATCATACCACTTTATAACTGCTGACCGTGGATTAAAAATCTCTTCTTGTGGCCCTTCTATTTCAATTGTCATCAGAGCATTTAAAGTTTCAACAGACAAATTGTTCCTCCAACCCCCTTGTATTCTTTTTAAAAAACTGAATCCAACCTCACAACATGCAGTACTAAGTGGAAGTATCGCACAAATTTCTGCTAAACTTCTACACACTTCATATCTGCCAACTACCACACAATGCCGTAGTTTCTACGGAATTAGTTGTCTGGCTACGGAACTCACTATCAAAACTACGGATTCTACAAATTTTTCTTTTGCTATTATTTTTATGATATACACGAGATTCTTACAGGGATTCGCGGAATACCGCTTTATTTATTTTTTGTCGTCAGTTAGATCATTCTGAAGATCGATATTTGGGAAGAGGGGGGGGTCGTCTTCCATCTGGAGACGAAATTTCGTGCTTCAAAACTTTCGAACACAGTAGTGAAACGGAGTAAGAAAATTTTGCCGTAATCGCAAATTGTTCTCCCAATGTTGTCTTTCTGTCCGCTTTTCTTGTTAAATATCATTTTATTGCATAAATGTTTGCATTTTAGCTTGAAACTGTGGAGAACAATTTGCAAAAACGGAAGTTGGCTGCTGCAAAATTTTTCTGTAATCTTCAGGCACGAGATTCTTCCGCGAATTCAAGGAATTCCGGCTTTTTTCGTTATTATTGGGATTCCGTCTTTACGAAACTAGAAAACGAAAGGTCGACGGAATTCGGATTTTTTCTGTAATCATATTTTTTTTTTTCTCACGATGTTGCCTCTGTCAAGTATTATTGTTCATAAACATTTTACTGGATAAATATTTGTAATTCAGCTTGAAAATACAAGGAAAATTTCCCAAACCAGAAGTCAGACGAAGCAAAAGTTTCTTCCGTAATCGTTTACCTCCTCCACAAACACGTTTCGTAAAAAAGCGTCTATCTATGCCACGCAATAAAGGCGATCGCTTGGCTTACGGTACGGCAGGAGTTGAGGACAAAGTTCGTGGGGCAAAAGAAGGGAGGGTGGCAGAGCAGGTGGTCAAACAACCGATCCATCCCAGAGCTCTGGGTTGCCACAGCAAATATTGCCGACGTCACGTTCAGTTTCTGTAATAGACCAATGAGGGCACGATGGAGAGGAGTTTCAATGCGCTTCTACGACAGTTTGGAAGGGATGAAAGATATGGGGAGGATGGGTATTAAGTGTCGTAAGGAAATTGGCGAAAGGGAATCGCTGATCGTCGCTGTTTTAACAAGTGATAATAGAAACTGTTATGTAAACTTCGTAGATTTAATAATGATTTTTGGTTACTTTAAATAAAGAAATGACCTTACTAGCAATATTTGCTACTGCGATTTTTTTTCACTAGCAAATTTGATTTTCCACTAGCTATTTGCTAGTTGCTAATCGGTGAAATCGCGCCCTGCATGGCACTAACTGCATCAACTCCATTAACTTTTAAATGTTGCTGTAAAAATGTGTTGCATCTTCTGCAGCATAGAGTCTACTAAACTAAGCCTCAATTGTTACTCTGTTTCCAGTCGATGTCATTATTCTCGTTGCATAGCTTTTTGGCCTACAATATTCCATCATCACTGAATCTTCATTCCCATTATTTTTTATTATTAAACGACACACCTGCAAGAGTTCTTCATTCCCATATTCATTGATTTCAGTGTTGTTGTCTGGAAAGGGAGAGGGGTTTAAAAATTTTGCGAGGGGAACAAATAAGACTGTCAGTTGTTACTGAAAATAATCTTTCTTTGATATAGCTTTTAACTGCAACAAGCAGTTTTCTCCTATCCTCTTCAAAAGAACCAAGTTCATTTCGGCTTTGCTCAGAAACCAATTTAATATCACGGAATGTACCATCAGAGATCAAACCATCAAGTTCAGTTTCACGGGCACCTTTCGAACATAGGAAATTTTGTAATCTTGATATGCACGTGTTTATTTCATTAACTCCATGATGTAATACCAATTTTTCTCTTTGTAGAAACAGGGATGTATCACTTAGCAATTTACTAAAATCACACATAAAAAATAAGAATTTCACAAAGTGTGCACTTGTCGGATGTTTCAAGAACCCTTTAGCTTTAGCCTTCAGTTCACTTGCTTCATTTTTGTCTGCACATATGTGCTGCAAATGCCTACAGATTATGTGTATATTGTTATGCAGTGCAGAAACTGCTCTATGCTTGACATGACCCATCGGATGCTGTTTATTGGGCGGCACACATTAAGAAAGTCAGCCACTTCCTTTACATTTCGTAATAACTTCAGACTTTTATTATACAGTTTATACAGTCCCTTTATTACATCCTCAAAAGTTGTCAAGTAGCTCACATCATTGCTGGCATCATTCAAGGCAAGTTCTAATCTGTGGTTCAAACAGTGAACCACAACTAAACCATCAACTTTATCTTTCAGTTGTTTGGCAACACCTTTAATTGATCCCATGTTCACTGATGCTCCATCAAAGCAACTAATCTTTCTTCCCAATTAGTAATGCCTTTCTCATTCATCATTGTTTCTATGGCCTCCATTGTGCCAGATGCATCAGCTTTCCAAAGAGGCTGAAGACCGAGAAGAGAAACGTTTTGATTTGGCCCATCCATATACTGGATGTACACAATTTCACTTTCTGACATACTTTTGTCGATTGAGGCAGCTGACATTATTGCAAGAAAATTTGATTTGTTAATATCCTTTACAAGGTTGCTTTGAAATTCTTTTGCTATGTAGCTTACAAATATTTTTGCTGCCTGATCATTAATGTATGTATTACTCAACTGAGTTCCTAATTTTTTCTGAAGTGCACATAAACTTTTGAAATCATTAAATGAAAAGTTACCTTTTGCAATTGTGTATGAAATAAGAAATAACACCTTCGTGGATTTTTCTAATTCTTGGGTCATCTTAAATACAGCTATAGCAAAAGGAGCCTCAGATGGTTTGGTCTGTGCTTTGTACACAGAACATGCTTGTTGATGTACTTTAGAAGCATTATGACTTTTAACCTGAAAAATAAATATAAAAGACAATGAGAATTTGCACTTGGAATATCACTTACATCATTTCTTTAGATTTCTAAAAATATAATTAAACAAGTTAGTAAAATCATGCAATGCATTGATTATGATACGCTTTCCAACATACCAGAAGTTATTACTCAAGTTATGAGGATAATGGCTGTGGAGTAAATCTCACTCCTGTGCTCTGACGATGATATCAAACAGAATTGGTTCAATATACCTCTGGAACAACGTACTAAAGTTTTGTCACAATAGAAACATTTTTAGTCAAGTTATGAGGATTATGGCTGCAGATTGAATCTCGTTCTTGTGCCCTGACCTTTGACCCCATTTTGATTATATTCAACAGAACAGGTTCAGTATACCTCCGGAACAACATGATAAAGTTTTGTTGCAATCAAAGCATTTTTACGTAAGTTATTACGCATAAGGGCGATGGAATGGATTCTGCTCCTATGTCCAGACCTTTGACCCCATTTCGCCCATTTCGATAGGGTTGGTCCCCAGGTTGTGTGCCCTACAACATACTAAAATTTCATCGAAATCGAAACCATTTTTACGCGAGTTATCTTGTGGACAGACGGAAAAGCTGGAGCCTATATGCTTCTTCAACCTACGGTTGGAAAGCGTAAAATAGGGCAGTAACATGCATATTTTAACATATGGTGAGTAAAACACTGTTTCCTAAGTCTGCAGTTAAAAAAACGCATTTATTACCAAATGTTGGTAATCCTGAACTTTAGTAAGTGTCGATCTTTTCACCGGAATGCATCTCCGCTGCATGTCGCAAAAACCTATCTGCAAAACGGACACAAAAGGGGAGATATGCCGTTGCTGCAATAGTCATCAATAAATTTTTCTGATAATCCTCCGAAAAATAAGCATTTAACTATACTAATTATATGTCAACTAGTTCTCGATATCTGTAAACTATAATATTATTATCTTTATTTTTTCGGAAAATCCTGACAGTTTTATTAATTCAAAGTTGTTTTCCAACTGTTAATAGAAAAAATAAACTTTTTATTTTAAAATCATTCAAAATGTCAATTTATGATAATTTTTTGATCTAAAATGATTATTATCAGGTAACTTTATCTAAAAATGGCTGGCCTCTAGCGTCGGCATGCGCTACGATGTTCCCGTTTTCAAAAACAACAAAGAATGAAACAAAACATGATTAATTACAAGAAAACAAATAAATAAATTATAAAAAGATTAAGAAAAATTGTGAACAATCTTATTACAATAAACTAAAAAATAAGTAATATAACTTACCGCTTCCAACTTGAACGTTGAGCATCCTTTTCCAAAACTGGTGTGAGCAGCTCGAGCTTTCCATCGGCATACAGAACAAAACAGATTTCCGTTTTCCATCTGTAGCCAGCTGTAAGTTTTTTTCCATGTTTCAAAAGTACCACGGTTAAATATGCGAGCTTTTTTTGGCCGTGGCAAGTCTGAGGAATCAAAAATTTCCGGTTCACAAATCTGTACATTAGCGTCAGCAGTTTCAGCTGAAACGGCATTAATTTGCACATTGCAACTTTCGACTGCGCCATGCTGTACATTCTCACGTTCAGGAGAATCTTTTTCCTGAATAGAATTTCTACTATCCGAGTTGCCACCCCAAAATGCAAAAAGTTTTTTTCGCAACATCAAAAAACAACCAAACTATTTCTGACCTGAACGAGATTGACTATAAGCTATAACCAAACATCAAAGCAAAAGCACATTGCGTTCAACAATAATGCAGCCTTTGCAAGAGCGCAGACGCAAAGTGTCATCTAAAGCCCATGCAGCGTCAGAAACCCGGTTTGTAGGGGCTCTTAGGCTCCGCTCTTAGCCGTCGGTTTGTAGGGGCTCTTAAGCTCTGCTCTTAGCCGCCGGTTTGTAGAGGCTCTTAGGCTCCGCTCTTAGCCGCCAGTTTGTAAGGGCTCTTTGGCTCCACTCTTAGCCGCCGGTTTGTAGGGGCTCTTAGGCTCTGCTCTTAGCCGCCAGTTTGTAGGGGCTCTTAGGCTCCGCTCTTAGCCGCCGGTTTGTAGGGGCTCTTAGGCTCCACTCTTAGCCGCCGGTTTGTAGGGGCTCTTAAGCTCCGCTCTTAGCCGCCAGTTTGTAGGGGCTCTTAGGCTCCACTCTTAGCCGCCAGTTTGTAAGGGCTCTTTGGCTCCGCTCTTAGCCGCCAGTTTGTAGGGGCTCTTAGGCTCCGCTCTTAGCCGCCGGTTTGTAGGGGCTCTTAGGCTCCACTCTTAGCGGATGGTTTGTAGGGGCTCTTAGGCTCCCCTCTTAGACGCCGGTTTGTAGGGGCTCTTAGGCTCCACTCTTAGCCGCCGTTCCCGAAGTGTGTGCGGAGGAAGAGGGAACGCTAGGGGTTGGTATTTGTTCTTATCAGTGGCCAGCCTAACTTCTTTTAGCAGATACTGCTAAAAGAAGTTAAGCCTCTTTTCAGAATCGGAATCCCGATTTCTTTTTTAAGAATCGGAATTCCGATTCTGAAAACAGAAAAAAATAAAAATTACTCGCCAACAGTGGCGATTGTGCTTCAATATTTACCCACCAGTACAATTTTTTTGATCGCCATTTGGCGCCTGGTGCCCAACATTCGGGAAGGTTGCCTGGTAGGATATGCTATCCTTTTCAAAAAATACTTTTACCTGTGATTTTATTTCATCACTTAGTTTCGCAACTCTTGACTATTTGGCAGGTAGTGGTATTATGTTTGGCAGAAGTTGGTGAGCTAATTGTTTCACTACTACCTTGCAGTTCTTTGGGCTTTGTGGAAGACTTTTCTGTACTTTAGCAATGGCTTTTCCAAATGAGCTACGACTTTTAAAAGCCGTCTTTGAAGAATCAGCATTTGGATCAAAAGTGCTGGCATTTGGATGAAAAGTACTTGAATGGGGCTCATTTACACCAGCTTTTAAAGCTTTCTTTTCCCTATATCTCCCCATTTCATCTCTCTTCTTTGATTTCAAAGTCTCCTTTTCATCAAAGGACTTTGTATCTTTCTTTTTTTTTTTTTTTTTTGTCGCTTTTTTTGTTTTTTTGATTCATTATCTTTGAAAACTTGAAATTTCCCACTTGCTTTCAATCTCTCTCTTTGTTCCCTCTTTCTTTCCGCTGTTGTTTTCCCGACCTACAGGAAGAGGTGAGAAAATATCAGAAAGTGACAGGCTTTTTAAGCTAAAATACATCTACCAACACACCATGTGGTTGTGACTTAACCGCACTGTGACTTACACTACAGAATTGAACTAGTCAATATTCAATGAAAATCTTCATTATTTCCGAATTTAAAACCAAGGCCTAAAGGAGATTGATGCAGAAAAGAAAATAGCTAAAAATGTTAGAGATATATTGCAGTTCAGATACTTTAGAAAAACTTTTGTTCTTTTTTGTGACTTACACTACCATTGAAAGTTCAGTATTTCATTTGCTTACTAAACAACAAATTAAAACACAACACTCTTAATAAAGAAGTTAAATAATAACACAGTTGCTATATTTCAATAATTGCTTAAAAAATTCCTAGAATTTAACCTTTCTTAACTGTAGAAATCAGCTAGGAAAATGGCCACAAATTCAAGTAGCTTCTCTTTCATAACATGGCACCCATTTTGAAATCATGCTGTTGCCACAAAACAAAATCAAAATTGTTGTTCATGCAAAATTTGATTACTTCAGTTATCCTTCTAGCACTTATAAAAATTTGAACTCTGTAAAAAAATATTTCTTTAATTCACTTCTGGGATACATTTGTATGGAATTAGCCTGATATGAATGCCTGCTAGTGCTACTTTGCGCAACAGTTCGCTCAGAAAAGAGACTTTGGACTATCTCAGTCCCTCCATGCTTCCGCCTTCAGCAGCACGGGAGTCCACCTCAGGCGATCAAATGTCAACCGCACACTTCTCCCATAGACTTTACATGGAAACTTTGCTGCCCCACAATGCCCAAACCATTGCTCTAATCTAATTTTTCTCTTCGACTGGCACATCTACATGGGAAGACCTTTATTTTGATACCTCAATCATATCTTTACGTTCAGCCGTTCTCTCAAAATAGGACTCACAGTAAAAACCCGTTATAGAATTAATATATAGATAATCTACACCTGTACGAATATGTGGATGTAATAAAAATATTTTGTTACTTTTTTAGAGTAGCGATGCTTTCTTATTTACGAATTCTAAGAAACCCAGTGCATTCCTTTTGATATTCTACTTTGTTTTGCTACTCAACATTTGTGCCAGTGGTAGTAATATTTCACATGTTTTTGTATGCATATAATTTCATCAAAGCCATGTTAAGTATGCTGTGCAGGGAAGCCAAAATCTAGTTTGTTTATATCTGAAGACTGTAGGCAACGGGTATAATGTCTACCTGTATGAAGAAAAGAAAGCACGGCTACCATATAAGTGGGAGCAGTCAGAAAACTATCACATGAGATATGTAGATCAAAACCTGAGAACTGTGCATTTCCTGAAAAATGCAGGATTGTGACTTTCTGGGCATAACATTGAGACTTGCGCAGTAAATAAGTAAGGTCATGAGTCAAAAAGTAAAATATGAGATATTTCTAAGACCTCACAGTTTTATTACACCTTTAGTCATTATAAATAATAAGTTATGACTGTCGTGGTTAGATGTAAAGACTGGCTGTTTCCAATTCTGCAGTGTATACTCAACATATTTTTTAATGAAGTATATGCATTGGGAGTATTGTGTCAACAGGATTGAAAGCATGCGTTCTACTTCAAGGCAAAAAGAGGATGGATGGGACTTGTGCACATCCCTTAATCAGGGGTGTAACTAGGCATTTCTGCCCCTGGCGCAAACTACAAAATATTGAGCCACCCTTCCCATCTGTCTTTGTTTTGCACACACATATCATCATTGTCAACCATTATCAATCCACTGCTGGACGAACGTCTCCCGACATTTCTTCCACAACGGTCTGTCTTGTGCAAGTCTCCTCCATGTTACTGCCACATACTTTCGAATTCCATCCACCCATCTCCCATGTGGTCTTCTTCTGGGTCTTTTCCTGTCCCTTGGAATCCAGTCTAAAATTTCAGCTGTCCATCGATGGTCTGTCCTTCTGGCAATATGTCCAGCCCATTGCCATTTCAGGGATTTTACTCTGATCATGATGTCTTCCACTCTTGTCGTTTTTCTGATTCACAAGTTCTTATCTCTCCTGGTTACACCAAGCATGCACCTCTCCATGCTGCTTTGAGTTGTCTGCAGTCTTGGTATGTCTCTTTTAGTTAAGGTCCACGTCTCTGCACCGTACGTAAGCACCGGAAGGGTGCATTGATCAAACAGTTTTCTTTTAAGACATAATGACATATTGCTCTTGAAAATTATAATGTTTCTTCCAAAAGCTCTCCAGGCAAGTTTTATACACCAATTAATTTTTTCATCAATCTGACCCTCACTTGATACCAGCTGCCCAAGATAAATGTAGGTATTGGTTATCTCCAGCTTTTCCCCATCAATCGATAAATCTTCATTTCTTGTAAAAGCATTGAACATCACTTTTGTCTTCTGAAAGTTCATTTTAATCCCACTTCTTTACTCTTGTTAGCAAGTTCCTGGATCATATTGTGTAACTCTGATGGGGTAGTTGCAAAAATGACTATGTCATCAGCAAAACGAAGGTGAGTTAGATAATCTCCATTAATCTTGATCCCTTTGTTTTCCCAGTTCAGTGATTGAAAGACATTTTTCAATGTGGCATTAAAGAGTTTGGGAGATATGGTGTCACCTTGTCTCACTCTCTTTCCAATTTTTATGGGTGCTGTACAGAATTGTAGAAAACAGAAAACTTAAATTCTATGATCAGCACTTTAGAATGGCACAAATTTTCCCTAAATATATATATATATGTATTTAATAGGTGACACACAGAAAACAAGGCCCAAGAGGAAAACAAGTAATCATTTGTACAACTGCATTTTGATTTTTGTTACCAGTGAAGCACATGTTCGGAAAAAATTTCCAATGCTGTGTTTTATAAATAATCAACTGTTAATTAGTCGCTGAGCCTTTAGCGTAATACACAATGATGTGTTTATATGCCCAATACTGTAATGTTAAAAACATATGTTTAAAGTTTAAATAATGTGGTTTTTTTTTAAACTACAGTGATGATAGTTTAGTTCATTCTCATTCCCTTTACTATAGTGCTTTACAGTTATGCAGTTTTTCCTTGATTTTAAACTGATTATTTCGGATTTCCCGTGGAAATCTGAAATAATCAGTTTAAAATCAAGGAAAAACAGTGGGTTAGTAGTGGGCCTTCTGAGAACCCCACTACCAACCCGCTGCTGCAACATGACTACATCATCATCTCCAGCTCGCGTCTTCAGGGGAGTCGGCTCTAAGGACCAGCCGTTCTCTTCTATAGCCCTGGGTTAAACATAGAAAACGAGCAAAAACACACAGTCACGTATGGTAAAAGGTTCGTTTAGCGGTAGCTTTCAGTCGTCCTGCGACCTTGATCACCCATGATCGACTGGATGGGCTGGTTGCCAGAACTAGAATTTGAAGTTGGGGTGTTGGAAATGTTGCCAGAACTTTTACCATACGTGACTCTGTGTGTATACCTGGCAACATTTCCAACACCAAACTTCAAATTGTAGTTCTGGCAACCATCCCATCCAGTCGATCGTGGGTGATCAGGGTTGTAGGACGACCAAAAGCTACCGCTAAATGAACCTTTTACCATACATGACTGTGTGCGTTTTTGCTTGTTTTCTATGTTTATGTGTTATTGTCATGTGAAGCCTGAGTTTAAACCATAAAAAGTGGTCCTAGCAAAAGTTGCTAATGGAAAAATTTCAAATGTTTTAGCGTGAACTGTAAAATGCCACTGCATTGTGTGTATGGAATATTTTAGAAACATACAAAGAGGAACAACTTCTTTCTGGAAATGAATGTTTCTTGAAAGGTACAAGCATTTAAAAAACATTTTGGCACTAGTCAGGGCCGTAGCTAAACTCTGTACTTAGGGCATGCTCAAAAAAGCTATATACTTTTTACCTTTTTTTGAGCATTACTGAAATTTTACAAATTTTAACCCAGACTAAGTACCTTATCTAGGTACATCAGGTACAAAAGTACTATTTTTGATTAACATAAATAAAAAAAATATATATATGAAGTTTTGCTGTGCCTGACGCATGCTATTATTGTGCCACACAGTAATACTACTGCAGAAATAATTTTTTTAACATTGTCCATAAGAATAAACAAAATGGAGTTTAGGCCAAACCTAGCCACCAAAACTTTAGGGGCACTGTTAGCCTTAACAGTGAAGATGACCTGATTTTCAGAGGTTTGCTATTTTGCCACATCTGCACGAAAAGAATTGGCTGCTACACAGGGCCATAAGCAAACTCTGTACTTAAGGCAGGCTCAATAAAATTTAGGGCGTGCTCAAAAAAAAAAGCTATATACTTTTTCCATTTTTTTAGCATTACTGAAATTTTACAAATTTCAATCCAGATTAAGTATAAGTACCTTATCTATGTACATCAGGTACAAAAGTACCATTTTTGATTAACTTAATTAAAAAAAAAAAAAGGAACATTTGGTAAAATAAAAATACATTTATAATCATTGCTTACCAATAGAAAATCAAAATAGTTGTAGTCAGTTCTTTTGACCTTTAAATTTTCTCAAAAGTAAGTCCATGTCAAGAGTTTCTGCGGTTTTGTTCGAATGCAAGAAGAGTCAAATTCGACATTCGTTGGTGGCACATCAAAAGTGTCTGTGCGCAGTTAATTCTAGTTAAAACAGAAAAGGTGGATGTACAAGTAGCCATACTACATCAAAAAGTCCTGGCTGTGGCCAATAAATTATAAGTATCTCTAAAGACTACTCGCTGCTTAAAAATTTCATAAAAAATGACTGAATTTGGGTTTTCTTTCTTGTGTGTTTGTATGAATCTGTTGACTACTGCAATTTCTTCTGGAGATGGAAGTTTGATGCCTAAAGTTTGCAAATATTTGACTTTGTCTAAATCAATATTTTCGTCTTCAGCACTGGAAACTGCAATTAGGAATTTTTCATTTTCTACGAATCGTCTGCAGGACAGGCGCAAAATTTTTTGCCTACCCTGGCACTAGTAGAAATATCCAGTATATTTCCGTTATCTACTTCTGCATGTGAGGTTGGGTTCAGTTTCATGAACAGAATCCAGGGTGATTGGTGGGGCAGTTTAAACTTACAAACATTGAATGCTCTCATGAGTATTGAGGTTGAAGGTCCGTTCAAAGACAAGTTTGACCCCAGGCCTGCTGTTTAAATGTTTCTTGAAAAGTACAAACATTATAAAAACAGTTTGGCACTAGGAGAAATATCCAATATATTTCCCTTATCTACTTCTGCATGTGAGGTTGGGTTCAGTTTCATGAAGAGAATCCAGGGTGATTGGTGGGGCAGTTTAAACTTCACAAACATTGAATGCTCTCATGAGTATTGAGGTTGAAGGTCCATCCAAAGACAAGTTTGACCCCAGGCCTGCTGTTTTAATGTTTCTTGAAAAGTATAAACATTATAAAAACATTTTGGCACTAGTAGAAATATCCAGTATATTTCCCTTATCTACTTCTGCATGTGAGGTTGGGTTCAGTTTCATGAAGAGAATCCAGGGTGATTGGAAGGGCAGTTTAAACTTACTAACATTGAATGCTCTTGTGAGTATTGAGGTTGAAGGTAGTTCTGAAGACAAGTTTGATCCCAGGCCTGCTGTTTTAAAGTGGTGTGACGAAAAGACCCAAAACCCAGATCGTAAACTAAACCATACTGAAAATAACTTAAGATTTTGAATAGTGTTCTTGAATTTTATGAAAAAAGTTAAATAAAATGTTTTTCAAATATTTGTATTGGAATTAAATTGTTAGAATTAATCTGTCAAGTCATGAAAAGGTCAGTTATATTCAAAATCTATCTAGCTAACATTTATTAAATATTTGTAATCTTTTCAGCATTACAATGTGACAGTTACTGGGGTGAAATCAACATTTTGCATGATTGATACGAGACAGGTTTTATCCTATAGAGTTGCTCGCTGTGTGTATGTAAGGTGGAGACAAATATTCATAGGTGGTTCGACCATATTATGAAAGAATGGCTCGTGAGATGCTTACTAAAAGAATTTAGTCAGCCCAGTTAGTTGGAGTGTCATAACTAAAGTTCTGCGCTCGTTAATCTAAAACGGAAGCGGATAGTGCAATCAGGAAAATTATTGACTCATGTCAAGGTCAGACTCTCAGCAATGCAGTGGTGTCAGAACAATGCACTGTCATTTGCTGGGTGGATGTGGAGAGTGTGGAAATGGAAGCATGCAGCTCCTCAGGTCGATTCACTGCGTTAGACCAGCACTCGTTCGTGAAAAGAGAAACTCTGCACGGAATAACTGTGACACAGATCCACACTGCCTTGCAAGAAGTTTGTCAAAGCACAATTTCTTTCTGAGGACAAAGTTTAAAACGAAAATTTGCCAAAATCGCTGCAACTTGGTTTAAGTGGAATTGAACTTGCTGCATTTCAAGGCACCGTGTCATGGTGCAGTGTCAGTACGGGGACTTTTGTTGAAATATGGCCGAGAAACTTTATCCCACCCACCACACAGCCCTGATCTCAGTTCTCCCTACTTTGATCTTTTCCCAAAGTTATAAAATTGGCTCCGTGGTATTAGCTATGAATCGCTATATGCACTGTCATTAGACATGACCCATGTAATACAACAGCTGAACAAAGATGGTGCACTACAGTATGGGACCAGGGTTGTCTACACACCTACCCACCCCCAAAAAAACCCAGGCGGATTTAAAAAAAACACACTTTAAAAACCCTAATAAAACCCGCTTTGCAGTAGGTTTTATTGTTTTTTTTTTTTTAACTGGAATGTACTTTGGAGTTTTAATGCAATTTTGAGATATTTTCTTCAAAGAGTTTGAAAAGCAACATTTTAAAATGGAAAAGCTTGGTGCTCAATTGGTTTTTAATTATGCCTTTTTTGCTTTTATTATTATATAGATGCTACTTGTTAATTTTTAATGTTTTTGCATTTGTTTAACTTGTTTGTTTCTTTTGATTTTTGATATACTGATAGCCATAACTGATTACTGATAAAAATTTGCAATAAATAAAATCGAGCTAAACTAGATGTGGGAATAAAAATTGTTTAAGTTTCACTGCATACAATTCTGAGAATTACTTATTTTTGTTGCCCTGAAATTTTGTACATGATTTGCAAACAAAAACATTAGAAAGATTTTGTTATTTGATAATGCAGTTACAAAAGCCACTTCATTTGGGATGCTTTACTAAAAGCTAATCGTCAGGCATTCAGGACACATTTGACTTCCTTGATATTTTAGATTCATCAGCACAAATACTTTATTGCTGCATAAAAAATAGAAAAATAAACATTTTCTTACAAATTATAATTCAATGTTCATGCAAATAGTTTTTGCAGATAATTCCGGAAAAAACAAAAAAGTTTATACATGATAATTTCTTCAAATATATTAATGAATTAAGAGGAAAATGCTTGTATGTGCATGTGTGTGTGTTTGCATAAACACTGGTCTAAAAGATGTAGTACATATGCTGAAATAGCTGAAAGAGGTTAGTAGAGTACTTGACATTCTCCAGGCTAAACAAACAAACATTTCTGAGGCAGTGGAACTATGGCAAGATCTTATGGAAAATGCAGATCTTGAACCATATACACCGGTGATTAAAAAAATAAAATAAAATAGAAATTTTAAAAAATGGATCAAGCACTTCAGCCTTGCCACTACTTGGCAAACTTAATGAATTCAAAATGTCCAGGAAAAGAGAATGAGCCCTGAGCAACAAAAAAATTACTGATAACTGGGTATTAGAAAAGAAATCTGAATTGATAATTAATGGGTTTTAAAATATATGACACAAAGTACTATCCAAAGTCTGTGTTTGTAAATGATGTGCAAAACTTCAGTGCTGCCAAAGGGTGGCAGCTGATGGAGCGACATGCAAGTGTGACCAAAGCTGGAACCCTGGAAGATTTCTGCTCTTATGTGTCAAGTCTATGTGGTTGTCCAGCCAGTTCATCTGCAGTAGAAAGGATATTTTCTACTTGCAGACTAGTCTGGTCAAAACTTCACAATCGCTTAGGTGTTGATAAAGCACAAAAACTTGTCAAGATCCACAAATATTTAAAAAACAAACAGTAAATTTGTCACAAAAATTATTGAAATTTGTAGTTTTACTCAAATTTAATTAAACATCTCAGTAATGTTTAATGAAGGTTTAGAGTTTGATCAAATACTAGTTTATAGATTGCAGTGAGTGGTGTGTAAAGTATCTTAGCCTTTGTGTAGATTTAAATAAAAAAATTCAAAAGACTACATAAAAAGGAGATTTTTGTTAACCAATAGGTAAGTTGCATGGATTTTTCATTAATAATATTTAATCATCATCATCATGAAACAAAGGTCTTCGCTCTTTCCACGTTTATAGGTGAGTCACGGAAAAATTCTCATTGGCCGCCACCGGGAATCGAACCCAGGGTCTTCCAGTTACGCGCCGGATATGCTTCCACTACACCACAGTGGCCTCGAATTCCTCCAGACTCACACACGCTAACTGCCAAGCCAATTTGGCAGGTTGCTTCTTGGAACCCCGCACAATGCTGCGGATTCACCAAAGATGGTAAGCAGCAACTGAACAAATAATTAGAAGGCGAATGAATAATTAATACAGAGATCGAAGACCTTTATTTGATGTTCCTGGTCCACGTCAAATGTCTGTACTAATTATTCATTCGCCTTCTAATTATTTCTTCAGTTGCTGCTTACCATCTTTGGTGAATCCCCAGCATTGTGCGGGGCTCCAAAAAGCAACCTGCCAAATTGGCTTGGCAGTTAGCTTGTGTGAGTCTGGAGGAATTCGAGGCCGCTGTGGTGTAGTGGAAGCATATCCGGCACATAACTGAAAGACCCTGGGTTCGATTCCCGGTGGCGGCCAATGAGAATTTTTCTGTGACTCACCTATAAACATGGAAAGAGCGAAGACCTTTGTTTGATGTTCATGGTCCACGTCAAATGTCTGTATTAATAATAATATTTAATCTTTGATATCTTAATGAAAGGGTATGAAAACCAAATAGACCCCCAAACCCCATAACCCCTCCCCCACCCCCCAGCAAAACCCCCAAAAAAACAATAAAACCCACCTGGGTTTGCTTTTTAAAAAACCCTGGGTTCTTTTTCAACCCTGTATGGGATGAGCAGTCAGTTTCACGATAACAGATTTCTTTTTGCGATTTACTGTGGGGTCATATTGATGGATCTAATAACATTTGATAAGGGCTATTGGTGGTTCCCCTTTTTGGTGTGTGTGTTTGTGGGGGGGGGGTATATTACAATTTCAATGTGCTGTGACTCTTTCTACATTAAATTTGCTCAGGATTAAAACTAGGAGATCATACCATCGGAGAAAATTATTCTGAAAGATTTATTTACCTAGAAATGCATTGTTTCCTGAGTGTGGTGAACTGATTGTCAGTCAGAATACTAATTTTAATAAAAAAATATTTAGGAGGGAGGGGGATTTTGTTTTGATAATTATTTTTTATGCTGTGTTGTAGGATCATTGGGAAACGAGTTCCTCTAATCATACTTTGAAAATGAGTATTCTTCAAGGTTCTGAAAGCTTACCAGGTTCACTTTCCCTCCCCCCACTTTAACCTTGCTTAGCAGTTACCACTTGTCTTGTATTCTTCAAAGTTCTTACCCAGGTCAACTCCCCCCCTTTCTATCCTTGCTTAGAAATTACCACTTTTCTGGTATTCTTCAAGGTTCTGAAAGCTTACCCAGGTCCACTCCTCCCCTTTCTATCCTTGCTTAGAAATTACCACTTGTCTGGTATTCTTCAAGGTTCTGAAAGCTTACCCAGGTCCACTCCCCCCCCTTTCTATCCTTGCTTAGAAATTACCACTTGTCTGGTATTCTTCAAGGTTCTGAAAGCTTACCCAGGTCCACTAACCCCCTTTTCTATCCTTGCTTAGAAATTACCACTTGTCTGGTATTCTTCAAGGTTCTGAAAGCTTACCCAGGTCCACCCCCCCCCCTTTTTCTATCCTTGCTTAGAAATTACCACTTGCCTGGTATTCTTCAAGGTTCTGAAAGCTTACCCAGGTCCACCCCCCTCCACTCTAACCTTCTTTACCACATCGGACATGGTCAAATTACAGAACTGAAGAAGCGAGGTGTTGCAGCCAGTTGTTTTACAACCAAAGGTACTTTAGAGTTTTTGTTGGGTTTTTTTTTCCCCTGAACAAAGGAAATGAAAATTTGGATTTATTGTGCGGTCATTGCTCCTTCTCAACAAAATAATATAAATGCTGGTGATGCATTGAAGATCTGTGTCATGCAGGCACAAGATATAGATCTTCAATGTCTGGGAATAGTATAGCTCGATGGCTCATTTGGAAGCAACAATAACAAAAAGTCGGGGGGTTTTTTGTTTTCTTTATATACTATGTATATCCACAATATTTTACAAATAGTGCTGCTGACAAAACTGGAATGGATTATAACTTTTTTAAGCCACTACTAAACTGTCTGCAAGTCTCCATGCAAATAATTGGTAGAATAAGTTTGATATATTGCACATTATGATTTCAATGCAATTGCTATGCATTAAGCAAATGCAACAGCTCTATACAAGGAAAATAAAAATAGCTTTTTATATAGGTATAATGTAATAGGTAATGTAAACCATGTTTTTTGGTGAAATGCTGACTTCCATGCTGAAGGTCTAAAGGCCGCCCCGGTGGCGCAGTGGTCTAAGCGATGGCCTCTGATCATTCGTCGGAACGGGGTCCGGGTTCGAATCCTGGTGAGGCATGGATGTTGTGTTTGTCTTACGGCACTGGCTCTCTCCCTTCCCTGGAACCAGTGACCCTAAATTAGAGACGGGCGACTGTTTAGAGCCCATTGAGTTGCTCATGATGGTCGTTAAACCTCCAATCAAAAAAAAAAAAAAAAAAAAAAGATCTAAAGATAATCAAGATAATCTGTAATTGTACTGATAGATTTGTGGTGAATTACATTTTACATATACTGTACTGTGATTATGAAAACTTGGAGCTGTACACACCACAGAATTTCATAGCGACACTAAATTTAATTGATATTTTTTGGAAGATCTATATGTATTTATAAATGGAACTACATTTTTCTGGTTTATTTGTTGCCATACTACTTCCCACACATACAAATTGGGGAGAGGGCAGTAATTGAAACTTCACAGCACTTTTCATTCCCTTTTGTTCCAGACAAATAAGAAGATCAATGTTCTTTCACAGATAAACAGTCAAGAGACTACTGGACATAAAAGGGATACTTTAATGGTTTTAAAGTATCTATGTAGCAAATGTCAACTCTGAATACAATGTTATGGCATTACATCCAGTTATCTATATATTAATAATTCTATAAGGTTTTTTACTGTGAGTCCTATTTTGAGAGAACAGCTGAACGTAAAGATATGGTTAAGGTATCAAAATAAAGTCTTACCATGTAGATGTGCCAGTCGAAGAGAAAAATTAGATTAGGGCAATGGTTCGGGCATTGTGGGGCAGCAAAGTTCCCATGTAAAGTCTATGGGAGAAGTGTGTTGTTGACATTTGATCGCCTGAGGTGGACTCCCGTGCTGCTGAAGGCGGAAGCATGGAGGGACTGAGATAGTCCAAAGTCTCTTTTCTGAGTGAACCGTTGCGCAAAGCAACGCTAGCAGGCATTCATATCAAAGTTCTTCTCATTGGAACAATGAACACTCTTGAAGACCTGATTGCATTATGCTGTTGGACTGTGTGATGTAGATATACAATTTAATATTCATTCGATCCAGTTTATTCACGTAGGTAAGACGTTTCCCATTATGTAAAGATGTAAATAAACATTCCGTTGACCATTGTCAGTGAAAATATTACGGACAGGCGACTGCTTATAGCCCATTGAGTTGCTCACAGTTGTCGTTAAACCTTCAGTCAGTAAAAAAAAAAAAAAAATCACAAACCTGGACTATTGTCTTTACTGAAGTGATCGAATGAATTTGTCACTTTTCAAAAAAAAAAAAAAACCTAACCGTCAAATCCGACTGGTTTCATCTTGTTTTATCCAGGCCTAAGAAAGAGTGGCAGGCAAGTCCTGTTCCCCTCAACCAGTGTTGTCAGGAATTTCAGAAAATCCTACAACCTAGGGGCATATTTAGACAGCTCCCCCTCTCCCCCAAAGTTAAAGAAGAGACATTCAAGTGGTATAAAAATAATAGTAATAGAAAAGCAGCCCTAAATTTTACAAAAATTTTCAGTACATATCATTAGTATCTACTGTAGCTAAACTTTCATCAAATGTGATGCATTACAATATGGTGACCACTGTTGCTTGAATACCAATTAGCATTACTCTGGTCAGATGTAATACAATTCTTACATAGCCAGTTTTTTCTCACCCAGGCTCAGTTTTTATACTTAAAAAAGTTAATAGGCTACACACATACAACAACTAAGGTAGCGATTTATATTCTCAATCAAACACAGAATGGAATTTATTTAAAGAAAATTGTGGGTACTACATGGAATGTCCTCAAGAACCTGGCCTAAAACTTAACAGACACATATCACATATATGAGAAACAACACTTGATACCATGGTAACGATAATCGCATAAATCTTCCTCCCTGAGAAATTTCAAGTGGAGTTGAATTTTCAAGTGCAGCGGAACTGTACGTTCATTCACTTATATTTCAGATCTGAAGCTGATTTGCAAAATGTAAAAGAAATAAAAAATCCCAGAATCAGAAATGTTATTTTAGAATGTAGATAGAACCAAGAAAAAGTATCACTGTTATTCCTCTTTCTCCCTACCCCAAGACAAACAAACAAACTCTGTGTCCTTCATAGACTGGGATAGTTGGTAGCTGGCTGTACTTGAATCCAGTAGTTGGCACTAGGTATCGTATGAAGTTAACCATTCTGTCATTACCATTGAAATTTAAGGAAAAGGGGTGTTTCCTTCTTGAACGGTTTTAATCCATGTATTTCCCATAAAAAAATTTTTCTTGAAAACATGTAAAGACCATCACAAACATGCACAGTAAATTACTTCAGGGCACACATGAATCTGTTGTCAATAAATCAACATAAACTTTTATTCAACAGTTAATTAAACTAAAATTGCATGTTAGCATCATACTAGGAGATAATTCATTGTGTAACTGGATGAAAACATTCCAACTTATGTGCTGCAGTTCTTTTGTTGATCAGATTTGATTACATATTATCCACACTAAAGAGTCCTTTGCAATGGCAGTCTCCTTACATGTGCATTGTTGCAGGGTTACCTAATGCATCAAGTTACTTAAGGAATCAAACTCATCTTTTCTATAGATTTGACACATTTCCTGCATAATTTATCTATTACAGCTTCAATATGTGATGTTGAAATTCTTTTCTTTTTAGTTATTTTGTTCTGAGAAGGCTTTGGGGGTGATATTGCTTCTGCAACTTCTTCAGAGGCCTCTGACACAAAAGCACTAGCACAAACTTGAAAAGGCACATAAACTTCATCATTGTATATGTTATTTAATAGCTAAATATGGTAAAATAAATGTGAAATGATACAATCATAATGATTAAATGAAAATGCCATAACTTCATTTCAGCCAAGTGGTTAAATTAAAGAAAGTAATCAAAACTGAAATGAGACAAAAGTGCACGAATTTGCTTATTTAGGAATAAAAATGGTAAACTGCTGTATGGCACATTTTATGAACAGGGTCTGTTAATGAGACATGAAGTTCTGATAATTTAATACACAAAATTCTTTGTTGCAATGCACAATTTGTGCATGCCTCTTCCTCCCATAACACACTATCTTATTTTTGTAATGAAAACCAGTATTAACATGTGAAATACTAATAGCTCTAAAATAATAATCACATTGTAACAGATTATGAGAAGTTCAATAATATTAAAAGAAACTGAAGGAAATGAATTCCCTTCACCCTTAGAATATTTTGTGTTATTCAGCTCTATTGTTTGTAATTGGCTGCTAAGTATGACATTCACATATGCTAAAACAAAGGCATAGGTGTCAACTGAAGCATAATGAATGATATAGTGTCTTTGACATTTCAAAAATTACAAGTCCATATGAAGTCTCTGAAGTTTTCAATTTCTTCTCTATAAGCCACTGGAGTTATACAACATTTTCACCTTTGTATGTAATACATCAAGCAATTACACAATAAATATTCAGAACATTTTTCTTTTCAGAAATACTGCAAAATTTATTCATTGTTAAATACATATATCAGACAATATTTCATTTTGGCAGAATTTTAAAAGCAGAAACTGCATATGAAGGTGACATATGTTTTTCTAGTCAGATGAGTTTTGCTGACACATGTTTCACTAGCTTCTCTGAAAATTTCCAAATCTTTTTCTTCCCTAGTAAAGAAATATTTGAAACACCCAATCTTTAAATGAAAATTAAGAAACAAAAAGCCGCCTGCACATTTTTCTGAGCAGAATATTCTTCCCTATGAAATTTGTTGTAATATTTGGCATAAAATGCCTAAATGTGCTTGCCTGGTGGGATCTTGATAAAATAATAGTGTAGGTTCGGTTGACCTGTGTTACCTTGAATAGTTCTGGAAGTATTTTGAACTCCAAAATTGTTACTGTATTGCAAAATTAGAAAGACTTAGCCTATGTCAGAAATTCTGCATGAGTAATGGATTCAAATATTTACTTTTGGTTCTACAGATAACTATTCAGGAAAGAAACTATTAATAACTATTCACGAAAGAATGTAGAAAAACATTCTAATGAAGGAGTATAAGAAGTACTAGCTATTGACTATCACAGAATGGAATGCACTGTGTGCTGTACCACAAATCACAATGGAAAATTTCATTGTGCCACCTTGGAGAATCATTATTTACTTGGTAAGCAACAAACTGTTCCATGTAAGTAAAAATATACATTTTTTGTATTAATATCATAACCAGTAGTATATATAGGCAGACAAAAAAAAACTTAAAATACATCTATACTTGCTGGGCATTTATTCGCTTGTATTAGTCCTTAATGCATACATTCCAAATAAATTTCATAAGTTCAGAAAGTGTGATAACCACAATATTGTTGAATTACCGCAATTCTCTTTAAGTATGAGAAAATACCAACAGTGGTGAGTTGCTGTCATATTAACAAAAGTT
Organism: Macrothele yani; assembly: GCA_039090855.1. Taxonomy (NCBI): domain Eukaryota; kingdom Metazoa; phylum Arthropoda; class Arachnida; order Araneae; family Macrothelidae; genus Macrothele; species Macrothele yani. The sequence goes on from CM077009.1 coordinate 151,615,755, forward strand.
CATGCCATTAATGAATAAAGAGTTTGTCTTGGTGGGCAGCAAATTATCTCTTGCCCATAATAAGATCAAATGGTTGGAATTATATAATGAAGTTTCTTAATTTCCTTTTATGCACTGCCCACCAATGAGGAAAAAAGATCACATTTTGACTTAGCTCAATATTCTATAATCTCATCATGCCAACCTTGCACTCCTTGTGATTAGACTGAAGCAGCATGCATATGATGTCAATATTAAATCTGTTAGGCCTAATGCAGTTCAAAATATTTTAGGAAGAATCAGTGAAAACTGGAGATCAGGCACTGGGGGTGGGGGGCAACTATTATAAGGTTTACTGCCTGTAGAAGTGAATTTGGGAAGTTATTCACATTATATCAGCAGAAACCCTAGAAAACCAAAGACTGAATAGTCAGCCAACAGGGTTTCAAACCCTCAGAGGAAAGTCAACAACCCACACTCACGCGTGGTGATACTAATTTGCAATTGTACCAAAATGGTGGTTATATACATTAACAAATTATTAGAGACCACCCAGATGTAGCAATATGTAAATGGCGTATCATTAACATTACAAAACTTTTAGGAAGTTTTTTTATTATTATTAACGACCGCTGTGAGCAACTCAGTGGCATTTGCTCATCCCTAATTTAGGGTCACTGGTTGCAGGGATTACGGGAGAGCCAGCACCGTAAGACAAATGCAACATCTATGCCTCATTGGTATTCGAACTCTGACCCATCTCGGACGAATGATCAGAAGCCATCGCTTAGACCACAGCACCACCAGGGAGGCATTGGGAAGTATTTACTACCAAATAAAATGCATGCACATGGCAGATTCAATTCTCTTGTCTTTGACATACTCACATTATGAAGACATATGAGAATTATCTGCTTCATGGTTGACATATGCTCATAATTCACAGCAGTTTACAAAATGATTTGTTTGAGTTGTGTTCCATACCGTTGATATTTATATTTTCTTTTTACTTCAAACCTAAGCATTTGCCACTAATACCATTACTTATGTCACGTACCTATTATGAGCAATTAGATCCTTTCTGGGTAGTTTGATTTCACGATGCATTATGCATATAGAACAAATTGCAGCCTTTATATATACAGTTGACTTGCAATAACTCAAACTTGGATAGTTCGAGAAAAGTAAAATTTCCTGCACCTGTTCTATTCACATAATGTTTTTCTGATAACTCGAATTTTTCCCATGCTCCCTTTGGATTCGACCGTATGTATTGCACATATGAACAAATAATTCTGATTGAAAAAAAGTAACAATATAACATTTCCACATACCAGAAGAGAATGCGTGTTAGAAATTCTTTAGAAAGAATGTATCGTGCAGAATCACTTTTTTCTTTACATGGTCTCCTGAGAATGCTTGAAAATTAAGCAAGGCTGCTGTGGCTTTACTTTTTGTACACCATTAGCAGAATGCTGGAACATGTTCTTCCAAAACATTAAGATTTCTGATACTGCAACCACCCAATTCACATGCTTTTAGAAAGAACAATTAAAACCTGTTTAAGGGGGAAATTACCAGCAACAGCTATTTTCTACTACAAATCGCATTTATATTTCTGTTGAAGTACAAACAGAAATATAAATGCGATTGTAAAATGAATCACATTTCTTCAATTCAGATATGTTATAGGTCTGCTATCACTTAGCTGCCTTCTAAAATTCAAAACAAAATGGTTGTTAATTAATACTTTTTCTAATGGATTAATACTTATTCAATGGGTAAAATAGAAATATTTTTATGTCAAATTAATCTACTGCCTTGATTAATCAAGTGTAAAATAAATGAAAGCACGGGCATCTCTGACTTGAACCATTAATTTTCTGGCATTCTTGCAATCTTCTGACCACGTCTATCATACCTAATGTTTGAGTGCCTTGCAATGATAATGATGACAGCTAAAAAAATAACAACCTACTGATAATTTTGTTGTTTTGGGGTCTAACAACTCCCAAGTACCTATGAGTTTATATGCAGTCGTCTACCCCTGATTTAGGACAACTGGTTGCAGGGAAGGGAAAGAGCCAAATTCACAAGACAAACGCGTCACCCATACCTAGAACCACGGGTTTTGCTCAGACAATTAATAAAAAAACATTTCAGAATGCTGAACCACCAGAGCAGCACTGTTAATTCATTTGGATTAATTCATCGTTTTTCACATAGTTTTCAACAGTTTTATCCAGTGGTCGAAGTGACACTGGGCTACTGCTGGTATGATGTTGACCATAGATCCACATAGTTTAAATAGGAGGCTTCAAAAGAAATGCATACCATTCCACTTTTTTTTCTGTATTAAAAAATTAATGTATATAATAAAAAATTAACGTAATAATTAAAAAAAGTTCATTCAAGGGTTTTTGGCTTCTTTCAGTCCCATCTGCTAATCATTTATCGCCGCCCAGGTGGCGCAGTTGTCTAAGCGATGACCTCTGATCATTCGTCCGAAAGGGGTCCGGGTTCGAATCCCGGTGAGGCATGGATGCTGTATTTGTGTTAAGGCACTGGCTCTCTCCCTTCCCTGAAACCAGTGACCCTAAATTAGGGACGGGCGACTGCTTATAGCCCATTGAGTTGCTCACGGTGGTCGTTAAACCTCCAATAAAAAAAATCATTTATCAATTTTATTCGTTAAAAATGTCATTTCCCGATTTTTGCGTTAAAATTTGTGCTTTCATCCTAATTTCTTTACGTAGTTTGTGACATGTTTATAATTTATTACATACCGGAATGGTAAATAATGTTTTTTTAACTGCCTGTATGCTCACTTCCATTTTTGTTAACTACTGATATGGCCCACTTCGAACACTGGTTTTATCTCATGATATTGTAGCACTTATTTTCTGAAAAAAACAAATTGTAATACAGTCTTCTATGAAAGAGACGTGTTTTATCTACAAAGGTGTAATTCAAATTCATCAAAATAATTTTGAAAGCTTTCAAGTTAAAACCCTAAAAAAAACTATAAATACTTTTATCATAATGAGCGATATGAATTTAAGATGACCTTAATGTCTGAAAGTTTGATTAGTTTGGAATGGCTAAAATAATTTTTTTTAGGTTTTTTTGCCAGTTTTTTTACAAGCCAATATTGGAGTCAATAACTACGAAAAAATTTCTACGTTACTGATATGTATCTTGTCTTTTGCAAGTTCCATTTTCAAGGAACAAAAGTCTGGAAACAATAAAACCAAGGCTGAACTCGATCCAGCAGCCCCGGTGGCGCAGTGGTCTAAGCGATGGCCTCTGATCATTCGTCCGAACGGGGTCCGGGTTCGAATCCCGGTGAGGCATGGATGTTATGTTTGTCTTACGGCACTGGCTCTCTCCCTTTCCTGGAACCAGTGACCCTAAATTAGGGACGGGCGACTGCTTATAGCCCATTGAGTTGCTCACGGTGGTCGTTAAACCTCCAACCAAAAAAAAAAAAAAAAAACTCGATCCTATCAGGCTGTAACATTAAGCAAAAACAGCGAGGGCAGAAAAGATGAGTTGGGACGCAGCGCCATCTATAGACGTTGTTCGCATTAACAAACTGATTCCGTGTCATTATTTACATTTGAGATTTTATTTATATTCACTTTCACATTAACAGATGGATATTTGTATTCTGAATTCGTAGTACTTGGGCAAGAGAATTTTTCTGTAGGAACTGGTGTAATTCATGTGTAAATCTCATTCCTCCTTCATTCTTCAACGATCTAGGGCCGAGATTTTGGTAAATGTGTAGATTAGCGTCTTAAATTATTTCGTCGGGAAAATGTTAGTACCTGGAAAAAGCGCGACGTACAGATTTTAGAGTATGGAAATTAATGGCAAATGGTTTAAATGTCTTTTAAAGATTTTTATCGTAACATTTACCTGCAAGTTCGATGCGATGCTGTGAAGAGACTGTGTCGTAGGCCTAACGTATCGAACGTACAGGTAAGTGTTATTATAAAATCTTTAAAAGACATTTGAAACAGAAAATTTCTGCACCATTTGCCATTAATTTTCATAATCTAAAATCTGTACGTCGCACTTTTCCGAAGTACTAATATTTTCCCGACGAAATAATTTAAAACTCAAATCTATACATTTACCTACTATTTTACTTAATATGAGTTTATATAGCTGAGGTTTTTTTCTAAAATTGAATTAGGTACGTAATAATCAGAAGGAAAATGCTTACCACAAACAACAGTTGAAGGTAAATTGTCATTTAGAGTAAAATCCTGACGAGATATTTCTTTCAGCAACAGTTGCTTTAGGTTCTGATTTGAAGGAAACTCATGGAATGAAAATCCCACGTTTTTCCTCTTAGAAGATGTGCACATCGGCACACAGCAGTAAACCATTTTAAAAATGGGTTGGATTTTGTTGTGAAAACACCAGTTTGGTTTTAAAACTAGAAGGTTTTTTTAAAAGAAACAAGAAAAAACGACGAACATACACAATCCCGCAATTCAAACAACGCAGATACTGAGGTGTTTATACATTGGGACGCAGTGCCATCTAACGGCTGAAATCGTCCCTAACGCCCACTGGCCAATCACCAAAAGTCTATTGTCTTCAACGGTAATGTTACAGCCTGATAGGATCCAGTTCAGCCTTGATAAAACAAATTACCAGATTTGTGACACTTCGTCGCGTGGTCGTAACAGACTAGAAAGAACGATCAGGAAATTCAGACCCTACAATAAAGCTTCATTTTAATTCATCAGAGCTAGTTTTAGTTCTTGACTTTTGCATCTTCTGTAGCTCTTGGCTGAATGATTTCCTAATACACTTTATCTCATTTTTAAATCTTCAAGCATAAAATCCCGAAAACCTAACTTTTCTAGAAACTTTTTTAGTGCAATGTGACGCGGCTACCTACTCCTGTTCACTTCGCCTTTAATACTCCATAAGCATTCATATTCCTTCTATACCTCAAGAAATTTCAAAGTTTTCAAATGACTTCATCCGGCAATTATGAGAAAACAAAGATAGTCGATTAATATTGAAAAGTTACCGAAACAAAAAAGAAGCTATCGATCAAAGTTATAATGAAAATTAGTGTGATTAATACAAGGAGGTTACAAGAAGAAGAGGTGAAGGGACCCGTTTTGAGTGAAGCCAAAACAGATCAGCTATTTCTGTCGTCTCTCTGAGGTGGTGGGAGTCTGCGCTGCGAGAGTTCGGAAACGTGACGTCACTTCCTGTGGCTTAAGCAGTTTTGCTTAGCGCATGCAAACCAAGGATGGAAAGAAGGAATATTTTGGACTTCTTATTTCTTAACATTAAGCTTTTGGTTATATTTTAAACATGGTTACTTGCACATGGGCAGTAAGTAACCATGCGCACTATGCACTTCCACTCAAAAAATCATTATGTTGTTCAATTTTTTAAGCCACAGGATTAAAAAATTGAACAACATAATTTTTTAAGCCGCAGTGATCGTTCGTCCGAACGGGGTCCGGGTTCGAATCCCGGTGAGGCATGGATGTTGTGTTTGTCTTACGGCACTGGTTCTTTCCCTTCCCTGGAACCAGTGACCCTAAATTAGGGACGGGCGACTGCTTATAGCCCATTGAGTTGCTCACGGTGGTCGTTAAACCTCCAACCAAAAAAAAAAAAAAAAAAAAAAATTTTTAAAGAAATGCCAACACACATTTTCTTGTTTTTTCTGGAAAATGTTTATTATGAGAATGAATATTTCAGTCTCAATTTTTTTTCATGCCTTTATGGGTAAAGTAAGTGTCCGAAAACCCCGTTCAAAATCGGGATTTCCCCATAGATATATACAGGAGATTCTTAGGTTGGGCGCATTGGCGTAGTCAGCTGACAAAAAGTGGCGTCACGCCAGAAGCACAGGGAGAGGGGCTGTTGCCACCTCCTCTTCTAACCTCCTTGGATTAATAGCGCAAAACAATCGACCAAATAAACAAAAAGCTACGGATTAAGGCTATAATAAAAAAATATAGTACGATTAATAGCGCAAAACACACACAAACAAACAAACATAAAGCTAACGGATTAAGGCTATAATAAAAAAATAGCATGATTAATAGTGCAAAACACTCAAAGAAACAAAAACACGCTACCGATCAAGGCTATAATAATAATTAGTGACACTAATAGCCCAAACCACTCCAACAAAAAAACAACCGATTAAGGCTAATGGGCACAGATTCCGTTCGTATTGCAGACAGTTTTCGGTCATAACTAAGCAGACGACGGTCATTTCTGTCTCCCAACTTGCTTCAAAATTTGGAAGCGATCCAAACTACTTGATTTGAAAGAACTTTTTTTGATTGGAGGTTTGACGACCACCGTGAGCAACTCAATGGGCTAAAAGCAGTCTCCCGTCTCTAATTTAGGCCCACTGGGTCCAGGGAAGGGAGAGAGTCACTGCCGTAAGCCAAACACAACTTCCATGACTCACGATATTCGGACCTGGACCCCTTTCGGATGAATGATCAGAGGCCATTGCTGTGTTTGTGCCACGACAACTTGATCAAGTCGCTTGAAAGGAGCTTTGCCACGGTCAAGTTCGAAGGAAAGTAGCCTTCAAGTGCTACTTGTTCACGTCAACTTTCCCAGTGTAAACCGGGCTTAACCTCCTTGATTAGACTCTCCTGCCCTTTCTCGTTCCTTGTTTTGCGGCACTGGCTCTCTTCTTTTCCTGGAACCAGTGACCTAAGATTAGGGACGACAGGCGACTTCTTATAGCCTTTGGTGATTGATTGTAGAGGGTCACCAATTACATATCCTCTGGAAGCTACACAAGCATAACTCGATTAACACTGACGTTAGGGCGTCCATTTAGCGCCGTCCCGGTGGCTTCTGATCATTCGTCAGAAAGGTGTCCGGGTTCAAATCTCTGTGAAGCATTGAAACACATACGAATATATGATCACTAAATGAAGAATCTGTTCGTCACGATATTTAAAAATCTTGAAATTCCTAACTGTGATTGTCCACAATAGAAAAATTGCAGTATAAAAAGAAAATTTTCAGTGTAAAAGTTCTGTATTTTTTTCTTTTCATTTATTTAAATTCAAAATTCATGTATGTGAAAGGATTTTTGGTACAACTCCAACATAATTTTGGTAGTAGCAGTTCTCTCTCTCAAATATTTGTTGGAATTTCAGCCCACTTCGTTGAAAATTTAAGAACTGGAAGCTCAAAGTTATGTTAAGCAAGATTATTTTACGATCTGTTATACATGGAAAGACTATATGAGCAATTAAAAGAAATTAATGTTCTTACTTCAGCGTTCTTAAGCGAAAACTATAAACAAACATAGTGTCTAAAATTAAAAGCTTCTCCAGCGCGCAATAACATACATAACTATCTAAACTAAGGATTTAAACCTGGTTATTCGCTTTTTCTACGTCGATTAAGTGAATTTGCCACGATATTTAAATATCTTGAAATTTCTAACTGTGATTGTTTACAACAGAAAAATTACAGTACAATTTTCTAATTTTCTGCAGTAAAATTTTTCCACAATATTGACCCACTTCAATTTAAAGATGACGGGAGTACTTTTTTTAACCACCCTACCCAGTACTATGAGGATGTAGCACGTGATGTCATCGAGAAGTTTCAGTGAAGTGGCAACAGTTCCTGAAGGACAAGCATTGCTGGCTGTCCTGCTGTTAGTGTGTAAAGTGCAATCATTAGCAGCCGCCCCGGTGGCGCAGTGGTCTAAGCGATGGCCTCTGATCATTCGTCCGAACGTGGTCCGGGTTCGAATCTCCCGGTGAAGCATGGATGTTGTGTATGTCTTACGGCACTGGCTCTCTCCCTTCCCTGGAACCAGTGACCCTAAATTAGAGGCGGGCGACTGTTTATAACCCATTGAGTTGCTCACGGTGGTCGTTAAAATTCCAATAAAAAAAATCATTAGCGGTCGGTGTTTATAAACATTTGAAGTCGAAATGCTTAGATTCTGTGGCATTATGAATTGCGGTAATAGAGGAAATCGAGACCGTAAGTCTCTTTCAGGCTACTAGCTGCTGTCTCCAAAGGCAGTACCGAAAAAATCGCCTATATGCCAAACGAAGGGAGATTGCTTCCCAGAGCTTAGAAAACACTTTTTGTTGAAGTGTTAAACTCTCAAAAAGGCATAGAACTCTTCAAGGGTGAGTTTTATCCAAAATCAGATATTCCTGGAAAGAAAGAAAACCTATCTTTTTTTACTGAGGTCTCCGCACCTGGGACGGAAGAGAGACTTACTTATTAAGGCAGCGTACCTATTTTCTCCATAAATTACTGATTACTCACGAATTTCTGATCGTACTGAATTACCCTGTAAAAGAATACCGACGACGAGAAATTGTTATATGCTTCAAAACTTTTATATCCCTCGAACTGTTCTGCGGTAAAGGCACTTCGACCAAAGATGAAGTAATCGGAAATATTTACTATTTGCATTTTCGGAAATCTTTTCGCGTCACCTTCGAAGTTACTTGCATTCAGCACATAAGGATCTTTTCCTTCAATCTCTATTTTTTTTTCTAAATACCGCATTTTATACTCGGAAGTTAAAGTTTCAAATTAAGACGCCATCATTTCAACGGGGCTGGTTGTCCTCCACTTACGTTACTGAGGCTCGTTGCCATTATGAGAGTCACGTGTCTGCTACATCCTCCTGCTTGCCACTGTTTCCAGAGCAACTACTTTTGTCTTGTTTCATAAATTAAAAAAGTTATTTTCAGTTGTGATACAATAGTAATGCAGAACTACAACTGAACGGGCCCATTTAGAAACATTTTCCCGGGCCCTTTTTCGACCGCCAGTCCTCCCCTACATGCTTCTCTCGAGAGCGCGCGAGAGAGCTTCCTGGTGGCGCAGTGGTCTAAGCGATGGCTTCTGATCATTTGTACGAGATGGGTCCTGGTCGAATCACGATGAGGTATGTATAGGGTGACCATATTTCCTTGAGACAAAAATGAGACAAAAAAAAAAAAAAAGGTTTAATACTTAAACATATTGAGCTTACCATTATTCTTCAGTTAACAGTGACAGAACCCATACAAAAATTTAGGTACACTTAACGGGGGACTGTATTTCACCACGATCGTACCATGAATATTTCTCCGATGAAGTATTCTTACGCAACAAACTTCGGTCTTTCTACACCTTATCATAAAACTTCTCACACTCCATAAAATATTCTCTCAACAGGGGCTGTGCTTCTTGGAAGACAAAGAATAAACTCTACAATATTACAAAAGCCCTGAAAGTCTAGGCGTTTTTCACTCATATCTTCCTTTTTTTTTTTTTTTTGCCCATCTATCAGATACAGGAATGTTTTCTAGGCGTTTTTGCTCATTTCAGAAAAATTCTCATTCAAAACGGTAAGTACGGTCAGCCTGAAGAAGGTTAGAATAATACTTCTGGAGATGCTCTGAGTCTCGTAACAGTGAAGGCGCAAACTGTGGGAATTTGACATTGTTTACACGATACCTATGTAATTTGAACTGTGTGTATTTCGGAATTGTGTGGCTTTTGGTTTCAGAAACCGTGGTAAAATCAAACAGGAATGAAGTATACTTCTTATACAATTACAAGTTAAGTTTTCAATTTAAGCGTTATGTTTTTTTTTAGAATTCGCACTAACGTTCGTGTATTTCAATTTAAAATAAAAATGGGAAGGAGCTTGAAAATAATTAAGAATTTTATAAATTCAGCATTTTCTCACACATTTGCAGCGAGTTACGATTCCAAATTGGAAACATTTGCGACGAAAGAAGGCGATTCGGCGAACACAAAATGCATTGCAATAGCCTTGAAAACCATCAGCTGTCCCACACTTTGACGACCGTCTCTTGCTGTTATAGGCTTCACGCAAAGTGGTACTGCTCCATTAACTAGGGCATCTCCAGATATCTTATTCTAACCTTCTTGGTAACGGCGCTGGCTATCTCCCTTCCCTGGAACCAATGGCCCATCTAAAGAACTTGAGTGGCCTTAGATTAAGGACGGAAGACTGCTTATAGCCCACTGAGTTGCTCACGCTGTTCGATAAACCTCCAATGGAAAAAAAAGAGCTTCCACATCAATTACACATCCACTCACAGCTTGGGTGTGAAGTTGGCTCTCCTGTTTCTAGTCGGTGGGCCCCGTAGGATACCGTGCGTTTTGGGTGTGTCGTCCTTGGCGAAAGCGTTCTTGTTTCGTTGCATTTCTGAGACAACTGCTTGCTGTTTCCTATTTTATTTTCGTTTCTTTGCCTGCTAAGGTTTTGCGTGCGGTTGGTTTTTCCCATATCCAAGGTAGGATATTTTACTTTGCATGCTCTTGTTGGTTGTGGTCAGTTGATTCGGGATGGGCCCCAGCTATCGCCGGTTGGTCCGGTGGGGATGGGGGACTCTGATTCCTCTACTCCGGCTAAAAGGATGCGTTCTTGACCGGGTGATGAGCTTCTTCAGCTGGGCGGTTTGCTCGTACCAGTTGATGATTTTGTTTGTTCGATTCAATTGTCTCCTCAGAAATTGCTGCGTAGGGCATTTTCGAATGGAGTGACTCGTGGAAAAATACTTCTTTCCGCGACTTCTGGGAAGCTACACAGAGTCCGTCCCATGTTGTTGAAGAGGTTCTTCGTGGACAATATTTCAATGCATGACTCGATTTCAGAAGTTCAGTTTTTACGTTCGGGTGACTTATTGGTGCGCTCCTCTAATCTCATTTGCTTGCTGGAAATTTGTCATCTTTCTCATTTTCTTCAGGTCCCTGTCAAAACTCAGGTCCTCACTAAGCTTATGACACCGAAGTTTTTAGTTCGAGATGTGGACATTGAAGCCCCTGTAGATGAGATTGCTACGCAATTGTTGGACCGTGGTGTGAACTGTCTTCGTGTTGTTCGGTTACGACGTTCAGTAAATTCCTCGAGGGTCCCTACTTCTTCGGTCCTAGTGGAGGAACTGGGCTTTACTAACCGTGACCCTATCTATCTGTGGTATTCGAGATGTGCGGTCAGACCCTTCTTGGATTCGCCTAGGCAGTGTAAAAATTGTGAGCGTTATGGACATCTGCTGTCAACCTGTCGTAGTGCCGCTCGCTGTTCTCGTTGTGGTGAAGGACATGACTCATCGGTATGATCGGCGTCGAGCTTCAAGTGTGTCTTGTGCGAGGGCTCTCATCCTGCTTCTGTCACGAACTGCCCAATTTACTTTCAAGAAAAGAGGATACTAGATATTATGGCTACGAAGCATCTAAGTTATCCAGAAGCTCGGGACTCTGTGCGTCAAGTCCACCAGGCCTCATATGCGGCGGCGGCACAGGCTCACCATCCATGTGCTTGCTCCTCTGCCTCCCCCAGCTTCTGGACATCATCTTCAAACTCACCAGTAGACTGGACTCATTGACGAATCTTCTTTCACCCCCTTCTTTCTACCTCAACCGCTGCACAGGTGCCACAAGCTGAAGTTTTGCAAAATCCTCCCACTCAGTTGCAGCGAGCCCAGCTTCTTCAGTGCCTGATGAGCAACCTCCTGACACTCGCCAGCGCGCCGATGAATTACTGTTATGAGAAGAATCTGTGGTTCCGTACGTGGTGTCGGCTGCGGAATCCGTCAAACTTTCTCACTCCAGAACCTTCTTGTGTCCTCCGTGCGCCATGCCCTTCTCTTCTCGTCCAGCCTTGCTGTCACACCTGAAAGCTCATCGTGACGACGGTACGTTTTTTTTTTGTGGTCTCTCTTCCATGCGGTTCAAGACGGCATCAGGCCTAGCAGAACACTTCTCTGTTCATGAATAGTTGGTCGCTGGTCCAATGGAATGCGCAGTCCCTTCGCTCGAAAAGGCTTTATTTCACCGACTGTTCTATTTTTGCTACAGCCACGATCTTAACTATCCAATAATCCTAGCTATCTCCTGGTATCTCTTTTTCCCTCCTAGACCGAACTATGTATCGCAATGATCGGGGGAAGGGTCGGGGGTGGCCTCCTTACTGCAATCAGATCGGATATCTCTTCCAGATGGGTGGACCTCTTTAGCTCGGATTCGAACTAACAGCTCCTTGCTACGGATATCTTCTCTGGCGAAACCACGCTCAGGGTTATTAATCTATACATTCCCTCTCTTTCCCTCTCGGTGCTCTTGCTTGGACGGATCGAACAACTGCTCACTGATTGTTGTATGGTGGTTGGGGATTTCAATATTCATCACCCCAGCTGGGGTTCTGTTTCTCCGTGCCGGGGAGGTAATGAGTTCGTGGACTGGCTTTGCTCACAAGATCTTTGTCTCCTAAACTCGAGGGCCTCTACCTTTTGCAGGGGGTCAAGTTCGGTTTTGGACCTCACCATGTGCTCTCCTCTGCTGGTTCCTTACTGCTCCTGGTCAGTGGATATTGATCTCTACGGTAGAACCCATCATCCTGCCATTACAACATTGGCGGAAAGGATGTTTGGCTCCCCTCCCCCTTCTTCATCGGGTCTGCAGCCAGTTGCGTGGTCAGTGGCTTGGCCTTCCATCCAGAAGATTATCCGAGATGAAAATTCCACTCCTGACGATGCCGCTCTCATCCTGGACCGGATTTCCCAGAATCTCCATGCTTCTCGTCAGCCCAGCGCTCAGCGTCGACGTTGGTCTTCTTGGTGGGACTTTGAATGTGCTCAGTGGCTTCGCAAAAAACGTCGCCTCCTTCGCTGTGCAAAGTCGTCCGGCTGCCTCTTCGCTTGGACTTTATATCGGCAGGAAGAACGGAATCTTCGCTACCTCCTCACAGTTAAGAGACGTGCCTACTGGAAGGCACAATGCAACGACACCTCGAGGACAGGATTCGTTTTCTCTCTCCTGCGCCGCCTGAAATCTCATGTTGGATCGAGCCCAGATCACCTGCTTCTTCGGATTGACGATTCCCTAGTTGCTGATCCGGTGGAGCAGGCTTTGCCGTTAGGTGATCTCTTTTCCACAGCCTCCTGCTGTCCGGTATACTCCTTTTCTATTGACCATGATGACTCTTCCCTAGCGATGGATGCGTTAATTACAGCCGGTGAAGTTTGCCAGGGCTATTAATGGATCGCCCCGACGTTGTGCATCCGGTCCTGATGGGTGTACTTACGACTGGTGAGACTATATGGAGGTGGAATTCGTCATGGCTGGTTGCCCTCCTTAACCTCTTTTGGTCTGCCGGCGTTCACCCTTCATGCTGGAAGGAGTCCTGAGTGATCCCAATAAAGAAGCCAAACAAATCTGCTCTGGACTTCTCATCGTACCGAATGATCACCCTCCCATCGGTTTTTTCGAAGATCTTGGAGAAAGTCCTGGTCTTTTGCCTAACGGAGTTGCGTGATCCGGACTTTATTATCTCTCATCAACGGATCAGCAAGCTGCAGTTCGCATTTTTGCCAGGACGTTCAAGATCGGCGTGCCTTCTGTCTATCCAACGTCATCTTCTGGTGGCTCGAGTTTGACATAATTATGTTTTTCTGGTGTCTTTGGACCTTCAGGCGGCAGTCAATCTTCCGAGTCTTGTCTGCTGTTAAAGTTGTTTGTCATCACCGGTGGGGTCATGGCTTCCCCAACGGTCTTGCCTTTGTCGTTGCTATGGTTTGGCCAATTCTGGAATATGCGGCTCCATTCCTGTTTGCATTCCACACCTATCTCTACGACGCCCTAGAGGTTCTGCTCAACCATGCACTCCGTACAGCCATTCACCTCCCTCGCTCGACGCCTGTTGCGGTCTTGCGTGCTAGCGTTCGTTCTCAAATCACCCTCCTGACAGTCCGATTTTTGTACCGCCACCTGTCGATGGGCCAGCGTTCGCCTATCGCTAATCTTCTGGAAGAGGACACCTTGCCATTCTACGCTTGGACATCCCATGGCTTTCCCCTTGAAATCGTGCTCAGTCGCCTCCGACAGGAGCCGCTTTTCGTCAACAGCGATCTTCTTCAGGCTCTGTCGGCCCCTCCTGTTTCGTCTGCACCCTGCTACTCGATTATCTGCTCGTGTCTCCCTTTTCAGCACCGATATCTGCATCCGATGCTTCTCAGACATCCGATGCTTCTGAGAAGCATCAAAGCGATGCTTCTCAGACATCGCTTTGAGGTGTTCTTGGCCCAGTACTCAGCGTCGCACCACATCATTGCGACTGACGCTTCGAAAATTAACTCCTTGGTGGCGATCGGGCATTTATTTCCACGGAACAATTCCAGCCGTTCGTTCTCTATCTCGACTATTTCCTCAGTGTTCTCGGCTGAAGCGTGGGCCCTAATAACAGCACTTGAATTTGCTCCCAGCCGTGCGGTGTCCTCTTGCTGCTTACTGATAGTCGTTCTGTACTACAGGCTTTGCTGGTATTAAATTGCAAATCTCAAGACATAATCGTTCTTCTGCATGATTCTCTCCAACGCGTCCGCTCTTTCTACGAGGACATTGTACTCGTTTGGTGCCCGGCTCATGTAGGTCTACCAGCGAATGAGGCCGCTGACGCTGCCGCCCGACGGGGCCATGCTGAGGGCCTGGTCCTGCCCCCCCCCCTGTTACAGCCTCCGACGCTGCTCGGCACAGTGATTACATGATCATCTCCGCTTCTGATTCAGCCTGGATTTCGTCCGGGTGGGCAGATCGATATTAGTTTATCAGCTTTCGTCACATGTGGCCTAGCGAACATTGTTATCGAAGTTCCTCAGCGGTCCTCATTCAGCAATTACCCACGGATATGGCACCTTTAAATGGCTACCTCTTTCTGATTCGGAAACGTTCCTTCCCGATGTGCTTCTGTGGCTCCGATCCTGAGACTGTTACTCACTTCCTCCTCTCCTGCCCTGCCTACAGCGCATATCGGAGGGTTTGTTTTGGTGTGACAACCCTTCCTTCCACAACTTCCGTCTCTTCTCAAACGTTTTCCTTGTTGAACTTTCGGGACGCTTCCGCGGCAAAAAGAAAAGTTTGGGCCTTGGAGAAATTTGTGGTTCTCTCCAGACGCTTCTCATTTTGAACACTCCATTTCTGACCCTCCTTCTCATGAGCGTTTCCCATGATGGACTTTTGTGATGCTGCCGTGGCTCACGTGCTGTTCATGCATTTTAGTGATTCATCGTGATCAGGCAAGATCAGGAGACATTTTCGCTATTACAGCTTGGCCAACTAGTTGCTGTGAGGCACAAACTCAGTCTATAAGCCTCATCCTCTTCAACACTTCAAAAGAAAAAAAAAAAAAAAAAAAAACACATCCACTTTGTAGGTGAAGGATTATTGTCTTCTGTTATTTTTGCTTTTCTTTGGAATTGATATATATCTGCAACCGCAGAATCTGAAAGGCGGAAAGATGGCTGTGTTGTACTTAACATTGTTTTGATGAAATTACATGCATGCAAATCTTCTGTTATTGTGTGGTGTTTTTCTCCAAGATTGGTTTCTGCAGTGTGTGAGTGATGTTACTTTTTTTTTTGTTGCAAATAAAATGCCATTGTGTTCTGCAGAAAAACATCAAATCAGAAAACATTTGCTCTAAAAGCGCCTCACCTACTGTCAGAAATTTTATAAAGTACAGTATGTTTTGAAATCATGGAACATGCCCTGCTTTTTTTTTTTTTTTTTTTTTTACTTTTATGATTTAATGACAGATCGCATAAAGTGTCCTTCATATCCTCTTTGATGCGAAACATCCAGGATACACGATGCTTGTTATATGCAGACAACGCAGGTGGAACTGTCATTCAGTATTTAATTCATGATTGTATGTGGTAAATATTACCAAAAGAAATTTGATTGGAGTTGCTGGGAAGCCAAAAAATAAAATAAAATAGTTTGCTAATATGGAGTCCATGAGAAAATATTCGTCAAGTAAGGAAACTTCGTAAGACTTGATTACAAGGAAAGTAAAAAACAAATTTCACATACTGTCCCAGACACTCATTAATACAAGAGAACATCTTCAAGAGTGTGAAGTCTGCTTTCACAGGTTCTCAAAACAAATTTAGCTTTGCACCACAAAACTGAAAATTGCATCTAATGTGGTACATGCTGCAAGAAAATCAAGATGGAAGACAAAATTTCAGAGGATATGCTCCTTGATACTGGGGAAAAACCTGATACGCATGATGTATGTTCCACGCAATCGACACGAAAAAGTGAGATTTCTGACCATACACTCCTCCATAGAGGTAGAAAACTTCATCAGCGTGATGTGTGTTCAAAGAAGTTCCCACAGAAAAGTTACATTTCCCAGCATTTACTTCTTCATACAGCTTCAAAACCACATAAGTGTGATGTGTGTTCAAAGCAATTCCTAAAGAAATATTACCTTTCTCAGCATATGCAACTTCATACAGGTGAGAAACCTCATCAGTGTGATTTGTGTTCCAAGCAATTCACACGGAAAAGTTACCTTTCCCAGCATATGCTCCTTCATACAGGTGAAAAACCTCATCCGTGTGATGTGTGTTTCAAGCAATTCACTCGGAAATGTGCCCTTTTCCAGCATATGCTCCTTCATACAGGTGAAAAACCTCATCAGTGTGATGTGTGTTCCAAACAGTTCACTCAGAAAGGTGCCCTATCCCGGCATATGCTACTTCATACTGGTGAAAAACCTCATCAGTGTGATGTGTGTTCCAAGCAGTTCACGCAGAAAGGTGCACTTTCTCAGCATATGCTGCTTCATACCGATAAAAAACCTCATCAGTGTGATGTGTGCTCTAAGCAGTTTACCAGGAGAAGTCACCTTTCCCAGCATATGCTCTTTCATACTGGCGAAAAGCCTCATCAGTGTGATATGTGTTGCAAGCAATTCAGACAAAAAAGTGTCCTTTCCCGGCATATGCTCCTTCATACAGATCAAAAACCTCATCAGTGTGATGTGTGTTCCAAGCAATTCACACGGAGAAGTGGCCTTTCTAAGCATATGCTCCTTCATACAGGTAAAACCTCATCAGTATGATGTGTGTTCCATGCAATTCAAACAGAAAGGTGTCCTTTCTCAGCATATGCTCCTTCATATTGACGAAAAACATCATCTTTGTGATATGTCTCATGCAGTTCACAAAGAAAGTTTCTTTTTGGAATATATTGTCCTTCATATGAGTGAAAAACCTTAGTATGGTAAGCAGTTTACATGTAAAGGTACATTTTCAAGTCATATTCTTTTTTACATAGTTGAAAAACCTTATCAGTGTTTTGTGTTCTAAGCAATTCAAACAGAAATGTATCCTTTCAAACCATATGCTGCTTTGCACAAGTAAACCTCATTACTCAGGATTATCCTTGAAGCAGTTCCCACCAAAAGGTAGCCTTTCAAAGCATATGCTCCTCCAAACATAAATGCTCACCAATGTGGGTATACTGTAGAATATTCACAAAGGCAAATTTTAAAGGCAGATACTCTTTTACATTGGTGAAAAACCTTTTCAATGTGATGTGTGCTTCAAGGCAGATCATCTGTCAAAGCATAGGCTTCATTGTACAAGATATAACAACAGCTGGACAGCATATGCTCTTGTAGATAATTTCAGAATGTATTTTGTTTTCAGTATAGGCATTAATAAATTTATTAGCATTGAGGGTATTAAATACTCGTAGAGATATAGGATTTTCATACACCCACACTTTATTTTACCGATTGAAGTCTAGCTTTTGAACGTATGAAATACATGAATTACACTGGTAAACAAAACAAAAAATTCTGTCCTGGACTTTTGCAGCTGTTTTAGGCTAATTTCAGGGTGCTGATTCCAAATCTGATCTCATATTTGCTCTATCACATCTCATTTTTATGCTATTGGCATACCCCGTTTTCATTGATTTTACCCGAAATTAACTCTTTGTCACTTATGATTGCAAGTTGCTGCTAGTCAGTGACTGCTTTAGTGTTAAAATATGGTGTATTTTTCGGATAGTGTGTTTATAATATCATTTTATGTAGATATCCACAGTTATTTAATATTTTGCTACTGCAGGTCGTGATCTAACAATGGCTACAACATCAGAAAGAAGGAAATGCAGTAATGACCCAGATATCTTCTACTACATCTGTTTCAGCTTCACTTTGCAGGATCAAAGGCGCAACATCAATACCTTTATCAAGAAAGTTTATCTTGCCTACTTTAAAGCAGTGTTGCAGAATTTGTCCGAACTCGCGAACGAGGTTCGGGGAAATTAAGGCAGCTTTGGGGAAATTTTTGCCCGCGGGTAAAATAATAATAGTAGTAATAATAATAAAATGAAAAATTGACTTATTAACAACGAGTATAATGCAAAAGATAAGAGTAATTTACTGCACAGTAATCAGGTAATTGTTTTGAAAAATGTCATGTTATAAATACAAGAGGTTATGAGCACAGTGACGTACTGCAGACTGCCGCTGGCATATGATTCACCGAGCCCAAACGACTTTACTAATGCCAAGGCGTAGGCAGTGTGGCACGAATAATAAGTACGGCGCAACCCCTAGTCATTCTAATAAAAATTTTCGGAAACTAATGGCAGCTTATGTGTCGTAGGCACAGATCTGAAAAATTATTAGGGGTTCCGCACATTTTAAAAGCGAATGACCTATGCTTTTTTTGAAGGATTTAAGTCTAATTTAAATTCCATTCAGTAAAATTATCTGGCACAATTATACGCCTGAAATGCTGGAATGAAATAAATTATAGTTAATTGCAGAATTTTTTTAGCTGTTTATTTTTCAGCCTCTCTGCCCCACCACTGTTTTCACCTAAACCCAAAAATGTTTCAGACATTTTGAATCTAAAGTAAATATTAGGTTGTTGTTGGTTTTTTTTCAAATTTTTAAGCAATAGGCTTTAAGGATTAGTTCTTAATCATCAACATATAGATCTAATACTCATTTAAACTTGTATGAAAGTCCGCTACAGTTTTGGGTGAAATTTCGGACAGAAAAAAAATTGCATTCTGTGGAAATATTGGGTCCTGAAATTTTTCTGCACCCCTGCTGTAAAGTACGACTTGGAGACCAAGACAAAAATTGGGCTCCTCACAAAGTGTATAAAACCTATGTTGAAACTTTGTGATCATGGTCTAACGGAAAGAATGCTAAGCTGAAGTTTCCAATGGTTTGGAGAGAACCTACAAACCATTTGGATAACTGCTACTTCTGCCTTGTCAATGTAAAAGGTTTCAATAAGAAAAACAAACAACACTTAAAATACCCAGATATCCCATCAGCCAGACGACCAGTTGAGCACTGTGCCTGTATTTACTGAGCTACCAGAGATTGATGTTGAATCCCTCAGTTTACCTGCTTCTACAGATGATGATGATGATGCTCAGATCGAATATATGCCATCTGATGCAGATTGTGATAAAATTTCTCTGTTTAGTCGGCCTGAATTGAATGATCTTGTAAGAGATTTGTATTTGCCGAAGCAGTCTGCTGAATTGTTGGCTTCCAGGCTGCAAGAGAAAGGACTACTCAGACCTGGCACTAGTGTCTCCTTTTATCGTAACAGAGAAGCAGCACGGCGAAAGTACTTCCATTCAGATGGTCAACTTGTTTATTGTAATGATGTTGAAGGGCTTCTTCTCAATATTGGACTGCCTGCATATGATTCAAGTGAATGGAGACTTTTTATTGACAGTAGTAAAAGGAGTTTGAAATGTGTGTTACTTCACAACAGAAATATATATGGTTCAATCCCAATAGGACACTCTGTAAAAATGAAAGAAGTGTATGCCAACATCAAGATTGTTCTGGATAGATTGGAATACCATGTTCATGGATGGGTAATTTGTGTTGATTTGAAAATGGTTAATTTTCTGCTGGGTCAGCAAGGAGGTCACACCAAATACCCTTGTTTCCTGTGCTACTGGGACAGTAGGGCTACATTAGAACACTGGGTTAAAAGAACTGGCCACCAAGAATCAGTTTGACGCCTGGTGACAAGAACATCAAGAATGAGCCTCTGGTTGATAGGATAAAATTGTATTTCCCCCACTGCACATGAAACTTGGGTTAATGAAGCAATTCATCAAAGTTTTTGATCACACTGGAGACTGCTTCAGCTATATATGTTCTACCTTTTTAAGTCACAGTGCCGAGAAGAAAAAGGCAGGAATATTTGATGACCCTCAAATAAGAACACTCATCAGGGATCCACACTTTGTTACAACAATGACTGCGACAGAGGCTAGAGCTTGGAATGCATTCTCTGATGTGGTGCGGAATTTACTTAGGAACAGGAAAGCGGACAACTATCGAGAGATTGTGGAGGAGCTGCTCTGGAGTTTCCAAGCACTTGAATGTAGAATGAGCATCAAGGTTCACTACTTACATAGTCACTTGGCCCAGTTTCCAGAGAATATGGGGCACGTGAGCGAAGAGCAAGGTGAACACTTTCATCAAGACATTAAAGTTATGGAAGAACGTTACCAAGGCCGTTGGGACTCAAACATGATGGCAGATTACTGCTGGTCCTTGATGAGAGACATTCCACAAGCTGTACATCGAAGATCGTCAAAGAAGAGGTCGTTTATGCAGATGTAACATCACTATTGTTAATAATTCACAATTCAATTCTTACATGGTAATATGTATATACTCACATTGATATGCAGTCACTCTCACAACTTTGTGCTATGGCTCATTAAATGTTTGTTTCATTATTATTGTAAATTGTATCTTATCTTATTCTTGTATGTATGTCTGTTTAGCTATTCGTATATGAGCATAAATTTGCTGTTTTTATTGAAAATGCAATATTTGATATCTTAAAAACCTGATGTGATCGACAAAAACTGATGCCAGATTTGGAATCAGCACCTCAAAATTACCTTAAAACCGTTGGAATAGCTTATGCCGTAAAAAGTGTGTTGACCAGTGTTATTGTGAGTTAATACAGTATGTGGGTGAAGGTGTAGTTTAGTGCCACCTAAGTTATTTGGCTGAAATTTTCAATAAAAAATTATATATCTAATTCAAAATTTATAATTGGATGGAGAATATGATTAAAAAATTTCAGCTTCACAACAGATTTTAAATATTTTTGCTGTAAAACTTACCTGTAATCATGGGGATGAGAACAAACGCTGTGGTGAGCCTGCCCTCTGACTGCCGCAACGACATACAAGGCTCAACCAATGATCTGCTGCAGCAACTCTTTAAGGGTTCCCCAAAACAGAGATCACAGTTATGATTTTTTTTTTGTGTGTGTGTGTGTGTGTGTGTGCTTTTGCAATCCATTTAGAAACTGAATTTTGATGTCCTTCCTGAAGACAATAATAAAAATTTTAGAATTCTTTTCTAGAGCAAAGCATATCGGTGCAAGGTGTAAAGGTTTACTCTGTCTCATAAATTTCGTAAATTTCAACCATAAAATGGTCATCACATCACGACCCAAAGATCATCGTCTGCGCAGAAGCCTTGGATGTGTCAGAGCATTGCTAGTGTAGGCTTGCTGCAGCGTTCATTCGTATCTCCATGCTTGCAGGTAAATTTTATGGTAAAAAATCTTTAAGACTTGTTGTAAAACTATAATTTTTAGCCCATTTTCTATCATTAAAATATGCAAAAAAAAAAAATTATCAACATTTTTAGCCAAATAATTTAGGGAAATAATCTACACCTTTACCAATATGTGGATGTAATCAAAATATTTAGTTGATTTTTTAGAATATAGATACTTTCTTTTTTACAAATTCTAAGAAACCCAGTGCATCTGTTTTGCTACTCAACATTTCTGCCAGTGGTAGTTATGTTTCACATGTTTTTGTATGCATATAATTTCATCAAAGCCATGTTAATTATGCTGTGCAGGAAAGCCAAAATCGCCTCCCCGGTAGTGCAGTGGTCTAAGCAATGGCTTCTCCTCATTCATCCGAAAGGGGTCAGGGTTTGAATCCTGGTGAGGTATGGATGTTGTGTTTGTCTTACAGCACTTGTTCTCTCCTTTCCCTGGAACCTATGTCCCTAAATTAGGGACGGACGACTGCTTATAGCCCATTGAGTTGCTCACGATGGTCGTTAAACCTCCAATAAAAAAAAATGTGTGTGTAAACGAAAGACATGTGCCGCCCTTCCCATCTGTCTTTCTTTTAGACACACACATACGTCATATATATTAAGTTCAATTAAAATACAGTCAAATCCCGCTTATAGGGTCATTCCATGTCATATTTTATGTCACCCACCCATCTCAGATTTTTGTGAAAATTGGCACAAAGTATTGCACTGGTGAGATATGAAACCTTTTAAAGTTTTAGGTCAGTCAGTCCAGTAGATCTTGATTAATAACACTTTAGAAATTGGGTAGCTCTGCCTTTTAAAGTTTTCACAACTACACTGTAGGAAAAAAAAAATCATAACTATGCAACTAATTGTTGCAGCCACATATTTTTTTTCCTTAAATGATCTGCATGGTCCATACGTTTGGGAACAACTTCTTTTTGCACATTTTTTGAATTAAAAGAACACTTTTTTTTTATTTAATGACAAAAGACATGAAAAAAATGAGGCCACATTTTTTTTAAACAAAACATTTTTTTCAAAATGAGCCTGCACTTCATCTTTGCTGAAAACATTTTTTATGTGTGTATTATAACATAACCTTTCAGAAGGAGAAAAAATACTTTGGGCAATTCGCAATTTTTGGCGAGGGAAAAAAAAATCAAAATTGGTGTTTTTTATATATGGAACATTCAGACATGATATTACCCAATTTGTTTAATTAAGTGCTTGCTTGGTCATTTTATACACCCCACATCCCCCAATAGTTGAACTCTCATCAAAACGATGATTACGTGCAAAAAATATACATAGTTGAACTCTATCGGTGAGTAGCTCAAAACAATTTTTATCTTATTTTTATCTGCCCCCATCTTGGATACAGGTTCATTTTTCTTTTCTGCGGCATGCCAAAATTGGGCCTCACAATGATTTTGAAAAAAGGCAACTGCTTTCCCCTTATTTTTGTAAATCAAAAGTTTTGGTTTTCACTACCTTAAAGAGTATATTTTAGGCTTACAGAAAATGTATAGAAATGTTGGGAAATATTTTTATTTTAAAATGGTGTTGAAATCTTCAATACTCGCAAGCAACCCTTGCGAATGTCTGTAGCCAGTGGCCAAATGGTGACCAGATATTTTGTAGTGGCCAGTAAATTTTTTAATACAGTAGCCAACGATGGCCAGTAGATTTTTTCCCCCAAGCGATCAACTATTTTGTCCAAATTCTCCCCCACTTGTGAATAAATATCGTGTTCACTTTTCTCGCTCGTGTTCCTGCAGCTGCTTCAAAAATTAATAGAAGTAAAGGTGGGCTTTGAGAGAAACTTAAACTGCTGACGGATCAGCCTTGTCATGGTATACCTTGCACATGGTATGTCATCTACAGGTAAAAGAATTATCTTTGAATCTCTGTTCAGCTGCATATATTCTGAACAAAAATAAACAAACTGTTATGACAATTCATGAAAGAAATACGGGATTACGCCATATAATACAAATTTTGAAGATGACAATCCGATTTTTGGCGTAAATGTGACAAGGATGGTAAGTCAGATAATATTTGAAAACTTGAAAATTTTCATCGTCCTGGAGCGGGACTCGAACCCGCGTCTCCCAGAAAACGCCTAGGTATGCTAACCACTACACCACCCAGAACGACCAAGTTTCAAGTTTCCGATCAATTTGAATCCAACCATCACACGATTCGCTAGTCGAAGCAACCGGCATTCATGTTTAGCGAATCTGGAGGTTAATAATCCTATCCCGTGATTGCCCGGAGAAGCAGATAAATCATGAAAGAAATACGGGATTACGCCATATAATACAAATTTTGAAGATGACAATCCGATTTTTGGCGTAAATGTGACAAGGATGGTAAGTCAGATAATATTTGAAAACTTGAAAATTTTTTTTTCATCGTCCTGGAGCGGGACTCGAACCCGCGTCTCCCAGAAAACGCCTAGGTATGCTAACCACTACACCACCCAGAACGACCAAGTTTCAAGTTTCCGAACAATTTGAATCCAACCATCACACGATTCGCTAGTCGAAGCAACCGGCATTCATGTTTAGCGAATCTGAGGTTAATAATCCTATCCCGTGATTGCCCGGAGAAGCAGATAAATCATGAAAGAAATACGGGATTACGCCATATAATACAAATTTTGAAGATGACAATCCGATTTTTGGCGTAAATGTGACAAGGATGGTAAGTCAGATAATATTTGAAAACTTGAAAATTTTCAGCATACCTAGGCGTTTTCTGGGAGACGCGGGTTCGAGTCCCGCTCCAGGACGATGAAAATTTTCAAGTTTTCAAATATTATCTGACTTACCATCCTTGTCACATTTACGCCAAAAATCGGATTGTCATCTTCAAAATTTGTATTATATGGCGTAATCCCGTATTTCTTTCATGATTTATCTGCTTCTCCGGGCAATCACGGGATAGGATTATTAACCTCCAGATTCGCTAAACATGAATGCCGGTTGCTTCGACTAGCGAATCGTGTGATGGTTGGATTCAAATTGATCGGAAACTTGAAACTTGGTCGTTCTGGGTGGTGTAGTGGTTAGCATACCTAGGCGTTTTCTGGGAGACGCGGGTTCGAGTCCCGCTCCAGGACGATGAAAATTTTCAAGTTTTCAAATATTATCTGACTTACCATCCTTGTCACATTTACGCCAAAAATCGGATTGTCATCTTCAAAATTTGTATTATATGGCGTAATCCCGTATTTCTTTCATGATTTATCTGCTTCTCCGGGCAATCACGGGATAGGATTATTAACCTCCAGATTCGCTAAACATGAATGCCGGTTGCTTCGACTAGCGAATCGTGTGATGGTTGGATTCAAATTGATCGGAAACTTGAAACTTGGTCGTTCTGGGTGGTGTAGTGGTTAGCATACCTAGGCGTTTTCTGGGAGACGCGGGTTCGAGTCCCGCTCCAGGACGATGAAAATTTTCAAGTTTTCAAATATTATCTGACTTACCATCCTTGTCACATTTACGCCAAAAATCGGATTGTCATCTTCAAAATTTGTGTTATGACAATGTTTTTAAGATGCTGCTGCTGCTACATCTAATGCCATGTAGTATTGCTCCTTGAGAGTGTGGCTTTTTAGAAATGAACCTCATAAAAAGGAGTAGTCAGGCATGTCAGAATAGTGATTCTTCAATGACTTAATGATGACTAGATGCAATGGCCCGTCCATTGAAGATTTGATCCTCAAAATGCTATTCAATTGTGGTGGGCAGATACCTCTGATGGGAAGATCAGCCAGAGTACATATCACCAGAGTCGTAGAATATAGACGTACACGTGTATGCCGTACACAGATAGTTTCCAAATTATTAGCAGATTTTGCAGATAGTTTTGGCTTGTAGATTAAAAAAAAATAAATATTTACAGCAATTAAAACACTTACTCAAGGCTTTACTCAGATTAATATATTTAATTCTATCTCAACGTGAGAATGCTCAACTATTTTTCACATCTTCCGATAGTGAGTTCTTTTGTTTTTACAGATGTTTCTGGCCTCTTGATTTTATCAAGGCCTGTTCTCAATATATAGGAATTGTAACAAAAGTTCCGTTTACACAGAAAGAATTTGAATTTTATTGCCAGGTTTCTCTTGCAGTTGCCAGTTATAAAATTAAAATCTTTTGTATCTAATAAGTCTACTATTTTTTAATTAAGTTGTTGAAAATGCTATTTATAATTTTTGAAGGTTCCTTAATGGAACTGCTTTTCTAGATATAAAAACTTTCTTTAATTAGTATATCTTGTTTTTATGAGGTTCATAGTTCAATATTTTAAACTTTTGGCCTTAAGGTCCATTTTACACATATTTCTGCGCATTCGGTCATAATGTACTTTTGTCTCTCCTCTGGAATCTGCAATGTTCTAATAATTATTTATTGTTATATTAATTTTTCTTTAAATTATCTTATTCTATTGTTATCGTGATTCGCGGGTTTGCAGCAAGTTCTGCTTTAATGGTTGTGTACGCAGGTACATTTTCTTTTTATACGACCTGTATAAACTATCAGAGGTAAACTGTATCAACATTATTTGTGCCACTTTATGTAGATATATCCTAGCTTTTGTACCTTTGTTTGAGATATTATACAAGAAATTAGACATCTGACTTCAATGGTCTCTCAAAAACAAATTATGTATGTGTAAATTAAGATAGTAAGAGTAATGATATTACATCACTGAAAATAAATTATCAAAAAATCAATCATTTTTGAACAAAAGCATGTGTGGTACTTGCAGTCAATCTAATGATCCTATGCAGTAACTGCTCTGCATCTGTTTTTATGGAGTTCATGGGGGAGGTGTCTCTCATTAGAAAGAAAAAAAAAAAAACATGCACCCATTTGATTTCATAGAAATGTAAGCAGAGAAGTTACTGAATAATTAATTTTTTTTAACTTTGCATGGCCAGTAGATTTTGCCATTTGGCTGGTAAAATTTTTGTTCCACTAGGCACATTGGCTAATAGAAATTTCAGCACTTTCGCAAGGGCTGCTCGCAAGCATAAATCACCATTTTTGATGGACTGTTAAGGTGACTGGGAGTTTGAACCCCAAGTTGGGAATTTTTGTGTAATAACTTTGGCTAGTAGAGGTGGAGAACTTAAGTCTGGTTTTGGTCCCCTTCCCACTCTCCCCTCCCCCTCTAAGTAGAAATTTTTTCAACTTTTACAGATTTTAAGGTTACATATCTCAAAAGAGGGACATTATATATATTTTTTTCCACCAAGGATACCCCTACTGGTACTCAACAAAACCTGTGAGTTTCATTTTGTCTTTTAAACTGGTTTAGAAGTTACAGGCTGTGAAATATTTGTGAATAAATGGTAACATTTCAGCACTCAGAAATGCACAAAAACAGATGAATATTTATGCTTATTTCTGTTTTCAAAATATTTTTAAGTTGTATGGAATTATATTTTAAATACTTTTAACTACCAAATACTATATATATGTACAATTTATACATAAGGCAAATAAAAAACTTTACCAGAGCATATCGTACAGTTTGCGATTCACAAACTTTAGCAGCAACACTTGTCTAGATGTATAGCCTTACTTTTGTGAGCGTGCTTGCAACTCACTATATTTGTTACTGTTGAATTTAATATTTTGAACAATTTCAATTTGTAACTGATCAAACACTAGCTTAGCCTGCAATAAAGCATTGCTCATGATTGGCAGTCAAATCGCCAAATTTGTTTTGTAGTTGCCGTGCCTAAAAAGAATCACCAATTGCGAAAAATGAGACCGACAGGGCCACCTATGCTATCCCAAGCTGGTTTTTGTTGTTTTTGTTTTTAAGAATACAAGTAACTGCAAAGATTAGGTGTCTCTAAATTTCTTACTAATTTTAATAAAAATATAAATTAATGGAACAAACCATTTTATGAATTATTTTGACATTGAATGATACATTTATGTATGATTTATTATGAACTTTTCTTTGCTTACGTAAGAGATAAATGAATTCTTTTCTCTGTCAGTTTGAATTAAAACTAAACACAATTACTAATTTTCATATGAAAAAAAAACTTCAACTGAACCAGGTCTTCAGCCTGTTTGGATAGGTTGTATGTTTTTCCTGTTGCAGTGTTTACCTCAACCAAACATAATATATGTGTCAAAGGGTTCTCGATCATTATTAGGCCAATAAAAAGATGGAGAAGGCCCATGTGGATGTATGAATCGAACAAATCCAACAGTCGCATCACCTTCATCATAGGTATGTGGGATTTGCTGAAAAGCAAATCCCACATACCAACAGGAATCATATACACATGCTATGCAGCAGTTAGTATGTAACTCATCTTGAAAATTAGTTACACTGATTTTGGAAATAATACTGTAGTATTTATCAGAACTTAATCTCTTAGCAGCAATTCTGAAATTGGGGAGTGGTGAAAAGTGATGCATTGTGTGTGTACCAGGAAGAGCTTTTACTTTCTCAAAATGGGGACTAAGCTGATTACACACTTTGTTCATCTCTTCTGCACACACAAAGAAAAATGTAATTTCCTTTATATTATCTTTGCAGAAGTTATATATTGTTGCAGCAGACATTATTTGTTGAGCTAAAGGTTGCTACAAACTGGCTTTTATTGTTAGCCTTTTTACAATCTGCACCAATACCATCACATGGTGACTTGCCACAGCTTGTTGCAATAAAGGACCACTTCCCTACCAATCTAAAAAAATCCTGTTCATGATAGCGCAACTTCAGAAAATTTTTGCAGTTTTTATTTTGTGCAGAACAACCATCAGTGAAATACCCAATATTTCCACAGTCTGTGGTAATGCACAACCTTTTTCCTAAACTGAAGGAAGTAGAAACATCCACAATGGCTAGAAATTTTAGGAGGCAAAAACAGAGATAGCAAGTGAGGATAGAACTTTATTTTGAAGTCCTGTAAGGAGGAATGATTGAGGGGGGGGGGCTCAACATTAATTAGTACTTGTGGCAAGCATTTCATTATTGATACAAAAAAAAATTTAGGTTGGACTTCTTTCTTTTTCATTTTCTTAAAAGTATTTACGTGCAATGGATGAAAAACTAACTAAAGAAATTCCTGTACCTTATTACAACTTTACATTCAACAGGTTAAATTACTTTTATTTGATTGCACATTTAATGTGAAAATAGAATATTTCTCCTTGTTGAGTTTATGTACTATGTTGTTAGGAGAAAAAATCTGAAGATCCAAAATAAATTATTTTATTTGCTGACGATCTGAAATGCATGTGTGCTTGCAAGCGCATGTGTGTGTTCACCCAGACTTAAGTTCTCCATAGCTGAAAACTACTAGCCATAGTTATTACACAAAAATTCTCAACTTAGGGTTCCAACTCCCAGTCACCTTAACAGTCCATCAAAAATGGTGATTTATGGTTGTAAGTATTACAGATTTCAACGCCATTTTAAGCAAGCTTAAAAAAATATTTTTTACCATTTCTATACATTTTGTGAAGCCTAAAATGCCCTCTTTAAGGTCGTGGAAACCAAAACTTTCGATCTACAATAAGAGGAAAGCAATTGCCTTTTTCAAAACCATTGTGAGGCTGTATTTTGGAGTGCCGCAGAAAAGAAAAATGAACCTATATCCAAGATAGTGGCACATAAAAATAAAATAAAAATTGTTTTGAGCTACTTACTCACCAATAGGGTTAAACTATGGGGAGGAAAGGTGTATAAAATGGTCAAGCAACCACTTAATTAAAAAATTGTCCATGTATAAAAGCATGCCATTTTTTATTTTTTTTTTCTCGCCAAAATTGCGAATTGCCCAAAGTATTTTTTTCTCCTGCTGGAAGGTTATGTTATAATACACATATGAACATTTTTTTACCAAATTTGAAGTGGAGAACTCATTTTGGAAAAAAATTGTTTTATTTAATAAAAATGTTCTGATGTTTCCATGTCTTTTGGCATTAAATTAAAAAAAAAATATTTTAATTCTAAAAATGTGCAGAAACAAGTTGTTACCAAATGTATGGATCATGCAGATCATTTAAGAAAAAAATTATGTGGCTGCAACAGTTAGTTGTGAAGTTATGATTTTTTTTCCTACAGTGTAGTTGTGAAAACTCATAGCATGAAAAGGCAGAGCTACCCAATTTTTAAACTGGCATTACTCAAGATCTACTGGACCGACTGACCTAAAATTTTAACAGGTTTCATATCTCACCAGTACAATACTTTGTGCCAATTTTCAGAAAAATCTGAGATGGGTGGGTGACATCTCGTGAAAATGCTGGGTGATTTGGCATGAAATGACCCTATAGCGAACCCGGCTTATAACAAACAAAATGTTCGGTCCCGTCCAATTTCCTATACATATAATGTTATTTTATACGGTTATAATAAACCTATGAAAGGATGAAAATCGCATATAATGAACTTTATTGAATTTCTCATTTCAACTGAATTTTTTTTTTATTTCTCTTAATTTTTTCTAGAACTTCTACAAATTCTAACTGAAAAATTGCCAACCCTTAAAATCATCCATGTTTAATCTATTAGGACAGTGGTAAATACCTGTACGTTACTGTACCTGTTCTTTTATCTTCGCCCTCACCTTTCCTTGTGTTCCAAACAAAGGCTATGCGAGGCAGGTGCAGTGCCCAATTCTTGGAAGAACAGGATACACAATAAGCGTATCTTGGGGAACAGGAATGAGTTCTCATTGGGCATGACAGGTTGGGGGCAAAATAACCTTGGCGGTAGCAGAGGAACAATTTTCCCCAACACGAAGGTTCATCGCGTAGCAGAGGAGAGAGAAAACCTGTTTGGGCAGAGGAGAGAAAGAATCTGATTGGACAGAGAACCTTCCCTGTGGGGAATTTGTAGAAGGACAATCAGTCTACGCCCGAACACCGTGAATGAAAGTTTGATCTAACTCTCTTCAGTCTATACGTATTGGTGAAAATTTATTGTCAAAAATTCAGCCATATGATGAACTGTAAACATTAAGCATTCTGCATTGAAGATAAAGTGAGCATTATTAGAAAAATACAGAATGGATGTAGCCAAGCTAATATCTGGCGGGGTATGTAATTTATCTAAATCTACAGTTGGTACCATATGGAAAAATCGAGACTATAATTTCTGCTCATGAGAAAAATTTGGAAGCGAGGAAAAAGTTGAGAAAGGCCGAGCATAAGGATGTTGAAGAAGCATTGCTGAAATGGTTCACCATTCAAAGAAGCCACAGTCTGCCAGTGTCTAGGCAAATGCTTCAGACAAAGGCTGATGAATTTGCCAAACAATTTGGAGACTGCCTTTTTGTGCCCAAATGGCTGGTTGGACAGGTTTAAGAAGCGGAACAACATTTCTTCTGGAAAAATTGTCGCAGAATCAGGGAGTGTTTCAACATCTGATGTCGAGACATGGAGAAAAAATATTTGGGATATCTTTTGTCAATACAATGAAACAGACATTTTCAATGCCGATGAAGCTGGACTGTTTTACAAGATGATGCCACACCAAACATTAACATTTAAAGGCAAAAACTGCACTGGAGGAAAATTGTCGAAAAGGTGAATCACAGTTCTTGTGTGTGTGGCAACATGAACGGAACTGAACACCATAGGCTTCTGGTGATTGGAAATTCTCAAAAGCCAAGATGCTTAAAAAATGTGAAAAGTCTTCCTGTTTCCTATAAAGCCAACCATAAGGCATGGATGACGTGGGAACTGTTTGAAAAGCTACAAAAGTGGGATGAACTTTCAGCCAAAACATGAAAGATTCTTCTCTTGATAAACAACTGTACTGCACACACAGATGTCAAAAACTTATAATGGATTAAGATTGTTTTTTTTTTTTGCCCCTGAATGCAACTTCTACCATGCAGCCTATGGACCAAGAAGTGATCAGGTGCTTGAAGTGTCATTACAGAAAGCAGCTCATTTTACGTATTTTGGAGGGGTATGACAAAGATGTATTAGATTGTAATACTTCCCTTCTTGATGCAATGCTAATGCTAGAAAAATCTTGGCAACTTGTCACAGAATCTACCATTCGATATTGTTTACGGCACGCTAGTCCAGCAAAGGGTGTTGGAGAGGAAGACGAGGATTTACCTATCGCGAAGTGGGTAGAAAAACATGGCATTTCAACATTTTCAGAATGTGACATGCAGCTTTTCCAAACATGTGATGACATTGTTGTTGCATGAAAAGATCCGAGCGACGAAGATATTTTGACAGAAATTAAATTGAAAAATGCTGACATTGAAGATTCTTCGTCTGATGTTGATGAAGTTGAAGAAATGCAACACGTGGAAAGCTAACTCCCCACCATTGCGGAGGCCAAAGCAGCGATGCATGTCATTAATAAGTTTTTGTCCGCGCAAACTATAGAATCCGCAGTGATGGAGTCATTTAAATTTTTGGACAGAAATATGGATACAATTTTCCTGCAATTTGCAACTCACCAGCAGAAGATTACAGATTATTTTTTGTACTCAGACGATAAGTAAAAATTCTAGGTAAATTCACCAATATTTTTCGTTATTTATTTTTAGTCAATTTATATTTTTATGCATAAAATGATCATTCATAATTATAAATGTGTATTTTAGAGGGAGATATGTATTTCGAGGGAAGAGTCTGGACCATGACGTTTATGCGAAGTATGTAATTTATTGTGTATGTACTGTATTTTTGTATGGTGAAACTGAAAAAGAACGAAAAAACATTTAATAACTTGCACATAATAATCAGTGTAGTTAACCCATAATATGAAATTTTTTTTCTAATCAGAATTATTGTTATCAACGTCTGACAATGCTAATAATTTTTTTTATGATTTTTTGCGAGATCATCTACTTTTCTTATTGGATTGGATATAGCGAACCAAAAATTCAGTCCCTTGAAGTTCGTTACAGCGGGGTTTGACTGTATACATATACAATTTAAGTTCATTTTATATATATTTTTGCAGTCATTACTGCCCAATTTTCCCCCATAAGACTGATTTAACCATCTTCTTCATCAAAGAAAGAACACCAAAAAAACAACAACGTTTATTTGCTGTTGAGACTAGGAGCAAATCAATCGAAAACATTTAATAGCTTCCAAATCAGGGCTCGATTTCGACCGGTAGTTAGTAGCAAAAATTTGCTAGCAAGCAAATGCATTTTGCTAGTGATAAAAAGTGGTCCTAGCAAAAGTTGATAATGGAAAAATTTCAAATGTTTTAGCGTGAACTGTAAAGTGTCACTGCATTGCACGTGTGGAATATTTTAGACACATACAAAAATGAAAAACTGCTTTCTTGAAAAGAATGTTGCTTAAAAGGTACAAACATTGTAAAAAACATTTTGGCTCTAGTAGAAATATCCAGTGTATTTCCCTTACCTACTTCTGCATGTGAGGTTGGGTTCAGTTTCATGAAGAGAATCCAGGGTGATTGGAGGGGCAGTTTAAACTTCACGAACATTGAATGCTCTCATGAGTATTGAGGTTGAAGGTCCGTCCAAAGAAAAGTTTGACCCCAGGCCTGCTGTTTTAATGTTTCTTTAAAAGTACAAACATATATAAAAACATTTTGGCACTAGTAGAAATATCCAGTATATTTCCCTTATCTACATCTGCATGTGAGGTTGGGTTCAGTTTCATGAAGAGAATCCAGGGTGATTGGAGGGGCAGTTTAAACTTCACAAACATTGAATGCTCTCATGAGTATTGAGGTTGAAGGTCCATCCAAAGACAAGCTTGACCCCAGGCCTGCTGTTTTAATGTTTCTTGAAAAGTACAAACATATATAAAAACATTTTGGCACTAGTAGAAATATCCAGTATATTTCCCTTATCTACTTCTGCATATGAGGTTGGGTTCAGTTTCCTGAAGAGAATCCAGGGTGATTGGTGGGGCAGTTTAAACTTCACAAACATTGAATGCTCTCATGAGTATTGAGGTTGAAGGTCCATCCAAAGACAAGTTTGACTCCAGGCCTGCTGTTTTATTGTTTCCTGAAAAGTACAAATATTATAAAAAACATTTTGGCACTAGTAGAAATATCCAGTATATTTCCCTTACCTACTTCTGCATGTGAGGTTGGGTTCAGTTTCATGAAGAGAATCCAGGGTGATTGGTGGGGCAGTTTAAACTTACAAACATTGAATGCTCTCATGAGTATTGAGGTTGAAGGTCCATCCAAAGACAAGTTTGACCCCAGGCCTGCTGTTTTAATGTTTCTTGAAAAGTACAAATATTATAAAAAACATTTTGGCACTAGTAGAAATATCCAGTATATTTCCCTTACCTACTTCTGCATGTGAGGTTGGGTTCAGTTTCATGAAGAGAATCCAGGGTGATTGGAGGGGCAGTTTAAACTTCACAAACATTGAATGCTCTCATGAGTATTGAGGTTGAAGGTCCATCCAAAGACAAGTTTGACCCCAGGCCTGCTGTTTTAATGTTTCTTGAAAAGTACAAACATTATAAAAACATTTTGGCACTAGTAGAAATATCCAGTATATTTCCCTTATCTACTTCTGCATATGAGGTTGGGTTCAGTTTCCTGAAGAGAATCCAGGGTGATTGGTGGGGCAGTTTAAACTTACAAACATTGAATGCTCTCATGAGTATTGAGGTTGAAGGTCCATCCAAAGACAAGTTTGACTCCAGGCCTGCTGTTTTATTGTTTCCTGAAAAGTACAAATATTATAAAAAACATTTTGGCACTAGTAGAAATATCCAGTATATTTCCCTTATCTACTTCTGCATGTGAGGTTGGGTTCAGTTTCATGAAGAGAATCCAGGGTGATTGGTGGGGCAGTTTAAACTTACAAACATTGAATGCTCTCATGAGTATTGAGGTTGAAGGTCCATCCAAAGACAAGTTTGACCCCAGGCCTGCTGTTTTAATGTTTCTTGAAAAGTACAAATATTATAAAAAACATTTTGGCACTAGTAGAAATATCCAGTATATTTCCCTTACCTACTTCTGCATGTGAGGTTGGGTTCAGTTTCCTGAAGAGAATCCAGGGTGATTGGAGGGGCAGTTTAAACTTCACAAACATTGAATGCTCTCATGAGTATTGAGGTTGAAGGTCCATCCAAAGACAAGTTTGACCCCAGGCCTGCTGTTTTAATGTTTCTTGAAAAGTACAAATATTATAAAAAACATTTTGGCACTAGTAGAAATATCCAGTATATTTCCCTTATCTACTTCTGCATGTGAGGTTGGGTTCAGTTTCCTGAAGAGAATCCAGGGTGATTGGTGGGGCAGTTTAAACTTCACAAACATTGAATGCTCTCATGAGTATTGAGGTTGAAGGTCCATCCAAAGACAAGTTTGACCCCAGGCCTGCTGTTTTAATGTTTCTTGAAAAGTACAAATATTATAAAAAACATTTTGGCACTAGTAGAAATATCCAGTATATTTCCCTTATCTACTTCTGCATGTGAGGTTGGGTTCAGTTTCATGAAGAGAATCCAGGGTGATTGGTGGGGCAGTTTAAACTTCACAAACATTGAATGCTCTCATGAGTATTGAGGTTGAAGGTCCATCCAAAGACAAGTTTGACCCCAGGCCTGCTGTTTTAATGTTTCTTGAAAAGTACAAACATTATAAAAACATTTTGGCACTAGTAGAAATATCCAGTATATTTCCCTTATCTACTTCTGCATGTGAGGTTGGGTTCAGTTTCCTGAAGAGAATCCAGGGTGATTGGTGGGGCAGTTTAAACTTCACAAACATTGAATGCTCTCATGAGTATTGAGGTTGAAGGTCCATCCAAAGACAAGTTTGACCCCAGGCCTGCTGTTTTAATGTTTCTTGAAAAGTACAAATATTATAAAAAACATTTTGGCACTAGTAGAAATATCCAGTATATTTCCCTTATCTACTTCTGCATGTGAGGTTGGGTTCAGTTTCATGAAGAGAATCCAGGGTGATTGGAGGGGCAGTTTAAACTTCACAAACATTGAATGCTCTCATGAGTATTGAGGTTGAAGGTCCATCCAAAGACAAGTTTGACCCCAGGCCTGCTGTTTTAATGTTTCTTGAAAAGTACAAATATTATAAAAAACATTTTGGCACTAGTAGAAATATCCAGTATATTTCCCTTATCTACTTCTGCATGTGAGGTTGGGTTCAGTTTCATGAAGAGAATCCAGGGTGATTGGTGGGGCAGTTTAAACTTCACAAACATTGAATGCTCTCATGAGTATTGAGGTTGAAGGTCCATCCAAAGACAAGTTTGACCCCAGGCCTGCTGTTTTAATGTTTCTTGAAAAGTACAAACATTATAAAAACATTTTGGCACTAGTAGTAAATATCCAGTATATTTCCCTTATCTACTTCTGCATGTGAGGTTGGGTTCAGTTTCATGAAGAGAATCCAGGGTGATTGGAGGGGCAGTTTAAACTTCACAAACATTGAATACTCTCATGAGTATTGAGGTTGAAGGTACATCCAAAGACAAGTTTGACCCCAGGCCTGCTGTTTTAATGTTTCTTGAAAAGTACAAACATTATAAAAACATTTTGGCACTAGTAGTAATATCCAGTATATTTCCCTTATCTACTTCTGCATGTGAGGTTGGGTTCAGTTTCATGAAGAGAATCCAGGGTGATTGAGGGGCAGTTTAAACTTCACAAACATTGAATGCTCTCATGAGTATTGAGGTTGAAGGTCCATCCAAAGACAAGTTTAACCCCAGGCCTGCTGTTTTAATGTTTCTTGAAAAGTACAAACATTATAAAAACAT
This sequence comes from Macrothele yani, assembly GCA_039090855.1. Classification (NCBI taxonomy): domain Eukaryota; kingdom Metazoa; phylum Arthropoda; class Arachnida; order Araneae; family Macrothelidae; genus Macrothele; species Macrothele yani. The sequence continues at coordinate 151,651,931 of CM077009.1, forward strand.
TTTGGCACTAGTAGAAATATCCAGTATATTTCCCTTATCTACTTCTGCATGTGAGGTTGGGTTCAGTTTCATGAAGAGAATCCAGGGTGATTGGTGGGGCAGTTTAAACTTCACAAACATTGAATGCTCTCATGAGTATTGAGGTTGAAGGTCCATCCAAAGACAAGTTCAACCCCAGGCCTGCTGTTTTAATGTTTCTTGAAAAGTACAAACATTATAAAAACATTTTGGCACTAGTAGTAATATTCAGTATATTTCCCTTATCTACTTCTGCATGTGAGGTTGGGTTCAGTTTCATGAAGAGAATCCAGGGTGATTGGTGAGGCAGTTTAAACTTCACAAACATTGAATGCTCTCATGAGTATTGAGGTTGAAGGTCCATCCAAAGACAAGTTTGACCCCAGGCCTGCTGTTTTAATGTTTCTTGAAAAGTACAAACATTATAAAAACATTTTGGCACTAGTAGAAATATCCAGTATATTTCCCTTATCTACTTCTGCATGTGAGGTTGGGTTCAGTTTCATGAAGAGAATCCAGGGTGATTGGTGGGGCAGTTTAAACTTCACAAACATTGAATGCTCTCATGAGTATTGAGGTTGAAGGTCCATCCAAAGACAAGTTTAACCCCAGGCCTGCTGTTTTAATGTTTCTTGAAAAGTTCAAACATTATAAAAACATTTTGGCACTAGTAGAAATATCTAGTATATTTCCCTTATCTACTTCTGCATGTGAGGTTGGGTTCAGTTTCATGAAAAGAATCCAGGGTGATTGGTGGGACAGTTTAAACTTCACAAACATTGAATGCTCTCATGAGTATTGAGGTTGAAGGTCCATCCAAAGACAAGTTTAACCCCAGGCCTGCTGTTTTAATGTTTCTTGAAAAGTACAAACATTATAAAAACATTTTGGCACTAGTAGAAATATCCAGTATATTTCCCTTATCTACTTCTGCATGTGAGGTTGGGTTCAGTTTCATGAAGAGAATCCAGGGTGATTGGTGGGGCAGTTTAAACTTCACAAACATTGAATGCTCTCATGAGTATTGAGGTTGAAGGTCCATCCAAAGACAAGTTTAACCCCAGGCCTGCTGTTTTAATGTTTCTTGAAAAGTTCAAACATTATAAAAACATTTTGGCACTAGTAGAAATATCTAGTATATTTCCCTTATCTACTTCTGCATGTGAGGTTGGGTTCAGTTTCATGAAAAGAATCCAGGGTGATTGGTGGGACAGTTTAAACTTCACAAACATTGAATGCTCTCATGAGTATTGAGGTTGAAGGTCCATCCAAAGACAAGTTTAACCCCAGGCCTGCTGTTTTAATGTTTCTTGAAAAGTACAAACATTATAAAAACATTTTGGCACTAGTAGAAATATCCAGTATATTTCCCTTATCTACTTCTGCATGTGAGGTTGGGTTCAGTTTCCTGAAGAGAATCCAGGGTGATTGGAGGGGCAGTTTAAACTTCACAAACATTGAATGCTCTCATGAGTATTGAGGTTGAAGGTCCATCCAAAGACAAGTTTGACCCCAGGCCTGCTGTTTTAATGTTTCTTGAAAAGTACAAATATTATAAAAAACATTTTGGCACTAGTAGAAATATCCAGTATATTTCCCTTACCTACTTCTGCATGTGAGGTTAGGGTTCAGTTTCCTGAAGAGAATCCAGGGTGATTGGAGGGGCAGTTTAAACTTCACAAACATTGAATGCTCTCATGAGTATTGAGGTTGAAGGTCCATCCAAAGACAAGTTTGACCCCAGGCCTGCTGTTTTAATGTTTCTTGAAAAGTACAAACATTATAAAAACATTTTGGCACTAGTATAAATATCCAGTATATTTCTCTTATCTACTTCTGCATGTGAGGTTGGGTTCAGTTTCATGAAGAGAATCCAGGGTGATTAGAGGGGCAGTTTATACTTAGAAACAATGAATTCTCTCATGAGTTTCGAGGTTGAAGGTCAGTCCGAAGACAAGTTTGACCCCTGGTCTGTAAAGATCAAACTCATGGTCACCAGGTTGCCACTGGTGATAAACTTCGTCATGGCGACTAAAAATGTTGGATTAAATTGCCAATTCTGGCGACCTACCTGTATGGAGAACAAAAAATATATTTACTTTTATTTAACTTGTGCTGTACCGAAATTTATTTTTTATTTTTTTTTTTTTTTTGACTTGTACCATATGGAACTCGCATGTTTTTGAAAAATTTTACTCCAAATGTACGAAAATCGCACGTAATGGCACAACATTTGAGTTAAAGGGAAGCTATTGTGTTTGAACAGACAAAAATAAAAATAAAAAAATATATATAAAAAAGGCGAGGGTGTCGCATCAGTTTTTGGTCACAAAGAAATCACCAAGGGTGATAAGTCATTGTGGGGGAACGAGGTTCACAAGTTTGCAGGGGGATGAAAGCTTTTCCCCTTTGACAATGAATCGCTTCCTTGCCCGCCTGCATTGGGGAAGTCGTACTGGGAGAATTTTTTATAAAAATAAATTTCTCCAATTTTTTAAATAGCCAAATGCAAATTTTCAGTAACCAAGACATGTCAAAATAAACTCCCATGTGAAATTTCGTCAAAATCCGATGAAAACTTTAGAAGTTATGCATTTCTTTTTATTTTTAATGAATGTTCGCTGGAAGTCTGCGGTCCATACTTTCTCTCTTGCTGCCGTCTCCTATGTCGCAGGGTGCACCTGCGAGCTTTTGCGCATCGCAGAAGGCCGGCTAAAAAGAAACAATTTATTTTATGAATTAATCCTGACCGAGTTTTCCATCCGCTTTCCCTGTTCACTTAAATAATTATAATAATAATAATAATTGGTTGACTGGACTTTTTGTCATTATTTTTACCAAAAATAGTGTTTTATAGTGTATTTAGTTAATGTTAAGTTTGAATTTTATCCAAACTCTCTATAATCGTGAAAATTCTAAAATCCGGAATTGGCAAGGTCGGGACGATTCCGGATTTTCGAGGTTGTACTGTAATAGTATTCTCATACCTGACACCTACTACGGAATGTCCATAGCTTCCACTTATTTAGTTGTTTGACTACGGAACTACGGACCTGGCCGTCGAAATTATGGATTCTACGGATTTTCATGTTGTTTAATTTTGCTTTATGATATACATGAGATTCTCAACTGAATTTGCAGATTTCCCCATTTTTTGTCATCATTTAGGTCGTTCAGGATCAATGTAAAACTGTAGACAATTTGGGGGGGGGGGGGGATTCTGTCTGGAGACGGTATTTCGTGTTTCAAAACTTTCAAAAACGGCAGTTAAATGGAATAAAAACGTTCCTTTAATCGTAATTTTTTCTCCCGATGTTGCCTTTGTTTCCAGTTTTTTTGTTAAATATGATTTTATTGCATAAATGTTTGTATTTCAGCTTGAAACTATAAGTAAAAATTTGCGAAAACAGAAGTTAGACGCAGCAAAAATTTTGCCATAATCTTCAGGCGTCAGATTCTTCCATGAAATCGAGGAATTCTGCCTTTTCCGCTATTACTTTGGTTATTTGCGAGATCAATGCACAAGTAAACATAATTTGGGGGAGGGGGATGTTCGTCGGAGGACGGAATTCCATCTTTACAAAAATTTCGGAAACGGAAGGTCCGACGGAGTTCAGACTTTTTCCGCAATCGTAATGATTCCTTTTTTCTCACGATGTTGACTCTGCCCAGTATTATTGTTAAATAACATTTTACTGCATAAATATTTGTATTTCAGCTTGAAAAAAGTGGGAAAATTTCCAAAACCGGAATTCGGACGGTGCAAAGATTTCTCCTGTAATGGCACCCCCTCCCTGTGATATTCCCACTCTCCTGCATTGTTGAATATCCCCCGTCCAATAAGTTTTAGCTTTTAAGCTTGATAAGGGAGGGGGCGGGGGGGAGTTCATGAAAATTTAAGTGACAAAGTTGAAAAATTTGTAAAAATTGATGCATGGTGTTCAAAAGTATTGATATTCTCAAAGTTACACCATTTATCTAAAATAGTTAAAGCTTTGATATCACACACTCATAGTATTCAGGCTGAAAGTTCTTTCAGCCTGAATACTTGCTGTGGATAAATAAACACGCTCAAATGGCAACACGCTGTACATATTACTAGAAGAGTGACCACTCTTGAATAACTGAAACATAAAAAAAGAACAGAAAATGACTGACAAGGCAAATCACTTGGGAGATAGGTGGATGAAATTAGAAAGATTGCAGGACTGAAATGGAGGGCACTAACTGAACACAGAAAGTTGCAAAGACCTTTTTACAGTAGTGAATACAGTAGCAGACTGATAATTCTTGGTTGTTTTTTTTTTTTGGATTGGAGGTTTAACGACCACCATGAGCAACTCAATGGGCTATAAGCAGTTGCCCGTCCCTAATTTAGGGTCACTGGTTCTAGGGAAGGGAGAGAGCCAGTGCCGTAAGACAAACACAACATCCATGCCTCACCGGGATTCGAACCTGGGCCCCTTTCGGACGAATGATCAGAAGCCATCGCTTAGACCACTGCGCCACCTGGGTGGCGATAATTCTTGTTGATGATATATATACTATATTGACAAAAGTCACCAGACACCTTTTCAGAAGCAAAATGAATGGATCTGGTGAGTTGTTGTACAGTTGCAAAAGGTATAAAAACAAGCCTGCAGCTGACCGCGATCATATCGCACTGTGAGGTTGAGTAAAAATATCGCGGAGGGAGACAACTGACTTTGAGAAAGGAAAGATTGTTGGGTGTTATATTAGTGGGTTCTCCATAAGAGAAACCGAGAGGCATTTAAAAATACCCAAGTCAACTGTTTTGGATGTCCTGAATAAGTGGAAGACACACGGAGTGCCTGAATTAGCAAAACTTACAGACAGACCAAAGAAAATCAGTGATAGAGGACGTCGAAGCCTCAGGAGAATAGTTACAGCTAATCGACGGAGTACTGCACAAGACCTCGGTGTACAGGTGAGTAAAAATGCTGGAACCTCGGTATGTACACATAACATTCACAGAGAACTTCAATCCATGGGCAAGGGTTAAAATTCAGGGCGGAATTCCCGCCGAAATAAAGTTGTTAGGCGGGAGTCTTCCGCCTTACGAAATTTTAAGAAAAAATATATAAATATAAAGTCTTGGGTCCGTTTTTGGACCACTCGTAAAATTCGCGTTAAAAATGTAAAAATTCGTGCATTAGAAACGGACCGTTCAGAGTTCCGAAAATTCCAATCAAATACATCGTTCATGTGGGGAACATAATCAGTTTATGGAAACGTAAATCGGCTTCCATATGTAGCCGCATGAGCAGTTCATTTTACATATCACGGACTGTTACGAATCAGGCATGAGATTCTTCTTCCGATTGGCGGAATTCCGGTTTTTTTTTCGCCGCATTTCGGTTATACTAGAGATTGATGCAAAAAAAAAACCCCTGAAGATAATATTTTATTTACGGAAGATTAGTGTGTGTGTATGAGGGGGGGGGGGTTCGTCAGGGGAACGGTATTCCCTTTTTCAGAACTTCCGTAAACAAAAGTTAAACAGGAGTTAAAAATTTCCCGCAATCGTAATTTCTTTCTCGCGAAGTTTCGTCTGTTCAGTATTGTTATTAATATAAATTTATTGCATAAATGTTTGTATTTCAGCTTCCGATAACGGAAGTTCGACGGAGCAAAAATTTCCTTGTAAACTTAAGCATGAGTTTCTTCCGCGGATTCCAGGAACTCTGATTCTGTTATCACTTGCGCCCTTCTCGAGAACGATGCAAAACTGAAGATAATTTGGGGGAAGGGCGTTTTCCCGCTGGGAACGGAATTTCGTTTTTCAAAACTTTGAAAACGGAAATTGTCTACACGAACTGCAGATTTAATCTGTAACCGCAATGTTTTTTGTTTTTTTTCTCGTGATATTCCCTGTGCTCAGTATTGTAAAATATAATTTTTTTGATAGCTGATTGTGTTTCATCTTGAAAATGGAGGAAAAATTTCCGAAAACAGAAGTCGGACGGAGCGAAGATTTTTTCGTAATCGTAATTTTTTTCCCGCGATGTTCCCACTGTCCTAAATTATTGCTAAATGTTATTTCCCCTCCATAAATAGTTGCCGAGGGAAAAACTGGACACTCATGTCAGAAGAATGGTTGAATCAACCAAGTCTCAATTACATGAACTGTAAACATCTCATACATAGTATTCAAGAAGATAAAAAATAATAAATTAGTTGACCCTTGTAATACTGAACTTGAACATCACAATGTCCAGTGAAGTTTTACCTTCTGTGGTTGAGATAGACTGCAAATTTCCTTCTGCCACAATGGAAATCTTTTTGAAGTGTGTAGAATTTGAATCTGTGAAGCAATACACACACACATACAGTCTTTCAAAAGCCTGGCAGGCCAGTTTTGTTTTGTTTTTCTTGAGAATGAATGAAGATGCAGTTGTGGAATATTCACTATTCAAACATAGCTGTAAAAAATGAAGAGTATATCTGCTAATGTTCAAAGTTTTCTAAGAGTTTTATAAGCAACTATCTGCACACATTTCCATTAGTGTCAAAAATTTCTTTTGCAAGTAAGTCTTGTGTTGCATTTAACAAATGTGCCACGTTCACGTGGTAACAGAATTCAGTCAAAATTTAGAGATTTACTGAGCAACAAAAATCTTAATGCATATTTCTGAAATTGGGCCAGATAAACCCTGAGAAATAAAACAACAGCTGATCAAAGCTTGCTAACTGTGGCAAAGAATGAAAGACAGACATATATACTTCACATGCAATTTTATGATATCAATGTGCTGCAAAATGCACAACTCTAGTTTTGTAAAATGAATCGTGGTAGTTATGGAACATTCACTATTTGCATTAGACTGAATGTAGTAAATTTTTTGATCTGATTCACCTGTTTGTTTAAAAGATAAAGTACCGGTATAGCTTATATTGTTTGAAAAATTACGTACTACTGTTTTCCCAGAGTCTTTTATTATTATTAAGTCACATATTCAAAACTCCCCACCTGAAATTTTCAATCCCCTCCATTTACAAACACAAGTAGGGAGACTCCCTTCCATTTCAAATTAGAAATTTAAGCCCTGGTGGGTTACCGTGGTCGTGCGGCTGCTCATAAGCTTTTCATCACCACTTGGAATACTACTCGTCATTTAGCATGGCGTAAAGAACATCTATCATGGACCGTAGATAAATGGAAAACGGGTCCTATTGAATGATGAATTCAGATATATGATCCATCAGTCTGATGGCTGTGTGTGGGTATGGCGGCAGCCAGGGGAACACTATTTACCACAGTTTACTGTTCCTATGGTCAAGTTTAGAACTGGCAGTGCACTCGTGTGGATTTTTTTTTTTTTTTTTCGTGATATGGTTCTGGCCGATTGGTTATCATGGACAAACCTGTTAACCAGCAAGTCTACCTTGATATTCTGCCCTACCAACTCTGTGGAAATACTACGGAACAGAGCCTTGCTGGTACTAGCAGGATAATGCACCGAGCCATAAAGCAAGGACTGTTACCGCGTGGTTTGATGATAATTCCTTATCGTATGTGGACTGGCCAGCTCAGAGCCCTGATCTTAATCCCATACAGCACCTATGGGATGAATTAGAGCGCCGCATAAGTGTGTTTGGAACCAAGGCCTACTACTAAGCAACAGTTAGCGGGAGAACTATGTACTTAATGGAAGTGCATACCTATCGCTACGTCCCAAAACCTTGTAGAAAGCATGTCTTGAAGGGTCAGTGCATGCATTAAGCCCAAAGGTGGACCAATACCGTACTAACATATGTAAATAAATGCTATGTTGTGTTTCTCTTCTAGGTGTCTGGTGACTTTTGTCAATATAGTGTACGTACATAGATAAAGACAGTTTTCCAAGTGTCATATAATTGACCTGGAAAATGTTTGTGGGCAGGAGTGGGGGAATGAACACCTGGAACTTTTATTTCCTAGCTTCAAAGTCAGAAGACAGCAGTAAATATAATTGAAATGAAGTTATTTGTGGACAAAAGGGAAGAAAAGCTTTGTAGAAGTAAATCCCTCGAGGACTATTTTTTGAAGAATATTTCTGTGCCACACCTTTCTTCGATGACTAGTGGTTGTGAAGGTGCTAATACAAAACACCAGTTTCTCCTGTAGATCCATCACAGACACAAAACATCATGTAGCAGTTATATGACATGGATGTTAAGTCAGATAATCTCAGAAAGTCAGATATTTTTAGAAATATGTATTTTTGTAAGATCATTTACCACATTATTAGTCAAATCTGCTAGTTGATACAAGAGTGATCAGATTTTTCTTGTTAGTCTACTGACAATGTGTGGCAATTCAGAAAAAAAAAAAGTTGCTTTTATATTTTTTTCTCTTTAATGTGATTTTGTTAGAAAATTACCATTCAACTTCATCGTTTTTGTTGAGTTTAGGATTTTCTGGAACAGTGACAAAGAAATCTGTTTTGGAACCTTTGGGGAAAATGGCTTTATTTTGCACTGACCTTCTGGTATTCTTCCAGAGAAATAGCTTTGCCCAGACAAAGGAAAATGTCAGCTGTGAAGCACTTTGGCTCCTTCACCACCGCCTTTCTGTGCTAACCCAAATCATAGCCAGGAGGTAGGATTGTTTTTTATGTAAGTTCTTAAGGTTGAAGCAGTTGCCTACAGAAAAATGACAAGAAAATTAATGTATTTTAAGAAAATGTTTTTACTTGTAACATGAATAATTTTCAATTCCACTTAGTAGTTCTAATTCTGACTATTATATAGCTCTAATTATTGTACTATTCTCTTTTACGTGCGATATTTCAAAGTAACTTGTACAAAAAACTAGCGGATAATGCTTACCTTGGCATTCCTTTCTAGCGACGGGAACATTTCACGCACGTGTTTTCCGGTCCTTTGTTGATGTTATTGTCCTAAAGTCCGTTGTATGCGATGACTGGCTTTACTTCTCACACTTTTCGCTGGGCATACTCATTGGATCTTTGCCTTAGGATTCAAACATCAATTTTTACCGTTCTTTATACTCGAAATTTTCGCCCATACTCTGGGCATCTTCAGGAGCGTGGCGACTTTACCACCGATGTTCGTGGTTAACTTCGCGCTAATGGAGTCCGATACTCCTTGTTGCCATTCGTCGGAAAAACTTTCCTGGATATATTTCGTTATCAAGCCCGGCTGGCGCCATCTATGTTTCGTTAAGAACACTTTTTTCTTTTTTTTTCCGTATTTTTTTTTAAAAATTTTTTTTTTAAATTTTCTTCTCCTATCCTGGTTTTCTTGTCTTTTTTTGCCTGTTTTTCTTTTGTTGTTGTTTTTCTTGTCTTATTAGTTCTTTCCACAGGACCGATAATGTGCTAGGGTCGTTCTGGTTACATAAACTTGCTTTATTTTTGTAGATTAATATTGCTTCTTCCCTCCTCATTTGCCTTTCCGATTTTTTATTCTTTTTTAGCATTTTAATTTCATCGAACTTTGGGAATGTCCGGTTTTCCAAGCAGAATTGCACTAAAGCAGTTTTGGCTTCTTTTTTTTGCCAGTTAGATATGTGTTGTTTAAGTCTTTTTTTTAATCTGTTTTTCGTACTTCCAATGTACGATATTGGGGGTATGTGTGCTATTGGAATTTCGTAGGTTCCTGATTCTTCTAGCTTTTTTTCCTCTGTTTTTTTGTTGACAGTCATACTTTTCACGGTGTGCACTGAGCTTCCTAGTAGTAAGTCATATTTAGCACAGTGCCTATTGATTTCTTTACTCACTCCTTCCAGGTATGGGAAAGTTCCAATGTATTTCAATTTTTTATTTCTTATCTTCCTTTGGTTGTGCACTTCTTGGCCTTCTTTACTCTGAGTCATATGCTTTTTACTCTTATGTATCCATTTATTAATTAGCTTGCTCGGGTACCCATACTCTTGTGATATTTTCGAGATAAACTCTAGCTCTTGATTTTTTAGCCTGTTGTTAGATGTGTGTGTGTACGCTCGCCGTATCAAGTTTACTATGCTGTTTTTTTTATGTATCACTGGATGGTGCGACGAGTATGGTATCAGTACAGGTATGCAAGTTGCTTTTCTGAACACAGAGTATTCAAAACTATTTTTGTTTTTCTTTAGTTGAATGTCCAGGAAGGATAGGCAATTATCCTCTTCAAACTCAATAGTTAGCTCTATGGTGTTACAGATTTTGCTAAACTGCTGTGCTAGATCTTGTAGCTCGTCTTTGTTAAGTTTAGACATTATAATAATGTCGTCTACATATCTAAAAAAGAATAAAAAATCGGAAAGGCAAATGAGGAGGGAAGAAGCAATATTAATCTACAAAAATAAAGCAAGGGTATGTAACCAGAACGACCCTAGCACATTATCGGGCCTGTGGAAAGAACTAATAAGACAAGAAAAACAGGCAAAAAAAGACAAGAAAACCAGGATAGGAGAAGAAAATTAAAAAAAAAAAATTAAAAAAAAATACGGAAAAAAAAGAAAAAAAGTGTTCTTAACGAAACATAGATGGCGCCAGCCGGGCTTGATAACGAAATATATCCAGGAAAGTTTTTCCGACGAATGGCAACAAGGCGTATCGGACTCCATTAGCGCGAAGTTAACCACGAACATCGGTGGTAAAGTCGCCACGCTCCTGAAGATGCCCAGAGTATGGGCGAAAATTTCGAGTATAAAGAACGGTAAAAATTGATGTTTGAATCCTAAGGCAAAGATCCAATGAGTATACCCAGCGAAAAGTGTGAGAAGTAAAGCCAGTCATTGCACACAACGGACTTTAGGACAATAACATCAACAAAGGACCGGAAAACACGTGCGTGAAATGTTCCCGTCGCTAGAAAGGAATGCCAAGGTAAGCATTATCCGCTAGTTTTTTGTACATGAATAATTTTATTTTGTTTATTCATTTTTTCTATGTTTCAGTGCAACAAAAGTTGTAGTGCATATTTTCATGGTTTTGCTTGCTAAACAGATTGAACTCACTCAGCAGACTCTCTGTGTTTCTCTCTCTATATAGAGGGTAATTCTGTTACTTAAAAGTGTTAAATGTCAATGCCGTTAAAGCTATATTTCTTCTGAACCAGAGGAAATTGTAGTTCAATCTCGATAAAATTTAGCTTGTATAGTTTGTTCATATTGTACATTAATGTAAAAAAAAAAGTGCTAAAATTGAATAATACTGTTAAAACATTGGGAGAATAGGTGGATCTAGAAAAAATAAAATTAATTTGTTTAATTTAAAAGAAAAGTGTTATGCATCTGGGCTGCAAAGGAAAACTGGTCAATTTGATTCAAAGACTGGGGAAACAGTCAGGTGAATAATGTGTTACATCTGTACACAAAGGGAAACACAAGAAATGGGATTCACTTTATTTTGTTTTGTCTGCTTCAATCTCCAATGATCTAATATAATTGAAAACAGGTGACAAATTATTGCAATCAATCAGCATTCCATTTTTGCCAATTGTTCTTCTTCAGAATGGAACAGAAATGTGGAGAACTCTTCATCATGTTACAGTGATAACGCTATATTTCTTTGAATAAAGCTCATGTTGAGAAATGGCTTCCTAGTTTCTTAATTCAATTACTAATCTAAAGCAAATATTATGGGAATTTTACTAGGAAATTTTTTCATTAATAGCAAATTTTCGGAGAAAACTCCTCTCCTTCTTTAGGCTGTCTTGTTGTTGTCACAATTCCTATCATCCAGTTTCTATTAAGAAAAATGTAGCAAGTCAGTTTTTAGAAAAAATTAATAAAATAGTTTCTACTACAGATAAAAAAGAAGCCCATAAAGAAGAGCTTAAGGTCATACTTGCTGAGAATAACTATTCTAAAGAAGAAATTGAGAAGCTTCTGAATTTTAATGGTAAGAAGAACCCACAAAAGCAACAAGTAAAATTCACTAGAAAAATTTCTTATCACAAAGGTTTATTTGAGTCTTTTAAGAGAATTAGTAAGAAGTACAATATTAGGCTAGCTCCAAGTTTAGAGAACAAAGTTAAAAAAATTCCCTAAAATAGTTCAAAGAGAAGAAAATAATTTAAAAATGCAAGGAGTAGTCTATGAAGTAAATTGTAGTTGTGGACTATCTTACATAGGTGAAACAGGTCGCAGACTAGAAACTCGTATAGCTGAGCATAAAGCAGCTATAAAAAATTGCTCCAACAAGACTGGATTAGATAGGCATGTTAGAGAAACTGGGCACAGCATGGATTGGAATTCCCTTAAAGTCATTAGTTTCCAAAGCAATTTTCAAAAAAGAAAGCTGAAAGAAGGAATAGAGATTGAGAAAAATCAAAATTCCATCATCAATGACTGCAAAGGATTTTCCCTGCCTAACATCTGGCAGGATTTGTTGAAAAATAACCTAAACCGTCAAGGTAAACCGTAACCATGATAGTGACAGGAAAAAGTGACAACAACAAGACAGCCTGAAGAAGGAGAAGAGTTTTCTCCGAAAATTTGCTATTAATGAAAAAATTTCCTAGTAAAATTCCCATAATATTTGATTTAGATTCATCATCATCATCATCATTGTCAACCATTATCAATCCACTGCAGGACGAAGGTCTCCCCAAGTTTCCTCCACAACGGTCTGTCTTGTGCCAGTCTCCTCCATGTCACCCCTGCATACTTTCGAATTTCATCCACCCATCTCCCATGTGGTCTTCTTCTGGGTCTTTTCCTGTCCCTTGGAATCCAATCTAAAATTTCGGCTGTCCATCGATGATCTGTCCTTCTGGCAGTATGTCCAGCCCATTGCCATTTCAGGGATTTAACTCTGATCATGATGTCTTCCACTCTTGTCATTTTTCGGATCCACGAGTTCCTCTTCTTATCTCTCCTGGTTACACCAAGCATGCACCTCTCCATGCTTCTTTGAGTTGTCTGCAGCCTTTGTATGTCTCTTTTAGTTAAGGTCCACGTCTCCGCACCATACGTAAGCACTGGAAGGATGCATTGATCAAACACTTTTCTTTTAAGACATAATGGCATATTGCTCTTGAAAATTATGCTGTTTCTTCCAAAAGCTCTCCAGGCAAGTTTTGTACGCCGATTAATTTCTTCATCAATGCGACCCTCACTTGATATCTGCTGTCCAAGATAAACGTACGTGTCTGTTATCTCCAGCTTTTCTCCATCAATCGATAAATCTTCATTTCTTGTAAAAGCATTGAACATCACTTTTGTCTTCTGAAAGTTCATTTTTAATCCCACTTCTTTACTCTTGTCAGCAAGTTCCTGGATCATACTCTGCAGCTCTGATGGGGTAGTTGCAAAAATGACTACGTCATCAGCAAAACGAAGGTGGGTTAGATAATCTCCATTAATCTTTATCCCCTTGTTTTCCCAGCTCAGTGACTGAAAAACACCCTCCAATGTGGCATTAAAGAGCTTCGGAGATATGGTGTCACCTTGTCTCACTCCCTTCCCAATTTTTACGTGTGTTGTATTTTCAAATAGCCTAATCTTTGCACTTAGATTAGTAAGCTATATTTCTGTTGAACCAGAGGCACTTGTAGTTCAGCCTCAAGAAAATTTAGCCTATATGCTAATATACTAGATGTAGTTCAAAATTGCAATATTTTAGCAAAAACTTTTGTTTAAAACATTTATACCATCAGAAAGACCAAAGGGATTTTTTTTTTATTCATAGGATCTTACCATGAAAGCAATATAAGTTCATTTTGCTGTTACACTTCAACCAAGGAATATTATAAAAACCCATTGTATTTTCAAGTCTGCCAATGTAATGGATTCTGGTCATGGGGGATGTCAGACTTTTTTTTTAACCATTTTTATTTTAGACAACCCATAAGGTTGAATCATGAATTGCAATTTTCGTAATCATTTTTATTTTGTCATAGATAAAATACATAATCAAAATGAAAACATTTGCCTGTATATATTCATCACTGAATGAAACAACATATTCAGAAATTAACATACATATTTAAAGTGATAAAAATTGAACCACTAAATTCGAGGGGGGGGCACCAGCCCTCCCTCCTTACAAGTACCCATAATTCTGGTAAGATGATGTCAGAATGCTTTTGAAAGTTTTGTAGGAAAATCATCAAAATAAAAGAAAGGCTACAGAGAAGACACATTTTCATTACTGTACTACAGAAACACTTCAAGCACTCATCATGCAGCTCTTGGGATGAGATTGTAAAATTCCAGTTTTGAACTTTCAACTTCCTTTTCATTAATTTGTGGAAAGGTTGGCTCTTAATGTGGACCTTGAAGTAGAAGTCAGATGCCAACATCACAAAAGTCATGATCACTCTGGTACAACCATCCTCTTCAGTTGATAATGTTTAACATATTGACCTGGAAGAGGTTTTAAACTACAGTACTGGCGCATTACTGTTGCACATTTTCAGCAGCACTGACAGATATTGTAATATTTCATTTTTCTGTAAACAGAATTTTATGTACACACAACAAAAGCAAAATTTTTTAACAATCACAAAAAAGCATGTGGTTATTTATAGAGGCATGTTGATTCATAGGAAGAAAAAATCACTTAGTGGCACCTACATTTTTTCTTCTGTTTGTTTTCTGTATTATGTCAGAATAAACAGATTCCAAATCAGTTTCCTCTTCTAAAGTTCGGGTAGGCAAGCAGAATCAGTTCTTTGTGTTTACAAGAAATTGTGGACGACAAAAAGAATTGAAATATCATCTGATATCTCTGCCATTTTAAACAAAAACTCCTTGGCATGTAAACCATTAATCTTCTGTCCTCAATGTTTGTAAAATACACAAAGCATTTAACGTATATACTCGCGTATAAGTCAAGAAATTTGGGACAAAATGAGAGCTTCAAATAATGGGGTCGACTTATACGCGGGGTCTAAAAAAACGTAAGTCCAAAAGTTCTTCCCATGAGGCAAAAGGCAATCTATCCCCAAAAAAATAAAAATGCCGATGGGGTATTAATTACGAAATCGCAACCCTCCGAAAGAAAAAAAAAGAAAGAAAGAAAAAACACTGATGTGGTAGAATTACGAAATCACGACCCTCCGAATTTCTCTGCGCTTTGAAAAGTCTCCTCTCTCCTGGCTTTGCGTATCCACAGCGCAGTCACAGCCGCGCATAGAAAGCTCCGCCCTTCCGACTACCAGTTGATTGCACTGACCTTCGACGTAACGGAGCCATACGACAGCCAGTGTTAGGTGTTGCTTGTTCTTAATCGCACGTGTTTTTCTTGTTCTTAACCGCACGTGTCTCGCTTCTCCTATTATGGGTGACACGGATTGTGTAAAGAAACGGATGTCCTATAACGCAGGATTCAAGTTGAAAGTGGTTTCTTTTGCAGAAAATACTAACAACTGTGCTGCTTCACGTCAATTTGGCATTAACGAAAAACTGATTCGAGATTGGCGTAAAAAAAAACCGGACTTGGTGAAAATCCCAAAATCGCAAAAGGCGCTGCGCAGTGGTACGACATCTTCCCCAGAGCTGGAAAGTGTCTTGAATGACTGGATTGTGGGCAGCAGACAAAATGGTTACATTGTAAGGCGAACTGGTATACGTTTGCGAGCAATGAAGCTCGCAAAAGATGAAAAGTTTGCAGCCGCAAATAACACTTTTCGTGCCTCACCAGGTTGGTGCACAAGGTTCATGAACCGCTATGGGTTGTGTCTACGCCAGCGCACCAAAATTGCACAAAAGTTACCTCGTGACCTCGAAGCAAAGATAATGGAATTTCAAAAGTATGTAATTCAAAAGAGAAAAGAGACTGCTTTTGAACTTTCCCAAATACATGGATGAAACCGCCATGTGTTTCGACCTTCCTGGAAATAAGACGGTGAACCAAAAGGGCGAAAAAAATATCTTGATCAAAAGGACTGGCCACGAAAAATCCAGTTTCACGGTTGTTCTTCCCTGTTTGGCCGACGGCAGTAAGCTACCTCCAGTAATTATTTTCAAACGCAAAACTCTGCCAAAAAGCACTGTCTTTCCGTCTGGTGTGCTCATTCGTGCCCATGAAAAAGGATGGATGAACGAATCCGGAACAATTGACTGGTTAAAGGATGTGTGGAACAAAAGGCCAGGTGCACTTTTGAGGAAACCTCTTTTGGTGTGGGATATGTTTGTTGCACACCATTGTGCAGAAGTGAAAAAAACTGCGGAAAATTAAAAAAGAACGCTTGCTGTCATCCCAGGTGGGTTGACATCTGTTCTTCAACCATTAGATGTCTGCCTTAATAAGCCCTTCAAGGACAACGTGCGGAGGTATTGGGCAGATTGGATAAGTTCCGATTTGCCGACTGAAACCAAGGGCGGAAATCTAAAGAAGCCGGATATCATTTTGATTGCGCGATGGGTCAAGGATGCTTGGGATGCGATACCTGCGAAAATGGTTGTGAAATCATTCAAGAAATGTTGCATTAGTAACAAACTTGATGGCACAGAGGATGATGAGATTTTTATGAGTGATGATGACAGTGATTCTGATGACACAGGCATAGATGGGAATACTGATGTTTATGATGACGCGCCGATGACGGAGAAAGACTTTTTTGAACTGTTTGGCGAGTCTGACTCGGAATCGAATTTTGAAGGGTTTCGATGAAGTTTTTGGGTATGCAAATTAAATTTAGTATTATATATATAATTTTTTTCGTTTTCAAATGTTTTTGAATAAATTCATTGAAATTTTTTTCTCACTCCGGGATCGACTTATACGCGAGTTTCCGATTTCTTACGATTTTTTCCTCTGAAAGTGGGGGTCGACTTATACGCGAGTATATACGGTAGTTTTCTACACAGAAATACAAGAAAAAGAAAATTAATTTTTTCCGTTGATGAGTGGTAAAAATATTTCTTATGCTCACTGGAATGCTTAAGTTATTTGGAGGAATTTAAATATTTTTAGTACAGCTCACACAATGGGAAATTCTGAACGGATATAAAAATTTCCTGTTTGAAGCACAGTCAGTATTTATTTGCTTTGTTATAATTGCAAGACCTTTTTCCTGTGTAACAAAAATGGTCTTAATGCAGTGTTGGAACTGTGTATGGCTTTATTCCTTCCTAATTAGAAATTTCGTGTATAAGTGGGAAATAAATATGAACTAAATTTCATAAGAGCTTATCAAACTATATAACATAGCATAAGTTTTTCTGTCTTTACTGAAACACTACTTAGTTTTGACTTTCAGGGATCCCAGACAAACAAAATAATAAAGGCATAATAATTCCTTAACTGGTGCAGTTTAAATCATCTGCAGATGTTTCTTGTTCCTTGATGTCCTTCAGGTCATGTTTTCATCAGCACAGCATTGCTAATGTGAACTGTGACACAAAATGTCTACAGATGATTTAAGCAGCCCAGAGTTAAGGAATAATTATGCTTGTATGATTTCTGTGAATTATTTACTTTCTACTTTGGGTAAACCAACATTTTGATTTTAAGTTCAATTATTGCAAACAATATAAACAAATCGGTGCAAAAAGTCGGTAGGAAGGCCGTTTCACATAATGTGATGAAACCAATAGTGCAGAAAATTTCACACATGTATAATTACGTTCAAACTTCAGATTTGTAAGATCTTTCAGTTGCCGCGTCAGCCTTGTTCACACAACAAGCAAGCACTCACGTGGTTGGCATCATTTCTTTAGCTGTTGCCAGTAGAGATTTTCAAATTATCGGAATACTGAAGGGTGTATCCGAATTGCCAAAGGTTTTTATTGAAGAGAATTTCCCACTACCATCCACTCAATATCTAAAGACAGAGATCCTCTTGATCCTTTAGACCATCCTGGTGTATACCTCATCCCTGTGTCTATTTCCTAGGGTAAAAAATGTTATATTGGTAGTACCTTTCATACAGTAAACTGCAGAATTTTGGAACATAAAAGAGATGTCAGAAAAAGTCTTCCGACTTCTGCACTTTCTCTTCTGACTATTGAAGATACCTCTGCCTCTCCAAACTGGAATTGTACAAAAAGTATTGCATCCTTCTCAAAAAAATGTTTTTATTTTTTTTATTGGAGGAACGACCACCGTGAGCAACACAATGGGCTATAAGCAGTCGTCTGTCCTTAATTTAGAAACACTGGTTACAGGGAAGGGAGAGAGTCAGTGCCATAAGACAAACACAATATCCATGCCTCACCGGGATCCGAACCCGGACCTTTTTCGGACGAATGATCACAGGCCATCGCTTAGATTACTGCGCCACCGAGGCAGCCAAACAAATTTTTATTACGCTACAAAGAAAGCATTGAAATTCTCTTCAATAAAAGCTCTTGCAATTTGGATGCATCCTTCAGTATTCCTAATAATTTGGATATCTCTACTGGCAAAAGCTAAAGAAACGATGTCAACCATGTGAGTGCTTGCTTGTTGTGTGAACAAGGCTGATGCGGCAGCCGAAAGATCTTACAAATCTGAAGTTTAATACGTAATAAAATGTGTGTGAAATTTTCTGCATCATTGGTAAGTGCGAGAAACTGTGACACATCAAATTATTGATAGACAGTCAGCTGTATTAAGAAATGTTAATAGTCTTACAAGAATATTCAGCATTTACAGAGAGACAGACAAGATTACATCAGCAAATTTTTAACCAGTTTTTGAAAAGGCAAAAAATTGAATTTAAATGGCCTTTGAATTACTGCCAGAGACATGAAAATAGTCAAATTCTGCTGTAGGTGTAAGCATAATGATTCCAAACAAAACAAAATAGAACTGCCTCTACATATACTACGCGTATCACAACATTTGTGCTCTTTAGCAGAAACAACACATCAAAGGGAACATGGCACATATTTTCAAAGAGCTATGCAGATTATTATGCCATAATAATTATTGTTATTGGCATTTTTCAAAAACTTTTAATTTCTGCAAAACAAATATATCTTTTCATTTGTTATCAAAAAACAGTTTTAGTTGTCATTGAAAAACACTTTTGATCAACAGGAACAAAGCAATGCGATTGTGTAAAGTATTGGAAAAAGATCTATGTTATTCTACTGCCATACATTTAATCCCAAAGTAATGTCAATAGCAATCTTGTCACAGTGCTTATTTACACCAATAAATAGATTCACAACTTCCAAATTTGTATTGTACAATAGTGTAATCTTGTATTTCATTCGATGAGTAGAAGTTTTTGCCGTGCCAATTGATAGTTACTGATATACAATCATCTTTGCTGTCTTAAGCATGAAGAACAAGACGTAACCAATTTCAACACAAAATGAACCACGCCGAATCATCACAAGCAGTGAAAACACCTTTACTTACGAAAATTAAAACTTGTTTAAAAGGTTAAAATGATTAAAACAATGTGAGAGATCTTTCAGGTCTGTCTCTACTGATCCATCCTCAGGCACAACGAGAAACTCGCACAGTGCACGCTGGCTTATATACACACACACACACCTCTGTGCATCAGCGAGATACAACGCATGCGCCGTACTAAGAGGTCAAGTGTGCTTTACACAGAAATGTTAAATTATTGTGCTCGGCGAGAACTAAAACTGCAGTGCTCTTTTTGGAGAGTTTGTATATTTTTGATTTTGCCGAACAATGCTGTAATAAAGAAACCCCGCAAATTATACCTGCTCCTTGAAGGTTCCTGCTGGAGAATCCCTCTTCTTCTGTAAATATGTTTTAATTACTTACTGCCATTTGGATTATTATTATTATTTTTTTGATGCATTTGTACAAATTTTCATTTCATTACTTTCTGTGTAAAGCATACTTGACCTTTTAGCACAGCGCATGTGTTGTATTTTGCTGATGTACAGTGGTGTGTGTATATAAGCCAGCGTGCACTGTATGAGTTTCTCGTTGTGCCTGAGGATGGGTCAGTAGAGACAGACCCGAAAGATCTCGCACATTGTTTTAATCATTTTAAACTTTTAAACAAACACGTTTTAATTTTCGTAAGTAAAGGTATTTTCAGGGCTTGCGACGATTCGGCTTGGTTTATTTTGTGTTGAAATTGGTTAAGTCTTGTTCTTCGTGTTTAAGACAGCAAAGATGATTGTATATCAGTAAATTGTATTTCATTCATTGGGCATAATATGTTGCTGAAGTTTTCCCAGAATTTTGAAACATAAATTCTTGGACACTCATGGCATCTTTATATATTGAAATTAGGCATCATCCTCTAAAAGCACACATAACACACCAAAAGCATGTGCCCTGAAAGACTTCTCTTCTGAGCAAACTGGAGGGGGAGGTCACCTGTGCGATGGTGAAGTAGCATATACCGGGTGCGCCATATAAATGAGGCCCCGTGGCCAGATGTTAGGCGGGTTAAAGATGTTTGGCGAGTTTCCAGTTAAAACCGCTTTGTTCCACTTCTAACCAGTTTCTGTGTGTACAGCTTTAAAGTAATTCTCCAGGGTGGTTAGTCACAGACAGAGCAGTGTAGATACGCAGTCATAAGTGTGAGTGAAGAGAGAGCAAAGGCAACGGAAATGGTTTTAAGTACAGAACAGCGGATTTTTATTGTGGAACAGTATTTCAGAAATAACTCATCATCATCATCATCATCATTGTCAACCATTATCAATCCACTGCTGGATGAAGGTCTCCCCAAGTTTCCTCCACAACGGTCTGTCTTGTGCCAGTCTCCTCCATGTCACTCCCGCATACTTTAGAATTTCATCCACCCATCTCCCATGTGGTCTTCTTCTGGGTCTTTTCCTGTTCCTTGGAATCCAATCTAAAATTTCGGCTGTCCATCGATGGTCTGTCTTTCTGGCAGTATGCCCAGCCCATTGCCATTTCAGGGATTTAACTCTGATCATGATGTCTTTCACTCTTGTCATTTTTCGGATCCACGAGTTGCTCTTCTTATCTCTCCTGGTTATACCAAGTATGCACCTCTCCATGCTGCTTTGAGTTGTCTGCAGCCTTTGTATGTCTCTTTTAGTTAAGGTCCACGTCTCTGCACCATACGTAAGCACTGGAAGGATGCATTGATCAAACACTTTTCTTTTAAGACATAATGGCATATTGCTCTTGAAAATTATGCTGTTTCTTACAAAAGCTGTCCAGGCAAGTTTTGTACGCCGATTAATTTCTTCATCAATGTGACCCTCACTTGATATCTGCTGTCCAAGATAAACGTACATGTCTGTTATCTCCAGCTTTTCTCCATCAATCGATAAATATTCATTTCTTGTAAAAGCATTGAACATCACTTTTGTCTTCTGAAAGTTGATTTTTAATCCCACTTCTTTACTCTTGTCAGCAAGTTCTTGGATCATACTCTGCAGCTCTGATGGAGTAGTTGCAAAAATGACTATGTCATCAGCAAAACGAAGGTGGGTTAGATAATCTCCATTAATCTTTATCCCTTTGTTTTCCCAGTTCACTGATTGAAAGACATTTTCCAATGTGGCATTAAAGAGCTTCGGAGATATGGTGCCACCTGGTCTCACTCCTTTTCCAATTTTTATGTGTGTTGTATTTTCAAACAGCCGAATCTTTGCACTTGCATTTTCATAGATGTTATTAATAATATTAATGTATGCATCTTCAATACTGCAGGATTTCAGGGCCATTGTAACTGCTAATGGTTTCACCGAATCAAAGGCTTTTTCATAATCGATAAAAGCCATGCACAATGGAAGTTCATATTCCCTCGCTCTTTCAATTAGTTCTCTCTCAGTACGTGGATATGATCTATTGTGCTGTAGCCACTCCTGAAACCAGCTTGTTCTCTCGGTTGAGCCATGTCCAGTGTCACCTTTGAGCGGTGTGAAAGAACTTTAGTCATGATTTTATAAACCCCTGATAGGAGGCTGATAGGTCTGTAGTTCCTGAGATCCTCAATGTCACCTTTCTTATGTAGCAGGATCATTGTAGCGGTGTTCCAATCCTCAGGAATCTTCCCTTCATTAAGGCATCGAGTGAAAATTTGGGCGAGTACTGTTTCGATTTCTCCACTTGCTTCTTGTATGATGTCTACAGAAATTCCATCTTCTCCTGGAGCTTTTCCCGGCTTCATGTTCTTGATTGCATGTGCAACTTCTGCTGGGAGGACTGGAAGAACTCTGGTACTGGTACCTTTCATGATATCTGGAGTACATGTATCATCCCTTTCATATAATTTGGAGTAGAAATCTTTCACTCTTGTCAAAATTTCGCCTCTATTTCTTGTTACAGAACCATCTTCTTTTCTCAGTGCCGTAATCTGTTTTCTTCCCTTACTGAGATGTCCCTTTGCTATCTTTAGGCTTTGGTTGTTTTCAATTGCTTTCCATACTATTTCACAGTTGAATTTCTTTACGTCTTCAGTGATACTTTTTCGTACTGTCTTGCATAGCTCTATATATTCCACTTTGGAAGTCACATCTTCTTTAGTTGCCCTCATCTCTCTTCTTTTTTGCATCAACATTTTGGTTTTTCCTGATAATTTGTTCACATGCAACTTGTTCTTAGACCCAGCTAATTTTGTTGCTGTTTCCATAAGAGCTTTGGTTACTTTTCTGTTAACTTCAGAAATATCCACTTCTTCCGGTGTTAGGCCTTCTAAAGCAGAGAATCTGTTTTTCAGTTCCAACTTGAAGGTTTTGTGGTGTTTTTTAAGGTTGGTTATGTCAATAGATTTTGTTTGTCTTATGAGCTTGCTACGTTCGAGTTTAGTGTTGAGGTGCATCTTAGATCTCACCAATCTATGGTCACTACCTGTGTTGAACTTGTTTAGCACACTGCAGTCTTCTATGGCGAATTTTTTGTTACACATAATAAAATCAATTTCACTTGTCGTCCCATTTGGATGTCTCCATGTCCATTTCCTGTGTGGCTTTTTCTTGAAAAAGGAGTTCAAGATGAAAAACCCTTCTGCTTCTGCAAACTCTACGAGAGTATTTCCACGCTGGTTTCTGTTGCCATGACCGAATTTACCTACTGAAGTTTCATTCTGTTGCCGTTGCCCTATTTTTGCATTGAAATCTCCCATAATCATCTTCAAGTGCTGCTTACCTTTATTATTTAGATGACGAATTTCCTCATAAAATTCTTCAATTTCTTCTTCAGGATGACTTGTGGTGGGTGCATAAGTTTGAATAATCTGAGTCTGGTATCTTCTCAAGAGTTGGATAACGAGTCGTGCAGCTCTGTCAGAGGAACTTTCAACTTCTACAACTTTATCCTTCAGTTTCTTGTTTATTATAAATCCAACACCACTAGTTCTGCCAGTATCAGTCCCACGATAGTAGAAGAGATGTCCACTTTTCAGTTCAATGAGATCTTCTCCTTTTCTCCTTGCCTCACTTAGCCCGACAATGTCCCACTTGATCCTTTGTAGTTCCTCTTCCAATTCAAGAAGCCTTAAATCAGAAGATAGGGAGCGTCCATTATACGTAGCCAAGGTCAGCATCAGATGGCAGCCTAGTCCGGTTCTCTGGGGATTCTTAGCACCCTCTGCCTTCATGTCGCACTGGCCGCTGCCTTGGCCAGGTACATTCCAGCTGCCGGAGACTGAAGGCCAAGATTTAAGTTGTGGTGTCATTTTGGAGGGGTTTGGCCATAACTCACCATGCTGGCCAAGCAGGTTGGTGAGTGTGGGATAGCATTTCCTCTAATCCTGATGGTATAATACCGCTATTGGCGGTCACCAGAGCCCCTTTAGTGGGAACAGGATGTACCACGAGAA
Organism: Macrothele yani; assembly: GCA_039090855.1. Lineage (NCBI taxonomy): Eukaryota > Metazoa > Arthropoda > Arachnida > Araneae > Macrothelidae > Macrothele > Macrothele yani. Next base: position 151,675,571 of record CM077009.1, read on the forward strand.
GGCGGGGTTGACACTTGTCAAGGAGAGGCTGTGATGTTATGCATCACCTGACCTTACATCCCAAATAACTCATACAAGGTATTAAATGAGTTCTTTACTGAAAAAATTCCATATTGTGCATCACTGGCGAAATCAGTGGTACAGAAGTTAGTGCGGAAATTTTGTGAACCCGGAAAAGAAACAAACCCAAGACAATTTGTACCAAACACAATATCAAGGATGTGTGCACAATGATGTTACAAAGCCCTTGGAAGTTGATTCGCCGATTATCGTCTGCAAAGGGAATATCTGCTATGTCATGCCGATGCATACTTAAGGTAGATTTACGTTTTCGGCAGTACAAAGTTATGGTGCTCCAAGAACTTTGAAAATCCTGATTATGCAAAATGGATGCATTATTGTAAGTGGTTTCAGGAGGTATTGTCAGAGGTGAAATGCACCCAACACTTTATTACATGACAGATCAAGCATGGTTTCATCTGTCCGGGTATGTCAATGAGCAAAACAGCAGGATTTGCACAGACAGGAATCCCAGACGGACAATGGAGATTCCTCTATACGACCAAAAGATAGGCGTTTGGTGTGCTGTGTCTGCGAAGAGGATAGTCGGCCCATTCTTTTTTCACTGACACCATCAACTCAGAGGACTATGTTCAGCAACTGTCCAACCCATTTGTTGCCGCACTTACAGAAGAAGAGCGAACATATGCTTTGTTTCAGCAGGATGATGCAAGAGCGCATACTACACGGAACAGTCTACATGCTGTGAATGAAGTGTTCGGGGAGGACAAAACTGTATTGAAGGGACTATGGCCACCTAGATCACCCGATCTCTCAACCTGTGACTTTTATCTGTGGGGAGCATTGAAATGAAAAGTGTACGCAAGTAATCCGCACACCTTTGATGAATTAAAAGTGAACATTACGGATGCCATAGCCCAGATTACTGCCAATGAGTTGTGGCGCGTTATGAACATGTTCCGTCATGTGCAGCTGTGTCTTGATGTCGGAGGACAGCACTTTTAGCAATTGTTGTAAACGCAGGTAAATTACTCTTGTTTTCTGTCATTTCAACTATTCTTTACCATGTATAGTAACATTGCCTGACTGTTGTCGTTCATTATATTCAAGCCTCTTTTAAATGGCACGCCCTGTACTTTTTAAGTTGTCCTCTCTGAGCAAAGAGTTTTGAGCACACATCATACACGTGTGGCTTTTCAAGTCGGGGAAAAAGCATGTGCCTTGTGAAAGATCATATATCTGAGCAAATGTCTGCAGCATACATCACTGGTGAGGCTTGTCATCTGCATGCAGAAGCAAGTGTCTTAAAACATGACTTTTCTGAGCAAATGGTTTGGAACACACATCACACTGGTCACCCTTGTAGAGAAGCAAGTGTCTTAAAAGATTACTTTTCCTAGGAAATAATTTGAAACACACATCACACTGATCCAGCTTTACACCTGTGTGAAGAATCATGTGTTCTGAAAGATTACCTTTGCATGTAAACTGTTTGGAGAATACACCACACTGGTAAGGCCTTTCCCCTGTGTGAAGAAACATGTGCCCCGAAAGCTAACTTTTCTGAGCAAATCGTATGGAGTATAGAGAACACTGGTATGGCTTTTCACGTGTGTGAAGAAGCATGTGTTCTGAAAGATAATCTTTGCAGGTAAATTGTTTGGAGCATATTTCACATTGATGTGGCTTTCACTGTGTGAAGATGCATGTGCTTTTTAAGAGCACATTTCTGAGCAAATGTTTTGGAGCATACATTACTGGTGAGGCTTTTTACCCAAGCAAGGTTTTCTGTACTTATGCCATTTGTTTCATACTTGCTTGTGCACATAAGCAAGTACTTTAAAAGATTACTTTTCCAAGCAAGTGGTTTGGAACGCACATAATACTGGTGATTCTTTTCTCCTGTGTGGAGAAGCAATTGTTACGAAAGATTACTTTACCAAGCAAATGGTTTGGAACACACATCACACTAGTGAGGCTTTTAACCTGTGTGGAGAAGCAAGTGGCTTGCAAGATCACTTTTCTGGGCAAATGGTTTGAAACACACATCACATTGGTGAGGCTTTTCATCTATGTGAAGAAGCATGTGCTTTGCAAGAGCACGTTTCTGAGTAAATGGTTTACAGCATACATCACACTGGTGAAGCTTTTCACCTGTGTGGAGACTCATGTGCTCTGAAAGAAGATTTTTCTGAGCAAATGGTTTGGAACACACATCACACTGGTAAGGCTTTTCACCTGTGTGGAGAAGCAAGTGCACTGAAAGATAACGTTTCCGAGCAAATGATTTGGAACACACATCACACTGGTGAGGCTTCTCACCTGTGTGGCGAAGTAAGTGCCTTGAAAGATCACTTTTCTGGGTAAATGTTTTGGAACACACATCACACTGGTGAGGCTTTTCACCTGTGTGGAGGAGCAAGTGCCTTGAAAGATTACTTTTGTCAGAAAATGCTTTGGAACACACAGCACACTGGTGAGGCTTTTCACCTGTGTGAAGAAGCATGTGCGTTGCAAGACTACTTTTCTGAGTAAATGGTTTACAGCATACATCACACTGGTGAGGCCTTTTACCTGTGTGAAGAAGCATGTGTTCTGCAAGACTACTTTTCCGAGTAAATGGTTTACAGCATACATCACACTGGTGACGCTTTTCACCTGTGTGAAGAAACATGTGTTCTGAAAGACGACTTTTGCAGGATAATTGTTTGAAGCATATCTCACATTGATGTGGCTTTTCACCTGTGTGAAGAAGCATGTGCTGTGAAAGAACACGTTTACGAGCAAATGGTTTGGAGCAGACATCACACTGGTATGGCTTTTCATTTGTGTGAAGAAGCATGTGTTGTAAAAGACTAGATTTGCAGGTAAATTTTTTGGAGCATACATCACATTGGTGTGGCTTTTCACTTCTGTGAAGAAGCATGTGCTTTGAAAGATCATTTTTATGAGGAAATTTTTTGGAGCATACATCACATTGGTGATGATTTGTAGTAGAGTGAAGTACCTTATGCATTTTGATGTTGAGTTTCCCACTTAATGGCTTGGAATATGTATCAGAACCATAAAATATTCTTGCATGGACTTTTATATGCGTTACAAGAGGACTGCCTTGTGTGAATTTCTCGAAACACAAATCACAGTGGTAAAGTTTTTTACTTGTATGAAAATGTGTTTCAGAGCTAGATTATTCTAAAGCATATTTTACATTCCCAAAGATATTCACTTGTGCGGGTAACGATGTGTTTGGATACATCCGCGTCGACTTTCACTTCCTTATTGAACTATTGAGTGACCTCTAATAGAATGCTTCAGCTCCTATTCCATGCTCACAAACTCACAATTTTTATATGTATATTCAAAAAGAAGCATTCTAACAATTTCTCTTTCGACAGACTTTTCATTATGCAGCCATGAACTGATGAATAATGCATGCCCTTTTCATTTAATTCTGTTGTCCACACATATGTAGAAAAACGTCATAGTGTCACATCTGGCATTTAAGAGAGCATTAAGAACGCCTTAAAACATGTCATTAATTAAAACATGAAAAAGAAAAGATAGAAAGGAGGCCATATAAGCTTTCAATGTATAATTAGTGGGATGACTGAGAAAATTCTCGATGTTATTTACAACTGGCAAAGGAAAAAAGAACTCTCCTGGGCATACGTTTTTGTCTTTTGTCACTTAAGTAACAAAGTGACTGACAATTTCTCATCAAAGCAAATATAAGGAGATTTTCTTTGTTCTTGTAGAATGCTACGTGCGGCAAATTCGAGTAAAATGAAACATGCAGTATAATACCTGCAGCTGCAGATCCACATAATTCAATTTCCGAATATTGAAGCCAACGCCTGTCGAACGTACATCCTAGTTCAGCCTTGGTTAAACCGTTAAACGCTAAGACCTCCACGGAGAGAATCATCTTTCATCTATGGTCTGTCGAGAGCAAGGAGGTTAGAAGAAGAGGAGGTGAAGCCAAAATAGATTAGCTGTTTTTTTTTTTTTTTATTGGAGGTTTAACGACCACCGTGAGCAACTCAATGGGCTATAAGCAGTCGCCCGTCCCTAATTTAGGGTTACTGGTTCCAGGGAAGGGAGAGAGCCAGTGCCGTAAGACAAACACAACATCCATGCCCGACCGGGATTCGAACCCGGACCCCTTACGGACGAATGATCAGAGGCCAACGCCTTAGACCACTGCGCCACCGGGGCGACGATTAGCTGTTTCTGTCCTCTCTCTCAGGTGTTGGGAGTCTGCGCTGCGGAAGTTCGGAAACGTGACGTCACTTCCTGTGGCTTAAGCAGTTTTGCTTAGCGCATGCAAACCAAGGATGGAAAGAAGGAATAATTCGGACTTCTTATTTCTTAACATTAGGCTTTTGGTTATATTTTAAATATGGTTACTTGCACATGGGCAGTAAGTAACAATGCGCACTATGCACTTCCGCTCAAAAAATCATTATTTTGTTCAATTTTTTAAAGAAATACCAACACATATTTTCCTGTTTTTTCTGGATTTTTTTTTATTATGGGAACGATTATTTCAGCCTCAATTTTTTTCATGCCTGTATGGGTAGAGTGTAGGATTGAATTTCCTCTAATCCCGATGGTATAGTTATACCGCTATTGGCGGTCGTCAGAGCCCCTGTAGTGGGAATAGGATGCACCACGAGAAGGCGGGGTTGACATTTGTCAAGGAGAGACTGTGATGTTACGCATCACCTGACCTCACCAACCCGCTTGGCCAGCGTGGTGAGTTATGGCCAAACCCCTCCAAAATGATTCCACAACTTAAATCTTGGCCCTCAGTCTCCGGCAGCTGGAATGTACCTGGCCAAGGCAGCGGCCAGTGCGACATAAAGGCAGATGGTGCTAAGAATCCCCGGAGGACCGGACTAGGCTGCCATCTGATGCTGACCTTGGCTACGTATAATGGACGCTCCCTATCTTCTGATTCAAGGCTTCTTGAATTGGAAGAGGAACTACAAGGGATCAAGTGGGACATCGTGGGGCTAAGTGAGGTAAGGAGAAAAGGAGATCTCATTGAACTGAAAAGTAGATATCTCTTCTACTATCGTGGGACAGATACTGGCAGAACTAGTGGTGTTGGATTTATAATAAACAAAAAACTGAAGGATAAAGTTGGCCGCCCCGGTGGCGCAGTGGTCTAAGGCGCTGGCCTCTGATCATTCGTCCGTAAGGGGTCCGGGTTCCAATCCCGGTCAGGCATGGATGTTGTGTTTGTCTTACGGCACTGGCTCTCTCCCTTCCCTGGAACCAGTGACCCTAAATTAGGGACGGGCGACTGCTTATAGCCCATTGAGTTGCTCACGGTGGTCGTTAAACCTCCAATCAAAAAAAAAAAAAAAGTAGAAGTTGAAAGTTCCTCTGACAGAGCTGCACGACTTGTTATCCAACTCTCGAAAAGATACCAGGCTCAGATTATTCAAACTTATGCACCCACCACAAGTCATCCTGAAGAAGAAATTGAAGAATTTTATGAGGAAATTTGTCATCTAAATAATAAAGGTAAACAGCACTTGAAAATAATTATGGGAGATTTCAATGCAAAAATAGGGCAACGGCAACAGAATGAAACTTCAGTAGGTAAATTCGGTCACGGCAACAGAAACCAGCGTGGAAATACTCTCGTTGAGTTTGCAGAGGCAGAAGGGTTTTTCATCTTGAACTCCTTCTTCAAGAAAAAGCCACACAGGAAATGGACATGGAGACATCCAAATGGGACGACAAGTGAAATTGATTTTATTATGTGTAACAAAAAAATCGTCATAGAAGACTGCCTCAACAAGTTCAACACAGGTAGGCCGCCCCGGTGGCGCAGTGGTCTAAGGCGTTGGCCTATGATCATTCGTCCGTAAGGGGTCCGGGTTCGAATCCCGGTCAGGCATGGGTGTTGTGTTTGTCTTACGGCACTGGCTCTCTCCCTTCCCTGGAACCAGTGACCCTAAATTAGGGACGGGCGACTACTTATAGCCCGTTGAGTTGCTCACGGTGATCGTTAAACCTCCAATCAAAAAAAAAAAAAAAAAAACACAGGTAGTGACCATAGATTGGTGAGATGTAAGATGCACCTCAACACTAAACTTGAACGTGGCAAGCTCATAAGACAAACAAAATCTATTGACATAACCAACCTTAAAAAACACCATAATACCTTCAAGTTGGAACTGAAGAAAGGTTCTCTGCTTTAGAAGGCTTAACATCGGAAGAAGTGGACATCTCTGAAGTTAACAGAAAAGTAACCAAAGCTCTTATGGAAACAGCAACAAAATTAGCTGGGTCTAAGAACAAGTTGCATGTAAACAAATTATCAGGAAAAACGAAAATGTTGATGCAAAAAAGAAGAGAGATGAGGACAACTAAAGAAGATGTGACTTCCAAAGTGGAATATATAGAGCTATGCAAGACAGTAAGAAAAAGTATCACTGAAGACGTAAGAAAATTCAACTGTGAACTAGTGAGGAAAGCAATTGAAAACAACCAAAGCCTAAAGATAGCAAAGGGACATCTCAGTAAGGGAAGAAAACAGATTATGGCACTGAGAAAACAAGATGGTTCTGTAACAAGAAATAGAGGCGAAATTTTGACAAGAGTGAAAGATTTCTACTCCAAATTATATGAAAGGGATGATACATGCACTCCAGACATCATGAAAGATACCAGTACCAGAGTTCCTCCAGTCCTTCCAGCAGAAGTTGCACATGCAATCAAGAACATGAAGCGGGAAAAGCTCCAGGAGAAGATGGAATTACTGTAGACATCATACAAGAAGCAAGTGGAGAAACTTCACTAAATCTTCACTAAAGTTCTTTCACACCGCTTGAAGGTAACACTGGACATGGTGCAACCGAGAGAACAAGCTGGATTCAGGAGTGGCTACAGCACAATGATCATATCCACGTACTGAGAGAACTAATTGAAAGAGCGAGGGAATATGAACTTCCATTGTGCATGGCTTTTATCGATTATGAAAGAGCCTTTGATTCGGTGAAACCATCAGCAGTTACAAGGGCTCTGAGAACCTGCGGTATTGAAGATGCATACATGCCGCCCCGGTGGCGCAGTGGTCTAAGGCGCTGGCCTCTGATCATTCGTCCGTAAGGGGTCCGGGTTCGAATCCCGGTCGGGCATGGATGTTGTGTTTGTCTTACGGCACTGGCTCTCTCCCTTCCCTGGAACCAGTGACCCTAAATTAGGGACGGGCGACTGCTTATAGCCCATTGAGTTGCTCACGGTGGTCGTTAAAACCTCCAATCAAAAAAAAAAAAAAAAAAAAAAAAGAAGATGCATACATTAATATTATTAATAACATCTATGAAAATGCAAGTGCAAAGATTCGGCTGTTTGAAAATACAACACACATAAAAACTGGAAAAGGAGTGTGACAAGGTGACACCATATCTCCGAAGCTCTTTAATGCCACATTGGAGGGTGTTTTTCAGTCGCTGAGCTGGGAAAACAAAGGGATAAAGATTAATGGAGATTATCTAACCCACCTTCGTTTTGCTGATGACGTAGTCATTTTTGCAACTACCCCATCAGAGCTGCAGAGTATGATCCAGGAACTTGCTGACAAGAGTAAAGAAGTGGGATTAAAAATGAACTTTCAGAAGACAAAAGTGATGTTTAATGCTTCTACAAGAAATGAATATTTATCGATTGATGGAGAAAAGCTGGAGATAACAGACATGTACGTTTATCTTGGACAGCAGATATCAAGTGAGGGTCACCTTGATGAAGAAATTAATCGGCGTACAAAACTTGCCTGGAGAGCTTTTGGAAGAAACAGCATAATTTTCAAGAGTAATATGCCATTATGTCTTAAAAGAAAAGTGTTTGATCAATGCAGTGCTTACGTATGGTGCAGAGACGTGGACCTTAACTAAATGAGACATACAAAGGCTGCAGACAACTCAAAGATGCATGGAGAGGTGCATACTTGGTGTAATCAGGAGAGATAAGAAGAGGAACTCGTGGATCCGAAAAATGACAAGAGTGGAAGACATCATGATCAGAGTTAAATCCCTGAAATGGCAATGGGCTGGACATACTGCCAGAAGGACAGATCATCGATGGACAGCCGAAATTTTAGATTGGATTCCAAGGAACAGGAAAAGACCCAGAAGACCACATGGAAGATGGGTGGATGAAATTCGAAAGTATGCAGGGGTGACATGGAGGAGACTGGCACAAGACAGACCGTTGTGGAGGAAACTTGGGGAGACCTTCGTCCAGCAGTGGATTGATAATGGTTGACAATGATGATGATGATGGGTAGAGTAAGGGTCCGAAAAACCCGTTCAAAATCGCGATTTCCTCATAGAGATATACAAGAGATTCTTAGGTTGGGCGCATTGGCGTAGTCAGCTGATAGAAAGTGGCGTCACGCCAGAAGCACAGGGAGAGGGGCTGTTACTAGCTCCTCTTACTTCTAACCTCCTTGGTCGAGAGTTTTTTACAAACCAGTCGATAGTTTATCGATAGTATTATTTGGTCTATCACCTGTCTCTAGAGATGTTCCTCTTCGTTTTTCTTCCTCCCAGAAAAGCGACCTGAAATCCGATGGCAGTGCCACCTACCGCCTTCATGATTTCAGGCAACAAGTTTTTTTTTGCGAGCACGAGTGCACAACACACTATGTCTTCTAGGCCCTGTAGTTCTATTATCCAGTTTGCAGTTCGCGACATAACTTCCTTGTAAAAGCCAACTGGTAGATGTGCGAACACTTGGAAAGTTTTACTCGTATTCTACACCAAGAAATTTGGGATTTTTAGTGTAGTTATACTATTTTGAGAATTTTCCTGCAAAGGTCATCTTTCAGAACACATGTTTCTTCACACAAGTGAAAAGCCTCACCATTGTCAGGTATGTTCCAAACAATTTGCTCGGAAAAGGAATCTTTTAAGGCATATGTTTAGTCACACAAGTGAAAAGCCTCACCAGTGTGATGTATGCTGTAAACAATTTATTAAGAAATGTTATCTTGCAAAGCGCATGCTTCTTCACACAGGTGTAAAGCCTCACCAGTGTGATGTGTGTTCCTAATCATTTGATGAGAAAAGTAATCTTTCAAAGTGCTTGATTCTTCACACAGGTGAAAAGTCTCGCCAGTGTGATGTGTGTTTCAAAACATTTGCTCAGAAAAGTAATCTTTCAGAGCACTTGTTTTCCCACACAGGTGAAAAGCCACACCAGTGTGATGAGTGTTCCAAACCATTTGCCCAGAAAAGTGATTTTTCGAGGCACTTGCTTCTCCACACAGGTGAAAAACCTCATTAGTGTGATGTGTGTTCCAAACCATTTTCCCAGAAAGATAACCTTTCAGAGCACTTGTCCTCCACACAGGTGAAAAGCCTCACTAGTGTGATGTGTGTTCCAAACCATTTTCCCAGAAAGATAACCTTTCAGAGCACTTGCTCCTCCACACAGGTGAAAAGCCTCACTAGTGTGATGTGTGTTCCAAACCATTTTCCCAGAAAGATAACCTTTCAGAGCACTTGCTCCTCCACACAGGTGAAAAGCCTCACTAGTGTGATGTGTGTTCCAAACCATTTTCCCAGAAAGATAACCTTTCAGAGCACTTGCTCCTCCACACAGGTGAAAAGCCTCACTAGTGTGATGTGTGTTCCAAACCATTTTCCCAGAAAGATAACCTTTCAGAGCACTTGCTCCTCCACACAGGTGAAAAGCCTCACTAGTGTGATGTGTGTTCCAAACCATTTTCCCAGAAAGATAACCTTTCAGAGCACTTGCTACTCCACACAGGTGAAAAGCCTCACTAATGTGATGTGTGTTCCAAACCATTTGCTCAGAAAGCATGGGCGTCAACAGGTAGGAGGGAGTCACTTTACCCCTCTGCAGAATTTTTTTGTTTTATTTAATTTTATTTCTTTTTTTTTTTACACTCTCAGAACTGGACCACAAGGAAAGATGGAGTTTGGGTCGTTTAATTTAATGTCTCAATTTCATTGAAAATTTGGAATTGGAAATTGAATTACCAGCAAGTACAGTTGTATTTTGCCATATGAAAGCGGAAAACCTAGCAAACTGTAACATTATCTAATTGGACCTGATAATCTAGAGCCCAGTTCTACACACTTGTACCCAACGTTCGTATACATTAAAAAATATTTCTTTTTTTCAGAATAAATTTAATTCTTTTCAAATTATCAAATTATGAGTTTAACAATAAGCTTTTTTTTTTAAGAAAGATAAGTAATTTTTTTTTAAACTCACATGTATTTTTGCATTATTTCTGGAAAGTTGATTTATTTCAGAAGCATGTTGACAAATTTAACAACGTTTGTCATGAAAACAAAATATCTTGCAGGCATTAATTTTACAAACACATTTCTGAGAACACGCTATTCTTGCAAGTTCCAGTTCATTTGAACACATATTCTGCATGTTGATTAGATATTTTGTGTTTACTTCTGAAGCTAGGAGGAAATTTTCAAGCATCCTTAAAATTTTTACTACTTTTCTAGTTGCGTTGGGTGGAAGAGACTTGTTAAAAACATTTATCATCGAAATGTCTTTACCCCTATTAGATTTACTGATTCTTTTCAATTGTGAAATTTACAATGGAAAATTTCGTGCCTTTTTATTATCTCTTGACCTGTTTCTAGGGTGTATTGGTGCAGTTGACAGATCACATACTCAATTTTTTTCTATTTCCTTTTATTTTAGTTTTTTTTATCAAGCAGGGAACTCTGACTTAACAAAATTGAATGTCTTTACTTTTCAACTTTAAAACTTTGAAGTGATATTTTGCACAATTTCATCATCTCCTTCATTTGCATGGACATATCAGTTGAGCATTCTGAAAGATGATGGTCATAAATTTTCTCATTTCTTTGCAACGGCAAAGGCATCCACTGGGGACTAAAGCTGAGTTCGGGCTCAATTTTCAGAGCCCAAACACGTGGTATATCAGCCCGAGCCCACGCGATCCCGAATTTTATATTGTAAGATAGAGCCCGGGCCCGAAGGAGCCCGAAAACTGGCTAACCTGTTCAACTATTAATAAAAAACATCTCCTTTTCCACTCTCTCCTCCTCCTGCAATGAACCAATGTATTTCTCAAATGGGGAGTTGGGAAGAGACCTCTATTTTTATAGTGTAACTGTACAATTTTCTTCGACCGTTTGTTTCCATCTGAAGCGCTTCCAGAGGCCGGGTTCCAAAATCATCGGGCGGTGCTGCGATTGTATGTTGTTGAAATAATGCTAATATTATTGTGCCAAAATGCGCTGCAATATGTACGTTTCTAAATACACTGGCGGAAAGTGAAAAAAAAACACCAAGAAGGAGACATCTGATACCAACAGAAATTTATACAGCATAATAACGGAATACAGAGGATAACGTGATCAAAACATTATGGCAAAATACAGCTGTATTTGCTGGTAAACTGAAAAATAACATTCCCATGTAACATGGTTAGTACGAGGTTGAACCTCCATGAACTGCGTCACACTGTGCAATTCTGGCATTGAATCTGTCGTACAGATGTTGGATGTAAGTTTGGGGTACTGAGTTCCAAGCATCCTCAACCTGGACGCGTAAATCGGGGATGGTCGTGGCTGGCCGTGGAGACCGGATAAGTCGTCCCGTAAAATCCCACACGTGCTCAATGGGGGATAAATCCGGTGAACGTGCAGGCCATGGAAGTTGTCTCACACCCTGAAGTGCATATTGCGTTGCACGTGCCGTGTGTGGGCGTGCGTTATCTTGCTGGAAAACACCACGATGGACCGACCTTACAAATGGCACAACAACGGGCTGAATGATGTTGTTGATGTAGGAGGTGCTGTTTAACGTACCCGGTACAAACACTAGTTGCGTACGGGAGGGATAGCTGATCGCTCCCGACACCGGGAGACCAGGTGTAGGCCCTGTGTGTCGCTGGCGGATGCAAGATGGGTGGAGACGCTCCCCTGTGCGTCGGCCATCGGAGGCTCCCAAGCAGAATCTGCTTTCATCGCTGAACACGACAGATCGCCATTGCGTTCTCCAGTGCAGACGTTGGCGACACCACTGCAGCCGTTCTTGACGGTGGGCTGGAGTCAGAGGTACACATGCCAGAGGCATACATGCACGTAGTCCTGCATCCATTAGACGGCTGCGGATTGTTCGCACAGTCACCTCAGGTGCAACGGCAGTTTGGATTTGCGTTGCAGTGTATTTTCTGCTTGACAACGCCGCTCTTCTTATGCGTCGATCGGTCCGCTCATCAGTCCGTCTATGACTCCCGGTTCCACGTCTTCTCGTGTGGGAATGTTCCTCGAACCATCTACGACACCATCGTACCACCACCGATACTTCCTGTCCAATTCGCCCCGCAATACAACGATACGACCACCCGGCCTCGGGGAGTCCGACTAGACGACCTCGCTCAAAGTCCGATAACTGCTGAAATCGTACATGTCTTCCATGTCCAGGCATTGCAGCTTCTTCAGGGTCCTCGCACGTGTCCGTACGCCTACGACTGATTACATTGACTTTGCCATACTCCTTAAATACCACCGACGATGATTTGCATATTATGCCGTGCTGTGGCGTAAGCGCTCACCGGTTGGTCCCGAAATTAACATCACACCTACGTAAACTCGACCCTGTTAACATATGTAAATTTCATGATCGTCCGCCAATTCCTTCTTGGTGTTTTTTTTTATCACTTTCCGCTAGTGTAGTATAAAGGGAGATTCCGCTTTTTGTTTTCTGGGTAGAATGTTTTCACCGGACGACGAGAAACATGAGGTCACCTTCGCTCAGCGAGGTTACAACAATTGGAAAAAAGCACTTGAAAAGAATTCGGCTTTTAAAAAACAGCTTGACCCACAAAACTTACTTTTTGTCGTGTACCTCTTATAAGAAAATGAAATCAAGAAGGGCAGATCCATCAGTTGGCACACTTCAAAGTGCTGCATGTGCAGCGGAAGTCAAGGAAAATCTTTGTTTAGGGCAAGCAACGGCGGTTTTTTAAAATTCTTGACTCTAATAATATATACACTGAGTGACCACTCCCTCAGTACTTCGTTGGGCCACCTTTTGCCTTTAATACTTTATCGATTCTTCGTGGCATGGACTCCACGAGTTCTTTATAGGTGGTTTGTGGAATCTGAGTCCATGCTTGAGAATAGCACTTTCCAGGAGTATGAGAATGCAGGGTTGTGGGTCCAGCTGTCTGATGGCTTGTTCAACTTCATCCCACAAATTCTCAATGGGGTTGAGATCTGGAGATTGTGAGGGCCACCTAAGCAAAGCAAACTTACCGGCATGTTCCTGAAACCAATCCTGTACAATACGAGCACTCTGGCAGGACGCATTATCTTGTTGAAAGTAGCCATCGCCATTGGGATAAACCATCCACATGACAGGATGCACTTGGTTCACAACGATGTTTAGATATGTTGTGGCAGTCAGACGTTGATCAACACGAATTAAAGTGCCCAAAGCATGCCAGGAAAACATTCCCCAAACCATAACGTTGCCTCCACCAGCTTGAAGGGTTGTAGTAATGCATTTGGGGTCCATGCTTTCATGCTGTTTCCGCCAAATTCTCACTCGGCCATCGGCATGGTGCAACTAAAAACGTGATTCATCGGACTACATAATTTGTTTCCAATTATCGACTGTCCAATCCTTGTGCGAACTGGAGACGTTTTCTCTTGTTAACTGCAGACAGCAAAGGTGTCCGATTAGGCCTTCGGCTTCCATATCCCATCCGACGCTGTGTACGGAAAACAGTGCGTGCAGAGATCATTTGAGGGGATCCTTGATTAACATGGTCTGTAATTTGCTGCACTGTTGCCCTTCTGTTGTCTGTTACCAGTCTGGACACTTTCCGTTCCGCCCGAGCAGTCACTAGTCGATGACGACCACACGTTGCACGTAGAGACCCAGTTTTTTGGCTGACAGTCCAGTCTTTAAACACTTTAACAACACCTTCTCTGGAACATTTCACGAATGCGGCGGTTTCGGTGATACTGATCGGTGAAAAATGAACAAAGAGCGCCGGTGATACTCGCTTCATGGCTCCGAGCTCCTACAATCATCCCACGTTGAAAGTCCGTCAAATCTCATTTTTCACCGATCTCGTCTCCCGAAAATCACTTCTACTACTGTCGCAAGTACTAGGCTTTCCCTTTTAAAACTAGCCTCGCCCTCGGGCGGCAACACTGTGCAGCCATAGCTCATTTGCTTAAAACTGTGAGGTGGTCATAATGAAGTGTAATGAAGTGGCCACTCAGTATATATATATATATATATATATATGAAGCATAATTTGCTCCCCCCCCCCCTCGTTGAAAATTTTCTGGCGCCGTCCCTGTAGCGGCTGCAGTATTTCTTCTGCGAAACATATACCAACAGCAGAAGGTTCCTCGCATGTGATGGTGGTCGGCCATTTCCTCCAAAGCATTTAACACTGATTCATACTGAGTAAGAATTGCCTGAACTGCTACCGAACGAACAGTCCAACGTGTCGAGCAGAGAGGTTTTTAGGGTAATGAATGAACCGGAATTGCTTATGGCAATGCTTTCAAATAAAACTCTAAATTTCCCACTTTGCCCAAATAAAACATTTATTTCATGAACTAACTCTAAAGAGGATTTTAATGCAGGACAGCTCAAGCAAACAGCCTCAGTAACAAGATTGAAGCAGTGGGCTCCAGAGTGAACAAAGAGCGCCAGTGGCTGTATTCTGATATAACTTTTTGTGTATCGTAATATTCTCCTGACATATTTGCAGCGCCGTCATAAGTTTGCCACCTTCACAGATTTAGTGGCAGTTGTATCCGACGAAGAGCATCGAGAATTATTTCACTCAATTTTTTTCCCGTTGTTACTTCCGTCAGGTAAATTCCCAATAAATTCCTCTCTTGCTGTTAGGTTTTTATCAAAGTATCTAATAGATATCGACTGCTGATCTTTCCCAGTAATGTCATAGAAAATATATGATAACTTGATCATTGATATCTGGACAAATTTTACGTATTATTTGGCCAGCAAACATTTCCAAAATTTTGTTTTGAAATTCCCAGCTGGTAAAATTTTTTTACGACACATCCATTCTTTCAGTTCAGAGCATCACGACAGCTCAATTCTAGAAGTTTCATGAGATTCCCTTCGTCATGTCTATGACCTCGAATCACCAAACCTTGTCTGCAGAGATATTTTAAGCTCGACACTACCTTTTCTAGGCAAACACGGGCTTTTTGCTGCTGTTGTTTAGATTGAGTGGATAACTGGGATTGAATCGGTTCTGATTGTGCAATTTGTTTTAGTTGCAAAACACAAGAATTATGTGTTTTACTTCCTTCGTGGGCGTGGAATTTTTCGATAGCTTTTTTCCAATGACTGAAACAAGATGTCTTGAAAGTGGTTTCTTGTGACTTGGGAAGAAGAGCATTAAGATTGTTTTCACAAAGTTTTGCGCAGAAACAGCACACAACACCATGATTTTTAATTGAGTGCAACCACGGAAATTTTGCATACCAATTGTTTTGAAAAAGTCAAAACTCTGCTCTTCAAGGTTTGGACTGGAAGAAATTCCGGATCGCAGTGATATGGTTGCTGGGTAGATGAAATACTTTCCTTTATCAGATCATCGAGAGAAATCTTCGGCTGAGTTTCTTTCAATGAATCAGGAGGACATACAACTCTATCCTGAACTTTCTCAATTTCAACTAATTTTTTTTTAGGTTTCGAGAGCCAATCATCCAAAGATTTTTGCCCTCTTTTTTATTTTAAAGACATGTAAATTACAACACAGCACGAAAGCGAATAACCACGACATCCTTGTTAAGAAACTCTTGTAGGGTCAGACCCAGGCAAGCCGACACGAACTAATGTTTGACAAAATCTGCATGCAGTTTTCCGTTTAAATGACAATTTCGTCATGAGGGAACCGATTTTTACGTTCGCCACCAGACGCCTGACAACAGTTTCCCTCCCGTGTGACCTGACCGGATAGCGGTCATTTCGGGTGCGGCGACTAACACCTTGGAATTTTTTTGGGATTTGGGGTTCAGGCAAGAAGCAGACAGGAAGGGAAATAAGTCCCCTCCCACCCGGCTTCATTCGATTCTGCTCCGTAGGGATTTGTCAGCGTTCATTTCACACCTACTCGGCCACTCCCCTCCTTAAGCGAACTTTATCTACCCTGCCCTCTCATTCCGTTTAAAGCCAGAAACTGTTGTCTTTGGTACGAAGGGGCCGCGAATGGCTTAGTGGTCAACGTTCGTGACTGCCACGGAAAGGATCTCAGGTTCGATCCCAGGCAGGTACGAACTCTCGAACCACTAGATATCCGCCGTGCGTCGGATGGGCACGTTAAGCCGTCGGACTCCGGGTACTGGCCCCGGATAATAAATAAGGACGTTTTCCTCCCCCTATTTACCTCGCTTCCGTGTCATTTTCCTATCGGACACTCTAGCTCAAATCACCTAGCTTTCTATTTCTAGGGTTGTTTAAGACTTGGGATCTGACACTCCCTTCCTAAAATCCTCTACATATGATCTGATCTGATTTGGTACAAAGAAAATGTCCCCCTTACCTTGTCATCTTGTGTAGTCATTCCGTAAAGGTCAAGCATTTTCTACCAGTCAAACGCAATCTGCGATTAATCTTCGTGTTGAAGTTTGTCTCTCAGTCTTAGTGTGATCATGAAAAAAATAAAAAAAAGAGAGAAAGAAAAAGTCCCGAATGAAATTTTTTGTACTATTAAAACGCCATTTTTTCTTCTTCTCGTTGCAAAAGCTGGGAGGACACGTCACCCTGTCCCCCCTGTAGCTGCGCTTATGATATGGTGTACGATAGACAGGGGATTCAACTCTCAGCTAAAACGTGGACTCTTCATGTAATCGGCCACCAGATGACGCTGGGGAGATGCAGGCCATCACTTCCAGGAGGGGAGTTAACCGCTGTCTGTATCACGATGATGTATAGGATTGTTGTTGCAATGTGGTTTTTAAGAGTGAAAATAGCCGTATTGTACTTCTCAAATATTATTAGTCCTTACACATCAAGTAGGCCAACATAAAAATTAAAAAAGGGGACGTATTTTTAAGAGATTTCCATGTAAAAATGACATGACTTTAAACGACAACAGTGATGTTAATGATGAAAGGAATTTTGTTTATGAATTGATAATACGTTCGTGTTATATATATATATATATATAGGACAAGGTAGGCTTCCGTTAAATAAAAAGAGTGTTACAGATGTAATTTAATATGCAGTTGCAGAAAGGTACCAGCGTCATATAATTATGATCGCGTAACATTTTGAATCACTTATTTTAAACATTTTTAGATAAATATAGGACACGTCAATTTATACAACAGATATGATTCTAGCTTTCCCTGCATGCAATTAAAGGCGATGGTGTGTGTTGAGAATGGAGCAACAGTAGCTGTTTACTTCTAAACAACTCGCAAAATACCATTGTGCATAATACATGAAATATATCAATGAGAGGTTCTTAAATTTAAGTGCGTAATTTTTTTAACGCTCCTTAGCAGTATTCAAAAGCCCTCTGCTTTTTGGGCAATTATAAGTTGTATGTATATTAGGTATACCATATGAATAAGCAATGAGTAAATGTGTAGTTTAGCGTCCTAAATTATTTCGTCGGAAATGTTGAAGGATTTCTAAAAAGTGAGACGTACAGATTTTTAAGTGTGCAATTTCATGGCGAATGGGGAAAAAATTCATCATTATGGTGTATTTTAAATATTTTAACAGTAATATTTTTTTACGTGCCAGTACGACGCCGACGCTGTGAACAGAAGCTGCGACACGCCTAACACAACGCTGCTTCAAAAACTTTTGCTCCGCCACCATTGTGTTGGCGGAAAAGTACAAAAGGAAAGCGGAACGTTCTTGCCAGAAAAGCGATCCAATTTGTAGTGCTGCGCTACAGAAAATAAATCATCATTTGTATCTCACATTTTAATATCACAATCTGAGAATTTCGTGGTTTTTTTCGCGTATGATTCTTTAATGCGCAATTTATGAACTCACTTCTTCCAGAGCCTTTTCTTTTTGTTATCCAATTTCAATGAATTGCGAACAACGCTATCAACAGGAGGAGCAAAACTTTGATTTTCCGATGCTATGTAACTTTCGTTGAAGAGAACACGGCCTCTACTTTAACGCTTTGGTAGAAGAAAGGAAGGCATTTGTATACTTTCTATTTCGTACCAGGGAATCATATGCATAAGAACGAAGCAATTTTCATTATGTGTTTTAAAAAACTGTGACAGAAATGAAGAACTATTTTTTGTCAGGTAGCACTTCAAACTGGAACGTATTCCTGGCAAGAACGTTCCCCTTTCCTCCTGTACTCTTCCGCAGCACAATGGCGACGGAGCAAAGTCGTTGTGTTAGACGTGCGGCAGCCTCTGTTCACAGAGTCGTACTTGCACATAAATCTTACGGTAAAAATCTTTAAAATGCACCATAATGATGAAATGTTTTCACCATTTGCCTTGAAATTGCATACTTTAAAATCTGTACGTCTCACTTTTTTGAAATAATATTTATGTCCCACTTTTTTGAAATCGGACGAAATAATTTAGGACGCTAAACTACACATTTACCAAGTAATGACTTCGCTGCCTTCTTTGAAAGGTAGGTTGGACATTCAGAAATAACAGTGAAGTTAAGTCTGATACGGACAGGCACATCATATAAAACTTGGCCATTGAATGTCTCACTCCTGCGTCTAATTACATCATGGGAGACGAAAGGTTTCTCGCAAACAAAATCGTTAGTGCTGAGTTTCCGATCGGCTCGAGAGATTGCTTTCTGCCATTTAGCAAACATTTTTTCATTTTTAAGTATTTTAAATAAAGAAGCATGTTTTTCAGTACTAGCAAAACCAGAACAGCAATTCGGAACAAAACATTTTCGTCCCATGTCACGGGAATCAAAAACTCCGAAAAACTAAACGCTACAGTAAAAAATAACAACCGACAAGAGAAATAATGCAGTTCGCTGATTTCAAAGCAGGTCAAGAAATAGAAAAGGCAAATATTTGAGTAACTTACCTTGTTCTGACCTCCTGTAACAAATACCTTCATCGATTTGTTTACTCACATGACGACTGGAGTCACAGAGGACGGAGATTCGAGTGGCCCGCATTTCCTCTACCGCCCTCTAGTGGTCATTACATTAAGGGACCTTTTTTCCAGCACGACGGTCATACGGAGTTGAATCACCTGTCTATCGTACACTGTGGCCTATGATTATGCCTTCAATCAAACACTGTATGTCCTTTCCTCACCACCTCCTCCAGTTAACAGATCCGCGAAGCGTTTATATTCTTTGAACAGATGACGCTGCTGTCTCAATTGCTGCTCGTTTCCTCGGAAGGGTAAAGGGTTACCATTAGGTTTGCCAGTCTATGTCGACAGGCGCTGACTTCTATTTTCCTAAGGAAATTGAACTATGTGGATTTGCAGCTCTAGGTATTATACTGCACGTTTTTTTTTACTCGAATTTGCCGCACTTAGCATTCTACAGGAACAAAGAAAGGCTACTTATATTTGCTTTGATGAAAAATTGTCAGTCATTTCATCCCTTGTTTGACAAAAACTCATGTTTTCCTGTTACTTGTGGTCTGATATTATGAAATCCGTCTGCGGAGCACGCACTTTTGGTGTTTAAATTGGTCAAAATGAAATTTCAAAATTACCTACCTGCTACAATCCTTCGACACCCGCCATTTGCAACACCACGTAAAGTTGTTTTCACTGCAGAGGAGGTGTCGTCTGCTACGAGGAACTTCCGGTTGCCATCCGATAAGCAGTGCATTGGTAAACTCTAATCTCTACGACGTCGTATTTCCGCGGAGCAGAAAAAGTATTAAACTACCAAATGTCACGTGACACAGGAGAACCGAAAGGCATTCAACTATGAAATGACACGGGAAAATGAATTGCGATTCTTCCAGTTTAATGTTAATTTAAATATTTCTGTTTTTTTGCCACGCAAGACTGTCAGTTCGACTTTACGAGTAGATGTTGCAAAGGTTAAGGAAGATATAATCAATGCTTTTAAGAAATCGGAAAGTATTTTCTTCCGATGGCAGAGAGGGCGTTGGACTCTAACGAAATACCGGAAGTTTCGATTGCCATGGGAAGTGTTGCTGTGCATAACATCAGCCTGCGTATTTTGTTTCGTGCTGTCTCGAGGTGCATTTCGATCGGATAACCCTCTCTTCCCGCCAAAAGGTTCGTATTTTGTGCGCTGTATATTCAGTTAAAATTTGTGTTCAGCTGTTGGAAATTCTGCTTCCTTATGGCTTCTTGCCAAGGTTGTTCGTGGAAATTCCTTGATATTATCAAACTCCGGGACAACAAGGAAGAGTTTATCAACTTTTTAGCCGATCATGGCTCCATCAAAAAGCAAATGCAATGCCCTAAGTGCCAGAGAATATTAACCCTTAACATTGAAACGCTTGAGTTTAGGTGCCAAGCCTCTTAAGTAATTCCTGCAAGGAATAAACACAGGAGCACGTCGTTAAACCCTCGATTAAAAAAAAGTCCGTAAATTTACATATGGCTTCTGCCCCTTAATTTATGGATCAGTGTATATAGTTTTGGATTTATAGAACATAATTCCGTTGTCCATTTTTTATATTATATTAATAAAATCTTGTTTCACTTCATTTTCATCAGAAAAAAACAAATTCTGTACCTGTATGTTTTTGGAAAAAAGGAGAAAAAATATCGGGTCAGTTTGTTTTTAAAGAACGGAGGGGTAGCGATCGGTAGTTTAATGCTTTTTCCGCTCCGCTGAAATACAACGTCATAGAGATTAGAGTTTACCAATGCACTGCTTATCGGATGGCAACCGGAAGTTCCTCGTAGCAGACGACACCTCCTCTCCCGTGAAAACAACTTTACGTGGTGTTGCAAATGCCGGGTGTCGAAGGATTGTAGCAGGTAGGTAATTTTGAAATTTCATTTTGACCAATTTAAACACCAAAAGTGCGTGCTCCGCAGACGGATTTCATAATATCAGACCACAAGTAACAGTAAAACATGAGTTTCATGAAGAAATTCGGTTAAATTGTATGAAGAGACGTAAGTAAACTAGTACCAAAACGTTAAGCCCAAGAGAGAGCATTTTTCCTTTGCCAGTTGTAAATAACATCTAGAATTTTCTCAGTCATCACACAAATTATGCTTTTATGGCCCCATTTCTATCTTTTCTTTTTCGTGTTTTAATTTATGACATGTTAAAGCACTCTTAATGCTCACTTAACTCCCAGATGCGACAGTATGACGTTTTTCTATATATGTGTGAACAACAGAATTAAATGAAAAGGGCATACATTATTCAGTTCATGACTGCATAATGAAAAGTCTATCAAAAGAAAAATTGTTACAATGGTTGTTTTTGGAATATACAAATTGTGAGTTTGGGTGCATGGAATCAGAGCTGAAGCATTCTATCAGAGAGGTCATTCAACAGTTCAGTAAGGAAGTGAAAGTCGAAGCTGATATGTCTAAACACATCCTTACACGCACAAGTTAATATCTTTACGAGCGTGAAATATGCTTCAAAAGAATCTAGCTTTGAAAGACATGTTCATGCAAGAAAAAAACTTTACTACTGTGATTTCTGTCTCCAGAAATTCACACAAGGCTGTCCTCTTGTAATGCATGTAAAAGTCCGTGCAAGAATATTTTATGATTCTGATTCATGTTCCAAGCCATTAAGTGAGAAACTCAGCATCAAAATGCAAAAGGTACTTCACTCAAATGCAAATCATCACCAATGTGATGTATGCTCCAAAATGTTTCCACACAAAAGTGATCTTTCAAAGCACATGCTTCTTCACAGAAGTGAAAAGCCACACCAATGTGATATATGCTCTAAACCATTTGCTCGGAAAAATTATCTTGCAAAGCACATGCTTCTTCACATGTGTGAAAAACCACACCAATGTGATGTATGCTCTAAACAATTTACGTGTAAATACAATCTTTCACAACACATGTTTCTTCACACAAGTGAAAAGCTACACCAGTGTGATGTCTGCTCCAAACCATTTGCTCGTAAACGTGTTCTCTCACAGCACATGCTTCTTCACACAGGTGAAAAGCCACATCAATGTGAGATATGCTTCAAACAACTTTCCTGCAAAAGTCATCTTTCAGAACACATGGTTCTTCACATAGGTGAAAAGCCTCACCAGTGTCAGGTATGCTCCAAACAATTTGCTCGTAAAAGTGATCTTTCAAGGCACATGTTTGTTCACACAGGTGAAAGGCCTCACCAGTGTGATGTATGCTGTAAACAATTTGCTCGTAAAAGTGATCTTTCAAGGCACATGTTTGTTCACACAGGTGAAAGGCCTCACCAGTGTGATGTATGCTGTAAACAATTTACTCATAAATGTAGTCTTGCAAAGCACATGCATCTTCACACAGGTGTAAAGCCTCACCAGTGTGACGTGTGTTCCAAAACATTTGCTGAGAAAAGTAATCTTTCAAAGCATTTGCTTCTCCACACGGGTGAAAAGCCTCACAAGTGTAATGTGTGTTCCAAAACATTTGCTCAGAAAAGTAATCTTTTAGAGCACTTGCTTCTCCACACAGGTGAAAAGCCTCACCAGTGTGACGTGTGTTCCAAACTGTTTGCCCAGAAAAGTGATATTTCAAGGCACTTGCTTCTCCACACAGGTGAAAAGCCTCACCAGTGTGATGTGTGTTCCAAACCATTTGCGCAGAAAAGTGATCTTTCGAGGCACTTGCTTCTCCACACAGGTAAAAAGCCTCACCATTGTGAAGTGTGTTCCAGACCATTTGCTCAGAAAAGTAATCTTTCAAAGCACTTGCTTCTCCACACAGGTGAAAAGCCTCACCAATGTGATGTGTGTTCCAAACCATTTGCCCAGAAAAGTGATCTTTCAAGGCACTTGCTTCTCCACACAGGTGAAAAGCCTCACCAGTGTGATGTGTGTTCCAAATCATTTTCCCAGAAAGGTATTCTTTCAACGCACTTGCTCCTCCACATAAGTGAAAAGCCTAACTAGTGTGATGTGTGTTCCAGACCATTTGCTCAGAAAAGTTATCTTTCAAGGCACTTGCTCGTGTGTACAAGCAAGTATAAAAGAAATGGCATTAAGTACAGAAAGCCTTGCTTGTGTGAAAAGCCTCCCCTTTGATTTATGCTCCAAAACATTTGCTCAGAAATGTGCTCTTTAAAAGCACATGTATCTCCACACAGTGAAAGCCACATCAGTGCGAAATATGCTCCAAACAATTTACCTGCAAAGATCATCTTTCAAAACACATGCTTCTTCACACATGTGAAAAGCCTTACCTGCGTGCTGTATGCTCCATACAATTTGCTCAGAAAAGAACTTTAAAAGCACATGTTTCTTCACACAGGTGGAAGGCCTTACCAGTGTGATGTATGCTCCAGACAGTTTACATGCAAAGGAAATCTTTCAGAACACATGATTCTTCACACACGTGTAAAGTTGGACCAGTATGATGTGTGCTTCAAATTATTTGCTCAGAAAAGTAATCTTTTAAGACGCTTGCTTCGCCGTACAGGTGACCAGTGTGATGTGTGTTCCAAACCATTTACTGAGAAAAGTCATGTTTTAAGACTCTTGCTTCGGCATGCAGATGACAAGCCTCACCACTGATGTATGCTTGACACATTTGCTCATATACATGATCTTTCATAAGGCACATGCTTCTTCCCCCACTTGAAAAGCCACACTGGGATGATGTATGCTCAAAACTGTTTGCTCAAAGGGTACAACTTCCAAAGTACATGCTCCTTCGCAATCACACAGGTGAAAACCCTCCCAGTGTGCTCGGAAAAGAAATATTTCAAGGCACATGCTTTTGGTGTGTTATGTGTGCTTTTAGAGGATGATACCAAATTCCAATATATAAAGATGCCATGAGTGGCCAAGAATTTATGTTCCAAAATTCTGGGAAAACTTCAGCAACATATTATGCCCAATGAATGAAATATGGGATTGCACTATTGTACACTACAAATTTGGAAGATGTGAATCTCTCTATTGGTGTAAATATACATGGATGTAAAGTCAGATATTTTCAGAAATTTGTATTTTTGTAACACCATTTACCACATTATTAGTTAAATGTGCTAGTTGATACAAGAGTGATCAGATTTTTCTTGTTTGTCTACTGACAATGTGTGGCAATTCAGAAAAAAAGTTACGTTTATATATTTTTTCTCTTTAATGGGATTTAGTTAAAAAATACCATTGAATTTTGTCGAATTTAGGATTTTCTGGAACAAGGGAATCTGTTTTTGGAGCCCTTGGAAAAAATAAATGGCTTTATTTTGCACTGACCCTCTGGTATTCTTCCAGAGAAATAGCTTTGCCCAGACAAAGGAAAATGTCAGCTGTGAAGTACTTTGGCTCCTTCACCATCCCCTTTCTGTGCTAACCAAACCATAGCCAGGAGGCAGGATTGCTTTTTACGTAAGTTCTTTATGAAGCAGTTGTCAAACATAACTACAGAAAAATGATAGAAGAAAATTAATGTATTTTAAGAATTTTTTTTTCCCCCTATTTTTCAGTGCAACAAAGGTTGTAGTGCATATTTTCATGGCTTTGCTTGCTAGACAGATGGAACTCCATCAGCAGACTCTCTCTGTCCAGAGTAATTCTTTTACTTGAAAATGTTAAATTTCAATAACCTTAAAGCTTATTTCTGCTGAACTAAAGGCATTTATAGTTCAACCTCGATAAAATTTAGCTTGTTGTTATTATGCATTAATGTTAAAAAGTGCTAAAATTGAATAATACTGTTTAAACATTTGGAGAAGGGGTAGATCTAGAAAAAATAAAATTAATTTGCATAATTTAAAGGAAAACTGTTAAATATTTATGCATCTGGGCTGCAAAGGAAAACTGGATAATTTGATTTAGAGACTAGGTAAACAGTCAGGTGAACATCTGTGCACAAAGGGAAACACAAGAAATGAGATTCACTTTATTTTGTTTCGTCCACTTCAATCTCCAATGGCCTGATATAATTGAAAACAGGTGACAAATTATTGCAATCAATCAGCATTCCACTTTATTTTTAAATACACCAGAGTTGAATAATTACGAAACGCATATAGCGTATGAAATCAGTTTATTTTCGTAGTGTAGTCAGCACAAATATTCGCCAAGCTTTCGCACTCCACTGGGAGGCTTTTTCAAGGCAATGATAGACACAAAAATGCAGAGAATTGGAACATGTAAAGAACGAAGCTGATTTTTGAAAAATAACGCGGGTGACATCACGAGCATATTACATGAATTTTTATCACATAATTATACAGATCGCCGTGACGTGTTTCCATCTTTTAATAATGCATGCCAAACCATTGGTAGTTCCGTAGAGACTATATCATCGCATGCCACTTTGTTGGATAGGATTTCCACTGTTTCCCTGATGGCAGTCTCTTTGAAAGTCGTGTAAGGAGCAATTCTTCTAATATTATTCCATACAGGAGCGGCCGAGCAATGCATGACTTCTCTGGCGAAGGCTGTATTCCGCATGTCCTGCTTCACATTTCGTACGCGTTCTTTACATCTAAGTGTCCAAGGATCGCTTTGTCATTCCTATACATATATCTTTTCCGTGTTGTCAGGATATACCAACGGAATAGCGTACACACCCGCCTTTTTTTCTCTCACTGTCTCTCCTTGCAGCTTGATATTATATGTGATAACGTGGTCGGGGACTTCATTGCTATTTATATGCTGTCTTTGCGTAATAAATTCTTTAACCAGTATGTAAAGCCTGGGATATATGTGATGGATCCTGCGTATCTCATTGTCCTACTAAGCGATTTTTCTATTGCTGATATTATACGATTCCTCACAGTCTTATGTACTCTGTCTATATCATCCTTCTTATATCCAGCCTTTAGAACTTTGCTATAGATATTCTCAACTTCTTTATTATTTAGATAGTCGGGTTTGCATACGTTGTGCGCTCTATGGAACCACGCTCTAAATGCGGTTGTACTCCTTTGGGCAGTGCGAATGAGGAGGGACAAGGTTCGGTACTGCGATCAGTTTATAATATACGTTAAAATCGAAGCTGGATGTTCCATTTCTTCTGAGCACGACGTCAAGATAATTCAACGTCCCGTCTTTTTCAAGCTCCATGGGGAACTTTATTGTATTGTGATTATCAGCATTCCATTTTTAGCAATTGTTCCTTTTCAGAATGGAACAAAAATGTGGAGAACTCTTTCTCATGTTACAGTGATAACGCATATGCTAATATACCAGATATAGTTCAAAATTGCAATACTCTAGTGCAAAATTTTGTTTAAAACATTTATACCATCAGAAAGACCAAAGGGATTTTTTTTCATAGGATCTTACCCTGAAAGCAATATAAGTTCATTTTGCTGTTACACTTCAATCAAGGAATATTATGAAAACTTGTATTTTCAAGTCTTCCAATTGTAATGGATTCTGGTCATGAATGATGCCAGAATTTTTTTTAACCATTTTTATTTTGACATAGATAAGATACATAATCAAAATAAAAATATTCATCACTGAATGAAACAAAATATTCAAAAATTAAAATACATGATCAAAGTGATAAAAATTTAACTTCACCAAACTGAAGGGGGGCACCAGCCCTTCCTCCTTACAAGTACCCATAATTCTGGTAGATGATGTCAGAATGAATTTGGAAGTTTTGTAGGCAGCCCCGGTGGCGCAGTGGTCTAAGGCGCTGGCCTCTGATCATTCGTCCGTAAGGGGTCCGGGTTCGAATATTGTCAGGCATGGATGTTGTGTTTGTCTTACGGCACTGGCTCTCTCCCTTCCCTGGAACCAGTGACCCTAAATTAGGGACGGGCGACTGCTTATAGCCCATTGAGTTGCTCACGGTGGTCGTTAAACCTCCAATCAAAAAAAAAAAAAAAAGTTTTGTAGGAAAATTGTCAAAATAAAAGAAAGGCTATACACAAGACACATAACTTTTGTGGAATATTGAATGAATATGGTGTTACTGGGAATCTACTTAATAGTGTAAAAGCCGTGTATGCTGGCAGTAGAGCCTGTGTATGAGTGAATGGTGTTTTATTAAAATGGTTTTCTATTGGTGCAGGAGTCAGACAAGGTTGTGTAATGTCACCATGGCTGTTTAATATATTTATGGATGTGTGATGCTAAAATAAATAATACTGGTTTATGTCTCGGTGATATCTGTATATGCAGATTGCTGTATGCTGATGACACTGTCCTGTTGGCAGAGAGCAAAAGTGAGTTGCAGATTATATTGTCCTAGATGTACGAAGTTTGCATGAAATTCAAACAGTATAAATAAGAGAAAACCCAAAGTTATGGTTTTTGTGAGAGGAACTGGTAGCACTGAATGTAATGTAAGTGTAATTGGCACAGTGATTGACCAGGTGAGTGAGTTTGTGTATTTAGGAAGCATGTTTGACAGAGAGAACATATTGGATGGTGAAATTAGTAGGAGAGTGAATTTTTCATTGAAAGTCATGGCTGCTATGGGAGCCTTTCACAGGAATGATGGGTTCTCAAGAGAGTCCCACATGACTGTGTATGAAAGTGTAATTGTTCCTACTCTGATGTATGGCAGTGAAACCTGGGTACTACAGAAGAAACATAGAAATCATTTGTGTGCCGGAGAAATGCGTTATTTACGGGGGATGGGGGGTTGTGGCAAGACACGTTCTGATTGTGTGAGGAATGAAGATGTGTTGCAGTTGTGTGATGTGAATCAAAATGCTGTTAGCAAGGTGTAGAATAATATGCTTTGGTGGTTTGGCCATGTTAAAAGAATGAGTAATGAGATGCTTACTAAGAAAATGGTTTTAGCTCAAGTGGCAGGAAGAAAAACAAGGAAGTCATGGGAGGATCAGATTCAAGAATGTCTGCATGAGAAAAAGATTATGAGTATGAAGTATAAAAGATGTTGTTTACAGCTTGTGATGGATGTCAGTGAAGCCCGAGTTGTATGTCAAGATCACTGTAAATGGAGAAGTTTGATATGGCAACAGTAAGTAAAAATTATCTGGTAGTTTGTATTTCTTTTGGGAGACCTCTGAATCTCAGAGAACAGCTTAGTAACAAAAATATAAAAACACGCTGTCAAAGCACGATGAATATTATGACCAAGAACTCAAGATGTCGGCTACTAAAAGATGACATTTATTTACAAGTTAAAAGATATACCGTATATACTCGCGTATAAGTCGACCCCCCCCCCCACTTTCAGAGGAAAAAATCGTAAGAAATCGGAAACTCGCGTATAAGTCGATCCCGGAATGAGAAAAAAAAAATCAATGAATTTATTCAAAAACATTTGAAAACGAAAAAAATTATATATATAATACTAAATTTAATTTGCATACCCAAAAACTTCATCGGAACCCTTCAAAATTCGATTCCGAGTCAGACTCGCCAAACAGTTCAAAAAGTCTTTCTCCGTCATCGGCGCGTCATCATAAACATCAGTATTCCCATCTATGCCTGTGTCATCAGAATCACTGTCATCATCACTCATAAAAATCTCATCATCCTCTGTGCCATCAAGTTTGTTACTAATGCAACATTTCTTGAATGATTTCACGAACATTTCCGCAGGTATCGCTTCCCAAGCATCCTTGACCCATCGCGCAATCAAAACTATATCCGGCTTCTTTAGATTTCCGCCCTTGGTTTCAGTCGGCAAATCGGAACTTATCCAATCTGCCCAATACCTCCACACATTGTCCTTGAAGGGCTTATTAAGGCAGACATCTAGTGGTTGAAGAACAGATGTCAACCCACCTGGGATGACAGCAAGAGTTGTTTTTGAATTTTCTGCAGTTTTTTTCACTTCTGCACAACGGTGTGCAACAAACATATCCCACACCAAAAGAGAAGGTTTCCTCAAAAGTGCACCTGGCCTTTTGTTCCACACATCCTTTAACCAGTCAATTGTTCCGGATTCGTTCATCCATCCTTTTTCATGGGCACGAACGAGCACACCAGACGGAAAGACAGTGCTTTTCGGCAGAGTTTTGCGTTTGAAAATAATTACCGGAGGTAGCTTACTGCCGTCGGCCAAACAGGGAAGAACAACCGTGAAACTGGATTTTTCGTGGCCAGTCGTTTTGATCAAGATATTTTTTTCACCCTTTTGGTTCACCGTCTTATAATTTCCCAGCTGTATCCCAATTCTGCGTTTAGGATTTAAAAAAAAAATGCACGCGTTGTTCTTATTTACTTAGTAGATCTTTCCTTTTCACGCAAAAGAAAAAGCGAAGCGTTCCGTTTTTCTTAGGCCCTTAAAAAAAAAATTTTCCTTTTTTTAAGTTTCTTCTTTGTTTCTTTGTTTCCAATCCACCGGTTTTCGAATAGCTTATCGCCCTTGGCCGTACAAATACGCGGAGATCTGTAGATTTCAAGTGATTATTGTAACGACCTTGATATTTTCCGAATTCGTGAAATCGCAAATTTAATTTCATCATTTTATTAATTATTTCTACACTAAAACATTCGCAATCCAAAAAATTTCGGTACGTGCGTAGCTTTCTGTCATTTTGTGAAGCAATTTTTACACAATAAGTGAAAATACAACCTCAACCCCATCTCCTCGGAAAGAAAATCGTAGATTTTAACAGTTTTTACTCTCTCTCTGAACTTTCAATGCATATTCTGGTCTTTTTCTTGAGCTTAAAGCAAATGCTTCTTTGAGATAATCACTTTATCTTTACGATAGTTTTCGTTTTGATGTACTACAGAGGTGAAGCACATGTCAAAAAGGAAAAGTTACAGAGATAAATTCCGTCGGTGTACCTTAATCGGTAAAGCACTCAGCTCCGGAGCAGAGGGATGCGAATTCGTCGCCGTCACAGGCAGATTTGTGGGTTTCACATCCTGTGTATTCTTTAAGGACATCTTTCAAGTAACGACTTTATTAAAATATGAGATTTATTTCCTAGTGCAAGCAATGAAATTTTGGTCCGGGGCCATGCAATGAAATTTCGCCCCGGGCCTCGTAAAAGCTCCATCCGGCCCTGTATATACACCAAGAAAAGGCGCGGGCGTGCAAAACCATAACAGAGGAAAATTCGGTCTTGTAGGGAAATTGACAAACGAAGCGAAGCTCAGGGAGCAAGCCAGCGCGATGACGTAGAAACAAGTGGCCAACCCGTTTTCCACCCACCCTTTCAGACACGGGTCGGCAATCAGTTCCTCAAAGGGACGGACTAGCCCTTTCCTCTGTAAAGCCCTGCATTTAAACAACGGTTAATGCTCTTAACGTAAAATATTTCCACATTGTAAGCTGTGGAAAAATGCATCACATCCTAGTGCTTGCCGCCATTTTTCCAACTCTGTTGGTGTTACATATTAAGCCTTAATAAGACACACGAACTTACTTTTAAGCAGTAACGAACTTCATTCGAAAAACAAACTTTTATTTCATAAGAACAATCATTCGTCCGCCTCACAACAACTCCGCCATTACCATACATACCTCTTTGCCACAACCCCTAAAGTCTCTAGTAATTTTTTATTATGTTACATTTGTGTCAATAAAGGTTGATACAAGTTCTTTATATGCTGCATAACCTGTCCGATAACCTATAGTTCGGTACAAAACACTTTCGTCTATACCTAAAACAGAACTGAACAGATTCTAGTCCGACATTTAGCTACACTATAAATTTATCTCCCGTTAAGTAAAAACAGAGTTGACGTACTATATCTTCTGTATAGAAACTTCAAATTTTCTGGAACTCCATTCAATATAATTACACAAAGTAATAAATAAAAAATACTCAAGATAAATACCGCTTTTGCACTAATGAAATCATAAACACCATATAATCCTATGACGGTTAGCGTGAACGATCGGCATACAACTTCTGAACGCCCCCTGGGTAGCTGTGACATTAACAGTCCGTTTTTCAAACTGTTGACAGCACGGAGAGTCGTATCAACCGACAGAAGACGCTTTCGAGGATCACATGTTCCGACGGAGTAAACAACAACACGCGAAACCCTACTTCAAACATTCGGATACTGAATACCGCAACACAAATGATCAAGTGAAGAGGATTTTAGGAAGGGAGTATCTGACCCCAGGTCTTAAACAACCCTTAGAAATAGGAAGCTAGGAGATTTGGGCTAGAGTGCCCAATAGGAAAATGACACGGAAGCGAAGTGGAAAGGAGGAGGAAGACGCCCTAATTTAATACCGGGGGCCAGTACCCGGGGTCCGACGGCTTAATGTGCCTTTCCGACACATGGCGGATATTTAGGGGATCGAACCTGAGGTCCTTTCCGTGACAGTCACAAACGCTGCCCACTAAGCCACCCGCGGCATACACCGCAACACAAATTTCAGGCTAACGAAGCCTATGACGAAATGTCGAAGTTTGTTGTGATCACGTGCCTCAGTTGAAGCTCCGCCTCTATTTGACAGGTGTACGTCGGGCAACCTTCTAGGGCCTCATTGCGTCCATACCACGCCGCCTTGCCGTTGTCATCCGGTACAAGGATGGTTATTCCCATTATTAGGTAGATAGTGATATTATTCTCATACGGCCGTGCGTATATATTTGTGTTTTTTTTTTTGATTGGAGGTTTTACGACCACCGTGAGCAAATCAATGGGATATAAGCAGTCGCCCGTCCCTAATTTAGGGTCACTGGTTCCTGGGAAGGGAGAGAGCCAGTGCCGTAAGACAAACACAACATCCATGCCTCACCGGGATTCGAACCCGGACCCCTTACGGACGAATGATCAGAGGCCAGCGCCTTAGACCACTGCGCCACCGGGGCGGCCGCGCGTATATATAAAAGTATATATGTGTGTGCATGCCGCCCCGGTGCCGCAGTGGTCGAAGCGCTGGCTTCTGATCTTTTGTCCGAGATGGATCAGGGTTCGAATCCCGTGAGGCATGGATGTGGCGTTTCTCTTACTGCACTGACTCTCTCCCTTCCCTGGAACCAGTGACCCTAAATTAAGGACGGACGAATGCTTATAGCCCATTCAGCTGCTCAAATTAAACCCCTAATTAATATATATATATATATTTGTTTCTGTTTTTCTAATTTAGCTGTCATGTTCTGTTCGTGGATAACCCCCCCCCCCGTTCCTTTGTATTGGGTCTGCCTTCGCCAGTTTCTTGCAATAAAACAAGTAATTGTTGCTAAATTTGGTTGCAATTGGTAAATTCAATTGAGTTCTACGACTTTCGTTTAGCACATTTTTCTGTTTCACTTTTTCGGAGAAATTTCAAAAATTGAAGACAAAAAATAAGAAATTGAGGACATTTGACATCTCAATTTGTTTTTACGGAACTGGAGACAAAGCATTTAAATTGAGGACTGTCCACAGAGAATGAGGACGTTTGGTCACTTTAACATATGTAGAATTCTTTCCAGGGTGGGGGGAAGGCCGAAAAAACGGAGGACTTTAAATTTTATCAGAACAAGATAAAAGTTAATGAAAAACTGAAAAAAAAATTTATCAATTTAAGGAACTTGTTCCCTAACGTAAGTTGCATTTTATGCGAAAGCTTAAAAAGATGAAACACTTTCGAATGGCAGGCTTCTTGGTCCTTCGCCGAAATATACTCCTTCCATGATTCTAACTTAGCGTAAACTTTTATTACGGTTGGTCAGCATGATCATTTTACCTCAGTTTTCCGCTTTTTCAGTAATGGTTATGGTGACTAAAGGTCGAGTGCAATTTGATGTCTGGAGCACGATAGTTAAAATCTTTAAGGAATAAAATATTTACAAGTTAAGAAATACAAACACGAGATCTTTCACAAGGGCGACCCTTGCATCATCAGGTGAAGACTACGTTTGAACTTACTTTGTGCGAAGTTATAAATGGTCAGTCTTGACGTCATGATGTACAGTAATGTTCATTAGTTGATGACGATTGGTTCCTCCTATCTAACTTCTGATGAAGGAGAGACCAATCGTCATCAATTAATGAACATCACTGTACATCATGACGTCAAGACACTGACACTTTATAACTTCGCACTAAGTAAGTTCAAATGTAGTCTTCACCTGATGATGCAAGGGTCGTCCTTGTGAATGATCTCATGTTTGTATTTTTTTAACTTGTAAATATTTTATTCATTAAGGATTTTAACTATCGTGCTTCAGACAGCAAATTGCACTTGACCTTTTGTTATTCTCAGCACGAAGACATTTATCTGTAATGGTTATCGTGTTCGGGCAGAAATAATCAAGACTAAAGTTCAATTCCCAATCTAGAAAAGGTGTGTCTACCAAGGAGGTTAGAATAATACTTCTGGAGGTGCCCGGAGTCTCTTAACCATGAAGACGCCAAGTGTAGGAATTTGACGGTGTTTACATAACACCTATGTAATTTCAAAGTCTATTTTGTAATTGCGTAGAATTTGGTTGCAGAACCTGTGTTAATGTCAAACAGGAATGAATTATGCTTCATAGACGAGTAAAGTTTTCAACTTGAACATTACATTTTGCTTTAAATTCGCACTAACGTTCGTGTATTTCAATTGAAAACAAAAATGGGAAGGTGTTTGAAAATAATTAAGAATTTTATTGCCTGTAAACAGCCCGACTTGTGCACATACGTAACTTAAGTAAGCTTACTATCACTACGGTAATGTCATTGGCGTATATTTTTATTGTATTTTGTATAAGGAGAATTTTCATTTTACAATGAACTAAAAACAATACATCTGTATTTTTTTTTTGATTGAAGGTTTAACGACCACCGTGAGCAACTCAGTGGGCTATAAGCAGTCGCCTGTTCCTAATTTAATGTCACTGGTTCCAGGGAAGGGAGAGAGCCACGGCCGTAAAACAAACACAACATCCATGCCTCACCTGGTATTTGAACCCGGACCCCTTTCGGACGAATGATCAGAGCCCATCGCTTAGACCACTGCGACACCGGGGCGGCAATGCGAAATAAACATCGAACACAAAATTGCGTTGGTATATTTTTGCAACCTTGATTTTTTATTCCAAGAAATTAAGTTCTTCTTGTTCTTCGCCCTGTAGCTCTATCAATTCCTCGACAGAATCCAAGACATTAGGATTGTCAAAAATTAGCTAACAGCAATGGATAATCAAAGAGCGAAGACGTTGAATCAGCAGCCATGTTGGTCCGCAGAAATCCACTTTTGACCTCACATGAATAAGGTCCGTTAAAAGAACCCTTTCGTTCACACTTATCATGTTCAGTTAACAATTATTTGTCTCTGTTGTTTTTGCTTTTCTTTGTAATTGATATAAACCTGCAACCGCAGAGTCTAAAAGGCATGAAGATGGCAGTGCTCAGCTGCTATTGGAGGGTAACTCACTAAGAAAACTGAAAGAGCAAAAAAGTCTTAGTACAGGTAGAAATGTACGTAATGTCGTTTACAAACTTTAGAGAACAATTTAGCAACTTAAAATATGCTATTGTCCTTGTATACTAATGTAGCCCGTCATTTTGCAGAAATCGGCATCCCATTGTTGAAATATTGTTGTTCTTTCTTTTCAGAACATCAAAGATCATTGGATCGTATTGTTTTTGCCGTCAAGGTGACGCAGTGGTCTAAGTGATGGCTTTTGATCATTCGTACGGAAGGGGTCCGGGTTCGAATCCCGGTGACGCATGGATATTGTGTTTGTCTTACGGCACTGGCTCTCTCCCTTCACTGGAACCAGTGGCCCTAAATTAGGGACGGGCGACTGCTTATAGCCCATTGAGTTGTTCACGGTGGTCGTTAAACCTCCAATAAAAAAAATCGTATTGTTTTTAAAACAAAATTTCAATTTTCATTAAAAAATTATGCATAATCTCTGGCCCCAGTGAAATGATATGAAATTCTTTTTTCCCAGGGAAAACGAAAAAGGAAAAAAAAATTCTTGTTCATGAATGTGAGTGGTATACTACATTTCACATTTTCTGTAAACGTTCTTGGCGTTAGTCCTTTAGAAATTTTTAATTCTCTAAAGTACAAACTTTCATCTGTGCTATTTTTTTCCAAGATTAATTTCTGTAGTGTGTGAGTGATCGTTTACTTTTATTTTTCTTCCAAATAAAATGCCAACCACTACACATTGTGTATCTTACAAAATCATTATATAGGAAAAAAAAAAAATTGCTATTTATTCTAAAAGCCCCTGGCATACTGTTAGAAATTTTGTAAAGTATGTTTTGAAATCATGGAACGTGCCCTTCTGCTTTTTATTTTTTTTGACTGAGTTCATTTAAAGTGTTCTTCATGTCCTCTTAGATGCGAAACACACAGCATACAGTGATGTTTGCTATATGCAGAAAACACAGATATGTTGCAATGACATTCAGTATTTAATTCATGATTGTATGCAGTAAATGCTACCAAAAGAACTGTTTTTGCAGTTGCTGTGAAGCCAAAAAATAAAATCCAATAGTCTCACAACATGGAGTCTATGACTAAATATTCTTTAGGGAGGTAACCACTTAAGACGTGGTTATAAAGAAAGTGAAAAAAATCTTATATTGTTCCAGACACACCCTAGTACACAAAAAGATTTTCAAGAGCGTGGAGTCTGCTTTCACAAGTTCACAAAAAAATCTAGTTTTGCATGACTTGAGGTCCGATGGGCCTAAAAATTCCATCTAACATGGTGCATGCTGTAAGAAATTAACGATGGAAGACAGAATTTCAACTGATACAGTCCTTGATACTGGTGAAAAACCAGACACACATAATGTACGTTCCGAGCAATTGACACGGAACGATGCTCTTTCGCAGCATATGCTCCTTCGTTCAGATGAAATGCCTTATCAGTGTGATGTATGCTCCAAGCAATTATCAAGGAAAGCTGCTCTTTCCCGGCATATGCTCCTTCATACAGGCGACAAACCACTTCAGTGCGATGTATGTTCCAAGCAATTCACCACACGGAAATACCTCTCCCAGCATATGCTCATTCATACAGGTAAAAAAACTCATCAGTGTGATGTGTGTTCCAAGCAATTCACACACAAAGCTACTCTTTCCCAGCATATGCTCCTTCATACAGGTGAAAAACCTCATCAGTGTGATGTGTGTTCCAAGCAATTCAGACACAAAGCTACTCTTTCCCAGCATTTGCTCCTTCATACAGGTGACAAACCTCATCAGTGTGATGTGTGTTCCAAGCAATTCACACAGAAAGCTGCTCTTTCCAGGCATATGCTCCTTCATACAGGTGACAAACCTCATCAGTGTGATGTGTGTTCCAAGCAATTCGCACAGAAAGCTGCTCTTTCCCGGCATATGCTCCTTCACACCGGTGAAAAACCTCATCCATGTAATGTGTGTTCCAAGCAATTCACACGGAAATACCTCTCCCAGCATATGCTCATTCATAGAGGTAAAAAAACTCATCAGTGTGATGTGTGTTCTAAGCAATTCACACACAAAGCTACTCTTTCCCAGCATATGCACCTTCATACAGGTGAAAAACCTCATCAGTGTGATGTGTGTTCCAAGCAATTCAGACACAAAGCTACTCTTTCCCAGCATTTGCTCCTTCATACAGGTGAAAAACCTCATCAGTGTGATGTGTGTTCCAAGCAATTCACACAGAAAGCTGCTCTTTCCAGGCATATGCTCCTTCATACAGGTGAAAAACCTCATCCATGTGAGGTGTGTTTCAAACATTTCACACAGAAAAGTGACCTTTTCCGGCATAGGCTCCTTCATACAGGTGAAAAACATCATCAGTGTAATGTGTGTTCCAAGCAATTCACACAGAAAAGTACCCTTTCCCAGCACATGCTCCTTCATACAGGTGAAAAACCTCATCAGTGTGATGTGTGTTCCAAGCAATTCACACGGAAATGTGATCTTTCACGTCATATGCTCCTTCATACCGGTGAAAAACCTCATCACTGTGATACATGCTTCAAACAATTCACACAGAAAGGTGACTTTTCCCAGCATATGCTCCTTCATACAGGTGAAAGCCCTCATCAGTGTGATACATGCTTCAAGCAATTCACACGGAAAGGTGACCTATCTCGGCATATGCTCCTTCATACAGGTGAAAAACCTCATCAGTGTGATGTGTGTTCCAAGCAATTCACACAGAAAAGTCATCTTGCTAAGCACATGCTCCTTCATACAGGTGAAAAACCTCATCAGTGTGATGTGTGTTCTAAGCAATTCACACAGAAAGGTCACCTTTCCAAGCACATGCTCCTTCATACAGGTGAAAACCATCATCACATGTAAAAGTTACCTTTTGAAGCATATGGGTGAAAAATCTTAGTATGGTGAGCAATTCTCATTTAACGATACGGTTTCCAGTCATATTCTCTTTCATATAGTTGAAACATTTCATCAGTGTTTTGTGTTCCGTGGTAAATGTGTTGATTAGCGTACTAAATTATTTCATTGGAAAAATATTACTTCCTGGAAGACGTGGGATATACAGATTTTAGAGTATGAAAATTAATGGAAAATGGTGCAGAAATTTCATATTTTAAATGTCTTTTAGAGATTTTTATCGTAATAATTACCTGTAAGCATGATGCTGTGCAGAAACGCCACGGCGACGATGTGAATCTTTGCTCTGTTGAAAGGAAGTTTCTCTGCAGTGTGTAATTAACGCACGGAAGACTACATGTGCGACCGCGTACTTTCTTGCCAGGAGAACGAACCATGTTGTGTTCATACGCTACAGAACATAGTTTGTTCATGTTTTGTCATTGTTTTTAAAGCAGATGTTGAGAAATTTTTCATTCTTTCGCATACGATTCCCTGATTCGAAATAGCAAGTAAGAATTTGCCTTTCTGTTTTGTACAGAAAACTGAGGAAGTATAACTTTCGGTTCTGCTTTGAACTGCTTACTTTCGTAGCTGATTTGCTTTGCCACTGTACTTTTGGTTCTCCTGTTAATACTTTGTTCGCAGGTTAGTTTCTGTCTCACTGAATTATATCTTTTGCAAATCAAAGAGGTTTTATCCAGTTTTTCCTGCCAACAACGTACAGGATACAACAAAATAAAGGGTGGATAATGTGGACCTATTTTTTGTAGCGTATCACTACAACATTTATCACTCTCCTGCCAACAACATAATCGCTTTCCCTGGTACTCTTCTGCCCGTCATTTTGGTACAGCAACAAACCTTCCTTTTAACAGAGCGTATGGAGCACAGCTTCATATGATCTCCGGAGAAGCGATGTGTTGGGCCTGCCGCAGCATCTCTTCACAGCATTGTACTTGCAGGTAAATATTACGATAAAAATCTTCAAAACATATTTAAAATATGAAGTTTCTGCACCATTTGGTTTTAATTTCTATACTCTAAAATCTGTACGTCGCACATTTTCCAGGTACTAAAATTTTTCCGACGAAATAATTAAGGACACTAATTTATACATTTACCCACACAAGAAGGTATCCTTTCAAACCATATGCTGCTTCACACAAGCAAACGTCATCAATGAGATGTATCCTCCAAGCAGTTGC
The DNA here is from genome assembly GCA_039090855.1 of Macrothele yani. NCBI lineage: Eukaryota > Metazoa > Arthropoda > Arachnida > Araneae > Macrothelidae > Macrothele > Macrothele yani. The sequence continues at coordinate 151,714,116 of CM077009.1, forward strand.
CACCCAAAGAGGTAGCCTTTCAAAGTATATGCTCCATTAAACATAAAAATTCTCGCCAATGTGGGTATACTGAAGAAAATTTATAAAGACAATTTTTGAAGAAAGTATCACCTTTACTGTGATGAAAAACATCAGTGTGATGTATGCTTCAAGGCATTTAATCTTACAGATTATCTGTGAGGCATACGTTCCATTGTAGAAGTGATAACAACCGGATAACATGCTTCTACATATTTTCAAAATAGTTTTTCCTTCCCCCCTCCCTTTCCTTCACGTGCTTTGTAAATTTATTGAGCATTGGGGGATGTTAAATACTGGGAGATATATATGACCTTCATACACCCACACTTAATTTTTCCTATTAAAGTCAGTTTGCTGCCCTAGTTGCACAGTTGTCTAAGCAGTTGCTTCTGACCGTTCATTCAAGATGGGTCCAGGTTTGAATCCTGGTGAGGCATGGTTGTTGTGTTTGTCTTTCTTACAGCACTGGCTCTCTCCCTTTCTTGGAACCAGTTTCCCTAAATTAGAGACAGGCAACAGCTTATAGTCCATTGAGTTGCTCACGGTGGTCGTAAAACCCTGACAAAAAAAGCTGTGATTCTAGCTTTTGATTCTGTTAGATATCAGAATTATTATGAGTTAAAATGTGGGTGAAGGTGTAGATTAGTGTACTAAATTATTCAGCTAAAAATTTAATTAAAAAAAAATTACATACCTAATTCAAAGTATATAATATGACGGAGAATATCGTGAAAAAAATCTAGCTGCAGGACGCATTTTAAAGATTTTTGCAGTAAACCTTCGGTGTAATTGTGGAGATGAGAACAGAAATCTGTGGCGAGCCTACCGTCTCACTGCTGCAATGACATCCGAGGCTCAGCCAATGATGTCCTGCAGCGGCCCTTTAATGGGTGCCCCAAAACAGTGATCAGTTGTTGTTTTTTTATTTTTGCTTTCTTAATCCACGCAGAAACTGAGTTTTTATGCCCATTTTAAAGAAAATGAAAAATTTAGAATTACTTACTGTGCAGCAAAGAAAGAGTGGGTGATAAAGAATCAATATGAGCTGTTTCACAGTTACTGAGATAATTTTTCTTTCGATTTTAATTATTTTAATAAACTAATGTACAAAGCTTGGTCAGTAAGTAACACACATTCACCTGTAACTCCCCAGATTTCAAAGGTTGAATCATGAAAGCTGGTGACTAGCAACCCTGAACCTTTGGCTTTAGTGATAAGACACTCAATGTAAGATCCATTGGCTTCATTACATTGCAGCCAACGTTGTTTCCATCACGAGAAAGGGCGTTAGTAAAACTGCGGAGGCTGGTCATCACCACTTCCTGACACACGCAATGAGTTTTGTCACTCTGAAATGCTTTCCCTTGTAGATGTGCCTTCAAACAACCAAACAGATAAAAAGCTGATGGTTCCAAGTCTCTGCTGTACGGTGGTTGTGGCCCCAGTGTCCCACCTAGTCGAGTAACTTTCTGCACTGTCATCTGTGCGGTGTGTGGTTTCGCGTTATTGTGATGCAGTTTGATGTCCTAGACTTGCAAGTGTGGTCTCTTAGTTTTGATGGCATGCCTGAGCTTCTCCAAGGATGAACAATAAGGCTTTTTGGTAATGATGGTCCCAGTTTCCAGGAAGTCGATGAAGATGACGGCCACATTTTTTTAGGCCTAACGATCCCAAAAAAATGTGGCCATCAATTTGTTTGATGACCTTGAAAGTCGTGGCTTTTTCTTCCGTGGTGATCCTACATGCTTCCAATCCATTGACTGAAGTTTGCTCTGTGGGTCATAATGAAACACCCATGTTTCATCACCTGTTATCACACCATGAAAACATTGTTGAACGTCACCAGCAAAATGTTCAAGCAGATCGTCACACACCTCTTTCCATATTCTCTTCATCTCTTTTGTGAGGAGCCGTGGTACCCAACGAGCACTGATTTTCCGGTATCCTAAGCATTCTACCACTGTTAAAACACTTCCCTTTGACATGCCATGGAGGTCCGTAAGTTGAGAAGTGGTGATACATGAGTTATCCTGAATCAGCTTCTCAGTGGCTTCCTCAGTTGAAGTGGTTGTCACAGTAGTCGATCTGCAACCATCGCTGCACATTACTACTGCAATCCATTGTTGTCTCACCATATACTGGCAACAATTGTCTCTGGATTGATGTGGCTGAGCTATCCCCAGATTTGTAGAAACTATTACAGACCAATGACGTAGTAAGGTGTCCATTTCACCATCCATTACGCTTCACCTGCAAAGAGAAGAAACAACTGTTAATGATCATTAGGAAGTTAATAGAATGAAAGTCCTACCCACCAACTTTCATGATTCAGCGTTTGAAAACTGTGGAGTTACAGGCGATTGTGCTTTATTTATTGACTGACCTTTGTATTTATATTATCTATGGTGATAAAAAAATGCAAACCTGGAAAATGATGTATATTAGTCCTGGAAAGTCTTTAAATAGTTCTGGGAAAAAATTTGGACCCTTCTGTACGAACCCTGAGTATCCAATTTACTGTGTCATAAGTTTTCTCTAAATCTATGAAGGCAGCCAAAACCTTCTTACCAACAGACAGATACCTTTCAATCATCATGCGTAATGCAAAAATTTCGTTAGTGCAGTCTTTGCAGGCATAAAATCACTCTGAACATCCCACACTTTCTGTGGTGTAAGACCTCTTACCTTATCAATAAGAACCTTTCCAAACACCTTTCCTGGCACACCAAGTAAGCTGATATCACGATAGTTAATGCTTTCAGTCAGATCACCTTTTCCCTTATACAAAGGAACAATGATAGCATTCCTCCAATCTTGAGAGACCATTCGTAACTTCCAGCACAATTAGCAAATTTCAGTTAACCAGTCAATTACAGAGTTACCACCATATTTTAACATCTCAGCAGTTATGCCATCAACTCCCAGAGCCTTAACAGTTTGAAGAGATTTTACAGCTTTACACATCTCTTCTCTTGATATCCCTATTGTGCTTCCATCTCTCACTGTAACATCATTAACTTCAGTCTCAGAATTGCCTTCACTTTCATCATCTAATAACTCACAGAAGTATTCACCCCATCTTTCACTTAACTCACTGGGCTCCCATATCATGTCTCTGGTCCTATTCTTCACACAACATATAATTTTATTTCTCCTATTCTCCCTATGTTGTGTGTAACTTCTAGAAAGCTTTTCTATCTTTCCAAAAAGCCAATTCTTGCCTTTCCACCTTTCCCTTCCTATCTGTTGCCTTACTCTGGTGAACCAGCTCAGCTGCTTCATGCTTCTTACTGCAATACTCATTCACAGAAACTCTACCTTGCAGCATCACCAAATATGGTTCCTTCTTTCTCTTTACTGCTTCTTTAACCTCACTGTTCCACCAATCATCACCTTTAAAGTTACCCACTGTTGCAGTAATGCAGACCTCTTCAGCAGCAGTGACAACACAGTTCTTAAAACATGTCTACTTGTTTTCTACATCCCGCTCACACACCTTCAACTCATTCAGGTGTTCACTGAGTAAATCAGAGTAATGTTGATGTTCTTTAGATAGCCTTTTTAACCTTTATTCTTTTCACCACAGGCATCTTCCTTTACCTTCTCCAATATTCAATTTCACTTCTGACACTAACAGGTGATCAGCATTTGCACATTCATCCAAAAACTGAACACCAGTACCAGCTTGTAAAGATGAGCTCAGGACAGAAAGAAACTCTTCTTAATCCAGTCACTCATTAAACCTCTTTTCTGGGTGAAAAAAAAAAAATCCCTCCAGGTAAAAATATGTGTATCCATAACAGTTAAATTTTCTGGAAAAATTTAATTAAGTAACACCATAGTTAATCTTAAATATATTGAAATTGGCAGCCATGTAGACTGTTTAATTACACAACACACACGAAGCAAAAGTAGCACTTGATGCAACACTCACTTGGAGGGTGACAGGAGCAATAGACACAATTCCAGGAATTATTATCTTTTGTTTCCTCTCTGGAGACATATCCACTCCATTTCTCTTCTATTCCTTTCTGCAATCGGTGCCCAGAAATCTACTTACATGTGTGTGAGCTACACCCATCCTCTTTTTGCCTAAGAGTAGGTGTGCCATTTTTTTAAACTGCTTACTTGATACCCTAGAGGCAGGACCGGCTGGACCATAGGGGCAACCAGGGTGGCAGCCCCGGGCCCAGCGCCTTCACGGGCCTCTGCAGTTTAGAAAACAAAATAATTTTCGGTAAAAAAAAATTAACAACATTTCTTTTGCAACTTTTGGGGCGCAAGGCCCTTAAAAATATATTTTTTAAGTATTTTTGTTTGTTTCCAATCTCCCCATTTTGGAATACGTTATCCTCCCTGTTTGTCGTACGGACACTGAGATTTGCAGATTCAAAATGATTTTTGTAACCTCCTTAATCTTTTCCGAATTCATGAAATAGCAAATTAAATTTCATCATTTTGTGGTCCCCTAATCTCTCTCTCTCTCTCCGTATTATGGTCTTTTTCTTAAGCTTAATGCAAATACTTCTTTGAGATAATAAATTTGTCTTTACGGTAGTGTTCGCGTGGCTTCCTCACGAACGATAATTTTCAGAAACGACTTTATCAAAATATGGGATTTATTTTTTAGTACCCACAATAAAATTTTGCTCTGGGCCCCGCAATGAAATTTCGCCCAGGGCCCCGCAAGAGCTCCAGCCAGCCCTGCCTAGAGGCATAGCCCCTTGAAATAGGTGGTGGAGAAAATCTCTTCTATCAGAATTGGCATTGTTACTTTGCTTTTGTTAAAAGTTATCATTTTTGCTTTTCTCTTTTTCATTAAATCTGGGGACTTTATTATATTCCGTTTTATTAAAAATGATCAAATTAGCTTTAAATTAACATTATAGCTTCAGTTTCAACTCAAAAAGATTTGTTGTACATAATAAACATAAATTATTAGCTTCATCTGGTGTATATGAAAATCAACTTGTATTAGCCTTACTACTGTTTCATACATATATCTATATAGTACAAAAATATATTTAAAAAAAGATTAAATCAAGATATAAAAAGTTCGCAAAAAAAACAAAACAAAAAAACACTCATTTAATGCTCAGTAAAAAATTAAAAATTTTTAAAATGATAAAATAGCTTTTCTTTTTTTTTTCTTAAATCAGATGCAGAACATTATTCTGAATTATTCACTATTTTAAAATATAAAAACAGGTTATATTATATTATATACTCTTCAATTTTACAAGATCCGTACAACATTATCCAGAATGAAAAAGAATATGATAAAGTGATTACCAATAGATATAGTAATATTAGAATATACTCAGTATTAAGAAAAATACAAAAAGATAAAAAAAGGTGTTATTTACAATATGCAGGGCTTGTAAATTATCTGAAGAGTTACATGCCCAGATGGGCATGTGCAGAAATTATTTACCTGCCCAGATAGTAAAAGCTGGATGCCCAGGAAAATTTATATTTTAAGATAACAAATCAGAACTCTCATTTTTTTAAGTTAAAAAATATGATGAACTTTATTTGCATGTTTTGCATTTCCATTTTGTGGATCTGTATTCAGAATATTTAATGCACAAAAGCGTGTATCGTAAGTTTTCAGATGATGATGCTGAAATTGGTATGAAATGGTATGATGATGAAATTGGTGTTAGGGAAATTTAGTGATACTGCCATGTTGCTTTTTTTTTTCACCTTTTGTCACTAAATACAGGAGGTTAGTTCCATCAGAGGCATGCATTCTGTCACAGACTGTAAAATAACATTTGGAGCAAAAGAACATATAATCAAAATTGTACAAAAATAAAATGTATCTGTGTACACAACCGTTGAAACAGAAAACTTGCTGCAAACCCCACTAAATGCGATCCTTGATAACAATAGAGTAAGATAATTTAAAGAACAATTAATAAAACAATAAATAATTATTATTAGAACATTACATATTCCAATGAGGACAAAATAAATGCATTACAGTTGAATGTGCATCAATGATTGTGAAATGGACCTTTATGGTAAAATATTATGAACTTCATAAGAACAAGAGATTAATTTAAAAAAATAATTTATATCCAGAAAAACTCTCCCATTAATGAACCTTTAAAAATTATAAACAGCATTTTCAACAATTTAATCAAAGAATAGTAGACTTACAAAATACATATGTAAAATATTTAAATTTAATAACTGTCAACTGTAAGAGGAACTTATCAATAAAATTTAAATTTCTTTTAGGTAAATAAAACTTTTGATACAGTTCCTATATGTTGAGAACATGTGATAAAATCTACAGGCTAGAAATGTCTGTAAAAACAAAAGAACTCAGAAGATGTGAAAAATAATTGAATGTTCTTCAAGTTAAAATAAAATTAAGTACATTAATCTGAGTACAGCTTTGAGCAAGTGTTTTAATTACTGTAACTAACATTTTTATTCATTTTTTATGTACAAGCAAAAACTGTCTACTAATAATTTGGAAACTATCCATGTACAGCTTATGTATGTCTACATTCTGGTACTCTGCATATGGTTCCAGTTTCTGGACCTAGAGCATAAATATAATTAGAGAAGTGATATTTTTCTGTCCTTGACACTCTGTAACAATAATACAAATTCCAGTGATTAGCAGTGAAATGTAGCATGTCATACAACAACTGTCTTTTCTCTTGTAGTAGAAAATTCTATTCCAAACTTTTTCATTTTTAAATTTACTTGCCTGACCTTGGCAACTAAATTTCTCTTTGCCTGCCTAGGGCAATTATTTACATGCCCCGGGCATCTTGGGTATGGTATTTTTCAAGCCTTAAATATGTGTGCTTCATTTTTTAGCCAGAGTTTAGATTGTGTACAGTTTACTGAACCATTTGATCTCAATAGATGGCAGAACTTTAGAATTCTACGTTTGTGTTGTTTTAAAGGAACTATGGCCTGCACTTTAAGGTGTACAATGTAAACATTAAGAACACTACGTGCACCGGAAGACAGTAGCCAACTTTCATTTGATGCAAATACCTGAATGAACTCGCATGTTTTTAATTTGGTTTTTAAGTTTAAATTTTTTTTTTTTTTTTTTGCACAAAACGGACAAAGGCTAAATTATGGAAATATATGCTTTAATAACAGTAGACGTTATAACATCAATACAGCACATCAAGGTAATGTGGACATTAGTCAAAAAATGTCCCTGTTTTTGTAATAATTTCAATTGTAAATAGCTTCATATTTTTGCCATTACAACATCGGGGCTTGAAAAATACCTTGTCCAAGATGACCTAGGCATGTAAATTATTGGCCTGGGCATGTAAATAAAAAATCTAGTTGCCCATGTGTGCAATTAAATTTAAAAATAAAAAAGTCTGGACACACACACACACAATCATCACATGTTGCATGGAGTGCCAAGGACAGAAGAATATCACTTCTTTTTTTATTTAATGCTCTAGGTCCAAGAATTGGAACCATATGTAGTTTTTCTTCAAATGTTATTTATAGTGAGCAACAGGATGCATGCCTCTCCAGGAACAAGCCTAAGGTGTTTAGTGACAAAGGATGAAAACTCGGATGAAAGGAACATGGCAGAATTACTAAATTTATCAAGGGCCAATTTTCAGCATCATCATCTCAAAACTTGAGGTATACCCTTTTGTGCATTAAAAATTTTTAATGCAGACCCTTAAAACAAAAATGCAAAACCTGTAAAAAAATGGTTTAAAACTCAGGCTTCACGTGACTAACACATAAACATATAAAACGAGCGAAACACACAGAGTCATGTACAGTAAAAGGTTTGTTTAGCGGTAGCTTTCAGTCATCCTACGACCTTGATCACCCACGATCTACTTGATGGGCTGGTTGCCAGAACTACAATTTGAAGTTGGGGAGCTGGAAATGTTGCCAGATTTTAAAAGAGAGATCCAAATAAATGAGAAAATCTGGCAACATTTCCAGCACCCCAACTTCAAATTGTAGTTCTGGCAACCAGCCCATCCAGTCGATCGCGGGTGATCAAGGTCGTAGGATGACCGAAAGCTACTGCTAAACGAACCTTTTACCGTATGTGACTCTGTGTGTTTTGCTCGTTTTATATGTTTACCTGTAAAAAAGTTCATCATATTTTCTAACTTGAGAAAAAAAAAAAAAATAACAATCAGGGTCTGATTTGTTATTCTAAATGATAAATTTTCCTGAGCATCCAAATTTTACTACCTGGGTAGGTGAATAATTTCTGCCCACGTCCAGCTGGGCATGTAAGTTTTCAGACATTTTTCAAGCCCTGCAACATAACTCAAGCACAATTATAAATAACCTCATATTTTCACCATAAGAACATAACTCGAGCACATAATACACTCATCGTCAAAAATTAGTTGCACCCAGAAGGAAGCAACTCACAGGAATGAAACTTGGTGGGTAGGTTTGCCACCATGAGACATGCAAATGATTCAAGTATCACTCTCGGCTGCACATGTGACACCAGCAAGATAGGGTCGTAGCACTGGACCTGACTGGTTAGATAAGGTTGTCCCGTTGCATTCAGACTCGTGCTGTTGTGTTGGTTCCATACTTTGCAAGTGAAGTGTGTATCGGAGAAAAGTTTGGAAGCAATTCCAGTAGTTGAAGGAGTTCGAGAGGGTCCGCATTGTCCGGCTCCGGGAAGCGGGATGGTCTTATCACCAAATTGTGTGCAATACCAGTTGTGTGGATATCACCATAGCACACTGTTGGCGGCAGTGGATAGAACAAGGCGCGCAACAGCGGCCGGAAGGATCTAGGAGACCTTGATGAACCATGGAGAGGGAGGACTGACGGGTTGTCCGACATGCGCAGAGTGACTCAACAGCCGCTATTGCAGACATTCAGCGAGCAGTGGTGCTCCCCATGCATCATCCGATTAGAGCCAGTACCACTGGCAGACGCACGCACCCCATTACGTCGACTGCCCTTAATACCATTGCATCGTCGCCAAAGACTGGAATGGTGTTGTTCCAGACTGTCAAGAAGCCAGTCAGAATGGCAGCAGGTGATCTTCAGTAATGAGTTCGGCTTTTGCCTTGGAGGAGATGACCAACGAATCCGCATGTGGAGGTACCGTAGCCAGCACCAAGATGAACGGTTTGTTGTCAAGCGTCACACGTCCAAAAGGCCTGGTGTCATGGTGTGGGGTGCAATTGCCTATGATGCCAGATCACCTTTAGTGTTCTTTACAGGCACTTTGATAGCCCAATGTTACGTTATTCAGTTCTTGCAACCAGTTAGAAGAATTCTTGATATATGCATAAGTTACATTACAAATCATAAGTGGTGGGACGTTTCAGTAGTGACTTCTACCTTCATCAGCCATGCAATGAAACACATGCTATAAGCATCAGTTGTTGCCAGATTTAAAAATATTTCCCACAAAGGTCGCTGATACAAACTTTCCAAGGTAAGTGAACTTGTCTTCTGTGCCTATTCCAGCTGAAATTGATAAACTGCTTGCAAATGGGCCCAAGTTTTCTCCTTTTGCTAATATTAGCCTTCCACATACTATTTCACTACTGGAAGCAGTGATCCAAAACACCAATCTTGCATGTAAACCAGTCATTTGCGCGAAATCAGCTATTGCAATTTCTGAGGTTCAAACCTCAAGGCTAAAATACTCTTCTGCCTTTTTGAGGAAATTTAGAAATTTCACCCAATGTAATAATCTAGGAGTTTGTAAAGCAGACAAGGCAGGATGTCTTGTTTTCACCCATAAGAATTCTTTGGACAACAGAGTAGCTGAGTTCCTGGAAAAAACTAATTGCATAAGACTCAATGCAGGCAACACTGAAAAACTATGTAAAGCCGTTACCAAGCTTTCTAAAAACATTTCTTTGAAATCTTTCTTGGGGGACACCCCCCCCCCATCTTATTATTGTGCTCCCATGTTTTTTCTATAGATTAAGCTACATTAAGTTGGACATCCTATTAGGCCCTTAATTAAAAATACCTTTTCTCCAGCAGTCAATTTTGAAATGCAATTGGTCAAATGTTGAAATGTTCTGACAAAAAATCATCCTTATTTTGTTGTGTCAACCAAGGACTTCCTCCAGAAACTCCCTTCATCCACCAGTCCTCATGCATTATTTGATACATTATTTCCTTTGGTTCCTTTCTTTGATGTCAACATGCTCATGGTCAAAAAACTAATGGAGCACCAAGAACTTCCTGGGGAACTCATCAAAGATTTTTATGACTGTTTTGATTCATTGGGAAAATATTCCTGTTTTGTATACAATGGTATCTATCTACTACCAACAAAAACAGGGTGTACCAATGGGCTTCCCTCTTTCCCTCTTACTTGCTGAAATTTATTTGCAGAATATTAACAAATTAATCATTGCCCCATCCCTCTTAAAACCCACCATTTGGTTATGGTATGTGGATAACATCTTCATCATTTGGCCACACCATAAACACTCTCTGTTAGAACTCATGTCCCCCATAACTTCCAAATTCCCTCACAAAATTCTGGTCGTCAAGAACAGGTGATAACAACAATATTAGTTTTCTGGATGTTAACATCAACCCAGACTTCTCACTTGGTCTCTCTGTTTACAGGAGACCTTTTGCCAGCCGTAATATCATCCCTTACCATTCTTGCACCTTTGAAAAATATAAATTGGCTGCTATCGAGTCTTACATACACAGAGTTAACCTTATTTGCAACAGCCCTTCTGCTCTTCAAAAAGAATATCAAAACATAATCAACATTAGCAAATTGCATGGCTTTCCACCCCTCTTAATACATAGACTAATCAAGAAATTTGAATCACAGAACAGATCTACTAGTTTACTGCCTAAACCTTCCACCGCTTATCAGTTTGTTGGCACTTTGCTTTTTAGCCTATCCTTTACACATAAAGTTTGCTCTATTTTCAAGTCTTTTGACTACAGGATTGCAGTTAAACCACCTCCACATCTTCTTAACCTCATCCTTAAAGACAGAGAGATCCCAATAAACCCCTAGAGTTACAAGGTGTCTACTCTATGCCTGCCAACACGTCCACAGCAAACGGAAAGCCCTCAGGTACCCCGAAAGCATTTAAATCTACCTTACTCTTAACACCTGCAATATTGACACAGCTTTTCACATCCCTATCATTTAGAAAGCTGTTTTGAAATCTGGCAGCAATTGATGTTTATACCACATGTTTCATTCCATGGCTGATGAAGGTAGAAGTCGCTACCAAAACGTCCCACCACTTATAATTTTTAACGTTAATTTGTGCGTGATATGATGATATCAAATATTATAATTTTTGTGTGTTACGTGTTGCCAATTCTTCTCACTTGCAACCAGTGGCCTTTTTTTTAAATGCTTGCTCCGGTGCAATTTTCCAGCAGGACAACGCTCGTCCACATACTTCCGCTCTCTCGAGAGCTTGCCTTCAAGGCACTGACTCTCAGCCATGGCGAGCTTCATCGCCAGACGTGGGATGCTATTGGACACACAGTCCACTTTCCAACCCTACCGCACGATCTGCAGGAACTGCGTCAGAAGATTCAAACTACATAGGATGGCTTATCGCAGGACACCATTAGGAACCTGTACAACTCCATGCCGAGACGTCTGGCTTGCTGTGTGAGCAAACATGGCGGCCCGAGGCCATACTGAGAGACACTACTTATTGGTGTGTACCTGAAAAAATATTGCTCATGTCATCCTCAATATTTAATCATTTATTGTTCCTGGCAAACCTTTACCTTCGTTCCGAATAACATTGCAATCCGACACATCCTTATGGGTGCAACTATTTTTTTGATGATGAGTGTATGTGCTTGAATTATATACTTGACTTTTTGTGCCTTTAAATGAAATGATATGGTACAGCGTTACTCAAGTCAAAGACTGAACTTGAAATCTTGGAGTAGGGATGTTGGTTCTTTGTGTGTGTATATGCACTTAAAGCAGTGGTATTTATATACTGCACTAAGTGTTTATACATAATGAAGATCTGATATTCCTAATCCATGGCTCCATGTTGAACTCATTGCTAGATTCTGCAGAGTGTTCTAACTAATGAGTAGCACCAAATCTAAACAGTTGAATGTATTTAAAATGATAGTATCATCCCATAATTGAGATAATACACACTTTTTTTTTCTGCCTTGGGTACCAAAATGTCTCGTTTCAGCCATGCATACATAGAAATATGATTGTGTACTGGGGCATGATGACAATACCAAAAAGTGTTTTAATCAAATCGCTATAGTGTGAAAAAGTTGCCCATATAGCCTCTATTTTTTTTTTAATTATTATTGAAGGCTTAATGACCACCGTGAGCAACTCAGTGAGCTATAAGCAGTGCACCTGTTTAGCTAAAGATAATGAATATAAAAAAATTAATCAGACAATATTTTCCATTTGTGCATGGTCAAAATTACAGAAATTTCCAAAATTTATGCAGTTTTACTCATTTTTTTCTCCCAATTCCAAATTAAATTGCTATTGTGCAGAAAAGTTACCTTCAGTATAACTAAATATAATGTGAAAATTTTTTTTAATTAAGACAATATTTTCTGTTAGTGCATGACGATCAAAGTTATAGAAATTCCACAAATTTTGACAATTTTTCAGTTTCAATTTTACTTCTTTTATTTGCTTTCTTTTTGGGAATTACTTTGAAGGCAGCCTTATGTGAGAATTCAGGCATGATAGATCTTGATAGCTATGCTGTACAGATGTACCCATCTTGGCTTGAGAACCACAAACCTTGCTTGATACTTCTGTAGCTGGTTTCACACATAACTGCAGCTTGTGTGTGACATCTTGTTATGTCCCAGTCCAGTACAGCCCCAGATTGTGTCAATCTGTCACACGAGAGGTATCAAGCTCTGTTATAATGCCCTTATCTTTCAAGACATTTGTGGTGATTGAATTGGTTATGTGGTTAGATATTTCATAACTGTCACTAGCTAATGCTGTAGCTCTCAAGGGAATTCTCATCTGCCTAGCTGATGCTGAAGTTTTACTATTAGATTTGCTTAGTCCAGGGTAAAGATCTGGAAAATCATTTATTTCAGTTTGAGGTATTATGTTTTGTTCAGTGCACGCAAAAAGAGTTTGAAGACAGTAACATTTCCTCATGTCCTTGGGCTCAGTTGTAGTCTGTCCACTAGAAGTTAGAAGTAGCAGCGATTGACATATAATGTAGTTTAAGTTCTTTTCTTTGTTTCCTCTTTGTAATTGTTTGTGTTACTTGTACATGTACTGGCCCAATCTTTCCTATCACATGCTGTCTTTGGATATATAGGAACTTCAGGTCAATTGAAAGGACTATTTTATATTTCTCACAGGTGTATGTGACTGATATTCAGCAAATACAAGAGTCACATTTTTGTTACAAATGCAATCCAGTGTCATAGAGCAGTTGCATACAGCAACATAAAAAGGTGCTTTAGGTTCTTTTTTTAACTCTCAAGCGTGTTTTGAAATAGTGTTTTTTCTGTCCCAGTTGTAACACTTTCTTAGTTTGTAATAATTTGCATGGTAGAAGCTACACTCTTCTATATTCAGATACTGTAGGGATGCATGCTTAATCAAATACAGATTTTATTTTGTTTGCCACTGCAGCTGGAAGAGATGAAAAGTTAACATTCTTATTGTTACATTCCAATGCCAGCTTATATCTCTCCTGAAACATCACCATATTACATCCTCATGTGTAGACAGTTCACTGGAAACAAGATCTGTTGGATGACCGAATAAAGTAGAAATAAATCCGTGTCTCATATGTTTAGTGCTGTTTCCATAATTGTAAAACACATAATTAAACTGTGATATCACAACATAAAAATAAGTAACTTAGAACTACAGGACTAAAGTCACTAAACTCAAGCTTTGATCGCACTGGTTGGGAGATACCTTGTGACTGGCCAAAGGAACGGTGGGTTTGTTGAGGTCAAGGAATCTCAGCCACATGAGACTGGAGGGCGAAGGATTTGGTACTTAAAACGAATCTCTACTAATGCCCAAATTTGTGGAATTTCCATAATTTTGATAATACGTGAAAAAAAAATGTCTTAATTTAAAAAACCTTTTTCACTTTATATTTAAACACAGTAGAGGCAACTTTTACACACTATAGCGATTTGATCAAAAACATTTCCACATTTTCAACCCACTCTATTGTGTACATAATAGAAGATTTGATATTTGCACCAAAAGCTGTTTGGAAATTCTTCAGATCTGTTCCTGGTTGTTTTCATCTTTCATGCAGTCTCTATATCACATAATCACTCTTTGTTGGAAAATGTAGGACTTTAGTTTTTATCCATTTTGTTTTGTGTACTTTGACAATGTGGAAAGAACACCTCAACCTCCAGGATATCTGGCTTTTGGTTTTTCTGATCTACTATTCCAGTAAACACTTCAGTTTCAATGGTGGTGGTGAGTAATGAGTGAAATTTATATCTCTGCGATGAATGTGAGGTTGTGCTGTAGTGTCTTTAAATATGTATAAATCTAGGTGAATTTTATATATCCTGGGTATTTTGCTGAGTTAAGGTGTTGCACCTAAAATCTCTGCCTTATGTTTCCAATGGTAAAACTTCATTACACATTTTCTTTGCATTTAATGTATTCTTAAGGATGAGAATTTGCATCGATAAAACTAACTTTCAGTTATAGCATGGGATACTTAACCCTTGCTAAAACATAACCAAAATTATATTAAAAATCAATCATTTTTCTTTGAGTAACGTTCAGACCTGTTATTAGATGGTGCGACCTGTACATTAGCGACGTCAGTATACGAACAAATGTTGGATTGCTTAATTATGGTTATGTTTTAGCAAGCGTTAAGTATCCCATGCTATAACTTAAAGTTAGTTTTATCGATGTGCAAATTTTCATCCTTGGGAATACATTAATTGCAAAGAAAATATGTAAAGAAGTTTTACCATTGGAAACATAAGGCAGAGATTTTAGGTGGAACCACCTTAACCTCTGTACTTTATTTTATAACTTGTTAGTGACAAGGAATATGAACATTATTTTTAGATTAATATTTGCATGAATTTCATTATTTTGGAACTTTATGTAAGGTTATTGTTACTATATTTTTAAGTTCAAAATGTGGATAGAATCTAACATAACTGGAACAAAGTTCTGGAAAACTTATTATATAAGTAATATTATCACATTATGATTGCACTGTTATAAACTATTACTTAGATCATTGTAAATTCTGTTATCTCTGTATGAATATATCCTATGTTTTCATGCTGCAAGCAAACCAAGATTAATATCCATGGACAAGAAATGCTTTTAAAATTTTTGACAATATTGTAGACATTTTTTATTGTACAATAAATTTGCTTTTCTTTCTGATTGGGATGAAACTGCTAACTGGCCGAGAGAGGACCCTAAAACTGGGATGCATGGTAAGCCAATGTAAGGTGCTCATGCAGTCATGCAAAATGCGGACAGCTCTCAGTGGTAAGCTTTTTATTTTGGTAAATGGGAAGTTTTCTGGTGTTGTTCCTAGCTGAGAGGTGTGTTCAAATCGCAGTTTGTCCTGTGGTGTTGGTTCTGCGTCTTTCCTAGAATGAAAAGAAAGAAAAGTTATGTGGATGCAAGCATACACAGAATTGGATTTTATTTTGGTGAATGGGAAGTTTTCTGGTGTTGTTCAAATCTCAGTTTGTTCTGTGGTATTGGTTCTGCGTCTTCCCTAGAATGAAAAGGAAGAAAAAGTAATGTGGATGCAAGCATAAACAGAATTGGATTTTTTATTTTGGTGAATGGGAAGTTTTCTGGTGTTCTTCCTAGCAGAGAGATGTGTTCAAATCTCAGTTGGCTCTGCATCTTCCCTAGAATGAAAAGGAAGAAAAAGTAATGTGGATGCAAGCATAAGCAGAATTGGATTTTTTATTTTGGTGAATGGGAAGTTTTCTGGTGTTCTTCCTAGCAGAGAGATGTGTTCAAATCTCAGTTGGCTCTGCATCTTCCCTAGAATGAAAAGGAAGAAAAAGTAATGTGGATGCAAGCATAAGCAGAATTGGATTTTTTATTTTGGTGAATGGGAAGTTTTCTGGTGTTCTTCCTAGCAGAGAGATGTGTTCAAATCTCAGTTGGCTCTGCATCTTCCCTAGAATGAAAAGGAAGAAAAAGTAATGTGGATGCAAGCATAAGCAGAATTGGATTTTTTATTTTGGTGAATGGGAAGTTTTCTGGTGTTCTTCCTAGCAGAGAGATGTGTTCAAATCTCAGTTGGCTCTGCATCTTCCCTAGAATGAAAAGGAAGAAAAAGTAATGTGGATGCAAGCATAAGCAGAATTGGATTTTTTATTTTGGTGAATGGGAAGTTTTCTGGTGTTATTCTTAGCAGAGAGATGTGTTCAAATCTCAGTTGGTTCTGCATCTTCTCTAGAATGAAAAGGAAGAAAAAGTTATGTAGATGCAAGCATACACAGAATTGGATTATTTTAAGGAATTACCTGTTATTTTCTGACAAAATATGCAAAGTAAGTGATGCATTTGAACAGCCATATTGAATGTTTGGAATTGCACACTATTTTCATTTATTATTTTGTTGCACATCACACACGTTTGGGGAAGTGAAAGTTTTATGGTGGCTTTGGGGCAGTTACCTTAATTGCATAAAATTATGTAACACAGAGCAAAATTCTCTGATAAACAGCAGTGTTTGTTTCCTTGTGCTAGAGTGTGTGAAAAGGTGCAGATACAAACAAACGACGCTGGTTTTCACAAAACCAATGACCTTTGATCTAACGACTCATTCAGTAACTTCGAAACTGTTGAAATTAAACTTATAAATGAAAATCTCTTAACGAATATATCATTTGGTGCATTATTTCTAAAAAACAAACTTGTAGCTTATATGATTTACTAACTGCTACTATTTGGAAGTAGTATGTCAAGCCATAAGAAACCCTTCAAATTGGAGAACACAAAACCACTTCCGCCCATTCTGCCTAATGTCACGTGATCTGATGGCTGTATGTTGGGACCCAATTTCTGACCTTTGCCTCTCAGTGGCAGCCACTACCAGTGTACGGTTTATCACTATATATGGTCGATATCTCCACGCAAAGTCATTCTGCTATAATGACAAAGAGATCTCGTGAAATCTCATTCTAACCTTCTTGGTTAGACTTCGGTTCCTTCCGCTTTACTGTTACTGGTATTACGGCACTGGCTCTCTTCCTTCCCTTAAAGCAGTGGCCTTAAATTAGGGACATTCCACTGCGTATAACCAAGGCCATCTTTGTACCTCACTAGGCCTTTCACAAGGTTTTATGACGTCACAATGGTGGTGCTATTGATCTGTTTTTCTCTCCGTGGTAACAGAAATTTTTTGTATATTTTCTGTTACCACGTATTTTCATATCATCGTTTCGTATTTCAAGGGATATGTTATGGATCTCGGGTACTTATGGAAATTATTTTGGAATGCAATTTTTTCAGGAATGTAAGTAGCACTATTATTACTTTTGTGTGTATAGTATTTGTTCAAGTATTCAAAATCGAAACTATTCTTATGACTGTCAGTGTCAGCCTGTCAGTATGACTGTCAGTGGCAAGTGAAGTCATTTTATCTACATAAAGAGGAAGGATCGGCATTTTTTGAAGAGAAATTTTGTTAAGAAAATGGAGAAACGCCTGCTGTGTTACTTCATATGGAAAAGGGTGCGTAAGGAGTGGCAAAACATGCATTTTAAGCGAAAAGATGAAAAATTGACACTGTCGTAGCTCGCTGTGCGGTAAGAACAATTTGACGGATCACAAAAATACAGCTCGCTCTGCGGTGAAGATGATTTTAGCCGCCCCGGTGGCGCAGTGGTCTAAGGCGTTGGTCTCTGATCATTCGTCTGAAAGGGGTCCGGGTTCGAATCCCGGTCAGGCATGGATGTTGTGTTTGTCTTACGGCACTGGCTCTCACCCTTCCCTGGAACCAGTGACCCTAAATTAGGGACGGGCGACTGCTTATAGCCCATTGAGTTGCTCACGGTGGTCGTTAAACCTCCAAAAAAAAAAAAAAAAAAAGATGATTTTATGGGTCACGATTCCATCATGGACAGATGAAGCACATAGTTTTAAATAGGAACGACTACTGAACTAGGAAAACATACATTTCTTTAAGTAACAGAACTTTGTCAGACAAATTTAAATGTGGAAAATCCCGGAATATTTCCATAGCGCTAGAACGGGCATTGTCACCGATTCCATAAGAAAGTTCATGAACTTGCAGAGCCGGCGCAGTGGTCTAAGGCGCTGGCCTCTGATCATCCGTCCGTGAGGGGTCCGGGTTCGAATCCCGGTCAGACATGGATGTTGTGTTTGTCTTACGGCACTGGCTCTCTCCCTTCCCTGGAACCAGTGACCCTAAATTAGGGACGGGCCACTGCTTATAGCCCATTGAGTTGCTCACGGTGGTCGTTAAACCTCCAATCAAAAAAAAAAAAAACTTCCAGAAATGTAAAATATTCCGGTAAAAAACTTTTTCCTACCCGCAGACAACACGATCCACAATACTTGGCAGGTATGCAATTAGGGCGAATTTGTTAAACAAAATTTGAACACTTTTTAAGATATTTAGTGCAACTTCACAATTTTCAGTGATCATACTCTCTTGCAGTTCTCGGAAGGAAAAGAAATATCAATGAGGAAGAAATTAGTTTTTTTAATAACTTGACAATCACAACAAGCGTCCAAGATTTTCAAAAGGCGAAAATCCATCCACAATAAGCTCCAGAACGTAAGAATGAAGGCTATGTGTGTAGGGTTAAATACAGAATTACTGGTGGCACACAATAGAAAATACGTTTTGAAATTCCAAGTAATCAGTTTTAAATTCATTGAACAACCCCTAAGACATACTACTTAAAACGAAAATTTTGTAATTTCTTGTAATCCCACCATTATTTATAACGAACTTTTACAGAATAAAGAAATGATTTTTTATTACTTCAGAATCATGCACCCATTTCTAAGATCACTTCAACGACGAATTACTGTAACTAGTACCATTTCCAGCATGTGCATAATACATATATCAAAATGCATAAAATTACATCCCTAAAATGTGTAAATTACATCGCAGCAATAAGAACGTTTATGAAACGTTAAACCCGCACTTCGTGAAGAATAAAAAACCCGCACTTCGTGAAGAGTGACGTTCAGTCAACAGCTCGAATTTATAAAATTTTGCTACTAATAAAAGAAAAGAAACATCCCTTACCACTGAAAATATCCGCATTAAGCTTAAAACGCGTCGTAAATATCCAAACAACATTCACTGGAACAGCACAACTAGCCAAGAAGAACGAATATAATATCAACAAACTACGAAACGAGTCAAATCCGTAGGTCCACCGAAAAACACTAGCTCTGAGCTCTACGATTGTGACGTCACGAGCAAGTCCTGTGACCTTCTTGCAGGCCTGGTGTAGTATAAAGATTGCCTTGATATAGCTCACTGAGTTTCAATCGCCCTTTGGATTCCGTGCAGGAAGGTCGCGCATCGTGTGTGCTCCTGCGAGTGAACTGCAGTGCAAGCTTTTCGTCGTCGTCGTCGGCCGTTCGTCTTGTTCTGCGATTAGATAGTTTCTGGGTTACCAGTCTATCCGAATCAGTCCGGTTTAGGGATCTTTTAGTTGTTAAGCTTTTTTCAAAGCTCAATTAAAATTTTCTCGAATCCACTTCTCTTCGTTTCAGCTTCAACCCCATCGAAAAAATTAAGAGAATTTCAAGTTCTGATGTTGTAGAGCAAAAGCCTGACGCCAAGAAAAGCGATGCCGTTTCCCGTTCCACATCTACTTTCACGGGAAATCCGGAGTCAACTGAAAAGCCAGATCCAAGAAGATCTAGAAGAATTAAGAACCTTCCGCCGGAACTTTGTAATAGTATCCAAAAAAGAACAAGAAGAAGATAGGTAGGTAAAAAAAATTTCTTATTCTGTGCCTCAGAAAAATCTAGGCACGTCATCTGACAAAAAAGTTGTCGATGACTCTCGTATGTCTGTGCCAATTCCAGACATAATATCTGAGAAAATATCAGATATGAAAAAAACACCGGTGAGATGCCCGGGCGATGGGATTTCTGAAAAAATTACAAATATCATTAAAACACCGAAGAGATGCTCGGGCGATGGGATATCTGATAAAATATCAGATATCATTAAAACACCGGAGAGATGCCCGGGCGGTGGGATATTTGTAAAATTTTCAGATATCAATAAAACATCGCCCGGTGGGATGCCCGGGCGATGGAATATCTGAGAAAATACCAGATATGATTTATGAAAAGTCCGAGAAAATTCCGGACAACCTTACCCAAGAGGAAGGTTTTATAGAAAACAGACCTGAGACGGCTTCGGCGTCAGGCTTTTGCAATGAAAAAAAAAAGGCCCTTTTTGGGGCCGAGTACTTTTTTCAAAAAAAATAACTGTGCAAATACAAAACACAAAAAGTGTTGAAAAAAGGAACAACCTCAGTCATCTTATGAGCATAAGTTAAGCTCAGAAATAAAGAATGCTGTAAATGACACAGAATTAATGAAAAATGATACAAATAAATACCTGCGTAATATTAATTTATTACACAGAGAAAAAAAGAGTTGTCCCTAAAAGCAATGTACAGAACTCTGTGCTAAAAGAAAGGATTGAAAAACATCGCAAAAATTTCCGAAACACAAATGTGACAGAGAAATTGATTGCCGATGTTGACAAATATCTAGGCGAGAAGGGGAAAAAAGGCCCTTTTAAGAGCCTGATACAGAATTCTGTGCCACAAGAAAAAATAAAAAAATATCGCAAAAAAAATTCCAAAACACAAAAGTGATAGAGAAATTAATTGTTGATGTTGATAAAAATATAGATGAAAATGCTACGCATAAGCAAAAAAAACTGGTTACTCCAACCGTGGAAAAACCAAAATATTTCGCTGGCAGGCTTAGCAAAGAAATTATAGAGGCAGAAAAAAATAACTGTAATGAAGAGGCTCAATTGCAGTATGCTAATAACAACGATGAAGAAATGCTTCGGTTAAATGCTGTTACTAGTGCCCAAGATAGTACTACTGTTAGCAGCATAGCCGTAGAGAAAGATGTCTTAAAAACAAAAAAGGAAATGGACAGCGGAATGCTGCCTGGTTGGTGCACCACCTCGTTACCCTTGCCCATTTTCTCTGAGGAAGGGAGGAAAAAACAACGGCTCATTTAGGGGCCGTTCATTTTCATTTTCCTCCTTCTCTGAGGAAGAAAAACGCCCTCTTAGTGGAACCTTTCCCTCATTCTCTGAGGAAGAAAGCAAAATTGACCTATTAATTAAAAAAGTTAAAGGAATGTCCACGAGGGAGAAACTTACGGAAAGAAAAATAAATGGAGAAACCGATAAAAAACAAAAAAATGGTGAATGGACCATCAATCAAATAGCAGAATTAGCTGCCAAACTGGTCAAAAACAAGGAAGCAATCAATTGTAATACTGACCAAGTTATCGAAATTAACAGCAATATAAATAAAATTGAAACAGTAAAAAATGATGAAAAAAAAACCGAGGATGATTTTTTTTCCTCTGAAACAAATGGACTTAACATATTAATTTGGAATGCGCAAGGCATCAAAAGGCAGCATAGAGAATTCTTAGCCTACCTAAAATACAAAAAAATTGATATTGCGCTAATTAATGAATCCTGGCTAATGGACAGAATTAAATTCAAAATTCCCAACTACAAGGTTTACAGAAAAGACAAAACCTCCCAAAGTGGGGGAATTTTGATTGCAGTGAAAGATAAACTAGAGCAAAGTGAAGCGATATGCAACACAGAGGATGGCATGGAAGCGCACTCGGCTATTATTCAAACAAAAAATAACCCCATTAAATTTACGGCACTATACAATCATCCCAAACACACTATTACCAGGGAAGCTCTAGATAAGCTTTTTGAAGAAAATATTCCTACGGTCATTGCGGGAGATTTTAATAGTAAACACCGCTATTGGCACTGCCCAAGAGCTAATAAAAGTGGGAACAATATTTTCAGATATCTTTTAAACCAAAACATTGACTTGGGGGCGCCTTCTGAACCCACACGAACGGCGCTCAGAGGAACTAGCAATATACTAGATTTTGCACTCCTGAAGAATAATAAATATTACTTTGAAATTTATACTGAGGCGGCGCTCTCCTCTGACCACAATCCAGTTCACCTCCAGCTTTATACTGACAAAACTGTGAAGGTAGCACCCAAAATGGTCACTAACTTCAAGCAATTTGAAGGGAAAATTAAACTAGTGCCACCCCCAGTAATTGGAGACTGTAATAGCAAAGAAGAAACTGACACAGCTATTAAACTCTTTAACCTCGCCATTAAAAAAATTATGGAAGAATGTCAAACTCCTGCTAAAGAGAAAAAAATCCGTACTATTTACCCAAAGAAATTTTGGAACTTATAAAAGAAAAAAATAGGTACCGAAGCAAGTGGCAAAGAACAAGAAATAAAACGTTCTATGACCTTTATTGCTGCATAAATAGACAAATTAAAAGAGAAATCAGAAAATTCGAGAATGGGTCATGGGGTCAAGTATTAGAGGAGGCTCATATTGACTACTCTGAAAATTCGGATAAAAAAACAAAATGACTCTATGGAATCTTACGTCGAGCTTGCAAAATAAAAATGTCAAATTACTCCCACCCCTTCAAAAAGAAGATGGGACGGTAGTTAGAACTGACGAAGAAAAAGCAGAAAATTTTGCAAACTCACTAGAAAAACAGTTTAAAATAAATGACATCCCTGACACTGATGTAGCCATTAAAATGAAAAAGGCCCTGAATACTTATTTTAGACACGCGGAGGATGTAGAAAATTCTAGAGTCGGCGCCCAAAGTGCACAACTCTATGAAGAATTTACTAGTAAAAAAACCTGTGTTAACATCCCCAATTAAAAGCAAACAGAAAGTCTCTTTTAAAAAAAAATAGAAGCACAAGGCATAGAAAACAGCAGCCAAAAGTAGAAAATGCTACGTCCTCTTTTAGAGAGAGAGATATTTCCTATCTGAGGTTGAGAGACCCGAACCCTCAGCGCTCTGCGCCTTTTGTCAGGTGAAAAAGAGAAATATTAGATGTTTGGGAACAGATTTCCCTGATAGAATAGTATGAAAGAAAAGTATGGAAATATTAGAGGAGAGGGAGTAGACGGTTACCCGTTAAGAAGTGAAGTTGAAAGCTGCCCTACATACTTACCTGTAACAACAAGCCATTTTAAGTGATATTTCTCTCCGCAGAAAAATGCCTGGTACACCTGTGCCACAGAAGAGCACAGGGGGAAAGGAAGGAAAGGACACGGGAGAGGGGAACCTGGAAAAAAAGTTATCACACACAGAACAACTTTCCCAGAGAAAATTCGTCTTTGAACACCGGGTAAGACAAAACTGCCATTTGCTCAGTGTTGCTCGCCAGCCAATGAGAGAAAAGATTTTTCCCCATTGGTTTACAGAATTTTTTCACAGGTTTACTTTTGTTGCTTCTTGACAGGCATGTCAGAGTAACCATAGCTGAGGTGGTGTGATCACAAAATTACACCGATCGAGGTTTAAGATACTCGTTTAGAGTATGCAACATTTTGCTCGGCTCTTAAAAGAGCCAACAAATTTTAACATAAAAGGCAAGACCAATAGTACCTTGTTTTTTTAGGGGCAGAGATATTTAGTACAACAAAGATAAATCTTTTATGCAACATTTTGCTCGGCCCTTAAAAAAGCCTTTTTTTTTTTCTCATTTTTAATTTAATTAGGTTTCTTCACATGGGTGAAGTATGTTTTCAAAACAGAGTACGGCTCTTAGAGGAGCCCACCCCTTTTTTTTTTTTTTTTTTCTTATTTAACGAGATTAATTCACATGTGTGAAGTAAATTTGCAATCAGAGTAAGGCCCTTAAAAGAGCCCTTTTTTTTTTGTATTACTCTATATTTTTTATATTCAGAAGTTTCTGACTGAAAGAGGTTATATATTTTATAATCAGAAATTTCTGATAGAAAGAGCTATATCAGTGGACTTAATATTTCCTTTTTGCAAAAATTGTGTTTGGCCCTTAAAAGGGCTTTTTTTTTTTTTTTTTTTTTTTTTGTACATTTTTATTTCGTACCATCCCATGACTGTGGAGCTACTTAGGTAGTTATCTCCTGAGCAGTATGGAGGCAGCTAGCTCAAGCCTTGTCGTCCAGGTCATACCTCATGGGCGAAGGAGCTGGAGGCAAAACTGTCGTGGCAGGTACGGCCGTAGCCTGTGCATAGGTTTGCACGGCTGCAGTCTGCTCAAAACTATGTGTGGCTGGAGCGTTTCGCCTGCCTCTGCTGCTTCCTCTGTAACTTCCCCTGCTGCTACCTCGCATATTGCTTTTAGAGCCACGAGTGGTGGTGGAGGTAGGCCTGAAGTTTTCAATTAACATCCGGCTTCCAAGAATCGTGATGGATCCAGTTCTGACCGGTCCTTCGGATTCAAAGTTGAGGAAACCTCTGGGTGCCCCGGACTCGAACCTTTGCCTTTCAAGGTTCATGGTTGTAATTCCCTCTTCCTTTAGGGCACTTGAGATTTCCTCAGTAGTTAGGTGATGGGCCGCTCCTTTGAGTACAAATTTGTATCTCATTCCAGTTTGCCTTCTATTCAGGGCTTGTTGTTGTTCCTATAGGAGTTCGGACCTTATTTCCTCTTTTCAGGCTGGCTATCTCCTGCCTCACAATTTTGCGAATTTTCTTTTCTTGTTTTTTTTTGTATTTTTCCGATTTCAGAATTTTCTTAAGGGAACTCTCAAAATGGTTATCGAGAATTTGGAGTGGCGATGGTTCAGTTGTAGGAACTGGAATTTCCAATTCCTGCACTTTAAGCTCCACATTATCTTCCATTCTTGAGGCCTTGATTCGGCAATGGTCTGTGGGTGATCAAGTTTACTGCTTGCTGGTTGTAGACTAAGTGTTAGAAGTTCCATTCTACTCTTAGTCCTATCTCCTGGGCGGAGTTAGTTATTTGCCCAATCTTGTTGCAGCCAATCACAGAAGAGATTTTCCTCTTTTTTTTATTGAGCAAGATTTATTCACATGTGTGAAGTAAATTTGCAAATCAGAGTAAGGCCTTTAAAAGAGCCCTTTTTTTTTTTTTCACATTTTTTATTTAACAAGGTTTCTTCACATGGGTGAAGTATGTTTTCAAAACAGAGTACGGCTCTTAGAGGAGCCCACCCTTTCCTTTTTTATTTATTTTTTTATTTAACGAGATTTATTCACATGTGTGAAGTATATTTGCAAATCAGAGGACGGCCCTTAAAAGAGCCTTTTTTTTTTAATTTTTATTTTTTTTTGTTTTGTTGTTTAATCAGGGAAAAACAACAACAGATTTTAACATAAAAGGCAAGACCAACAATACCTTGTTTTTTTTTAGGGGCAGAGATATTTAGTACAAAAAAGATAAATCTTTTATGCAACATTTTGCTCGGCCCTTAAAAGAGCCTTTTTTTTTTTTTTTTCTCATTTTTTATTTAACAAGGTTTCTTCACATGGGTGAAGTATGTTTTCAAAACAGAGTACGGCTCTTGGAGGAGCCCCCCCCCCCTTCTTTTTATTTTTTTATTTAACGAGTTTTATTCACATGTGTGAAGTAAATTTGCAAATCAGAGTAAGGACCTTAAAATAGCCTTTTTTTTTTTTTTTTTTTTTTTTTTTTTAGTCAGAAATTCTTCTTAGGTGAGAAATACCCTCTAAACACTAGTCCCAATTATTGTTATTTTTTTTGCTAGGGTAGTTGTGAATTGGGTTCATTTCTGGAACTTTATTCAAGATAGTTTTTGGCCTTTTATAACTGTCAGTTTCATTGACAGTATAGTTAATGGCCGCTCTGACCAGTGGATTAGGATGAATCTTAGCTTTTTCATAGTATCTATAAGCTAAGTCATACATCGTGTAATGGATGGAATTAATATTTAGCATGCTTCGGATAGTATGGTTTGAAGTTCTTCCATCAAGTCCAACCATATATCGTAGGGTTTTATTTTGAAATGAGGTAATCTTATTTTTCTGCTGTTTGTTGCAGTTACCCCAGATAGGACAGGCATAAGTAATAACAGGGCTGATACAGGCTTTCCATATCAAAGTTTTGTTTTTCCTGCTAAGGTTTTTATTTTTTATTATTGGCTGGAGACTTCCTCTGATCTTAAGAGATTTGGACACAGTTTCTTTAATATGCTTGTTCCAGTTTAGGTTGTGGTCCATAAAAAGTCCTAAGTATTTAACATCATTTACCCAAGGTATTTTTTTTATACATTTCTATTTCAAAGTCTGGATTGTGATTGCATTTAATCCTAGAAAATAGAATCGCTTGAGTTTTTTCGGTATTGATTTTAATTTTCCAATCTGAGAAATATTTCTCAAGCTTTTCAACATAATGTTGCAACATGAAAGTTGCTTGATTTTTATTTTTGGAAGTATAAGCGAGTGCAGTGTCATCAGCATAGAGAGCTGTAGTCAGATTCCTGTTATTATAGTTGGGAAAGTCTGACGTAAAGATAGAATACAGCGTTGGTGCGAGTACACTGCCTTGAGGTACACCAGCTTCGATTTTTTTTAACGATTTTTTCCCATTGATTTTTACACAGAATGTTCTGTTAGTGAGGTATGATTTGATTATATGTATAATCCAGGGTGGGAAATCATGTGCTATTAGCTTGTAGATAATTGCCTCATGTGGGCATTTGTCGAATGCTTTTGCCACATCCAGAAATATGGCTGCTGTGTGTTCCTTTTTTATAATTCCTTCAGCACATTTTTCAGTTATTCTAGAGAGTTGGTGCACCGTGGAGTGTTTATCTCTAAAACCTCCTTGAGTAAATGGAATTACTGGGAATTCCTCACAGAATTGTTGCATTCTAATAAGAATTATTTTTTCAAAGATTTTTCCCATGGTTGGGAGCAAAGAAATCGGTCTGTGATTTTCTGGAATTGCCGGGTTTTTGCCTGGCTTGGGTAATAGTATTACCTCTGCTGTCTTCCAAATATCAGGGAAATAATTTAATTTAATGGCACAGTTGTATATTTTAGTAAGGGTTTGCACATACTCTTCCGGTAATGTTTTCATAATTTTATTATTTATGCCATCATTGCCTGGTGCCTTTTTATTTTTAAGATTATTAATATGAAACCTAACTTCTCTTTCACTGATGGGTAGCGGTTTTTCAAAGTCAGGAGGAATAAAAATTTTTTTTTGGCCCTTAAAAGGCCTTTATTTATTTCTGATCTTTTCAGTTTCTGGCATTCCGGACCCGCGAGAGGTCGTAGCACCTTTACCTTGTCTATCGGACGTAAAAGAGGCCATAGCACCTTTAACTTGTCTATCGGACGTAAAGCAGGCTGTAGCATTTTCTACTTTTGGCTGCTGTTTTCTATGCCTTGTGCTTCTATTTTTTTAAAAGAGACTTTCTGTTTGCTTTTAATTGGGGAGTTACCACAGGTTTTTGTTTACTAGTAAATTCTTCATAGAGTTGCGCACTTTGGGCGATGACTCTAGAATTTTCTACATCCTCCGCGTGTCTAAAATAAGTATTCAGGGCCTTTTTCATTTTAATGGCTACATCAGTGTCAGGGATGTCATTTATTTTAAACTGTTTTTCTAGTGAGTTTGCAAAATTTTCTGCTTTTTCTTCGTCAGTTCTAACTACCGTCCCATCTTCTTTTTGAAGGGGTGGGAGTAATTTGACATTTTTATTTTGCAAGCTCGACGTAAGATTCCATAGAGTCATTTTGTTTTTTTTTATCCGAATTTTCAGAGTAGTCAATATGAGCCTCCTCTAATACTTGACCCCATGACCCATTCTCGAATTTTCTGATTTCTCTTTTAATTTGTCTATTTATGCAGCAATAAAGGTCATAGAACGTTTTATTTCTTGTTCTTTGCCACTTGCTTCGGTACCTATTTTTTTCTTTTATAAGTTCCAAAATTTCTTTGGGTAAATAGTACGGATTTTTTTTTCTCTTTAGCAGGAGTTTGACATTCTTCCATAATTTTTTTAATGGCGAGGTTAAAGAGTTTAATAGCTGTGTCAGTTTCTTCTTTGCTATTACAGTCTCCAATTACTGGGGGTGGCACTAGTTTAATTTTCCGTTCAAATTGCTTGAAGTTAGTGACCATTTTGGGTGCTACCTTCACAGTTTTGTCAGTATAAAGCTGGAGGTGAACTGGATTGTGGTCAGAGGAGAGTGCCGCCTCAATATAAATTTCAAAGTAATATTTATTATTCTTCAGGAGTGCAAAATCTAGTATATTGCTAGTTCCTCTGAGCGCCGTTCGTGTGGGTTCAGAAAGCGCCCCCAAGTCAATGTTTTGGTTTAAAAGATATCTGAAAATATTGTTCCCACTTTTATTAGCTCTTGGGCAGTGCCAATAGCGGTGTTTACTATTAAAATCTCCCGCAATGACCGTAGGAATATTTTCCTCGAAAAGCTTATCTAGAGCTTCCCTGGTAATAGTGTGTTTGGGATGATTGTATAGTGCCGTAAATTTAATCGGGTTATTTTTTGTTTGAATAATAGCCGAGTGCGCTTCCATGCCATCATCTGTGTTGCATATCGCTTCACTTTGCTCTAGTTTATCTCTCACTGCAATCAAAATTCCCCCACTTTGGGAGGTTTTGTCTTTTCTGTAAACCTTGTAGTTGGGAATTTTGAATTTAATTCTGTCCATTAGCCAGGATTCATTAATTAGCGCAATATCAATTTTTTTGTATTTTAGATAGGCTAAGAATTCTCTATGCTGCCTTTTGATGCCTTGCGCATTCCAAATTAATATGTTAAGTCCATTTGTTTCAGAGGAAAGAAATTCATCCTCGGTTTTTATTTCATCATTTTTTACTGTTTCAATTTTATTTATATTGCTGTTAATTTCGATAACTTGGTCAGAATTACAATTGATTGCTTCCTTGCTTTTGACCAGTTTGGCAGCTAATTCTGCTATTTGATTGATGGTCCATTCACCATTTTTTTTGTTTTTTATCGGTTTCTCCGTTTATTCTTTTTTCCGTAAGTTTCTCACTCGTGGACATTCCTTTACTTTTTAATTAATAGGTCAATTTTGCTTTCTTCCTCAGAGAACGAGGGAAAGGTTCCACTAAGAGGGCGTTTTTCTTCCTCAGAGAAGGAGGAAAATGAAAATGAACGGCCCCTAAATATGCCGTTGTTTCCCCCCCCTCCCCAGAGAAGGAGGAAGTTGAAAATGATCGGCCCCTAAATATGCCGTTGTTTTTTTCCCCCTTCCTCAGAGAAAATGGGCAAGGGTAACGAGGTGGTGCACCAACCAGGCAGCATTCCGCTGTCCATTTCCTTGCTTGTTTTTAAGACATCTTTCTCTATGGCTATGCTGCTGACAGTAGTACTATCTTGTGCACTATTAACAGCATTTAACCGAAGCATTTCTTCATCGTTGTTATTAGCATACTGCAATTGAGCCTCTTCATTACAGTTATTTTTTTCTGCCTCTTTAATTTCTTTGCTAAGCCTGCCAGCGAAATATTTTGGTTTTTCCACAGTTGGAGTAACCAGTTTTTTTGCTTATGCGTAGCATTTTCATCTATATTTTTATCAACATCAACAATTAATTTCTCTATCACTTTTGTGTTTTGGAATTTTTTTTGCGATATTTTTTTATTTTTTCTTGTGGCACAGAATTCTGTAACAGGCTCTTAAAAGGGCCTTTTTTTTTTTTTTCTCGCCTAGATATTTGTCAATATCGGCAATCAATTTCTCTGTCACATTTGTGTTTCGGAAATTTTTGCGATGTTTTTCAATCCTTTCTTTTAGCACAGAGTTCTGTACATTGCTTTTAGGGACAACTTTTTTTTTTCTCTGTGTAATAAATTAATATTACGCAGGTATTTATTTGTATCATTTTTCATTAATTCTGTGTCATTTACAGCATTCTTTATTTTTGAGCTTAACTTATGCTCATAAGATGACTGAGGTTGTTCTTTTTTCAACCCTTTTTGTGTTTTGTATTTGCACAGTAACTTTTTGAAATAAGTACTCGGCCCCAAAAAGGGCCTTTTTTTTTTTTTTTTTTCATTGCAAAAGCCTGACGCCGAAGCCGTCTCAGGTCTGTTTTCTATAAAACCTTCCTCTTGGGTAAGGTTGTCCGGAATTTTCTCGGACTTTTCATAAATCATATCTGGTATTTTCTCAGATATTCCATCGCCCGGGCATCCCACCGGTGTTTTATTGATAACTGAAAATTTTACAAATATCCCACCGCCCGGGCATCTCTCCGGTGTTTTAATGATATTTGTAATTTTTTCAAAAATCCCATCGCCCGGGCATCGCACCGGTGTTTTTTTCAAAACCTAATTACCTAATAATATCACCTAATTATGGAAAATAAAAAAATAAAACCTTGTTATGGAAAGCATGCTAAAGCATGCTTTCCATAACAAGGTTTTATTTTTTTTTGCTAAGCCTTTTATTTTTAATTATGGGTTGGAGACATCCTCTTAATTTAAGAGCTTTAGCCAGGGTTTCCTTAATATGCTTGTTCCAATTCAAATTATGATCCATAATGAGGCCTAAATATTTGACATCCTTTACCCAAGGTATTTTTTTACCATACAATTCAATTTCAAAGTCAGGATTGTAATTGTATGTTTTACGGGAGAACAGAATCGCTTGTGTCTTGTCAGTATTAATTTTAATTTTCCAGTCTAGGAAGTAATTCTCCAGTTTTTCCACATAGTATTGCAACATAAATGTTGCTTGATTTTTATTCATGGAAGTATAGGCCAGTGCAGTGTCGTCAGCATAAAGTGCTGTAGTCAGATTCCTGTTGTTAAAATTCGGAAAATCTGAAGTAAAAATAGAGTATAGCGTAGGAGCAAGTACACTGCCTTGTGGAACTCCGGCTTCAATAATTTTTTTTGAAGATATCTTCCCATTAATTTTTGCACAAAATGTTCTGTTTTTGAGATAGGATTTGATTATATGAATAATCCACGGTGGGAAGTCATGTGCTATTAGTTTGTAGATAATTGCCTCGTGTGGACATTTATCAAAAGCCTTAGCTACATCCAGGAAAATAGCCGCTGTGTGCTTTATTCATTATTCCTTCTGCACATTTTTCGGTAACTCTCGAGAGCTGGTGCACCGTGGAGTGTTTGTCACGAAAACCTCCTTGAATAAATGGAATAACTGGGTATTCTTCACAGAACTGTTGCATTCTAACAAGTATAATTTTTTCAAAGATTTTTCCCATGGTTGGGAGCAACGAAATCGGTCTGTGATTTTCAGGAATTGCCGGGTTTTTACCTGGCTTGGGTAATAGTATTACCTCTGCTGTCTTCCAAACATCAGGGAAATAATTTAATTTGATGGCACAATTGTATATTTTAGTAAGGGTTTGCACGTACTCTTCCGGTAATGTTTTCACAATTTTATTATTTATGCCATCATTTCCTGGTGCCTTTCTATTTTTAAGATTATTAATATGAAACCTAACTTCCCTTTCACTGATGGGTAGTGGTTTTTCAAAGTCAGGAGGAACAAAAATTTTTTTGGCCCTTAAAAGGCCTTTTTTATTTCTGAACTTTTCAGTTTCTGGCGTTCCGGACCCGCGAGAGGTCGTAGCACCTTTAACTTGTCTATCGGACGTAAAAGAGGCCGTACCACCTTTAACTTGTCTATCGGACGTAAAAGAGGCCGTACCACCTTTAACTTGTCTATCGGACGTAAAAGAGGCCGTAGCATTTTCTACTTTTGGCTGCTGTTTTCTATGCCTTGTGCTTCTATTTTTTTTAGAAGAGCCTTTCTGTTTACTTTTAATTGGGGATGTTAATACAGGTTTTTTTTTACTAGTAAATTCTTCATAGAGTTGTGCACTTTGGGCGATGACTCTAGAATTTTCTACATCCTCCGCATGTTTAAAATAAGTGTCCAGGGCCCTTTTCATTTTAGTGGCTACATCAGTGTCAGGGATATCATTTATTTTAAACTGTTTTTCTAGCGAGTTTGCAAAAATTTCTGCTTTTTCTTCATCGGTTCTAACAACCGTCCCATCTTCTTTCTGGAGAGGTGGGAGTAATCTGATATTTTTATTTTGCAAACTTGAAGTGAGGTTCCACAGGGTCATTTTATTTTTTTTATTCGAATTTTCAGAGTAGTCAATATGTGCTTCCTCTAATAATTGACCCCATGAACCGTTTTCAAACTTTCTGATATCTCTTTTGATTTGCCTGTTAAGGGTGCAGTAAAGGTCATAAAATCTTTTATTTCTGGTTCTTTGCCATTTACTGCGGTACCTATTTTTCTCCTTAATAAGATCCAATATTTCTTTGGGTAAGAAATACGGGTTTCTTTTTTCTTTGGCAGGAGTTTGGCAAGCCTCCATAACCTTTTTAATGGCAAGGTTAAAGGTTTCAATAGCACTGTCAATTTCTTCTTTGCTATTGCAATCTCCTATTTCTGGAGGTGATACTAATTTAATTTTTTCATTGAATTGCTTTAGGTTCGTGACCATTTTGGGTGTTACCATTACAGTTTTGTCAGTAAAAAGCTGTAGATGAACGGGGTTATGATCAGATGAGAGCGCTGATGCAGTAAAGATTTCATAATAATATCTATTATTTTTGAGTAGCGCAAAATCTAGCACATTACTAGTTCCTCTTAACGCTGTTCTGGTGGGCTCGGAAGGTGCCCCCAGATCAATATTTTTATTTAAGAGATATCTGAAAATATTGTTCCCACTTTTATTAGCTCTAGGACAGTACCAATAGCGGTGCTTGCTATTAAAATCCCCTGCTACAATGGTGGGGATGTCTTCTTCAAAAAGCTTGTCCAGAGCTTCACTGGTTGGTTGGTTGGTTAGTGGATTTTAGTGGCGCAAGGGCCAGGTTTGGCCAAAGAGCGCCAGACAAAGAACTATCAGCCACAGAAATGTAAAATGGCGGAAAATGAGTAAGAGCAGACAGGCTTGTTAAAAGTTGAAAAAGAGAATGATGAAAGCTGGGAAGACAAGGTAGTTAATCAGATTTATAAAAAAATTCACTAATTGAGGGACACGAAATGTCACTCTCCTCCCCCCACACTCCTCTGCAACGCTGGCAGAGGGCGGGGACGAACTGTCACTCTCCTCCCCCCATGTTCCTCTGCAATGCTGGTTGAGGCTGGGGACGAACTGTCACTCTCCTCCCCCCATGTTCCTCTATAATGTTGGTTGAGGGTGGGGACCTCGCAGAGGCCGAGACATTTCAATGTTGGTCACGCGGACCGCGACAGTTGGATGGACACTGCACACCTTTGCGGATTGAGGGCCGGGTCTTCCGCACGTGCAGGCTGTCTGCTGGGAACCGGAAGAGGCGGGCGTCTGCAAAAGAGAAGGCGCAGACTCAGCTGGTCGAATAAGCTGGAGCTCGGTGAAATCCACCTGTGTCGCTTGTTCAACTGTAGATCGCCTGGCAAGTGCGGCGAGAGCTACAGGGCGCGGAACAAAGGGCTGCACAGGTTGTGGCAGAGACTGAACTACCGCGGCAAAACTACGCTGTCGGATGGTGGGTATACCCAACCTGGCTTTGGCAGCAGGGTACGAGAGGCCTTCCAGGGTCTTGAGACGCTGGATCGCCATCTCGTCCTTCCATTTCAGACAGGTGCGGGAGTAAGCAGCATGGGCCTCACCACAGTTAACACAGCAGGCCGCAGAAGTGCAACCCTCCCCGTCATGTTCACCGGAGCCACAATTAGCGCAACGAGCGGAACTCTTACAGAATCGTTGTGAATGCCCGTACCTCTGGCACTTGAAACAGCGCAGAGGACTGGGAATGTACGGGCGAACTCCACAGACCAAGTAGCCAGCCTTGATTTCGGTCGGAACTTTCGGGGAGTTAAAAGTCAAGATTACATTTTTAGATTTAATCAAAGAGCCATCACGCCGGAACATCATACGACGTGCAGCAAGAACACCCTGATCCGCAAGTTCAGTCACCAATTCGTCCTCACTGCATGGCAAGAGATCAAACTCCGAAATAACACCCCGAGAGGTGTTAAGAAACGGGTGAGGTGCCACTTTGACAGGAATGCCTTGAAGACTAGTGAGGTGCAGAAAAGTGCTACTCTGAGAAACACTGCAAGTTTGGACAAGCAGGTCCCCAGAGCGAAGCTTCCTCACAGACTTCAAGGGGCCAACCGCAGCGTCCAAAGCTTTAGAAATGAAAAATGGAGATCTGGTGGACAGTCTCTCATTCGGATCGATGGATTCTACAAGTAAGTGTGTAGCATGCGTATTCACAGCAATCGAGGGGAGACGACGCTTCGGAGCGACTGGTACAGCTGCCGAAGAAGAGGTTTCACATTCTTGGTCCAGGTCATGGTTTAAAGATCGTTTAAGGGTATGAGACTTGGTAGGTCGAGAAGACGAAGGAGAGTCGTTGTCAACTATCATATTCACAGGTGACCTAAATTTGGAGTTTTGTTTTTTGTTTCTACCCATGGAAAAGAGAAGGAAGATTCGTCTGCAAACTACTCCACCCACCACCGAGCCCTACAAGGGAGAACTGGAGGTCTGAAAGCCAAGAAAATGACGCTGGACACAGTTCTGGAGCTTATACGTTGCAGATATAGTCCGTTGGCTGTGATCACACGCACTCGGCGGACACTTCGGCCTCCTGGTACCGTCATGCCAACGCCTTTGGCATGATCCCACAGCCCCCGGGCTCACCCTGCCGTGCCATACGACAAAAAAGCCGCTAAAGCCCTGTACACAACTTGGTACAAGACTTCTGACTAGAGGTGGGTTAGTCTCTAGCCTCCCGTTTACAGCGAAGCCGGGGTCGAAGAGGAGTGTTGGTACACAGGAGGCACTTAACCGGTCTCCTGCGACCTCAGCCGCCAGACATCCCATTTCCGCCTCACGGGTCTCCTCACGCGGCAAACATGCAGGTAGGTCTAGCACCCAAACCAGCTAAAAAGGAAAAAAAGAAATCCAAAGAAGACAAATCCTGGCAGGGAACCTAAACGGAATCTCAGCAACCTACGAACTGAGCGGTTAATATAAATCAGTTAGTGGTGGAGGGTAACAAAACCACAAGGCCGGGGTGTTAGTACAGAACGTGGTAGCGATTAGGTAGAGAATACAACACGGGCAACTAGCCAGTGGAGAAAATAAATAAAAACGAAAAAGCGAGACACAAGACCAGCTCGGGAACGTGGGGACGCGACTCCCCAACAGCTGGATGAACAGCCGTCCCTGCAAACACCAACAGCACCAAAACAAAAAACAGGCGGTGGCATGACATCAGATGTTGACCAGTCACAAGGTCAGCTCGGGCCGTGGGGGCGCCGCTCCCCAAATAACTGGAAAACGAGCTTCACTGGTAACCGTATGTGACGGATGATTATAAAAGGCCGTAAGCTTGATCGGGTTATTTTTGGTTTTAATTATAACTGAGTGGACTTCTTGACCATCTTCAGTTTTGCAAGGTGTTTCACTTTGCTCTAATCTATCAACAACCGCAATTAAAATTCCGCCGCTTTTGGTGGTTTTGTCTTTTCTATAAACCTTGTAATTGGGTATCTTGAATTGAATTTTGTCTCTTAGCCATGATTCATTAATTAACGCAACGTCAATTTTTTTGTACTTTAGGTAGGCTAAAAATTCTCTGTGTTGTCTTTTGATACCCTGCGCATTCCAATTTAGAATGTTAAGGCCATTTGCTTCCGTTATTAAACCTTCATCCTCAGAAAAGGAGCGGCTCCTAAACGGGCCGTTGTTTTTTTTTACCTTCCTGAGAAAAAATGGGCAAGGGTAACGAGGTGGTGCACCAACCAGGCAGCATTCCGCTGTCCATTTCCTTGTTTGTTTTTAAGGTTAACAAGGTGGTGCAACAACCAGGCAGCATTCCGCTGTCCATTTCCTTGCTTGTTTTTAAGCCGTCTTTATCTACGGCTATGCTGCTAACAGTAGTACTATCTTGGGCACTAGTAACAGCATTTAACCGAGGCATTTCTTCATCGTTGTTATTAGCATACTGCAAATGAGACTCGTCATTACAGTTATTTTTTTCTGCCTCTTTAATTTCCTTGCTAAGCCTGCCAGCGAAATATTTTGGTTTTTCCACGGTTGGAGTAACCAATTTTTTTTGCTTATGCGTAGCATTTTCATCTATGTTTTTATCAACATCAACAATTAATTTCTTTATCACTTTTGTGCTTTGGAATTTTTTTTTGCGATATTTTTTTATTTTTTCTTGTGGCACAGAATTCTGTATCAGGCTCTTAGAAGGGCCTTTTTTTTTTTTTTTTTCTCGCCTAGATATTTGTCAACATCGGCAATCAATTTCTCTGTCACATTTGTGTTTCGGAAATTTTTGCGATGTTTTTCAATCCTTTCTTTTAGCACAGAGTTCTGTACATTGCTTTTAGGGACAACTCTTTTTTTCTCTGTGTAATAAATTAATATTACGGAGATATTTATTTGAGTCTGTTTTTAATAATTCTGTGTCTTTTTTAG
Source organism: Macrothele yani (assembly GCA_039090855.1). Lineage (NCBI taxonomy): Eukaryota > Metazoa > Arthropoda > Arachnida > Araneae > Macrothelidae > Macrothele > Macrothele yani. The sequence goes on from CM077009.1 coordinate 151,750,655, forward strand.
CTTCCTGTATTTTGAAGTTGTCACTGCTTCCTTGCAGTTCGCGAGGCTGTTCATTATGAACCTTTCTTTTTTCCTCACTTTTATTGAAACTTTTTTGTGTTTCAATTTTTTGTCGTAAAGCTCAGCTTTACTCTTGTGAATTTGTGTTTCCGTTTTTTCTAACTGCGTTTCATTTTCCTGCAGTGTACAAATGTCCAATTCCTTTTGGAAATTTTTTAGTAGGCCCCAAAAAGGGCCTTTTTTTTTTCGTAGACTGACGCAAATTCACACTATTTTTGCGAAAAATCTCACAGGAATGGCCTGATGCCGCAGCACTGTCAGGTCTTTTTATATAGTCAGGTCCCGCAAGATTATCTGATCTATTTTTCTCAGCAAAACCATCCCCAGAGGGGAATCCGTCGGTATCTCCACCCGACAATTTAAAATAGTCAGGTCCCGCAGGATTATCTGATCTATTTTTATTTTTCATATAAAAACCATCCCCAGAGGGGAATCCGTCGGTATCTCCACCCGACAATTTAAAATAGTCAGGTCCCGCAGGATTATCTGATCTATTTTTTTTTCTAAAAAAAAACCATCCCCAGAGGGGATTCCGTCGGTATCTCCACCCGACAATTTAAAATAGTCAGGTCCCGCAGGATTATCTGATCTATTTTTCTTTTTCATAAAAAAACCATCCCCAGAGGGGAATCCGTCGGTATCTCCACCCGACAACTGAGGTTCCAAAGACCTCATACTTACCTTCTTACTTTTTCTGGTCTTTTTTGAGCACTGGTGTTCAACTCAGGAGGTAAACACCTTATCCTCCTGGATCTTCTAAGACCAATTTCTTCCTCAGTTGTGCTGCAGATTCCAGTTATAGGGGGAAGAAACGGCGTACTTCTTGTTCAGCATCAGATTCTATTCCTGCATCTTCAGCGTAGGCAATTCTTTTGCGCAACGAAATTTTCAACGGTGTGCTAACAGCAATACGAACAGAAGTGGATTCGGAAAAATTTTAATAGAGCTTTGAAAAAGCTTAGCTACTAAAAGATCTCCTAACCGGACTGATTACAATAGACTGGTAACCCAGAAACTATCTAAGATGCGACGAAAAAAATCTTCCGAAGAGGCAAAAAGTTGCAGAGACAGATAACTGGCGGGAGACTACACGACGTGCGACCGTCCCGTTCGGAATCCAAGCAGCAACTGTGACGGAGAGAGAGATATTTCCTATCTGAGGTTGAGAGACCCGAACCCTCAGCGCTCTGCGCCTTTTGTCAGGTGAAAAAGAGGAATATTAGATATTTGGGAACAGATTTCCCTGATAGAATAGTACGAAAGAAAAGTATGGAAATATTAGAGGAGAGGGAGTAGACGGTAACCCGTTAAGAAGTGAAGTTGTAAGCTGTCCTACATACTTACCTGTAACAACAAGCCATTTCTAGTGATATTTCTCTCCGCATAAAAATGCCCGGTACACCTGTGCCACAGAAGAGCACAGGGAAAGGAAGGAAAGGACACGGGAAAGGGAACCTGGAAAAAAAAAACATCACACACAGAATATCTTTCCCAGAGAAAATCGTCTTTGAACACCGGGTAAGACAAAACTGGCTATTTGCTCAGTGTTGCTCGCCAGCCAATGAGAGAAAAGATTTTTCCCCATTGGTTTACAGAATTTTTTCACAGGTTTACTTTTGTTGCTTCTTGACAGGCATGTCAGAGTAACCATAGCTGAGGTGGTGTGATCACAAAATTACACCGATCGAGGTTTAAGATACTCGTTTAGAGTATGCAACATTTTGCTCGGCCCTTAAAAGAGCCTTTTTTTTTTTTTTTTTTTTTTTTTGTTTTGTTTTGTTTTTTAATCAGGGAAAACAACAACAAATTTTAACATAAAAGGCAAGACCAACAATACCATGTTTTTTTAGGCGCAGAGATATTTAGTACAAAAAAAAGATAAAACTTTTATGCAACATTTTGCTCGGCCCTTAAAAGAGCCCTTTTTTTTTTTTTTTTGTTTTGTTTTGTTGTGTTTTTTTAATCAGGGAAAAACAACAACAAATTTTAACATAAAAGGCAAGACCAACAATACCTTGTTTTTTTAGGGGCAGAGATATTTAGTACAAAAAAGATAAATCTTTTATGCAACATTTTGCTCGGCCCTTAAAAGAGCCTTTTTTTTTCTCTCATTTTTTATTTAACAAGGTTTCTTCACATGGGTGAAGTATGTTTTCAAAACAGAGTACGGCTCTTAGAGGAGCCCTCCCTTCTTTTTTTTTATTTAACGAGATTTATTCACATGTGTGAACTATATTTGCAATTCAGAGTACGGCCCTTAAAAGAGCCCTTTTTTTTTTTTTTTTTTTTAATCAGAAATTCTTCTTAGGTGAGAAATACCCTCTAAACACTAGTCCCAATTATTGTTATTTTTTTGCTAGGGTAGCTGTGAATTGGGTTCATTTCTGGAACTTTATTCAAGATAGTTTTTGGCCTTTTATAACTGTCAGTTTCATTGACAGTATAGTTAATGGCCGCTCTGACCAGAGGATTAGGATGAATCTTAGCTTTTTCATAGTATCTATAAGCTAAGTCATACATCGTGTAATGGATGGAATTAATATTTAGCATGCTTCGGATAGCATGGTTTGAAGTTCTTCCATCAAGTCCAACCATATATCGTAGGGTTTTATTTTGAAATGAGGTAATCTTATTTTTCTGCTGTTTGTTGCAGTTACCCCAGATAGGACAGGCATAAGTAATAACAGGGCTGATACAGGCTTTCCATATCAAAGTTTTGTTTTTCCTTCTAAGCCTTTTATTTTTTATTATTGGCTGGAGACTTCCTCTGATCTTAAGAGATTTGGACACAGTTTCTTTAATATGCTTGTTCCAGTTTAGGTTGTGGTCCATAAAAAGTCCTAAGTATTTAACATCATTTACCCAAGGTATTTTTTTTATACATTTCTATTTCAAAGTCTAGATTGTGATTGCATTTAATCCTAGAAAATAGAATTGCTTGAGTTTTTTCGGTATTGATTTTAATTTTCCAATCTAAGAAATATTTCTCAAGTTTTTCAACATAATGTTGCAACATGAAAGTTGCTTGATTTTTATTTTTGGAAGTATAAGCGAGTGCAATGTCATCAGCATAGAGAGCTGTAGTCAGATTCCTGTTATTATAGTTGGGAAAGTCTGACGTAAAGATAGAATACAGCGTTGGTGCGAGTACACTGCCTTGAGGTACACCAGCTTCGATTTTTTTTAACGATTTTTTCCCATTGATTTTTACACAGAATGTTCTGTTAGTGAGGTATGATTTGATTATATGTATAATCCAGGGTGGGAAATCATGTGCTATTAGCTTGTAGATAATTGCCTCATGTGGGCATTTGTCGAATGCTTTTGCCACATCCAGAAATATGGCTGCTGTGTGTTCCTTTTTTATAATTCCTTCAGCACATTTTTCAGTTATTCTAGAGAGTTGGTGCACCGTGGAGTGTTTATCTCTAAAACCTCCTTGAGTAAATGGAATTACTGGGAATTCCTCACAGAATTGTTGCATTCTAATAAGAATTATTTTTTCAAAGATTTTTCCCATGGTTGGGAGCAAAGAAATCGGTCTGTGATTTTCAGGAATTGCCGGGTTTTTGCCTGGCTTGGGTAATAGTATTACCTCTGCTGTCTTCCAAATATCAGGGAAATAATTTAATTTAATGGCACAATTGTATATTTTAGTAAGAGTTTGCACATATTCTTCCGGTAATGTTTTCATAATTTTATTATTTATGCCATCATTGCCTGGTGCCTTTTTATTTTTAAGATTATTAATATGAAACCAAACTTCCCTTTCACTGATGGGTAGTGGTTTTTCAAAGTCAGGAGGAACAAAAAATTTTTTTTGGCCCTTAAAAGGCCTTTTTTTATTTCTTATCTTTTCAGTTTCTGGCGTTCCGGACCCGCGAGAGGTCGTAGCACCTTTAACTTGTCTATCGGACGTAAAAGAGGCCGTAGCATTTTCTACTTTTGGCTGCTGTTTTCTATGCCTTGTGCTTCTATTTTTTTTAAAAGAGACTTTCTGTTTGCTTTTAATTGGGGATGTTAATACAGGTTTTTTTTTACTAGTAAATTCTTCATAGAGTTGTGCACTTTGGGCGATGACTCTAGAATTTTCTACATCCTCCGCGTGTCTAAAATAAGTATTCAGGGCCTTTTTCATTTTAATGGCTACATCAGTGTCAGGGATGTCATTTATTTTAAACTGTTTTTCTAGTGAGTTTGCAAAAATTTCTGCTTTTTCTTCGTCAGTTCTAACTACCGTCCCATCTTCTTTTTGAAATGGTGGGAGTAATTTGACATTTTTATTTTGCAAGCTCGACGTAAGATTCCATAGAGTCATTTTGTTTTTTTATCCGAATTTTCAGAGTAGTCAATATGAGCCTCCTCTAATACTTGACCCCATGACCCATTCTCGAATTTTCTGATTTCTCTTTTAATTTGTCTATTTATGCAGCAATAAAGGTCATAGAACGTTTTATTTCTTGTTCTTTGCCACTTGCTTCGGTACCTATTTTTTTCTTTTATAAGTTCCAAAATTTCTTTGGGTAAATAGTACTGATTTTTTTCTCTTTAGCAGGAGTTTGACATTCTTCCATAATTTTTTTAATGGCGAGGTTAAAGAGTTTAATAGCTGTGTCAGTTTCTTCTCTGCTATTACAGTCTCCAATTACTGGGGGTGGCACAAGTTTAATTTTCCCTTCAAATTGCTTGAAGTTAGTGACCATTTTGGGTGCTACCTTCACAGTTTTGTCAGTATAAAGCTGGAGGTGAACTGGATTGTGGTCAGAGGAGAGTGCCGCCTCAGTATAAATTTCAAAGTAATATTTATTATTCTTCAGGAGTGCAAAATCTAGTATATTGCTAGTTCCTCTGAGCGCCGTTCGTGTGGGTTCAGAAGGCGCCCCCAAGTCAATGTTTTGGTTTAAAAGATATCTGAAAATATTGTTCCCACTTTTATTAGCTCTTGGGCAGTGCCAATAGCGGTGTTTACTATTAAAATCTCCCGCAATGACCGTAGGAATATTTTCCTCGAAAAGCTTATCTAGAGCTTCCCTGGTAATAGTGTGTTTGGGATGATTGTATAGTGCCGTAAATTTAATCGGGTTATTTTTTGTTTGAATTATAACCGAGTGCGCTTCCATGCCATCCTCTGTGTTGCATATCGCTTCACTTTGCTCTAGTTTATCTTTCACTGCAATCAACTTTGGGAGGTTTTGTCTTTTCTGTAAACCTTGTAGTTGGGAATTTTGAATTTAATTCTGTCCATTAGCCAGGATTCATTAATTAGCGCAATATCAATTTATTTGTATTTTAGGTAGGCTAAGAATTCTGTTTTGATGCCTTGCGCATTCCAAATTAATATGTTAAGTCCATTTGTTTCAGAGGAAAAAAATTCATCCTCGGTTTTTTCATCATTTTTTACTGTTTCAATTTTATTTATATTGCTGTTAATTTCGATAACTTGGTCAGTATTACAATTGATTGCTTCCTTGCTTTTGACCACTTTGGCAGCTAATTCTGCTATTTGATTGATGGTCCATTCACCATTTTTTTGTTTTTTATCGGTTTCTCCATTTATTTTTTTTTCCGTAAGTTTCTCACTCGTGGACATTCCTTTAACTTTTTTAATTAATAGGTCAAATTTGCTTTCTTCCTCAGAGAATGAGGGAAAGGTTTCACTAAGAGGGCGTTTTTCTTCTTCAGAGAAGGAGGAAAATGAGAATGAACGGCCCCTAAATATGCCGTTGTTTTTTCCCCCTTCCTCAGAGAAGGAGGAAAATGAAAGTGAACGGCCCCTAAATATGCCGTTGTTTTTTCTTCATCGTTGTTATTAGCATACTGCAATTGAGCCTCTTCATTGCAGTTATTTTTTTCTGCCTCTTTAATTTCTTTGCTAAGCCTGCCAGCGAAATATTTTGGTTTTTCCACGGTTGTTGTAACCAGTTTTTTTTGCTTATGCGTAGCATTTTCATCTATATTTTTATCAACATCAACAATTAATTTCTCTATCACTTTTGTGTTTTGGAATTTTTTTTTGCGATATTTTTTTATTTTTTCTTGTAGCACAGAATTCTGTATCAGGCTCTTAAAAGGGCCTTTTTTTTTCTCGCCTAGATATTTGTCAACATCGGCAATCAATTTCTCTGTCACATTTGTGTTTTGGAAATTTTTGCGATGTTTTTCAATCCTTTCTTTTAGCACAGAGTTCTGTACATTGCTTTTAGGGACAACTCTTTTTTTCTCTGTGTAATAAATTAATATTACGCAGGTATTTATTTGTATCATTTTTCATTAATTCTGTGTCATTTACAGCATTCTTTATTTTTGAGCTTAACTTATGCTCATAAGATGACTGAGGTGTTTCCTTTTTTCAACACTTTTTGTGTTTTGTATTTGCACAGTTATTTTTTTGAAAAAGTACTCGGCCCCAAAAAGGGCCTTTTTTTCATTGCAAAAGCCTGACGCCGAAGCCGTCTCAGGTCTGTTTTCTATAAAATCTTCCTCTTGGGTAAGGTTGTCCGGAATTTTCTCGGACTTTTCATAAATCATATCTGGTATTTTCTCAGATATTCCATCGCCCGGGCATCCCACCGGTGTTTTATTGATAACTGAAAATTTTACAAATATCCCATCGCCCGGGCATCTCTCCGGTGTTTTAATGATATCTGAGATTTTATCAGATATCCCATCGCCCGAGCATATCTTCGGTGTTTTAATGATATTTGTAATTTTTTCAGAAATCCCATCGCCCGGGCATCTCACCGGTGTTTTTTTCATATCTGATATTTTCTCAGATATTATGTCTGGAATTGGCCCAGACATACAAGAGTCATCGACAACTTTTCTGTCAGATGACGTGCCTAGATTTTTCTGAGGCACAGAATAAGAAATTTTTTTACCTACCAATCTTCTTCTTGTTCTTTTTTGGATACTATGACAAAGTTCCGGCAGAAGGTTCTTAATTCTTCTAGATCTTCTTGGATCTGGCTTTTCAGTTGACTCCGGATTTCCCGTGAAGGTAGATGTGGAACGGGAAACGGCATCGCTTTTCTTGGCGTCAGGCTTTTGCTCTACAACATCAGAACTTGAAATTCTCTTAATTTCTTCGAAGGGCTTGAAGCTGAAACGAAGAGAAGTGGATTCGAGAAAATTTTAATTGAGCTTTGAAAAAGCTTAACAACTAAAAGATCCCCTAACCGGACTGATTCGGATAGACTGGTAACCCAGAAACTATCTAATCGCAGAACAAGACGAACGGCCGACGACGACGAAAAGCTTGCACTAAAGTTCACTCGCAGGAGCTCACACGATGTGTGACCTTCCTGCACGGAATCCAAAGAGAGAGAGATTTCCTATCTGAGGTTGAGAGACCCGAACCCTCAGCGCTCTGCGCCTTTTGTCAGGTGAAATAAAAAAAATACCTTGGGTAAATAATGTTAAATATTTAGGACTTTTTATGGACCACAACCTAAACTGGAACAAGCATATTAAAGAAACTGTGTCCAAATCTCTTAAGATCAGAGGAAGTCTCCAGCCAATAATAAAAAATAAAAGGCTTAGCAGGAAAAACAAAACTTTGATATGGAAAGCCTGTATCAGCCCTGTTATTACTTATGCCTGTCCTATCTGGGGTAACTGCAACAAACAGCAGGATAATAAGATTACCTCATTTCAAAATAAAACCCTACGATATATGGTTGGACTTGATGGAAGAACTTCAAACCATGCTATCCGAAGCATGCTAAATATTAATTCCATCCATTACACGATGTATGACTTAGCTTATAGATACTATGAAAAAGCTAAGATTCATCCTAATCCTCTAGTCAGAGCGGCCATTAACTATACTGTCAATGAAACTGACAGTTATAAAAGGCCAAAAACTATCTTGAATAAAGTTCCAGAAATGAACCCAATTCACAGCTACCCTAGCAAAAAAAAAAAATAACAATAATTGGGACTAGTGTTTAGAGGGTATTTCTCACCTAAGAAGAATTTCTGATAAAAAAAAAAAAAAAAGGGGCTCTTTTAAGGGCCGTACTCTGATTTGCAATTATACTTCACACAAGTGAATAAATCTCGTAAAATAAAAAAAAAAAAAAAAAAAAAAAAAAAAAGGAGGGGGCTCCTATAAGAGCCGTACTCATTTTGAAAACATACTCCACCCATGTAAAGAAACCTTGTTAAATAAAGAATGAGAAAAAAAAAAGGCTCTTTTAAGGGCCCAGCAAAATGTTGCATACTCTAAATGAGTATCTTAAACCTCGATCGGTGTAATTTTGTGATCACACCACCTCAGCTATGGTTACTCTGACATGCCTGTCAAGAATCAACAAAAGTAAACCTGTGAAAAAATTCTGTAAACCAATGGGGAAAAATCTTTCTCTCATTGGCTGGCGAGAAACACTGAGCAAATAGCCAGTCTTGTCTTACCCGGTGTTCAAAGACGATTTTTCTCTGGGAAAGATTTTCTGTGTGTGATGTTTTTTTTTTCCAGGTTCCCCTCTCCCGTGTCCTTTCCTTCCTTTCCCCCTGTACTCTTCTGTGGCACAGGTGTACCGGGCATTTTTCTGCGGAGAGAAATATCACTTGAAATGGCTTGTTATTACAGGTAAGTATGTAGGGCAGCTTACAACTTCACTTCTTAACGGGTAACCGTCTACTCCCTCTCCTCTTTTATTTCCATACTTTTCTTTCGTACTATTCTATCAGGGAAATCTGTTCACAAATATCTAATATTCCTCTTTTTCACCTGACAAAAGGCGCAGAGCGCTGAGGGTTCGGGTCTCTCAACCTCAGATAGGAAATCTCTCTTTCGCTCACTGAGTTTGAGGGCCGCGGGTGGCCTAGTGGTCAGCTTTCGTAGCTTCCTATTTCTAGTGGTTGTTTAAGACCTGAGGTCAGACACTCCCTTCCTAAAATCCTATAGATATGATCTGATCTGATCATTGAGTTTGCTCATGGTCATATTTGTTTGCTCCCCATCCTGGTTATACCTTCAATTAAAAAAAAAGCCCTTCGTTCACACTTTTCATGTTCAGTTAACAATTATTTGCTTCTGTTGTTTTTGCTTTTCTTTGTAATTGTTATAAACCTGCAACCGCAGTGTCTAAAAGGCATGAAGATGGCGGTGTTGAACTGCTATTGGAGTTGGAATGAAACTTCCAAAGAAAACTGAAAGATGTCTTAGTATAGGAAGAAATGTACGTAATGTAGTTTACAAACTTTAAAGAACAATTTAGCAACTTAAAATATGCTATTGTCCTTGTATACTAATGTAGCCCGTCATTTTGCAGAAATCGGCATCCCATTGTTGAAATATTTTTGTTCTTTCTTTGCAGAACATCAAGGATCACTGGATCGTATTGTTTTTAAAACAAAATTTCAGGTTTGATTAAAAAATTATGCATAATCTCTGGCCCCGGTGAAATGATTTGAAATTCCTTTTTCCCAGAGAAAAAGGTAAAGGAAAAACCTTTTTCTTGTTCATGACATGTGAGTGCTATACTACATTTCACATTTTCTGTAAACGTTCTTGGCGTTAGTCCTTTAGAAATTTTTTAATTCTCTAAAGTACAAACTTTCATCTATGCTATTTTTTTCCAAGATTAATTTCTGTAGTGTGTGAGTGATCGTTTACTTTTTATTTTTCTTCCAAATAAAATGCCAACCACTACACGCTGTGTACCTTACAAAATCATTATATCGGGAAAAAAAAAATTTGGCTGTTTATTCTAAAAGCCCCTGGCATACTGTTAGAAATTTTGTAAAGTATGTTTTGAAATCATGGAATGTGCCCTGCTTTTTTTTTTTTTTTTTTTTTTTTTTATGGCAGTTCATTTAAAGTGTCCTACATGTCCTCTTAGATGTGAAACACACAGCATACAGTGATGCTTGCTAAATGCAGACAACACAGGTATGTTGCAATGGCATTCAGTATTTAATTCATGATTGTATGCAGTAAATGCTACCAAAATAACTTTTTTTGAAGTTGCTGTGAAGCCAAAAAATAAAATCTAATAGTCTGGCAACATGGTGTTTATGACAAAATATTCTTTAGGGGAGGAAACCACTTAAGACGTGATTATAAAGAAAGTGAAAAAAAAATCTTATATTGTTCCAGACACACCCTAGTACATGGAAAGATTTTCAAGAGTGTGGAGTCTACTTTTACAAGTTCACAAAAAAATTCTAGTTTTGCATGACATGTGCAGTCTGACGGGCCTACAAATTCCATCCAACGTGGTGCATGCTGTAAGAAATTAACCATGGGGGACAAAATTTTAACTGATATAGTCCTTGAAACTGGTGAAAAACATAATGTATGGTCCGAGCAATTGACACAGAACGATGTCCTTTTGCAGCATATGCTCCTTCGTTCAGGTGAAATGCCTTATCAGTGTGATGTATGTTCCAAGCAATTATCAACGAAAGCTGCTCTTTCCCGGCATATGCTCCTTCACACCGGTGAAAAACGTCATCCATGTGATGTGTGTTTCAAACATTTCACACAGAAAAGAGACCTTTTCCGGCATATGCTCCTTCATACAGGTGACAAACCATTTCAGTGTGATGTGTGTTCCAAACAATTCACCACACGGAAATACCTCGCCCAGCATATGCCCATTCATACAGGTAAAAAACTCATCAGTGTGATGTGTGTTCCAAGCAATTCACACACAAAGCTGCCCTTTTCCAGCATATGCTCCTTCATACGGGTGAAAAACCTCATCAGTGTGATGTGTGTTCCAAGCAATTCAGACACAAAGCTACTCTTTCCCAGCATTTGCTCCTTCATACAGGTGACAAACCTCATCAGTGTGATGTGTGTTCCAAGCAATTCAGACACAAAGCTACTCTTTCCCAGCATTTGCTCCTTCATACAGGTGAAAAACCTTATCTGTGTGATGTGTGTTCCAAGCAATTCACACAGAAAGCTGCTCTTTCCCGGCATATGCTCCTTCACACTGGTGAAAAACCTCATCCATGTGATGTGTGTTTCAAACATTTCACACAGAAAACTGACCTTTTTCGGCATAGGCTCCTTCATACAGGTGAAAAACCTCATCAGTGTGATGTGTGTTCCAAGCAATTCACACACAAAGATGCCCTTTCCCAGCATATGCTCCTTCATACGGGTGAAAAACCTCATCAGTGCGATGTGTGTTCCCAGCAATTCAGACACAAATCTACTCTTTCCCAGCATTTGCTCCTTCATACAGGTGAAAAACCTTATCTGTGTGATGTGTGTTCCAAGCAATTCACACACAAAGCTGCTCTTTCCCGGCATGTGCTCCTTCACACTGGTGAAAAACCTCATCCATGTGATGTGTGTTTCAAACATTTCACACAGAAAACTGACCTTTTTCGGCATAGGCTCCTTCATACAGGTGGAAAACCTCATCAGTGTGATGTGTGTTCCAAACAATTCACACGGAAATATGATCTTTCACGTCATATGCTCCTTCATACCGGTGAAAAACCTCATCAGTGTGATACATGCTTCAAGCAATTCACACGGAAAGGTGATCTATCTCGACATATGCTCCTTCATATTGGTGAAAAACCTCATCAGTGTGATGTGTGTTCCAAGCAATTCACGCAGAAAGGTCACCTTTCCAAGCACATGCTTCTTCATACAGGTGAAAGCCATCGTCAGTGTGTTGCTCACAGTGGTCGTAAAACCCTGACAAAAAAAAGCTGTGATTCTAGCTTTTGATCCTGTGAGATATCTGAATTATTATGAGTTAAAATGTGGGTGAAGGTGTAGATTAGTGTACTAAATTATTCAGCTAAAAATTTAACTTAAAAAAAAATTACGTACCTAATTCAAAGTATATAATATGATAGAGAATATCATGAAACAAATCTAGCTGCAGGACGCATTTAAAAGATTTTTGCAGTAAACCTTATGTGTAATCGTGGAGATGAGAACGAACCCTGTGGCGAGCCCACCCTCTCACTGCTGCAATGACATCCGAGGCTCGGCCAATGATGTGCTGCGGTGGCCGTTTAATGGGTGCCCCAAAACAGTGATCTGTTTTTTTTTTTTTTTTTTTTGCTTTCTTAATCCACGCAGAAACTGAGTTTTTATGCCCATTTTAAAGAAAATGAAAAATTTAGAATTCGTTAACAACAATGAAAAATTTAGAATTACTTACTGTGCAGCAAAGAAAGAGTGGGTGATAAAGAATCAATATGAGCTGTTTCACAGTTACTGAGATAATTTTTTCTTTCGATTTTAATAAACTAACGTACAAAGGTCGGTCAGTAGGTAACGCACAATCACCTGTAACTCCCCAGATTTCAAAGGTTGAATCATGAAAGCTGGTGACTAGCAACCTTGAACCTTAGGCTTTAGAGATAAGACACTCAATGTAAGATCCATTGTCTTCATTACATTGCAGCCAACGTTGTTTCCATCACGAAAAAGGGCGTTAGTAAAACTGCGGAGGCTGGTCATCACCACTTCCTGACACACGCAATGAGTTTTGTCACTCTGAAATGCTTTCCCTTGTAGATGTGCCTTCAGACAACCAAACAGATAAAAAGCTGATGGTTTCAAGTCTTCGCTGTACGGTGGTTGTGGCCCCAGCGTCCTGCCTAGTCGAGTAACTTTCTGCACTGTCATCTGTGCGGTGTGCGGTTTCGCGTTATTGTGATGCAGTTTGATGTCCTAGACTTGCAAGTGTGGTCTCTTAGTTTTGATGGCATACCTGAGCTTCTCCAAGGATGAAGAATAACGCTTTTGGTAATGGTGGTCCCAGTTTCGAGAAAGTCGATGAAGATGACGCCCTGACGATCCCCAAAAAAATGTGGCCATCAATTTGTTTGATGACCTTGAAAGTCGTGGCTTTTTCTTCCGTGGTGATCCTACATGCTTCCACTCCATTGACTGACGTTTGCTCTGTGGGTCATAATGAAACACCCGTGTTTCATCACCTGTTATCACACCATGAAAACATTGTTGAACGTCACCAGCAAAATGTTCAAGCAGATCATCACACATCTCTTTCCGTTCATCACACACCTCTTTCCGTATGCTCTTCATCTCTTTTGTGAGAAGCCGTGGTACCCAACAAGCACAGTTTTTTCCGGTATCCTAAGCATTCTACCACTGTTAAAACACTTCCCTTTGACCTGCCAAGGCAGTCCATAAGTTGAGAAGTGGTGATACATGAGTTATCCTGAATCAGCTTCTCAATGGCTTCCTCAGTTGAAGTGGTTGTCATAGTGGTTGGTCTGCCACATCATGGTTTATCCTAAATGATAAAATCACCTCTCTGGAACCTCTGCAACCATCGCTGCACATTAGTACTGCGACCCATTGTCTCACCATAGACTGGCAACAATTGTCTCTGGATTGATGTGGCTGAGCTATCCCCAGATTTGTAGAAACTATTACCAACCAATGACGTAGTAAGGTGTCCATTTCACCATCCATTACGCTCCACCTGCAAAGAGAAGAAACAACTCCTAATGATCATTAGGAAGTTAATAGAATGAAAGTCTTACCCACCAACTTTCATGATTCAACGTTTGAAAACTGAGGAGTTACAAGCAATTGTGCATTACTTATTGACTGACCTTTGTATTTATATTATCTATGGTGATAAAAAAAATGCAAACCTGGAAAATGATGTATATTAGTCCTGGAAAGTCTTTAAATAGTTCTGGAAAATTTTTTGGACCCTTCTGTATGAACCCTGAGTATCCTATTTACTGTGTCATAAGTTTTCTCTAAATCTATGAAGGCAGCCAAAACCTTCTTACGAGCAGACAGATACCTTTCAATCATCATTCGTAATGCAAAAATTTTGTTAGTGCAGTCTTTGCAGGCATAAAATCACTCTGAACATCCCACACTTTCTGTGGTGTAAGACCTCTTACCTTATCAATAAGAACCTTTCCAAACACCTTTCCTGGCACACCAAGTAAGCTGATATCACGATAGTTAATGCTTTCAGTCAGATCACCTTTTCCCTTATACAAAGGAACAATGATAGCATTCCTCCAATCTTGAGAGACCATTCGTAACTCCCAGCACAATTAGCAAATTTCAGTTAACCAGTCAATTACAGAGTTACCACCATATTTTAACATCTCAGCAGTTATGCCGTCAACTCCCAGAGCCTTAACAGTTTGAAGAGATTTTACAGCTTTACACATATCTTCTCTTGATATCCCTATTGTGCTTCCATCTCTCACTGTAACATCATTAACTTTAGTCTCAGAATTGCCTTCACTTTCATCATCTAATAACTCACAGAAGTATTCACCCCATCTTTCACTTAACTCACTGGGCTCCCATATCATGTCTGTGGTTCTATTCTTCACACAACATATAATTTTATTTCTCCTATTTTTCCTATGTTGTATATAACTTCTAGAAAGCTTTTCTATCTTTCCAAAAAGCCAATTTTTGCCTTTCCACCTTTCGCTTCCTATCTGTTGCTTTACTCTGGTGAACCAGTTTAGCTGCTTCATGCTTCTTACTGCAATACTCATTCACAGAAACTCTACCTTGCAGCATCACCAAATATGGTTCCTTCTTTCTCTTTACTGCTTCTTTAACCTCACTGTTCCACCAATCATCACCTTTAAAGTTACCCACTGTTGCAGTAATACAGACCTCTTCAGCAGCAGTGACAACACAGTTCTTAAAACATGTCTACTTGTTTTCTACATCCCGCTCACACACCTTCAACTCATTCAGGTGTTCACTGAGTAAATCAGAGTAAAGTTGATGTTCTTTAGATAGCCTTTTAACCTTTATTCTTTTCACCACAGGCATCTTCCTTTACTTTCTCCAATATTCAATTTCACTTCTGACACTAGCAGGTGATCAGAGCCAACATCTGCACCTCTCCATCACGTGGGTATCAACAACTAAGTGTTTCAGATGCTGATCATAAGCAATAAAATCTATTACACTCTTTTGCTCCGTAGAATTATAGTATCAAAATCAGTTTCCTCTTTGATAAATTTATTAGTGGTATGCGAAAGTCTCCGCTGCCCCCACTGGCGGAAGCTGTGGGGGTCTAATCAGCCGGCGACCCATGCTGTCAATTCGTACATGAAGCCAACTATGGTGGCCAATAAAGTTCATTTGCAGCACTGTTTATTATTCATATTTAGTTTGGGGAAAAGTGTGAGTGAAGCATACAGTTCAATATGGCCGGCGTATGGTGAAACTGTGGGTGAGTGGACGTGTCGAAAGTGGTTTGCCAGATTTCAGAAAGGTGGTTTAAGCTTGGAAGACAAGCCGCAGGAACTTGCAGACGAAGGAACTGGAATTGCTGTTGCAAGAGGATGCCACACAATCGATCATGTAACTGGCGAAACGTTTGAAAGTGGCTCAATTGACGGTGGTATGGCATCTACAGGCCTTGGGGAAGATCCTAAACATTGTTAAGTGGGTTCCGCATACTTTAATGGAGCATAATATTGGTTAATGATTGTACATCTGCTTGTCATTGCTGAAGAGGTTTCAAGGGAAGAATTTCTTGTGGAAAGTTGTCACCGGGGATGAAAACTGGGTCTACTGGGACAACCCCGTACACAAGCGATCCTGTGTTGACCCAGGCCAGCCATCAACATCCACTGCAAAACAGGATATCCATGGGGGAAAAGGTGCTGTTTTATATGTAGTTGAATATGCATACGAGTGCTGTACTTCGAATTGTTGAAACCGGGCAAAACAATCGCTGCACAACGATATAGCGATCAGTTGATGAAACTGAATGCTGCAATCAAACAGAAACACCCACGAACAGGTAAAGGACACTGCCCAGTCATCTTGTTACACGATAATGCCAGACCACATGTCAGTGCCACCACGAAAATCAACCCTTGAACTGTTACACTGGGAGGTTTTACCACACCTGGCTTACTCCCCGGACTTTGCACCCTCAGACTTTGATCTGTTTCGCTCTATACAACATGCCTTAGCTCAACAGCGGTTCACCACAGTTCCAGAGATGGAAAATTTTGTCTCTGTGTTCATCAGCTCAAAACCCAAGCCCTTCTATCACAGAAGCATTCATTTGTTGCCTGAAAAATGGCAAAAGGTCATTGGTGCTAATGCCCAATATTTCATTGAATAAATGTATACTGGTTTCTTGATTGTTCCTGTCTCCTTTCTCCTTAAAACAGCAGAAACTTTTACATACCTCTAATAGAAAAAAATGTATAATTTCTCCTATATTCACGAAAAACCAATATTCAACTAAAAATAGTTTGTTATTGAAAGAATATAAAACTAGATTTAACTCAGTTCCACTTGGAAGTTTTGACATAAAGTTCTTCCACCCGAGTTGTAATTGCAATAAAATTTATAATGCAAAAATTAATAGATTTAGAATATTTAAATACTAACCAAGTACATTTATCAGAAGTTTTCATGTATATTTTAAAAAACAATTACTCATCAAAGTACAATTTTAGAGGCAAAAAAATGGAGGATCCATGGTATCCCTATTATTCACGGTTTTGCAGAAGTGAAACTGAACCAAATATAAATGAAAAATTACCAAAGAAATCTGTTTTATTGTAGACGTGACAGTGATATCTTCATTTCAGCAGATTTTGAACCAAGTGAATTTGATGCTTTACATGGTCTGATCAAGTAACATCCAACTTATGGGGCAGGAAAAAAACAAAAACTGATGTAGCCTGTTATGTTGCCATCCATGTTCTCATCAGAGTAGGCACTTTTTGACACTACATACTTGTTCCTCTGGTCAGTCCACTGATCATAATATTTTCTATAAGACATTTTTAGGGATCACCAATAGATGTTGCATCGCATTCTTCTTTATTTCCTCTGTGGCTTGAATTCTGCTCTCCCCTTCAAAGGCATTTCCAAGTTCAGGAACAGCCAGAAGTTGCAGGGAGTAATATGTGTAGAGTCTGGGGCTTCCCTATCTTGTGGGAATTGGTATTTGTTTAAAAAAGCCGGAATGCAATGAGCCAAATGGGCTGGGTCATGATGCAACTGCCCATCACCTTGTGCCACAGCACAGGTCTCGTTCACCACACTGCATCTCATAGGAAACAGAGACAACTTTTGATCTCTGTAATGAGGATTTTGTAGTTTTCCATGACTGCAGCCTTCACTTTCTTGATTATTTCGGGATTTCTACTCGCCTCTATCAACAGACGTTTGATCTAATGTTTGGCCTAAATGAGGTGAAACGAGTGGGCAGGGGCGTGGCCATCATGCAGGTCTTTTCTGCCACACTGCATCTTGTATGTGATAGAGAACAGCCTGGCAATACTCCTTGTTTACTGTTTGTCGTAAATGACAAAGAGTGCATGATAGTATTACTTGTTTGTTTACAGCACACACTTACACAATTATTTTCGAGCTCCTGCTCATGGAAGCCATTGTACACTCATTACCCACAACAGACATTTGTCCCCCTTTGAAGCACCAATACCACTCCTCGATTTGTGTTGAACCCATAGCCTTATCAGCAAAACCCTTTCTAATCATTTAAATGTTTTCATCTACTGTGTGGCAGAGTTTTTGGCAAAATTTGATGCAGATTCTCTGCTCAATTTGCTCAGTCATTGCAGCACAAGACAAGCTATAATGGACAGAGTTCACAACTCTGAATCTTCACTGTGAGGCACCAAGTGACAGCGTGGTGAAAATTCACACACTCAAGTCCAGGGTCGTGCACCACTCAATCTTGTTGACATGCTCTATCTAATTTGGGAAGGGAAATGTGATCGGTTTCTTTTTGATTAAACTTCGTTAGAATTCAAACCTCAGAACAGTGTATAGAAATAGTCCTTACGATTGAATATGAAAAAAAAAAAAATAATCTTTTCTTGATGTGTGCTAGTAATTAGAAAAAAATAAAAAAATAAATAAAAATCCATAGTTTATAAAGTTTTTGGAAAACCATCATATGTACAGGTATATATGATGGTTTCCTTCTAAATCAACATATTTCCTGAGTCATAAAATTATTAGCTTAGGAATTTGGCTAAAATGAGCATTTACACTTTCATCCAAAGTCTGTACACCAGTACCAGCTTGTGAAGAGGAGCTCAGGACAGAAAGAAACTCTTCTTAATCCAGTCACTCATTAAATCCCTTTTCTAGGTGAAAAAAGAAATTCCCTGGAGGAATTTCTTTTTGAGCCATGTAAAAATATGCGTACTTAATAATATGCTCATAAGTTTATATTGTACCATCCATAGCAATTAAATTTTCTGAAAAATTTAATTAAGTAACACCATAGTTAATCTTAAATATATTGAAATTGGCAGCCATGTAGACTGCCGTTTAATTACACAACACACACGAAGCAAAAGTAGCACCAACGCAATACTCACTTGGAGGGTGACAGGAGCAATAGACACAATTCCAGGAATTATTCTCTTTTGTTTCCTCTCTGGAGACATATCACTCCATTTCTCTTCTATTCCTTTCTGCAATCGGTGCCCAGAAATCTACTTACATATGTGTGAGCTACACCCATCCTCTTTTTGCCTAAGAGTAGGTGTGCCATTTTTTTAAACTGCTTACTTGATACCCTAGAGGCATAGATAGCCCCTTGAAATAGGTGGTGGAGAAAATCTCTTGCTTGTCTAGTTCTTGATGTATTCCATCCCCCATTGCTTTTCTATCAGAATTCTTTCACTAGGACAAGGATTTCCCTGTGTTGTGATTTCATTCTGTACAATTTCTATTTTTTCATTGCAAGACAGTACACAGGATGTTTCCTCGGTCACCTTAGTTTATGGAATTCAATTAAGCATTGTTACTTTGGTTTTGTTAAAAGTTACTTTGGTTTTCTTTTTTTTCATTTTAGCTTTTATTTTATTTTTTATTAAATCTAGGGACTTTATTATATATTCTGTTTATTAAAAATGATCAAGTTAGCTTTAAATTAACATTATACCAAACAGAAGTTCCAGTTTTGCTCATTAAATCTGAGATCTCACTAAACTCAGACTTGTTATAAGTGGGTTCCACTGTATATATATATCAAAGAAGAAATAACTCCGATTAAATGTGTTCCAAAAACTTAAAGGTGTAAAACTAAAGTTGTAAATAAGGTAATATATGATTCTAAAAATAATTTAAGATTTCCAAAGCAAACTAATAACTGCAAAAACAGAAAGAAAAAAATATTTGAGGTCTTGTGCATACATAAAAAATCTAACAAGTTAACTCTGTAAGATAGTTATTTTTTGTTTGTTTTGAGAAGGGGGAGGGGGGCTTTCAGTTTCAACTCAAAAGATTTGTTGTACATAATAAACATAAATTATTAGCTTCATCTGGTGTATATGAAAATCAACTTGTATTAACCATACTACTGTTTCATACATATATCTACATAGTACAAAAATATATTTAAAAAGATTAAATCAAGATATAAAAAGTTGGCAAAGAAAAAAATGACAGTCATTTAATGCTAAGTAAAAAATTAAAATTTTCAAAATGATAAAATAGCTTTACTTTTTTTCTTAAATCAGATGCAGAACATTATTCTGAATTATTCACTATTTTAAAATATAAAAACAGGTTATGTTATTTATTATATTATATTATATTATATTATATTATATTATATTATATTATATTATATTATATTATATTATATTATATTATATTCCCTTCAGTTTTACAAGATCCATAGAACATTATCCAGAATGAAAAAGAATATGATAAAGTGATTACCAATAGATATAGTAATATTAGAATATACTCAGTATTAAGAAAAATACAAAAAGAGAAAAAAAAAAGGTAATATTTACAATATGCAGGGCTTGTAAAGTATCTGAAGAGTTACATGCCCAGGTGGGCATGTGCAGAAATTATTTACCTGCCCAGATAGTAAAAGCTGGATGCCCAGGAAAATTTATATTTTAAGATAACGAATCAGAACCCTCATTTTTTTTAAGTTAAAAAATATGATGAACTTTTTTTACATGTTTTGCATTTCCATTTTGTGGATCTGTATTCAGAATGTTTAATGCACAAAAGCGTGTATCGTAAGTTTTCAGATGATGATGCTGAAATTGGTGTGAAATGGTATGATGATGAAATTGGTGTTAGTGAAATTTAGTGATACTGCTATGTTCCTTTTTTTTTTCACCTTTTGTCACTAAAGGCAGGAGGTTAGTTCCATCAGAGGCATGCATTCTGTCACAGACTGTAAAAAAACATTTGGAGCAAAACAACATATGGTCAGAATTGTGCAAAAATAAAATGTATCTGTGTACACAACCATTGAAACAGAAAACTTGCTGCAAACCCTACTAAATGCAATCCTTGATAACAATAGAGTAAGATAATTTAAAGAACAATTAATAAAACAATAAATAATTATTATTAGAACATTAGATATTCCAATGAGGACAAAATAAATGAATTACAATTGAAAGTGCATCAATGATTGTGAAATGGACCTTTATGGTAAAATATTAAAATACTGGACCATGAACTTCATAAGAACAAGAGATTAATTAAAAAAAAAATTATATCCAGAAAAACTGTTCCATTAATGAACCTTAAAAAATTATAAACAGCATAAACATCTAAAACCAGCGAAACACGCAGAGTCACGTACGGTAAAAGGTCCGTTTAGCTGTAGCTTTCGGTCGTCCTATGACCTTGATCACCTGTGATCGACTGGATGGGCTGGTTGCCAGAACTACAATCTGAAGTTGGGGTGTTGGAACTGTTGCCAGATTTTAGAAGAGAGATCCAAATAAATGGGATTTGGTGAGAGGTCTCTGAATTGCAGTTTTTGGTGAACAAAATTTCAACGCTCTTGAAAACGCAGAGATGCCTTGTTGATGAAAGGGGCAACTTTTTTGGGTTCTTTTCAAATGGGAAATGCAGAGGTGTCTTCAAGGGTTAGTGCAGATAAAGCTGTCTTTGGAAGACCATTGGAAACATCTTTTTTGTGTTCACCAAGTCTTGTTTTGATGCTTCAGTATGTGCTTCCAATATACACTGAGAGACCAGAGGAAGTTGAAATGGGAATAGCATAAACTCAGGGGTGTCCAAGGGTGAGACAGGATCCCTGTCTTTAAGCAGGCACATTACTGCAGAAGGGTTTGGTTTCACTGTGAGAGTGTAGCCCATAGTTTTGAAAAGTTTACAAAGCTTATAAGAGAAGGATCCATGGAAAGGGATGGAACCAATGAATGGTGGTTTTCCCCATTATTATTGGTGAGAGAGCTGACAGATTTTTCAAGTGGGCATTTTGGAGGAATTTTTGAATTGTAGAAGGTAGGAACTGATGGGCTTCGGCAATTTTCTTTATGGTGTCAATTTCTTCATTGAAGGAAGGTTCAGTGTTGCAGACAATCCTGGCATGACTGACAAGTTTTAAAGGCTGCAAATTTGTGAGCAGTTGGGGAGTGGGATGAAAATGGGATTATGCTTGCTATTGCAGAGGATTTTCTGTAGACAGATCTGTTGAGATGATTCCCTTGCCTTGCCAGGTGGACATCCAAAAAGTCAATGCCTTGCTGTGATTCTTCATTGATGGTGAATTTTATTGATGGGAACTTTAGGGAAATATTTTCAAGAAGAGATTCAAGGTCAGTTTTATTGTGTGGCCAAATCACAAAAATATCATCAACATATTGAAGCCAAATGGAAGGTTTTTTTAAACCATATAAACAGCATTTCCAACAATTCAATTAAAGAATAGTAGACTTACAAAATACATAAGTAAAATATTTAAATTTAATACCTGGCAACTGTAAGAGGAACCTGGCAATAAAATTAAAATTTCTTTTATGTAAATAAAACTTTTGATACAGTTCCTATACATTGAGAACAGGCTAGAAACCTCTGTAAAAACATAAAAACTCAGAAGATGTGAAAAATAATTGAATGTTCTTCAAGTTAAAATAAAATGAAGTACATTAATCTGAGTAAAGCCTTGAGTAAGTATTTTAATTGCTGTAACTAACATTTTTATTCTTTTTTTTATCTATAAGCAAAAATCATCTACTAATAATTTGGAAACCATCCATGTCCAGCTTACACACGTATGTCTACATTCTGGTACTCTTCATATGGTTCCAATTTCTGGACCTGGAGCATAAATATAATTAGAAAAGTGATATTCTTCTGTCCTCGACACAACAATAACACAAATTCCAGTGATTAGCAGTGAAATATAGCATGTCATACAACAACTGTCTTTTCTCTTGTAGTAGAAAATTCTATTCCAAACTTTTTCATTTTTAAATTTAGTTGCCTGGCCTAGGCAACTAAATTTCTCTTTGCCTGCCTAGGGCAATTATTTACATGCCCCGGGCATCTTGGGTATGGTGTTTTTCAAGCCTTAAATATGTGTGCTTCATTTTTTAGCCAGAATTTTGATTGTGTACAGTTTACTGAACCATTTGATCTCAATAGATGGCAGAACTGTAGAATTCTATGTTTGTGTTGTTTTAAATGAACTATGGCCTGCACTTCAAGGTGTACAACGCAAACATTAAGAACACTACATGTACCTGAAGACAGTAGCCAACTTTCATTTGATGCAAATACCTGAATGAACTCATATGTTTTTAATTTGGTTTTTAAGTTTTTTAAACATTTTTTTTATATGCTTTAATAACAGTAGACATTATAACATCAATACAGCACATCAAGGTAATGTGGACATTAGTCAAAAAATGTCCCTGTTTTTGTAATAATTTCAATTGTAAATAACTTCATATTTTTGCCATTACAACATCGTGGCTTGAAAAATACCTTGTCCGAGATGACCTAGGCATGTAAATCATTGGCCTGGGCAGGTAAATAAAAAATCTAGTTGCCCATGTGTGCAATTAAATTTAAAAATAAAAAAGTCTGGAATATAATTTAAACACACACACACACACACACACACACAATCATCACATGTTGCATTTCATTTCACCGCTGATCAACACAAGTTGTATTATTGTTACAGAGTGCCAAGGACAGAAGAATATCACTTCTTCAATTATATTATGCTCTAGGTCCAAGAATTGGAACCATATGTAGTTTTGCTTCAAATGTTGTTTATAGTGAGCAACAGGATGCACGCCTCTCCAGGAACTAGCCTAAGGTGTTTAGTGACAAAGGATGAAAACTCTGATGAAAGGAACATGGCAGAATTACTAAATTTATCAAGTCCCAATTTTCAGCATCGTCATCTCAAAACTTGAGGTGCACTCTTTGGTGCGTTGAAAATTTTCAATGCAGACTCTTAAAACAAAAATGCAAAACATGTAAAAAAATTGTGGAATAACTTTTTTACGGGTCTTTTAGAGGTTATTTTTAATGAAAGTTGGTTGTCAAATTTTCGAACTAAAGCCTAGTTCGTCATCAGGACTATGTCACTGGAGTAGTTGCTGCCACTCAATTGGAAGAGACCATCCGCAATTATCGTTAATTGTGGTACTTCTTCTTCTTGCTATTTCGATCCCTTCTTCTAGTTTTCTCTTTACTAAGTTTGACTGGTGGGCGATTATTTTCACTGAGTCCCAATTTATGGAGTGTCCACTTGCTTGTACATGTCTGTCTAGCCCTGTTTTGTTCCCAATGTTCCTAATAGCTGCTTGGTGTTCTTTCATTCGGACCTTAATACTTCTCCCTGTTTCTCCTATATAGCTGAGTCCGCAGTTACAGTCGATGCAGTAAATTACTCCTTCCTGCAATTGGATGTCCAATTCTTTCTGCTTTAAAGCTGGCAGGAATTTCTTTATTTTGTTATTAAGATCTGGAGCTAGCCTGATATTATATTTTGCTCCGATCCTTTTCAGTTTCTCGAAAAGTCCCTTGTGGTACGTAATTTTGCTGGTGAATTTGAAGTTGGTTTTTCCTGCTTCTTTTTTGGCACTTGTTTAAATATTTTCTCAACATATGGGGAAATTAACGATAATTGCGGATGGTCTCTTCCAATTGAGTGGCAGCAACTACTCCAGTGACATAGTCCTGATGACGAACTAGGCTTTAGTTCGAAAATTTGACAACCAACTTTCATTAAAAATAACCTCTAAAAGACCCGTAAAAAAGTTATTCCACAATCACTATGAATAGAGGTGCCATAAATGCATTTACAACTAGGATTAAAACCACATACGGGCTGGATATATGGCGAAACATCAGAAAGATAGAAAGGAGTAAGTGCAAAAGCGACAAATGTAAGTCACAACTGTATTTTCTTAAGAAATGTAAAAGAGCTAATTTTGTTCCACCTTCTTTGAGACTCACGAAAAACATCGCGGAAAATCTGTCAAGAAATTTTATTAGAAAAATAGAACTAAAAACGGTGAATGGCGCGATTCGTAATAAATTCAAAACTATTGAGCAATGCGAGACGAATAGAAGCTCGTATTTGGACCTCTTCATTAGGTGAAATTCCGGAAGCAGAAAAGAAAAATATTGATAATTGGTTAGCTAAAGCAGTGAGAGATAAAAACAAAAAGTTTAAGGAAAAATTGAAAATTAAAGAAAATAAATGGTTAAGTCCAAAGTTAATGTCTACAGCACCTGGCCCACAGTTAATACCATCCACCACTAACAAACATGTCATGGATCTGACGGAAGAAGGAGTAGATGAAAACCTGATTAATCTCCTCAATAAGGGATATAATTACAACCTTTCCTCCGCAACACTTGATAAAAAACATATACTGATTGATTTAGAAAGCATCTGTAGTAAGGTAGAAAGAAGATGAAAATACAGCAGTTACTTTAAGGAAAGAATTCTCAGACTGCGTCTCAAAATTTGTAAAAAAGCCAGTAAAAGTTGATTACAATTTTAATAGAAGTGCCATTACTGACCTTAAAAAATTCAAAGCCAATGATAAAGTAGTAGCACTGAGAGCAGATAAGAGCAAAGTTTTGGTATTGGTAGAAAAAGAGAAGTATTACAATAAAATGGAAGCTGAATTGAGCAAGCCTTATTATGAAGAACTCAATGGTAATCCTATAGATCAAACTGTAAAAAATCTTAAGAAATTAATCAGCTCTTTAAGAAATAAAAAACAGCTTAATGAGCTCTTCAAAAACTTCTCCAAAATCCAGTCAAGAATTCCACAGATCTATGATACGATAAAAGTTCACAAAGAAGGCCATCCAATAAGACCTATAATAGACACTAGAAATTCGCCACTCTCCAACATTAATTATTATTTGCTTGGTCACCTCAGAGATATTTTCCCTTCTCCTCCCTACCTACTAAAAAATTCCATGCAGCTAAAAAGAAAACTGGACAACTTGCCAGAATTAATGTTGGAGAGTGGCGAATTTCTAGTGTCTATTATAGGTCTTATTGGATGGCCTTCTTTGTGAACTTTTATCGTATCATAGATCTGTGGAATTCTTGACTGGATTTTGGAGAAGTTTTTGAAGAGCTCATTAAGCTGTTTTTATTTCTTAAAGAGCTGATTAATTTCTTAAGATTTTTTACAGTTTGATCTATAGGATTACCATTGAGTTCTTCATAATAAGGCTTGCTCAATTCAGCTTCCATTTTATTGTAATACTTCTCTTTTTCTACCAATACCAAAACTTTGCTCTTATCTGCTCTCAGTGCTACTACTTTATCATTGGCTTTGAATTTTTTAAGGTCAGTAATGGCACTTCTATTAAAATTGTAATCAACTTTTACTGGCTTTTTACAAATTTTGAGGCATGATCTGAGAATTCTTTCCTTAAAGTAACTGCTGTATTTTCATCTTCTCTTTCTACCTTACTACAGATGCTTTCTAAATCAATCAGTATACGTTTTTATCAAGTGTTGCGGAGGAAAGGTTGTAATTATATCCCTTATTGAGGAGATTAATCAGGTTTTCATCTACTCCTTCTTCCGTCAGATCCATGACATGTTTGTTAGTGGTGGATGGTATTAACTGTGGGCCAGGTGCTGTAGACATTAACTTTGGACTTAACCATTTATTTTCTTTAATTTTCAATTTTCCTTAAACTTTTTGTTTTTTATCTCTCACTGCTTTAGCTAACCAATTATCAATATTTTTCTTTTCTGCTTCGAATTTCACCTAATGAAGAGGTCCAAATACGAGCTTCTATTCGTTCGCATTGCTCAATAGTTTTGAATTTATTACGAATCGCGCCATTCACCGTTTTTAGTTCTATTTTTCTAATAAAATTTCTTGACAGATTTTCATGATGTTTTTCGTGAGTCTCAAAGAAGGTGGAACAAAATTAGCTCTTTTACATTTCTTAAGAAAATACAGTTGTGACTTACATTTGTCGCTTTTGCACTTACTCCTTTCTATCTTTCTGATGTTTCGCCATATATCCAGCCCGTATGTAGTTTTAATCCTAGTTGTAAATGCATTTATGGCACCTCTATTCATAGTGATTGTGGAATAACTTTTTTACGGGTCTTTTAGAGGTTATTTTTAATGAAAGTTGGTTGTCAAATTTTCGAACTAAAGCCTAGTTCGTCATCAGGACTATGTCACTGGAGTAGTTGCTGCCACTCAATTGGAAGAGACCATCCGCAATTATCGTTAATTTCCCCATATGTTGAGAAAATATTTAAACAAGTGCCAAAAAAGAAGCAGGAAAAAACCAACTTCAAATTCACCAGCAAATTACGTACCACAAGGGACTTTTCGAGAAACTGAAAAGGATCGGAGCAAAATATAATATCAGGCTAGCTCCAGATCTTAATAACAAAATAAAGAAATTCCTGCCAGCTTTAAAGCAGAAAGAATTGGACATCCAATTGCAGGAAGGAGTAATTTACTGCATCGACTGTAACTGCGGACTCAGCTATATAGGAGAAACAGGGAGAAGTATTAAGGTCGAATGAAAGAACACCAAGCAGCTATTAGGAACATTAGGAACAAAACAGGGCTAGACAGACATGTACAAGCAAGTGGACACTCCATAGTGGGACTCAGTGAAAATAATCGCCCACCAGTCAAACTTAGTAAAGAGAAAACTAGAAGAAGGGGATGAAATAGCAAGAAGAAGAAGTACCACAATTAACGATAATTGCGGATGGTCTCTTCCAATTGAGTGGCAGCAACTACTCCAGTGACATAGTCCTGATGACGAACTAGGCTTTAGTTCGAAAATTTGACAACCAACTTTCATTAAAAATAACCTCTAAAAGACCCGTAAAAAAAGTTATTCCACAACCACTATGAATAGAGGTGCCATAAATGCATTTACAACTAGGATGTAAAGTTCATCATAGTTTTTAACTTAAAAACAAGAACAATTAAGGTCTGATTTGTTATCCTAAATGGAAAATTTTCCTGAGCATTCAATTTTTACTACATGGACATGTAACTTTTCAGATATTTTTCAAGCCGTGCAACATAATTCAAGCACATTTACCAGTATAAATAACCTCATATTTTCACCATAAGAACATAACTCAAGCACATAATACACTCATCGTCAAAAATTAGTTGCACCCAGAAGGAAGCAACCGACAGGAATGAAACTTGGTGGGTAGGTTTGACACCATGAGACATGCAAATGATTCAAGTATCACTCTAAGCCACACGTGATGCCAGCAAGGTAGGGTCATAGCACTGGACCTGACTGGTTTGTTAAGGTTTTCCCCGTTGCATTCTGACTCATGCTGTTGTGTTGGTTGCATCCTTTGCAAGTGAAGTATGCCTCGGAGAAAAGTTTGGAAGCAATTCCAGTAGTTGAAGGAGTTCGAGAGGGTCCGCATTGTCCGGCTCCGGGAAGCGGGATGGTCTTATCACCAAATTGTGTGCCATACCAGTTGTGCGGATATCACCATAGCACACTGTTGGCGGCAGTGGATAGAACAAGGCGCGCAACAGCGACAAGAAGGATCTGGGAGACCTTGATGAACCACTGAGAGAGATAGTACCGACGAGTTTTCCAACATGCACGGAGTGACTCAACAACCACTATTGCAGATATTCAGCGAGCAGTGGTGCCCTCCATGCGCCATCTGATTAGAGCCAGTACCATTGGCAGACGCACGCACCCCATTACGTCGACTGCCCTTAATACCTTTGCATCATCGCCAAAGACTGAAATGGTGTTGTTCCAGACTGTCAAGAAGCCACTCAGAATGGCAGCAGGTGATCTTCAGTAATGAGTTCGGCTTTTGCCTTGGAGGAGATGACCAACAAATCCGCGTGTGGAGGCACCGTGGCCAGCACCAAGATGAACAGTTTGTTGTCGAGCGTCACACATCCAGAAGGCCTGGTGTCATGGTGTGGGGTGCAATTGCCTATGATGCCAGATCACCTTTAGTGTTCTTTACAGACACCTTGATAGCCCAACATTACGTTAATGAGGTCTTGCAACCAGTTAGAAGATTTCTTGATATCATATGCATAAGTTACATTACAAATCATAAGTGGTGGAACGTTTCAGTAGTGGCTTCTACCTTTGTCAGCCCTGCAATGAAACACGTGGTATAAGCATCGGTTGTTACCAGATTTCAAAATATTTTCCACGAAGGTTGCTTATACAAACTTTCCAAGGTATGTGAACTTCTTTTCTGTGCCTATTCCAGCTGAAATTGATAAACTGCTTGCAAATGGACCCAAATTTTCTCCTTTTGCTAATCCTAGCCTTCCACATCCTATTTCACTACTGGAAGCAGTGATCCAAAACACCCGTCCCGCACATCAATCAATCATTTGCGCAAAATCAGCTATTGCAATTTCTGAGGTTCTAACCCCAAGGCTCAAATACTCTTCTGCCTTTTTGAGGAAATGTAGAAATTTCACCCAATGTAATACTCTAGGAGTTTGTAAAGCAGACAAGGCAGGATGTCTTGTTTTCACCCATAAGAATTCTTTGGACAACAGAGTAGCTGAGTTCCTGGAAAAAACTAATTGCATAAGACTCAACGCAGACATCCCCCCCCCAGCTTATTATCGTACTCCCATGTTTTTTCTATAGATTAAGCTACATTAAGTTGGACATCCTATTAGGCCCTTAATTGAAAATACCTTTCCTCCAGCAGTCAATCTTGAAAGGCAATTGGTCAGATGTTGAAATGTTCTGACAAAAAATCATCCTTATTCTGTTGTGTCAACCAAGGACTTCCTCCAGAAACTCCCTTCATCCACCAGTCCTCATGCATTATTTGATACATTATTTCCTTTGGTTCCTTTCTTTGATGTCAACATGCTCATGGTCAAAAAACTAATGGAGCACCAAGAACTTCCTGGGGAACTCATCAAAGATTTTTATGACTGTTTTGATTCATTGGAAAAATATTCCTGTTTTGTATACAATGGTATCTATCTACTACCAACAAAAACAGGATGTACCAATGGGCTTCCCTCTTTCCCTCTTACTTGCTGAAATTTATTTGCAGAATATTAAAAAATTAATCATTGCCCCATCCCTCTTAAAACCCACCATTTGGTTATGGTATGTGGATGACATCTTCATCATTTGGCCACACCATAAACACTCTCTATTAGAACTCATGTCCCCCATAACTTCCAAATTCCCTCATAAAATTCTAGTCGTCAAGAACAGGTCATAACAACAATATTAGTTTTCTGGATGTTAACATCAACATCAACCCAGACTTCTCACTTGGTCTCTCTGTTTACAAGAAACCTTCTGCCACCCATAATATCATCCCTTACCTTTCTTGCTCCTTTAAAAAATATAAAGTGACTGCTACTAGTAGACCAGATCTACTAGTTTACTGCCTAAACCTTCCACCACTTATCAGTTTGTTGGCACTTTGCTTTTTAGCCTATCCTTTACACATAAAGTTTGCTCTATTTTCAAGTCTTTTGACTACAGGATTGCAGTTAAACCACCTCCACATCTTCTTAACCTTATCCTTAAAGACAGAGATCCCAATAAACCCCTAGAGTTACAAGGTGTCTACTCTATGCATGTCAACACGTCCACAGCAAACGGAAAGCCCTCAGGTACCCCGAAAGCATTTAAATCTACCTTACCCTTAACACCTGCAATATCATCATCATCATCATCATTGTCAACCATTATCAATCCACTGCTGGACAAAGGTCTCCCCAAGTTTCCTCCACAACGGTCTGTCTTGTGCCAGTCTCCTCCATGTCACTCCCGCATACTTTCGAATTTCATCCACCCATCTTCCATGTGGTCTTCTTCTGGGTCTGTTCCTGTCCCTTGGAATCCAATCTAAAATTTCGGCTGTCCATCGATGGTTTGTTCTTCTGGCAGTATGTCCAGCCCATTGCCATTTCAGGGATTTAACTCTGATCATGATGTCTTCCACTCTTGTCATTTTTCGGATCCATGTGTTCCTCTTCTTATCTCTCCTGGTTACACCAAGCATGCACCTCTCCAAGCTTTTTGAGTTGTCTGCAGCCTTTGTATGTCTCTTTTGGCTAAGGTCCACGTCTCTGCACCATACATAAGCACTGGAAGGATGCATTGATCAAACACTTTTCTTTTAAGACATAATGGCATATTGCTCTTGAAAATTATGCTGTTTCTTCCAAAAGCTCTCCAGGCAAGTTTTGTACGCCGATTAATTTCTTCACCAATGTGACCCTCACTTGATATCTGCTGTCCAAGATAAACGTACGTGTCTGTTATCTCCAGCTTTTCTCCATCAATCGATAAATCTTCATTTCTTGTAAAAGCATTGAACATCACTTTTGTCTTCTGAAAGTTCATTTTTAATCCTACTTCTTTACTCTTGTCAGCAAGTTCCTGCATCATATTCTGTAGCTCTGATGGGGTAGTTGCAAAAATGACTATGTCATCAGCAAAACGAAGGTGGGTTAGATAATCTCCATTAATCTTTATGCCTTTGTTTTCCCAGTTCAGTGATTGAAAGACATTTCCCAATGTGGCATTAAAGAGCTTCGGAGATATGGTGTCACCTTGTCTCACTCCTTTTCCAATTTTTATGTGTGTTGTATTTTCAAACAGCCGAATCTTTGCACTCTCATTTTCATAGATGTTATTAATAATATTAATGTATGCATCTTCAATACCACAGGATTTCAGAGCCATTGCAACTGCTGATGGTTTCACCGAATCAAAAGCTTTTTCATAATCGATAAAAGCCATGCACAATGGAAGTTCATATTCCCTCGCTCTTTCAATTAGTTCTCTCAGTACGTGGATATGATCATTGTGCTGTAGCCACTCCTGAATCCAGCTTGTTCTCTCGGTTGAGCCATGTCCAGTGTTACCTTCAAGCGGTGTGAAAGAACTTTAGTGAAGATTTTATAAACCACTGATAGGAGGCTGATAGGTCTGTAGTTCCTGAGATCCTCAAGGTCACCTTTTTTATGTAGCAAGATCATTGTAGCGTTGTTCCAATCCTCAGGAATTTTCCCTTCATTAAGGCATCGAGTGAAAATTTGGGCGAGTACTATTTCGATTTCTCCACTTGCTTCTTGTATGATGTCTACAGTAATTCCATCTTCTCCTGGAGCTTTTCCCCGCTTCATGTTCTTGATTGCATGTGCAACTTCTGCTGGAAGGACTGGAAGAACTCTGGTACCTTTCATGATGCCTGGAGTACATGTATCATCCCTTTCATATAATTTGGAGCAGAAATCTTTCACTCTTGTCAAATTTTCGCCTCTATTTCTTGTTACAGAACCATCTTCTTTTCTCAGTGCCATAATCTGTTTTTTCCCCTTACTGAGATGTCCCTTTGCTATCTTTAGGCTTTGGTTGTTTTCAATTGCTTTCCTTACTAGTTCACAGTTGAATTTCCTTACGTCTTCAGTGATACTTTTTCGTACTGTCTTGCATAGCTCTATATATTCCACTTTGGAAGTCACATCTTCTTTAGTTGTCCTCATCTCTCTTCTTTTTTGCATCAACATTTTGGTTTTTCCTGATAATTTGTTCACATGCAATTTGTTCTTAGACCCAGCTAATTTTGTTGCTGTTTCCTAAGAGCTTTGGTTACTTTTCTGTTAACTTCAGAAATATCCACTTCTTCCGATGTTAGGCCTTCTAAAGCAGAGAATCTGTTCTTCAGTTCCAATTTGAAGGCATTATGGTGTTTTTTAAGGTTGGTTATGTCAATACATTTTGTTTGTCTTATGAGCTTGCTACGTTCGAGTTTAGTGTTGAGGTGCATCTTACATCTCACCAATCTATGGTCACTGCCTGTGTTATACTTGTTTAGCACACTGCAGTCTTCTATGACGAATTTTTTGTTACACATAATAAAATCAATTTCACTTGTCCCATTTGGATGTCTCCATGTCCATTTCCTGAGTGGCTTTTTCTTGAAAAAGGAGTTCAAGATGAAAAACCCTTCTGCCTCTGCAAACTCTACGAGAGTATTTCCATTCTGGTTCCTGTTGCCGTGACCGAATTTACCTACTAAAGTTTCATTCTGTTGTCGTTGCCCTATTTTTGCATTGAAATCTCCCATAATTATCTTCAAGTGCTGCTTACCTTTATTATTTAGATCACGAAGTTCTTCATAAAATTCTTCAATTTCTTCTTCAGCATGCCTTGTGGTGGATGCATAAGTTTGAATAATCTGAGATATCTTCTCGAGAGTTGGATAACGAGTCGTGCAGCTCTGTCAGAGGAACTTTCAACTTCTACAACTTTATCCTTCAGTTTCTTATTTATTATAAATCCAACACCAGTAGTTCTGCCAGTATCTGTCCCACGATAGTAGAAGGGATGTCCACTTTTCAGTTCAATGAGATCTTCTCCTTTTCTCCTTACCTCACTTAGCCCGACGATGTCCCACTTGATCCTTAGTAGTTCCTCTTCCAATTCAAGAAGCCTTGAATCAGAAGATAGGGAGCGTCCGTTATACGTAGCCAAGGTCAGCATCAGACGGCAGCCTAGTCCGGTTCTCCGGGGATTCTTAGCACCCTCTGCCTTCATGTCGCACTGGCCGCTGCTTGGCCAGGTACATTCCAGCTGCCGGAGACTGAGGGCCAAGATTTAAGTTGTGGAGTCATTTTGGAGGGGTTTGGCCATAACTCACCACGCTGGCCAAGCGGGTTGGTGAGTGTGGGATAGCATTTCCTCTAATCCCGATGGTATAGTTATACCGCTATTGGCGGTCGTCAGAGCCCCTTTAGTGGGAACAGGATGTACCACGAGAAGGCGGGGTTGACATTTGTCAAAGGGAGGCTGTGATGTTACGCATCACCTGACCTTACATCCCTGCAATATAGCATACCTGCAATATAGACACACCTTTTCACATCCCTATCATTTAGAAAGCTGTTTTGAAATCTGGCAACAATTGATGCTTATACCACATGTTTCATTCCATGGCTGATGAAGGTAGAAGTCGCTACTGAAATGTCCCACCACTTATGATTTTTAACGTTAATTTGTGTGTGATATAATGATATCAAAAATTCTAATTTTTTGTGTGTTATATGTTGCCGATTCTTCTCACTTGCAACCAGTGGCCCTACCTTTTTTGAATGCTCGCTCCGGTGAAATTTTCCCGCAGGACAACGCTCGTCCACCTACTTCCGCTGTCTCAAGAGCTTGCCTTCAAGGCACTGACACTAAGCCATGGCAAACTTCATCGCCAGACGTGGGATGCTATTGGACACACTGTCCACATTCCAACCCTACCGCACGATCTGCAGGAACTGCGTGAGAAGATTCAAACTACATAGGATTTGTTATCGCAGGACACGATTAGGAACCTGTACAACTCCATGTTGAGACGTCTGGCATGCTGTGTGAGCCAACATGGTGGCCCAATGCCATACTGAGAGACACTACTTATTGGTGTGTACCTGAATAAATATTGCTCATGTCAGCCTCAATATTTAATCATTTATTGTTCCTGGCAAACCTTTGCCTTCCTTCCGAATAACATTGCAACACGACACGTCCTTCTGGGTGCAACAATATTTTTGATGATGAGTGTATGTGCTTGAATTCTGTACTTGACTTTTTGTGCCTTTAAATGAAATTATATGGTGTACAGCATTACTCAAGTCAAAGACTGTACTTGAAATCTTGGAGTGGGGATGTTGTTATATGCACTTAGAGCAGTGGTATTTATATACTGCACTAAGTGTTTATACATAATGAAGATCTGATATTCCTAATCCATGGCTCCATGTTGAACTCATTGCTAGATTTCTGCAGAGTGTACTAACTAATGAGTAGCACCAAATCTAAACAGTTGAATGTATTTAAAATGATAGTATCATCCCATAATTGAGAAAATACACACTTTTTTTCTGCCTCGGGTATCAAAATGTCTCATTTCAGCCATGCATACATAGAAATTTGATTGTGTACTGGGCATGATGAAAATACCAAAAAGTGTTTTAATCAAATCGCTATAGTGTGAAAAAAGTTGCCCATATAGTTTTTTTTTATTTTTTAATATTATTATTGAAAGTTTAATGACCACCGTGAACAACTCAGTGAGCTATAAGCAGTGCACCTGTTTAGCTAAAGATAATGAATATAAAAAAAATTATTCAGACAATATTTTCCATTTGTGCATGGTCAAAATTACAGAAATTTCCAAAATTTACGCAGTTTTATTAATTTTTTTCTTCTTCCAATTCCAAATGAATTTTCTATTGTGCAGAAAAATTACCTTCAGTGTAACTAAATGTAATGTGAAAATTTTTTTTTTAATTAAGACAATATTTTCTGTTAGTGCATGATGATCAAAGTTATAGAAATTCCACAAATTTTGACAATTTTTCAGTTTCAATTTTACTTCTTTTATTTGCTTTCTTTTTTGGGAATTACTTTGAAGACAGCCTTATGTGAGAATTCAGGCATGATAGATCTTGATAGCTATGTTGTACAGATGTACCCGTCTTGGCTTGAGAACCACAAACCTTGCTTGATACTTCTGTAGCGGGTTTCACACATAACTGCAGCTTGTGTGTGACATCTTGTTATGTCCCAGTCCAGTACAGCCCCAGATTGTGTCAATCAGTCACACGAGAGGTATCAAGCTCTGTTATAATGCCCTTATCTTTCAAGACATTTGTGGTGATTGAATTGGTTATGTGGTTAGATATTTCATAACTGTCACTAGCTAATGCTGTAGCTCTCAAGGGAATTCTCATCTGCCTAGCTGATGCTGAAGTTTTACTATTAGATTTGCTTAGTCCAGGGTAAAGATCTGGAAAATCATTTATTTCAGTTTGAGGTATTATGTTTTGTTCAGTGCACGCAAAAAGAGTTTGAAGACAGTAACATTTCCTCATGTCCTTGGGCTCAGTTGTAGTCTGTCCACTAGAAGTTAGAAGTAGCAGCGATTGACATTTAATGTAGTTTAAGTTCTTTTCTTTGTTTCCTCTTTTTAATTGTTTGTGTTACTTGTATATGTACTGGCCCAATCTTTCCTATCACATGCTGTCTTTGGATATATAGGAACTTCAGGTCGATTGAAAGGACTATTTTATATTTCTCACAGGTGTATGTGACTGATATTCAGCAAATACAAGAGTCACATTTTTGTTACAAATGCAATCCAGTGTCATAGAGCAGTTGCATACAGCAACATAAAAAGGTGCTTTAGGTTCTTTTTTTAACTCTCAAGCGTGTTTTGAAAGATCAGTGTTTTTTCTGTCCCAGTTGTAACACTTTCTTAGTTTGTAATATTTTGCATAGTAGAAGCTACACTCTTCTATATTCAGATACTGTAGGGATGCATGCTTAATCAAATACATATTTTATTTTGTTTGCCACTGCAGCTGGAAGAGATGAAAAGTTAACATTCTTATTGTTACATTCCAATGCCAGCTTATATCTCTCCTGAAACATCACCATATTACATCCTCATGTGTAGACAGTTTACTGGAAACAAGATCTGTTGGATGACGGAATAAAGTAGAAATAAATTTGTGTCTCATATGTTTAGTGCTGTTTCCATAATTGTAAAACACATAATTAAACTGTGATATCACAACATAAAAATAAGTAACTTAGAACTACAGGACTAAAGTCACTAAACTCAAGCTTTGATCGCACTGGTTGGGAGATACTTTGTGACTGGCCAAAGGAACGGTGGGTTTGTTGAGGTGAAGGAATCTCAGTTACATGAGACTGAAGGGGGAAGGATTTGGTACTTAGAACGAATCTCTACTAATGCCCAAATCTGTGGAATTTCTATACATTTGATAGTAATGCGTAAAAAAAAAGGTCTTAATTCAAAAAACCTTTTTCACTTTATATTTAAACACAGTAGAGGCAACTTTTACGCACTATAGCAATTTGATCAAAAACATTTCCACATTTTCAACCCACTCTATTCTGTACATAATAGAAGATTTGATATTTGCACCAAAAGCTGTTTGGAAATTCTTCAGATCTGTTCTTGGTTGTTTTCATCTTTCATGCAGTCTCTATATCACATAATCAGTCTTTGTTGGAAAATGTAGGACTTTAGTTTTTATCCATTTTGTTTTGTGTACTTTGACAATGTGGAAAGAACACCTCAACCTCCAGGATATCTGGCTTTTGGTTTTTCTGATCTACTATTCCAGTAAACACTTCAGTTTCAATGGTGGTGGTGAGTGATGAGTGAAATTTATATCCCTGCAATGAATGTGAGGTTGTGCTGTAGTGTCTTTAAATGTGTATAAATCTAGGTGGTTTTTTTTGTATTCTGGGTATTTTGCTGAGTTAAGGTGTTCCACCTAAAATCTCGGCCTTATGTTTCCAATGATAAAACTTTGTTACACATTTTCTTCCCAATTAATGTATTCTTACGGATAAGAATTTGCACATCGATAAAACTAACTTTCAGTTATAGCCTGGGATGCATAATACTTGCTAAAACATAACCATAATTATATTAAAATCAATCATTTTTCTTTGAGTAACCTTCAGACCTGTTATGAGATGGTGCGACCTGTACATTAGTGACGTCAGTATACGAACAAATTTTGGATTGCTTAATTTTGCTTATGTTTTAGCAAGCGTTAAGTATCCCATGCTATAAATTAAAGTTAGTTTTATCGATGTGCAAATTTTCATCCTTGGGAATACATTAATTGCGAAGAAAATATGTAAAGAAGTTTTACCACTGGAAACATAAGGCAGAGATTTTAGGTGGAACCACCTTAACCTCTGTACTTTATTTTATAACTTGTTAGTGACAAGGAAGATGAACATTATTTTTAGATTAATATTTGCATTAATTTCATTATTTTTGAACTTTATCTAAGGTTATTGTTACTATATTTTTTAAGTTTAAAATGTGGATAGAATCTAACATAACTGGAACAAAGTTCTGGAAAACTTATTATATAAGTAATATTAGCACATTATGATTGCACTGCTATAAACTATTACTTCGATCATTGTAAATTCTGTTATCTCTGTATGAATATATCCTATGTTTTCATGCTGCAAGCAAACCAAGATTAATATCCATGGACTAGAAATGCTTTTAAATTTTTTGACAATATTGCAGAATTTTTTATTGTACAATAAATTTGCTTTTCATTCTGATTGGGATGAAACTGCTAACTGGCCGAGAGAGGACCCTAAAACTGAGATGTATGGTAAGCCAATGTAAGGTGCTCATGAAGTCATGCAAAATGCGGACAGCTCTCAGTGGTAAGTTTTTTATTTTGGTGAATGGGAAGTTTTCTGGTTTTATTCCTAGCTGAGAGGTGTGTTCAAATCGCAGTTTGTTCTGTGGTGTTGGTTCTGCGTCTTCCCTAGAATGAAAAGGAAGAAAAAGTTACGTGGATTCAAGCATACACAGAATTGGATTTTTTATTTTGGTGAATGGGAAGTTTTCTGGTGTTATTCTTAGCAGAGAGATGTGTTCAAATCTCAGTTGGTTCTGCATCTTCTCTAGAATGAAAAGGAAGAAAAAGTTATGTAGATGCAAGCATACACAGAATTGGATTATTTTAAGGAATTACCTGTTATTTTCTGACAAAATATGCAAAGTAATTGATGCATTTGAACAGCCATATTGAATGTTTGGATTTGCACACTATTTTCATTTATTATTTTGTTGTACATCACACACGTTTGGGGAAATGAAAGTTTTATGGTGGCTTTGGGGCAGTTACCTTAATTGCATAAAATTATGTAACACAGAGCAAAATTCTCTGATAAACAACAGTGTTTGTTTCCTTGTGCTAGAGTGTGTTTGTGCTGTAATTATATTCTTATAAAAGAAATAGAAAAATGTAAAAAAACAATGACTGCCTTCAGAGTTTTGACTAATCACTGATTGTTCTTTTTGTTTCTTCCCCGTGTGTGTGTGTGTGTGTGTGTGTGTGTGTGTTTGAAATATCAGTACAAGCTTTTAAAGTAAAATGCATAATGAGTATTTTCTGCATGATTTACAGGTATTGTTAAGAGTGATAACTCTTAACAATACCTGTAAACCATGCAGAAAATACTCATTATGCATTTTCTCTGATAAACAACATTGATTGCTTTGCTTTGTGCAGTAGTTTGTTTTGGCAAGTATCTTTTGAGCATATAATATTGTTGCTTAGAAATGTGTGATTGATTAAGATGGGATTTTAAATATTATTTATTAGTTGCAGAGAAGAAATGCTGTATTTCTTTATTTTTCCATTTAGTCATCTCAGACATCTTGAAAATTTCATTTTATTGCCATGGAGTGGGAATTGAACCTGTGTCTCCTGATGTTTGTTTAAATGTGCTACTGTTACACCCCTTAGGACAAGTAATTTATAGATGCTTTGACCAGTGCAATTTTGAAAGTTTTTATTTAAATTTTTCAGATTCTTCAGTGTTGGTTGATTATAAATTCAGTGCCTTGAGTGATGTGATGATAGAATACTCAAACACAGAAATCAGGCAATGCACATTCGATTACCATTCAAATGTGACAATTTTAAGTTTTCTGAGGTACTGACTACATAGAAAATTGTGTAATATAAGGTGCTTCTTTGCCAAAACTAATATACTTTGCTTGAAAAGGTTCTTTCGTCATCAATTTCGTTGGTTCTGAACGCATTGTTGAAATATTTTCACATTTCAACTAGAATTTTTCATAGAGCAAAAATTCAATAATTTCAGGGGATTATGTTTCTTTATGGAAAAGTTCCTAATGTTATAGTTGCACCTGCATTCCTGGATCAAAGAAAGGGCATATAAAAATTTGCCCCATTCCTGTGTAAATACTGAGTTAAAAGAAAATTTAAAATGTCATCTGTGTGAGGAACCCTTTGATTGCTTTGACTTGTACAAGTCCAAAGTTGATTTCTGGTGTATAGCCGCTGCTTAGTTTGAGTTACAGAAAACTTCATTGTTTTGGGGGAATTTAAAGGCACCATGCTGTTTCATAAACCTGAAAGGTATGGGTTAAAATCCTGCTCCAGGGCGATGAAATTTTCAAGGTCTTTGAGATGTTACATGGTGAATATTGAAGTAAAAGTAATTACGTACCACACTGTGATCTCTAAAAGAAATGTAAAATAAAAGTTTGTCTACTAGAGTTATAGGTGAAATTTTGGGCCAGACCTTTTCTTACCAGTGCATAGTTGTTCCAAACGTGAATCTAGCGGGACAAGCCATTTTTGTCACTTTTGAAAAATTAAGTAAACATAGTTCAGTAATATTGTAAACATATTGCCTTATCATGATTCAACCTTTAAACAGCACTAATCTAAAATATGACTGCGTGACTGAACCTCAAAGTTAAATGTTGATATCACTGACCGTGCGTGTGATGTCAGATAATTCATGTCTCTCTAAGATTAGTTAGTGGCTGCAAGTGAGTGTGAACAATCGGAAGCCTTTATTTCTGCTGGATATTTTAGTTAAATTCATTTATATGTGCAACTTTTTAATTATACGTATTCTGAGAACTGTGTCCTTGCTATTAACCAGCATTCTTTATGAAAAAAATATTTAATTATTCATTTTTTCTGAAAACTTTAAAGTGACTTAAAAAAAACCATGCCTGAACCCAATGGCATACCCACAGGGGGTGCAAAGAGTAATATGCACCCCCAAAATAATTTTGTCTAGTTTTAAAAATTGTCGGTGACATTCGTTTGCTAGTGTCACCATTCTGGTCTTTCTTAAATTGCCATTGGTTACTTTGTTTGGAATGGTCAGACGAGTCACATATACCTATTGTTAATGCCTATCCCCCACTTCTCAGTGAGAATTTTCCACTTGTATGCCACCAAAGAAAGAAGAGAGCAAACTGGTGTTGTAGTGGTTAGGGCATCAGGCTTAATGAGTGGTGGGGGCTAGGTCCTGGGGGAGGGAGAAAGGGGGTAAGCCTTTTATCTTTATTACATACCCTAGCAGGAAAACAAAAATATAGACTGAGCATTACTTTGTAATTAATAGTATTTGAGAAAAATAAGAATGGCTGTTCTCATGCACATTTTTTTCATTACTTTATGAAGAAATGATATCGGAGCTGCAGTGAATAAAACCAAGAATGTGAGAATTTTTCGTTTGTTGACTTGACATCATATAAAATTTTATTCACTGATGCATAATACAGATGCAACTTGATGTAAATGTTATGTATAGTGCTTGAACAGTATAATGTAATTGCAAAAGTGATTATTTGATAAAATTTAATTTTTAAATGGCAATAAATCAAACTATAAAATTTTACATTGGTGGTTTCCACATTGCGGTCCACAATACCCCCCCCGCAAATTAATTTCTGGGTATGCCACCGCCTGAACATATCCATAAAAATGTAACTATACTATAGAGAATTTTATGGGCTAAAAGGAGCCTTAAACCGCAATATGCTCCACTTGTGCCTTTTTCTGATATTTGTCTTTTTTTACAAGCTCCATTAACAACAAGAAAAATCCCACAGCCAGGACTTGCTCTTTATCCAAAGCAGGACGTTGGTTCAGAACCATACCAAATCGACATAAATGGGCAATAAACCCCATGTAATCATAAATAAGATGTTTATTTAAGCAGGTTTAATTAAATGTAGGCATTAAATTTAATTTATGTTAACTTAATGTATTGATATTACAACATTAGTCCTGGAATGAAGGTTAAATTTATCGTATTAATATGTAAGTTGAACAATCGAGATTTCGATGTTTTCATGACTAACTATAATTATTTACTATTATTACAAAATTCTGTACACATTTTTACTTATTAATATTTAAGAAAATAATAAAATCAGAATTTTTATTTACAATGGTGGATAGCAAAACATGCTACTGACACTTTATTGAAGGTTAAATTTATCGTATTAATACTTAAGTTGAACAATCCGTGACCTGTTATATTTGTGATGTCACTCACAAATACACGAAGGAAGACAAGGTGGTAAAGGTTGTAATTGATATTACTACATATAACTTTGGCCTCCTTACATGCCTGGATTAAATTTTATGAATGCGTACTCCACATTTCGAATGGGCTGTATCTGAAGTGGCGGATTAAAGGAAAAGAAGAAAAGGCTTCAGTGGAAAAAAAAGTTATACGCAAAAATTTCAAAAAGAAAATGGGGTTGATTGTGAACCAGCCAATCCCCAAAGGAAGTGATAATTCCAATGACGGCGCTACACTTTGCAGCTATTCAGAACCTGAAACTTTCAAGAAAAATAACTGCCATTGATCAAAATTTAATACAGAGATTTGGAACCAATCTCAGAATTCTTCTGGTTCCTCAGTAAATCCTAAGATATTTGACCTTCACGCATGTGAAACAAAAATCTGTTCTTAAAGCTGTATCCACAGTTTTATATGTCTTATTGCGTGTAAAGTGCTTATACGTACATGGAACACATAATTGAATATATACAGATAATTGTTACTGTGCTTAAGGTGCTTATATTTACATGGAACACAGGTGATTGAGCCGCCCCGGTGGCGCAGTGGTCTAAGCGATGGCCTCTGATCATTCGTCCGAAAGGGGTCCGGGTTCGAATCCCGGTGAGGCATGGATGTTGTGTTTGTTATACAGCCCTGGCTCTCTCCTTTCTCTGGAACCAATGGCCCTAAATTAGGGACGGGCGACTGCTTATAGCCCATTGAGTTGCTCACAGTGGTCGTCAAACCTCCAATCCAAAAAAGAAAAAGATCATTGATACTGTGCTTAAGGTGCTTATACGTACATGGAACACAGATCATTGAATATATACATATCATTGTTACTGTGCATAAGGTGCTTATATGTACATGGAACACAGATAATTGAATATATACAGAGCACTGTTACTGTGCTTAAGGTGCTTATATGTACATGGAACACAGATTATCGTTAGTGTGCTTAAAGTGCTTATATGCACATGGAACACATATCATTGTTACTGTGCTTAAGGTGTTTATAGGTACATGGAACACAGATCATTGAATATATACAGATCATTCTTACTGTGCTTAAGGTGCTTATATGTACATGAAACACAGATCATTGTTACTGTGCTTATATGTACATGGAACACTGCTCATTGTGACTGTGCTGAAGGTGCTTATACGCACATAGAACACAGATCATTGTTACTGTGCTTATATGTACATGGAACACTGCTCATTGTGACTGTGCTGAAGGTGCTTATACGCACATAGAACACAGATCATTGTTACTGTGCTTAAGGTGCTTATATGTACATGAAATACAGATCATTGAATATACACTGAAGTGCCAGAAAAACTGGTACAAACAAGCTTCTGCAAAATACATAGCAACGTCACCTATGCGCGTACTCAGTTGCGTCCGCCAGTGCATATATAAAGCGATAGACATCCTTGCCAGCTGTCAGGACTGTTTTCGGCATGCGAATGACAAGTAATAACGATTTAAGCGATTTTCAACGCGGTGTCATAGTTGGCGCTCGTGAGATGGGCCATAGTATTTCGGACGTAGAAACGAAGTTCGGATTTTCACGGACGACCATTGCAAGGGTGTACCGTGACTACCAGAACTCCGGCAAAACCTCCAACCTACGATACCAGTGTGGCCGTAAAAAGACATTGGGTGAATGTGACCATCAAAGGCTGTCAAGAATCGTTTCACGCGATAGGCGTGCAACACTCGCAGGTATCAACGGAATTCAATGCTGGAGCCACAACAAGCATCAGCGTCCTGACTGTGCAACGTACCCTGCACGATATGGGCTTTGGGAGCCGACGTCCAACTCGAGTTCCCTTGATGGGTGCTCGACACAGAACTATGTGCATCGTTTGGGCACGCAACACCGCCACTGGACACTTGATGACTGGAAACAAGTAGCCTGGTCTGACGAGTCACGTTTCCAACTGTATCGGGCAGATGAAAGGATTCGTGTGTGGCGCAAACCACATGAAGCCATGGATCCCGCTTGTCAACAGGGAACTGTACTGGCTGGTGGGGGGTCCGTAATGGCACCCGGTGTGTTTAGCTGGACTTCACTGGGACCTCTGGTACGTCTACAGACGTCTGTGACTGGCCAACGCTATGTGCGCATCCTTTCTGACGAGGTAAACCCGTTCATGCCCTGCATTCATGCTGATGGGTTGGGCCTGTTCCAACAGGACAATGCACCTCCACACAAGTGTCGGGACGCCACATTATGGTTAGAGGAGCATTCATCTGAGTTTGAGGTGTTGCCATTCCCACCCAAGTCCCCAGATCTTAACATGATAGAACACATTTGGAATGTCATGCAACGTGCTATCGAACACAGGAATCCGAGACCTCGGAATACACCCGAATTGTGGAACGCTCTGCAGGAAGTGTGGTGTGCATTGCCTACAGAATATTTCCAGAAGCTAGTGGAGTCCATGCCCGTCGTATTTTTGCAGTCCTGTGCTCCCGTGGGGGACCTACCAAGTTTTAGACTGGTGCACCAATCTTTCTGGCACTTCAGTGTGTGCAGATCATTGTTACTGTGCTTAAGGTGCTTATACATACATGGAGCACAGATTATAAAATATATACAGATCATTGTTACTGTGCTTAAGGTGCTTATACGTACATGGAACACAGATCATTATTACTGTTCATAAGGTGCTTATATGTACGTGGAACACAGATCATTGTTACTGTTCATAAGGTGCTTATACGTACATGGAACACAGATCATTATTACTGTTCATAAGGTGCTTATACGTACATGGAACACAGATCATTATTACTGTTCATAAGGTGCTTATACGTACGTGGAACACAGATTATTGTTACTGTGCTTAAGGTGCTTATACGTACATGGAACACAGATCATTGTTACTGTTCAAAAGGTGCTTATACGCACATGGAACACAGGTCATTGAATATGCGATGTTAGCGATTGGCATGCTTTTCGAAGAAGCGCAAGAGGCTAGGAATAAGCACATAACAGAATTCTGTGGAATCCATGC
The DNA here is from genome assembly GCA_039090855.1 of Macrothele yani. Classification (NCBI taxonomy): domain Eukaryota; kingdom Metazoa; phylum Arthropoda; class Arachnida; order Araneae; family Macrothelidae; genus Macrothele; species Macrothele yani. The sequence goes on from CM077009.1 coordinate 151,794,918, forward strand.
ACGAACAACTCCATGAAAAGACACAATGAAAGATGTTATGTATCTACTGCAGATCCCTTTAGATTCATTCATTTCAAATCTACTTTACCCTTGGAAGTCCCACAGCTCCTAAAAAAACTACATTTGATTAAAAGCAAGAAAGATGAAGATGGTGTTGATGAAGAAGAACAAAGAAGAGAAGTCTTCTATTGATGATAAGGAGAAGGAAAATTATGAAGAAATTTCTGCTATTGATGGTACCATTGAAAATATCTGGTAATAATGTCATATTCGTTATGTATTCATGTATCAGGAGATAAAGTAATTTGTTTTAATTAATAATGTATCCTTATGTCATGTTATATTAAAATACACTGACGGAAAGTGAAAAAAGAACACCAAAAAGGAGACGTCTGATACCAACGAAATTTATACAGCATAATAACGGAATACAGAGGATAACGTAATCAAAACATTAAGGCAAAATACAGCTGTATTTGCTGGTAAACTGAAAAATAACATTTCCATGTAACATGGTTAGTACGAGGTTGAACCGCCATGAACTGCGTCACACTGTGCAATTCTGGCATTGAGTCTGTCGTACAGATGTTGGATGTAAGTCTGGGGTATTGAGTTCCAAGCATCCTCAACCTGGACGCGTAAATCGGGGATGGTCGTGGCTGGCCGTGGAGACCGGATAAGTCGTCCCATAAAATCCAACACGTGCTCAATGGGGTCAAATCCGGTGAACGTGCAGGCCATGGAAGTTGTCTCACACTCTGAAGTACATGTTGCGTTGCACGTGCCGTGTGTGGGCGTGCGTTATCTTGCTGGAAAACACCACGCTGGACCGACCTTACAAAGGCACAACAACGGGCAGAATGATGTTGTTGATGTAGGAGGTGCTGTTTAACGTACCCGGTACAAACACTAGTTGTGTACGGGAGTGATAGCTGATCGCTCTCCACACCAGGTGTAGGCCCTGTGTGTCGCTGGCGGATGCAAGAAGGGTGGAGACGCTCCCCTGTGCGTCTGCGAACACGCATACGGCCATCAGAGGCTCCCAAGCAGAATCTGCTTTCATCGCTGAACACGACAGACCCCCATTGCGTTCTCCAATGCAGACGTTAGCGACACCACTGCAGCCATTCCTGACGGTGGGCTGGAGTCAGAGGTACACATGCCAGAGGCACCCGTGCACGTAGTCCTGCATCCAGTAGACGGTTGCGGATTGTTCACACAGTCACCTAAGGTGCAACGGAAGCTCGGATTTACAACGCCGCTCTTCTTATGCGTCGATCGGTCCATTCATCAGTCCGTCTGTGACTCCCCGGTTCCACGTCTTCTCATGTGGGAATGTTCCTCAGACCATCTACGCCACCATCGTACCACCACCGATACTTCCCGTCCAATTCGCTCCGCAATACGACGATACGACCACCCGGCCTCGCGGAGTCCGACTAGACGACCTCGCTGAAAGTCCGATAACTGCTGAAATCTTACACGTCTTCCATGTCCAGGCATTGCAGCTTCTTCAAGGTCTTCGCACGTGTCTGTACGCCGACGACTGATTACGTTCATTTCGCAGTACTCCTTAAATACCACCGACGATAATTTTCATATTATGCCGTGCTGTGGCGTAAGCGCTCACCGGTTGGTCCCGAAATTAACATCACACCTACGTAAACTCGACCCCATTAACATATGTAAATTTCATGATCGTCCGCCAATTCCTTCTTGGTGTTCTTGTTTCACTTTCCGGCAGTGTATCATCATCATCATCATCAATTGTCAACCATTATCAATCCACTGCTGGACGAAGGTCTCCCCAAGTTTCCTCCACAACGGTCTGTTTTGTGCCAGTCTCCTCCATGTCACTCCCGCATATTTTCGAATTTCATCCACCCATCTCCCATGTGGTCTTTTTCTGGGTCTTTTCCTGTCCCTTGGAATCCAATCTAAAATTTCGGCTGTCCATCTATGGTCTGTCCTTCTGGCAGTATGTCCAGCCCATTGCCATTTCAGGGATTTAACTCTGATCATGATGTCTTCCACTCTCGTCATTTTTCGGATCTTATATGATGATGATATTATCGCTGCCCCGGTGGCACTGTAGTCTGAGCTATGGCTATGACCATTAGTCCGAGTTCGAATCCTGGTGAGGCAAGGATTTTGTTTTTGTCTTATAGCACTGGCTCTCTCCCTACTATCGAACCAGTGGCCCCAAATTAGGGACGGGCGACTGCTTATAGCCCATTGAGTTGCTCACGGTGGTCATTAAACCTTCAATAAAAAAATATATATACATTTTAATATAAAAAAGATATCATTATGTACAATATCATTTTGTTTTATTCATTTCCTACGATATATTACATTTGTTCATAATTTTAAAGTATGATATAAACTGTGCCGTTCAATTTTTTCAGTGATAACATAAATTTTTTTATCCGTCATGATAGCTAATGGTCTTAATCAGAAAATCAACATGAAGTTTCACTATTTTAGAGGTTTTCTTTGTTTAAGCTACAAGATGTATCAGTTTCAAGTTACAAATGATTTTGTCCCTCTATTTGGGACCACTGTGCTGTGAGGCAATTGCTGTTTTTCCCAACCAAAGGCTGCTTTCAATTTAGTGATGCCCTTGTCACTGAGAGCACATACTGTTATTTTAGTTTCGTTGATCAAACAGCGCTTCATTATTGAGTATATCATAAGATGATCAGACATCCTCAATTTCTAGAGACAGCCCTCAATTTCAATGTTTTATCCACATTTCCACAAAATCTGACTGAGGGTGCCAAATGTCCTCAATATTTTCTGTCTTTAACTTTTGAAATTTCCCTCAAACACTGAAATAGTGGAAATTGAAAAAAAAAATCAAACTTTCAGGATGCTCAGAGAAGTCGAAACATCATCATTACCAGCGTCATAACCTGTAGTTCAAACGTAATCGTACATGGGAGATGCTAAGTTTACAAGGCCAGGATACCGTGCTGACGTCACAGATTTAGTAACTACGGTTGTGCCTGTACAATGAAAGATATCGAAAAACAATATACAAGCATTCGATAAGGTTTTCATCAGATGGTGCAACGGGACTCGCATTAGCGATTTAAAAGATTCTGAAGATTATGGAGGTTTCTTTAAATGGCGTTTTCCAGAAAGTTTTGAGGGATTACAATGTTGATAAAGATGTCTTCATTTCTGGTTATTTAGAATCGCAGGAAGAGTACAGAAAACTGCTGAAAGACTTGAATCTACTGGGGTATTCGTACTCTGTCCGTTGCAGCAAATATTTCCGTTTTCGGAAATGTATAAGTAACGAAACGAAGCTAAATATCACAATTTTTACTGTGTTATTACGGATTTTTATAATACAGTCATTACTAACCACCTCAATAATAATGTTAACAATGACGTTATTTCATGCTGAATCCTGCCAGACGGCTAGGAAAGGTTTTTAAATCATCGCATGCGACGATATCTACCGGTGGTTACAAGAAGTAGAAACTCGAATAACTAAAAAAATTTTTTTTTTTTTGATTGAAGGTTTAACGCCCACCAGTCGCCAGTCCCAAATTTAGGGTCACTGGTTCCAGAGAATGGAGAGAGCCAGTGCCGTAAGACAAACACAACATCCATGTCTCACCACGATTCGAACCCGGACCCTTCGCGGACGAATGGTCGTAAGCCAGCGCTGAGACTACTGCGCCACCTGGGCGCCAAAATTGTTTAATCGGACAGGAGTTTTACGTTCACAGAATACAATTTCACACCTTTTCAATTGGCTCCGGCTTTCATCAGCTTTGATCAAAATATGAAGAAAAATATATTACAATTTTTGAACTTAATAAAATATTATTTTAAAAATTATTTGCTATAGTTTTAGTGGAGTTACCAATATCTATGTAATTTACAATGCTGTTAGTTTCTTTAATAATAGTGTTCTGCATACAGTAATGTCAATTATCGGATTACTATTCTTATTAACAAAAGCAACCCAACTCTAAATTATCGGGTTATTAAATTTTCAGTTCAGACCCCATTCGAAAGAACGCATGTCGTCATCTATGATAAGCACTAGTCATTAGCAAAAAACAACTGTACTTGTAACTTTGTCGTGAATGAGAATCTCTATAAGATATACGAAAAATATTAAGAATGAGAAATTTACCGAAATTTCAAGACTTCAAGTGATTTATTTAAAAGATCGCTGCCCAAGCAATGTTATCTGGTACCATTAGATCTGCTCAAATATGACTGTTCAGCGAATAATGCTAATAATAGGAACGTTGGGATAAGAAATGAAGCAAGATACAAACTAGCGAATAGTTATTTGTTTCATCTGCTTTTTCCCGCATTGGTCAAATGAAGATCACGGAGAAATAAGATATAAACCAGTCTTTTATATTTGCATCTGCTTCGTTTCCGCATCAGTTACACGAATTTTCTGACTACTTCAAAAAACACAATGTTTACATCTGCTATGCTCATCGTGATTGTATCGATAGTAGAGGCATATCATCTGTGACGTCAGCATGGTATCCAAGCCTTGTGAACTTAGCATCTCCCATCGTAACATGTAACGATTTTGTGTTACTTAAGTTACAGTGCCTAGAAGAATACTTAAGTTGTCATTTGAAGTAAAAGTATTAAAATAAGTAGGAGGTAATGTAACACTGAACTTCTAATTCTTAGACTGGAAGATTTTCATTGTTCTACATGTAGGCCGTGTGTATAGTTGCTAATACAATTTATTTTAAATACACCAGACTTGAGTAATCGTGAAAGGCATATAGCGTATTAAATCCGTTTATTTTTGTGGTGTATATAGTCAGAGAAAAGATTCGCCAAGCTTTCGCATTCCGCTGGGCGGCTTTTTCAAGGCATGCATGCAGGGAATTGGAACACACAAAGAACGAAGATGATTTTTGCAAATAACGTGGGTGACATCATGAGCATATTACATGAATTTTTAACACGCAATTATACGGTGCGCCGCCGCGATGTGTTTCCATCTTTCAATAACGCATGCCAAACCATTGGTAGTACAATAGAGACTATATCATTGCATGCCAGTTTGCTGGATATAATTTCAACAGTTGCCCTGATGGCAGTCTCTTTAAAATTCGTGTAAGGGGGCAATTCTAATATTATATACAATATTACTTTGTTTTATTCATATCCTATGATGTATTACATTATTTCATAATTATAAATAAATGGATTTAATAAGCTATATGCGTTTCATATAGCTTATTAAATATAGCTTATTTGGATGTAAGGTCAGGTGATGCGTAACATCACAGCCTCTCCTTGACAAATGTCAACATCGCCTTCTTGTGATGCATCCTGTTCCCACTAAAGGGGCTCTGACGACCGCCAATAGCGGTATAACTATACCATCGGGATTAGAGGAAATGCTATCCCACACTCACCAACCCGCTTGGCCAGCGTGGCGAGTTATGGCCAAACCCCTCCAAAATGATTCCACAACTTAAATCTTGGCCCTCAGTCTCCGGCAGCTGGAATGTACCTGGCCAAGGCAGCGGGCAGTGCGACATGAAGACAGAGGGTGCTAAGAATCCCCGGAGGACCGGACTAGGTTGCCATCTGATGCTGACCTTGGCTACGTATAATAGGCGTTCCCTATCTTCTGATTCAAGGCTTCTTGAATTGGAAGAGGAACTACAAAGGATCAAGTGGGACATCGTCGGGCTAAGTGAGGTAAGGAGAAAAGGAGAAGATCTCATTGAACTGAAAAGTGGACATCTCTTCTACTATCGTGGGACAGATACTGGCAGAACTAGTGGTGTTGGATTTATAATAAGCAAGAAACTGAAGGATAAAGTTGTAGAAGTTGAAAGTTCCTCTGACAGAGCTGCACGACTCGTTATCCAACTCTCGAGACGATACCAGGCTCAGATTATTCAAACTTATGCACCCACCACAAGTCATCCTGAAGAAGAAATTGAAGAATTTTATGAGGAAATTCGTCATCTAAATAATAAAGGTAAGCAGCACTTAAAGATAATTATGGGAGATTTCAATGCAAAAATAGGGCAACGGCAACAGAATGAAACTTCAGTAGGTAAATTCGGTGACAGCAACAGAAACCAGCGTGGAAATACTCTCGTAGAGTTTGCAGTGGCAGAAGGGTTTTTCATCTTGAACTCCTTTTTCAAGAAAAACCCACACAGGAAATGGACATAGAGACATCCAAATGGGACGACAAGTGAAATTGATTTTATTATGTGTAACAAAAAATTAAACAAGTTCAACACAGGTAGTGACCATAGATTGATGAGATGTAAGATGCACCTCAACACTAAACTTGAACGTGGCAAGCTCATAAGACAAACAAAATGTATTGACATAACCAACCTTAAAAAACACCATAATACCTTCGAGTTGGAACTGAAAAACAGATTCTCTGCTTTAGAAGGCCTAACATCGGAAGAAGTTGATATTTCTGAAGTTAACAGAAAAGTAACCAAAGCTCTTATGGAAACAGCAACAAAATTAGCTGGGTCTAAGAACAAGTTGCATGTGAACAAATTATCAGGAAAAACTAAAATGTTGATGCAAAAAAGAAGAGAGATGAGGACAACTAAAGAAGATGTGACTTCCAAAGTGAAATATATAGAGCTATGCAAGACAGTACGAAAAAGTATCACTGAAGACGTAAGGAAATTCAACTGTGAACTAGTGAGGAAAGCAACTGAAAACAACCAAAGCCTAAAGATAGCAAAGGGACATCTCAGTAAGGGAAGAAAACAGATTATGGCACTGAGAAAAGAAGATGGTTCTGTAACAAGAAATAGAGGCGAAATTTTGACAAGAGTGAAAGATTTCTACTCCAAATTATATGAAAGGGATGATACATACACTCCAGACATCATGAAAGGTACCAGTACCAGAGTTCCTCCAGTCCTTCCAGCAGAAGTTGCACATGCAATCAAGAACATGAAGCGGGGGAAAGCTCCAGGAGAAGATGGAATTACTGTAAACATCATATAAGAAGCAAGTGGAGAAATCGAAACAGTACTCGCCCATAATTTCACTTGATGCCTTAATGAAGGGAAGATTCCTGAGGATTGGAACAACACTACAATGATCCTGATACATAAAAAAGGTGACATTGAGGATCTCAGGAACTACAGACCTATCAGCCTCCTATCAGTGGTTTATAAAATCTTCACTAAAGTTCTTTCGCACCGCTTGAAGGTAACACTGGACATGGCTCAACCGAGAGAACAAGCTGGATTCAGGAGTGGCTACAGCACAATAGATCATATCCACGTACTGAGAGAACTAATTGAAAGGACGAGGGAATATGAACTTCCATTGTGCATGGCTTTTATCGATTATGAAAAAGCCTTTGATTAGGTGAAACCATTAGCAGTTACAATGGCTCTGAAATCTTGCGGTATTGAAGATGCACACATTAATATTATTAATAACATCTATGAAAATGCAAGTGCAAAGAATCGGCTGTTTGAAAATACAACACACATAAAAATTGGAAAGGGAGTGAGACAAGGTGACACCATATCTCCGAAGCTCTTTAATGCCACATTGGAGGGTGTCTTTCAGTCGCTGAGCTGGGAAAACAAGGGGATAAAGATTAATGGAGATTATCTAACCCACCTTCGTTTTGCTGATGACGTAGTCATTTTTGCAACTACCCCATCAGAGCTGCAGAGTATGATCCAGGAACTTGCTGACAAGAGTAAAGAGGTGGGATTAAAAATGAACTTTCAGAAGACAAAAGTGATGTTCAATGCTTTTACAAGAAATGAAGATTTATCGATTGATGGAGAAAAGCAGGAGATAACAGGCACGTACGTTTATCTTGGACAGCAGATATCAAGTGAGGGTCACATTGATGAAGAAATTAATCGGCGTACAAAACTTGCCTGGAGAGCTTTTGGAAGAAACAGCATAATTTTCAAGAGCAATATGCCATTATGTCTTAAAAGAAAAGTGTTTGATCAATGCATCCTTCCAGTGCTTACGTATGGTGCAGAGACGTGGACTTTAACTAAAAGACATACAAAGGCTGCAGACAACTCAAGGCAGCATGGAGAGGTGCATGCTTGGTGTAACCAGGAGAGATAAGAAGAGGAACTCGTGGATCCGAAAAATGACAAGAGTGGAAGTCATCATGATCAGAGTTAAATCCCTGAAATGGTAATGGGCTGGACATACTGCCAGAAGGACAGGTCATCGATGTACAGCCGAAGTTTTAGATTGGATTCCAAGGGACAGGAAGAGACCCAGAAGAAGACCACATGGGAGATGAGTGGATGAAATTCGAAAGTATGCAGGGGTGACATGGAGGAGACTGGCACAAGGGAGACCGTTTTGGAGGAAACTTGGGGAGACCTTCGTCCAGCAGTGGATTGATAATGGTTGACAATGATGATGATAATGATGCGTTTCATGATTACTAATACGATTTTTGATGGAAAACATGAAGAGAAATTATATGTAAATACACATGCAGAATATCACCATACACATCATGGGTACGAATATACTGTATTTGTTATCTATGAGAAGGAATATTCCAAGTCCAGTAGCTTTTGAAGGAACAATTTAATAAAAATACGTGCTTAACAGAAGTTGTGGAACACAATTCAATCTACCAACCAAATTTAGTATCAGTTACTTATTTAATTGCGAGAAAATGGACTCGTGGAGGTATGGAACTTTTTGATAGGATGAATTTTTCCTTGAATTAAGTTAGAAATTAGGTTACATTCACGAGCGACATGCCGAAACATCGAACAAAGTCATATCGATAATCGTGGTGTTATTTTGCTTCTGTTTTTCAGCAGGCCAGGGTTTCAAAAGCGGTATCTGTCGTGCATGGAAAAGTTCTTGGAGATTCTGTGCCACATGTGGCCGAGCATTGTCTTGGAATATGGCTCCAGAATAATTCTGAAGGACGGGCATCACTTCTATATCTAAAACACCGCTGGCTGTTGGGGGTTCCCCAAATTCGTATCAGGGGAGATCGCAAATTGAACCCAATGGCACCCCAAACCATGACGCTTCACGGTGCCATTCACCACAAAGTCCTTATGACACGTATGCGACCACAATGGTGCATCAAGCTGAATCGTGACTCGTCAGAAAACACGACCTGTTGCCAATCAGGGCCGATGTCTGTGTTCGAGACCTCATTGCAGCCTGAAGCATATCTGTGGTTGAAGGTCAAAAGAAAGCGCAGCAATAGGCCGCTATCGGCCAATCCTGTGTTAGACGACTTGGAACTGTGCTAGAGAAAAAAATTTGACATGTGACAGCTGCGCAAACACAATGGATGTCGCTATGCGATCGGTGCCTGCTCTACAGTATAGGTGTCTGTCATCCCGTGCTATTTTGCTATCCATTTCCCGAATTTCTGTACCTCCGAGCCTTATTTGTTCACTGACGCCACGTTCGTATCACTGTAGTGTTGTTTCGTCCCGTACGTGTGGCAGTTTCGCGGTAGAAAAACTCAGCGTCTATCATCCCAACCGTCCTTCCCCGCTCAAAGTCCACCAGGTGTTCATAATGCGATCCTCTTCAGCAACTGGACATAGTGTGACACAAGAAACGCCCTTTCGAATTAATGTCTGCTCTTCATTGGTTGAAACATCACGTTTGAGCCAGCTCTTTGTAGCCAAGACCGGACAGTACAGAGGGAGCTGCTCCGAAACCACATGCGTGCTTTCTTTGACATTTTAGTCATTTGCATATCCGAACCTGCTGTACATATCCTGTAAGTTTCAAGCTAATACTACAAGTCCTTTATGGTGTTCACAAACAGCAGTGCATACAAAAATATGCAAGGAGTATTGTAATTCGAGTCGATAAACCAAAATGATGAGAGGCGATGAAAGGTCTGACCAGTGCCAACTCACGGTATGTTTTCTGCCAAAGCAAAGTCCCCTCTTAGGCGCTCCTTTCTCTACTTTTCGCTGGAGAAAAATTATGAAATGTTTTCGAATTCTATACACACAGATGATTTGGCCCTTCCCTCCACCACCCTGAAAAAGTTCGAGATGAGGTGCTTTAATCTCTTTCAAATATCAACGTGATACACAGGTAAATTATCACCTAGTAAATGATTTCATTCAAATTAAAAGATCTGGAAGAACGCTCTGTTTATAACAAGGAACAAATAAACAAGATCGAAATCTTAAAAGACAGCACTTTTACTTTATACATATTAATGTACACAATTTTAACAGCTTTTAGATTTACTTTAAACAAATTAAATAAACACTGTTCTTTGTTTCCTCAGAATAAGAATTTAAGGAAAGGGAGGGAAAACGCATTGACAGAGACGGCAAGCAAGATAGCCTGTAGCCCGACAAGGGACAGGATGAATTGGTCAGTACCGTTTGTAGTTTGTAAACCACTCTTTGTTCTCCTCAGCTAGAAAACAAAGTTAGACAATAAGAGCAACAAAAATATTGTTTCTCCAATAAGCTACTTAACACTTAAACTTTTCTGAGTGTTGCGTTGTTAATGACGCTGTCGTCTCGGTGGCCCAGTGCTCTAAGCGATGGCTTCTGATCACTCGTCCGAAAAGGGTCCGGGTTCGAATCCCGGTGAGACATGGATGTTGTGTTTGTCTTACGGCGATGGCTCTCTCCCTTCCCTGGAACCAGTGACCCTAAATTAGGGACGGGTGACTGCTTATAGCCCATTGAGTTGCTCACGGTGGTCGTTAAACCTCCAACCAAAAAAAAAAAAAAAAAAAAGCTTGGCGAATCTTCTTACAAATTTATACCACGAAAATAAACGGATTTAATGAACTATAAGTGTTCCTTACGTGTCATCGTACTATGTATATGCACGCAGGTCTGAGAAAGCTCCGCAGACAAAAATCGTCCATTTTGCCGCATTACACTTTCTCTGCCGTCACCGCCAGCACAGATGCAGGAAAACCCTTATTCATTATTATATGATTAGGTACAAAAATAACACAAATCTGTAAGATATATTGATTATTAGTAAATGAAAACATCATTAGTGAATGATTTCTCGAGGGGAAGATTAATCGAAATTGTTTTTTTTGCGAAAATTTTGGTGTTTGAACTATAGCAGTTTCCGTTAACGATGCTCCACATACTTCTTTTCTTTCTTGATTGAGGGTTTAACGACAACCGTGAGCAACTAAATGGGTTATAAACAGGGTCCCGTCCCTAATTTAGGGACACTGATTCTAAGGAAGGGTGAGAGCCAGTACCGTAAGACAAACAAGATATCCATGCCTCATCAGGATTCGAACCCGGACACATCTCGGGCGAATGATCAGAAGTCATCGCTTAGACCACTGCGCCACCGAGGCGTCCCAGAGACTTCGGCAAATTCACAAAACTTATAGAAAAACTAATATTTCATGTGAAAATTGTTTTTTCGAATGTATACAGTACCATCTCAGTTTACAAGAAGTACAAGTTTTTTGACGATAAAGGGTCTGTTCTCTATGGCCTCCGTAAAAAACGCAGCATTGTCTGCTCAGAAATCTTCACATTAGAGTACTCACTCTGTGGCTAAAAAAAATTATGTACATCGCTTATTTGATGGATTCCCACGTGATAGGCACAAAAGTGCGTGTTGGCGAAGCGTTCTAGTTTTTTTGTTTGTTATTTAATTCCAAGCAAAATAGCATTCGTAAAACACGAAATTTTCTACCTCTTCCTCTCATAAGAAAGCATAGATTGTATCAAATCATCAGCTCACGCGATCGTAGCGCCATCTTGTGACAGTAACGGGCGATTTTCGTTTCCAGAGTCGTATCACCTGACTATCATACACCGTGGCCTATAGTGAGTGATAGTTCACTTATAAAAGTCTTTAAGTAATATATTTTTTCTTCGGGGGAGTGGGTGTGTGTCTGTGTAAAATTCCTCTTGCCCTTAATAAAACTAAGCCAGGTATGCTCAGTTACTAAAACTGCTGGGGAAAACTCAAAAGCTGTTAATTGAGATCAGGGCCGGCGCTAGCCGAAGTTCAGCCGTGTGCGACCTTCCCTTTTGTCGCTCCCACTCCTCTCTAATTCCCACAACATTGTCACGAATTCGTTGTTCTTATTCTTCCTTATAGCAAATATTACTTAACTCATAATCAACCATGGGTTTCGCTCTTTTTCCTTCGATCTCTACTTCAGATTTCAATACAAAATGTGTTAAATATTTTTCCTTCATAAATAAAGTTTACATTTCCCCAAAATTTTATAATTATTACACTAAGTACACGAAGTTCAAATATTGGAGAAAAAAATTGTCATCACCCAAAACGATGAGCCATTACATTATGACCACCTACCTAATAAACTGTTGGTCCCCCTTTAGGGCGCAAAACAGTGGCCACTCGGCGAAGCATCGATTTGATGAGATAACGATAGGCATCCTAATGTACGTGGTACCATAATGTCAACAGCAGGTCCTCCAGTTCCCGTACATTTCGGGGTAGTGGTGATTTAGCATGAACCCGTTTTTCCTAGTTGAACTACAAATATTCGATTATGTTCATGTCAGGTGAATTTAGAGGCCAGGGCATTAACAGAAAGTCACCAGCATGTTCCTCGAACCACTCCTTGACGATTCTCGTATTGTGGCATGGCGCATTATCCTGTTGGTAATGGCCATCACCAGCAGGGAGCACAGTTGCCATGAATGGGTGAACTTTGTCTGCAACGATGTTCAGATACCTGACAGCTGTTAGGGATTGTGCTGTTGAGATAATGGGGGCCTAAAGTATACCAAGAAAACATCGCCCACAGCATAACACCGGCCTGGTTCCTCTCACCAGTGCATCCAGGTGTCATAGCCTCCGTTGGTAATCGGCATATCCGCGCTCGGCCGTCTACGTGATGTACCAGGAATCTTGATTCGTCAAACCAGGCCATTTTTTTTTTCAATCATAAACGGTTCAATCTCGATGATCTTCTGCCCATTTCATGCGTTGTTGGCCATTGCGTGCAGTCAGCATGGCGACCCGGCTGAGTACGCATGCGCATGCACAGAAGGCAGCGATGATCTTTGTGCAGCGACACATTGCCCTGATCTCCACTATTGTAGCTGCTGGTGATTTGTCGCACTGTGGCCGTGCGGTCGCTGTGAACAATACGCATCGCTCTCCGCTCCCCTCTGGCATCAATGAAATGCGGTCAACGCACGGCTGTTCTACGGTTCGCCGCTTGGCCATCTGTGCACCACTTTTGACACGTACTCACTACAGCGGCACGTGAACAACCCACAAGCGTCGCCGTTTCCGAAATCGTAGTTCCGAGGCGCATTATACCATCACAATTTGTCCTTTTTATCAAACTCCGATAAATCGGCAGCGTTTACCAATCTGACTCGAAACACTGTACTAACCGAAAGCCGATCCTCGGCTTGAATATACAGTATATACTGCGCTGTGAACTTCACCTGTTCGATCTCCAGGCACGCTCATTTCCCTGGGCTGGGGGTGGACATATGTAATGACTCATCGGTATAAAGTTTCTCTTGGCCGCCCCGGTGGCGCAGTGGTCTAAGGCGTTGGCCTCTGATCATTCGTCCGTAAGGGGTCCGGGTTCGAATCCCGGTCAGGCATGGATGTTGTGTTTGTCTTACGGCACTGGTTCTCTCCCTTCCCTGGAACCAGTGACCCTAAATTAGGGACGGGCGACTGCTTATAGCCCATTGAGTTGCTCACGGTGGTCGTTAAACCTCCAACCAAAAAAAAAAAAAAAAAAGTTTCTCTTGGATTACTAAGGAAGCCAATTAAACTTTTTCATTTCCATATGTATTCGTTTAGCTGCGAAAAGCCTGCTTGCTGTCAATTACTAAGTATTCTATAAATGAGACACTTAGTACTCGAGAGGAAGCTTGGTACTAGATAAAAGTTGGAATAAAATAGAAATTTATGAGCCCACTGGTTAATAAACGGATTTATTGAACTTTTAATACCTTACCAGACCCGCCAACTGTTACGATTTTAGCGTATTTAGTACGATAAATCATGCTGCAGTACGCTAATACGATTTTGCAGCCAAAGAAACGATTTGTTTAAATGGTCATGGTTTCCCCCATTTTTTCCCTTTTTAGACAGAAGCCTTGTAGCAGAATCGCGGAGACAGCGTACGTCGTATATTTATTTGGGTCCTGCGGACAAAAATGGCATCCCTAGAACCCTATTAAACCATCTTGCAGATTCCCTATCGTAGATTCAAGTTTTCCGCCTTTCAAAATTTCCGAAAACTGAAGTTAGGCGTAGTGAGGATTTCTTCCGTAATCGTAATTTTTTTCTCACGAAGGACGATGTACGTCGCGGAATTATTTTGTACTCATCCCCGTAGCAGAATCGCCGCGATGGCCGACGTACATCGCAGATTTATTTTGTGCTCATCCCCGTAGAACAGTGTTTCTCAAAGTGTGTTCCGTGTAACCCCGGGGTTACGCGACGGTTCGATAGGGGTTCCGCAAGCAATTTGTAAAACATCGCCGAAATTTTAAGGAAAACCTTAACCAACCAATTCCCAGTGGCCAATAAAAAAAATGTGAAAAAAGTTCAAGAAAATGATGCAAATTCTGGAAAGTATGATGAAGACAAAACTGTCGAATTAGCGGAAAGAAGAAATTACGATAAGAGCTATATTAGTTTGGCATTTATGAAAGCTGAAGGTAATTCACAGTGTGTCATATGCAGCAAAGTTTTTCATGATAGCTCAACGGCAACTGCCGAACTGCGGCGCTATTTGGAGACTACTACGAATCGAGAGCTCAAATATAAGAATGTTGGTTTTTTTGTACGCGAGCGTAATGAACTTTTAAAAGTGAAAAAAAACTGTGTTTCACGCAGCACATACAGTGAATTAAAAAACTACTGAGGCTTCCTTTTTAGTAAGCTATCAAATAGCACGAGCAGGTGAACCTCATACAATAGTCGAGAATCTTGTCAAGCCATGTGTTATTGACATGGTTAAGTGCATGCTTGGTGAAAAATCGGCCAAAGAAATAGCGAAAATTCCGCTATCAAGCGATACAGTTCCTCGTTGAGTGAAGGAAATAGCAAGCAGTGTAAAAGAGAAACTTATTATTCGTATCAAGTCTTGCAATTTTGAGTTGCGAATAGGTGAGTCTACAGACGTGTCAGGTCTCATGATATTGTTCGCCTTTGTAAATACCCGTACAAAGAAGCAGAAGATCTTTTATGCAAACCGTTAGCGGCACATGCAACTGCACAGAGATCTTCAATAGCTTAAATTCCTTCTTTGAAGAAAATGAAATTCCGTGGGAAAATTGCATTTATATTTGTAAACATGGTGTCAAAGCTACAGCGGGAAAAACATCTGGTGTTGTCGCACGCATCAAAATGATTGCAAAGAACTGTACCAGTAGTCATTGTATACTTCGTAGGTAAGCTCTTGGACGAAAATTTTGCCTCTCCATCTAAAAAGCGCCCTATGTGAAGTAGTTTAAATTATAAACTTCATAAAAGCTCGTCCTCTGAATAACAGATGCTTTAAAATCTTGCGCGATGATATGAGAAGAGTACACACGTCATTGCTTCTTTGTACAGAAGTAAGATAGTTATTTCGAGGTAAAATACTGGAACACTTTTTTCAACTTCAAGCTGAAGTGCATGCTTTCTTCACAGATAGCCACTTTTATTTTAAAGATTGATTAAATGATAAAGCATAGTTACTTCGAGTAGCTTACCTACCTGGTATTTTCTCAAAACTGAATGAACTCAATCCTTTATTTCAAGGAAAGCAAATTGATGTATTCACCACCAACGAAAAAATTGTGGCATTTAAAGAAAAGCTTCAATTTTGGACCAGATGTGTCTGCAGCCACGAATTTGATTGCTTTCCAACCGCGAGAAACTTTCTGTCAGAGCTAGACTCAGATATAGAAAGCAAACAATGTGGTGAAATCATCCAGCATCTGGAAGCTCTCCATGATTCAATGAGGAACTATTTTACTGATGAGCAGCACGAAAAATGAAAAAAAAGTCAATTATGGGTTGAAAATCCATTTGTTATTAATGAAAAACCTACATGCTTTTCATCTGATGGATACAAATAATTTATTGAAATTACATCCATTTATGAAACATTGGCAGTGGCAGACTTTTGTTGCAATTTAAAAGGAAGATATTCATTGTTATCGCAAAAAGCTACGGCAGTACTCTTACCGTTTGCGATAACCTATCTTTGTAAAACTGGCTTTCCTGTGTATGCCTCAACAAAAACTAAGCACCGGAAAAGCTGGATGCAGAGCCCGATATCAGTTTACAACTTTCTTCGATAATACCGAATTTTAAAGAACTATGTGGCAATGAAAAGCAAAGCCATTCATTTACATTCATATTTTTCATTAATGAAAACTTGCATCATTGGCATAATAAATTTTATTGGTTCTACATTACCTTTTTGTAAGTATTATCTTTTTATCGACGAATTGCCCATTTTTGTTTCATTTTTATTTCAAATCAGTGATAAATATTAGGCATATAGGTGCATTAATTTTTAATAGTATTTATGGAGAGGTTCCGTTGCTAGACATTGTAGGAAAAAGGGTTCCATAGGATAAAATGTTTGAGAACCACTGCCGTAGAAGAATCGCGGCGACGGCCGACATACATCGCAGATTAATTTTGGTCCTGCAGACAAAAACGACATCCCCAGAACCCGATTAAACCATCTTGCAGACCTCCTCTAAGATGCAAGTTTTCCGCCTCTCAAAATTTCAGAAAACGGAAGTTAGGCCGAGTGAGGATTTCTCCCGCAATCGTAATTTTTTTGTTCTAATAACTAACAGCATAAAAGTGATTGCTGATTAGATTTAATTACTTTCTCAATAAAATTTTAAGGTAGGGAAAAAATCCCTACATTCTCATCATCAAGAATTTATATAGCTGAAATAGGCTTCAAAAATTATCAGCATGCGTCGTGTTACGATTTCTTTATATGAGTGTTACGTTTTTTGGTTCTGAGAGGTTAGCAGGTCTGCATTACAAATTAAACGTACCAATAAAATTCTGTGAAATAATGAAAAAAAAAACTGCATTTTCATTACATCACAGAATTTCGTAATTAATAAATTACGCCAAAATAATTGACAATTTTGTTTACAGGAAATGAAGAAAATAATGTAAAGATAGTTCAAATACAAGGAACTTTTCTGGCTTTATATCTTGCACATTCTTTGACTGCTTCTGTGTAGTTTAATTTTTTACCCAATTGATGTTCAATTGAAATCATTGCCAGTCCACTCAAACGGTTCTGTGATATAATTGACCGCAAGTATGTCTTGATAAGCTTAAGTTTGGAGAAACTTCTCTCCCCACTAGCTACAGTTACAATTAGAGTCAGTAGAATACGGAGTGCCGCACTTACATTCGTGGCAAAATATTGTGGGTTAATGTTTTTTAACTTTCTATCGGACCAATACCAGGCTCCCCTAAAGTCGAGAGCACTTTCAGCTCACCTTTTACCTCATCAGAATTTATGTCTTTCGAATTTTGTTGTCTAAAACATTGAGCAACTTTTCACTGTGCATATTAATGGCCATGTCTTGGAGCTTGGCCACATTTTAAAGAACATCAAAGATATTCCAGTGAGATTTCAATTGCACTGATCTTTCTTCCAAAGATGTAATTATAATGTCTAAAACGTCAAAGTAAAATTCAACTTTAAAACGTATTGTTAGATCTTCAATATGCTCATCATCTCCTTCATAAGTGAACTGCTTGTTCCCCCTTTCATCACGCCTGCAACGGCGCGAACACACCTGCGTCTGCTGTGGACAAGCGCGCATGATCCTATCACTTCTTTTAATGCAAGCAACACAAACTCTTTACTTCCTGCATGTTTTTAATATTGGTTGAAAGAAGATCTTTACAAATAGGGTAGGTTGCTTTCTCCTTTTTACGCTTCTCCACTGCTAAAAGAAAAAAAAACCGGAAATTTTGCCGCCTCCGTCAGAGCGCCGCCCTGTGCGGTGGCACATTTCGTACATGCCTTACGCCGGTCTTGACTGAGATGCTCTCTGGAGTGAACAGACCTAAAACCTGTTTCGTAGGTTGTTAAAAAGCTTTGTATCCTAATATTAAGATCTATGCCGTCCCGGTGTGGCAGTGGTCTAAGAGATGGCTTATGACCATTCGTACGAGAAGGGTCCGGGTTCGAATCCAGTGAGGCATGGATGTTGTGTTTGTCTTACGGCACTGGATCTCTCCCTTCGCCGGAACCAGTGATCCTAAATTAGGGATGGCGACTGCTTATAGCCCGTTGAGTAGCTCACAGTGGTCGTTAAACTTTCATTAAAAAAATTAACATTTATCATCGCATTTTTATAAGATCTTTGGATAACTCATCTGTCAAAAGCAAATTTGGGGTCTGCTCACAGTCAAAACATTTCAAACATTCTACGATGTTTTCCCCCAGCTAAATTCTGTTTTAATTCCTCAAATTTCCATAAATGTTTTTGTTGGGAGAAACTTCTCACTTCAGCAAGATCACGGTTCAATTCAATCATTGAGTTTGCTCAGGCTTTCACACACAATTGTTTTCATTGTACAAATTTAATACAATGTAATCATATAAACTAACATTGTACACATTTAATACTATGTGACTCATATAAAACTAACACATTTCATTATCAGTTTATGTGAACAAGAGTAAAGCTGACATCAAGTTATGCCACCTGAAATGTAGCACATCTAGGGGAGTTTACATTACATAATATTTACCTTTACATCAAATGCTGAAAGTGTCTGCTCTCCCCCTTCCTGAAGGCACATCTGGACACGTTCCATGTTCCTGGCTGTTCGTTGGAGCACCGTCTTGTCAATTCCGTTGATTTCGTTTGTAATGTTCTTCAACTCGTCTAATGTCCGAGGGCGTAAAGAGTACACTCTTTCCTTAAGAAACCCCCACAGAAAGAAATCTGGTGGTGTCATATCTGGAGATCTAAGTGGCCACAAGTTACGGGAAATTATCCGGTCCTCAAAGGAACTGTGGATCAGCGCCATGGACTCATTTGATGTATGGCACGTGGTGCCATTCTGTTGAAAATAGCCTTGACGCAGCTTGATGTCATCCAATTGCTCAACAAAGTCGACTAAAATTCGTTGGCATTCTGCAGTGTTGACAGCCCCGTTGAAGAAAAACGGGACCCACAATTATTTCAACGGGTTTAGGGCACCAAACTTCGCCTTTTTGTGGGTGCATAGGCGCTTACTGAAGGGCGTGCGAATGTTATACGGCCCAAATGCGTGTGTTCTGTGAATTGACAAAGCCACATAAGTGGAACCATGCCTCGTCCGTGAACCACGTGATGGATAATACGCCAGGATTTTGAACAATGAAGTCCTGAAACCAGCGATAATAGTGCACTTGTTTTCCCTTATCTGGCTCAAGTAACTCATGAATAGCCATCAACCTATACGGCTTTAGCCTCGCTTCCTTAGCAGCTCTTTGACGCATGGAGTACGAGTATCTCGTTTTCCTTATCTGGCTCAAGTAACTCATGAATAGCCATCAACCTATACGTATTTGAAACTTGACTTATTTGAAACTCCTGAATAGCCATCAACCTATACGGCTTTAGCCTCACTTCCTTAGCAGCTCTTTGACCCATGGAGTACGAGTACCTCGTTTTCCTTATCTGGCTCAAGTAACTCATGAATAGCCATCAACCTATACGTATTTGAAACTTGATGTATTTGAAACTCATGAATGGCCATCAACCTATACGGCTTTAGCCTCGCTTCCTTAGCGGCTCTTTGACACATGGAGTACGAGTACCTCGTTTTCCTTATCTGGCTCAAGTAACTCATGAATAGCCATCAACCTATACGTATTTGAAACTTGATGTATTTGAAACTCATGAATGGCCATCAACCTATACGGCTTTAGCCTCGCTTCCTTAGCAGCTCTTTGACACATGGAGTACGAGTACCCGGTCTCCTGTAACAAACGCCGTAATAACTTCCGGTGTGACAGCTGCAGTCGTGCCTCAACGTCCGCAGCAACCACTGAGAGTGCAGACGAACTATGCTTACCAGTTTCACTCACAAGGGAACCTGTTGTTTCCAACTTGAGTACAATCGCCAGTATAGAGTTCCTTTGGGGAGATTTGCTAACACCAAATGCCCTCGCGTATGTCATTTGCGTAACTATGATTGAGGTTGCAATCCAGTACATTTTCACAAGGAATACCCGTTAATGCAGCGTGTACCGCATCTTCACAGTGACTGAGGCAGTTTGGCAGCGATAGCCACCACATCCTGCACAGCAGCGCACTCTCGTGAAAACAGAGGAATCTCACAGATGCCCCGCGTCATTTGAGAATAACGCGGACCATTACGATTTATTCTTGGTGAAATAAAACGAACATGAAATGTGTTAGTTTTCTGTGAATCACCCTGAATAACGAAGTCATAAAAACTATTTTAAACAAATACTTTTATTTACACATTTGCAGAGTGCTGATGGAGAATGTCAACCATATTTTGTTAACACTCGTCATCACTTTCTGTGAAGCATTTTGACTTGGAAAAGAATTACAGCACTCACCTAAATTATTCATTTGTAGGTCTCCGTGGAATACGGCCATTAGAAATAGATAGAATGGAAATCAGCTTTACATCTTCTGACTACTCAGACAGATAATTCAAATAGCCCCTGTTAAATAGGTCACAGATGACAGTCATCTACATGGTCTACTCAGACAGAAAATTCAAATAGCTCTGTTAAATAGGTCACAGATGATAGTCATCTACATGGTCTACTCAGACAGATAATTCAAATAGCCCTGTTAAATAGGTCACAGATGACAGTCATCTACATGGTCTACTCAGACAGATAATTCAAATAGCACCTGTTAAATAGGTCACAGATGACAGTCATCTACATAGTCTACTCAGACAGATAATTCAAATAGCCCTGTTAAATAGGTCACAGATGATAATCATCTACATGGTCTACTCAGACAGATAATTCAAATAGCCCTGTTAAATAGGTCACAGATGACAGTCATCTACATGGTTTACTCAGACAGATAATTCAAATAGCACCTGTTAAATAGGTCACAGATGACAGTCATCTACATGGTCTACTCAGACAGATAATTCAAATAGCCCTGTTAAATAGGTCACAGATGATAGTCATCTACATGGTCTACTCAGACAGATAATTCAAATAGCCCTGTTAAATAGGTCAGAGATGACAGTCATCTACATGGTCTACTCAGACAGATAATTCAAATAGCCCTGTTAAATAGGTCACAGATGATAGTCATCTACATGGTCTACTCAGACAGATAATTCAAATAGCCCTGTTAAATAGGTCACAGATGACAGTCATCTACATGGTCTACTCAGACAGATAATTCAAATTGCCCTGTTAAATAGGTCACAGATGACAGTCATCTACATGGTTTACTCAGACAGATAATTCAAATAGCCCCTGTTAAATAGGTCACAGATGACAGTCATCTACATGGTCTACTCAGACAGATAATTCAAATAGCCCTGTTAAATAGGTCACAGATGACAGTCATCTACATGGTTTACTCAGACAGATAATTCAAATAGCACCTGTTAAATAGGTCACAGATGACAGTCATCTACATGGTCTACTCAGACAGATAATTCAAATAGCCCTGTTAAATAGGTCACAGATGATAGTCATCTACATGGTCTACTCAGACAGAAAATTCAAATAGCCCTGTTAAATAGGTCACAGATGACAGTCATCTACATGGTCTACTCAGACAGATAATTCAAATAGCCCTGTTAAATAGGTCACAGATGATAGTCATCTACATGGTCTACTCAGACAGATAATTCAAATAGCCCTGTTAAATAGGTCACAGATGACAGTCATCTACATGGTTTACTCAGACAGATAATTCAAATAGCACCTGTTAAATAGGTCACAGATGACAGTCATCTACATGGTCTACTCAGACAGATAATTCAAATAGCCCTGTTAAATAGGTCACAGATGATAGTCATCTACATGGTCTACTCAGACAGATAATTCAAATAGCCCTGTTAAATAGGTCACAGATGACAGTCATCTACATGGTTTACTCAGACAGATAATTCAAATAGCACCTGTTAAATGGGTCACAGATGACAGTCATCTACATGGTCTATGTTAGAATATTTTTTAAATTAAAACTTGTTTGAAAGTTTTGAATTCCCCACTCAGACTATGGGACAATGTATATGGCATTCGCAAGTCATTCTTAGAACGTCTTATGGTCTCACTCAGTGATGAATTCAGACATCTTCTCTGAGGTGCTTAGCAGCCCCTCCCAAACCATGAACGCTTCAGTCCACTATAGGTTTTTGGGCGATCTCCCCTTATATTTAGTCCAATTATTTTTGTTGATAGCTGAATATTCGGAGATAAAGAAAATTAAGAAAATGAGGAAAAATATAACATATATAATAATAAAAACACAACATCCACATGGAATTCAATCTGTAATTTCTATCATTCTTCAGTAAAGCATTTAACAGTTCTCGCGGAAGGGGCAATTTTTCAATCACAGACTACTCTAACTACTTCCGCAACAAAAACCCAATTCCACAGAGTACAGATGTTTGCGCTTCAATACATCACCATATTTTGGAAGCTGGCATTCAGCTTCATTCACAGATATCATATAAGGAACATATGATATCTGTGGCTTCATTTCAGTCTTCTGGGTGCCGACTTTCCAAATATACGGTTAAGCCTCAGTGTAGCTAATGAGACGTTAGTACTTCCAACACAAAAAAATATTTGCTACCTAATTTTGAACAACAGAAAATTATTAGAAATTGGTCCCATAAAAAGTTGTTTTTTCCTTGGCAGTGGGTGGTTTACACTCTGTGATAACAACAACAAGAAAAAAAAATCAAGGCACCTCAAACTGGCATCCAAACAGTTATTATTATTATTATTGCTACTATGTGCTAATATAAATGGGATGAAACCAAATGAAAGGTGAATGGTTTACACCCTACGTTTTGAGGTAATACTCTAATGTTCCTTAATTATCAGAAACATATTTTTACCACTCCTGTTTTGGGGAGGATGTTCTCCAGCACAGCCTTTTCTTACTAGCATCCTTAATATTTTACACAATCCTATGGTGATGTCAGTGGTGCATTACTGAATTACACTGCTGGCCACACAAGATACAACACCAAGAAGGAAGCGTCCGATTGGCCTGAAATTCGCAGTATGCGTCGCCCGCGAGAAGACATGCAAACGATTAGCATTGCAGGGCATATGCAAATCCTGTGCGCCCGGCACGCCACCTAGAAGCACTATAAGAAGGGTGAACAGAAGTCGGGGTGTAAGTAGTGAAAGTGTGTTGTGCTGCCGGACTTGTGCGTGGGAAG
Source organism: Macrothele yani (assembly GCA_039090855.1). Taxonomy (NCBI): domain Eukaryota; kingdom Metazoa; phylum Arthropoda; class Arachnida; order Araneae; family Macrothelidae; genus Macrothele; species Macrothele yani. The sequence continues at coordinate 151,818,306 of CM077009.1, forward strand.
CTTTCTGATGCCTCGTCGCAGAATACGGCAGTCATTCCAGCACGTTTCGGAGTTCGACAGAGGAAGAATAGCGGCTTATCGCGACAGCGGTTTATCGTACTGAGACATCTGCGCTCGTGTGGGACGACATCCAGCCACACTGAGGCGAGTATGGATTCGGTGGGTGCAGGACGGACGGACGGACGGACAGACATGAGCAATTGCCGCAGCACACCACCGAACGAGAGGACCGGTATATTGTGCGGCGGGCATTGACGACTCGCACCGCCACACCACGAAAGTTAGCGCAGGAATTAGGGTGTGTTGCGCAACAACCTGTGTCAGCACGTACCGTTCGACGTCGTCTGCAGGAGCGGGGACTTGTCGCACGGTGCTCATTGCTCCGATTACCATTGACGCTACACCACCGGCGAGTGCAACGGCATTGGGCTGTTGAACGCCACACCTGGACTACGGAATGGCACGACATTGTCTTCTCCGACGAATTCCGCTTCTGCCTACAACACCACGATGGTCGGTTGCGCGTGTTGCCGCACCGCGACGAGAGACTGTATGAGGCCTGCATTATGCATCGCCATACCTGTCCATGGCCCAGCGTTTTGTTTTGTGGCGCAATTGTATATGACCCCCCACACCCCTCTGGTACGCTTCGCCGGTACACTTCACAGCCACCGCTACATCTCCGACGTTTTAGAGCCTGTAGTCCTCCCTTCCCAGCAGGACCTGCCAGCGGCCACGTTTCAACAGGACAATAAGCGCCCGCACGTGGCACGCATAATGCAACAATTCTTCACGGCCCACCAGGTGTCACTGCAGCCGTGGCCCGCCTGTTCTCCCCATATGTCGCCCATAGAAAACGTCTGGTCGCTGATCGGCAACCGAGTGGCCCGGCAAGCACCACCCGCGGCTACGCCTGATGACCTGTGGCAACGTGTGGAAGCTGCCTGGACCGACATACCCCAAGCCCACATCCAAAGTCTCTTTCGTTCGATTCCGCGTCGTGTAGCGGCCGTTATTGCCAGTCATGGGGGCCACACGAACTATTGATGTCTGCGTGTTCCGGAAGTCGCACGGGCCTGTAAGCTAAATCGTTTGATCTTTGTATCTGTTGTTATGTGTCCAGTAAATATGGCGTTGCTATCTCGTGTTCTTCTTGGTGTTGCGTTTTGGGTGGCCAGCAGTGTAGATCAAAGGAATGATATTTTTACATTTTTAATCACTTGTGTGTGTAGATTTCTTGGAATTTGTAATTTGTGACATAGGAGCATAAGAAAAGTTTTATACTTTGTTTAAAATTCTTATATGGTGTGTATATACACTGGCGGAAAGTGAAAAAAGAACACCAAGAAGGAGACGTCTGATACCAACGAAACTTATACAGCATAATAACGGAATACAGAGGATAACGTGATCAAAACATTGTGGCAAAATACTGCTGTATTTGCTGGTAAACTGAAAAATAACATTTCCATGTAACATGGTTAGTACGAGGTTGAACCGCCATGAACTGCGTCACACTGTGCAATTCTGGCATGGAGTCTGTCGTACAGATGCTGGATGTAAGTTTGGGGTATTGAGTTCCAAGCATCCTCAACCTGGACGCGTAAATCGGGAATGGTCGTGGCTGGCCGTGGAGACCGGATAAGTCGTTGTCCCATAAAATCCCACATGTGCTCAATGGGGGCAAATCCGGTGAACGCGCAGGCCATGGAAGTTGTCTCGCACCCTGAAGTGCATGTTGCGTTGCACGCGCCGTGTTTGGGCGTGCGTTACCTTGCTGGAAAACACCACGATGGACCGACCTTACAAATGGCACAACAACGGGCTGAATGATGTTGTTGATGTAGAAGGTGCTGTTTAACGTACCCGGTACAAACACTAGTTGTGTACGGAAGTGATAGCTGATTGCTCCCCGCACCAGGAGACCAGGTGTAGGCCCTGTGTGTTGCTGGCGGATGCAAGAAGGGAGGAGACGCTCCCCTGTGCGTCTGAGAACGCGCATACGGCCATCGGAGGCTCCCTAGCAGAATTTACTTTCATCGCTGAACACGACAGATCGCCATTGCGTTCTCCAGTGCAGACGTTGGCGACACCACTGCAGCCGTTCCTGACGGTGGGCTGGAGTCAGAGGTGCACATGCCATAGGCACACGAGCACGTAGTCTTGCATCCAGTAGACGGTTGCGGATTGTTCACACAGTCACCTAAGGTGCAACGGCAGCTCGGATATGCGACGCAGTGGAAGTTCTGCTTGACAACGCCGCTCTTCTTATGCGTCGATCGGTCCGCTCATCAGTCCGTTCCCCGTCTTCTCGTGTGGGAATGTTCCTCGGACCATCTAAGCCACCATCGTACCACCACCGATACTTCCCGTCCAATTCGCTCCGCAATACGACGATACGACCACCCGGCTTCGCGGAGTTTGACTAGACGACCTCGCTCAAAGTCCGATAACTGCTGAAATCGTACACGTCTTCCATGTCCAGGCATTGTAGCTTCTCTAGGGTCTTCGCACGTGTCCGTACGCCGACGACTGATTACATTCACTTCGCCGTACTCGTTAAATACCACCGACGATAATTTGCATATTATGCCGTGCTGTGGCGTAAGCGCTCACCGGTTGGTCCCGAAATTAACATCACACCTACGTAAACTCGACTGCATTAGCATATGTAAATTTCATGATCGTCCGCCAATTCATTCTTGGTGTTCTTTTTTCACTTTCCGGCAGGTATATATATAACAAAATCGTGATTATATATACATAATCAGTCAACAACTTTCAGTTCCCTCAAACGTTGTAATTGCCGCCCCTTGCCCTTCGAAAAAAACTCTCGGAAAGAAACGCAGGTCCCACTAGTTTGAAAACTTTTTAAAACTATATCGTCACGTCTTTTTATACAGTTCAGGACAAGCAGGGAAGAAGACGCTTTCAAGGTCACATGTTCCGACGGACTAAACAACAACACGCGAAACCCTACTTCAAACATTCGGATACTGAATACCACAACACAAATGACCAAGTGAAGAGGATTTTAGGAAGGGAGTATCTGACCCCAGGTCTTAAACAACCCTTAGAAATAGGAAGCTAGGAGATTTGGGCTGGAGTGCCCGATAGGAAAATGTTACGGAAGCGAAGTGGAAAGGGGGAGGAAGACGCCCTTATTTAATACCGGGGAGACCAGTAGCCGGCGTCCGACGGCTTAACGTGCCTATCCGATGCATGGCGGATATTTAGAGGATCGAACCTGAGGTCATTTTCGTGACAGTCACAAACGCTACCCACTAAGCCACCCGCGGCATATGCCGCAACACAAATGTCACGCTAACGAAGCCTATGACGAAATGTTGAAGTTTGTTGTGATCACGTGCCTCAACCGAAGCTCCGCCCCTATTTGACAAGTGTGCGTCGGCCAACCTTCTATGGCCTTATTGTGTTCGTATTACGCCGTCTTGCCGTTGGTTATTCCCATAATTAGGCAGGTGGTGATATTATTCTCATACGGCCGTGCGTATATATAAAAGTATATGATATGTGTCTTATACCGTACCGGTGCCGCAGTGGTCGAAGCGCTGGCTTCTGATCTTTCGTCCGAGATGGATCAGAGTTCGAATGCCGTGAGTCATGGATGTGGTGTTTCTCTTACTGCACTGACTCTCTCCCTTCCCTGGAACCAGTGACCCTAAATTAAGGACGGACGAATGCTTATAGCCCATTGAGCTGCTCAAATTAAACCCCTAATCAACATATATATATATTTGTTTCTGTTTTTCTAATTTAGCAGTCATGTTCTCTTTATGGATAATCCCCCCCGTTCCTTTGTATTAGATCAGCCTTTGCCAGTTTCTTGCAATAAAACAAGTAATTATTGCTAAATTTGGTTGCAATTGGTAAATTCAATTGAGTTCTACGACTTTTGTTTAGCACATTTTTCTATTTCAATTTTTCAGGGAAATTTCAAACATTGAGGACAAAAAATAAGAAATTGAAGACATTTGACCTCTCAATTTGTTTTTACGGAACTGGAGACAAAGTGTTCAAATTGAGGACTGTCCACAGAGAATGAGGACGTTCATTCACCTTAGCATATGTAGAATTTTTTCCAGTTGTGGGGGGGGCGAAAAAACGGAGGATTGCAAATTTTACCTGAACAAGATAAAAGTTAATGAAAAAGTGAAGAAAAAAATTAAAGCACTCTTTCCTAATGTAAGTTCATGCATTTTTATCAATTTACAGCACTTGTTCCCTAACGTAAGTTGCATTTTAAGCGAAAGCTTAAAAAGATGAAACACTTTCGAATGGCAGGCTTCTTGGTGCTTCGCCGAAATATACTCCTTCCATGATTCTAACTTAGCGTAAACTTTTATTATGGTTGGTATGCATGACCATTTTACCTCAGTTTTCCAATTTTTCACTAATGGTTATCGTGACTAAAGGTCGAGGTGCAATTTGCTGTCTGAAGCACGATAGTTGAAATCTTTAATGAATAAAATATTTACAAGTTAAAAAATACAAACACGAGATCTTTCACAAGGACGACCCTTGCATCATCAGGTGAAGACTACATTTGAACTTACTTAGTGCGAAGTTATAAAGGGTCAGTGTCTTGACGTCATTAGTTGATGACGATTGGTTCCTCCTATCTAACTTCTGATGAGGGACCAATAGTCATCAACTGATGAACATCACTGTACCAAGGCCATCTTTGATGGCCTTGACTGTACATCATGACGTCAAGACACTGACACTTTATAACTTCGAACTAAGTAAGTTCAAATGTATTCTTCACCTGATGATGCAAGGGTCGTCCTTGTGAATGATCTCATGTTTGTATTTTTTTAACTTGTAAATATTTTATTCATTAAGGATTTTAACTGTCGTGCTTCAGACAGCAAATTGCACTTGACCTTTAGTTATTCTCAGCATGAAGACATTTATCTCTAATGGTTATCGTGTTCAGACAGAAATAATCAAGACTAAAGTTCGATTTCCAATCTAGAAAACGTGTATCTACCAAGGAGGTTAGAATAATACTTCTGGAGATGCCCTGAGTCTCTTAACCATGAAGACGCCAAGTGAAGGAATTTGGCGGTGTTTACATAACACCTATGTAATTTCAACATGTCTATTTTGTAATTGCGTGGATTTTGGTTGCAGAACCTGTGTTAATGCCAAACCGGAATGAAATATACTTCATAGACGAGTAAAGTTTTCAACTTGGACATTATATTTTGCTTTGAATTTGCACTAACGTTCGTGTATTTCAATTGAAAACAAAAATGGGAAGGTGTTTGAAAATAATTAAGAATTTTATAAGTTCAGCGTTTTCACACACATCGGAAGCAAGTTATGATGCGAAATTCGAAACATCTGTGACGAAGGAAAACGATTCGGCCATCGCACAATGCATTGCAATAGCATTCGAAACTATCAGCTTTCTTACACTTTGTCAACCTACGCTCGAGTTTACAGGTGTCACGCAAAGTGGTACTGCTCCATTAACAAGGACATCTCCAGATATCTTATTCTAACTTCCTTGGAGTCTACGTACAAAATAATAGTGTTGTCATTCACAAAATAAATAAATAAATTTATATGTTTTTAATATTTTGCAAAACTCAACACAGTATTGTAAATCACTGCCTGTAAACAACACGACTTATGCACATACGTAACTTAAGTAAGCTTACTATCAGTACGGTAATGTCATTGGCGTATATTTTTAATTGTATTTTGTATAAAGGAGAATTTCCACTTTACAATGAACTAAAACTACTAGTTCTGTATTCACAATGCCATTTTGTGAAAAGGTGCAGATACAAACAAACGACGCTGGTTTTCACAAAACCAATGACCTTTGATCTAACGACTCATTCAGTAACTTAGACACTGTTGAAATTAAACTTATAAATGGAAAATCTCTTAACGAATATATCATTTGGTGCATTGTTCCTAAAAAATAAACTTGTAGGTTATATGATTTACTAACTGCTAATATTTGGAAGTAGCACGTCAAGCCATAGGAAACTCTTCAAATTGGAAAACACAAAACCACTTCCGCCCATTCTGCCTAATGTCACGTTCTCTGATGGCTCTATGTTGGGACCCAATTTCTGACCTTTGCCTCTCAGTGGCAGCCACTACCAGTGTACGGTTTATCATTATATATGGTCGATATCTCCAGGCAAAGTCGTTCTACTATGATGACAAGGAGATCTCGTGAAATCTTATTCTAACCTTCTTGGTTAGACTCCGGTTCCTTCCACTTTACTGTTACTGGTATTACGGCATTGGCTCTCCTCCTTCCCTTAAAGCAGTGGCCTTAAATTAGGGACAAGCGACTGCGTATAGCCAAGGCCATCGTTATATCTCACCAGGCCTTCCACAAGGATTTGTAACGTCACAATCGTGGTGCTATTGATATGTTTTGCTCTCCGTGGTAGCAGAAATTTTCGTATATTTTCTGTTACCACGTGTTTTCATATTATCGTTTCGTATTTCAAGGGATATGTTATGTATCTCGGGTACTTATAGAAATTATTTTGGAATGCAATTTTTTCAGGAAGGTAAGTAGCACTCTTAATACTTTTGTGTGTATAGTATTTGTTCAAGTATTCAAAATCGAAACTTTTTTAGGACTGTCAGTGTCAGCCTGTCAGTATGACTGTCAGTGGCACGTAAAGTAATTTTATCTACATAAAGAGGAAGGATGGGCATTTTTTGAACAATAATTTTGTTAAGAAAATGGGAAAATGCCTGCTGTGTTACTTCATATAGAAAAGAGTGCGTAAGGAGTGGCAAAACATGCATTTTAACTGAAAATATTAAAAATTGATACTGTCGTAGCTCGCGCTGCGGTAAAAACAATTTGACGGATCACGAAAATGCAGCTCGTATTGCGGTGAATATGATTTTATGGGTCACGATTCCATCATGGACAGATCAAGCACATAGTTTTAAATTTAATTTTGCTAGCAGAAGTTGGAAAAGGGGAAGGGAGGGAGAAATGCGAATTCCAATGATTGATTTTGAAGGAACGACTACTGAACTAGGAAAACATACATTTCTTTAAGCAACAGAACTTTGTCAGACAAATTTTAAATGTGGAAAAACCCGTAGTATTTCCATTGCGCTACAACGGACATTGCCACCGATTCCATAAGAAAGTCTCATGAACTTCAGAAATGTAAAATATTCCGGTAAAAAACTTTTACCTACCCGCGGACAACACGATCCACAATAATTGGTAGGTATGCAATAACGGCGAATTTCTTAAAAAAAATGTTAACGCTTTTTAAAACATTTAGTGCAACTTCACAATTTTAAGTGATCATACTCTCTCGCAGTTCTCGGAGGGAAAAGAAATATAAATCAGTAAGAAATTAGTTTTTTAATAACTTGACAATCCCAACAAGTCTCCAAGATTTTCAAAAGACGAAATTTTATCCACAATAAGCCCCAGAACGCAAGAATGAAAGCTATGTGTGTAGGGTTAAATACAGAATTACTGGTGGCATACAATAGCAAATACGTTTTGAAATTCCAAGTAATCAGTTTTAAATTCATTGAACAACCACTAAGACATGCTACCTAAAACGAAAATTTTGTAATTTCTTGTAATTCTACCATAATTCATAGCGAACTTTTACAGAATGAAGAAATGATTTTTATGAATTCAGAATCATGCACCCATTTCTAAGATCCCTTCAACAACGAATTACTATAACTTGTACCATTTCCAGCATGTGCATAATACATATAATAAAATGAACAAAATTGCATCCCTAAAATGTATAAATTACATCGCAGCAATAAGAACGTTTATGAAACGTAAAACCCGCACTTCGTGAAGAATTAAGTGACGTTCAGTCAATAGCTCGAATTCATAAAATTTTGCTACTGAATACTAATAAAAGAAAAGAAACATACCTTATTACTGAAAATATCAACAATAAGCTTAAAACGGGCCGTAAATACCCAAACAACGTTCACTGGAACAGCACAACTAGCCAAGAAAAACGAACATATTGTAAACAAACTACGAAACGAGTCAAATTCGTAGGTCTACCGAAAAAGAGTAGCCCTACAATTGTCACGTCACGGGCAAGTCATGTGACCTTGTTGTACGCCTGGTGTAGTCAGTGGCGGCTTTTCAGGTGAAGTTGGTGAAGCGCCTCTTAGGGGTCCGGGTTCGAATCCCGGTCAGGCATGGGTGTTGTGTTTGTCTTACGGCACTAGCTCTTTCCCTTCCCTGGAACCAGTGACCCTAAATTGGGGACGGGCGACTGCTTATAGCCCATTGAGTTGCTCACGGTGGTCGTTAAACCTCCAATCAAAAAAAAAAAAAAAAGCGCCTCTTCACCTATTTTATTTGAAATAAGATTTTATTTAATAGTTTCGTATAATATATTATTTTTTTACCTTTATTGAGTGCCAAAATACCCAAGATTTCGATTAGATATCACTTCACAATGCGCGTTCAATACGGAAAACAAATCCTTATACGCAAAACAATTCAAGTGAAGAGCTGAAATGAGAATGCTTGGAAGTCTGCAGTTAAAGCATCGCCGTTAGTCATAATGAAGTTTTTAATATAGCATTTCTCGTACACGCTATATTAAATTTTCATGTTCTTATTGCCAGACATTGGCAAAATATCTGAAACATAAAATTTAGTAAGTTCTTTTGTAAAACAAAAACAATTAAAAACTCAGACAAATACGTAATAAGGAAACAAACTAGGGTTCGCACGCTAGGCAATCTGCTTAAAAATGAAATGAATGCGTAGCATTAAATAAAAGAGAAATTATAGATATGTTTGTTTCATTCTTTGAGGAAAGTAGAACTTAATTCGTAATTTACCGACCCAAATATTCCATCAATTTTCGCCTACCTTTTTTCTTTTTCAAATTGAAATTCGAAGTAATACTACGAGATTTCAACTGTCTTTGATTCGTAGTGTCATTATATCCAAAAGCTTTTTCGTTAAAGTGGACAGAACCTATTGGAGAGTGTACATCGGAATGGAAATCACCGCGTTTCATTTTGCACAGCCATTCCTTTAATAATTTCGTCTTTTTCAGCGGAAAACTAAAAAATGTTTTTCTTTCGTCTACACAATTTAGGTTGCGGGATTTATTAGCACAACCATACGATGAGCAAAAGTTATACATGTCGTTAATAAATTTACGAAAATCGCGTTTTTCCTTAACCCTTGCAACGTAACGGGAAAACGCCTGTAAACAAACTCTTTTTGGTCATCGGCCACGGAAAGGCTTTCTTATGATGCAATGCGAGGTGAATAAGGTCCATTAGTGCAAAAGCGGTATTTATCTTGAGTATTTTTTATTTATTACTTTGTGTAATCATATTGTATGGAGTTCCAGAAAATTTGAAGTTTCTATACAAAAGATAAAGTACGTCAACTCTGTTTTTACTTAACGGGAGATAAATTTATAGTGTAGCTGAATGTCAGACTAGAATCTGTTCAATTCTGTTTTAGGTATAGGCGAAATAGTTTTGTACCAAACTATAGGTTATCGGACAGGTTATGCAGCATATAAAGAACTTGTATCAACCTTTATTGACCCAACTGTAACATAATAAAGAATTAATAGGGACTAGGGACGTTGGGGGTTGTGGCAAAGGGGTATGTATGGTAATGGCGAAGTTGTTATGAAGCGGACGAATGATTGTTGTTATGAAATAAAAGTTTATGTTCTCGAATGAAGTTCGTTACTGCTGAAAAGTAAGTTCGTGTCTCTTATTAAGGCTTAATATGACACACCAACAGAGTTGGAAAAATGGTGCAAGCATTAGGATGTGATGCATTTTTCCACAGCTTACAATGCGGATTTTTTTACGTTAAGAGCACTAACCGTTGTTTAAATGTAGGATCATAAATTTTATCCTTGATATTGAATACGTTCATCGTACTATATGCACGCAGGTCCGGGAATTTTCCGCCGAGAAAAAGCAGCCATTTTGCCACGATGCACTTTCCCTGCCCTTATCGCCAGCACAGATGGAGGGAGCGCCTTATTCATTAGTATGATTAGGTACAAAAATAAAACAAATATGTAAGATATATTGTTTATTACTAAATGAAAACATCAATAGTGAATGATTTCTCAGGCTGAAGAATAATCAAAATTATTTTTTGCGAAAATTTCGGTGAGTTTTCAAAATCAGCAGTTTCCGTTAACGATGCTCCAATGACTTACACAAAAATTGATATTCCATGTTAAAATTGTTCCTCCCAATGTACAGAACCGTCTTATTTTACAAGAAGTACAATTTTTTAAAGATAAAGGGTCTATTCTCTATTGCATCAATAAAAAAAACCCAGTATCGTCTGCTCAGAAATCTTCACGTTAGAGTACTCACTCTGTGGCCCAAAAAATATATTTAACGCTTATTTGACGAATTCCATGTGATAGGCACAAAGTGCATGTTTGCGCAGAGTTCCAGGTTATTGTTTTTTTTAATTCCAAGCAAAACAGCATTCGTAAAATACGAATGTTTCTGCCGCTTCCTCCCATAAGAAAGCATAGGTTGAATCAAATCATCGGCCCACACGTTCGTCGCGCCATCTAGTGACAAGTGACATTTACGGGAGATTTTTGTTTCCAGAGTCGTATCACCTGACTATCATAAACCGTGCTGCCGGGCAAGTGAAGTGTTTTATCATGAGACGTCAAGACTCTGCACCTGGAGTCGTGACCTTACGAAGAGATCGCAGTGGAACGGGACGGATTGCCAAGGGTTCTTTGCAATCCATTAGGGATTTTTTCTTGCGGTGTTTTGGTACATACTTTCTGAAAGAGATATGTTTTTACGTGTTTCGTGATTGTTTGTTAAAAACTTCATTAGTTACTTTAGTTTCGTGTACAGTTTAACTGATAGTGATAGTTTTAGTTTTTAGTATGTATCCTGTGAACAACATTGTCTGTAATTTATTGCAAACTCCGTTCAATCGGTGGAAAATTGAAAATAAAAGACATTTTACTTCAAGGACGACCGACGGATTCACTGACAATTGTCTCGAAGAAAGAAATCAAGAAGAGCGGTAAATCTTACAATATTAATTTAAAAAATTGTTGGTTTACTGAATGTAAATGGCTTTGTAGCCCTTCTGTGTTACAAAAATTATTTTGTTGGCCATGCTTACATTTTAGTAATAAAATTCGGCGTGGAATAAAGACAATTTTCATATTTCTTAAATATAAAACGGTCACTTTACAAACGTGGTGATTCTAGCGAACACCTGAAATGCGAATTAATGCTAAATAATTTTTAAAAGAATCAGAACACCATTGCCGATGCCCTGAGGGAGAATGCTAGGCTTTTGAAAATGCATTTCAACGAAAGCGTTCGTTTAAATAGACTTTTCCTGCAGACAATGATTGATGAAGTACTGTTTTTGAGTAAACAAGAACTAGCATTCCGTGACCATGACGAAGGCATTGACTCAATAAATCGTAGAAATTCAAGGAATTTCTTTCACTGTTGATATCAAGAGGTCCTTTAAAATTCAAAATCAATACGAAACGATAAAAAATGTCTTCACAGGTGACTCAAAAACTATTCAAAACGAATTAATTGAATGTATTTCTGAATATATAAATGATCACGTCAAAAATGAAATAAATGAAGTTCAATGCTTATATATTCAAGTAGATGGGAAGACATAACCAGACTTCCGAGTGCTCTTTAATGATAAGATCTCTTGATTCGGAAGGTGTATTGGTTGAGCGATTTTTGGGTTTCCATGGTGTTAGTGAAGATAGAACGTCAGAAGCTTTATACAAAATGCTAGACAAAATTTTGGAACAGTTTGATTATCAACACAAGTCAATAGGACAATTTTACGATGGGGCAAGCGTAATGTCTGGACTCTTGACTGGGCTCCAGAAAAAATTAGGCATAAAGCTTTTCAATCTGTTTTTGTTATTGCTTTGTACATCGTTTGAACCTTGTATTACAGCAAAGTTTTTCTAAAATTTCTAAGTGTCGAATGTTTTTTGCAAGCCTCAGTGTAATTCCTTTGCTTTTTTCACCACTCAGCGAAGCCATCGTTTCACCGAGTGGTGAAAATACAATACACTTGCATCAACAACCGCAAGAGGCATGCAAACCATAACGGAAACTCGATGGTCCTCCACTTCGAAGTTAGTAAGTGTAATAGTTGAGGATTGGCATACATTGAAGGAAGTATTCGAATTTCTCACAAATAGTGACCAATTAGACAAAAAATCAATTCAACTTGCACAAGGGTTTTTAAATGATATGAACACTTTTAAATTTACATTTTTGGGAATAGTATTTGATGAAACATTTGGTTCACCGATCTATTATTCGAAATTTTGCAGAAAAAATCACTAGACATATACTGTGTTACTCAAATAAAAAAAAACTTATGAAATTTTGAGCCATAAAAGGAACGATGGGGTATTTGAAACACTGTTTAGAAAAGCTAGCAAAATCACAGAAATAAGCAAATCTAAACGGGAATATGCTGCTCTTACATAAGAAACAATTTTTAAAAGTTATAAACAATTGTATTTTGAAATTTTGTGCCACATTCTTATGGAAATGGATATAATATTTCAAGACAGTGAGAAACTTAAACTTCAATTTCCCTGTCTTGCTGACGCAACCAAATTCGACCAATTTAATTCATGCTTTCCCTCTCACGCTTTTGAAAATCTAAAACATTTTTACGGAAAAATATTTACTGAGTCTTGTATATGCGGATGAAAAATTAAGGAATATATCGACTCATGAACTTTTTCGAGTGCTTCATGGAGATAAAGGCATTTTTACAGAAGCTTATAAATTGGTTTCCCGGATTTTAACAATTGCATCTGCAAGTGTTTCAGTGGAAAGAAGTTTTTCTTGCCTTAAAAGAATAGAAACTTACTCAAGAAACATAACGGTTGTTATTGTTGGTTTTCAACGCCCATTTGGTCGTGAGTTTGGCTACTTTAACAAAGTGTTTTCCGTATATTTGACGAATTACGTTCTTGTAATGTGTTTCTTCCGTCTTTTTTACTCATTTTTGCTTATTTTCTTTTAATTTCAGTTAATTTTTTTACCACAATTTGAAATTCTTTCCAAGGGTTGTTGGTTTCCAACGCCCATTTGGTCCTGAGTTTGACTATTTTAACATAGTGTTTTTCCGTATATTTGACGAACTACGTTATGGTAACGTGTTTCTTCCGTCTTTTTTTATTCATTTTTGCTTATTTTCTTTTAATTTCAGTTGATTTTTTTACTGTTCATTATTTCAGAGGATTGTTTATGGGCATGCATTTTTAATTAGGCTTAATTTCTGGCGTTAGTTCGTTAGGATTTAGTGCTTTCGTTAGAAATGAGTTAAAATTCAACGGGCTGGATTATGCACTTGCCCGGGTGTGAAGAATTGACTGTCGTAAGTAAGTTAATTTTTTCTTGTTTTTCGAACTTGTTAGTTGAAGGAAGCAACTTTGCCCTAAATTTTTGTGAGCTGTGGTTAGAACATGTTTGAATGCATATATATTATATTGGGCTAATTTGTAAAATCTATAGGCTTAACTTTGAATTGTGCATACAATGTTCTGCCCCATATGAAGTTTTTCTCCCAATTTTTAAAGTTGTGGCACATGGATACCATAAAATACTGTTGCTCAGATTTTCAAAAATGGAATTTCTAGAAGTATACTGAAGGAGAATATGCAGGCAACTTCCTCTGTAAGTCGTAAAGAAATACTTCATTGTGCTGTAAGGTTATGCACGAGTATAGTGGATATTGTTACTCATTTATGAATGCTTCAAATAGTTCCCAAGTTCATGTGTATCACTTTGCTATGTTTACATTCTACGGACTCGCACTCACCTTAAAAGGGTAAAGAAATTAGCTCCACCACTCAAGATGGACAAAAAAAATTATTGCATCTGGTTCTTTTCTGTATGATAAAACCGTTCCAGAATTCTAAAAACCAAAAATGTTTACTTGCTGTGCCAAAAATAATTTTTTATGACATGTCAGTTATATCCTTAGCTGGATAGGGAGAAGGGGCATAGATAACTGTCAAGTGATCAGTACTCTAAATAAAATTATTAGGAAACTACATAGTTCAGTTATAATATATTTTTTAAATGTGCTTGTTTCATTATTCAGCATTTTGCAAATTTAGCATTATGCACAAGTTTGTAGTCGCCAACTCAGGTGATCACAGTGAGAGAGCAAATGAAGAAAAAACATCCGAAAGGGGTCCGGGTTCAAATCTCGGTGAGACATCGATGTTGTATTTGTCTTACGGCACTGACTCTCTCCCTTCCCTGGAACCAGTGACTAAATTAGGGACGGACGACTGCTTATGGCCCAATTGAGTTGCTCACGGTGGTCGTTAAACCTCCAATAACAAAAAAAAACAGTTGTATTTTTCTTTATTCCTATGAATTTGTATATGAAAAAAAAACATATATATTATTAGAGCTTTGGTATTGATTTTCTATAAAAATGTTTTCCATGAAAGTTATGCTGAGCTAGTTTCTTTACCCCCTTACACACATTTACATATAGTACACTTATCCATTGAGGTGGTTGAGTGGGCTATATGTAAACATGTATATGACAGTTTTCACAAATAGATGTCCTTGACAATGCCTTGACAATGCAAAGACCTGGTCTTCCAAAGTGATATGGGTTAGTGGGTTTGTTCATATTTCTGTTCGTTACTCTCCATATGGCACTGCAATATAATGCAAAAGAATGTGAGTAGAATAACAACCGACTTTAATAAAGTGAATGGCACGCTTCGTTGGCTTGGATGGTCTTTATAGTTTAATGAATTGATCAATAAAATTAAAACAACTGAACAAAGAAAATAAAAAGGTAATTGTTATTTCAGATATTTGTAATGTTTATTCAGTTGTATTTTGAGTTACTTTTGACTAAAATATATTTCTTTATTTTTTAAAATAAGTCTTTTACTTACATTTTAGACCAACACGTGTTATGTCTTCAGCAGTGTCGCCAGGGTGAGGATAAACACAACCGAGTATACAATTCACCTAAAAATGAACAGCCCCTAATCTTAATCATAAACTCACTGGCAACTGCTGCAGGAGAATTGTAGCGTTTATATTGTGTAATGGCGATTGTACAAAGCCATGATATCAAACATAGATAAATGCATTAGTGAATGCCTCACTGAGGTACTTGTAGCATTTCGAAAGTTCTTCCAGACTTGGTAAATCATCATATTTAAAATGCACATATCAATGTGAACTGCAAAATCCCTGAACAACCAAACTTCTGAAGGAGCAAACAAGAAAAGTGCTTAATACTAAAAGTATGGAATTGAAGATTTTGAAAGTACCTGTATTCACACACACAAAAGCATGCTGACCTCTTTTACTTTGTGTACCCATTTTTGACCATATCTCTTCGATATTTAGGGCTGAGTTCGCACCCCTCATACACACTCACAAGTCTGACGATCATCTGTAACAAATTAATTTTTTTTATGAATAGTTCTTAGTCTAACAAACATTCAAGCACAAAATTTTTTGCTAAGCCTCAAAACTTTTCTTCGCTGTTATCCTTTTTCAGTATCAGACGCGCCAACTCTTTGGACATAGGCGAGAGACTTCGGATTTTCGGCCGTTCCTCCCGCCATCCGGATGAATGTCAATTCTCCTGATTTTCACCGAGAATTAGCAGTTCAGATAATTGAAATTACATCAACCACCATGATTTCGAACTGCCTGTGAACTCTTTTTCGTTCTATGTCAATGCGAGGCATCATCAGTTTCGTACTGTTCCTCTCCACCTTTCTGCAAAAAGAAAGCCGCCCCAGTGGTCTAAGTGCTGGCTTCTGACCCATCGTTCAAGATGGGTCAGAAAAAATTTGCTAAAATTCTTCTTCTTATAGTCTAATTATCGTATGACGCCTTCAGCAGAACTCACCTGCTGTGGCATTAAAATGCCGGGGAGGGCCAGTAATTAATTGACAGATGGAAGCTGCCTTGCATTCTTGCAGTTCAGTCTTTTTTTTTTAATTATTATTCTTATGGGTTTAACGACAACCGTGAGCAACTCAATGGGCTATGTAAGCAGTCACCCGTCCCTAATTTAGGATCACTGGTTCCAAGAAAGGGAGAGAGCCAGTGCCGTAGGGCAAACACAACATCCATGCCTCACCGGGATTCAAACCCGGACGAATGATCAGAAGCCATCGCTTAGCCCACTGCGCCTGCCGGGGCGGCCCTTTCAAATTACGTATTGTTCATTCACATACTGTGTTATTTAATGCCTGACGACTAACAACAATAGTTATAGGGCAGTGGGCAGCCTAGTGGAGAACGTTCGTGACTGCCACGGAAAGGACCTCAGGTTCGATCCCAGCCAGGTACGAACGCTCGATCCACTAAATATCCGCCGAGCGTCGGATGGGCACGTTAAGCCGTCATACCCCGGGTACTGGCCCCGGTAATAAATAAGGGCGTCGTCCTTCCCCTTTCTACTTCGCTTCCGTGTCTCTTTCCTATCGGGCACTCTAGCCCAAATCTCCTAGCCAAACAAAAAACAAAACAAAACAAAAAAACAATAGTTATCAAGTAGTTTTAAGAAAACAGCCTGTGGGTTTATGGTGCATTCAAATTGATATGCTGTAAGCATCTGTGTGAAAATTATCTGATTTATTTCCCTTGCATTTATGCTCTGCAATACATTTTATTTGGTAAACCTTAGGCATTCGGCACGGAAGTAGTTTTTAAAGGGACGATAGATGGCGACACGTTATTGCTGCATCGTTAAGCCTTTCGTTATGTTGTGAAAGTGCCAAAGGAAGTCAATAATATGAATTAAGGGGGCCCTTAAAAGAACCATTTTGAATGTTGATTGTGGCATATGTGTGAAATATTTATTTTGACGGAATAATTGTCTTTCCTCATGAATATGAAGCTGTCTACTTAGCAAAATAAAAGCAATAAAAGTTTTATCTGCCAGGGAAGAACTGTCTGATCGCACGAATCAAGACTTCAAAGCAGTGTTCAGAGGAAAGACGGCAATTCCGTCGGAATTTTCCAGAATATGTCTGCCAAGTACATTTTGTGGTTGCTCTGTGTTAATTTATGTTTTAGGGGATGCCAATTGCTCTCCACTCCTTGTGTATGCGCCCCTATCATGGGATCAACGAAGTTGAGGGAGTGGTTCACGGTCGTAGCCACAGTTCGGCAGTTCCGACATGCAGCCCACTGATTTGTCATGATCATGGTTCCTGGCTCCACGTCTTTCAGGATGAGGGGAATCTATGTATCTGCAGATCTGTTGTTAACCGGGCAGATCTCCACCCTGAATCGCTTGGTATCTCGTTCAACGATACGAAGAATCCAGGTGCCCTTGACGAGACGACCGCTCTTGTACTTCCGCTTGCCCACTATCGCTTCGTCTACTTCCATGATGATTCCATCACCACCAAGCCTTTTCCCCTCACATTGCGAGGCTACCATAAACTCTGAGACTTGTCTGCAATATGAATACCAGTCGCAAACTGTCTCAGTGGATGTGGTAAGATTGCCATGTGAGGTTTCTTCAATCGCTTCATCGAAAGACAATCCTTTGGTAAAACAATACGTCAGAATCATCACTATCAATAGGAATCTGAGCATAAAAAAACACGTACTAAGTGTACGGGAAGAGTACTCATCATTCCCTGAAGCGTGCTTCTTCCGACACCTGAATTGTCTTAAACAATGAGACGCATCGACACGTAGAGTCATGAGATGGCCTTCAGAACATCTTTTACAGGTAGGAAACAAACTCTGTCGCTCACACTAGGAAATAGACGTTTACTCATCCTACCCAACTTCTTTTAAAAAAACCCCTTCCAATTCCACATATTAACACAAAAAGCTGAAACAACAGGCAGAAATAATTTACGAGATCACAAGAGCGCAGATCTAGAAATAACTTACGTAACACAGCCGCACAGATCGAGAAATAAATTACGTAACGCCGCCCCGGTGGCGCAGTGGTCTTAGGCGTTGGCCTCTGATCATTCGTCCGTAAGGGGTCCGGGTTCGAATCCCGGTGAGGCATGGATGTTGTGTTTGTCTTACGGCACTGGCTCTCTCCCTTCCCTGGAACCAGTGACCCTAAATTAGGGACGGGCGACTGCTTATAGCCCATTGAGTTGCTCACGGTGGTCGTTAAACCTCCAATCCCCAATCCCCATCCCCTCATAATAGATATTATCTAGTAAATTCTGTAGTTTTAACTTTTCTTGTTTCTGCATTTTAAAAAAGTACGTAATATGCAATTACTGCACATTTTTTGTAAATGAATAAAGATGATATTTTACCAGATAATTGCTTTTATGTTTGTGATTTACACTATCTGATTAACTCTTGCATCACTGATCCCAAACTAACCTTATTTCATTTCACTAAGATTTATGTACCTCCATATTCAAGGCTTGAAACATACCATACTTCGGGCATGTAAATTATTGGCCTGGGCAAGTAAAATAAGCAATCTTAGTTGCCCGGACTGGGCAACTAAATTTAAAAATGAAAAAGTTTGGAATATAATTTCCTACTGCAAGAAAAAAGCAGTCATCACATGTTGTGTTTCAGTTCACTGCTCATCACCACAAGTTCTTGTTATGGAGTGCCAAGGACAGAAGAATATCACTTTTAAGTATATTATGCTCTAGGTCCAGATATTGGAACCATATGTAAGTTTGCTCTAAATGTTGTTTATAGTCAGCGACAGGATGCATGCCACTGATGGAATTAGCCTCCGGTGCTTCGTGACAAAGGGCGAAAAATTCAACGAAAAGAACATGGCAGAATCACTGAATTTCTCAAATACCTACCAATTTCAGCATCATAAGCTTAAAACTTGAGGTACATGCTTTTGTGCATTGGACATTTTAAGTACAGGCTTAAAATGGAAATGCAAAACATAAAAAAAAAAAAAAATCACCATATTCTTTAACTTAAAAGAGTTCAGATTGTTATTTTAAAAGATAAATTAACCTGGGCTCTTATACTACCAGGCCAGGTAAATAATTTTTGCATATGCCCAGCTGGACATGTAACTTTTCAGATATTTTTCAAGCCCTGATATTTTTAGTTTTCATTTGGTTGTTTTCATGCCTTAAAGTTTTTTTTTTCTACTCTTCTATGTAGTAATTCACAAGAAATGCAATTAATGAGCACAAGTTTCACGCTCCTTCATAACGGTTGGTTACGAAATTCGCAAGATTGCATTAATGTAATGACATCCAAATGCGTTTCTTTGGATGATATGGATGTGCCATCAAAACAGTGGATTATATTAATAAAATCTCTTTTACTTCTGACTTAATATTTTGTCTGTAACTGCTTAAGATATAAATAGCAATAAAAGAAGAAATGTTCCCTTTTTTGTGTTAGCAACACGTTCTGCAAATTATGTTCTTTTTTTCTCAGTTTACTTACTACTACATAAATTTCATCATCACGAAGGCAAATTTCCCATACATTTTCCCATTATGTAAACGAAGAAAATTGCTGAACTTTATATTAAAGGAAAAGGAAAAAAAAAAAATCTATATTAATTGCTATGTTGAAAGCAAAATCGTTTTCAGAACGAAGCGAGAAAAAATTCTCATTCAAACGCAATGCTTCGAATGTGAGACCGAAATCCCAGGCGAGGGGTGGGGGTGGGGGGTGGGGGTGGAGTTGCGCCAAGCATGGGTCACGGTTGCGGTTCAAAAGCTAGTACGTCACGTTCTGACGTCCTGCGTAGTTTCTTGGGCTACCACAAGCGTCGCGATGGTCGCTTTTAATTCTAGTTACTTATATAGGAAGTAGGCGGGCTAGGTATGTTATTGGCTTTACCTGCAACCGCAGAGTCTAAAAGGCATGAAGATGTTCAGCTGATTTTGGAGGGTAACTCACAAAGAAAACTGAAAGAGCAAAAAATGTCTTAGTACAGGAAGAAATGTACGTAATGTCGTTTACAAACTTTAGAGAACAATTTAGCAACTTAAAATATGCTATTGTCCTTGTATACTAATGTAGCCCGTCATTTTGCAGAAATTGGCATATCATTGTTGAAATATTTTTGTTCTTTCTTTTCAGAACATCAAGGATCACTAGATCGTATTGTTTTTAAAACAAAATTTCAATTTTGATTAAAAAATTATGCATAATCTCTGGCCCCGGTGAAATGATTTGAAATTCCTTTTTTCCCAGAGAAAAGGATAAAGAAAAACTTTTTTCTTGTTCATGACATGTGAGTGCTATACTACATTTCACATTTTCTGTAAACATTCTTGGCGTTAGTCCTTTTGAAATTTTTAATTCTCTAAAGTACAAGTTTTTATCTGTGCTATTTTTTTCAAGATTAATTTCTGCAGTGTGTGAGTGATCCTTTACTTTTATTTTTCTTCCAAATAAAATGCCAACCACTACACATTGTGCACCTTACAAAATCATTATATCAAAAAAAAACATTTGCTGTTTATTCTAAAAGCCCCTGGCATACTGTTAGAAATTTTGTAAAGTATGTTTTGAAATCGTGGAACGTGCTGTTCTGCTTTTTTTATTTTTTATGACTGAGTTCATTTAAAGTGTTCTACATGTCCTCTTAGATGTGAAACACAGCATACAGTGATGCTTGCTATTTGCAGACAACACAGGTATATTGCAATGGCACTCAGTATTTAATTCATGATTGTATGCAGTAAATGCTACCAAAAGAACTGTTTTTGCAGTTGCTGTGAAGCCAAAAAATAAAATCTAATAGTCTGGCAACATGGTGTCTATGACAAAATATTCTTTAGGAGAGGAAACCACTGAAGACGTGATTATAAAGAAAGTGAAAAAAAATCTTATATTGTTCCAGACACACCCTAGTACACAGAAAGATTTTCAAGAGCTTGGAGTCTGCTTTCACAAGTTCACAAAAAAATCTCGTTTTGCGTGACGTGCAGTCTGACGGGCCTAAAAATTCCATTCAACATGATGCATGCTGTAAGAAATTAACAATGGGGGACAGAAATTTCAACAGATACAGTCCTCGATACTGGTGAAAAACATAATGTATGTTCCGAGCAATCGACATGGAACGATGCCCTTTCGCAGCATATGCTCCTTCGTTCAGGTGAAATGCCTTATCAGTGTGATGTATGTTCCAAGCAATTATCAAGGAAAGCTGCTCTTTCCCGGCATATGCTCCTTCATACAGGCGACAAACCACTTCAGTGCGATGTATGTTCCAAGCAATTCACCACACGGAAATACCTCTCCCAGCATATGCTCATTCATACAGGTAAAAAGCTCATCTGTGTGATGTGTGTTCCAAGCAATTCACACACAAAGCTACTCTTTCCCTGCATATGCTCCTTCATACAGGTGAAAAACCTCATCAGTGTGATGTGTGTTCCAAGCAATTCAGACACAAAGCTACTCTTTCCCAGCATTTGCTCCTTCATACAGGTGACAAACCTCATCAGTGTGATGTGTGCTCTAAGCAATTCGCACAGAAAGCTGCTCTTTCCCGGCATATGCTCCTTCACACCGGTGAAAAACCTCATCCATGTAATGTGTGTTCCAAGCAATTCACGCGGAAATATGATCTTTTACGTCATATGGTCCTTCATACTGGTGAAAAACCTCATCAGTGTGATACATGCTTCAAACAATTCACACAGAAAGGTGACTTTTCCCAGCATATGCTCCTTCATACAGGTGAAAACCCTCATCAGTGTGATACATGCTTCAAGCAATTCACACGGAAAGGTGACCTATCTCGGCATATGCTCTTTAACACCGGTGAAAAACCTCATCCATGTGATGTGTGTTTCAAACATTTCACGCAGAAAAGTGACCTTTTCCGGCATAGACTCCTTCATACAGGTGAAAAACATCATCAGTGTAATGTGTGTTCCAAGCAATTCACACAGAAAAGTACCCTTACTCAGCACATGCTCCTTCATACAGGTGAAAAACCTCATCAGTGTGATGTGTGTTCCAAGCAATTCAGACGGAAATATGATCTTTCACGTCATATGCTCCTTCATACCGGTGAAAAACCTCATCACTGTGATACATGCTTCAAACAATTCACACAGAAAGGTGACTTTTACCAGCATATGCTCCTTCATACAGGTGAAAACCCTCATCAGTGTGATACATGCTTGAAGCAATTCACACGGAAAGGTGACCTATCTCGGCATATGCTCCTTCATACAGGTGAAAAACCTCATCAGTGTGATGTGTGTTCCAAGCAATTCACACAGAAAAGTCACCTTTCCAAGCACATGCTCCTTCATACAGGTGAAAAACCTCATCAGTGTGATGTGTGTTCCAAGCAATTCACACAGAAAAGTCACCTTTCCAAGCACATGCTTCTTCATACAGGTGAAAGCCATCGTCAGTGTGTTGCTCACAGTGGTCGTAAAACCCCGACAAAAAAAAGCTGTGATTCTAGCTTTGGATCCTGCGAGATATCTGAATTATTATGAGTTAAAATGTGGCTGAAGGTGTAGATTAGTGTACTAAATTATTCAGCTGAAAATTTCAAAAAAATAGAAAAATAAAAAAAATTGTATACCTAATTCAAAGTATATAATTTGACAGAGAATATCATGAAAAAAATCTAGCTGCAGGACGCATTTTAAAGATTTTTGCAATAAATCTTACGTGTAATCGTGGGGATGAGAACGAACCCTGTGGCGAGCCTACCGTCTCACTGCTGCAATGACATCCGAGGCTCGGCCAATGATGTGCTGCGGTGGCCGTTTAATGGGTGCCCCAAAACAGTGATCTGTTTTTGTTTTGTTTTTTTCTTTGCTTTCGTAATCCACGTAGAACCTGAGTTTTTATGTCTATTCTAAAGAAAATGAAAAATTTAGAATTCGTTAACAACAATGAAAAATTTAGAATTACTTACTGTGCAGCAAAGAAAGATTGGGTAATAAAGAATCAATATGAGCTGTTTCACAGTTACTGAGATAATTTTTTCTTTCCATATTAATTATTTTAATAAACTAATGTACAAAGGTCGGTCAGTAAGTAACGCACAATCACCTGTAACTCCCCAGATTTCAAAGGTTGAATCATGAAAGTTGGTGACTAGCGACCTTGAACCTTTGGCTTTAGAGATAAGACACTCAATGTAAGATCCATTGTCTTCATTACATTGCAGCCAACGTTGTTTCCATCATGATAATGGACGTTAGTAAAACTGCGGAGGCTGGTCATCACCACTTCCTGACACACGCAATGAGTTTTGTCACTCTGAAATTCTTTCCCTTGTAGATGTGCCTTCAGACAACCAAACAGATAAAAAGCTGATGGTGTCAAGTCTCTGCTGTACGGTGGTTGTGGCCCCAGCATCCCACCTAGTCAAGTAACTTTCTGCACTGTCATCTGTGCGGTTTCGCATTATTGTGACGCAGTTTGATGTCCTCGACTTGCAAGTGTGGTCTTTTAGTTCTGGTTAGGCCTAGCCGTGCAGCGCGACCTCCAGCTTGGCTAAATCTGGTGAGCGCGGAAGGATACTCAGCGCAGCCGTGACACACATGCAGCAGTACAGGGTGGCTCCGCTTTCACAAGCGATGGAAGAGCCTGCTTTTTTTTACTTTATAATATTTGCGATTCTTCAGTGATACATTTCAGGAATTTGCAAATCGATGAGAACCATCGATATTCCGCATATTTTCTGTCTTCGGCAGTGGTGTCTGAACGGGTGAGCCAAAATAAAGCAGTCCATCACCAGAAGAGCCAGGACCCGAATTTCCAGTTTTTCCAATAAAAATCTGTAAATTAAGAATACAATGATAGCCCTTGGTATGTTCAATAAATATGATCATACCAAGGGTGTATTTAGAGAGGGGCCAATGTGAAACACTTTCAGGGGATTGCCCCCCCCCTCCCCAATGTGACAACTAAAATATGCTTTAATTAAAATGTGTCAACTTTCATTAGAATTTTTTTTTAAATTAAAGAAAACTTCCAGTTTTCAATGCCCCCCTCCAGAAAAAAATCTGTACACGCTCCTGGAACATACCATTGTAATTATGATATGTTAATATTTTTAATTTATAGATTTTTCTTGTTACTTTGATGCGCTATCAGTGAGCACTGACACTTAGCTTTAGAAAAATTCTCTGCTGGTTTGATTTCGATATAACGCTATTATTATGCGCGGAAATGTTAACTTTAATTTCAGTTGGCAGATGTCGTGTTAAATTTTGTCGTTATTTCTTTTTGGAATTTACTTTTATCAACAGATCTTCATTTTTTAAAGTAACATGTTTTTCTTATCGCAGAACTTTGGAAATTTAAAATCAGTGTGAAAAGCCCCCTCCCCAAGATGAGCAGGTCCAGGGTCCCCTGATAATATTATGCCTCTCGTTTTTAGCCATTTTTGGCTTCGGATTTCTTAAATATTTGTAATTATTTTGCCTTCAAACTTTTTTTCGCTTCAGATTTCTTAGTTATTTGTACATTGTGATGAACAAATAATTATTTCATACACAGGTACTAAATAATGTAAATCTGTACAATCTCTTCAGAGTTTCTCTTGTTCCTGCACTGTGAAATACACAATCGAGTCACATTATTGTGATCACCTCCAATATACTTTTGACGTCAACAGCGTGTAGCCAATGAAAGAAGGCACATGTCATAAGCTTGCTTGAAGGGTATATAACGTGTGCTATAGCATCAGTTTTTGAGCCGGGCAGCGGGTTGCCTAGTGGGTAACGTTTGTGACTGTCGTGAAAAAGACCTCAGGCAGGTACAAACGATCGATCTACTAAATATCCGCTGTGCGTCAGATGGGCATGTTAAGCCATCGGAACCCGGGTACTGCCCCCCCCCCTGCAATAAACAAGGGCATCTTCCTCCGCCTTTCTACCTTGCCTCCGTGTCACTTTCCTATCAGCTATCAGGCACTCTAGCCCGAATCTCCTAGCTTCCTATTTCTAAGAGTTGTTTAAGACCTGGGGTCAGACACTCCCTTCCTAAAATCCTCTACATATGATCATTATTTGATCATTTTTGAGCCCCATACCCCTCCTGCTCACTTTGTCTGTCATCCTTGAAAAATATTTTTTTCTTTGCCACAACCCCACCCCACGAATCTTCACTTTCTCATATTCAAAAAGTGGGTATTCTAATCAGTAAAACAATCTACTTCGAGTTATCAACAAAAATGCAAATTTTTACCCCTCCCCCCCCCCTAAAAAAAACATGGTTTGACTATTTACAAGGTGTTGTGTATGTGCTTTATACCCTTAGGGGCCAGGGTGGCCTAGTGGGCAACATTCGTGACTGCCACGGAAAGGGTCTCAGGTTCGATCCCAGGCAGGTACGAACGCTCGATCCACTAAATATCCGCCATGCGTCAGATTGGCACGTTAAGCCGTTGGACCCCGGGTTCTGGCCCCCCGGTAATAAATAAGGGCATCGTCCTTCCCCTTTCTACTTCGCTTCCATGTAACTTTCCTATCGGGCGCTCTACCCCAAATTTCCTAGTTTCCTATTTCTAAAGGTTGTTTAAGACCTGGGGTCAGACAATCCCTTCCTAAAATCCTCTACATATGATCATGATCATGCTTTATACCCTAGTGGGGAAGAAATACACTGGCGTGCAAAATTTAAGGACAAGACGGTTTTTCGAATGTAACGTTGTGCAGAAGTGCTCCACATCGACTCAATTCATACCATAAGATCCCCAAGATGTAAGAATATGAGACAAGTGATCAAAACCATCCAAGCAAGGAATCCAAAGAATACAAAGGCACTTTATTGAAAAGGTAGCTTCGAGCACAACTGGACAGAAGACAGAAACGTCCATGTGACAGGCGAGGCAGCTGCCAAGAAAACTCCAGTCTTTAGTAGGAGATATGATCACCCCTGACTGCGTTGCAGGATTTACAACGTCTGTCCATGCTGAGGACGAGGTTGTCAAGGAGCTGTTGAGGCATCGCTGCCCATTCCTCTTGTAGTGCCAATCGCAGCTGTGGAATCGTTGCTAGCGGCTGGTGACGTGCTGCCAAGCTTCTCCCGAGAAGATCCCACATGTGTTCGATTGGATTTAGGTCCGGGGACCTTGCGGGCCAATCAATGCATTGAATAGCTTCACTTTCCAACAGCTCTGCGACAGCCACTGTACGATGAGGTGTAGCATTGTCATCCATGAAGAGGAACTCAGGACCCACAGCACCTGTAAACAGACACACGTGAGGCAGGAGAACCTCAGTACAATAGCTTACACCAGTAACTGAACCTCCTTGGGAGATGTGGGCGTCAGTACGGCTACCAAGCATGATACCGCCCCAAACGAGAACTCCGCCACCTCCAAACCGGTCCCTTTCAAGGATGTTGGAGGTGTGATTGCGTGTTCCCTGCTATCGCCAGATGTGTATATGTCCAGAATCGCTAGTCAGACTAAATCGGCTCTCATCCGTAAAGAGAACTCTACCCCATTGCTGTTGTGTCTAGTTCTTGTGTTCCTGACACCACAGAAACTGCTGTCTCCGATGAGCAGGCGTTAATGGCACACACCGTACTGGTCATCGTGCAAATGGACCACCTTTGTGCAGCTTCCTGGCCACATATAACGCAGTAACGGACGTCCAGTTGTCTGTTGCATGTGCCTTGCGATTTCTCCCACTGTCTGTCGTCTGTCTTTTCTCGCCTGTAAGACAATATACCGGTCGTCCACCGCCGTGCTTGCTCGTGGACGACAACTGCTAAACTCTCGGACAGCTGTTCCTCTCGTTTGAAATGCTCTCCAAGCTCGTGAAACGATGCTGTGAGCAATCCTGAACTCCTCGGCCACACTAGTCACACTTCGACTTTCTTCCAACTTCCCAATGACGCGACCTCGGGTAAAGTCATCCAGATGTCGTCTACTGGATTGCCTGTTGGCCATATCACACGATAGCAGCGACTCGACATCATTCAAACCGATGTACACAGTGCAATAGCTTTCACCGAATTGCTGAGCGTACACCGCCCGTGTGCTTTATACCTTTCCGACACCGCCCTCCCCCCCCCCTCCTTTTGAACTTCTATGTCCATGTAACCTTAAACTGGTATGAACCGGCGTGAAAATTTAGACAGACAAAAGAGCTACTTCCCGTCGTTAGGCCCCTTGAAAAACTGCGACACATAATTAGGAAACTTGGAAAACTGTCACACGTAATTAGGAAACTCGGAAAACTGCCACACATTCAAAGTTTTCCTCAGAGGAACAGCAGTTTGTGCCCAGTCCCTTAATGAAAAACGTGTGGCAGTTTTCCTGTGTGGCGGTTTGTCCGCAATCCCAAGACACTTGGTAAATAATGAAAGTATGTCCCCCATTCCCGCCCAAACAGTATGTTAAATCGACTTATTAGCTTGCCCATGATGACAATCAAAACGCCCATCTTGGACTTTTTTCTCTCGGACTTTATTTCCTCGGACTTTCATCCCTATATTGTTTGACATGTCCTCATGATATGTCGTAAATGAATCCTGGCACCTTTATGTATTTATTTCCGCTTCTTGTTCTTTGTTTAAGTAATGCACCTGATTTCTCTTTTTTTATTTTTATAAACGTTTGGAAATAAAATCGCTGGATATTTTTATAAAAACACAGGCTGAATTTTATTTTTAAAAAATATTAATATTCACCAAAAGAATATTTCCCTTTCCCTTGTTCATTTGGTGATGAGGAATTACAAGTGCATTTTAAAATGGACGTCGAATCTCGTAGGTTGTCCCAGTGGCGCAGTGGCCTAACGATGGCCTCTGATCATTTGTCCGAAAGGGTCCCGGTTCGAACCCCGATGAGGCGTGGATGTTCTGTTTGTTTTACGGCACTGGCTCTCTCCCTTCCCTGAAACCAGGGACCCTAAATTAGGGACGGGCGAGTGCTTGTAGCCCATTGAGTTCCTCACGGTGGTCGTTAAACCTCCAACAACAACAAAAAAAAAAATCTCTTAGTTTTTATCTTTTTGCATCACCCCTTTTTTTAAATTTTCCACCTGGCAATGGAAGAGACGTGTACCTCCCATGTATGATCACTTGATGCCCCCCCCCAGTAGTGCCCATATGAATACTTTTAGGGGGGGGAGAAAAATCATTACCTCCTTCAAGGCTATCAAACATTTTAATAAATGTACAACTTACTGAAATATAACAAAAATAAAGAAATTTGATAACTGCAATCAATCATTAATATCTTATTTTTAAAAATGCTTTAAAAAAAGGTTGCATCTATTTCAGTGCTTTAAATTTATCAAAAATTTGGCTATACCAATGGCTGGGGGTGCGAATCCCCCCCCCCAAAAAACAAACAAAGGGGTGAAGTCGGCTTCCCTGCAATAAACTAAAGATAGGGATCCATTTCAAGAGAAGTAGTGGGGATTGAGGATAGCCGTGTGGTGTAGTTCGAATCGAACTCTATCCCCTACTTCCTGCTTAACTAACACACCCCCTTCCAATTTTTTGTCGCTGTGTTGGGGGAAGTTTGCTACCACTTCCTTCTTTTGATCAGATCTGATCATATGTAGAGGATTTTAGGAAGGTAGTGTCTGACCCCAGGTCTTAAACAACCCTTAGAAATAGGGAGCTAGGAGATTTGGGCCAGATTGCCCGAAAGGAAAGTGACACGGAAGCTAAGTAGAAAGGGGGAGGAAGACACCCTTATTTATTACCGGGGCCAGTACCCGGGGTCCGACTGCTTAACGTGCCCATCGGACGCAGGGCAGGTATTTAGTGGATCGAACCTGAGGTCCTTTCCGTGGCAGTCACGAACGTTGCCCACTAGGCCACCCGTGGCCCCACTTCCTTCTTCTCTAAGCTCGACAGCATTAGCCCAAAGTACCAGGCTCTTCACTGGGTAACTTCTCACGTCAAATTTATTTCTAAAAATGCCCTGTCATTTTAAAAACTTTTCTTTTTATGCAATTTCTTCAAAGAAACTGTTGACCAAAGAAAAAGGATTCTAAACACTCCTTGTGTTGCTTTTTGCTCTTAACTCTAAGGACTATTTTTTGTAGCGGAGGTAGCTGTTTCCGTCAGCGACAATAGCAAGGAGCAATGGCGTCTGGTTCAGACGAGGCCGTGGCTGCACAAAAAGTATTAATCTCTTACGTTATGAAAAATTGTTTTACATAGCAATTTTGTCCAAAAAACTGCTGAGCAAAGAAAAATGGATTCTGAAAAGTCCTTATTTTGCCTTTTGCTCTTAACAGTATGGACTATTTTTCGTGACGGAAGTAGCTGTTTATGCCACTGACACCATCAAGGAGCAATGGCGTCTGGCTCAGGAAAGTCTCGTGCGGCATCTTTGTGCATCGATCACCGGTACTTCTGCCCGGCCCGAAGTGCATGGCTCACGTCGGGCAGTCAGCGGCGACATCGTCGCCGCTGACTGGTTTACGGCGTACTGCATAGAGAGGTAAATTTTATGTAAAACTTTTTAAAAAATAAGTCTATCTATTAACTTTTCTTTTTATTTTACATCATTTTTTATTTCAAATAAGTTGTACATCACAGTTTTTTGAAATTTTTGGTCCCTGAATTTTTGGTCCCTGAAGTCATGGGTCCTTCTTCCACAGTGATCCCACATGCTTCCACTCCATTGACAGACGTTTACTCTGTGGGTCATAATGAAACATCCGTGTTTCATCACCTGTTATCACACCATGAAAACATCGTTGAACGTCACCAGCGAAATGTTCAAGCAGATCATAACACACCTCTTTCCGTATTCTCTTCATCTCTTTTGTGAGGAGCCATGGCACCCAACAAGCACAGTTTTTTCAGGGATCCTAAGCATTCTACCACTGTTAAAACACTTCCCTTTGACATGCCAAGGCAGTCCATAAGTTGAGAAGTGGTGATACATGAGTTATCCTGAATCAGCTTCTCAATGGCTTCCTCAGTTGAAGTGGTTGTCATAGTGGTTGGTCTGCCACATCATGGTTTATCCTAAATGATAAAATCACCTCTCTGGAACCTCTGCAACCATCGCTGCACATTACTACTGTGACCCATTGTCTCACCATAGACTGGCAACAATTGTCTCTGGATAGATGTGGCTGAGCAATCCCCAGATTTGTAGAAACTGTTACCGATCATTGACGTAGTAAGGTGTCCATTTCACCATCCATTACGCTTCACCTGCAAAGAGAAGAAACAACTCTTAATGATCATTAGGAAGTTAATAGAATGAAAGTCTTACCCACCAACTTTCATGATTCAGTGTTTGAAAACTGTGGAGTTACAAGCAATTGTGCATTACTTATTGACTGACCTTTGTATTTATATTATCTATGGTGATAAAAAAATGCAAACCTGGAAAATGATGTATATTAGTCCTGGAAAGTCTTTAAATAGTTCTGGAAAATTTTTTGGACCCTTCTGTATGAACCCTGAGTATCCTATTTACTGTGTCATAAGTTTTCTCTAAATCTATGAAGGCAGCCAAAACCTTCTTACGAGCTGACAGATGCTTTTCAATCATCATTCGTAATGCAAAAATTTTGTTAGTGCAGTCTTTGCTGGCATAAAATCACTCTGAACATCCCACACTTTCTGTGGTGTAAGACCTCTTACCTTATCAATAAGAACCTTTCCAAACACCTTTCCTGGCACACCAAGTAAGCTGATATCACAATAGTTAATGCTTTCAGTCAGATCACCTTTTCCCTTATACAAAGGAACAATGATAGCATTCCTCCAATCTTGAGAGACCATTCGTAACTTCCAGCACAATTAGCAAATTTCAGTTAACCAGTCAATTACAGAGTTACCACCATATTTTAACATCTCAGCAGTTATGCCGTCAACTCCCAGAGCCTTAACAGTTTGAAGAGATTTTACAGCTTTACACATCTCTTCTCTTGATATCCCTATTGTGCTTCCATCTCTCACTGTAACATCATTAACTTCAGTCTCAGAATTGCCTTCACTTTCATCATCTAATAACTCACAGAAGTATTCACTCCATCTTTCACTTAACTCACTGGGCTCCCATATCATGTCTCTGGTCCTATTCTTCACACAACATATAATTTTATTTCTCCTATTCTCCCTATGTTGTATGTAACTTCTAGAAAGCTTTTCTATCTTTCCAAAAAGCCAATTCTTGCCTTTCCACCTTTTGCTTCCTATCTGTTGCTTTACTCTGGTGAACCAGCTTAGCTGCTTCATGCTTCTTACTGCAATACTCATTCACAGAAACTCTACCTTGCAGCATCACCAAATATGGTTCCTTCTTTCTCTTTACTGCTTCTTTAACCTCACTGTTCCACCAATCATCACCTTTAAAGTATCCCACTGTTGCAGTAATGCAGACTTCTTCAGCAGCAGTGACAACACAGTTCTTAAAACATGTCTACTTGTTTTCTACATCCCTCTCACACTCCTTCAACTCATTCAGGTGTTCACTGAGTAAATCAAAGTAACGGTGATTAGGGATGGGCGATATTTATCAATATATCGAAATATTGATATTTTGATATGTAGTATTGATATCCAAGTTTTGATATATCAGAAAATCAATATATCGGTTTTCGATATATCGGTGCGATATTCAATATATTGGTATTGGTGCTTGATATTCAATATATCAGCATATGGTCGATGTGATTTCACTTGTGGAATGAAATCTGTGTTCTTTCCTCTGGCATGTCACGAAAATTATGTTGCTTGAGGACTAACAAACTGCGATCTGATTATCGAGATTCACGTGATATTATGTGACCTTCCAATTTCTGGAACTCTACAAGGAAAAATGTCTGCTGTGTCGAAAACCTCGATGGTTGAAAATTTTAACTATTAGTTGACGGTAGGCACCCAGAAAAGAAATGTAAAGAACGGTCGATAGCAGATTGTTCTTTTGCTATGAGTACTATGTTTGAAGTTAAGTAAACTGGCACTTTTACCAAAATTAAATACATACCAATGACACACAATTTGAAGTTGAAGATAAACATTTTTTTAATTTTTTTAGCAATAAAGTACGTAGATCTTAACAGCTGGCTAAGGAAATGCAAAACAGCTTTTCTTGATGTCTTACAAGTTATGCAGTATAAAGTTTGTTGTAATTCAGGCTATGTAAATATCAGACGTAATTTTTTTTATCATCCTTTGATAATTATCTTGTTAATACATAGTGAAACTTCCTGAAGTAATTAAATAATCTGGTAAAAATATGAGCATAACTAACTTTCGTGTTGATTTCCCCACACATTACAGCATGTTATTTCCTCTGACTCTCCATTCGTTTTTATGTTATCTAGGATAGACAGGTTTTCATACATTAATTAGTAAATATATACTTGATTAATTTGGATTATGATGTTTTTATTTTTATAATCGATTTTTAACAGAGGACTAATAATCGTTAGCATTTTTAAAAATATCTTTCTGGAAAAATAATCGCTTTCTATGAAAAGGCCATCACAAATTATTCATACTCTTATTACTGTTTTTAATATAAATGTCACTTGTGAACATATTATAAACACTTGAAATTTTTGCTTACGCCATGGGAACTATTTTTGCTTACACCATGGAAGTAATTATATCTGTATACTCCATTAACATTGTGTTCTGTCTTAAACGATAAAAAAAAAAAAAAAAAAAATAGCAAACCATTGTTCACTCCTTCTGAAAAATATAAATGTATACAAAATGCTCTAAAAATTACTGTAACACAAAGTTCTTTTAAAGATTTTTTTCCATAAAATTTCCTTGCAAGCTGATATAATGTTAACTTTGACATTTGCATGCCAATAAAAAGAGTTATTCTTTCTATAATTTAGGGTTTCCCATGTTAATTGATGGTTAAGATTCCAGTTTGCTGGGATTAATAAGTACTTTTGTTTTATCATTTATGCCACACTGAAGCTTCAACATACCTTTCCTTGAAATGTTGGAAATACATATTTCTTATATAATCTCACATTGATGAAAAACTCATGAAAACATATTCCTTTGCAACTGGGATTTTTGGAAAGTTCTTGGCAGAAACCATATCCATGCTCCTTGAGCAATGCCCACACATGAAATAGGAAAATCACTTTTTGGGTTTTGGAAACCATATTGAGCATTTCTGCAGATTACAAGCACACTTCTGTTACATGATTTATTTACTTATTTTTGCATCAAAACTTTCTGGTATATATATATATATATATATCATTTTTATTTTAGGGTCTGAAAAGCAATATTCTACGTGCATGTTTTCATACCACTAAAAATACAGCTTGAGAGCTGCAATCTTGCATAAAGATAGTTTTAAGCTATAAAATATAATAATAAATGACAAATAACAATGTTTCTTATTAGCAGGAGGAAGCAGCTCTTGAAAAAAAAAAATTCAGCTGATGTTTCTAAGAAATTATCTGAGAAAACTGGTAGGAAATTCTCCACATTCAGTGCCAAGCTTGTGTGTTATAATTAGTTATTACTTATTACCAAAACAATTTTTTAAGGTAAAGAATATTTTTATGTCTTAAGAGACATATGGTTGAGTCACCATTAGACTATGTAAATGCTATGTGTGGAGAGTAGTTACTCAATTATGTTTGCTCATGCTGATGACACAATTCTGTTGGCAGAGAGCAAAAGTGAGCTGCAGCATATGTTGTCCCACATGTATGAAGTTTGTATGAATTTTAAACTTAGTATATGTAAGGAAAAACCAAAAGTTATGTTTTTGAGAGATGAATTGTTAGTATTAAATCAAACAGATCAGTCTAAATGGCACAGAGATAGACCAGGTAAATGAATTTGCATATTTAGGAAGCATCTTTGACATAGAAAACAAGTCAGTTGGTGAAATTAGTAGGCTAGTAAATTCATCTTTGAAAGTCACAGCTGCTTCAGGAGGGTTTTGAATAAATGATGAATGATAGGTTCTCAAAAAAGTTCTGAATAGTTGTGTGTGAAAAAGTACAGTAATTGTTCCTACTCTAATGTGCAGCAGTGAAGGTGGAGTACTGCAGATAAAACATAGGAGTGATTTGTGAGCTGTAGAGATGTGTTACTTATGGGGGTGGAGGCAAGATATATTCTGATCATGTGAGGAATGAAGATGTGTTGTAGATGAGTAGTGTGAAGCAAAATATTGTTTGTAAAGTGGGGACAAATATTCTTTGGTGGTTTGGCCATGTTGAAAGAATGAGTGGTGAGATGCTTACTAGGAGAATTTATTCTGCACAAGTGGCAGGAAGAAAATGTAGAAGAACAAGGAAATCATGGGCTGGCCAGATTCAGGAATTCTTGCATGAGAAAAAGGGAATGAATGTGAAGTACAAAAGGTTTTGTGTGAGATGTGTGATGGATGTCCGTGAAGCTCAAGTTGTGAGCTGAGATCACTGTAAATGCAGATGTTTGATACATCAAGTGTAAATAAAATGTAGTTCGATCAGTTTTAAACTTTAATCCAGCAGATAAGTTCTCTTTGAGAAACTAACCTCTGATCTCAGAGAACAGCTTAGTGTATGCATGTAAAGAGAAAATCCCTCATCTACAGCAGGTTGAATATAACTAGAGGTGAGAAATCAGTATTTATTTTACTCATTTTTGTGCTGTTAAAAAGTGAAACATTAAATGCTATATCCCATTTGAGTTTAAAACTGTAAAAAAAAATTGAAATCTGCTGACTTCCTTAATTTTAAGAGTGGACTCCACCAGTGAGTGTTTAAAATGTAAAACAAAATCGATATGACATCAAAGATAGCTCCTCAGGTGTTTTAGACTTGATAAAGAATACTTCAGATATTTATTGTGTATAACTTTTTAATGGAGATGAGAAATCCAAAGAAATGGACTGAGAACTGGAAAAAAACGCTTGAAGTGGTGGTGTATGCATGTGTGTGTATGCATGTGTGTGTGTGTGTGTGTGTGTGTGTGTGTGTGTGTGTGTGTGTGTGTGTGTGTGTGTGTGTGTTGATGATCTCCATGAGCATCTAAAGTTGTTCCTAAATGTGTAGAAGCTTGATTCACCATAAGCAGACACATGTCCTTAATTTAGGGCCAGTGGTTCCAGAAAAGACAAGACAGGAACAACTTCTTTATGCATTTTACCACTTGGTAGGAACATTTTCCATGATAATTCAGATACTGAATAGTTTTCATGACATTTAATGAAAATTTCATGACTGAATAGATTTTATTCATGGCATTTAGTAAATAGATTTCTTGACTGAATAGATTTCATAACATTTAATGAACAGTTCATGACTGAATAGATTTTATTCATGGCATTTCATAAATAGATTTCTTGACTGAATAGATTTCATGACATTTAATTGCCAAAACCTGGAAAGAGTGATGTCTTTGTTTATTCACTGATGCCACGTATTTGGGGGATTTTCACATTTAATGAACATGGCTTCTTATTTTGAAAATTTGACTGTTTTCTAGCAGTTTATGAGGAAGAAGTAATCTTTTTGTGTGAGAATTTTATTTTCCTGATATTGATGCTGAATCAATTGTAACAGGTATAAAATCATATACAATTTTTGCAAACTTGATCAAATGTAAAACGATGGGCACAATGCAAGGTATCATATAATCAGAGCATTGTTTCAGCTAATATATTAATATAGTCTTTAATGGTAGTCTAAGAACCTCCTTCCTACAGCTAGTGTCAAACAAACACTTGGCACAATATATTGCATTTTAATCAAACCAAGAACCCATATTTATGAGTACAAATGCAATTTTTGCATTGCACATTTATTAGATTTTAGAGGGCAAAGAATTTTGAAAAAAGTAACTTTGTGCACTGTAAAGAAACACTAGAGGAATCAAATGAGGAAGGGCACTGCATATTAAAACTTTTCTGGACAACAGAATTTTGTTAATGCCATTCTGTTCAAGAATAATAGTGTTCATAAAAAAAAAACAAAAAAAAAACATTCACACTTTCTGCCAAGATAGAAATCGACATAATGGCAAAATGGACAACACTGGGCAAATTAGACCGAAACTTGTTAACACAGTTTATTGCATTTTCAGTCTTTTTTTTTTTTTTTTTTTTTTTTTTTGTACAAAAAAATAATAATAATATGTATATGTCTACAGTATATATACACACTAACTTTGAAATAATATATTTTCATGTATGTTTGCAAACTTCAAATTGCATTAAAAAGCTCTAGCCATTTACCTCTCAACAATATCATGACTTTGCAGAACATTCTGCATTAGAAATTGCTATAATATGCTGTGATTACAGGCTAAAGGGGTAATATTCCAGACAGAAGTAACCCAGTGATTTTGTTGTAGGCAATTTACTCCGCTTTTGTACTTAAATAAACATTTCGAATAATGGAAAAAATTAATGTGTAGAATAATCAAATCAATGAGAATTATTTACCCAATTGCCTGTGGAAAATATTTCTTCCACAAATTCCATTTCAGGTGGTTTTTTTATTCATATATATTCTTTAAAAATATGTTGAGTGTGTTTAACAGGAATGTTGACATCCAGTTTGTTTACTTTCAAATGATAATCAAAACTTCAAATATTGTTGGTGACAGTTGATACTATCGATAGTCTCCCCCCCCCCCGTTAGTGAAAGGGAAGTGCCGATGTTATATAAACACAAAACTTTTATGATTGCTTTTTTGACTAATTTTGTCTTGCTGTATCAACAATCTTGCATAGGTAGCAATGTTAAGTACAGAGAATCATGATAACATGTTTTGTGAAAAAAAACACAGTTCCCACATTTTTGTTCTGTAAATTTATGTGCTAACCTCCTGCCCTTTGGCCACTTTCATCCCATCTGTGCTCTGCTCCTTCATTAGAAAGTGCGACAAGGGACATATATAGATTTTTTTTTAGGGGGCGCCAATAAAATGAAAATATGTTAAATCCACCAGGACAAAATAAAAGAATGAGAATAGAAAAAAATTAAAGCATTTTTTCTAACGTAAATTAATTAATTTTTTATTAAATTAAGCATTTTTTTTTCTAATGTAAGGCACATTTTAACAAAAAAAAACAAAACAAAAAACATTTAAACACTTTGGGGGGGGCATAAATATATACACCCTTACATTACCATGGCTATGATGTAAACAACCCTGATGTTGGCTTTCCAGATTAGCATATAAGATATATTTTTAGCAAATTTTTATGAATTACAAAAAACGTAAAATGTTAATTCTGCTGTCAAAAATATTTATTTACGTAACAAAACGACGTAAAAGGGCAAAATAAAAGCACTAAGTTTTTAACAAGTTTTAAAGGCATAACACCCATGGCGTTAGTCTTGTAAAAAAACGTTAAATAACAATTTCGCTATCGGAAATAATTATATACACAACAAAACGACGTAAAATGGCAAAATAAACTCACTACGTTTATTTCCAAGCACAGCGTCCTCTTGCAAAAGGTACGAAGTTAGCAATATACAGTACTTTTCTGAGACCATCATCATTGTCAACAATTATCAATCCACTGCTGGACGAAGGTCTCCCCAAGTGTTTTGAAGAGTTGCTTATCAGACCATGGCCTCTGCTTCATACATATCTAATACGGTGGATAGCTTACTGGAAAAGCCTTTCAGTAGAAGAGATTTTGAAGAAAAGAATCAAATTAAAAATGATGGTAAGCCTACACCTGAAATGAAAAAGATGACTTCAAAG
The DNA here is from genome assembly GCA_039090855.1 of Macrothele yani. NCBI lineage: Eukaryota > Metazoa > Arthropoda > Arachnida > Araneae > Macrothelidae > Macrothele > Macrothele yani. The sequence goes on from CM077009.1 coordinate 151,855,962, forward strand.
GGCAAAACTTCAAACAGAGGTTTTAATATCGACTGGTACAGAAAAGAACAATGGCTAACTGGTAGTGAATCAACGAACAAACTATATTGTTGGCCATGTTTGCTGTTTCCTGTGAGTGGCAATGAAGTCTGGCAAGAGAAAGCCTTCAATGATTTGAAAAATTTACCACGTGCTTTGGACAGGCACAAAAAGTGTAAAGATCACATTCTGGCAGTTGTTAAATTACAGTTGCTAGGCAAAACAAGGATAGACTATTATCTCAATGAAGAGAAGATAACAAGTAACTTACGTCATAATGAAAAAGTAAAAAGAATTGTGATGTAATGAAGAAGTTGATTGATATTACAACACTACTGGCGCTGCAAGAGCTTCCATTTCGTGGACAAGATGAGAGCGAAGTCTCTGAAAATAAAGGAAATTACCTCGAGATGATTGATTTACTCTCCAAGAGTGACGAAACATTGAGAATGTTTATGGAGAATAGTACAACATTTTCAGGAACTTCAAAAACAATACAGAATGATTTAATCAAATCAGTTGCTCATATAGTTAGAAATGAAATCAATGCAGATATTGAAAATGTCTAGTTTTTTTTTTCTTGGCAGATTGATGAAGCGACAGGCATTAGCTCCCATGCACAAGTATCAATTATAGTTCGATTCGTGAAAGATGGAGTACCAGTAGAAAGATTTTTGGGATTTTTTGACGTAAGTTCTGATCGGTGTGCTACTTCGCTTAAAGAATTACTGGATCGTGAGCTAGAAAGATTTAGCTACAAAGAAAAACTAGTTGCACAGACATATGATGGCGCAGCAGTGATGGCATCAGAGCTGAATGGATTGCAAGCAAAAGTGAAGTGTGATGCCCCTCAAGCATTATTTGTTCACTGCTAGGCACACTGGCTGAACTTAGTTTTTATCAGAGCAGCGTCTGTGTTGAAGGAATCACGTGTTTTTTGTGCAAATTTAAATGCAGTTTGTGCATTCTTTTCCAAATCGACAAAGCATGTTCATTTACTAGAATCTGTTGGTGGACCCAGACCACCTCATGTATCTCAGACCAGGTTCAAATCTCGTTCAGTGTCTACCATAGCTGACAACAGGTGCCTGCTAATTGAAGTATTTTAAAAAAAACATTGAGGATGATTCCAACTATGATGATGATACAATTTACGAAGCAGCAGGACTAAAATGGTGGCTCCAAGATTTTAATTTCGTTTTTCTCTTCTCACATAAAAAAATATTTGATTTGACTGAGGTTACTTTGTACTGCAATCAAATAGTTCCGATGTTACTTTTTGTAACAAACGAATTACTGGCTTATGTGAAAAATTGTTGCACTTTCGAGATCAGAGACAGTTTGATGATCTCTATCGTAACGTGTGCAGTGAGGTTGGTTCTCCAAATAAAAGATTTAAAGGAAGCAATGATATTCCAGCCACCGTGCAATACAGAAGACTGTATTATGAGGTAATAGACAATGTTACAACTCAGTTAAAATGCCGGTTTTCTGACATTGAGAAATTAATATTTCTTCAGCTGGTCGATGTAAACTGCTTTGAAGCTCATTCTAGAATTTTTCCTGAACACTGTTTTAAAGCTCTGCTTCAAACTTATGAAAAATACTTTGACAGCACCAAACTGCATAGTAAGCTGCAGGTTCTGTATTCAGACAGAGATCTGTGGAACAATGCCAAAAGTACAACAGAATTTCTATCTGCCATATACAATAATAATCTAGCACAGGCACTGCCAGAACTATTTAGACTTCTTTCCCTCGTAGTAACAATTCCTGCAACATCGGCCTCTGTGGAACGCAGTTTCTCGTGCCTGAAGAGGATGAAAAACTACAAAAGAAACTCCATTGGGCAAGAAAGGTTGTCAAGTTTATCAGTTCTGCCCATCGAGAAGGCGCTTGTGAAGAGGATGGAAGCAGAACAGACATAGTATGACCATATAATCAATCACTTCGCCAAACAGAAAGAACGAAAGATAGATCTCATATACAAGACAATATAAGCGTAAGGTAAGCTTTCTCTCTTGCTGTTAGGTAAACGCTGTGTTCAGAAGTCTTTTTTTTTTTTTTTTTTTTTTTTGGCGTCAGTGAAGGCAGAGGCGTACATACAATAGAATTTCATTTGAGATGAAAAAAGATGTATGGTTCAGTCTTTCTTTTTATCTTCTGTTGATCTCTTTAATAAATATCTATTTCGATGCAATATATTTCATATTCAAACTGGCTTAACTGTTCCCAAATAGTCCAAGAGGGCAATTCAGACTGAACAAAATATATTTAGGCGAAGGGCCGGAGCCTTACATAAACAGGTTTTGTGTTGGTAAGTCATGTAAAACGTGCGTTTCCGGTAAAAATTTATGAATCTTTTCACGGGTCACGTTACTAATTTCATACTTCGCACATGAGAAAGTAAATAAAAAAATTATATTGTAAAAAAAATGGCATTAAATTGATCATGAAAGAAATACGGGATTACACCATATAATACAAATGTTGAAGAAGACAATCCAATTTTTGGTGTAAATGTGATAAGGATGGTAAGTCAGATAATATCCGAAAACTCTAAAATTTCATCGTCCTGGATCGGGACTCGAACCTCCGTCTCCCAGATAGCGCCCGGGTATGCTAACCACTACACCACCCAGGACGACCAAGTTTCAAGTTTCCGATTAATTTGAATATAACCACAGGATTCGCTAGTCGAAGCAACCGGCATTCATGTTTAGCGAATCTGTAGGTTAAGAATCCTATTCCGTGATTGCCCGGAATGGCAGATAAATCAAGAAAGAAATACGGGATTACACCATATAATACAAATTTTGAAGATGACAATCCGATTTTTGGCGTAAATGTGACAAGGATGGTAAGTCAGATAATATCCGAAAACTTGAAAATTGTCATCGTCCTGGAGCGGGACACCCGCGTCTCACAGATAGTGCCCGGGTATGCTAACCACTACACCACCCAGGACGATGAAAATTTTAAATTTTTCGGATATTATCTGACTTACCATCCTTGTCACATTTACGCCAAAAATCGGATTGCCATCTTCAAAATTTGAATAAATTTATTTGAATCCAGGCTGAAAAGTAGTTTGCCTCTCCAGCAATTTTGGTCACGGGCCGCCACTGGTTTGTTGGCGCTTTGCCTTTTAGCCTGTCCTTTACTTATAAAGTTTGCTCTATTTTCAAGTCTATTGGCTACAGGATTGCAGTTAAACCATCTCCACATATTCTCAACCTTATCCTTAAAGACAGAGATCCCAATAAACCCCTAGAGTTACAAGGTGTCTACTCTATGCCTGTCAACACGTCCACAGGGGTTACCCACTATATTGGTAGTACTTACCGCAGCATCAACCGGCGATTGGTGGAACATATCGCTCATGTTAAGAAAGGCAACGCTTCCATCTCCCTTTTAATTTTAACTATCAGCGATACGTCTGCGATTCCCGATTAGCAAAATGTTAAACGTATTGCTCAGTTCAGCAATCGAAAAGCCCTCAGGTACACCGAAAGCATTGAAATCTACCTTACTCCTAACATCTGCAATATAAACACATTTTTTCACAACCCTATCATTTGGAAAGCAGTTTTGAAATCTGGCAACAATTTATGCTTATACCACGTGTTTTATTTCATGGCTGATGAAGGTAAGAAGTCACTACCGAAACGTCCCACAACTTTTAATTTTTTACGTTAACTTATGCGTGATATGATGATATCAACTTTTTTTATTTTTTGTGTGTTAGGTGTTTCACTGCCGATTCTTCTCACTTGCAACCAGTGGCCCGACCTTTTCTGAACGGGTGCAATTTTCCAGCAGGACAACGCTTGTCCACGTACTGCTGCTATCTCGAAAGCTTGCCTTCAAGGCACTGACACTCAGCCATGGCGAGCTTCATCGCCAGACGTGGGATGCTATTGGACACACAGTCCACTTTCCAACCCTACCGCACGATCTGCAGGAACTGCGTGAGAAGATTCAAACTACATAGGATGGCTTATCGCAGCACAGCATTAAGAACCTGTACAACTCCATGCCGAAACGTCTGGCATGCTGTGTGAGCCAACATGGTGGCCCAACGCCATACTGAGAGACACTACTTATTGGTGTGTACTGGAATAAATGATGCTCATGTCAGCCTCAATATTTAATCATTTATTGTTCCTGGCAAACCTTTACCTTCCTTCCGAATAGCATTGCAATCCAACACGTCCTTATGGGTGCAACAATATTTTTGACGATGAGTGTATGTGCTTGAATTATGTACTTGACCTTTTGTGCCTTTAAATGAAATGCTACGGCACAGCGTTACTCAAGTCAAAGACTGAACTTTAAGTCTTGAAGTAGGGATGTTGGTTCTTTGTGTGTGTGTATGCACTTAGAGCAGGGGTATTTGTATACCACACTAAGTGTTTGTACATAATGAAGATCTGATATTCCTAATCCCTGTTGAATTCATTGCTAGATTTCTGTAGAGTGTACTAACTAATGAGTAGCACCAAATCTAAACAGATAGTATCATCCGATAATTGAGAAAATGCACATTTTTTTTCTGACTTGGGTAACAAAATGTCTCATTTCAGCCATGCATACATAGAAATATGATTGTGTACTGGGGCATGTTGAAAATACCAAAAAGTTTTTGATCAAATCGCTGTAGTGCAAAAAAGTTGCCCCTATAAAGCTTTCTTTCTTTTTTTTTTTTTATTGGAGGTTTAATGACCACCGTGAGCAACTCAGTGAGCTATACGCAGTGCACCTGTTTAGTTAATGATGATGAATAAAAAAAATTTAGTCAGACAATATTTTCCATTTGTGCATGATCAGAATTACAGAAATTTCTAAAATTTATACAGTTTTACTAATTTTTTTCTCTAATTCCAAATCAAATTGCTATTCTGCAGAAAAGTTACCTTCAGTATAACTAAATATAATGTGAAATGTTTTTTTTAATTAAGACAATACTTTCTGTTTGTGCATGACGATCAAAGTTAGAGAAATTCCACAAATTTTGACAACATTTCAGTTTCAACTTTACTTCTTTTATTCGCTTTATTTTTTGGGAATTACTTTGAAGGCAGCCTTATGTGAGAATTAAGGCATGATAGACCTTGATAGTTGAGTTGAGTTGACCTTGGCCTAACTGTTGAGTTGGGTTTCTTGTTCCTTGGCCTTATATGTCGTTGAGCCGCCCCGGTGGCGCAGTGGTCTAAGGCGTTGGCCTCTGATCATTCGTCCGAAAGGGGTCCGGGTTCGAATCCCGGTGAGGCATGGATGTTGTGTTTGTCTCACGGCACTGGCTCTCTCCCTTCCCTGGAACCAGTGACCCTAAATTAGGGACGGGCGACTGCTTATAGCCCATTGAGTTGCTCACGGTGGTCGTTAAACCTCCAATCCAAAAAAAAAAAAAATATGTCGCTGTAAAGAAGCAGTGTTCTGTTTCATAAAAAATATAGTTATTATCTCAGTTGCTTGTGCTTTTTTTTTTTTTTTTTTTTGGTTGGAGGTTTAACGACCACCGTGAGCAACTCAGTCGCCTGTCCCTAATTTAGGGTCACTGGTTCCAGCGAAGGGAGAGAGCCAGTGCCGTAAGACAAACACAACATTCATGCCTCACGGGATTTGAACCCGGACCCCTTTCGGACGAATGATCAAAGGCCATCACTTAGACCACATCGCTACCGGGGAGGCGTTTATGCTTTAATCGTGCGTCTAGCAGTCCTTTCGCCGCCCCGGTGGCGCAGTGGTCTAAGCGATGGCCTCTGATCATTCGTCCGAACGGGGTCTGGGTTCGAATCCCGGTCAGGCATGGATGTTGTGTTTGTCTTACGGCACTGGCTCTCTCCCTTCGCTGGAACCAGTGACTCTAAATTAGGGACGGGCGACCGCTTATAGCCCATTGAGTTGCTCACGGTGGTCGTTAAACCTCCAATCATAAAAAAATAAAAATAGCAGTCCTTTCAACTTTCCCACACTAACAACATAAATTCAAGGGAAAGTTCATTCGCTTCAGAAAATGGACCCATACTTTATGAGTCCATTTTCCAGTGACCGATCCAGCATGGGGAGATTAAAGCGAACAACAATCCCTCCCCTTCCTTAAAAATAAACTGACCCGAATTTTTTTTTTCGTACTTGATTTTCCTAATAAAAAACAACTGAAACAGAATTTTATTAACAAAATGTTAAAAAAGAGGACGAACAGAATTGTATTCTCTCTATATATATATTTTATATACACCGATAAGCCATTAAATTATCACCACTCCCAGCCTAGAGGAATGAACGCGATTGGAGACAGAACGGTGGCGCAGGTAAAGTTCACAAAGCAGTATATATATATAACCCGAGGACCGGCTTTCGGTTAGTAGAGTGTTCGGAGTCAGAATGGGAAGAGCTGCCGATTTATTGGAATTTGATAAAGGACAAATTGTGATGGCATGGAGCCTCGGAACTTCGATCTCTTGTGGGTTGTTCACGTGCCGCTGTAGTAAGTACGTATCAAAAGTGGTGCACCGGCGGCCAAACGACGAACCGTCATCCAGCTGTTTGCCGTCCGCAGCGCATTGATGCCAGAAGGGAGTGGAGACTGTCGTGCATTGTTCTCAGCGACCGCAGGATCACAGTGCGACAAATCCCCCGCAGCTACAACAGGGGTGATCAGGGCAATATTTCACAGCACACAGTTAATCCAAGCCTCTCTGCGCATGGGGCTGCGTAGCCGAAGACTCAGCTGGGTCCCCTTGACAACTGCACATCATCGCCAACAACGCATGAAATGGGCCCGAGATAATCGATATTGGACCGTGGATGATTGGAAGAACGTGACCGCTTCTGACGAATCAAGATTCCTGGTGTATCACGTACACGGCGGAGCGCGGATACACAGGTTACCAACGGATACTGTGGCACCTGGATGCACTGTCGGGTGTAAAAGGCTCGCAGCCGGGGTGTTTTGCTGTGGGCGATGTTTTCTTGGAACAGTTTAGGCCCCATTATCCCAATACACTATCTTTGAGAGCTGTCGGGTATCTCGTTGCGGACCAAGTTCACCCATTCTTGTCAACTGTATTCCCTACTGGTGATGGCCATTACCAACAGAATAATGCGTCATTTCACACTGCCAAAATGGTTAAGGAGTGGTTCGAGGAACATTCTGGTGACTCTGTTAATGCCTTGGCTTTCAAATTCACCTGACATGAACCCAATCGAACATTTGTGGTTTATCTTGGATAATCGGGTTCGCACTAAATCACCACCACCCCGAAATGTACGGGAACTAGAGGATCTGCTGTTGGCATAATGGTACTAGATACCCCATGGTACCTATCGCCACCTCATCGAATCGATGTCGCGCCGAGTGGTCGCTGTCTTGCGTGCTAATGTGGGGTCCTACAGCTTATTTCAGAGTAGGTAGATGGTCATAAAGTAATGGCTCGTCGGGGCATATATACGGTCGTATCAGAATACTATGACCACTCCAGGAGCACAGTGCACGTTACAAAGTCGACCACACGGAGATATAAGCGGCCGGCCAGGAAAGATGAGCCACAGTGCGTCGCGTGAGCACAATGGATAGAGGTAGAGATTTGACAGACGTTCAAAAAGGAATGATCATCGTTTACCACCCCAAGGGTGGAAGCATCTCAGAAACAGCAGACTTCGTGAGCTGTTCGCTAGGTGCTGTTGTAAGGGTGTACCAAGGACGGACCGCTGGCACACCGACTACCGCCCGATGTCATAACTATAGAGCCCCAAAGGCTATCAATCCCAGAGGAGAAAGTCGCCTCCGTTGACTGGTAAAGGGCAACTGACGCGCAACAGTGCAGCAATTGACCACGCAAATGAACGCTGGGGCACCAAGGCACGTGTCCCCAGTAACAGTAGAGCGAACCCTGATACACATGGGTCTCCGGAGCTGAGCTGTGTCAAGGTGACTATGTTAACCTAGGCTCATCGGCAACGATGCCTGAAGTTTGCACGGGACAACCGTTATTGGAGAGTGGTAAAAGGTTGTCTTTTTCGACTAATCGAAGTTTCTACTCCCCAGAAGTGGCGGTACGGCATCAGGTACGGCATCGTTCTCCCGTGTACCAAGACCAGAATACGCTTTTCGGCCAAGTACAGACCGACGGCGGCAGTGTGAATGTGTGTGTGTGTGTGGGGGGGGGTGTTCTTCTGGTATGACCTGGAAACTGTGGCACCAGTGGATGTCCCTGAACGGCAATGGCTTCCTATCCATCCTCGGTGATCACGTGCATCCCTTCATAGTGGACGTTCACCTGGTGGTAATGCGCCCTGTCACGTCGCTAAGGTTCTGGGTGACTGCATGGTTCCAGGAACACGACAACGATGTCTCCGTTCTCCCGTGGTCGGCGAAATCGCCGAAGCTCAATTGCATTGAGCACTTGTGGGACTATTTAGATCGACAAGATAGGAATGCCAATCCACAACCACGTCATGTCCGGGACCTACGTACTTTGCTGCAGTCCGAATGAGCACGTGTGCCTCGGGCAACCTTCCAGAGCCTCATTGCTGCCATACCACGCCCTCTCTCCGCTGTCATTCGGATCAAGGTTAGTTATTCCCACTATTAGGTAGGTAATCATATTATTCTTTTACGACCGTGTATATATGTAAATAGTGTATAAGTACACCATATGTGTGTGTGTATGCCGCCCCTGTGGCGCAGTGGTCGAAGCCCTGGCTTGTGATCATTCGTCTGAGATCGGTCCGAGTTCGAATACCGTTGAAGCATGGATGTTGTATTTGTCTTACGGCACTGGCTCTCTCCCTTCCCTGGAACCAGTGACCTTAAATTAGGGACGGGTGAATGCTTATAGCAGGGGGGGGGCGGATAGTGAAGTTCGTTGACCGGGCCGGAAATTTGGAATCGTAGTGCCCCCCCCTCCCTTCCCGCTTTTCAAAACAAACAGAAGAAAAACAATGCCTAAGGAGCTTTTTGGGGGATTAGGACCACCCGACCACTTACCTAGAGGAACTTTCTAAGGCATATCACAACAATTGTACATATGCCAAATAAAAAAATGATAAAAATATTGGCTGAAATTATTGACCGGGCACGGGCCTTGCCGGTTCCGCCGCCACTGGCTTATAGCCGTATGAGTAGCTCACGGTGGTCGTTAAAACTCTAATAAAAAAAAGTATGTGTGTGTATATATAGTATATTTTTTTCGTTCTTTTTTTCTAATTTAGCTGGCATATTTTCTTCATGGGTCAAATCCCCCCACCCCCACGCTCCATTGTTCGGGATCTGTCTTTGCCAATTTATTCAATAAAAGAATTAATTGGTGTCAAATTTGGTTGCATTTGGTAAATTGAAATTGAGCTCTACGACTTTTGTTGAGCACATTTTCCTATTTCAATTTTTTTTGGAAAACGTCAAAAATTGAGGACAAAAAATAAAAAAATGAAGACATTTGACTTCCTCAATTAGTTTTTGTGGAACAGAGAATGAGGACGTCTAGTCACCTTAGCGTACATAGAATTTTTTTCTGGGGAGGAGGGGGACGAGCGAAAAAATGGAAATCTCTGAATTCAATGAAAACAAAATAAAAGTTAATGAAAAATTGAAAAAAAAAAATTAAAGCATTCTCTTCTAATGTAAGTAGATGCATTTTTATCAAATTAAAGCACTTTTTCCCTAATGTAAGTTGCATTTTAATCGAAAACATAAAAAGACGAAGCACTTTCGTGTGGCAAGCTCTTTAGTCCTTCTTCTAAATATGTTCCTTCTCTGATTCCACCGCAGCGTAAATTTTTATTACAGTTAATAAGTATGATCATTCTACCTGAGTTTTCTGTTTTTTCAGTAATTGTTATCATGTTCCAGCAGAAATAATCAAGATTAAGGTTAAATTACCAAACTAGAAATTGTGTGTCTACGTACAAAACGATACTGTTGTTATTCGCAAAAACATGTATGTTTTTAATATTTTTGCAAATATTCAACACAATATTGTAAATCACTGCCTGTAAACAACCAGACTTGTGCACGCACATAACTTAAACAAGATTACTCTCAGTTCATCTATTTTATTTTATTTAATTCTGGCTTATATTTTTATTTTATTGTGTGTAACATGAATATCCACATTATAGTGAACTAAAAACACTAGTTCTGTAATCATAAGTTATTAATAAAAACTCCATTTTACGAAAAGTTCCATGTACAAATAAATGACGATGATTCACCCAAAACTAATGACCTTTGATCTAACGACTCATTCTGTAACTCCAAAACTGTTGAAATTAAACTTATAAAATAAAATTTCTTAACGAATATATCTTTAGGTGTATCATTGCTAAAAAAACAAAAAAACTTCTAACATATGATAAACTAAATGCTAACATTTGAAAGTAGCGTGTCAAGCCATAGGAAACCCTTAAAATTGAAGAGCACACACCCACTTCTGCCTAATGTCATGTGATCTGACGGCTCTATGTCGGGACAATTGCATTTCGGTAGCAGCTACTACCATATCTTATCATATGATATGTAGAGGATTTTAGGGAGTCTCTGGCCCGAGGGCTTAAACAACCCTTAAAATTAGGCAGCTAGGAAGTTTTGGCTAAAGTATCCGATAGGAAAGTGGCATGGAAACGCGGTAGAAAGGGGAGGAAGACGCCCTTATTTATTACCGGGAACAGTACACGAGGTTCAACGGCTTAACGTGCCCATCCGAGGCACGGCGGATATTTAGTGGTTCGATCGTTCGTACCTGGTGGGATCGAACCCGAAGCCGTGACAGTCACGAACGTTGACCACTAGGCCATCCACGGCCCCAGTACAACTTTTCGTGAAGCTATCGACCATATACACTGCACAAATGATAGTGGTTGCGGGCTGCAGATGGCATAGTGGTCAACGTTCGTGACGACCACGGATAAACCTCAGGCTCGATCCAGGTAGGTACGAATGCTCGAACCACTAAATATCCGCCGTGCGTCGGATGGGAACGTTAAGTCGTCGGGCCTCGGGTACTGGCTCTCCAGTAATAAATGAGGGCGTATTCCTCCCCCTTTCTACCTCGCTTCCGTGTCACTTTCTTATCGGGCACTCTAGCCCAAATCTCTTAGCTTCCTATTTCCAAGGGTTGTTTAAGACCTGGAATTAGAGACTCCCTAAAATCCTCTACATTTGATCTGTGATCTGAAAGTTGTACTGCTCTACTGACAAGGAGATATCCAGACATCTTATTCTAACCTCCTTGGTTAGAACCCCACCTTCCGTTCTTGGTATTACGGCACGGGCTCTCTTTCTTCCCTGGAACCAGTGGCCTTAAATTAGGGACAGGGGCCAGCTTATAGCACATGGGCCGCGGGTGACCTAGTTGTCAACGTTCGTGACTACCACGGAGAAGAACTCGGGTTCGATCCCAAGCAGGTACGAACGCTCGAACCACTAAATATCTACCGTGCGTCGAACGGTCACGTTAAGCCGTCGGATCTCGAGCACTGGTCCCCTGGTAAAGGGCGTCTTCTTCCACTTTTCTACATCGCTTCCGTGTCACTTTCCTATCTGACACTCTAGCCCAAATCTCCTAGCTTCGTATTTCTAAGGATTGTTTATAAGGAGACCATAATTCCTTGAGACAAAAACGGGACATTGGGATGACAAAAACGGGACAAAAAAAGTAAGACGATGAAAAAAGTTTTATTACTTAAACATATAGGTGGCGCAGTGGTCTAAGGCGCTGGCCTCTGATCATTCGTCCGTAAGGGGTCCGGGTTCGAATCCCGTCAGGCATGGATGTTGTGTTTGTTTTACGGCACTGGCTCTCTCCCTTCCCTGGAACCAGTGACCCTAAATTAGGGACGGGTGACTGCTTATAAACCATTGAGTTGCTCACGGTGATCGTTAAACCTCCAATAAAAAAAAACATATTGAGCTTACCATTATTCTTCAGTTAACAGTGACAGAACCCATACAAAAATGTAGGTACACTTAGCGGGGGACTGTATTTCACCACGATCGTACTGTGAATATTTCTCTGATGAAGTAATCTTATGCGCAAAACTTCGGTCTTTCAACACCTTATCATAAAACTTCTCACACTCCATGACACAATTTTGTCTTACAACCAACATAGCTTTCATTTTCTCAACACTTAACCTAGATTTCCCCTTTGACCACATACTGTTCATAACAGAAAATATTCCCTCAACAGGTGCTGTACTTCCTGGAAGACAAAGAATAAACTCTACAATATTACAAAAGTCCTGAAAGTCTAGGCGTTCTTCCGCTCATTTCAGAAAAAAAAAATTTGTTCCTATCTATCAAATACAGGAATGTTTTCTAGGCGTCTTTTGCTCATTTCAGAAAAAATTTGCTTGACCAATATACAAGTATATTTATAGTTTTTATTAAAAATGGGACAAAATTGACATTTTTATTAAAACGACGGGACGGCCGGGAAATATGAAAAAAAAAAACGGTGCTGTTTCGTTCAAAACGGTACGTATGATCGGCCTAGTCGTTTAAGACCTGGGATTAGACATTCCCTTCCTAAAATCCTCTACATATGATCTGATCTACTTATAGCCATTGAGAGCCCCGTAGTCGTTAAATCTTCAATTAAAAAAAAGTCCTTCGTTGACAGTTATGTTTAGCTAAGGTGACCAGATATTGGAACACTGATTTGAGGACAAAAGGGCGTGGCGTCCCTAAATCGCCTGTTCATTTGGGGACATATACGTACTGAAAATAAATATGCAAATCTTTTTGTCACAAAACTGCACTGCTTCAATAAGTGTGATATTACATATGAAAATGTATGTCTTAAAAGAATATATCTTGTAGAATGTTGGTAATTTGTATTGACAAAGTAGAATTATGATGGCGAGAACATATTTGCAAAAGTGAAATGCTTTACCTTGTATATGTGCCGAATTAAAATCAAGCTGCACAGCAAACTAATTGCATGGCGAATTTTTCCTTTTGCCAAAGTTTTTGGAGAAACTTAGATCAAGTGGGTACGGGTTCGAGTCCCGACTGAGACATGAATGGTGTGTTTGTCTTACAGCACTTGCTCTCTCTCTCTCTCCCCTAGAACGAATGCCTCCAAATTAGAGACAGGTGACTGTTTATAGTCCTAAGAGTTGCTCGCGGTGGTAGTTAAACTCGGAAAGAAGAAAACAAACGTCAAAATTTCTTTTTACAAGAAGCATGTCGGAAAATTAGTACAACGAAAACTACTTTTAAGAACATTTTTCATTAGAAATCTAAGGAGTTAATGAGGAAGTGTAGATTCGAGGACATTTGAGGACAAACCTCAAAATTTGAGGACAATTTGCATCCCCAAAGGCATCAGACGTTTTTGGGGACAGTAAACTAAATTCCAGGACTGTCCTCAAGAATTGGGGACTTCTGGCCAGCGTATGTTTAGCGAACGATTATTGGCTTCCGTTATTTTTTACGTTTCTTCGTAATTGATACATATCTGCAACCGCAGAGTGTAGAAAGCCAGGAAGTTGGCGGTGCTATGTTGAGGTCGGAGGGTATCTCACACAGAAAACATAGGACAAGAAATATCTTAGCATAGAAAGAAATGTAAGTAATGTTGTTTTCAAAATTTCGAGATCAATTTAGCAAGTTAAAATATGCTATCGTCCTTGTATCCTAATGCAGGCCGTCATTTTGCAGAAATAGTCGTTCCATTGTTTTTAAATTGTTGAAGTATTTTTGTAGCTTCATTTCAGATCATCAAAGATTACTGGATTGTATTGTTTTTAAAACTGAATTTCAATTATAATTAAAAAAAGTATGCATATCCTCTTGCTCTAGTGAAATGAGATAAAATTCCTTTTTCCCAGAGAAAGATAAAGGAAAAACTTTTTTCTTCTTCATGAGATGTGAGTGGTATACTCCATTTCACATTTCCTGTAAACATTCTTGACATTACTTCTTTAGAAATTTTTAATTCTTTAATACACAAGCTTTTATCTGTGGCATTTTTCTCCAAAAATAGTTCTTGCAGTTTGGGAGTGATCGTTTCCTTCTTTTTTTCATGAAAATAAAATGTCAGCCATGAGGTGTACTTTACAAAATCATTAAATCAGAAAATTTGTTTGCTGTTTATTCTAAAAGCTCCTGGCATACTGTCAGTATTTTATAAAGTATATTTTGAAATATTGGAACGTGATGTTCTGCTTTTAATTTTTTTTTTTTTTTTAGTGACTGAGTTCATATAAAGTGTTCTTCCTGTCCTCTTAGATGTGAAACATACAGAATACGATGATACTTGTTATATGCAGACAACACAGTTAAGTCGCTGTGACATTCGGTATTTAATTCATGGTTGTATGCAGTAAATGTTACCAAAAGAAATTTTTCTGAAGTTGCTGTGGAGCCAAAAAATAAAATCTAATTATTTCCCAATATGCAGTCCATGACAAAATATTCTTCAGAGGAGGAAGCCACTTAAGTTGTGATTATAAAGAAAGTGAATATTTTTGTCAGATATTGTCCCAGATGCTCCCTAGTACAAGGAAAGATCTTCCAGAGTGTGAAGTCTGCTTTCACAAGTTCACAAAAAAAAAAAAAATGTTGTTTTGCACAACATATGCAATCTGACAAGACTAAATATTCCATTTAACGTGGTGCATGCTGCAAGAAATTCAAGATGGAAGATGAAATTTCAACTGAAATGCTCCTTAATACTGGTGAAAAACCTGATAAGCATAATGTATGTTCCGAGCAACTGAAACAAAAAAGTGGGATTTTTGACCATACACTTCTTCATGGAGGTGGAAAACATCATCAGTGTAATGTGTGTTCCAAGCAATTCACTCGGAAAGGTGACCTTTCCCGGCATATGCTCCTCCATACAGGTGAAAAACCTCATCGGTGTGATGTATGTTCCAAGCCATTCACACGGAAAGGTGCCGTTTCCCAGCATATGCTCCTTCATACAGGGGAAAAACCTCATCAGTGTGATCTGTGTTCCAAGCAATTCACACGGAAAGATGTCCTTTCCCAGCATATGCTCCTTCATACCGGTGAAAAACCTCATCAGTGTAATCTGTGTTCCAAGCAATTCACACGGAAAGATGTCCTTTCCCAGCATATGCTCCTTCATACCGGTGAAAAACCTCATCAGTGTGATGTGTGTTCCAAGCAGTTCACATGGAAAAATTCCCTTTCCCAGCATATGCTCCTTCACACAGGTGAGAAACCTCATCAGTGTGATGTGTGTTTTAAGCAATTCACAGAGAAAGGTTCCCTTTCCCAGCATATGCTCCTTCACACAGGTGAGAAACCTCATCAGTGTGATGTGTGTTCCAAGCAGTTCACATTAAAAGGGCACCTTTCAAAGCATATGCTTCTTCATACAGGTGAAAAACCTCATCAGTGTCATGTGTGTTCGAAACAATTTGCACGGAAAGATGCCCTTTTCCGGCATATGCTGCTTCATACAGGTGAAAAACCTCATCAGTGTGATGTGTGTTCCAAGCAGTTCACATGGAGAGGTGCACTTTCCCGGCATATGCTTCTTCATACAGGTTAAAAAACTCATCAGTGTGATGTGTGTTCCAAGCAATTTAGACTGAAAGGTGCCTGTTCTTGGCATATGTTTTTTAATACAAGTTAAAAACCTCATCAGTGTGATGTGTGTTCCAAACAATTCACACAGAAAGGTGACCTTTCCTGGCATATACTTATTCATGCAGCTGAAAACCTCCTTAGTGTGATGTGAGTTCCAAGCAATTGACACAGAGTAATTACCTTTTGAAGCATATAGTCCTTCATAACTGTGAAAAACCTTAGTATGGTGAGCAATTCACATTTAAAGATACATAATCCAGGCATATTCTCTTTCATATAATTGAAAACATCATCTGTGTTTTGTTCTAAGGAATTCGCAGAGAGAGGTATAGTTTCGAACCACATGGTGAATCACACAAGCGAACCTCATCAATGAGATGTATCCTCCAAGCAGTTGCCCGCAAAAGGTAGTTTTTCAAAGCATATGCTCTATGAAACATGAAAATTCTTACCAATGGGGGTATACTGTAGGAAATTCACAAAGGCAATTTGGTATTAGTTTCCTTTAGCAGTTCAATATCATTCACCCAAGTTTCTTCACAAAACTCATGCTTTCCTGTTATTTGTGGTTTTATGGTACCATATCTGTCTGGAGCCGCGGATGGCTTAGTGGTTAGTGTTTCAGGCTATCGATGCTGGGTCCCCAGGTTTAAGCCTGGGCTGATCTTTCAGAGATGGCGTGATTTACTAACAATCGCTGAATATCCGCCGTGCATCGGACGAGCACGTAAAGTGACGGCCCCCAGGCTGGACCCACTGGTTAAATGGGTATCCTTTCCTATGTCCTCCCTGAAATTCTCTCACCCATCTATGTGCAATATCGTACTTGTACGGTGGCGCCATCTACTGTACTCTAATCTCACTACAAACTGTTCTGTCAAAAGTCGCTAGACTTGCTCTCATTCCTTCCGTTTCTGTGTCCTGCCCAAAAGGCGATCTCGCTGTAGGTGGCTGGGACCTAAACTCTACTACCTGTGGACGGAAGTCCTACAAGAAAATGACGCTGACCCCCATATCTGTCTGTGGAGCATGCTCTTTTGGCATTTAAATTGGTCAAAATGAAATCTGACCAATTTAAACGCCTGGTACCTACCTACTGTGATGCTTTGCAACCGCCATTTGCAGTAGTGCATAAAGTTGTTTTCACGGCATGGTGGTCGGCTGCTCTGTAGAACTTCTAGTTGTCAACAGTTCAGGAGTGGATGGGTGAAACTCTAAGCTGCATGCCGTTGTATTACAGCCAAGCGGAAAAAGCTTTTGACTACCAAATGTCACATGACACAGGAAACTGCACCGTGTGATAGCACAAAACAAAATATGCGGAAATGATCTGCACAGCAAAAATTCCAGAGCCAACTAGAACTTCTGGTGTTTCATTAGTGTATCTCCCGCCCTCTATTCCATCGGAAGAAAATATTTACTGATTTTTAAAAGCATTGATCATATTTTACTTAATCTTCCCAAGATCTATTCGTAAAGTTAAGCAGACAGTCATGCATGGAAAAAAAAAAAACAAAAAAAACCACACACATTCAACTGGAAGAATTGCAGTTTATTTTCCCGTATCACCTGACTGCTTTTTCCACTTGACTGTAATAAGACTTCGTGGGGCTTTGAGTTTTACCCATCTATGGTTTATCGGTTGGCAACCAGAAGTTTCATGTAGCAGATGACACCTATGACTTGAAAACAACCTTACATGCTTAATATATATTAAATACGTGGAGATAATGTAAATGGACGATGTCATCGCTCTATCCACATTATTTTATAAAACAACGCATAGCAACTGAAAAATTGTGTTGTGACACCGCTGGGATCGAACCCCAGAACTCCCGTAGCGTAAATTCGAACGCACTTGACTAGTTATCGAGAGTTCTGGGGTTCGATCCCAGCGGTGTCACAACACAATTTTTCAGTTGCTATGCATTATTTTATAAAATAACTTGGATAGAGCGATGACATCGTCCATTTACATTATCTCCACGTATTTAATATATATTAACCATTTCTATCGCCCATTGAATTTATCAGCTGCAATTAAATAGCTGTTTCGTTAAAATGCCACCAGATGACGACATCTCAGTTGCTGAGACCATCAATACGGATTCGTGTAGTCAGATGCTGACTGATAAACAACGCATGGCGTTGAGAATTGTTGACGCCGTAGCGTAAATTCGAACGCACTCAACTAGTTATTGAGAGTTCTGGGGTTCGATCCCAGCGGTGTCACAACACAATTTTTCAGTTGCTATGCGTTGTTTTATAAAAAATAACATGGATAGAGCGATGACATCGTCCATTAACCTTACATGCTTTGCAAATGGCAGTTGCCGAAGCATTACAGCGAGTAGCTACCGATTTTCAAATTCGATTTTGACAAATTTTAACGGCAAAAGTGCATGCTCCGCATACATATATGGTGTCATAAGACCAGTTCAAGGAATTTACTCTTACAGATCATCTGTTGAAGCATATACTCCATCATTAAAGTATATAACAACAGCTGGATAACATGTGCTTCTAGATATTTTTGGGACTTTTTTTTTCTGTATATGCTTTGATAAATTTATCAGGCATTGAGAGTTATTAAATACTCAGAGATATATATGATCTTCATGCACCCACACTTTATTTTGCTGATTGAAGTCTAGCTTTTGAGCCTGTGAGATATCTGAATTTTTATGAATTAATATGGGGGTGAAGGTGTAGTTTAGTGTACTAAATTAGTCAGCTGAAAATTTCAAGAAAAAATTATGTACCAAATTCAAAATATATAATTTGGTGGAAAATATCATATGATGAAAAAATTTCAGCTGCAGGACGCATTAAGGATTTTTGCAGTAAAACTTACCTGTAATCATGGGGATGAGAACAAACGCTGTGGCAATCCTGCCTTCTCACTACCACAACAATATCCAAGGCTTTTGAAATTCGCTTAGAAACTGAGTTTTAATGTCCATTCTAAAGACAATAATAAAAAATTTAGAATTATTTTCCAGAGCAAAGCGCATTGGTGCAAGGTGCAAAGGTTCACTCTGTCTTGTAAATTTCGTCCGTGAAACGATCATCACATCACAACCCAAAGATGATTGTTTAGGCAGAAGCCTTGGACAATGTCAGAGCACTGCTACGGCAGGTTCTCTGCAGCGTTTATTCACACCCCCATGCTTGTACATAAATTTTACGGTCAAAAATCTTTAATATGTGTTGTAAAGCTGCAATATTTGCCCCATTTTCTAACAAACTATACATTAAAATATGTAAACAATCTTTTTCTCAACATTTTTAGCCAAATAATTTAGAACAATAAACTACACCTTTACCAATTTGTGGACGTAAGAGAAAAAATGTGTTTATACTATAAGTTTAACTAAATTATGGGATTTACTCAGAAATAAAGGATATTATTTACAGTCAAATTTTCAGGTAGCATCCAAGGAGGTTAGAGGAAAAGTAGGTGAAAGGACCAGTTTTGAGTGAAGCCAAAACAGATCAGCTGTTTTGATCTTCTCTCTGAGGTGGTGGGAGTCTGTGGAAGTTTGGAAACGTGACATCACTTCCTGTGCCTGAAGCAGTTTCGCTTAGTGCATTCAAACAAGGAATATTTCGGACTTCGTGTTTCACAGCATTAGGGTTTTGGTCAGGCTGTCCATATGTACCGTTTTTTTTTTTCATATTTCCCGGCTGTCCCATCGTTTTAATAAAAATGTCAATTTTTGTCCCGTTTCTAATAAAAACTATAAATATACATACTTGTATATTGGTGAAGCAAATTTTTTTCTGAAATAAGAAAAAACACTTGGAAAACATTCCTGTATCTGATAGACGGGTACAAATTTTTTCTGAATTGAGCAAAAAACGCCTAGACTTTCAGGACTTTTGTAATATTGTAGAGTTTATTCTTTGTCTTCCAGGAAGTACAGCACCTGTTGAGGGAATATTTTCTGTTATGAACAGTATGTGGTCAAAGGGGAAATCTAGGTTAAGTGTTGAGAAAATGAAAGCTATGTTAGTTGTAAGACAAAATTGTGTCATGGAGTGTGAGAAGTTTTATGATAAGGTGTTGAAAGACAGAAGTTTGCTGCATAAGATTACTTCATCAGAGAAATATTCATGGTACGATCGTGGTGAAATACAGTCCCCCGTTAAGTGTACCTAAATTTTTGTATGGGTTCTGTCACTGTTAACTGAAGAATAATGGTAAGCTCAATATGTTTAAGTAATAAAACTTTTTTCGTCTTACTTTTTTTGTCCTGTTTTTGTCATCCCAACATCCCGTTTCTGTCTCAAGAAATTATGGTCACCCTAGTTTTGGTTATATTTTAAACATGGTTACTTGCACATGTGCAATATACACTTCTGCTCAAAAAATTATAATTTTGTTAAATTTTTTAAAGAAATACCAACACATTTTCCTATTTTTTATGGAGATTTTTAATTATGGGAATGAATATTTCAGCCTCAATTTTTGTCATAACTGTATTGGTAGAGTAAGGGTCCAAAAAACCCATTCAAAATCGTGATTTCCCCATAGAGATATTCAGGAGTTTCTCGGGTTGGGTGCATTGGGGTAGTCGGCTGATAAAAAGTTGTCTGGGTCCAAATCCCAGTAAGGCATGGATGTTATGTTTGTCGTACAGCACTGGTTCTCCCCCTTCCCTGGAACCAGTGACCCTAAATTAGGGACGGGCGACTGCTTATAGCCCATTGAGTTGCTCACGGTGGTCGTTAAACCTCCAATCAAAAAAAAAACAAAACTCTGCAACACGCACACGACTCCACATAAACCACCGGACATGTTTCGGCACGACTGACTTTCGGCCATTATCAATGGTATGCATCCTGGATCAATGTTCAAAGTTGTTATATATATGTAGGTCACCTCGGCATCTCCCTCGTCACAGTTACTCCACGTCGACGTCTTCCGTCATCATTACATATATGTGTATTCACGTGTGAGTCACATCCACGCCATCTATTGGGTTAATTTTGGAATTGCTGCAGCTGTCCCTATTTTTTATGTATATGTTATTTCTTTTATATTTCTTTTTGTTGTTATACTTCGTATTCTTTTCTTATTGTATTAGATATTTCCACGGATATGGGATATCTTTCGGAGTAGATGTATTGCAATTAGAGCCTTGGGTTTTCTCAATTGTTATAGCTTCCGACCACAAAATTTGATTATGTTTATTGTGGGAAGTTACGATTTTACTATTTTCCCAATCGGGTATTAACTCATTTACCATACAATGTTGCATAAGTGATGTTTTTTCTTCTTTTTTAATCCAATTACTATAATGCTCATTCAACCTCGTTTTAAACCTTCTTTTAGTACTACCAATGTAGTATTTGCCTTGCTTATTTTCCTTTGGATCTATTGTAGGAATCATGTACACACCTGCCTTATTTAATGGATTTTTACTGTAACCATTATTTGTCAGTAATTTAGAATTATCAGTAACTATTTCAGCAATTTCAATACTGCAATCCTGGCATTCTTTTCTTATAATATTGCTTAGTGGTGGTAAATATGGAATACTTCCGTAAAATAACGTATTTCTTTTATTTGTACTATTGTTGTGCATCGGTATAGCAGCTCTTCTTATTTTGTGATATAATGAATCTATCAAGCCTCCAGGATATCCAAAATATTTAGCAGTGTCTTTAATCCATTTTATTTCTTCTATAAGTGCTGTTTTAGTTGATGAATGTTTTATAGCTCTATTTATGAATGATCTGAAAGCTGAAATTTTATACTTCCATTGGTGACTGGATTCATTGGGAATTATAGCAGGAATGTAAGTAGGTTTCCGGTATACAGTGAATTCTATTTTATTTTGATGCTTAAATAAAGAAATGTCAAGAAAGTTAAGTTTGTTGTCGATTTCTTTTTCATACGTTACTTGAATAGTTGCGTACATACTATTGAAGTTGTTTATGAAGAGGTCCATATCGCTTTCTGAGTGCAGCCAGAAGATCAATATATCATCAACGTACCGTAAGTATAGTATAGGTAAGTAATTATTAGATCTGTTGTTGAATATTTTCTTTTCTATGTCCTGCATAATAACCTCTGCAAGTAAACCAGATATTGGTGATCCCATTGGTGCACCGTACACCTGTTTATAAACTGTATCACTGAAAGTGAAGTAATTATTCTCGGTTATGAGCTTGAGTGCACATACAATGCTTTCAATTTTCGAAAATTCGATTTTTCTTCTCCTAATCTTTCTTCAATTAGTTTAATAGCATCCAGTGTGGGAGTGTTTGGGTACAATGAAATGACATCCATAGTATACATCAAACATCCCGCACCGTCAGTAGCTTTAATCTTGTCGATTACTTCTGTTGAATTCTTCACTGTATATTTATGATTACTATAATATACTTTCAAGTGGTCATAAAGGCTTTTTTCTAATCTGATCGTAGGGGCTTTATTTTTATTAACAATGGGTCTAATTGGTTCGTCACACTTGTGGGTTTTTAGCTTGCCGAAAATGTGAGGCACAGATGCAGCAATGGGAGGGTACGCACTCCTTTTAACATCATCTGGGAGCGCCATATGGTTCTTTATATGTGCCATTCTATGCAAAACTGGGGTGGCCTTTAAATCGTCAAAAGCATCTTTCATTTTTCGATCGTAATCAGCTTGGTCCAAAATTATTAGCTGCTTAGATTTATCGTCCAACAAAATAACCCATGTATTAAACGTATGTAGCTGCTTAGATTTATCGGCCAACAAAATAACCCAGGTATTAAACGTATGTAGCTGCTTAGATTTATCGGCCAACAAAATAACCCAGGTATTAAACGTATGTAGCTGCTTAGAGTTATCGGCCAACAAAATAACCCAGGTATTAAACGTATGTAGCTGCTTAGATTTATCGGCCAACAAAATAACCCAGGTATTAAACGTATGTAGCTGCTTAGATTTATCGGCCAACAAAATAACCCAGGTATTAAACGTATGTAGCTGCTTAGATTTATCGGCCAACAAAATAACCCAGGTATTAAACGTATGTAGCTGCTTAGATTTATCGGCCAACAAAATAACCCAGGTATTAAACGTATGTAGCTGCTTAGATTTATCGGCCAACAAAATAACCCAGGTATTAAACGTATGTAGCTGCTTAGATTTATCGGCCAACAAAATAACCCAGGTATTAAACGTATGTAGCTGCTTAGATTTATCGGCCAACAAAATAACCCAGGTATTAAACGTATGTAGCTGCTTAGATTTATCGGCCAACAAAATAACCCAGGTATTAAACGTATGTAGCTGCTTAGATTTATCGGCCAACAAAATAACCCAGGTATTAAACGTATGTAGCTGCTTAGATTTATCGGCCAACAAAATAACCCAGGTATTAAACGTATGTAGCTGCTTAGATTTATCGGCCAACAAAATAACCCAGGTATTAAACGTATGTAGCTGCTTAGATTTATCGGCCAACAAAATAACCCAGGTATTAAACGTATGTAGCTGCTTAGATTTATCGGCCAACAAAATAACCCAGGTATTAAACGTATGTAGCTGCTTAGATTTATCGGCCAACAAAATAACCCAGGTATTAAACGTATGTAGCTGCTTAGATTTATCGGCCAACAAAATAACCCAGGTATTAAACGTATGTAGCTGCTTAGATTTATCGGCCAACAAAATAACCCAGGTATTAAACGTATGTAGCTGCTTAGATTTATCGGCCAACAAAATAACCCAGGTATTAAACGTATGTAGCTGCTTAGATTTATCGGCCAACAAAATAACCCAGGTATTAAACGTATGTAGCTGCTTAGATTTATCGGCCAACAAAATAACCCAGGTATTAAACGTATGTAGCTGCTTAGATTTATCGGCCAACAAAATAACCCAGGTATTAAACGTATGTAGCTGCTTAGATTTATCGGCCAACAAAATAACCCAGGTATTAAACGTATGTAGCTGCTTAGATTTATCGGCCAACAAAATAACCCAGGTATTAAACGTATGTAGCTGCTTAGATTTATCGGCCAACAAAATAACCCAGGTATTAAACGTATGTAGCTGCTTAGATTTATCGGCCAACAAAATAACCCAGGTATTAAACGTATGTAGCTGCTTAGATTTATCGGCCAACAAAATAACCCAGGTATTAAACGTATGTAGCTGCTTAGATTTATCGGCCAACAAAATAACCCAGGTATTAAACGTATGTAGCTGCTTAGATTTATCGGCCAACAAAATAACCCAGGTATTAAACGTATGTAGCTGCTTAGATTTATCGGCCAACAAAATAACCCAGGTATTAAACGTATGTAGCTGCTTAGATTTATCGGCCAACAAAATAACCCAGGTATTAAACGTATGTAGCTGCTTAGATTTATCGGCCAACAAAATAACCCAGGTATTAAACGTATGTAGCTGCTTAGATTTATCGGCCAACAAAATAACCCAGGTATTAAACGTATGTAGCTGCTTAGATTTATCGGCCAACAAAATAACCCAGGTATTAAACGTATGTAGCTGCTTAGATTTATCGTCCAACAAAATAACCCAGGTATTAAACGTATGTAGCTGCTTAGATTTATCGGCCAACAAAATAACCCAGGTATTAAACGTATGTAGCTGCTTAGATTTATCGGCCAACAAAATAACCCAGGTATTAAACGTATGTAGCTGCTTAGATTTATCGGCCAACAAAATAACCCAGGTATTAAACGTATGTAGCTGCTTAGATTTATCGGCCAACAAAATAACCCAGGTATTAAACGTATGTAGCTGCTTAGATTTATCGGCCAACAAAATAACCCAGGTATTAAACGTATGTAGCTGCTTAGATTTATCGGCCAACAAAATAACCCAGGTATTAAACGTATGTAGCTGCTTAGATTTATCGGCCAACAAAATAACCCAGGTATTAAACGTATGTAGCTGCTTAGATTTATCGGCCAACAAAATAACCCAGGTATTAAACGTATGTAGCTGCTTAGATTTATCGGCCAACAAAATAACCCAGGTATTAAACGTATGTAGCTGCTTAGATTTATCGGCCAACAAAATAACCCAGGTATTAAACGTATGTAGCTGCTTAGATTTATCGGCCAACAAAATAACCCAGGTATTAAACGTATGTAGCTGCTTAGATTTATCGGCCAACAAAATAACCCAGGTATTAAACGTATGTAGCTGCTTAGATTTATCGGCCAACAAAATAACCCAGGTATTAAACGTATGTAGCTGCTTAGATTTATCGGCCAACAAAATAACCCAGGTATTAAACGTATGTAGCTGCTTAGATTTATCGGCCAACAAAATAACCCAGGTATTAAACGTATGTAGCTGCTTAGATTTATCGGCCAACAAAATAACCCAGGTATTAAACGTATGTAGCTGCTTAGATTTATCGGCCAACAAAATAACCCAGGTATTAAACGTATGTAGCTGCTTAGATTTATCGGCCAACAAAATAACCCAGGTATTAAACGTATGTAGCTGCTTAGATTTATCGGCCAACAAAATAACCCAGGTATTAAACGTATGTAGCTGCTTAGATTTATCGGCCAACAAAATAACCCAGGTATTAAACGTATGTAGCTGCTTAGATTTATCGGCCAACAAAATAACCCAGGTATTAAACGTATGTAGCTGCTTAGATTTATCGGCCAACAAAATAACCCAGGTATTAAACGTATGTAGCTGCTTAGATTTATCGGCCAACAAAATAACCCAGGTATTAAACGTATGTAGCTGCTTAGATTTATCGGCCAACAAAATAACCCAGGTATTAAACGTATGTAGCTGCTTAGATTTATCGGCCAACAAAATAACCCAGGTATTAAACGTATGTAGCTGCTTAGATTTATCGGCCAACAAAATAACCCAGGTATTAAACGTATGTAGCTGCTTAGATTTATCGGCCAACAAAATAACCCAGGTATTAAACGTATGTAGCTGCTTAGAGTTATCGGCCAACAAAATAACCCAGGTATTAAACGTATGTAGCTGCTTAGAGTTATCGGCCAACAAAATAACCCAGGTATTAAACGTATGTAGCTGCTTAGATTTATCGGCCAACAAAATAACCCAGGTATTAAACGTATGTAGCTGCTTAGATTTATCGGCCAACAAAATAACCCAGGTATTAAACGTATGTAGCTGCTTAGATTTATCGGCCAACAAAATAACCCAGGTATTAAACGTATGTAGCTGCTTAGATTTATCGGCCAACAAAATAACCCAGGTATTAAACGTATGTAGCTGCTTAGATTTATCGGCCAACAAAATAACCCAGGTATTAAACGTATGTAGCTGCTTAGATTTATCGGCCAACAAAATAACCCAGGTATTAAACGTATGTAGCTGCTTAGATTTATCGGCCAACAAAATAACCCAGGTATTAAACGTATGTAGCTGCTTAGATTTATCGGCCAACAAAATAACCCAGGTATTAAACGTATGTAGCTGCTTAGATTTATCGGCCAACAAAATAACCCAGGTATTAAACGTATGTAGCTGCTTAGATTTATCGGCCAACAAAATAACCCAGGTATTAAACGTATGTAGCTGCTTAGATTTATCGGCCAACAAAATAACCCAGGTATTAAACGTATGTAGCTGCTTAGATTTATCGGCCAACAAAATAACCCAGGTATTAAACGTATGTAGCTGCTTAGATTTATCGGCCAACAAAATAACCCAGGTATTAAACGTATGTAGCTGCTTAGATTTATCGGCCAACAAAATAACCCAGGTATTAAACGTATGTAGCTGCTTAGATTTATCGGCCAACAAAATAACCCAGGTATTAAACGTATGTAGCTGCTTAGAGTTATCGGCCAACAAAATAACCCAGGTATTAAACGTATGTAGCTGCTTAGATTTATCGGCCAACAAAATAACCCAGGTATTAAACGTATGTAGCTGCTTAGAGTTATCGGCCAACAAAATAACCCAGGTATTAAACGTATGTAGCTGCTTAGAGTTATCGGCCAACAAAATAACCCAGGTATTAAACGTATGTAGCTGCTTAGATTTATCGGCCAACAAAATAACCCAGGTATTAAACGTATGTAGCTGCTTAGATTTATCGGCCAACAAAATAACCCAGGTATTAAACGTATGTAGCTGCTTAGATTTATCGGCCAACAAAATAACCCAGGTATTAAACGTATGTAGCTGCTTAGATTTATCGGCCAACAAAATAACCCAGGTATTAAACGTATGTAGCTGCTTAGATTTATCGGCCAACAAAATAACCCAGGTATTAAACGTATGTAGCTGCTTAGATTTATCGGCCAACAAAATAACCCAGGTATTAAACGTATGTAGCTGCTTAGATTTATCGGCCAACAAAATAACCCAGGTATTAAACGTATGTAGCTGCTTAGATTTATCGGCCAACAAAATAACCCAGGTATTAAACGTATGTAGCTGCTTAGATTTATCGGCCAACAAAATAACCCAGGTATTAAACGTATGTAGCTGCTTAGATTTATCGGCCAACAAAATAACCCAGGTATTAAACGTATGTAGCTGCTTAGATTTATCGGCCAACAAAATAACCCAGGTATTAAACGTATGTAGCTGCTTAGATTTATCGGCCAACAAAATAACCCAGGTATTAAACGTATGTAGCTGCTTAGATTTATCGGCCAACAAAATAACCCAGGTATTAAACGTATGTAGCTGCTTAGATTTATCGGCCAACAAAATAACCCAGGTATTAAACGTATGTAGCTGCTTAGAGTTATCGGCCAACAAAATAACCCAGGTATTAAACGTATGTAGCTGCTTAGATTTATCGGCCAACAAAATAACCCAGGTATTAAACGTATGTAGCTGCTTAGAGTTATCGGCCAACAAAATAACCCAGGTATTAAACGTATGTAGCTGCTTAGATTTATCGGCCAACAAAATAACCCAGGTATTAAACGTATGTAGCTGCTTAGATTTATCGGCCAACAAAATAACCCAGGTATTAAACGTATGTAGCTGCTTAGATTTATCGGCCAACAAAATAACCCAGGTATTAAACGTATGTAGCTGCTTAGATTTATCGGCCAACAAAATAACCCAGGTATTAAACGTATGTAGCTGCTTAGATTTATCGGCCAACAAAATAACCCAGGTATTAAACGTATGTAGCTGCTTAGATTTATCGGCCAACAAAATAACCCAGGTATTAAACGTATGTAGCTGCTTAGATTTATCGGCCAACAAAATAACCCAGGTATTAAACGTATGTAGCTGCTTAGATTTATCGGCCAACAAAATAACCCAGGTATTAAACGTATGTAGCTGCTTAGATTTATCGGCCAACAAAATAACCCAGGTATTAAACGTATGTAGCTGCTTAGATTTATCGGCCAACAAAATAACCCAGGTATTAAACGTATGTAGCTGCTTAGATTTATCGGCCAACAAAATAACCCAGGTATTAAACGTATGTAGCTGCTTAGATTTATCGGCCAACAAAATAACCCAGGTATTAAACGTATGTAGCTGCTTAGATTTATCGGCCAACAAAATAACCCAGGTATTAAACGTATGTAGCTGCTTAGATTTATCGGCCAACAAAATAACCCAGGTATTAAACGTATGTAGCTGCTTAGATTTATCGGCCAACAAAATAACCCAGGTATTAAACGTATGTAGCTGCTTAGATTTATCGGCCAACAAAATAACCCAGGTATTAAACGTATGTAGCTGCTTAGATTTATCGGCCAACAAAATAACCCAGGTATTAAACGTATGTAGCTGCTTAGATTTATCGGCCAACAAAATAACCCAGGTATTAAACGTATGTAGCTGCTTAGATTTATCGGCCAACAAAATAACCCAGGTATTAAACGTATGTAGCTGCTTAGATTTATCGGCCAACAAAATAACCCAGGTATTAAACGTATGTAGCTGCTTAGATTTATCGGCCAACAAAATAACCCAGGTATTAAACGTATGTAGCTGCTTAGATTTATCGGCCAACAAAATAACCCAGGTATTAAACGTATGTAGCTGCTTAGATTTATCGGCCAACAAAATAACCCAGGTATTAAACGTATGTAGCTGCTTAGATTTATCGGCCAACAAAATAACCCAGGTATTAAACGTATGTAGCTGCTTAGATTTATCGGCCAACAAAATAACCCAGGTATTAAACGTATGTAGCTGCTTAGATTTATCGGCCAACAAAATAACCCAGGTATTAAACGTATGTAGCTGCTTAGATTTATCGGCCAACAAAATAACCCAGGTATTAAACGTATGTAGCTGCTTAGATTTATCGGCCAACAAAATAACCCAGGTATTAAACGTATGTAGCTGCTTAGATTTATCGGCCAACAAAATAACCCAGGTATTAAACGTATGTAGCTGCTTAGATTTATCGGCCAACAAAATAACCCAGGTATTAAACGTATGTAGCTGCTTAGATTTATCGGCCAACAAAATAACCCAGGTATTAAACGTATGTAGCTGCTTAGATTTATCGGCCAACAAAATAACCCAGGTATTAAACGTATGTAGCTGCTTAGATTTATCGGCCAACAAAATAACCCAGGTATTAAACGTATGTAGCTGCTTAGATTTATCGGCCAACAAAATAACCCAGGTATTAAACGTATGTAGCTGCTTAGATTTATCGGCCAACAAAATAACCCAGGTATTAAACGTATGTAGCTGCTTAGATTTATCGGCCAACAAAATAACCCAGGTATTAAACGTATGTAGCTGCTTAGATTTATCGGCCAACAAAATAACCCAGGTATTAAACGTATGTAGCTGCTTAGATTTATCGGCCAACAAAATAACCCAGGTATTAAACGTATGTAGCTGCTTAGATTTATCGGCCATTAGATTTATCACAAAGTTTATCGGCCAACAAAATAACCCAGGTATTAAACGTATGTAGCTGCTTAGATTTATCCAACAAAGTAACCAACAAAATAACCCAGGTATTAAACGTATGTAGCTGCTTAGCTTAGGCCAACAAACAACTCCAGGTATTAAACGTATGTAGCTGCTTAGATTTATCGGCCAACAAAATAACCCAGGTATTAAACGTATGTAGTTGCTTAGATTTATCGGCCAACAAAATAACCCAGCAACTGAGCAAATAACTAGGAGGTGAATGAATAATTAATATACACAATTGACGTGAATTAGAAACATCAAACAAAAGACATAGATCTTTCCACATTTATAAGTGAGTCACAGAAAAATTCTCATCGGCCGCCACTAGGAATCGAACCGGGGTCCTCCAGTTACGTCTGGCAAAACTGGAAAAATTTGAGGCCACTTTGGTGCAGTGGTAGCATGTCTGGTCGCATAACTGGAAGATGATATAGCCGCCCCGGTGGCGCAGTGGTCTAAGGCGTTGGCCTCTGATCATTCGTCCGTAAGGGGTCCGGGTTCGAATCCCGGTCAGGCATGGATGTTGTGTTTGTCTTACGGCACTGGCTCTCTCCTTCCCTGGAACCAGTGACCCTAAATTAGGGACGGGCGACTGCTTATAGCCCATTGAGTTGCTCACGGTGGTCGTTAAACCTCCAATCAAAAAAAAAAAAAAAAAAAAAAACTGGAAGATGCTGGGTTCGATTCTCTGTGGCGGCCGATGATAATTTTTTCGTGACTCACTTATAAACTTGGAAACAGCGATGAATTCTGTTTTATGTTTCTAATCCACGTCAATTGTGTGTATAAATGCTCAGCATATTTTTGTTAATGAAGTTATATGTAGGGCTCGACAAAAATGTTCTAGATTTAGGAGCCAGCTCTAAAATTTAGGCACCAGGGGAAACAAAGTCAATGACGCATGAACAAAAACATGTTTGGTTATGTCGCTGGAACGAAAAGTGGTAAACCATATATATTTGTTGTCAATTTTTTTTTACCCATACCATTTATTGCAAAATAAAGTTCCAATTTGCTTCATAATTTTCTTTTCCCATTCTTTCAGTACATGATCTCAAAAAAATTAAAATTTCAGATTTCGGTTTCATTAAAATACTATTTGCGGATGTGTCATATTTTGTACATATTAATTCAAGGTACCATATATTTTTTTTTCCTTCGTGAGATTTGCAAGGGCGTGTAATCGAAAAGCTGTGAAAAAAAATCGCATGTATAATCCGAAGCAGCATATGATACATAGATCGTGAAATTCTGAGAAAAACAATTTTTTCCAGCACATAATCCGCAGCAGCATGTCTCATACCATGATATTAAAAACAAAAACGACAGTCTACTTTGGGGCAGTTATCTTAATCGCAAAATTTATAACACAGAGCCAAATACTCCGATAAACACAGCAGTGGTTGTCTCCTTTGGGTGGAGCGTAGTTGTGCAGTAATTATATTCTTATAAAAGAAACAGAAAAATAAAAGAAATTGACTGACTTTTGAGTTTTGACTAATCACTGTTCTTTTTTGTTTTTTCCCTATGTATGTGTGTGTGTGTGCGTTTGAAATATCAGCTCAAGCTTTTAAAAATAAAATGGATAATAAGTATTTTCCTGTGGTGTACAGGTGTTGCTAAGAGTTACCAATGTCCAGTAGTTTTTTGGCAAATATCTTTGAGCATATAATATTATTGTTTGTAAATGTGTGATGGAGTTGTATTTTAAAAAGAGATAGCATTTTTTCTTTTTTCTCTTTCAATTGAGAAGACATTTTTAAATATTTTTTAGCTGATTTACTTGCAGAGAAGAAATGCTGTATTTCACTGTTTTCCATTTAGGCATCTTCTCAGACATCTGGAAAACTTTTATAGCCATGCAGCAGGAATTGAACCTGTGTCTCCTGATTTCTGTTCAAGTGTGTTATTGTAACTCCCCTAGGACAAGTAATTTATAGATTCTTTAACTAGTGCAAGTTTGAAGGGTTTTTTATTTATTTTCAGATTAATTGTTGGTTGATTATAAATTCAGTGTCTTGAATGATGTAATGATAGAATACTCAAACACAGAAAACAGGCGATGTACATTCGATTCCCATTCAAATGTGATTTAAAGTTTTCTGAGGTAATGCCTATATAGAAAATTGTGCCGCCCCGGTGGCGCAGTGGTCTAAGGCGTTGGCCTCTGATCATTCGTCCGTAAGGGGTCCGGGTTCGAATCCCGGTCAGGCATGGATGTTGTGTTTGTCTTACGGCACTGGCTCTCTCCCTTCCCTGGAACCAGTGACCATAAATTAGGGACGGGCGACTGCTTATAGCCCATTGAGTTGCTCACGGCGGTCGTTAAACCTCCAATCAAAAAAAAAAAAAAAAAAAAAAAAAAAAATAGAAAATTGTGAATTATAAGTTGCTTTTTCTGCCCAAAATAATACGCTTTGTTTGAAAAGGTTCATTCATTATCAGTTTTGTTTGTTCTGAATGCATTGTTAAAATGTTTTTGCTTTTCACAGACCAAAAATTCAATGTTTTCAGGAGGATATGATACTTTATGGAGAAGTTCTTAATGTTATGGGTGCACCTCCATTCCTCGATCAAAGAAATGGCATGTGAAAATCTGCTCCAATCTTCTCCAAATACTGAGTTAAAAGAAAATCGAAAATGTCATCTTCTGTGTGAGGAACCCTTTGATTGCTTTGACTTGTGCTAATCCGTAGGGGATTCAAATTTTTTATGTGTAATTGCTTAGTTTCAATTAAAGGAAACTTCATTGTTCTTGGTGGAATGTGAAGGTACCATGATGATACCTAAATCTGGAAGATACGAGTTTGATTCCTGCTCCAAGGTGATGACATTTTCTAGGGTTTTGAGATGATGTTACATGGTAAACAGTGAAGTAAAAGCAAATCCGTACCGCTCTAGTACTGTAAGGTGCCCTCTGATTGGTGAAAAAATAAAAAAATAAGTTTTTTTTTATTGAAGGTTACGACCACCGTGAGCAACTCGATGGGCTATAAGCAGTCGCCCGTCCCTAATTTAGGGTCACTGGTTCCAGGGAAGGGAAAGAGCCAGTGCCGTAAGACAAACACAACATCCATGCCTCACCAGGATTCGAACCCGGACCCTTTCGGACGAATGATCAGAGGCCATCACCTTAGACCAATGCGCCACCGGAGCGCCAGGGTAAACTTCCTTCTGGGGTGTTGCTCTTTTTCACTCTGCATAGC
The DNA here is from genome assembly GCA_039090855.1 of Macrothele yani. Classification (NCBI taxonomy): domain Eukaryota; kingdom Metazoa; phylum Arthropoda; class Arachnida; order Araneae; family Macrothelidae; genus Macrothele; species Macrothele yani. The sequence goes on from CM077009.1 coordinate 151,888,651, forward strand.
AATTGTTATGGTGGACGTCTAGTGATTTTGTTTCCTATACTTCCAATGGGCAAATTTCTGTACACATTTTCTTCACAATTAATACGTTCCCAAGGATGAAAATTTGAACATAGATTAAAATAACTTCATATTATAACTTGGAATACTTAATATTTTCTAAAACATAACCACAATTAAGCAGTCCAACATTTGTCTACTGACGTCATCAACGTACAGGTCGCGCCATCTTTTTTCTGGTTTTCACACAACCAAAAGAAAAATTGTTGATTTTTAATATAATTATGGTTATGTTTTAGAAAATATTAAGGATTCCAAGTTGTAATACGAAGTTATTTTAATCGGTGTTCAAATTTTCATCCTTGGGAACGCATTAATTGTGAAGAAAATGTGTACAGAAATTTGCCCATTGGAAGTATAGGAAACAAAATCACTAGACGTCCACCATAACAATTGCCATGCAGAGTGAAAAAGAGCAACACCCCAGAAGGAAGTTTACCCTGCCGCTCCGGTGGCGCAGTGGTCTAAGGTGATGGCCTATGATCATTCGTCCGAAAGGGTCCGGGTTCGAATCCCGGTGAGGCATGGATGTTGTGTTTGTCTTATGGCACTGGCTCTATCCCTTCCCTGGAACCAGTGACCCTAAATTAGGGACGGGCGACTGCTTATAGCCCATTGAGTTGCTCACGGTGGTCGTTAAACCTCCAATCCAAAAAAAAAAAAAAAGTTCACGTCCGTCCTTCTCAGTGCTACATACACTAAGCAGCCAAATGATTATGACCACTGAACCGTTTAACGCAAAGCAGCTGCCGCAGCAGCTGCTAGCCAAAATTTTTGAATCGGTGTAAAACGGGAACAGTGAAGGCATGCAGAGACAAATGAAGCTCATTGTGCAAAAAATAATGGGTGAAAGACGCAATCTGACTGGCTTTGGACGTGGAATAATCGTCGTTGCTCGAAGCATTTGTGCGAGCATTAGCAAAACTGCTGCATTTGTGAAAATATTCGAAGACAGTAGTTAAAGTTTACAGAGAGTGAAACACGTGTAAAAAAAGGTGTCTGAGCGCAACAAGTGTGGTTGCCAAAGGCTACTGCTATCTGCAGCGATCAAGAAGAAACGCCTCCACTTCACTGAGGCCCACAAGAATTAGACGATAAATGAGTGGGAAAGGGTAATGTTCAGCAAACCAAAATTTCAACTACATCATGCAGATGAAAGGGTGAGGATATGAAGACAGCATCAAGAAAGCATGGACCGATCTTGCATCGTCACTACTTTGAAAGCTTGCAGAGGCTACGTAATGGGCAGGGGCGGATTGGGACACCGGGGCATTTCCCGGTGGGCCCCTTCCCTATATTTTGTCTCTCTTACTTTCTTAAAAATGTTTTCAGTTCAGTTGTTTTGCACTTAGTGTGTAAAGTGCAATAATTAGCGGTCGGTGTTTATAAAAATTTAAAAAATTTGAAGCCAAGATGCCTAAATTTTTTGGCATTATGAATTGCGGTAATAGAGGAAATCGAGACCGTAAGTTTTTTCAGGCTACTAGCTGCTGTCTCGAAAGGCAGTACCGAAAAAATTCGCTTATATGCCAAACAAAGGGAGATCGCTTCCCAGAGCTTAGAAAGCACTTTCTTTTGAAGAGTTAGACTCTTCAAAGGCATAGAACCTCTTAAATGTTAGTTTTATCTAGAAATCAGTGACCTCTGGTAAAGCAGAGAATCCATCTTTTACTCGTTCAAGCGCTATTGGAGTGCAATGCTTGCACTTATTGGTCCCGGCGTTTCATTCGTTGATTCAAAGATTTCAAGTTGAATTATTTAAAGGTGTTAGCTTTTTTTAACGTAAGTTTTATTACATAGATATATCGAAAGAAACAAAAAGAGGCATACCGATCTTTCTATGCCGCGGCTACGCTATCTGGGCTCTATTCCTTACGTACCAAATCTTTCCTATAAACTCAAGAACGCGCTCAGAAAGATGAATCTCGGTGTCGGCATAAGATCTCCGAAATCTTTATATGCTATGCTTAAGCGAAATACTGACGAGCTCCCACTTTCCAACGAATCAGGTGTTTATGCCGTCCCTCTACAACAACCGGATGGCTCCAAGCGATACTACATTGGGATGACTAAACGTTCATTTAGAATTAGAGTCAACGAGCATAAGAGGGACATAAAAAACGGCAAATTAACCACGGCCCTATCCAGAGAAGTCCAGTTCAAGTCCGCCGATCCTATGTGGGATAACATAAAGAAATTAGCTGCCTAATCTACTCCTAAATCCACTGCCATTCGGGAAACATTGGAGATCATTACCGACGATGAGGCCTGCAATGATAGCGTCTCGCTAGAATTACCACGAATTTGGAACCAATTCTTCAAATAATGAATGCCTTTTGTTTTCCTCCAAGGATTCCGCGTGCAATACGAACATGATGTCTCGTGTTTTTATTGAATAATTACGTTCGCATCTCTTCGCTTATTGTCAAGTCAACTCACCGCGTTCAAATTGTTGAAACGTTCTATTATCCAGTTTGCAGTTGCTGTCTACCTTCCTTGAGAAAGAGATCTGGTTGATGTGCGAAAGCTTGGAAATCTTGATTTTATATACACCAATAAATTCGGATAACTAGTATAGTTGTACTATCTTATATAAAAAGATTTTTGCTCATTTTTCTAAGGTTTGGAAATCGCTTCCCGGAGCTTACTTAGAAAGACACTTTTTGTTGAAGAGTTAAACTCTCAAAAAGGCATAGAACCTACCTTTCCAGAGTGAGTTTTATCCAAAATCAGCGATTCCTGGAAAGAAAGAAAACCTATCTTTTTTTACTCAGATCTCCGCACCTGGGAGGGAAGAGAACCTTACTTATTAAGGCAGCGTACCTATTTTCCCCATACGTTACTGATTACTCAGGAATTTGTGATCGTTCTAAATTACCCTGTAAAAGAATACCGACGACGAGAAATTGTTATATGCTTCGAAACATTTATATGCCTCGAACTGTTCTGCGCCGCCCCGGTGGCGCAGTGGTCTAAGCGATGGCCTCTGATCATTCGTCCGAACGGGGTCCGGGTTCGAATCCCGGTGAGGCATGGATGTTGTGTTTGTCTTACGGCACTGGCTCTCTCCCTTCCCTGGAACCAGTGACCCTAAATTAGGGACGGGCGACTGCTTATAGCCCATTGAGTTGCTCATGGTGGTCGTTAAACCTCCAACCAAAAAAAAAAAAAAAAAAAAAAAAAAAGAACTGTTCTGCGGTAAAGGCACTTCAACCAAAGACGAAGTAATCGAAAATATTTACTATTTGCACTTTCGGAAAGCTTTTCGCATCACCTTCGAGAAAAAGATCCTTATGTGCTGAATGCACATAAGGATCTTTTCCTTCAATCTCTTTAATTTTTTCCAAATACCGCATTTTGTACTCGGAAGTTAAAGTTTAAAAGTAAAGAAGCCATCATGATCAGGATCATATGTAAAGGATTTTAGGAAGGGAGTGTCTGACCCCAGGTCTTAAACAACCCTTAGAAATAGGAAACTTGCAGATTTGGGCTAGAGCGCCCGATAGCAAAGTGACACGGAAGCGAAGTAGAAAGGGGGTGGAAGACCCCTTATTTATTACCGGGGGCCAGTACCCGAGGTCCGACGTCTTAACGCGCCTATCCGACGCACGGCGGGTATTTAGTGGATCGAGCGTTCGTACCTGCCTGGGATCGAACCTGAGGCCCTTCCCGTGGCAGTCACGAACGTTGCCCACTCGGCCACCCGCAGCCTAAAGAAGCCATCATTTCAACGAGGCTGGTTGTCCTTCAGTTACGTTACTAAGGCTCGTTGCCATGCTGAGAGTCACGTGTCTGCTACATCCTCATAAAAAAAACGCCGTCAACACCAGGAGCAAAACTTTTACTTTCCGATTCTATGTAACTTCCGTTGAAGGGAACGCGTCATCTACTTCTAGAATTAAGAAAGGCATCTGCATACTTTCTACTTCGTATCAGGAAATTATATGCGTAAGAACAAAGCAATTTCCGCCATCTGTTTTGAAAAACTGCGACGGAAATGAAGAACTATTTTTTGTCAGATAGCACTACAAATTTGAACGCTTTCCTGGCTAGAACATACCCATTTCGTGTTGTAGTCTCCCGCCAGTTAGTTGGCTGCCGAAGCCAGATCTTCTTTTCAGCGGAATAAAGCTTGACGTGGTTGCCGCGGTGTTGTGTAGAAGCGTTAGGCCTCTCGCAGCAGTGTTCACGTCGTCGTGCATAGAGGTAAGTTTTAGAGTAAATATCTTTAAAATACATTTTACAGATTAAATTTTTTCTCCATTTGGATGAAATTATATACTTTAACATAGATATATCTCATTTTTTCTCATTCTTTTGAAATACGTAGCCAAATAATTTAGGACGCTTAACTACACATTTACCCTTATCGTTCATAGAAGCCTGAATTTAACCACATATTCCCTTACTATGCGGTTCATAAATGACTGGATGTGAGAGGACTTCACAACATTTTCACCGCGTTGAATTAGCTTCAAATTGTCAGGAAAAAACGAAGAAATTGCAAAATATGAGCACATTTCACCAATGATGTTGAAACGTTATGGGAATCATGAAGGAACAGACATTTGTTTATGCCCAACGCCATATTGTGACGCCACACTTCGATGACATTGGAAAGCTCGAATTTTTTATTCAGTTCATAATGTACTACAAAAAACACATAGGCAGAATGTTCGCGTAGGACACGAGAACTTTCTATATCAAATTATATTTAGAAAGTGCTCATATCCGAAATGAAACGAATAAGACTAGGAAGGAGGAAAATACGAGGTTATATCGTGGACGATCATATACACAGAGCAGAGAGAAGAAAAAGCTACGGCGCCCCGGTGGCGCAGTGGTCTAAGCGATGGCCTCTGATCATTCGTCTGAAAGGGGTCCGGGTTCGAATCCCGGTGAGGCATGGATGTTGTGTTTGTCTCACGGCACTGGCTCTCTCCCTTCCCTGGAACCAGTGACCCTAAATTAGGGATGGGCGACTGCTTATAGCCCATTGAGTTGCTCACGGTGGTCGTTAAACCTCCAATCAAGAAAAAAAAAAAAAGCTACCAAACAGGAAAATTTCACGTCGCATACACTTATATCATACAATACAGATATATTAAAATCTTAAAGATTTAGAACTGAATAATTCGTGCAAACACGTCAACACACTACTTATTCAATACAGAGGCGGTTTCAACGTATGCCGGACGTTTGCGAGTCGGTTCTCCTCCAATGTCTTTGGTCGCTCCGGTGGCGAGTGATCTAAGCGATACTTTCTGATCATTCGCCCAGGGAGGGGTATGGGTTCGAATCCTGGGTAAGGCATGGATGTTTGTCCTTCGGCACTGGATCCCAATGTGTTACTTGATTATTTGGCATAAGATATACTACGTGTATATTCGCTATGTCAATTGTTGATGTAAAATGAATGTACTGTTTATGTCTGCCTGACAATACTGTACAATGATGTCTGTTCATCCTGTCACTGAAGCTGCACAACCAGGTCAAATAAATATTTCTTTTAACCACCGATCAAAAAAAAAAAGAAAAGAAAATCAGAATCTTTGCCTTTCGATGTTGGAGCCAGAGTCTATGATGCTATGCAAAGAAGGTTACCGCAACATCAGGATCATATGTCAGAGTCAACCACAACCTCAGCCTCCTTGTTAATGAGACGACTGAGAATTAAACATTAAACATCACACTGAAAAAGTACAAGCAACGTCGCTCTGGGTTTGTTGGCTTCATTTAGATTGCATTGAGCCAACGGAGAGTCTTTTCTCCGGTTATTTCAATATTCTTGGTTAAAATACAAGAAACACTTTGAGCAGACGCCTTTAATTCTCAGTCGTCTCATCAACGATGTTATAAGCTGTGACGTATGATCCGGACGTTTGGTAGCTTCACTCTTGATTACACGAGCGAAACGGCTGGTCCTTATTCCATCTATTATACCCTCCTTGGGTCTGTCACTACATATGCTGGAAGGCTTGACGCAAAGTGGTACTGCTCTATTGACAAGGGCATTTCCCGATATCTCATTTTAACCTCGTTGATTAGAATTAGACCATCCTCCCTCCCTTTTCCCTTTTATGGTATTGTGACACTGTGTCCCGTCCTTCTCTGAAACCAGTGGCCTTAAATTAAGGACAGGCGACTGTTTACTGCCTATTGAGTTGCTCTCCGTGGTTTTTAAATTTTTTAATTAAAACCAAAATTCCTTCATTGACACTTATGTTTATTGAACGATTATTGGCTTCTGTTAATTTTTCGTTTTTATTTTTTTTATTTTTTGTAATTCTCATCTATCTGCAACCGCAGAGCCTAGAAGGTAGAAATGGTTGTGCGATACTGCTGTTGTGGACATCTCACTAAGAAAGCTGATGGAATAAACATGTATTACCATATAATGAAATGTTCCTAATGCTTTTCAATATTTTGAGATCAATTTAAAATATGCAATTGCTCTTGTATGCTAATACAGCCGTCATTCTGCAGAAATTCTTATTGCATTATTTTTAAATCCTTGAAATAATTTTAGTTTCATTTCAGAACATCAAATATCACTGGATTGTTTTTTTATTAAAACAAAAATCCACTTATGTTTAAAGAATTATGCATGTTCTCTTGCCTCACTGAAATGAGATAAAATTCCTTTTTCGTAGTAAAAAGAATTACCGATTTTTTTTTATTTTATTTTTTTTTTCTTGTTCATGAGATGTTTGTGGCATACCATTTCACATTTTCTCGGAAATTCCTTGATGTTAGTCCTTTAGAAATTTTTATTTCTCTAATGTACAAGCTTTTATGTGTGGTGTTTTTCTCCAAGATTAGTTTCTGCAGTGTGTGAGCGATCTTACTTTTTTTTTCATGCAAATAAAATACCATGACATTGCCTGCTTTACAAAATCATTAAATCAGAAAAAAGTTCACTCTAAAACCTCCTGACATACTGTTAAAATTTTTATAAAGTATGGTTTGAAATGGAACATGCTATTTTTTTTTTTTTTTTTTTTTTTTTTTTCTCTTATTGAATGATTAATGAAAGATGGTGTGAAGTGTTCTTCATGACCTCCTTGATGGGAAATACACAGGATATGCTGATGCTTGTTATATGCAGACAACACAAGTAAGTTGCAGTGTCATTTGGTATTTAATTCACGATTGTATGCAGTAAATGTTACCAGAATAAATTTGTTTGGAGTGGCTGGCAAGCCAAAAAATAAATATAATACTTTTCTAATATGGAATCCATGACAAAATATTCTTCAAAGGAGGAAACCTCTTAAGACTTGATGATAAAGAAATTGAAAAACAAATTTCATGTACTGTCCCAGACACTCATTAGTGCAAGGGAACATCAAGAGCGTAAAGTCCGCTTTCACAGGTCCTCAAAAAAATTTAGCTTTCCATGACAAATCCAGTCTGATGGGCAAAAAATTCCAGCTGATGTGGTGCATGTTACAGGAAATTCAAGTTGGAAGACAAAATTTCAAGGGATATGCTCCTTGGATACTGGTGAAAAGCCTCATACGCATGATGTATGTTCCAAGCAATTGACACAAAAAAGTGAAATTTCCGATGATTCACTCCTTCATAGAAGTCAAAAACTTCATCAGCGTAAAGTGTGTTCAGAGAAATTCAGACACAAAAGTTACACTTCCAAGCGTACGCTTCTTCATTCAGCTTCAAATAAACATATGCATAATGTGTTTTGCAAACTTAATAAAGAAAGATTATCTTTTGAAAAAATTTCTGGGTCATACTACAGAAAAAAGTCATAAATGTGTTGCATGTCCCAAGTAGTTTACCAGAAGTCACCTTTCCCAGCTTCAAATACATATGTTCCTTCATACAAGTGAAAAACTGAATCAGTGTGATGTGTGTTCCAAGCAGTTCACACAGAAAAGTGCAGTTTTCAAACATATGCTCCTTCATACAGGTGAAAAACCTCATCAATGTGATATGTGTTCCAAGCAATTCACACAGAAAGGTGACCTTTCCCGGCACATACTCCTTCATACATATAATAAACCTCATCCATGTGATGTATGTTCCAAGCAATTCACACGGAAAAGTGACCTTTCCCGGCATATGCTCCTTCATGCGGGTGAAAAACCTCATCAGTGTGATGTGTGTTCCAAGCAATTCACACAGAAAGGTGCCCTTTCTCAGCATATGCTCCTTCATACAGGTGAGAAACCTCATCAGTGTGATGTGTGTTCCAAGCAATTCAGACAGAAAGGTGCCCTTTCCCGGCATATGCTCATTCATACAGGTGAAAAACCTCATCAGTGTGATGTGTGTTCCAAGCAATTCACACAGAAAGGTGCACTTTCCCAGCATATGCTCCTTCATTCCTATGAAAAGCATCATCAGTGTAATGTGTGTTCTAAGCAGTTTTCTAGGAGAAGTTACCTTTCCCAGCATGTGCTCCTTCATACCAGTGTAAAACCTCATCAGTGTGATGTGTGTTGCAAGCAATTCACACGGAAATGTGCCCTTTCTGATCATATGCTCCTTCATACTGGGGAGAGGCCTCATCAGTGTGATGTGTGTTCCAAGCAATTCACACAGAAAGGTGCCCTTTCCCGGCACATGCTCCTTCATACAGGTGAAAAACCTCATCAGTGTGATGTATGTTTGAAGCAATTCACACAGAAAGGTGCACTTTCCCAGCATATGCTTCTTCATATCGATGAAAAACCTCATCAGTGTGACGTGTGTTTCAAGCAATTTACCAGGAGAAGTCACCTTTCCCAGCATATGCTTCATCATACTGGTGAAAAGCCTCATCAGTGTGACTTGTGTGCTAAGCAATTCAGACAGAAAAGTGTCCTTTCCCGTCATATGCTGCTTCATACAGGTGAAAAACCTCATCAGTGTGATGTGTGTTCCAAACAATTCACACAAAAAGGTGCACTTTCCCAGCATATGCTCCTTCATTCCTATGAAAAGCATCATCAGTGTAATGTGTGTTCTAAGCAGTTTTCTAGGAGAAGTTACCTTTCCCAGCATGTGCTCCTTCATACCGGTGTAAAACCTCATCAGTATGATGTGTGTTGCAGACAATTCACACGGAAATGTGCCCTTTCTGAGCATATGCTTCTTCATACAGGTGAGAGACCTAATCAGTGTGATGTGTGTTCCAAGCAATTAAGAAAGAAAGGTGCCCTTTCTCGGCATATGCTCCTTCATACCGGTGAAAGACCTCATCAATGTGATGTATGTTTGAAGCAATTCACACAGAAAAGTACCCTTTCCCAGCATATGCTCAATCATACTGCTGAAAAGCCTTATCAGTGTGACACATGCTAAGCAATTCACAAAGAAAAGTGCCCTTTCCCATCATATGCTGCTTCATACAGGTCAAAAACCTCATCAGTGTGATGTGTGTTCGAAGCAATTCACATCGAAAGGTGCCCTTTCCCAGCATATACTTCTTCATACAGGTGAAAAACATCATTGTGATATGCGTCTTTAGCAGTTCACAAAGAAAAGTTTCCTTTTGAAGTGCATGGTCATTCATACAGGTGAAAAACCTTTGTATGGTGAGCAATTCACATGAAAAGATACAATTTCCAGACATATTCCCTTTCACATAGTTGAAAAACCTCTTCAGTGTTTTGTGTTCTAAGCAATTCACACAGAAAGGCATGCTTTCAAAGCATGTACTACTTCACGCAAGCAAACTTCATCGCTGAGAATTATCCTCCAAGCAGTTTCCACCAAAAGGTAGCCTTTCAAAGCATATGCTCCACAAATTGTGAAATTTCTCGCCAATGTGGGTGTACTGCAGGAAATTCATAAAGGCAATTTTTGAAGGCAGATGTTCATTTACTTTGGTGAAAAACCTCTTCAGTGTCATGTATGCTTCAAGGCATTTACACTTAAAGATTATCTGTCGAAGCATACATTCCATCAAAGAAGTGTATAACAGCAGCTGGATAACGTGCTGCTAGATATTTTCTGAATGACTTTTTTTTTTCAGTATATGCTTTGATAAGTTTATTGATCATTGAGAGATATTAAATATTCATAGATATATATGACCATACACCCACACTTTATTTTACCAAATAAAATCTAGCTTTTGAACCTGTGAGATATCTGAATTATTATGAGTTAATATGTGGGTGAAGGTGTAGTTTAGTGTCGTAAATAATTCGGCTAAAATTTTTGATAAAAAAATTATATACATAATTCATAATTTGATGGTGAATATTATGAAAAAATTTCAGCTTCATGACACATTTTAAAGATTTTTGCAGTAAAGTGTATGTGTAATCATGGGAATGAGAACAAACACTGTGGCCTGCCTGCCCTCTCACTGACACAACATCCAAGGCTCAGCCAACGATTTGCTGCAGCGACTATTTAATGGGTCCCCCAAAACATTGATTATAGTTTTGATTTTTTTTTTTTTTTGCTTTCACGTTCGGTTCCATTGAACAGGGCTTAATATTCAGGGAGGGTTGGACGGGATTGCCGCCAAAATAAATTTGTTAGGAGCGAGTCTCCCGCCTTAAAAAATCTTAATAATAAAAAAAATCTTGGGTCCATTTTCAGACCACTCATAAAATTCAATCATTTAAAATGTATCCTTCGTAAAATTAAGTATGTTAGGTAACTTCAGAGTTCCGAAAATTGCCATCAAATACATCGTTCATGTCAGAAATATAGTCAGGGCCAGTTCAACCATTAAGCGAACTAGGCGGGGTTCGGACATTTGGGCACATTCCCTATTAAAGCAATGAAATTGCGCTGCATAAAAACATAGTGTGCACGAAAAACATATGTGTGGCCCTATAGTAAGAGTTTGATTGAGAAAATGTTCACCGTAAGACAAGTGGCAATTATATAGCTATAGGTATGCGCTTCCATTCAATACATAATGCTGCCGCTAACTGTTTCTTAGTAGTAGGCCTTGGTTTCAAACTTCTTATGCGAAGCTCTAATTCATCCCATAGGTGCTCTATGGGATTAAGATCAGGGCTCTGTGCTTGCCAGACCACACAAGATACAGACTTATCGTCAAACCACGCCGTAACAGTCCTTGCTTTATGGCTCGGTACATTATCCTGCTGGTAACACCAAGGCTCGGTTCAACAGTACTGCCACAGGGCATAATTGTCCAGAATATCGAGGTAGACGTGCTGGTTAACAGGTTTGTCCACGATAACCAATGGGCCGGGATCATACCACAAGGAACACCCCCACAAGAGTACACTGCCAGCTCCAAACTTGACGGCAGGGACAGTACACCGTGGTAAATAGTGTTCCCCTGGCTACCGCCATACCCACACACGGCCATCAGACTGATGGATCATGTCTCTGGATTCATCAGTCCATTGATCTGCAGTCCATGATAAATGTTCTTTACGCCATGCTAATAGACGAGTAGCATTCCGAGTGGAGATGAAAGGCTTATGAGCAGCCGTACGACCACAGTAATCCATGGAATGAAGTTCTCTGCGAATAGTACGTGTGTATACTGAGGTTCCAGCATTTTTACTCACCTGTACACTGAGGTCTTGTGCAGTACTCCGTCGATTGGCTGTAACAACTCTCCTGAGGCTTCCACATCCTCTATCACCGATTTTCTTTGGTCTGCCAGTACATTTTGCTGCTTCAGACACTCCATGTGTCTTCCGCTTATTCAGTACATTGAAAACAGTTGCCTTGGGTATGTTTAAACGCTTCTCGGTTTCTCTTATTATGGACAACCCACTAATATAACACCCAATAATCTTTCCTTTCACCAAGTCAGTTCTCTCCCGCTGCGACATTTTCACTCAACCTCACAGTGCGATACAATTGCAGTCAGCTGCTCGCTTGTTTTTATACTGTTTGCAGTTGTACCGCACATCTTAACAGCACAGCGAATCCGTTCATTTGCTTTTGAAAGGGTGTCTGATGACTTTTGTCAACATAGTGCATATTAGGATGTTTTGCACTTTATTATTGTTAAATGTTTTTTTGTTTTTTTTTTTGTTACCACTATCTGCATTATTACTAAATGTTATCCCTTTCCCAAATAAATAGCTGCAAAGTAAAAAATCTAGATATTTCTCATATCAGAAGAATGGTTGAATCAACCAAGTCACGATTATGTGAATGCAAACATCATGTAGTATTCAGGAAGAGATGGGTTTTTTATTCAGAACTGAAAGAAAACATGTTCAAAAATAATAAATTAGTTAACCCTTCTAATACTAAAAGTTGGACATGACAATGTCAAGTCAAGTTTTATTTCATCTTTTGTGAATTAAATGGACTGCAGATTTCCTTCCTCTTCAACTTATTTTGAACTTTGAGTGTGTGGAACCTGAATCTATAAAACATTACAGGCAACACAAGTTTTGGTACAGTATTTCAAAAGCCTTGCAGATCAGTTTTGTTCAAAAATTAATTAAGAATATGCATTTATGAAATATTCACTATTCAGATATAGCTGTGAAGTGTATATACGTAACTTATGTTTGGAGGACTTTGTCATTCCGAACAAATGTCAAACATTGTGACTGACGTGTGGTATAGTAGATTTTGCCACAAGAAAATCGAGAAAAATCTGTTAGTTGCCAGTAATTTTACTGATTTATGTTTATTCGTTTCCTTTTTTCTCTTAGTCATTCAATTGATTTACAATGAACACTGGTAGTCGCACTAGGTAAAAAAAAATATCCTAAAAATAGAATTGCTTACACTGAAAAGGCTGCAAATATTACATGCTGCATAACCTGTTATTTTGCTATTGGAAAATATATTAGTCTTTAAAATAACATTAAATACTAAATCGAATTGTTCATAAAGCTGGAACATGTAACAAATACTAGCATTAATTGAATTATGAAAAGTGTTTCCTCTTCACTCAAACTGTTTTGTTTTTTTTACTATAATTTGCATAGTGTAAAAGACACCTTCCAGCAAGATGCCCCAGCTGAAATGAGTAACAATGCTAAACAGCAACCTGATGAAGTATATTTTAGCAGCTCCAAAGATGATGAAAACCCAGATGACCCACCTGTAGCTGCTACAGCAGTTCCAGATAATGATAAAAATCAAGACAATCCAGCAGTGTGTACCACCACAATCCCACATGAGACTGCAATTGATTATGATGCTGAAATACTACATGAAGTGCCTTGTGAGGAGATTTATGAAGAAAATTCCAATGCATCTGTAAGTGCTATTACATCTGAAACCCTTTCCATCATCCCAGATAACAGTTTCAAGGAAGAAAAGATGTCTGACATTGCCAAGGTGAGAGGTGAGACAGCAAGTGCCAACATCAACCTAGATACAAAAGATGCTACACCTTCTGGAGACCAAACCACTGCCCAAAAAGAGAAAACTACAAAAAAAACAGCAAGCATAAGACTGAGTTTTGTACAGAATTGAAAAAAAAGTTCCCATGGTTAAAATGTCGGAAAACAAGTGGTAAGGAAACATTAGTTTGCACATTATGCATAAAAAACCTATTGGCAACTGCAACATATCAAAACTTACCTTAGGTAACAAAAGGCATTTCAACTTTGACACTGGACAAAGTGAAAGAACATTAATCTTCAGAAATGCATAATAATCACGCAATTGAAATAGAGATGGAGCAGCACATCAGTGCAGAAGACAGTGAGCAGGTCAAAGATTTGCATTTGTGCAAGTCTGTTGAATACGTTATGAAATGCTTAAATTTTTTTAATTCAGCATAATATTCCCCACACAACAGTTTTTAAACCATTTCTGGATTTCTGCACAGATGAACTGCAATTCCCTGTGCTTGCACCTCTCAAGAGAGAAAATAATGCTTCATACAGCAGCTACCGGACAGTTTCAGAATTTCTCGATTCTATGGCAACTGTTCAGAAGAATGAGATTTTAAAGTCTGTGAATGAAAGTCCCAGCTTTTCCGTAAGGACTGATAAAACAACAGACATCAGCAATAGAAAACATCTAGCTGTTGCAGTTAAATATTTGAAAGATGGAGAACCAGCAACTGTATTTCTTAAAGACAAACAAATCCCAGATGGCAAAGCTGAAACCATATTTGCAGCACTATCAGAAGAAGTTCAAAACTGGTGGTTTCCAGAAATTAACTGGATTTGGTAGTGATGGTGCAAGTGCCATGATTGGTAGCAAAGATGGTATGGCCGCTAAAGTTAAAAGAGAAAATGCGCAAATAATTTCAATTCACTGCCATAATCATCGTTTGGTACTTGCAACTAAAGACAGTTTTCAAAACGGACCCTTTCTTCAAGTGGATGAGATTTTAATCAGTTTATTTAAATACTACAAGTACAGCACAGTCGATAGTACTAGCTTGTCGGAAGTGAAGATGCTTTTGTCAAAGGGTGAGGGTACAAACATAAAAAAGCCTGCTTATACAAGATGGCTCTCACATGAAAATGCTGTCAATTCAGTTCGAATTAATATGGATAGTATATTAATAGACTTGGAAAATGCAGTAGCAAGTGGAAGGTCAAAGTGCCACCCCGGTGGCGTAGTGGTCTAAGGCGCTGGCCTCTGATTGTTCGTCCGTAAGGGGTCAGGGTTCGAATCCCGGTGAGGCATGGATGTTGTGTTTGTCTTACGGCACTGGCTCTCTCCCTTCCCTGGAACCAGTGACCCTAAATTAGGGACGGGCGACTGCTTATAGCCCATTGAGTTGCTCACGGTGGTCGTTAAACCTCCAATCAAAAAAAAAAAAAAAAAAGGTCAAAGTAGTACCAGGTATATGTGTGGTTCCACTGCAGAAGGCCTTTTGAAAATTATCAAAACATACACATTTTTCCAAATGGTCCATTTTCTTTGTGATGCGTTATCTGTCATTTCTAAGCTGAGTTTAGCTTTTGATAAAAGGGACAGACATATCTTACGTGGAAGGCCGAGTGACAACTACGTAATTGTGCTACTGTTACACTGTCTAGAACAAGTAATTTATGGATGCTTTGATTGGTGCAAATTTGAATTGTTTTTTACTTAATTGTTTCATATTCTTAAGTGTTGGTTGATTATAAATTTGATAGTGCCTTGAATGATGTAATGATAGAATACTCAAACACAGAAATCAGGCAATGCACATTCGATTCCCATTCAAATGCGATTTTAAGTTTTCTGAGGTAACGACTACGTATAAAAATTATGAATTATAAGTTGCTTTTTTTTGCCCAAAATAATATGTTTTGTTTGAAAAGGTTCATTCATGAGCAATTTTGTTGATCCTAAATGAATGCATTATTGAAATGTTTTTACACTTCACCTAGCATTTCACAGACCAAAAATTCAATGTTTTCCGGGGATTATGATTCTTTATAGAGAAGTTCCCAATATTATGGTTGCACCTGCATTCCTGGATTTAAAAAATGGCATGTAAAAATCTGCTCCATTCTTCTCCAAATACTGAGTTAAAAGAAAATTGAGAATGTCATCTTTTGTGTGAAGAAACCTTTGATTGCTTTGACTTGTGCAAATCCAAAGTTGATTCATATTTCTGATGTACAATTGCTTAGTTGGAGTTACTTGAAGCTTCCTTGTTTTGGGTGAAATGTAAAAGCACCTTCTGATACCTAAATCTGGAAGGTACGAGCTCGATTCCTGCTCCAAGGCGATGAAATTTTCAAGGTTTTTGTAATGATGTTTTATGGTGAACAGTGCAGTAAAACTTAATCCGCACCGCTCTCTCAATGCTAAAAGAAATGTAAAAATAAAGTTTGACAACTAGAATTACAGCTGAACTTCGCCGCCCCGCTGGCGCAGTGGTCTAAGGCGTTGGCCTCTGATCATTTGTCCGTAAGGGGTCCGGGTTCGAATCCCGGTGAGGCATGGATGTTGTGTTTGTCTTACGGCACTGGCTCTCTCCCTTCCCTGGAACCAGTGACCCTAAATTAGGGACGGGCGACTGCTTATAGCCCATTGAGTTGCTCACGGTGGTCGTTAAACCTCCAATCAAAAAAAAAAAAAAAAAAAAAAACAGCTGAACTTCTGGGAGCGTCCAGATTCGAATCCCGGTGAGACATGGATGTTGTGTTTGCCTTAAGGCACTGGCTTAAGGCTCTTCCCTAGAACCAGTGGCCCTAAAGTAGGGACGGGCGACTGCTTATAGCCCATTGAGTTTCTCACTGTGGTCATTAAACCCGAATGAATAAAAAAAAAAATTCTGGGCCAGATCTTTTCTTACCTGTGGGGGCAACTGCTGTTCTTTTCCCAATTAAAGGCTGCTTTCAATTTCGTGATCCCCTTGTCGCTAAGACCATACTGTTAGTTTAGTTCCCCTTGATCAAACAACACCTCATTGTTGAATTTACCATTATATTTTCCCTCACTGAATGCTTCTCCTGTACTAATTATAATTGTAGTATTTTTTCCAAATTTCAGATGAAAGTGATAATAAAAATATTCGCTTCGTGTTTTGGAATTATGTTGATAGCCCGATATTCCGTAATTTTCGTCGTATTATACACCAGCGTATAATCCGCGGACCACGAAATTCACAATTTTTTTTTTACCTTCGTATAATCCGCGGACTATGACATTCAGAAAAAAATAATCGCCTTATAATCAGCTCATCATAGATATTGAACCATAAGTGGAATTTCAGACAGAAAAGTCTGTTACATAATGACCCAGGAGTCCGAAGAAGTAAAAAAACAAAAAAAGATTTTATTAAATAAAGAAATTCATTTTTAAAAGTCACCTTTTCATATTTTTACCTCCAGACAGATAAAGCTCAGTGGCGTGACAGCCACAGATCACGCTGATGTAGTTACAGAGTACCGCATTACACCATGACTATTACGAAGGGCTGGTACAGAACAAGTCACAGATATACCGTATGTACTCGCGTATAAGTCGAAAGTTTTTGGAAAAAGTCCTGCTTTCAGAGTTGGGGAATCGGCTTATACATGAGCCAATAAAAAATAGGGCTAGACTTCCGTGAATTCTCCCGCGGAATTTACCGACGAATTTGTTTACGTTTTAGACCGCAGCACTGCGGCTTTCCGCATGTTACTGTACGATTGTTTTTTTACCTCAAAACTATCGTGCAATGACACGATCATATCCTCAACTGTGCTCACCACTTTAAGTTTTAATTCAGCAGTGTAACTGAAGCGTTTCCTTTTCAAAGACAATGAATACCAATGAAGGAAAATAGCAGCAAAGACGTTTTTCAAAACAGCGAAGGACGAACGAAACACAAGGCACAACAGCGCACATGAGATCCGAAAGGAGGAATGCATAGGTTCGTGTTGCAAACGCTGTGCGTACGTTTTCATTGGCTGGTTGACAAAAACAGAAACGACGCAACATTCAGAGTTGTCCTTCTCAACAAGGCAAAATGACCGTCCCTCCACACAACTTTCCCGAGCTTTCATTAGGACAACCCTCCTCACCGCTCCGTACAAACTCCTAAGCCGAGGAAAAATTTTCCAACGGAATTCCATTTCCAATTATAACCCCTCTCCTACACTCTCCCTGCAGATTTTTTTTTAATCAAAAGGCCGTAAAAACCTTTTTTTTTTTTTTTAATCGGTGATTTATCCGCATCGGCGCATAATCCGCAGAATCTGTATGTTTCACTTCTTTAGCAGATAATCAGGGGATTATAAGACGAAAATTACGGTATTTAAACTTTTGGTACTTAAAGGATACACCTCTTGCGTTGCGCTTAAGTTGCTGCAGTACAGTGCTGTGGAGGCGTTCCTCCTTGCCGCCCCGGTGGCCCAGTGGTCTACGCGATGGCCTCTGATCATTCTTCCGAAAGGGGTCCGGGTTCGAATCCCGGTGAGGCATGGATGTTGTGTTTTTTACGGCACTGGCTCTCTCCCTTCCCTGGAACCAGTGACCCTAAATTAGGGACGGGCGACTGCTTATAGCCCATTGAGTTGCTCACGGTGGTCGTTAAACCTCCAATCAAAAAAAATGACCACCGTGAGCAACTCATTGGGTTATAAGCAGTCGCGCGTCCCTAATTCATTACCACTGACACCAGGGAAGGGAGAGAGCCAGCGCCGAAAAGCAAACACAACTTCCATGCCTCACCGGGATTCGAGCCAGGCCCCAACTTGGACGAATGATCAGAAGCTATCGCTTAGATCACTGTGCCACCGAGGCGGCCGCCTCCAGTTCACACAGGCCTACAAGAATTAACGGTAAATAAGTGGGAAAGGGTAATTTTCAACTACATCACACAGATGAAAGGCGAGGATATGGAGACAACAGCGCGAAAACATGGGTCCATCTTGCTTCGTCACTACTTTTAAAGCTGGGGGAATTCGACGTTTTTTTCACTGTACCTATGTAATTTCAACTGTTTACATTACATTTTGGAATTGCGTGATTTTGTGTGTGTGTGTGTGTGCAGAAATCGTGTTAATATCAAACCGGAATGAATTATATATCTTACACGAGTGAATCTTACAATTCTAACGTTATGTTTTGTTTCGAAGTTGCAGTAACGTTCCCTGACGTCAATTTAAAATAAAAATAGAAAGGAGCCTCAAAATGATTACGAATTTTATAAATTAAGCATTTTCTCACACATCGGCAGCAAGTTACGATGCGAAATTGGTAACAGTTGCTACGAAAGATAGCGATTCCGCCAACACAAAATGCATTGTAACAGCCTTGAAAAGCACCTAAGTCTTATGATCATTCGTCCGAGATAAGTCTGGGTTCGAATCCCGGTGAGGCATGGATGTTGTTTGTCTTATGGCATTGGCTCTCTCCCGTTCCTAGAACCAGTGGCCCTAAATTAAGGACGGGAGACTGCTAATAGCCCATTAAGTTGTTACGGTGGTCGTTAAACTTTGAACCAAAAAAAGAAAAACAAAAAAACCACCAGCTTTTACACATTTTGACAGCCGTTGTTGGCAAGGAGGTTATATTACTGGAGACACCACTCGTATCCACGCAGCATTGGCCGCCATAAGTCACCGTTCGTGCTGAAAATGACGTCATGAGCAGGCACGACGCAGCAGCAGAAAAGAAGCTGCTTTTTTTTTTTTTGATTTGAGGTTTTTTTTTTTTTTTTTTTTTTATTGGAGGTTTAACGACCACCGTGAGCAACTCAATGGGCTATAAGCAGTCGCCCGTCCTTAATTTAGGGTCACTGGTTCCAGGGAAGGGAGAGAGCCAGTGCCGTAAGACAAACACAACATCCATGCTAGACCGGGATTCGAACCCAAACCCCTTGCGGACGAATGATCAGAGGCCAGCGCCTTAGACCACTGCGCCACCGGGGCGGCTGATTTGAGGTTTAACGACCACCGTGAGCAACTCAATGGGCTAGCAGCAGTCGCCCGTCCCTAATTTAGGGTCACTGGTTCCAGGGAAGGGAGAGAGGCAGTGCCGTAAGACAAACACAACATCCATGCCTGACCGGGATTCGAACCCGGACCCCTTACGGACGAATGATCAGAGGCCAGCGCCTTAGACCACTGCGCCACCGGGGCGGCGAAGCTGCTTTGAAACCAATGGAACAAAAGCTTCTTAGCGTATAAACAAATAAAATAAGTAATTCAATAATCTTTAGCAATGATACACAAGCTGACTGTTTTATCACCGGAATGCCGCCCCGGTGGTGCAGTGGTCTAAGCGATGGCCTCTGATCATTCGTCCGAAAGGGGTCCGGGTTCGAATCCCGGTGAGGCATGGATGTTGTGTTTGTCTTACGGCACTTCCTCTCTCCCTTCCACTGGAACCAGTGACTCTAAATTAGGGACGGGCGACTGCTTATATACCATTGAGTTGCTCGCGGTGGTCGTTAAACCTCCAATTAAAAAAATATATATATATATCACCGGTATAATTTAGATCGTTTTTGCCTGCTTGCGACGTCACACCACAGATTAGCTGTGACCTATGGCGGCAGAACCAATGGTGTCTCCAGTAATATAACCTTGGTTATTGGCAAGGAGGTTATATTACTGGAGACACCACTCCTATGCACGCAGCATTGGCTGCCATAAGTCACCGTCCGTGCTGGAAATGACGTCATGAGCAGGCACGACGCAGCAGCAGAAAAGAAGCTGCTTTGAAACCAATGGAACAAAAGCCTCTTAGCGTATAAACAGATAACATGAGTAATTCAATAATCTTTTTCAATGATACACAAGCTGACTGTTTTATCACCTGTAGAATTTAGGTCGTTTTTGCCTACTTGTGACGTCACATCACAGATTAGCTGTGACCTATGGCGGCAGAGCCAGTGGTGTCTCCAGTAATATAACCTCCTTGGTTGTTGGCGGTTATCGGCTTGGCGCTTCCACCATATATATATATACAGGTAGACTGCGCATAACACAAGCAGGTTAGAATAGATGGAGTACGGATGACGTCACAAACCTGAAGCACTTTGAGCAGACGACGCGGATTTGAAAGATATGCCCAGTGCGTCGTTGCTTGTACTTTTTCAATTGTATATTTAATTCTCAATCGTCTCATTAACATGGCGACAGATTCTGTGACTGGTTGCCACTCCTCTCGCTGTCGTGGCGTCAGAGTTGAGTAGTTGGTTGCGACGTCATGATTGTGCCGTTCCTGTGACTTCATTTCCATTACACCAGGGGAACGGCTGGACTTTACACCTTCTGTTCTAGCTTCTTTTGCATAGCATCCCAGTCTCGGGATCTAACATCGAAAGGCAAAGACATATTTTTTATTGGGTGTTTAGCGGCTACCGTGAGCAACTCAATGGTCTATAAGCAGTCGCCGGCCCCCAATTTAGGGCCATTGGTTCCAGGGAAGGGAGAGAGCCAGTGCCGTAAGTAAAGCATATCATGCCTCACCTACATCCTAACCCAGACCCATCTCGGACGAATGATCATAAGCCATCTCTTAGGCATCTGCGCCAACAGGGCGGCCAAAGACACTCGGGGGAGAATAGACTGGCAAACTTTCGGCATACATTGAAAGCCGCTATTGTATTGAGTACCTATTGCGTGTACGCGCGAGTATTTCAGTTTGAAATATTTAGGTTTTTCATATGTATTTACTATATAAGTGTATGTGACGTGACATTTTCCTGTTTATCAGCTGTCTTTCTATTTGTTTTTCTCTGCTCGGTGTATATGACCTACCGCGATATAGCCTCATTTTTTCCGGTTCACTTGTCTTGTTCGTTCTTTCTGGGATATGAGCACTTTCTAAATACAGTTTGATATAGAAAGTTCTCTTGTTTTACGCGAACTTTCTATGTAATTTCTGCTGTGCATAAATTGAATAAAAAATTCTAGCTTTCCATTAGGCATCTATTCACTGCCAACTTCCACTTATTCATACGTTTTTCGGTCTATTCTACTCCAATGTCTTTGTCGGAAGGCGTAAAGTCATTTGACAGTAGGCAGAAAATATTATCTCGTGGTTTTCTTATGGTTACCTCGAGCGTTTTGTTAAGGGAAACCATGGAAGTTTCCACATGTGAGAAACGTTTTCAATGTTTAAATTGATCCAATGCATGTTTAGTAATAACTTGAGTACAGCAATGGATGTCATCATCATCAAATTTAAGACCCAAAGCCTTTTTTTTTATTGTGACAGTCACCGGAATAGGGAAAGACAGATTTAGCTTTTTGATACATTTCTGGCATGCATTTTTTTGTTTTTCTTTGCGGTTTCCATTTTCACAGTTTTTCTAAAGATGATGGAATAATATGACTCACTGCCTTCAGAAGTGAGGATTTCACTCAATTTTTATGGAGGCAAATAGGTTATATTTTGCTTTATATTAGGTATTCAAGGTATTATATTTGGAATAGCATTGCTTTCGCCTATATGTTTTGGATTGATCATGCTTTTAATTCATCAGAAAGCTTACAATTCTTTAGCTGTTAGCAAAGCACACCAGGATGTTTTCAGCATATCTGTTACTTTCAAGTAAAAAATACTATGGCGAATGCCTGTGCGAAAATGCATGTACATATATGATTGGAATTCATAATTTAAAAATTAAGTTTTAAAATGAGGTAATTTAAAAAGAAACGAAACTTTTTAATAAGGAAAGTAAGAAACGTTAAAGAGTCATGTCTGCCGACCCAGTGGAGCAGTGATCTAAGCGCTGGCTTATGATCATTCAACCGTGTTGGGTCCGGTGTCAAATCCCGGTAAAGCATGAATGTTGTAATTGTCTTACGGCACTAGCTGTCTCCCTTACCTGGAGTCAGTGACCCTAAATTAGGGACGGACGACTGCTTAAAGCCCACTGATTTGCTCAAGGTGGTCCTTAACCCCCCAGCCAAACAAACAAAGTCATGTCTGGTTTTTTTACGAACATTCACGCCAGATAACTTAGGCTTAGGGCTTTTGTGTTCTTTATTTTGAAGTTGATATAAAAAGTCTTGATATAGCAAACAACTTGCCATGATTCAGAGACGTATATAGAATTTTTTCCTGCACGAGGGTATGGGCGAAAAAAAATTTCCAAAACAAAATAAAAGTTAATGAAAGATTAAAGAAGAACGTTAAAGCATTTTTTTATAATGTAAATTGATTATCTTTTATCAAATTAGAGCATTTTTCTAATGAAAGTTGCTTTTTAACGGAAAATATAAAAAGATCAAACACATTTGGCGAGAATCCCTTTAGCCCCTTCTCTAAATACGAGCCTTCCGTGATTTCTACTCGGGAGATGCTAAGTTCACAAGGCCAGGATATCATGCTGACGTCATAGATTTAGTCTGTTGCGCCTGTGCGATAAAATATATCGAAACACGATATACAAGCATTCGATAAGTCTTCATCAGACTTTACAACGTGGAAAGGGACTCACTTTAGCGATTTCGAAGTTTCTCTGAAAATTATAGAGGTTTCTTTAAATGACATTTTCCAGAAATTTTTGAGGGAACACAATATTGATGAAGATGGCGTCATTTCTGGGTATTTAGATTCGGAGGAAAAGTACGAAAAACTGCTTAAAGACTTGAATCTACTAGGGTATTCAGGGCCTGATTTACGCCTAGGCACGCAAGGCACATGCCTAGGGCCCTCAAATTGAAAGGCCCCAAAAATCTTGGTTAAAAAAAAACTTTCCCTTTTTCAAAATATTTATACGTGGGTAGATGTGATGTGGAGTAAATATATATAAATTGCTGGCAAAACACAAGCAAGTACTGGCACTATAATATGTGATATTTCTAGTTAATATCAGCAACATTTTCCAGATAATTTGGGGAGGGTTTTTGTGTGAGATTAAACAGAAAATTGTCGTGTTGTGTAATAAAAACTAGCAGTATGTGTATGTTTGTAATTATGGCTTACTAAGATCAACTATATACTTCAATTTCAAATACTGTATGGTTCTGAAGCAATTTTTAAACATTTTGACATTTTAGTTCCTAAAAGTTATATTTGAAAAATCTTTGGACTTAATTCGGGCAGGGTTTGAATCCCCCAAACCTCTCTCTTAAATACACCCCTGGTTAATATGGTAATAGTATAGTTTAGACAGACCTGGCCAAAAATCCAATGCCCAATTGAATTTTACCCGTCATATGGCTTTGTCACATACAACTGTTTCATCGATGAAGGTTCAAGTCTTTTCAGATGCAAATCAGTAAGACAGCATAAAAATCTAGGAGAAAACAATATTTTCACCAGGTACTGCAGTCAGTGGCGGCTCGTGCCTAGTTGATAAGGGGGGGGGCTGCATCCGAATTTTATGGATATCTTTCTCAAAGACAAAGTTTTTTGCGTCTGTTCGTGCTTTGGTAAGGGTTATTTATTTCTGTGTTGTGTACACATACAGCCAAATTTTTTGTGTGATACAGTTGAAATGAATAAAAAATATTATATGCTTAGAGCTTAATTTCACAGATACACTTCAGCTTTTTTCCCTCCCGATTAACAGAGATGATTAATTAAAAATTTAACAAGCAAAAGGTATCCAGTTTGCACCAATACATTTATTTTCCAAATGCAAGTAAATCACTTTGATGTTTTCTTTCACCAGTTGCCTGCTGGTTTATTTTCCATTAAATATATAAAACATTATTAGTTGACCCCCACCGGTGATTATTTATGCTACACTGAGGGCTAAACGGCCCGGGCCAAACATCGGAGGATGGGAGTTAGGTTTATTTATAACGAGGAGTCATTACCCCGGTACCGCCGGCTTAACATCACTTCCGAACCACGACGGGTCTTCAGCGGCAACGAGACTCGAACCCTTCAAGTTGGGAGGCGAGCATGCTGCCACTGAGCTACCTCGGCCCAGCGCCAAAGAATATAAACGCTTCGCGTGAAGAAGCTCAACTCTCGTAGAGATAATGTAAAACAGGCGACAGCAGCGCCACCATGTAATGCGGCAGCAGATGCTCTGCGGGAAAGTTAACATTCAGGCGCAAAAAGCGTAGGAGACACGGGACGGGAAGCCTATTTCACGGAAAGGAAGCTAAGCTTTGATCTGCGACTGTTTCCTTCGGTCTCATTGGGTCTACTAAAGCATTTTTTTTTTGTTGTTCTTTTCTGAGTATCCCTCCTGTCCCTTCTTTTGGTGAAACAAATATATACATTAGCAATTAATATTATTTTAAGGAAATTTTAGCAGTTTTATTCTCACTTTAAGCACCGTAGTAATACCAGGTTGCTTGGCATGAATTTCATATTTACAATATACCTTAAATGTCAAAAATGCTGAGGCTGGTTTCCCAGTAGCAGCCATAATAATAATAAAAAAAAAAAGCCAAGACAACCGCAGTTTCCCAAAGCTACATTTTTTTTTATACCCTTCCGAAGTTTGTAAATTAAACGCACTGCGCTGGAGAAATTTTCTCAACAGATCGGAAAAACATCCGTTCGTGTCTAAGTAGGTTCGAACCTGGGCCGCTGGCGTGATAGCTGAGCTCTCTACCGACCGGACTAACTCGCCACGATTGAGTGTATGCTTAAAGCTGTCTGTTTGGTATGCATTGTGTAATCGAATGCTTCCCTCTTTCATTTTACAATATTACGAGGTATTTTTCATAAAAGTCAGTTTCATATAATTGATAAATTAATTTTTTCAACGTAACGATAGCTTTTTTTTTCAGCAAACGTTGTTTTAATGGTTTTCCAGGATATTTGTTTCAAACGGTTTCAAATTTGTTCTTGTTATTCATCCACTCCATTCCATGAATTGTTATTCATCGGAATGGAGTGGGTGTATTTCATGGCTGTAATATAAACGCAGATCTAGATGAGAACAACAAAACCTTTGAACAAAACGCCAACACAAACAAGCGTTTATATTCTTTGAACACAAACACGCATGCTCAGTCTAACTCAGTCTTCTCGGCATCCTGCGGCATCAGCCTGTAATGTTGGCTTCTGTGTAGTAATTCTTTGCCGCATAATATAGTGGCGCTAGTTACGTCTCGCTGAGCCTTACCTTCTTATCAGTTAGATATTCTTTGCCAGCGCACTCCGTATTGGAATACTGGCAGTTATGTAACTTTCCACTGCTCAAGGAATATCAAGAATACATTTTGTAACAAAAACACATGGTTTGCGTAATTTACTGATATTTAGCGGAAGCCGCGGAAAATTTGCAGTGCACGCGGGAAATGTCAATAATGTCAAATTTAACAGTTTCTGACTTCCTTCAAGTGCTTTAAGAATTTTTAAACGTGTCTTAATTTTAATTAAAGTAATAAAAAATTTACTTCCTAGCGTTAAAATTGAGAAATGACTTGCAGTGATAGGGAGATCAAAATATTTTTTTAATTAATTAATATATATGATACAAAGGAATTTCACCGTAATTAAAACTTCAGTACTGCTTAAATTAGTAAATTTATGTTTCACTAAGTGCATGTTAGATGTTAACGAACTTTTAAAACAGCGAAGACTGTTTAGAAACGTAAGTTTAAAGATACGAGTATGCAGGACTTTCATCACTCCTAGGGGGGGGGCTTAAGAACTACTTGAAATGCTACCGTATCAAACAAACTGTCATTGTGCTTCAGGATCAATCATACCGATAATTTTGGCTTCACCTAAAATACCTGTTCCAATGTGACTTAAAAATTTTCTAATTTCCTTTATGAAATATGTTGCAAATTTAATTGTAGCTAAACATTACGATTTTTAAATGTTATCGGTCACAGAAGAATGTTCCTAAATTTTGGAAAAAAAAAGTTATTCTGTTTGAGATATAAGATATTAAAAATATTTTATAGTGATCAACACCAAACAGGGCACCACATAGGATCAAAAAATACACACAAAATAAAAATGTTAGCAGTTTTTAGCAAAGCGTGCAAATTTTTTTAGCAGTGATAACATACATACCTGTCACTTGTAAATAAATGCCATGCGCCGATCTCGACGAGTAGCAAACATATCAATAACTTGTTCGTTGAATTTCTTGGTGCTAGCAATAATGTTTTTTTCTATTGACAACATTGCAAATGCTGTCAGTCGATCTTGTCCCATACTGTTTCTTAAAAAATTCTTGATTCTCTTGAGGGACGAGAAACAACGTTCTGGCTCTGATGTGGTCATTGGGATAGTAACTAAGATGCGAAGAAGTTTCACAGTTTTTTTTTTGATTGGAGGGTTAACGACCACCGTGAGCAACTCAATGGGCTATAAGCAGTCGCCCGTCCCTAATTTAGGGTCACTGGTTCCAGGGAAGGGAGAGAGCCAGTGCCGTAAGACAAACACAACATCCATGCCTCACCGGGATTCGAACCCGGACCCCGTTCTAACGAATGATCAGATCACAGTTTCCGAAAAGGAAAAGGATGCTTTCAAATTATTTTTCAGCATGAACTGTAACAGCTGAGTCGCACTTGTAATATTGTGAAAATCGCTTCGGTTATACAACACGCTGAGCTCCGAATACAGCTTTTCCTTTTCTAGCACTCCAAAACGTTTTACTGCAATGTCCATCTCATGGTTTGGAAACTGCTTAGCGTAACTGGCAAAATTTTCAGGTAAAAAGTTTGGCAGCTTCAAGATGATCTGTGAAATGAAACCGTTCAGTGGCTTGAGTGGTAATTAGATCACATACTTCTTTTGCGGCAACTATTCTAATATTGTTGTTCTGCTCGACCCGTCTCTTTTTTGGAGGGGGAGGTTGATCCGGAGTTTCGTCCTCAGAACAATCTGTATTGTCAGTCGGCATATGAGCCCTTATGTTCTGCACAGCGTTAATGAAAGCTGAAACACAATGTTTTGTCTTCACTGCATCCGTTTGACGATTCTGCAATTGGTGGTATAATATGTCTACGTGAGGCATAAGATTATGAAAAAATGTCAACCAGAATTTAAATTCCGGATCTTTCAATAGCCGTTCAAGCCCACTTGCAGCATTTATTGTAACTGCTGGAGATGCACTACTTTCCTTGAGTGATCGAAAACATACCAATAGATTGACTTGTTCGAAAACAGAATTCACAGTACGAATATTAAAATTCCAACGGGTCGTCACCGAGTGTGGAATTTTCTTTCTAATTACGGTGTTAAGAGCTGCTAATCTTTGTGGTGAACGTGAAAAAAATGTAGGTATTCCAGATAAGTTTGAAAAAAAAATCCTGGCTTTATGTTTTGTGATGCGGCTTTCTCCATCACTAAATTTAGCTGATGAGCATAGCAATGAATATAAAAAGCATTAGGATATATTTGTCTCACCCTGGCCTAGACACCTGAAGTTGCACCGCTCATCACAGTTGCACCATCATAGCTCTGTGCTATTAATTTCTGAGATTCATTGGGAATTATTTCTTCCAACACTTTTAGAAGACATCCTGAAATAGAAGCAGCATCCTGCCCAGAAGGATTATAAAAGCCCCAGAAACGCTCGACAGCGCAACCTTCTAACTCATATCGGAATACAATTGCTATTTGTGTTATTTCCGATACATCTGTGGTTTCATCTGCCATAATGGACAAAAACTGTGCAGAATCAATTTCCTGTTATATTTGTTGGCGTGAAATTTCTAACATACAATCCAAGAGCTCATTTTGGATTGTTTTATGTGCCCTTGAAGACTGTTGAATTCTCCAAATGTTCCCTGACTGTTGGGTCTAACTGACTAGCAAAATCGAGTAAACCTCGAAATATTCCGGAATTAGAGGATTCCGATGTTTCATCATGCCCCCTTAGTGCAAGCTCGTGATTTCCACAAAATTTGATGCAATCAATAATTTTTGAAAACACTGACCTGTTTTTCTCGACTTCCTTATTGTGGCGTTCAATGCTCAATTTGTACGCACTATCCATTTGCGTAGCAATATTGACACTCCCCAACATCGCGAAATCCACTGAACTTTCTATGTGCTTCGTAGAATTTTCATGCTTTTTCATTTTTTCACGTTTTTTTTAAGTCGTTCACATCTGTTTTGGTCCACACAGAGTCCCCACCATACAACAGACATGGAAAGCAAAACAGGGAGTTTGAGACTTTGCATCCACAAATCCAGTCATTTTCCATGCACATCTTAGTGTTAAAATTACGCTGATAGCTTTTATTTCGTCTATGTGCTATCTGCGTTATTTTCAAATCAGGCATCGGTGTACCAAAATTTTTCAAGTCTAATTTTTCTTGAAATGTCAAATTGCTGAACTGAATCCGCTTCAGATATTCCACAGTTTGCGCCATAGTAACTACAGAATTTGATGACACGCAAGGGACAATAACGTTTCGAACTGAACTCTCGAACAGCAAAAGCAAACTGACCGCTAATGCGAATGTCAAATAATCAACATTTCTTCTCCGGAGAAACACGGAAAGGAATATATTGGAGTGACCCCCTTCCCTTCTCTTTCATGTTCCCAAAGCTTAAGACGAATCGCAGAACTGGTTCTGAGCGGGAAATTTCTCTATTCACCACCCTCGCCCTATGCCATCACCTCCTAATAGCTTAGCAGGCCGCGCACCGATTTGTGACGTCACTAGAGTAGTCCGTAGTCTCGGAGAGGAGCATTACGGCGATGTGCGAACGAACGCGTCGTTAAGTACACCAACTAACCAGGTCGTGCGTTCTTTTAGAGTTTCACTGCATTTAAATAAGAACTTGTGTGTTAGTTTTCAAATAACTGCAGAGTTGACAAGTTTGTTTAATAATCTTTTAAAATACAGAAGAAAAAGAAATTATAGCGTAAAATTTAGCGTAGCAATAATTTCGACTTGAAAGGGTAAGCAACACAGATTCGTCAGTTTAATGAAAGCATCCCTGTCATTTCACTGGAAGTGATAAACCATTTCTATAATCGAAATTATAAACTGTTGTCGTAGTTTCACTTGAAGTTATAGTATCTTTATAGTTAACCGAACGATTCCTGTACTTGTGAACAAATCGTTCTTGTACTTGAAAGATTAGTTTGAGGGTCCATTACGAAGTATCGCCGTCGTTTCAAAAGATGTCGATTGACATATTTAAGGAATCAGATTTTTCATTCATTGCAAACTTATGACTATGAAAATTTTAATAATGAAATAATTCCTTTAGTGAAAATGTATTTTATATGCAATCCGTAATCACTAATATATATATAAAGGTCAAGAAAAACTGAATTTTTTTCTGTGTTTTTTAATTATTACCAAAGGCTCAATAAAACACGTTTTAACATACATACAGGGAATTGCTGCTTGATCCACTGATTGCATCAAATAAATTAAGATTTCAAGAAAATTATGCCATTGCTACATTATTAAACGTACAATAATGACATGACAAGTTTTCCAAATTTTAGTACCATCTAGTTACGTGTTTGGACAACTTCATTTTGATAAGCAAATGTAAAGTTTATAATTTTTGTCTTCCAGAGCACTATTTCAAAAAAGTTACCTTGTCAATGTATTAAGTATATTAGTAGCATTAAGCAAAACTATTTGGATCCACAATATAAGCATTTCTTTTTATCTGGAAAAATACAAGTAACTTATTGGCAGAAATTTCCTGAAATTTGATTTTCAAGAAGTATTCGGGAAAACTGCCAATGTACATATAATTATGGTTGTGTAGTTCTTTGTGTATCACAAGCACAATTTGATTATGTGTCCGTTAGCTGTTCCTTGAAGAATTTCAAAGACACGTTTCTAAGAAAATCTGAAATTTGTTCCAATAATTTCTTAAAGTATTTTTTCAGATAATTATTATATTTTTTGAGAACCTGAAAATGTATTTGTATTTCAATAACTATATGCAGTAGTTATTGTACTGAATAAATCTAAGCGATTGTTTTGGTACTATAGGATGTATTTTAAAAGATGTACATGTTTCATTATAAATTGACTAACTTGATGTACCATTTTCTCAGAAACTATAAAAAGCAATGGTATAAAATTTTGCACAAATGTTTTGTCTTTGCTAAAGCTATTGAAAAAGATTGTTTTTTCCTTTTTTTATGATTTTGGTTTCAAAATAAATTCTATGAAGGATTGAAGAAGTTTTTCCCTATACAAAAATTGACACCCACCCTCACGTTTGGAAGCACACTTTCCAGTAGTTATCGGATAATATGAGATATATTAGTTCCAGTTATTATTGCTGTAGCTTGTGAAGACACAGTGCAGGAAGTCTGGAAACAGATAAGTCTAGATGAATGAATAAAAAGTTGATCTCTCATTTTAAGCAAATATTTTCAAAAAAAAAAAAAAAGAAGCGAGTATATATTTCTACTTGTATTTTAAAAATCTTGTTTGTTTAGAACATAGTTTCCACAATATGTGGATTCATGTCGATCCACGTACTTTTCTTTCTCTTAAAAATAACAATATCCAAGGCTTAAAAATACCATGCCCGAGAAGCCCAGAGCATGTAAATCATTCGTCTGGGCAGGTAAATAAAACATCTAATTGCCTGTGCATGGTAACTAAATTTTAAAATAAAAAAATTTGTAATAAAATTTCCTACTACACAAGAAAAAAAAGACAGTCATCACATGTCGTGTTTCATGTCATTTTTAATTAATGGAAGTAGTATTATTGTTACGAAGTACCAAGGAAAGAATAATATCACATCTTTAATTATGTTATGCTCTACTCCCAGAAATCGGAAACCTAGTTTTGCTCCAAATTTTGTTTATAATCAACAACAGTATGCATGCCTCTGATGTAACTGACCTCTCATGTTTAGTGACAAAGGGAGAAAACTTTAACAAAAGGAACATGGCAGAATCACTAAATTTCCGAAACACCAGTTTCATCATCGTACCATTTCATACCAATTTTAGCATCAGCATCTTAAAAATTGATATACACACTTTTGTGCATTGAACATTTGTAATACAGACCCTTAAAATGGAAGTGCAAACATGTAAAAACAGTTCATATTTTTAACTTAAAAAAAATAGGGTTCTGGTTTGTTATCTTAAAAGATACATTTTCCTGCGCATCCAGCTTTTACTACCTGGACAAGTAAATAATTTCTTGCCCAGGTAGTACTGATATATTTCACCTAATTTTTAAGAAATTGAATGGTTTTGATAAATTCCCATCCTACCACAGATAGAGCATACACACTGCTCACACGAGAGTTCTTCAATGTGTTGGTTTGTAGAAAAATGCTTCAAAATCTTTAAACGGACATTTTAAAGGCAAACTTACTCCTGAACTATGTATGAACTTCTGTTTTTGTGCATTCATATCTAATTTTTGCTGTCTATACTTGATTCAATGTTTCTGTTCCTTTAGTAATAAATATTAAAAATGATAATTCAATGCAATTCTCTATGTCTGCAAACACAAAAGATGTATTTCACATGGCAACAAGGCCTTAGCATTTATATAAAGGACATAGGCATGTTAGATGTGTACATGACATACATATATTTCGTATAGGATATAAGTATTTTACAAGCATTTGTGCCCAGAAATAGGGACCCCAAAAAAGTTAATCTGACGCTGCCTAAACACTTAAATAACTAAGTACGAATGTATCAACATATTACTCTTGGGATCAAAAACATGCAACCCTTATTATTCTGTGTCCATAATAAAAAAAAGTTTAAAATCCCTTCCTAAATATACATATTTTACTTTGAACTTATTTGATACATTGGCAAAAACATGTTATGAGTTACTATAACAACACAAGTAATCTATTCTTTCCATTACAAACATAAATTTCATTTTTCAAAAATCTTTTCAGTGCTTTGACTTCCCGCTGTGAGATGCATTAGATTATAAAATTAGCCAAATTTAAATTTTCTAGTTCAAAATTTTTAGTTTACGAGTAGTTTAAAATAAGGTTAACAAAAGGTTTCCACGTACCTTAGAGTTGAAAATTTTCACGCTTTATTGCTGTAATCCATTTTGAGAACCTCCCCATTAGTAGGGAATTTGAATACTTTTAATATTCCTCTATGAAAATAAATTTTGTTGACAATTTGACAACAACAACCACGCACATCCGTAGTCACGCTTACACAGAGTGAGCAAGCTCATGCATGCTCGACCACCCACCACGGACATCAGCCTACTCTCCCCTACGTCACGCAGCTACCGGCGTTCGGTGCGCGGGCCTTCTAAGCTATTAGGGGGTGATGCCTATGCGCCCTACCCGTTCAGCTTACCCCTAGGCGACCGTCACCACGAGGACTGTTTTTACCGCAGCAAGTGAAAACGGATTTAGTACTAAGGGCTTCAGGAACTGCAGTCTCCGATGAAAAACAAGAAATGCATTCGAGTGACCTCCCCCCACACACACACCGTTCAGTCTTCCAAAGCTTTTGGGGAACGGGAATTGCAGTGGGGGTTCAGAGAGGGACGCTTCCCTTCATCAGATTTTCTGATCCTTGCACAAGTTATCTCCACCCCTAGGCGATCGACATCACGAGCCACGAAGTTTTTTTTGATTGGAGGTTTAACGACCACCGTGAGCAACTCAATGGGCTATAAGCAGTCGCCCGTCCCTAATTTAGGGTCACTGGTTCCAGGGAAGGGAGAGAGTCAGTGCCGTAAGACAAACACAACATCCATGCCTCACCGGGATTCGAACCCGGACCCCTTACGGACGAATGATCAGAGGAGAGCGCCTTAGACCACTGCGCCACCGCGGCGGCGAAGTTTGTTTTAACGGCAGCCAATGAAAAGATATTTCGAAGCGAGGGCTGCAGAGATACCAGTCCCGGTGAAGTTGTATCCCCACCTTGTAAGTTTAAACACACAGATGTTACATACGGGAATTTCAGCCCCTCGCCACGCTCTTTAGATAAAGAGCTGCGAATTCTGCAGTCTCGCGCATTGCGTATATTGCAGTTGTACAATGTACACGGAAACTAAATAAGGTTAGGCCGTCAGGGAACTATGAACGGCAAGAAGGAGAAAAAAATTATAACATGTGCTTCGTAATATCTGGGAAGTGGGGCTGCAGCCCCCAGCAGGAGCCGCCCCTGACTGCAGTAATTTAATGTCAGTCTTATAAATGTAGTGTGTTTATTAAATTATTACGCTGGATTGCAATACAGTCGCCCAAAATGGTCACACTACCTACTCGACTCCGTGAAGTAAATGTCGAGTGGAGTGGGCCTCGTTTTGGGTTGTGCCTAGGGCCCAATTCTGTGTAAGTCGGGCCCTGAGGGTATTCTTACGCTATCTGTTTTGCAGTAACGAAACGAAGCTAAACATTGCAAATTAATTTTCACTGTGTTATTACGGATTTTTATAATACAATAATTACTAGCCACTTTATTAAAATTTTAACAATGACGTTATTTCATACTAAATCGTGTCAGACAGCTGGAAAGGGTTTTAGATCACCTCATGTTGCGACATCTACCGGGTTTTGCAACAAGCCGAAACTCGAGTAATTAAAATTATTTAATCCGTCAGGAATTTCACGTTCCCAAAATACGATTTCACGTCTTTTCAATTGGCTCCGGTTTTCATCAACTTTGATCAAAATATGAAGAAAAAAATATCACAACTTTTGATCTTAATAAAAAATTATTTAAAAAAGCTTTGCTATAGCTTTAGTGGATTTACTAATATCTATGTAATTTACAATGTCGTTAATTTTTTTAATAATAGTATACTGCATACAGTAATATCAGTTAACGGATTATTATTCTCATTAACAAAAACAACGCAACTATAAAATCCTCCGATTTAATTTTCAGCACATCCCATTCAAGAGAACGTATATTGTTTTTTATGGTCATGAAAAAAAACAGCTATACTTGTAGCTATGTCGCCTTCACTAGTCATTAACAAAAAACAGTTACATTGTAACTTTGTCGCCAATGTGAATCTCTAAAAATATACGAAAAATATTTAGAATCAGAAATTTACTGAAATCCTGCAAATTAGACTTCAGCTTTTCTTATGAAGTGATTTAAAAGATCGCTGCCCTAGCAATGTTGTCTGGTACTGTTTGACCTGCTCACATGTGACTGTTCAGTGAATAATGCTAATAATAGGAACGTTGGGATAAAGAAATGGAGTAAGATGCAAACTACCGAATACTTAGTTGTTGCATCTAGTTTATTTCCGCGTTTGTCAAAAGAAGATCACGGAGAAACAAGATACAACCCAGTCTTTTATGTTTGCATCTGCTTTATTTCCGCATCAGTTACACGAATTTTCTGATTGCTCCAAAAAACACAATTTTTACATCGGCTCTGTCCGTAGTGATATTATATTGGTTATAACGAAGTGAATTTCTCCGTCATTTTTATCCGCGCCGGGGTTCGAACCCGGGTCCACTCATTCCGGAATAAGTTGCTCTACCAATTAAGCTACGCGGACATTGATTCTAATTGCTATCTGCCTTTATGTCGTGTGCGTCCTTCTGGCAGGTACGTCACATCTCCTGGTACGTTACATGGTTTATCGATAGCAGAGGTATATAATCTGTGACGTCAGCATGGTATCCTGGCCTTGTGAACTTAGCATCTCCCATTCCAACTCAGCTTAAATTTGTATTACGGTTAGTAAGGATGATCATTCTATTTGAGTTTTTGTGTTTTTTCAGTAATAGTTATCATGTTCGGGCAGAAATAATCGAGATTAAGGTTCAATTCTCAATCTACAAAACGTGTGGTTATGTGCAAAATGATAGTATAATCATTTTCCTCCACCCACCCAGCCATGTATATGTTTTAATTTTGTTGCAGATATTCAACAGAGTGTTGTAAATCACTCGGCATTTTGCAAAAAGTTCCAAAGTAAAAACGCCGGTGATTTACACAAAACTGATGCCCTCCTCTGATCTAACGACTTATTCTGTAATTTTAAGACTGTTGAAATTAAACTTACAAATGACAATATTCTAACCAATGAGATCGAAATACGTAGATAGAGTGCTTGCGAAAACGCCATGTTTGAACGAAATTGAAAGAGAGCGGCCATCACTACGACGGGCGGAAACGGAGAACCGGAAGTCTGAGTAAGATCTGTGTCAATGGGAAAACTAATGTAAATATTAAACATTTGAATCAGTTTAATCTAAAAATAAATGTGTAAGAACATATGTTATAATTATGAATAGTAAATACACTTAAAATTGAATATGATAAATATTTCCTAGAAGCTGTGATCATATGCAACGCAAATCAGCGATAATTACCTCTGTTTCGTGGTGCAAAATGCCATATTTCGCAGCACGTCTTTAAAAAGAAACAGAAACCTATGTTATCACTATGTATCTATGTTATCACTATGTCCTCCGTCTGCGGACACCATATCCCTACACCAAAGAGTCCGATTTGAAAAATTATATTTGCATTAGGTAGCTTGAAATGTGAGAATGGCGATCCTTGTCTTTTGGTCTTTTTTCCGATGAATAATTTCGCCTCTATGGGAGCAAATGTAATCGAATTCGAAATGAATATTTATTTCCACGCATCACTGTTTTTAACGCGTATAATGTCGTCCAGCTGGCCGAGCGGTATGATGCGTTGACGTCGGATTATTTCGTCCGAGGCGCAGTAATATTGTCCGAGGTCAACTCGCAGGCATTACTGCAAATATGATTTAAATAGAAATATGAACTTACGCCCTCTATTCGCAAACTGTATATTACGAAAAGTTATAGGTAAAACATTTCTCGCCAGAAGCGTTGTCCGACAAAGCAAGAATTTTGCAGATCAGACTGCTCGAAGCAGAGATATTAAAGAAAATACGACTTAGCTACGCTTTCTGGCAGAAAAACTGTGCACTGTTGTTAACATATCATATGTTCAAGATGTTTTCATGAGTGAATGGTGTATGATCGAAAAATAAGTTTTTTCAATAAAGTTCTCAAAAACACAGATATTGCTGCAAATACATAGGAAAGAAAATATACCCCAAATCCACTGAGAAAATTGCTCTTTGCAAGAAGTTAGAATTATACGTAAAAAAAATTCCACATAACGATTATTATCCGACGTAAAAAATATTTTCAAATCCGACTATCAGGAGCAGAGATAACGGAAGAAACGTAATTTACTTTTACTCCATTTAGCGAGAAAACTGTGCATTACTTGACAAAAGAAAAATAAATAAATAAAATTCAAAACCGGTCTTCTTTGTAAATGGTATTGAAGAAAAAAAAAGAATTTTCTCAATCGGATATTCGGAAGTAATGATGTAGTAGTAAAACCTCTGTATTTACGCCCTACAGCGATAAAATTATGCGTTGGAAAAACAAAAAAAAAGCCGCCCCGGTGGCGCAGTGGTCTAAGCGGTGGCCTCTGATCATTCGGCTGTAAGGGGTCCTGGTTCGAATCACATAGAGGCGTGGATGTTGTGTTTGTCTTACGGCACGGGCACTCACCCTTCCCTGGAATCAGTGACCCTAAATTAGGGACGGGCAACTGCTTGTAGCTCATTGAATTGCTCACGGTGGTCGTTAAACCTCCAATGTAAAAAAACCTAACTAAAAGCAAGGATCATCGTTCTCACATTTCAAGTTTCCCACTGCTAAAAGACGTCCTTAAATCGGCATAACAGGTGCAGAAATAAGACATACAAAGGGTCGGACAGACTGACCAATGGATAACATATTGATAACATAGACACGTCCTGTTTTTAAGAAGACTTTAAAAATATTTCCTCTCAGTTCCATTACTTTTCCCACCTTTTCCGTTAATACCACATGAATATTAATTACAAATAAACATGCTAAACCGCAGTTTAAATGCTGCTTTTTTTATTGGAGGTTTAACGACCACCGTGAGCAACTCAATGGGCTATGTGGATGTAACAGACACGTGACTCTCAGCATAGCAACGAGCCTGAGCAACGTAAGTGAAGGACAACCAGTCCCAGATTTATGATGTCAGTAGCTGACTTAAAAATACACATAGCACCGTGGATTGTTGGCCACCGTGACGTATATGTAACGCGGTCGGCTAGATATCGAGAATTCTGTTGGTTCAATTCCACAGCGGCGGCTAAAAAAACTTTTTTCGGTTGCTGTAAGTTTCTAGAACGTGGTTAAGAGCGATGTATTTATTCATTTACTGTCGCCACGTATTTGGAGTATTTTCAACCAGTCCCGTTGAAATGATGGCGTCTTACTTTGAAACTTTAACTTCCGAGAACAAAATACGGTGTTTGGAAAAAATTAAAGAGATTGAAGGAAAAGATCCTTATGTGCTGAATGCAAGTATCTTCGGAGGTGATGCGAAAAGTTTTCCGAAAGTGCAAATAGCAAATATTTTCGATTATTTCTTCTTTGGTCAAAGTGCCTTTACCGCGGAACAGTTTGAGGCATATAAAAGTTTCGAAGCATACAACAATTTCTCGTCGTGGGCAGTGGCGGCTCGTGGTGTAAAATGCTGGTGAGGCGACCGGTCTTGATGTAAATGTCAAACAGTAAAACGTATGTTATTGAAAAATATATAAATTAGTATAACGTTATACGAATATATATATATCTATCTATCAGTGGCGTAGCAGGGGGGGGGGGGTCATGGTTTGCACACCCCTTATTAGGCGAGACAGTTAGCTTTTTCTAAGTACGTTTTATAGATAATTTCCCTATTTAAATTCTTTGATTTTTATATAACTCGGAAAGCAATGTAATTTCTTGATAATAGAAGAGAAAGTAAAGCAAAGCGGCCAAAGAAGTTGCTTTATTAAATTTTTATTAAAACAACTATAATTTATTGCATTTTCTTCATATTATTAAATTAGCTTCATTTTGTATTAATATTCAAGATGTGCGTACGTACCAATAGGAAAATATTTGTCGAAGCGCCCCCCTCCCCCAAATTGTTATATGTACTTATACACAGTTATACAGCAGAAGTGCAGAACCCCCCCCCTTCAAAAAGTTTCATGTCAAAGGCAGTATCCCCCATTGGATATCTTTGAAGTCCTGGGTTCGAGTCGGCTGAATCATTAAAATCCGCTGAGATTCGGAAGTCTCGTTAAGCCATTGGTCCAGGGTAAGCGGAGCCTTGTTATTAACAGCTGTAAACCCCATCCCTTAGGGCTCCATCCCATGTCATTTAGCCCTTATATACAAATATTATTAAACAGTAATGGAATAAAATTATATAAATATATGAAACACGGCGTGGGGAGTCTTTCTTCACGAAAAAATCCAAAAATTTTAGAGGAAAAATGTACATATACCTCTCTATATATGTGTGTGTGTAATATACGCTACTTTTGCAACAATATTTTTATGAAAACAATTATTCGATAATTTTACAACAAAGAAAGAAATATTTCACCAGTATTCTTTTATGTAATACACTTGAGCGAAAATACGCAATTTGCGCGGTTTCTTTAGCTAGTCAATGCGTCACTCACATCCCAACGCCAATCGGAGATCCACTTCTTAAAAAATTCAAAGTAAATCATTTGAATATAATTTTTTCTCACGAAGTGTTTCTTGAGCTTGAATAAAAGTCACAGTTCGATTGGCATATTAGTGAAGGTGCATTTAGCACGGGTCACAAACTGAAGTCCAGGCTCGTGATAACTATGTACAGGAGAAGTCAAGCTAAGGAAGCACATTTCTATATAAAAAAAAAGTATAAAATAATTTAAACCTGGAATTAAAAACAGGGGAATACGATATTAATTTGCTTTGGTCTCGAACAGAATGCTTTCAGTTTATTTTTTATAAATAAGTTCAATTCTGCGATCCTTTTTGGCTGCAAATTTGTCTATGATCAGATCATAAAATGGTTGAATGGACATTAGATGGTTCAGCAATTCTTTCTCGATTGAAATTTTAGCGAGTGAAGACAAACGATTTTGTGCCGTTGTATTTCGGAGGTAAGTCTTAATTATCTTCAAACAAGAAAAAATTCCTTTCAGCAGAAGAACTTGTTGACGCCAGTGTCAATACAAGAGAAAATAATTTGTAGGCTTCTGGTAACACCTCTTTCAGCTCGTTTTCTTTCATTGTTTTCAAGGTTTTCTGAAAACTGAGTTCCCTGAAGTTGTGATCATTATATAAAAAATCTAATTCGTTTTTTAGTCGTTGTGTGTCTGTAAAAATGTTTGGATAAATTTTTTTGAGAGTGTTAAGGGCACTGGATGGAAATGACTCTGAATAACTATGGTATTTTGAGCTGTCAACTAGCTGCAGAAACTCGAGCTTTCCCATATCTTCAAATCTGGTATTTATTTGGACTTTTATATATTCATGAATACACTCAATTAAATCATTCTGTATCGTTTTAGATTGTCCAGAAAATAAGCTTCGTATTTCTTCAAAATGTGCTTTTAATTCTGGGGTGCTCCTACGAAGTAACATTTGGAACATTTCCTTGAAATTACCTTTATTTAATGAGGAAATAGTTTCATCATGTCCTCGAAAAGGCAGTTCTTGCTTGCTTAGAACGACAACTAAATCAATTATATGTTCCATAAAAAGCCTATTTAGTCTGACCTTTTCATTAAACTTGACTTTATGAAGAGCAGCATTTTCTTTGAGCATATCAGAAATAGTGTTTGTTTTTTTTCCATTCGTTTTAGACCTACGTGGTTAGTTCTATGCTCTTTAGAGCTTTCGTGCAATTTTGCACTACGAGAAAAAGTTTTTTAGATCAAAATAACCCGTTGTATTCCACACATTTTTCTTATTGCTCAAAAGTAAACATGGCCAGCAAAAGAGAGTTTGCTTGTAATAGCATCAGAAAGCCAGGGAAAAATCTCGTACTATGATTTATTGAAAGACCTAAAAAACGATTTGCCGCACTTCTTATCTTTAGATATTGAACTTATTATAGGTGTCGGTCTTCCAGATATGAGAACATCCTTGTTATCATAATCTTTCCAGTGTTCAAAGGAATTTCTTCCAGAACACAAATCACGTCGCTTGTTGGGCCATTCATATTTTCCAACCAAAATCAAAATATGCTGTTTAGTAACAATAACAAAATGAAAAAAGAAAACTCAACATTACTATGAACTAGCAAACACCCGCAGAAGAGAGGATTGAAAACACACTACAAAAAGTTAGATTCAAATACACTCTGAGGAATAGTTAAAGCTACGTAGAAATCTTCGTACTCCAAAGCGTATAGAGGCAAACGGCGTCATCGCCTGTGAAACCACTTTTCACAAGGGTCATCTGCTCATTTTCCCGCGCCCATTGGATACACAATCCTTGGGTTCTCCAATAACAGCGGAGATGCGATTCCAGTTTAAGCGAAATGGAGGGTCGCCTCAGAAATTTCCTTTCTCTTACTGGAAGTCCGGCACCTCTTTAGGTAGACCTCGGACCGTGGGGGTGGGGGGGGGTTCAGTCTGTAGGGCTCTTCTCTGATCCCCAGTTCCCAAAACCGGCTTCTCATCGAGACGATTCAGCCGGTCGCCTCTAAGCGCTTAAAACATGCAGCTGCTTTGCAAAAATAATGATTCATTCCTCTTCTCGAAAGCCTTTCTTTAACCATTCATGAATCACAATGTGAATTTCAGTGTTTCATTTATCCTGCAAAGTTCTTATATCTTTGTTACTGACAGAAGGTTTTTTTTTTTCTTTCACTTCTCATTCTGCGGAATTTCAGGTGAGGCGGCGCCTCACTTGCCTCATCTGACGGGCCGCCACTGGTCGTGGGTATTCTTTTACAGGGTCATTTAGTACGATCACAAATTCGTGAGTAATCAGTAATTTATGGAGAAAATAGGTACGCTGCCTTAATAAGTAAGGTCCTCTTCCCTCCCAGGTGCTTAGACCTGAGTAAAAAAAGATAGGTTTTCTTTCTTTCCAGGAATCGTTTATTTTGGATAAAACACCCTTGAAAGGTTCCATGCCATTCTGAGAGTTTAACTCTTCAACAAAAAGTGTCTTTCTAAGCTCCGGGAAGCGATTTCCAAGGCTTAGAAAAATGACCAAAACCTTCTTTTATTTTTTCCCGGTAAAATTATGGTGAAAAAACAAAATAAATTTGCTGGGATTTGTGCCTTATAATATATTTATCCTTAAATAAATTTAGCAGCATAACACCGGCAAGAGACCTAGACACCAAAAAACAATTTATTTGGACAATAATTTTAGTCATTATTTGCATTTTTCCGCAAAAGTGTGCTTCAGCTCCATGTAAAAATCCAGGTGTACTAAAAATAAAAATGGTAGTTTGGGGAGGAATTATCATATAGAACAAAATAGTAAACTAAAAACCCCAACACCGACAGCCAAATAACCTTAAAAGTGAAAAGCCGAAAACTCGCAAAAAAAAGTGAGTCAGGGGAACGGTGTGCTCGAGCTCTAAAAAATACAGAAGAGCCAGAGATTTGATTCTGACTAAAAGTCAGGTTTGCTAACAAATTAACTTTAAGCCCGATAAAAAGTTTCAACATCTAGATCAACCAGGAACTTTCTGAAAAGAAGTCCCTGGAGATAAATAACAAAAAAAAAAAAAACACGTGTGCAGCAGTGCCGATTGGGGACCGAAGCGTTTATTTAAGAAATATTTTGGCTAAGAGACAAACTCTAAAAGGTGTTCTATAAGAAAATTGTTAGTAGCAATAAAACCTACGAAAAAAAAAAAAAAAACAGCCAACACCTTTTAAATTCAACTTGAAAGCTGAATGAACGAATGAAGCGCCTGGCCCTTACTTAATAAGTGCACTCCAACAGCGTTTGAACAAGTAAAAGATAGATTCTCTGCTTTACCAGCAATCACTTATTTCTGGATAAAACTAACATTTTAAAGATTCTCTGCCTTTGAAGAGTGTAACTATTCAATAAAAAGTGTTTTCTAAGATCTGGGAAGCGATCTCCGTTTGGCATATAAGCGAATTTTTCGGAAACACCTTTAGAGAAAACACCTGGTAGCCTCAGAAAGACTTACGGTCTTGATTTCCTCTACTACCGCAATTCATAACAGCACAAAATCTAGGCATTTGGCTTCAAATTTTTATAAACGCCGGCCGCTAATGATTACATTTTTTTTATTGGAGGTTTAACGACCACCGTGAGCAACTCAATGGGCTATAAGCAGTCGGCCGTCCCTAATTTAGGGTCACTGGTTCCAGGGAAGGGAGAGAGCCAGTGCCGTAAGACAAACACAACATCCATGCCTGACCGGGATTCGAACCCGGACCCCGTTCGGACGAATGATCAGAGGCCATCGCTTAGACCACTGCGCCATCGGGGCGGCATGATTGCATTTTACACACTAAGTGCAGAACAGCCAGATGTGCCTGTTCTTCAGGAACTTGCAGGGACTGTTGCCACTTCACTAAAACTTCTGGATGACTTCACGTGCTACATCCTCATAAACAATCGTCCGTCCCTAATTTTGGACCACTGGTTCCAGGGAAGGGAGAGAGCCAGTGCCGTAAGACAAACACAACATCCATGCTTGACCAGGATTCGAACCCGGACTCCTTTTGGACGAATGATCAGAGGCCATCGCTTAGACCACTGCGCTGCCGGGGAGGCACATGCTGATTATTACAAGCAAAAGGTTAAATAAAGAAATATTGATAGTAAATTTATTTCAATAAGTTGAGTCCACAAACTTGTTTAGCCCACAAGCTTTTGTTTAGCCCATAAGTTTAGCCCACAAGCTTTTCTCAGTTGATTGATACAGTTGTTTCCTGTATAAGAAAGTAAATTTATTAACGACATGTCAAAATTTTGCTCATCCTATGGTTGTGCTAATAAATCCGGCAATCTAAATCCTGTGAACGAAAGACCCCCTCTGAAAAAGGCGAAATTATTAAAGGAATGGCTGTGTAAAATGAAACGCGGTGATTTCCATTGCGATGTGCACTCTCCAATATGTTCTGTCCACTTTAACGAAAAAAGCTTTGGGATATTATGACACATGATACTACGAATCAAAGGCAGTTGAAACCTTGTAGTATTCCTTCGAATTTCAATTTCAAAAAAGAAAAACAAATAACCGAAAAAAAGGTAGAAGAAAATTGATGAAATATTTGGAGCGGTAAATTACGAATTAAGTTCTACTTTCCTCAAAGAATAAAACAAAGATATCTATAACTTACCTTTTATTTAATGTTACGCATTCATTTAATTTTTAAGCAGATTTCCTAGCGTTCGAACCCTAGTTTGTTTTATTATTACGTATTTGTCTGAGCTTCTAAGTGCTTTTGCTTTTTTTTTTTTTTTTTTTGATTGGAGGTTTAACGACCGCCGTGAGCAACTCAATGGGCTATAAGCAGTCGCCCGTCCCTAATTTAGGGTCCCTGGTTCCAGGGAAGGGAGAGAGCCAGTGCCGTAAGACAAACACAACATCCATGCCTGACCGGGATTCGAACCCGGACCCCTTACGGACGAATGATCAGAGGCCAA
This sequence comes from Macrothele yani, assembly GCA_039090855.1. Taxonomy (NCBI): domain Eukaryota; kingdom Metazoa; phylum Arthropoda; class Arachnida; order Araneae; family Macrothelidae; genus Macrothele; species Macrothele yani. The sequence goes on from CM077009.1 coordinate 151,932,328, forward strand.
CGCCTTAGACCACTGCGCCACCGGGGCGGCGCTTTTGCTTTGCAAAAGAAGGTACCCAAGTTTATGTTTCAGATATTTCGCCAATGTCTGACAGTAAGGACATGAAAATTTAATATAGCGTGTACGAGAAATGCGACATTAAAAACTTCATGATGTACGAGAAATGTTACATTTTTTTTCACAAAATTGTTTTGGTATATTTTTGCAACCATGATTTGTTCTTTTAAGAAATTAATTTCTTCTTTTTCTCCCTGTAGCTCTATTAATTCATCGATAAAATCCACGACAATAGGATTGCAAATAGTAAATATTAGCCAACAGTAAGGGATAATCAAATAGGGAAAACATTGAATCAGCAGCCATGTTGGTCCGCAGAAATGCACTTCTGACGTCACATGAATAACGTCCGTTGTAACTCATATGATTTACTAAATGCCAATATTTAAAAGTAGCATGTCAAATCGCAAAAAGACTTGGAATTGAAGAGTACACAAGCATTTCTGCCTAATGTGACGGCAATGATGATGGGATCATTTCGTCTCAGTAACAGCTAGCTAGCCGCCCCGGTGGCGCAGTGGTCTAAGCGATGGCCTCTGATCGTTCGTTCGAAAGGGGTCCGGGTTCGAATCCCGGTGAGGCCGCCCCGGTGGCGCAGTGGTCTAAGGCGCTGGCCTCTGATCATTCGTCCGTAAGGGGTCCGGGTTCGAATCCCGGTCAGGCATGGATGTTGTGTTTGTCTTACGGCACTGGCTCTCTCCCTTCCCTGGAACCAGTGACCCTAAATTAGGGACGGGCGACTGCTTATAGCCCATTGAGTTGCTCACGGTGGTCGTTAAACCTCCAATCAAAAAAAAAAAAAAAATCCCGGTGAGGCATGGATGTTGTGTTTGTCTTACGGCACTGGCTCTCTCCCTTCCCTGGAACCAGTGACCCAAAATTAGGGACGGGCGACTGCTTATAGCCCAGTGAGTTGCTCACGGTGGTCGTTAAACCTCCACTCAAACAAACAAAAAATCAAAAAAAAAAAAAAAAGTAACAGCTATTAGCAGTTTGTGGTCTATCCGTATATATGCTCGAAGATTTCGAGCAAAGTAGCATTGCTCTATTACGAAGGGCATTTTCAGATATCTCATTCTAACCTCCTTGATTAGACCTCTCTCCCTTTTTCCGTTCCTGGTTCTGCGGCACTGCCTCTCTTCCTTCCCTGGAACCAGTATCCTTGAATTAGGGACAGGTGACTGCTTATGCCTCATTGAGTTGCTCACCAAGGTTGCTAAACTTTCAATTAAAAAAAATATACTTTCGTTGACACTTATCAAGTTAAGTGGACAATTATTGGTTTTTATTATTTTTTACGGTTTTTTTTTTAATTCTTATTTTTCTGCAACCGCTTATCAAGTTTAGTGGACAATTATTGGCTTTTATTATTTTTTTTCAATTCTTATAAATCAGCAACCCCAGTGGTCGTGCATCTTCGTGTCTTACTGATCAGGAAATATTTTAGCTATTTCCGCATGGCCAACTAGTTGCTGTGAGGCACAAAGCTTTGTCTATAAGCCTCATCGTCCTATTAAAAAAAAAAAAAAAAAACCCAGAGTCTAGGCAAGTAGAAATGGCGGTGCGATTTTGCTCTTGAGTATATCTCAGAAAGAAAACTGATAGAACAAAACATGTATGAGCATGAAAAGGAATGTATCTAATGCTGTTTCAATATTTTGAGATCAATTTAAAATATGCAATTGCTCTTGTGTGCTAATACAGCCGTCATTTTGCAGAAATTTTCATGGCATTGTTTTTATATCCTTAAAATATTTTTATAGTTTAATTTTAGAACATCAGAGATCTCTGGATTGTATTGTTACTAAAACAAAATTTCAGTTTTGTTTAAAGAATTATGCATGTTCTCTTGCCCCACTGAAAGGAGATAAAATTTCTTTGCCGCCCCGGTGGCGCAGTGGTCTAAGGCGCTGGCCTCTGATCATTCGTCCGTAAGGGGTCCGGGTTCGAATCCCGGTCAGGCATGGATGTTGTGTTTGTCTTACGGCACTGGCTCTCTCCCTTCCCTGGAACCAGTGACCCTAAATTAGGGACGGGCGACTGCTTATAGCCCATTGAGTTGCTCACGGTGGTCGTTAAACCTTCAATAAAAAAAAAAAAAAAAAAATTCTTTTTCCCAGGAAAAGAATAACGGAAAAAAACTGTTTTCTTGGTCATGAGATGTGAGTGGTACACTCGTTTCCTGTAAACATCCGTGATGTTAGTCCTTTAGAAATTTTTAATTCTCTAATGTACAAACTTTCATGTGTGGTGTTTTTCTCCGAGATTACTTTCCGCACTGTATGAGCCATCATACTTTTTTGTCAAGCAAATAAAATGCCAACCGTGACATTGTGTACTTTACAAAATCATTAAATCAGAAAGAAATTTTGCTGTTCATTCTAAAACTTGGCATACTGCTGGAAATTTCATAAAGTATGTTTTGAAATCATGGAACATGGTTTGCGTTTTTTTATCCCCATATATAATGGCATTGCATAAAGTGTTCAATCATGTCCTTTTTGATGTGAAAGACACAGGATACGCTTATGCTTGTTATATGCAGACAACACAACTAAGTCGCAGTGACGTTTGCTATTTAATTTATGATTGTATGCTGTAAATGTTACCAGAAGAAATTTGGAGTAGCTGCAAAGCCAAGAAATAAAATAATAGTTTCCCCATCATGGAGTCCATGACAAAATATTCTTCAGGTGAGGAAACCTCTTAAGACTTGATTATAAAGGAAGTGAAAAACAAATTTTACATATTGTCCCAGACACTTCCTAGTACAAGGGACCATTTTCAAGAGTGTAGTCTGCTTTCACAAGTTAAAAAAAACCTTAGTTTTGCAGGACATATAAAGTCTGGCGGGACATATAAAGTCTGGCGGGACTAAAATTTCGATCTAACGTGGTGCGTGTTGCAGGATATTCAAGATGGAAGACAAAATTCCAATGGATATGCTTCTTGATACTGATGAGAAACCTGATTCATATGATGTATGTTCCGAGCAGTTGACACCAAAAAGTGGAATTTCTGACCATACACTCCATACAGGTAAAAACCTCATCAGTGTGATGTGTGTTCCCGGCAATTTAACAGGAAAAGTCACCTATCACAGCATATGCTCCTTCATACTGGTGGAAAACCTCATCACTGTGATGTGTGCTCCAAGCAATTCACGCAGAAAAGTGCTCTTTCCAAACATATGCTCCTTCATACCAGGGAAAAACCTCATCAGTGTGATGTGTGTTCCAAGCAATTCACACAGAGCACTCATCTCTCCAGGCATATGCTCCTTCATACAGGTGAAAAACCTCATCAGTGTGACGTGTGTTCCAAGCAATTCACACAGAAAGGTGCCCTTTTACGGCATATGCTCCGTCATACAGGTGAGAAGCCTCATCAGTGTGATTATTGTCCCAAGCAATTCACACAGAAGGGTGACCTTTCTCGGCATATGCTCCTTCATACAGGTGAAAGACCTCATCAGTGTAATGTGTGTTCCAAGCAGTTTACCAGGAAAAGTTACCTTTCCCAGCATATGCTCCTTCATGCCGGTGAAAAACCTCATCAATGTGATGTGTGTTTGAAGCAATTTACTCAGAAAACTGCCCTTTCCCAACATATGCTCCTTCATACAGGTGAAAAACCTTATAAGTGTAATGTGTGTTCCAAGCAATTCACCCAGAAAGGTGCCCTTTCCCGCCACATGCTCCTTCATACAGGTGAAAAACATCATCAGTGTGATGTGTGTTCCAAGCAATTCAGACAGAAAGGTGCGCTTTCTCGGCATATGCTCCTTCATACCGGTGAAAAACCTCATCAGTGTAATGTGTGTTCCAAGCAGTTTACCAGAAGTTACCTTTCCCAGCATATGCTCCTTCATACTGGTGAAAAACCTTATCAGTGTGATGTGTGTTCCAAGCAATTCACACAAAAAACTGCCCTTTCCAATCATATGCTCCTTCATACAGGTGAAAAACCTCATCAGTGTAATGTGTGTTCTAAGCAATTCACACAGAAAGGTGTGCTTTCTCGACATATGCTCCTTCACGCAGGTGAAAAACCCATAGAGTTTGTATTAGGTGAAGATACCACTGCCTCTGATGCCATAGGTCACAGCTAATCTTTGGCGTAATCTCATATCCAGGCAAAAACAAACTCTCTAGTTTAAAGGATATTACTGTCATGGCTTTCTAGATAAATCTGTGTATGGTATCTTCATGTTATACTTTCAGTTGCATCAATCACAATAGTGAAAGAATTGATTTGATATTCCATAGGTACGTAAAAGATATGAAACTGCTCTCTTTGAAATGAAAAAGCAGGTGATATGTAATATTTACCAATGAGCCATTATATTATGACCACCTACCTAATACGCTGTAGAGACCCCCCCCCCCCGACCCTCAAAAACAGTTGCCAGTCGACAAGGCATCAATTTCATGAGGTGATGATAGGTATCCTGGGACAAGGCTGAATCGGATCCTACCAGGTTGTAACATTAAGCAAAAACAATGAGGACAGAAAAGATGAGTTGAGAAGCAGTGCCATCTATTGACGTGGTTCTCATAAACAAACATTGATTCCGTATCATTATTTACATTTGAGATTTTATTTATATTCACTTTCACATTAACAGATGGATATTTACATTCTGAACTCGTAGTACTTAGGCAAGAGAATTTTTCTGTAGGAACTGGTGTAATTGATGCATAAATCTCCGTCCTCCTTTATTCTTCAACGATCTATGGCCGAGATTTTCGTAAATTTGTAGATTAGCGTCTTAAATTATTTCGTCGGAAGAATGTTAGTACCTGGAAAAAGTGTGACATACAGATTTTACAGTATGAAAATTAATGGCAAATGGTGCTGAAATTTCACATTTTAAATGTCTTTTAAAGATTTTTATTGTAACATTTACATGTAATTGCGATGCAGTGAAGAGACGCCGCAGTAGGCCTAAAGTATTGCTGCTGCGATGACGTCAAGCGTCGTGGTAGCGATGCGTTAGGCCTACCGCAGCGTATCTTCACGGCATAGCACTTACATGTAATTATTACGATGAAAATCTTTAAAAGACATTTAAAACAGGACATTTCTGCACCATTTGCCATTTATTTCCGTAATCTAAAATCTGTATGTCGCATTTTTCCCAGGTACTAACATTTTTCCGACGAAATAATTTAAGATGCCAATCTACACGTTTACCTACTATTTTACTTAATATGAGTTTATATAGCTTAGTTTTTTTTTTCTAAAATTGAATTAGGTATGTAATTATCAGAATGAAAATGCTTACCACAAACAACAGTTGAAGGTGTCTTGTTATTTGGAGCAAAATCCTGACGAGATATTGCTTTCAGCCACAATTGCTTTAGGTTCTGACCTGAGGGAAACTCGTGGAATGAAAATCCCACGTTTTTCTTCTCAGAAGATGTGCACATCTTCACACAACAGTAAACAATTTTGAAAATGGGTTAGATTTTGTTGTGAAAACAACTGTTCGGTTTTGAAACTGTGTGGTTTTTTTAAAAGAAACACATGAAAAAAAGATGAACAGACACAATCCAGCATTTCAAACAACGTGGAAACTGAGTTTTTATACCTTGGGACACAGTGCCATCTAACTGCTGAAATCATCCCTAACGCCCACTGGTCAATCACCAAAAGTCCATTGTCTTCAACGTTAATGTTATTGTCTGTTCTTCATCCAGTTCAGCCTTTCCTGGGGTATCTGGTACCGTAATGTCAACAGCAGTTCTAGTTCCCGTACGTTTCGGGGTGGTGGTGATTTAGTGCAAACCCGCTTTCGAAGTCGAGCCACAAATGTTCGATTGGGTTCATGTCGGGTGAATTTGGAGGGCAGGGCATTAATGGAAAGTCATCAGCATGTTGCTCGAATTACTTCTTTATGATTCTGGCAATTAGAAATAAATATCTTCACTTATGGACCTAAATACTATTACATACCTTATAATCCATAGCCTATATGAAGCACATTGTTGGTGTGCTAATTTATTTTCTTTGTGAACACACTCATGAATCTCAACCACGCTGCAAAAAAATCCAGATGTTTCACCTACCCATGGAGTTATAATTGGAAGAATCTCAGCATGGTTGAGATTCATCAGTGTGTTCACAAAGAAAATAAATTAACACACCAACAATGTGCTTCGTATCGGCTATGGATTATAAGGTACATAATAGTATTTAGGTCCATAAGTGAAGATATTTATTTCTAACGTTTAAATTCAGGTTAAAACATCTATAGCGGAAGCCACAGTTATTCTTAAATTTATGTGCATACAAATATAAGTATTACAAGGTTTCTTACCTCTTTTAACATTTCACTACACGTTTCATTCTTTCTGCCGTCATACTTGATTTAGGCTTCCGGTGCGGTGTTCCTTTTTTGGTCTTCAGGTTCTTAAAAGAAAACAAATGCTCAAGTCCCTGAAGTACCTTGTTGTCCAGGTTGCAAAATTGTATAGACCAAATATAGAACACTGCACTGGAAGCCTAAACCAAGCATGACTGCAGAAAGAATGAAACGTGTAGTGAAATGTTAAAAGAGGTAAGAAACCTTGTAATACTTTTATTTCTAACTGTAGAATTTTTGGTGTGAATTATCACTATATGACCCGGAAACACAAATTTTGGGTTCATATAAGATATTTACATTATGTCAGTGTGGCATGGTGCATTATTATCCTGTTGCTAATGATCATCACCAGCAGGGAACACAGTTGCCATGAATGGGTAAATTTGGTGCGCAACGATGTTCAGATTCCTGACAGCTCTTGGGGATTGTGCTATTGGTAAAGTATCACAAGAAAACCTTGCCCATAGCATAACACCACCGCTTCAGGCCTGTTCCCGCCCAACAGTGCATCCAGGTGCCATGGCCTCCATTGGTAATTGGTGTATTCATGCTCGGCTGTCTATGTGATGCACGAGGAATCTTGATTCGTCAGACCAGGCCACTTTCTTCAAATCATCCATAAATACAAGAGGAACAGGGAACGTTCTTGCGAGTAAAGCACTCCAATTTGTTGTGTTACACTAAAGAAAATAGTTCTTCATTTCTGTCACAGTTTTTCAAAATACATGGTGACAATTGCTTTGACGTTATGCATATCATTTCCTAGTTCAAAATAGAAAGTATGCAGATGCCTTCCTTTCTTCTACCAAACCGTTAAAGTACAGGCAGCATTCTGTTCAACGGAACTTTTGTGCATCAGAAAATCAGAGTTGAACTCCTCCTTTGCACAGCATTGTTTGCAATTCATTCCAATTGGATTACAAAAATGAAAAAACCTCTTGGAGTGAGTTCACATATTGCACATCAAAGAATCATACACGAAAAAATCAAGAAATTATCAGATTGTGATGTCAAAAAATGGGACCGAAATGATCTATTTTCTGTAGCTCAGCACTACAAATTGGAAAGCTTTCCTGGCAAGACCGTTCACTGTTCCTGTTGTACCCTTCCGCCAGTAAAACGGCCGCCAAAACGAGACCATTGTTTCGACAAAGCAAAGCTTAATGTCTTCGCCGCGGTGTTGTGTTAGGCCTGCCACAGCTTTTGTTCACAGCGTTGTACTTGCACGTAAATATTATGGTAAAAATCTTTAAAATCCACTCTAATGATGCAATTTTTTCACCATTTGCCATTAAATTGCATACTTCAAAATCTGTACATCTCACTTTTTTGAAATCCTCAAACTTTTCCAACAAAATTTAGGATGCTAAACTACACATTTACTGGGAAAACATTTAATATTACACTTGTACATGTTTTTGGGCCGTACTTAACATAGAAAATTTATAAACTTGTATTTTCTTTCTGAATAATTTTAATGTCCATCCACTTTTCTGAAAGTTGAGTGCTGCCCATTGAAATATATACTCATATTTCTTAATATCCACTGCACTCTTAAATGAGTTTTTCATGTTACCTAATATCTTGGTCATTTCTGAAGCTTACTCTTTCAATTTTTAGTTATAGCCATTCCTTACTTTATTTTAAAAGCACTACATGGCACTGGTGGCATGACATGTGTTTGCATTTAATACCAAACTGGGTATTTTTTTCTTATTCAATAGTAAAACCATCTTGCTATCATATCTTGTGTTATACACGTTTTTTATACCATCATATCCAAAGGCTTAAAGCACTGCAAAAAAATGTATTGTTTAATATACAATGTGCCTTTATTGGGTCTTTTAACATGATATTTTAAAAGGAGCAATTGGTAATGCACAGTTTAATCTATTATACAAGTACTTACTATTATTATAGCTGGTTATTTACATCCTCAGTTCTTCATGACCACCTCCCATTCATCCCTGCCTGCAGATTTCTAGTTATTTCATGCTTTTGAATATAAATTTTCTTTCTGTAGATTATGCATTGTCCATTATATTGTATTGTCAGGTCACAGGAATTGATGTGCTTGATATAATCGACCACCATATCAAGATCTTCCATTTTTGCTGTATTTTTCAAAATTTCGTCCTTGGTCCAGTTATTCTGTCCTAACAGAATAATTGGACCAAGGACGAAATTATTCTGTCAGAACAGAATAATTGGACCAAGGACGAAATCATTCTGTGAAGACAGAATAATTGGACCAAGGACGAAATTATTCTGTCAGGACAGAATAATTGGACCAAGGACGAAATTTTTAGAAAATACGGTAGAAATGGAAGATCCTGATATAGTGGTCGCATAACGAACACATCAATTCCTGTGACCTGACAATACAATATAATGGACAATGCATAATTTACAGAAAGAAAATTTATATTCAAAAGCATGAAATAACTAGAAATCTGCAGGCAAGGAGGAATGGGAGGTGGTCACGAAGAACAGAGGATGTAAATAACCAGCTATAACAATAGTAAGTTCTTATATAATAGATTAAACTGTGCATTACCAATTGCTCTTTTTAAGATATCATGTTAAAAGACCCAATAAGGGCACGTTGTATATTAAACAATACTTTCTTTTGGGGTGCTCGCCTTTGAATCCGATGGTATAAAAAATGTGTATAACAGAAAATATGAAAGTAAGATGGATTTACTATTGAATAAGATACAATAAAACACGCAATTTTATATGCTCAGCATGATATTGTGAATGAACGAACTCAAATGGGTAATTTTAGCTGTACTTGGAGCTATGTATGAATAAAATCACTGTAGCCCACAGTGGTATCAAACTTGCTGGGGTACATGTAATCACTGCTACTTCTTTATTGAAGTAAATAGGTGAGACATTTATTCAGTAACTAGGATTGGGAGATGAAAAGAGCACTCTACGTGTGCATATCCTAGGAGCATCTTATATAGTGAGTTGTCTCAGCAATCTATTCTCCAGGTGGGGATGAAACTATGCTGGGGGTGAAGGAGAATCTTTAGTAAATGTGTAGATTATCATCCTAAATCATTTCGTGGGGAAAATGTTAATACCTGGAAAAAGTGTGACACACAGATTTTAGAGTATGGAAATTAATGGCTAATGGTGCAGAAATTTCATATTTGAAATTTCTTTTAAAGATTTTTATCGTAATATTTATCTGTAAGTATGATGCTGGTAAGAGAAGCTGTGGTAGGCCTAACGCATTGCTCCAGCGATGATGTGAATCTTTGCTCCGTTAAAAGGGAAGTTCCTTGTTGTACCGAAATGATGGGCAGAAGAGTACAAGAGAAAGTGTTACGTTGTTGGCAGGAGAACAATAAATCTTGTAGTGATAAGCTAGAGAAAATAGGTCCAGATTATCCACCCTTTCTTTTGTTGTATCCTGTACATTGTTGGCAGGAAAAACTGGGTAAAACCTACTTGATTTGCATCAGCAGAGTTGTATAAAAATAATATGTATCTGCGTACTCAACCATTGAAACAGAAAACTTGCTGCAAACCCGCGAATCATGAATAACAATACAATAAGATAATTTAAAGAAAAATTAATAAAATGATAAATAATTATTAGAACATTACAGATTCCAATTAGGACAAAATAAGTACATTACAATTGAATGTGCAGCAATCTGTGTAAAATGGACCTTTATGGTAAAATATTGGACCATGAATCTCATAAAAACAAGAGAATAAAGAAAAAAATATATAGATCCAGAAAAACAGTTCCACTAATGAATTTCAAAAATTTATAAGTAGCATTTTCAACAATTTAATTAAAAATATTAAACTTACAAAATACATAAGGAAAATATTTTAATTTAGTAAGTGGCAGCAACTACTAGAGGAACTTGGCAATTAAATTTAAATTCCTTCTGTGTAAACAAAACTTTTGATACAGTTTCTATACATTGAGAACGGACCTTGATAAAATCTAGATGCCAGAAATGTCTGCAAAAATAAAACTCAGAAAATGTGGAAAATAATTGAAAGTTCAAGCTAAAATAAAATTAAGTATATGAATTTGAGTAAAGCCTTGATTAAGTGTTTTAATTGCTGTAAATAACATTTCATTTTTTGTTTAATCTACAAGCAAAAACTATCTTCAAAATCTGCTAATAATATGGAAACTATTCCCGTACGGCGTACGCATGTTCGTGTACATCCTGCTACTCTGCGTATCAGCGAGATAGAAACTGACGTGCAAACAAGGTATTAACAGGAGCACCAAAAGTAAAGTGACAGAGCAAATGAGCTACGAATGGAAGCCGTTCAAAGCAGAACCGAAAGTTATACTTTCTCAGTTTTCTGTACAACACAGGAAGGCATATTGGCACTTTCTATTTCAAATCAAATAATCATATGTGAAAGATCGAAAAATTTCTGAACATCTGCTTTAAAAACACTGACAAAACATGAACGAACTATATTCTGTAGCGTATGAGTAAACCATGGTTCCCTCTCCTAGCAAGAACGTACGTGGTTGCACTTGTAGTCGTCCGCCCGTGAATTACACATCACAGCGAATCTTCCTTTCAACGGAGCTAAGCTTCACAGCGATGCGTTAGGCCTACCGCAGCGTCTCTTCACAGCATTGTACTTACGGGTTAATACTATGATAAAAATCTTTAAAAGACATTTAAAATATGAAATTTCTACACCATTTGCCATTAATTTCCATACTCTAGAATCTTTACTTCGGACTTTTTCCAAGTACTAATGTTTTTCCGATGAAATAATTTAGGATGCTAATCTACACATTTACCGAACCCTTTTCCCATTTGCGGCCCCACAAAGACAATAAATTAATAAGTGGGGAAATGCAAGATGTTTATTAATCATGTCACAATATTAAAGAAAACTAATAAGAAAATATGCAACTATTAGATTGCACCATGCAGCTAAACGAGCTACGCAGAAACTTACCTAACAAAACTTACATTGTACAAAAATCAGTAAATGTAGGCGTAATGGACCTGTTAATTTATATGAGTGTTTTTATTTTATAAATATCTCCTCCCTTATATGTATATCATTTTCAACCATTATTAAGGTAGTAATATTATCATGGGGGGAAAAAAAAGGCAAAATTTGCGATGTGGTCGTGGAGTAAATCGCGAAAAGTTCACAGCTGAGGATTTACTCTCACATTTCCAAGAAAAAGTCTACCAGTTACAAAGCAGTAATACAAAAAACTAGCATGTAATTAAATAAGCATTATAATTTTTAAAAGAGATATTTGCATTTATAAACCATTCAAATTCTGGCAATGTTATCAATGCCATTACACGAGATCAAGATTTCTATTTAAGTGGATGGCATTTTGATATATTATATTGTACATACACAGATTTTCTTCTTTAGTGCAGTGTCTGTTGTCCTATAACACGTTTTTAAATTTATAAAAGGATTGTTTGGCATCGACATTGTGGGTACTAACAGACAACGGTTGGTGACTTTAAGTAGTGTTGAAGGATTCTGTATTAATGTGATAAATCTTTCACTAATAGAGAAGTAAAATTTCAAAAATGTGTTTTTTAGAAATGCATCATTGTAATCTTGGGTCTTTACATTATCACTGAGAATTACAATTTCTTATTGGGGCTTGTGAGTTCCTTTGTGCGTGATTTTTTTTTAAGTTGGAACAACTTTACCCTACAAACTGTATGGTCATATTAGAATAATATAATCGTATTAGAATAATATGACCAGACCACCCCCGGAATCACAGTGTACCAGCCCAGGTCAATGTTGCCAGGTTGTGCTATTTTATAACAAAAATGCTATTTTTTCTGCTCTAGTGCAATAATATTTTTCTGAATGCTATTTGATATTTTTTGGGGAAATTTTGCTATTATTTTTTGTTTAATTTTGTATTTTACTTTTAATCCAACCTGTATGCGAACAATTTTTTGGCACTTGGTTGGCGACTTGGATACCCAGAGTTCAAATGCAATGCTCGTTGTTTAACCGTAACATGTGGAAATTTACTTTCCAGAACCATCTTGAGTAACTCAGTGTATTTTTTTTTACCTCATTGGATTTTTAATATTGCCAGATTTCTTTCTATTTATGTGTCCACATTCCTTCACGCATCCTGCAAAGTTGGTTGATTTCTTTCCGTTCACTATCTGTAATGTTGAGCACTTTGAATAATCACTGTGTGCAATTACACAACAAGATTGTAAATAATTTTGATTATCTGAAACTTCTTGCAAACTGCTGGCCAGGAATATGCCTACACAAACCAGAGATCCATTGACTGATCTTCATCTTAATTTTAAAGACTAAAAGGCTCAAATGTCAACATTGGAAACATAATACAGGAATTTACTGTTTTCAGATTGAGCTAAGCGCTTTAAGCGCAGCATATCGACATATCCATTTGAATTGGTGGAGGGGGGGTAATTCTGTACCAAGATTGTATAAGAGACAATCCATTTGCAATTCTTTCTCTGTTCTTGCTGCAGTTTTTTTACCCATCAGCAATGCAGTTGTTGAAAGAATGTTTTGTAAAATGAATTTGCTGAAGAATGCAACTTGAAAGTGCATGAAAGTTGAAATGCTCCAGATTCTGAAAATCAGGTGCCATTTGAATTTTGAAGCAAAATGTTGCAAAATTTTTCCAATTACTAGCAAAATGCTAAAAAAATTTGAAAACTCGATGTACGATAAATGCATGCATGTATTATAAGGACAGTGTTAATGATGATAGTAGTGACATTATTGAAGAGTATGATATTACAACAAATGTTTAATTATAATTCATTAAAACAAGAATCTTGCTTTCATTGACATGATTTGCTTTATTTACTCTGATTCTGTGTTTAGTGTCATGCACCCTCATATTTTGTACCTGCATGCAGTACTCTGATGAGGTATGGTATTTTTACAATGAATGAATGATGTGCAAAGTTTTTTTTTTTTTTTTTTTTGTTCAACTGCAGTACTAGAGTATGAGAAATGAATAAAGTTCCTCGAAGTTCAATTTTTTTTTCTTGAAATGCTATTTTTTAAGCTTTTATCGGAATCCTGATGTCACATTTTTGCTGTTTTTGCTATTTTTCTGGGCAAACCTTGCTATTTTTTTAACATCCGACCTGGCAACGCTGGTCTAGGTTCGTCACAGAGTTCACTCGACAAGGTCGACCACACGGAGATATAAGTGGCTGGCCAGGACAGATGAGCCATAGTGCGTAACGTGAGCACAATGGGCAAAGGTAGGGATTTGATGGCCGTTCAAAAAGGAATGATCATCACTTACTGCATCAAGGGTGGAAGCATCTCAGAAACAACAGACTTCGTGGGCCGTTCGCAAGGTGCTTTTATAAGGGTGTACCAAGAATGTACCGCTGGCACGCCGAGTACCTCCCGACGTCATAACTGTGGACCCCCAAAAGCCATCACCCCCCAGAGGAGAATGTTGACTGGGAAAGGGCAATCGACGTGCAACTGTGCAGCTATTGACTATGCAAATGAACATATGGGCACCCAGGTACGTGTCCTTAATAACAGTAGAGCGAACCCTGTTATGCATGGGTCTCCAGAGTTGACGCTGCGTCAAAGTGCCCATGTTAACCCAGGTTCATCAGCAATGACGTCTGCAGTTCACAATGGACTACCGTCATTGGACAGTGGAAAAGTGGGAAATGGTTGCCTTTTCTCCAACAAATCGAAGTCTCTACTCCACAGAAGTGATGGGTGGTGGGATATGGCGTCAGACATACGAGAACCAACACCAGGACATACTTGTCGGTCAAGTACAGACCGGCAGTGGCAGTGTGCATGTCTGGGGGATGTTTTCCTGGGACTGCTGGTACCACTGGATGGGTCCCTGAACTCCAATGATTACCTGTCCATTCTCGCTAACCACATGCATCCCTTCATGTTGGACGTTTACCCTGGTGGTGATGGTGTCTACCAACAGGACAACGCACCATGCCATGTTGCTAAGGGGTATGACTGGTTCCAGGAACATGACAGCGATGTAACTTGATTGACATTAAATGTCCGTCATTACTGTTTCACACATTATGCAAGTTCTGCAATCGGGAGATTATTAAATTATGTTAGATACGTGTGGGGCATAGTATCGGCAATTAAAATCAAGAAACAATGAACTATATATGTACTTACAATATTCATAGTGGCTGTCCGGGCTTCATATGTACGCCTTCAAAGAATGTGAACTTTTTTCAATTGTGTAGTTTAGAAAAATAAAATGCATGATATTGTAAAATCTACACCAGATAAAATTGAACAAGATGAATTTTTACAATGAAGGTAAATAATTCCTTTAACAACAACGAAATATGAAAACGAATCACAACTTTGCCGAAATTTAAAAAAAAAAAAAATTGGCAAAGTTGTAATTCGTTTTCATGTTTCGTTGTTATTGTGGTGCTTTGCAGTCAAGATGCTTTCCTCTTCAAGATTATAGTTCATTTTTTAAAAAATTCGACAAGATTTTAATTCAGTTTCATATTTTGTTGTTGTTAAAGGAATTATTTACCTTCATTGTAAAAATTCATCTTGTTCAATTTTATCTGGGGCAGATTTTACAATATCGTGGATTTTATTTTTCTAAACTTCACAATTGAAAAAAGTTCACATTCTTTGAAGGCGTACATATGAAGCCCCGACAGCCAGTACTAATATTGTAAGTACATATATAGTTCATTGTTTCTTGATTTTAATTACCGATACTATGCCCCACACGTATCTAACACAATTTAATAATCTCCCGATTGCAGAACTTGCACAACGTGTGAAACAGTAATGATGAACATTTAATGTCAATCAAGTTACATTATCGTGGCCACGTAAAAAGTATGTTCATCACAAATTGGCAAAATTTGAACAATGATATATTTTATGACAGTGATGTTTCCGCTCTCCCTTGGACAACAAAATTGCCCGACCTCAATCCCATGGAGCACTTGCAGGACTATTTGGATCAACATGCTGACCCACAACCACGGCATCTCCAGGACCTCTATGCTCTGCTGCAGTCCGAATGGGCACAGGTGTTTCGGGCAACCTTCCAAGTCCTCGTTGCATCCAAATTATGCCATCTCCCCGCTGTCATCGGGGAAAGGGTTTTGTTGTTATCGTTTTTATTAGTAGATACCCATTATTAGTAGATGGTCATATTATTCTGATACAACTGTGCATGTTAAGACCAATAAGTCTGACTTTGGATTTTATATAGCCACTTTTGTGGGGTACATAACAACATTACTTTAGAATACTGATTCTCCGTATCCTCTTGGGATGTTAACAATGATCAGTAGTCTTTGTAGAAATGGATTTATTTGCAGATGACGGGAGAAATTCCTTAACAAAATAGTCACGAGTAATGACATCTTTGCGAATGCTGTAAATACCACCGTAGCAAGATGTATTAAATTGTACAAAATCACTATTGGCCAGACAGCTCATGAAAAGCATCCAAATGCTAAGTGAACTCAATGTCAGATGTCCTGTAATTAATTATTGTACATTTTATGGATTATTTTATTTAGTGGGTGTGAAATATGCAGGAAGATATGTTGCTGTTTATATGAGATTAATATGTTTGGCAAGGTTTTATGGTTAATAATATTAATCTTCTGTCATTGTATTTTAATTTTTGAATTAACAGAAAATGATGTTACAACTGTATGTAATAATAACAGGAGTTACTTGGACAAAGGATGTCCTAAATGTTATCTTGAATGAGATTTGTAAAGATTTACATTGGGGACAATTATATTGAATCAAACACTAACAGGTTCAATAGCTGTACCCAACTATTGAAAATATTTTTGTAAAATAATTATTATCATTATTTGGTTTTCTTGTATAGGGTAATTCTGGCTATGTTATTTTTATATTGTATTTGAATTGTGATGTAATTTAATATTATTTATTTTTTAATATGTAATTACTATATCCTGTATGGGTACACATATCTCATTAAGCTTTGTAGGTCCACTCTGGAGTGCTATATCTAATATTTTATTTTAAGATCAGGAGCTGTGTTTTGGAGGGTTCTTTTTGTGAAAACATGGAGTTTATGTTTATGGGTTATATCACATTTATGTGTATACCCAAAAGTGATGAATTGTTTTTTTAAAGCTGTTTTCTTTTATTTATATTATTGTAATTATAGCAGTGGACATACAGATTTGAGTCTACGTTTGTAGGTACTGAATGTAATTTCAAATGTAATGAAAAATAAGTGACCTGCTATAAAATTGACACCTGTACATTTTGTGTTTTATTATAAGGTAATATCTATGAAGGCTAATGTGATGTAAGGGTAAAAATGACCTTTATATGGAAAATGTAGGTGCATGCATGTCTTTTATTTGTTTTGTATCAATTTATTTTCCCCTTATTCTGGTTGAATAAAGATTGAATGTTTTAATACAGCAGTTGGATATCAAAAATATGACCTCTTAATAGCAGCCCTTCACTTCCCATAAAATTTAAAGTAAGAAAATATTTTCGACTTTAAAAACTTAAATTAGTGAGAATACTGAAAATATTAAACTTTCTGCACGTATCAGGTGAGTAATTCTATTTTTCAGCACCTAACCTTACTGTGAAAAACTTGCATTTTGATTTTTGATTAATAATGTCTTAGAGTTGTTTAGATAAATCATTCTTGAAATGCTGGTTCTCCCTCTCTTGCTCTTCTCTTTCTCCTCTCTCTCTCTCTCTCTCTTTCTCTCTCTTGTTTATTCTTGCAGTCCACAGTAAAAACTACAAGTACATACAGGGGAATATGTCATAAATTCCTGCTTGAAAAAAATCCTGTTAGGTCGTGAGATGATGAGAACAATTCAATTCTGGTTGTGAGAACAAATTCAATACTGAACAAATTTTAACACAATTTAAAGGTGCAACAATAAAAAAAAATTGTGATTGAATGTAGCATAAAACCATGCTCAAAATGGGGTGTTGTACCAGATTACTCTCCTTCAAAAAATTTATTTGGACAAAGAAAAGAAAAGAAACTCAAAAAGATTGAGTCAAATCTCTTGAAGACCCAATTTCCAACTATAGTGTTCTCCTAGATTTTTTTTTTTTTACTGCTGGGTTGCAGTTTTAATGATACTTTCCCCAGTCGAAGAAAATTATATTTTGCTTAACATTATTATACTTATTAAACATCTGTGGTGGTGTGGTAGGCATTAATGTAGCATAACTTAATAAACAACATTAGAAATGCTATTATTGGCATATTTTCGCTGTATTTTATGTGACCACTTCTTTCAGAAAACTTAAAAATTTTCATCGCCCTGGAGAGGGGATCGAACCCGCACCTTCCGATTTCCGGTTGTGCATGCTAGTCATTACACTACCCAGGACAAGGAAATTCCAAGCAACTGAACGTAGATATCTGAGAACTTTCAGATTTGTGCTAGTCGAAGCTATTCCTGTCCCATCGTAGCGTCTCACGACCTTTTCTCACATCCAGAGTCATATGTAGGTCACAAATTCCAGTAATGAAAGTACGTCATACACAATTGGGAAACGAATTTCCTCGAAGAAATAATTATTTATAGATACATGGTAGGCATTGTAATGCTACACTATCTACCAACAAGTAATTGGACAACTGTGATAGCAAAGAAAAACTAAGTTTATTCACCTTCAATAGTTAGTGGAGCCTCCACGAGCGGCGATTCCAGCTGCGACCCTCCGGGCCATACTCTCAACCAGGCGTACGACGGCTAGCGGTATTTTCTTCCATTCGGCTTGGAGAAGACAGGTCAGTTCCTTCACCGATTTCGGACGGTGGGTGCACCCCTTAAGTCGACGCTCATACTCGTCTCAGAAGTGCTCGATAGGGTTAAGGTCCGTTCTCTGCGCAGGCCAGTCCATTCGATTAACCCCATTGTCGCCATAGTGGACCTCGCAACATGACAGGTGGCATTGTCATCCTGAAAGTAACATGGGTCCATCCCGTAAAACTGCCACAACGTAGGAATCGCATGGTCATCCAAAATGGTGCAGTAGGTCTCGGCGTTGAGTCTACCAGGAATTGCGAACAAGGGTCCCGTGCCATACCAGGAGAAACACCCCATAGCATAATTCCACCGCCGCCGAACTTCACAGTTGGCACAATACATTCCGGCAGGAGGCGTTCTCCAGGCAGACGCCAAACCCAGACCCTGCCATCCGAACGGTAGAGAGTGAACCTTGATTCGTCGCTTCAGAGAACCTGTTTCCACTGGCGACGTTCTTTGCACCATGTTAGCCGAGCAGCGCAATTGGACTTTGTGATCAAAGGCTTGTGGGCGGCAGCACGTCCATGATAACCGAGCAGTTGGGCTTCTTTACGGATGGTATTTATCGAAAGAACACTCCCGGATGCCTGTTGAAACTCCTCGCGGATGTGGCCCATCGATCTGGTGCGGTTCTTCCGAATTTCTGTGACCAGCACCCGTCGGTCTCTAACTCCCAGTTTTGTGGGTCTGCCAGGTCGGGGCACATTCCGACAGTCACCGCTCATCTTCCACTTGTCAATCACGTAGGCCACTGTCGATTTTGGGTACTTCAACTCGCTGGATATATCACGTATGGATCGGCCATTTCTGTGATACCCGACGATTACACCTTTCTCGAAATCGGAGAGCTTCGAACTGCGTGGCATCTTGCATGCGACAGGTTGCGTTGTTGTTTCCCACACGATATTTAACGGCGGCGGCCGTGACGTGTATCAGGACGGCAGATATCGTCGATTGCAAAGGTGTCCAATTACTTGTTGGTAGATAGTGTATTATTGGCATATTTTAAAATTTGTTTCCCAATTGTATATGACGTACTTCGATCACTGGAATTTGTGACCTACATCCAACCCTGCATGTGAGAAAAAGTCGTGCGACGCTAAGATGGGGCAGGAATAGCTTCGACTAGCGCAAATCGGATATCTACGTTGAGCTGCTTGGAATTTCCTTGTCTGGGTAATTTAATGACTAGTATGCTGGACCGGAAATCTGGAGGTGTGGGTTCGATTCACGCTCCAGGAAGATAAAAATTTTCAAGTTTCTGAAGGAAGCGATTACATGGAATACAGTGAAAATATGCCAATAAATAGCATTACAATGCCTACTTTGTATTAATGAAAAAATTTTTCTTTAGGGAATTCATTTCCCTATTGTATGTGAACATTAGGATATTGTGCATAAATGATTTTAAAAAATGAGTACTAACTAATAAATCATATTCAACACCGATTTTTTTTTATTGGAGGATTAACGACCACCGTGAGCAACTCAATGGGCTATAAACAGCCGCCCGTTCCTAATTTAGGGTCACTGTTTCCAGGGAAGGGAGAGAGCCAGTGCCGTAAGACAAACACCACATCCATGCTTGACCAGGATTCGAACCCGGACTCCTTTTGGACGAATGATCAGAGGCCATCGCTTAGACCACTGCACCACCGGGGCGGAAAACACCGATTTCAGCTAGTTTGCATTAACATTTATGGTGTATTTAGCTGGGTCTAAGAACAAGTTGCATGTGAGCAAATTATCAGGAAAAACCAAAATGTTGATGCAAAAAAGAAGAGACATGAGGACAACTAAAGAAGATGTGACTTCCAAAGTGCAATACATAGAGCTATACAAGACATTACGAAAAAGTATCACTCAAGACGTAAGGAAATTCAACTGTGAACTAGTGAGGAAAGCAATTGAAAACAACCAAAGCCTAAAGATAGCAAAGGGACATCTCAGTAAGGGAAGAAAACAGATTATGGCACTGAGAAAAGAAGATGGTTCTGTAACAAGAAATAGAGGCGAAATTTTGACAAGAGTGAAAGATTTCTACTCCAAATTATATGAAAAGGATGATACATGTACTCCAGACATCATGAAAGGTATCAGTACCAGAGTTCTTCCAGTCCTCCCAGCAGAAGTTGCACATGCAATCAAGAACATGAAGCGGGGAAAAGCTCCAAGAGAAGATGGAATTACTGTAGACATCATACAAAAAGCGAGTGGAGAAATCGAAACAGTACTCGCCCAAATTTTCACTCGATGCCTTAATGAAGGGAAGATTCCTGAGGATTGGAACACCGCTACAATGATCCTGCTACATAAAAAAGGTGACATTGAGGATCTAAGGAACTACAGACCTATCAGCCTACTATCAGTGGTTCATGAAATCTTCACTAAAGTTCTTTCACACCGCTTGAAGGTGACAATGGACATGGCTCAACCAAAACAACAAGCTGGATTCAGGAATGGCTACAGCACAATAGATCATATCCACGTACTGAGAGAACTAATTGAAAGAGCGAGGGAATATGAATTTCCATTGTGCATGGCTTTTATCGATTATGAAAAGATAAAGATTAATGGAGATTGTCTAACTCACCTTCGTTTTGCTGATGATGTAGTAATTTTTGCAACTACCCCATCAGAGCTGCAGGGTATGTTCCAGGAACTTGCTGACAAGAGTATAGTAGTGGGATTAAAAATGGACTTTCAGAAGACAAAAGAGATGTTCAATGCTTTTACAAGAAATGAAGATTTATCGATTGATGGAGAAAAGCTGGAGATAACAGACACGTACGTTTTTATCTTGGACAGCAGTATCAAGTGAGGGTCACATTAATGAAATTAATCGGCGTACAAAACTTGCCTGGAGAGCTTTTGGAAGAAACAGCATAATTTTCAAGAGCATTATGTCTTAAAAGAAAAGTGTTTGATCAAGGCATCCTTCCAGTGCTTACGTATGGTGCAGAGACGTGGACCTTAACTAAAAGAGACACACAAAGGCTGCAGACAACTCAAAGCAGCATGGAGAGGTGCATGCTTGGTGTAACCAGGAGAGATAAGAAGAGGAACTCGTGGATCCGAAAAATGACAAGAGTGGAAGGCATCATGATCAGAGTTAAATCCCTGAAATGGCAATGGGCTGGACATACTGCCAGAAGGACAGACCATCGATGCACAGCCAAAATTTTAGATTGAATTCCAAGGGACAGGAAAAGACCCAGAAGAAGACCACATGGGAGATGGGTGGATGAAATTCCAAAGTATGCGGGAGTGACATGGAGGAGACTGGCACAAGACAGACCGTTGTGGAGGAAACTTGGGGTGACCTTCGTCCAGCAGTGGATTGATAATGGTTGACAATGATGATGATGATCATATATATTTATAGTAAATACATTTCAAGAAATGTAGCGCACAGGCCCTTCTGAGAGGTTATTCCAGATACCTTTTTTCAACCGATTGGCACAACTCTGTCTGCGAAAGAAACTGGCCTAATATTTTTATTTATTTATTTACTCGTTTCTTGGAAATCCATAGCGCCTAGGGATGGGCAAAATCGGTACTTTTTGGTACTCGTTACTTTCTGTATCGGTACTTCTTTGTAACGAGTCCAAAGTAGTGAGTTCAAGTGCCGACATCTTTACTTTGTTATTATATACACTGAAGTGCCATAAAAACTGGTACACCAGTCCAATACTTGGTAGTTCCCCCACGGGAGCGCAGGACTGCAGAAATACGACGGGGCATGGAGTCCACTAGCTTCCGGAAATATGCTGTACGCAATGCACAGCATACGTCCTGCAGAGCGTTCCACAATTCGGGTGTATTCCGAGGTCTCCGATTCCTGTGTTCGATAGCGCGTTGCATGGCATCCCAAATGTGTTCTATCACGTTCAGATCTGGGGACTTGGGTGGGAATGGCAACACCCCAAACTCAGATGAATGCTCCTCTATCCATAATGTGGCGTTCCGACTTCCGACACTTGTGTGGAGGTGCATTGTCCTGTTGGAACAGGCCCAACCTATCAGCATGAATGCATTACATGAACGAGTGTACCTCGTCAGAAAGGATGCGCACATAGCGTTGGCCGGACACACACGTTTGTAGACGTACCAGGGGTCCCAGTGAAGTCCAGCGAAACACACCCCATACCATTACGGACCCCCCCACCAGCCGGTACAGTTCCCTGTTGACAGGAGGGATCCATGGCTTCATGGGGTTTGCGCCGCACACGAATCCTTCCATCTGCCCGATACAGTTGGAAACGCGACTCTTCAGACCAGGCTGCTTGTTTCCAGTCATCAAGTGTCCAGTGGTGGTGTTGCCGTGCCCAACCGAGGCGCATAGCTCTGTGTCGTGCACCTATCAAGGGAACTCGAGTTGGGAGTCGGCTCCCAAAGCCCATATCTTGCAGGGTACGCTGCACAGTCCGGACGCTGATGCTTGCTGAGGCTCCAGCATTGAATTCCGATTATACCTGTGAGAGTGTTGCACGCCTATCGCGTGAAATGATTCTTGACAGCCGACGATGGTCCCGTTCACCCAATGTCTTTTTACGGCCACACTGGTATCGTAGGTTGGAGGTTTTGCGGGAATTCTTGTAGTCACGGTACACCCTTGCAATCTCATGCCGAAAACAGCTCTAACAGCCGGCAAGGATGTCTTCGCTTTATATACTCACTGGCGGACGCAACCGAGTACGCGCATATAGGTGACGTTGCTATGTATTTTGCATAAGCTTGTCTGTACCAGTTTTTCTGGCATTTCAGTGTATATATGCAGGGTGATTCCTAAAGTCGTAAGTCACCTCAATAACTTGGTAACAAAGACAGCTAGAGCTATGGAAGTAAGGTATGGTATAGTAAAACAACTATGCGCTATCGATTGAGAGTGACTGCAGCATCCCTAGTGGCAAAATGTGGGAGTTAGCAGTCTTATCTCGGAAACCATGAGAAAAACGTAAAAGAGATCAATTATAAACTTGCAGAGCATCAACGAATAAGTAGGAAATGACATATGGTAGAAACGGCTGGGGTAAGTAGAAGGTTGGAAACGTGAACTTGTGCGAAGCCGGTTCGTGTCGTTTTCGCGGTAACAGTATAGCAGAAAGAAATGTATGACGTATGCGACCGCACGCCTGTGAGTGTCGTATGCAAATTCTGGTGTGACATAACGCCTCACCTGCCGTATCAGGCGCGGCGTGGCAATGTATAAAGGATCGTCTGTCAGGAGCTATGTCATTCGTAACGTGAGTATCGGGTAAAGAACAAGCATGGCAGGCTATTCGAATGAGCAGTATTGCGAGATGATACTGTTATATGGAGAATTCGGATGCAACGCGAAAGAAGCGTCACGCCAGTATGGCTTACGATTTCCGACTCATCCATCGCCGACAGCGTGGGCCATCAGTCGCGCGGTTCGACGGCTACGAGAGACAGGCAGTATTGCAACGCGTCCCCGTTCGGGCCGACCCACCAGAGTGGGTAGGGATGTGACACCAGTCGATGTTCTGACACGCGTTTTGGCCAACCCACACACCAGTACGAGGGAAGTCAGTATGGCATGTGGCTTATCACAATCCCGTGTGTGGAACATTTTGCATCAGTATGGTGCCCACCCGTACCGTACCGTACCGCTGCATGTACTGATACCAGGGGATAACCAACGACGTCTAGATTGCTGCAATTTT
The DNA here is from genome assembly GCA_039090855.1 of Macrothele yani. Classification (NCBI taxonomy): domain Eukaryota; kingdom Metazoa; phylum Arthropoda; class Arachnida; order Araneae; family Macrothelidae; genus Macrothele; species Macrothele yani. Next base: position 151,956,261 of record CM077009.1, read on the forward strand.
GTAATGAACACCGTAGAAGAAAATGTGGCCTTTCTATCAAACATCCTTTGGACTGACGAGGCGCAGCTCAGACGCGCCGGGGTGCTGAACAAACAAAACACCCATTACTGGGCAGTTCAGAATCCATGTTTTACATGGGAAATGAGGCATCAGGTGCGCTGGTGGATCAATGTCTGTTGAGGCATCTGGAAGGACCGACTTGTTGGGCCTGTGTTCTATGAGGGCGCATTAAATGGACGAAGATACCTGCAACTGTTACAAGGCACAGTACCTGAGTGGTTAGATGATCCGTCTCTGCAAGATGTACGCTAATTATGGATTCAGCATGACGGCGCTCCGGCACATCAACCAACAGCGGTACAGCACTTCCTGTCCGACACTTTCGGGCAACAGATCATCAGTAATGGTGGTCCCGTAGCATGGCCTCCATGATCCCCGGATCTAACTCCTATGGATTTCTTCCTCTGGGGTTACCTAAAGGATCACGTGTACAGGGTGGAACCTACTGGTCTCCACGATCTCCGACTGCGTATCGTCGCTGCGTGTGAGAGCGTGACACCTGTTATGCTGGCGAACGTGCAACGGGAAGTTCTGTCTCGCATTCAAATGTGTATTGTGGCAGATGGTGGCCATATTGAACCCTATTTACGTTAAACGCAACGTTATGTAAGTACCGCTGTTGCATTAAGTACGACCAATGTACTCCATTTGCATTCACGCCTGAGTATAATAAACCTTGTGTTTCCCTCACGTTTCCAGCCTTCTACTTACCCCAGCCGTTTCTACCATATGTCATTTCCTACTAATTCGTTGACGCTCTACAAGTTTCTAATTGATCTCTTTCCCGTATCCCTATGGTTTCCGAGATAGGAGTGCTAACTTCCACATTTTGCCTCTAGGGGCGCAGCAGTCACTCTCATCCGATAGCGCATGGCTATTTTACTAGACCATACCTTACTTCCATAGCTCTAGCTGTCTTTGTTCCCAAGTTATTGAGGTGACTTAGGACTTTAGGAATCAATCACCCTGTGTGTGTGTGTGTGTGTGTGTGTGTGTGTGTGTGTGTTATTGGGGGTTTAACGACCACAGTGAGAAACTCGATGGGCTATAAGCAGTCGTGCGCTCCTAATTTAGGGACACTGGTTCCAGTGAGAGGGAAGAGCCGGTGCCGCAAGACAAACACAGCATCAATGTCTCAGGGGAATCCGAATCCGGAACGGACCCATCTCGGACGAACCATCCGACCACTGCGCCACGTGAGCAGCGTGAAAATTTTAAAGTTCGACTCCCGGTGGCACAATAGTCTAAGCGCAGACTTCTGACCATCCGTTCTAGATGGATCCGGTCGGGTTCGAATCTCGGGGATTTATGGATATTGTTTGTTTTACGGTACTTGTTCTTTCCTTCCCTGGAACCAGTAGCTCTAAATTAAACGAAAAAACAGTATTTAAGTTTAATGACTGTCTGTTGTAATATTTAAAGCATCGTTTGAACCGCTCTTTTTCTGCTCAGAAATTTTTTTGTAAAAATTCGCATCCTCCTTGCTATTAAGTAATAACAAAATGATAATGATACAAATAAAATAAATCAAATGAGATGATAAATCAGGTATCTATTTCATGATGGTTTTCAAAGTCTCAGCTTTTTATTTTCTCTACTACTTCTGTAAACTAGTTCTTGTTTCCGAAAAGTAAAAATAAATGATTTCCTGTATTAATATCCCAGGAATACCTACTGTGAATCGGTACTTGTTCCGAGAAGGAAACAGTAACGACTATTGTGACCAGCTCCAAGGAACGACTTCTCTCGTCTCTTCTCCACTCTGTACATTCTGTGGCTTAGTCGGTGACGTCGAACACATGTATTGTTACTTCCTCATCCTTCTACCGCTTTTGAACAGTGCTTTTCGTCTCGCTCGCCTCATCTGCTGCAGAGGTCTCCCATTCATCACCTACTCATGGCCTCTTCTCACCAAGCACCCTCCAGCTCGCCTCCCAGATGCGTGCGCTTTAATTTTTGTCTTAGCAAAACAGGTGATTCACCTCTTCAATCTCTCTTAACGGTCTCAGCTAACTCCTTCTACTATTCTGGTAACCTGTGACGCGCTACGGCTCAGCTTTCGAGCCCGGCTCAAGGCCCGCCTTTGCCTCGAATTTTCGGCTGCCTCTGAATCACAGACCCTTTCTACCTTCCAGAACACCTGGACTCAGGGTTCTGGTTGGTTCTTCGTGGTTGGATCAACGATCCATCTTTCGATCTAACCGTTTCTTCTGTTCTCCTTTAGTTTCTCCTGGACCAAGCTTTAGGTGGCCCTGTTCATTCTTCATGCCGTGGTTCTTTGAGCCGCTGTTTTTCCGTTGTACACTGCTGGCCACCCAAAACGCAACAACAAGAAGGAAGCATCCGATTGGCCTGAAATTCGCAGCATGCGTCGCCCGCGAGAGGACATGCAAACGATTAGCATTGCAGGACATATGCAAATCATGTGCGCCCGGCACGCCACCGAGGACCACTATAAGAAGGCTGCACAGAAGGCGGGGTGTAAGCAGTGGAAGTGTGTTATGCTGCCGGACCTGTGCGTGGGAAGCTTCCTGATGCCTCGTCGCAGAATACGGCAGTCATTCCAGCACGTTTCGGTGTTCAACAGAGGACGAATAGTGGCTTATCGCGGCAGCAGTTTATCGTACTGAGACATCGGAACCCGTGTGGGACGACATCCAGCCAGTGAGGCGAGTATGGATTCGGTAGGTGCAGGAGGGACGGACGGACCGACGTGAGCGATTGCTGCAGCCGCGGCACACCACTGGACGAGAGGACCGGCATGCTGCGCGGCCGGCATTGACGGCTCGCACGGCCACATCACGAACGTTAGCGCAGGAATTAGGGTGTGTTGCGCAACAACCTGTGTCAGCCCGTACCGTTAGACGTCGTCTGCAGGAGCGGGGACTTGTCGCACGGCGCCTATTGCTCCGATTATTACCAATGGCGATACACCACCGGCGAGTGCGGCGGCAGTGGGCAGTTGAACGCTGCACCTGAACTACGGAATGGCACGACATTGTCTTCTCCGACGAATCCCGTTTCTGCCTGCAACACCACGATGGTCGGATCCACGTGTGGCAGCACCGCGGCGATGGACTGTATGACGCCTGCATTATGTATCCCCATACCGGTCCGTTGCCTGGCGTTATGGTTCGGGGCGCAATTGGATATGACACCCGCACCCCTCTGGTACGCATCCCCGGTACACTCAACAGCCACCGCTACATCTCCAACGTTTTGGAGCCTATAGTCTTCCCTTACCTGCAGGACCTGCCAGAGGCCACGTTTCAACAGGACAATGCGTGCTCGCACATGGCACGCATCCTGCAACAATTCTTCATGGCACACCAGGTGTTACTGCTGCCATGGCCCGCCTGTTCTCCCGATATGTCGCCCATCGAACACGTCTGGTCGCTGATCGGCAACCGAGTGACCCGTCAAGCACCACCCGTGGCTACGCCTGATGAACTGCGGCAACGTGTGGAAGAAGCCTGGACTGACATACCCCAAGCCCACATCCAAAGCCTCTTTCGTTCGATGCCGCTGCATGTAGCGGCCGTTATTGCCAGCCATGGAGGGCCGCACGAACTATTGATGTCTGCGTGTTCCGCAAGTCGCACGGGTCTGTAAGCTCAATCGTTTCATCTTTGTATCTGTTGTTATGTGTCCAGTAAATCTGGCTTTGCTATCTCGTGTCCTTCTTGGTGTTGCATTTTGGGTGGCCAGCAGTGTATTTCCCATGCTTGTGTTTTTCTCCCCTGTGAGAGCTACCCTGGTGCGCGTGGCACCTTGGGGTTTTTTTCGCTTACAGCCGCCCAGCACCTCAGCGCGGCCTGCTGTAGCGCACTTTGTGAGCTTTAAGTTTTTGGAGAACTGATTGGTCTTCTCCCAGTGAGTTGTCAGTATCTGTCAGTGTTACTCCTTGTGCTCATTTATGTAATATTTTCCATGTACTGTACCTCATGTGCCTTATTTATCGACTCCTTACACTTGTGCGTTCCTAAATACTGTAATTATCACGAGTCTAACTCTAGTTTGTAATCTTGCTTGTGTCATTGTAATTCTAATATCGCCATATGAATTGTGTTGTCTTGTACCTCTTACAAGCATTGGTTTTTCTCGCTCTCATTCTTCCTGTTTGCACTTGTGTTGTACCCTTTTAGCTTTGTGTCTGCTCCGTGGGCTTCCCAGCCCCTCGTGTACTGCAGTTTGTTCTTAACTGTTGTTCTGCTATGGCAGGCTCTGCAATTACTTGTTCATTTGTACAGTGTGTTGCGTGCCCTCACTTTTTGTAGGTAATTACATTGTGTTTTGTGTTCTCCGTACTGCATTGTGCTTTTTATGTCTGACAATGTGCACCAATCAAATCAATCAATCAATCAATTGTGTGCCTTTTTAGCATTGGTTTCATTGCCGTATTTTCACAGTAATTTTTGTCCTACATTCTGCTTTGTTTATCCTGTATTTTGAATGTACCTTACAGTTCCATGTATAATGACAGGTCATTAACCTAGTGAACATTGCGTGTGATCCGTGTCACACGTTTGTCCCCATTGTGGGTTTTAACATTTTGTCGCTTTTACTTTCGAGTGGCTATGCCCCTTGTTCATGTAGATATCATCTGATGTTCACAGAGTTATTTCCCTTTATAATTTCCTCGTCCAGTTTGACGAGATGTGTCATGCCTATGTAGAAATGTTGAAAAGCCTTGGCGAAGCCCCTCGTTTACGGAGTTATGTTCTTCACTATTTTTTTTGCTATGTCAGGCTGGGAAGTTTCTTTTACATTTGTACAGTGGGTTGCGTGCCCTTAATTCTTGTTGGTGATTGCTTGTGTTTTGCGTTCTCTGTACTGCATTGTGCTGTTTCTGTATGACAATGTGCGTCAATCATGATATCCGAATTGTGTACCTTTTTGCGTTGAGTGCCTTGCTGTACCTTTACCGTTACTTATTTGTCCTGCAACCTGCTTTGATTATCCAGTGTTTTGAATGTATATTACTGTTCTATGCATTATGGTAGGTCATTGATCTAGTGACCCATGCTGTGGTTTCGTGTTACACTACTGTCACCACTGTTTGGTTTTAGCATTTTGTCGTTTTTATTTTCGGATGGTTATGCCCCTTGTTCATGTAAATATCACTCCATGTTCATACATATATTTCTCTTTATACTTTCCTCGTCCAGTTTGACGAGATGTATCATGTCTATGTCAATAAAATTGTTGAAAACCCAAGGAACGACTGCTGTAAATCGTTACTTGTTCCCAGAAAGAAAATGTAATGACTGAAACGGGTAACGAACGATTGAAATAGGAAACTACAGATCTTCTGTACTCGTTACATAGTAACGGATGGGGATGTGCCAACTCATCACTAGTAACCAAGTCCAAGGAACGACTGCTTTAAATAGGTAATTGTCCCGAGAAAGAAAATGTAATGACTGTAACGAGTAATGAACGATTGAAATAGGAAAGTACCGATCTTCTGTACTCGTTACATAATAACGGTCGGGGAAGTGCCAACTCATCACTAGTAACCAAGTCCAAGGAACGACTGCTTTAAATCGGTAATTGTCCCGAGAAAGAAAATGTAATGACTGTAACGAGTAATGAACGACTGAAATAGGAAAGTACCGATCTTCTGTACTCGTTACATAATAACGGTTGGAGAAGTGCCAACTCATCACTAGTAACCAAGTCCAAGGAACGACTGCTTTAAATCGGTAATTGTCCCGAGAAAGAAAATGCAATGACTGTAACGAGTAATGAACGATTGAAATAGGAAAGTACCGATCTTCTGTACTCGTTACATAGTAACGGTTGGGAAAGTGCCAACTCATCACTAGTAACCAAGTCCAAGGAACGACTGCTTTAAATCGGTAATTGTCCCGAGAAAGAAAATGTAATGACTGTAACGAGTAATGAACGATTGAAATAGGAAAGTACCGATCTTCTGTACTCGTTACATAGTAACGGTTGGGGAAGTGCCAACTCATCACTAGTAACCAAGTCCAAGGAACGACTGCTGTAAATCGGTAATTGTCCCGAGAAAGGAAACGTAACGAGTAAAGACTGAAATCTGAAAGTACCGATCTTCTGCACTCGTTACATTTGAGTACTCGTTACATTGTAACGAGTATGGAGGTACCGACCCATCACTAACCTGGAAGCAGTGGCGGCCCTAACCCTTGCGGGTACCCGGCAGATGGCTCTTCACGGGACCCTTCGCAATCGCAATAACTCAAAACCATTGCAATTACCTCTTTTATGTGTATGTATGTATGTATACAGTATATATATACGTAAAAAACTACATGTTGCTTACTCTGATCGTGAAGCAATCGCTCGCTTTTCGCTTTATTTTTCTCAACACAAACCCATCTTAACTATAACTGATGCTACTAACGCCACTGATGCTAAAGCATTTTTTTTATCGGGAATTGAGGTATTGATTTATATGAAATAAACACGATGTAATACAATACATTGTTTATTAACATAATTAGGAATCCTAAATATTACCTGTTCCAAAATAACATGTTACTAAATGAACAAGAATTGCTGTATGATTAAAAGATAAGTCTGTTATTTAGAGAATAATTCTGACTTTCCTAGGTAGCTGGCTTCTGTGTTTATATTGCAACTCATTACTTGTACCCAAAATTGCGGCAAAACTCTTATGAAAAAATATCTTGAAAAAAAAATTAAATTTAGACATTTCTCCACAAATTTTCCGGCTAAAGAAATGTCTTTGACCGAAAAATAACATTATTCCTAACAGAGTAACTTTTTGATGTCCCTGATTAAAAGCAGAAAACAAATATTAAAACTGGTCATTTATTTGTATATGATCGTGAACTACAACTACAATATTTTAGGTGACGCCAGTCAAAAACTACTAATTAATTGGCGGCGGTGCGGGGCCTGGGGCCCCCACTGCCTGGATGTTCAAAGTCATTGTGTCAGCTGGACATCAGCAAATAGGCAAGCACTCTCTTGCTTTCTATCTCCTTGGTGCTAATCAACTTGTTATGTCTAGAGTCTAGACCCACATGTGATTAGAGAAAGACCTAGCCAAATGGCAAACTGTAGCATCTCGTTATTTCAAATGTTTACGCACAAGCGTCTCACAAATCGTCTCTTATTACCCGCACAGCTCACGGCGTCCTAGATGCACTGTATCATGCGATGCTGTGTACCATTCGGTGCTACATTCTCATATGTTAAGTACACCTGTTATTCTACTAGTTGCATATTTCATATCTTCCACTAAGATATAAATACATTGCATTTATGTTCGTACAGCATACCTTCCTTTTACGACCTCTATTAATTAATTTTGTTCACGAGTACGATTTTTCAAACTGACTGGTAGTCAGTTTAGCTATTTTTTTAATTCTCCGCAATTTCCTTATTAAATACTTCGATATTGATACTAGACAATCTGTAAATACGGAAAGTTGATAGAATGAACTTCTGACATCCCCAACAAGAGTAAATATTTCTCACGTCATTCATAGAATAAAAAGCAGTTAAAACGATGACGCTAACTTATTTGAATGAAAATATTACTTATGCATTACTTGGTGTAGCATTTTGGACTTCAGAAAGGTAAGTTTCAACAGCAAATTCCAAACAAACCTTAATACGGCGAGGGCGTGAATTGCGAAGTTTGAGTGTGTAACTAGAGCCACCATGCGGTTATTTCTGTCGTAACAAACAGAAAAACGGGACGCTCTATCGGCGTCATTTCGCGTTTTGAACAGATTGTACCTCTCAGCACATGTGGGTCGAGGTTATATTATGAACAAGACCAGCTTACATAGATATGACCTGCCCATTCAGAGGCTCCCTTCCTGAAACTGCGCTGACCCGGTAGCATTTATTTGTCACCAGATGGAAGTACCTTTCGTCGTATCATATTGTGTACTTGTACGTCACTGAAGATCAAACAAATCTTTATTAGCGAAAGTTAAAATATGTACAGGTCCGCCGCACCCGGCGGAAACAAAACACATATATGTACATGCGTCAGGTAAAATATGTACAAAACGCCAAAGCACATTTGATTTGGCAGGTGCTGAAAGAATAAACGTGTGGATGCACTGAGAGAAATCACAATTCACACGTGAGAAACAGTACAAACAAGGCTCTAGCAAGGCAGCTGTAACGTACCTGCCAGAAGGACGCACACGACATAAAGGCAGATAGGAATCAGAATAAAAAAAACGTCCGCGTAGCTCAATTGGTAGAGTGACTCATTCCGGAATGAGGGAATCCGGGTTCGAATACTGGCGTGGACAGAAATGACGGAGAAATTTACTTCGTTATACAGCATAGTACAAGGCAAAGTACAATCGAAGGGCAGAAAAAGGTAATGGGGGAAAAACCCAGTTACTTATTTTATGAGGATTCTTTGGTTGGAGGCATGACTCGCTTAAAAGCATAATCGAGCCTGTCTACACACTGATCTACCTCAATTGTCTCAAAGCGAGAAGCATCAATCGCAAGTACTAAATTGTACATCTGTGTATGCAGAGCAAACATAAATGAGGCACCATTAGTACGGTAGAATTCGTAATTTAACGTCGAGTCGTGAGGAAAGAGAAGTGCAATCAACTCAGGATGGGTTAAGGGTGTGTGCTCTACATTAGACTTTTGCAGGATCTGGCGCAAAATCTCTTCACTTTCAAGGGTATCAGAGTCACCCAAGTTCGGAGTCGTGATATAATCTTGTAGGGCCACTGGTGGTGTTCGAGTCGAGGATCGGGAGCGATGAACTCTTGAACGTCCGCGCTTAGCTGGTGCGGGGCGAGGGGTGCTTGAAAGCAGATCTCTTCTCACTTCTGGAACGAGAGTCATCACCAGAAGCATCAGCAATGATCAGAGTATCAGTACCGTCACAATCGGTTAAGCGAGCTGCAGAGCAATTCCCTGAAGTCAAAGCAGCACTCGAGTCATCGGAGATGTGAAATAGGCTTGGAACAAATGATTTCGGTAAAACACTGGGAGGAGTCTCCGGCTACATGGATGATGCAGAAGAGAGGGGATCGAGTAGGGCAATTCACTTTCTGATCCGGAGATTGAGGGAGACAATCCGCTGGAAGAGTCAAAGGCACCGAAGAGGGAAGACCACGTTCCGACCCGGAAGCTGTTGTCGCCGGAGGAGTTTCTATTGCAGAAGGCACTGACGTTTGCCGATAAAGTGACGGAGGAGCAGGAGTGGTAGCAGGACAATCCACTATTTGGTGCCCCAAAACTAAGCATTTATCACAGTGATAAGAGGTGAGGAGGATAATACGGCGTACGCGTCCGTCACATTTGACTGTCAACTTGGTCGGGCATCAAGCAAGATCGTTCTGCGAGGCAAAAACCATCTGAGCAGTGCGTCTAGCACTTTGAATTGAGCGATCCTCAGCGTCGCGTGGTGCAGCGGATAAAGGTACTATGCGGCCGACCACTCGCCCGGTAGTAGATAGGACGGTATAGAGCATTAAGTCGGTTACCTCCGGGGGAACCGGGTATAGTGATACGGCAACAATGCGCTGAACAACGGGTTCTGGCAGAAGAAGTTGATTTCGGATTAACAATCCAGTCTGTAGAACTGAGAGAGCTATGGCTGCCTCCGTGATGGGCACAATGACGAAACGGGGACGGCGAGACATGTGAAGTACAGCGTAAAAGGAATACTGGCGTTTTAGCGCAGGGGCATAGATTTTAAGGGGTGAATTTGGCAATGCCTGAAAACACACTCCTTGTGCTAGAATAGATGAAAATGAAGTCCCGGGAGACGAATCAGCCGGGTGGTCAAGGAGTATCTCATCGCCCTTACGGCATAAGTATGGCTGAAGAGTAACTGCATCCATGTACAACGAGGAGACGCACGATATGCCATGTCAGCAGCAACTGCAGAATAGGAAGTTTGCTGTTGGTGAAGAGATGACGACAGAGAAGAGGCACTGTCCGACGTGTCCATGACATCATTGTTCATCCCGATTGGTGAGATAGCAGATGAGCAAGCAAGCTGAGGGGTTGCGGAAACACGTAAGGATGACATCCCTGATGCGGGCAGCTGAACAATGCTGAAGGGTGAAAGCGACGTACCAACGCCACAAAGCTGGAGTCCATCAGTTGAAGAACCGGAAGCAGGGTTACCGAACATGACATCCCCACAGGATGACGCCATTAGTAATGGTGGCGTAAAGTGGCTCTTCTGGCCAGCTCGACCAGGAGGTAAACAAGAGGGATATAACAAAAAATAATCAGCTCACCCACTTGGGAGTATCACCGGAAAGAAACTGGCAGCCCCGGTGGCGCAGTGGTCTAAGCGATGGCCTCTGATCATTCGTCCGAACGGGGTCCGGGTTCGAATCCCGGTGAGGCATGGATGTTGTGTTTGTCTCACGGCACTGGCTCTCTCCCTTCCCTGGAACCAGTGACCCTAAATTAGGAACGGGCGACTGCTTATAGCCCGTTGAGTTGCTCACAGTGGTCGTTAAACCTTCAATAAAAAAAACTGGAACCTTTAAACTCAAGGTAGGCAAGAAAGTAGAACGAAAAATGCTCAGAAAAGCACTAAACGAACCCAATAAGTACGGAGCGATACGGACGTGAACTGGCTGACGTTACTGAAGCAAGTGGGGCCGCCCCGGTGGCGCAGTGGTCTAAGCGATGGCCTCTGATCATTCGTCTGAACGGGGTCCGGGTTCGAATCCCGATGAGGCATGGATGTTGTGTTTTTCTTACGGCACTGGCTCTCTCCCTTCCCTGGAACCAGTGACCCTAAATTAGGGACGGGCGACTGCTTATAGCTAACTGAGTTGCTCACGGTGGTCGTTAAATCTCCAATCAAAAAAAAAAGGCGCAAATGTGTAGATTAGCGTTCTAATTATTTCGTCGGAACAATGTCAGTACCTGGAAAAAGTGCGAGATACAGATTTTAGAGTATGGAAATTGATGGCAAATGGTTTAAATGTCTATTAAAGATTTTTATTGTAATATTTGCCTGTAAGTGCGATGCTGTGAAGAGAAGCTGCGATAGGCCTAACGCATTGCTACCGCAACGATGTCAAGATGTGCTGCGTTGAAAGGAATATTTGATACGGCGTGTGACTCACGCGCGGACGACTATTGGTGCAGCCGCTTACGTTCTTGCCAGGGGAGCGAAGCATCATGTACTCAAACGCTACAGAATATAGTTCGTTCATGTTTCGTTCTTTCACACATACCGTGGGATAACCATGTTTCGAAATCGGGCGGGGGGGTTGTCCGATCACACATACACACATTATACACTATCTACAACAAGTAATTGGACACCTTTGCAATCGACGATATCTGCGGTCCTTATACACGTCACGGTCGCCGCCGTTCAATATCGTGTGGGAAACAACAACGCAACCTGTCGCATGCAAGATGCCACGCAGTTCGAAGCTCTCTGATTTCGAGAAAGGTGTAATCGTCGGGTATCACAGAAATGGCCGATCCATACGTAATATATCCAGCGAGTTGAAGTACCCAAAATCGACAGTGGCCTACGTGATTGACAAGTGGAAGATGAGCGGTGACTGTCGGAATGTGCCCCGACCTGGCAGACCCACAAAACTAGGAGTTAGAGACCGACGGGTGCTGGTCACAGAAATTCGGAAGAACCGCACCAGATCGATGGGCCACATCCGCGAGGAGTTTCAACAGGCATCCGGGAGTGTTCTTTCGATAAATACCATCCGTAAAGAAGCCCAACTGCTCGGTTATCATGGACGTGCTGCCGCCCACAAGCCTTTGATCACCAAGTCCAATAGCGCTGCTCGGCTAACGTGGTGCAAAGAACGTCGACAGTGGACCGTTGAACAGTGGAAAGAGATTCTCTGGAGCTACGAATTAAGGTTCACCCTCTACCGTTCGGATGGCAGGGTCTGGGTTTGGCGTCTGCCTGGAGAACGCCTCCTGTCGGAATGTATTGTGCCAACTGTGAAGTTCAGCGGCGGTGGAATTATGCTATGGGGTGTTTCTCCTGGTATGGCACGGGACCCTTGGTCGCAATTCCTGGTAGACTCAACGCCGAAACCTACTTCACCGTTTTGGATGACCATGCGCTTCCTACGTTGTGGCAGTTTTACGGGGAGGACTCATGTTACTTTCAAGATGACAATGCCACCTGTCATGTGGCGAGGTCCACCATGGCTTGGTATGGTGACAATGGGGTTAATCGAATGGACTGGCTTGCGCAGAGCGGACCTTAACCCTATCGAGCACCTCTGGGACAAGATGGAGCGTCGACTTAAGAGGTGCCCCCACTGTCCGAAATCGGTGAAAGAACTGACCTGTGTTGTCCAAGCCGAGTGCAAGAAAATACCGCTAGCCGTCGTACAAGGCCTGGTTGAGAGTATGCCCCGGAGGATCACAGCTGTAATCGCCGCTCGTGGAGGCTCCACTAACTATTGAAGGTGAGTAAACTTTGTTTTCCTTTACTATCACAGGTGTTAAGTTACTTGTTGGTTGATAGTGTATATATACATACATAATAATCCCCGACTCTGAAAATCTCGGGGTTCTGACCCCTAACCTCCCGCAATGGATACGCCTATGCACACATGATTCCATGATTCAAAATAGAAAGTACGAATATGCCTTTCTATGTTGCACAGGAAATTGGGAAAGTATAACTATTGGTTCTGCTTTGAACGGCTTCCATTCGTACCTGATTTGCTCTGCCACTGTACTTTTGGTTCTTCTGTAAAGACTTTCTTCGCAGGTCAGTTTCTATCTCACTGATGTTTTGCCAATCAAAGAGGTTTTTTCAGGTCTTTCCTGCCAACAACGTACAAAATACAACAAAATAAAAGGTGGATAATATGGACCTCTTTTTTGAAGCGTATCACTACAACATTAATCGCTCTCCTGCCAACAACGGAACCGCTTTCTCTTGTATACTCTTCCGCGCGTCATTTCGGTACAGCAACGAACCTTTTTTTTTTTTTTTTTTGATTGGAGGTTTAACGACCACCGTGAGCAACTCATTGGGCTATAAGCAGTCGCCCGTCCCTAATTTAGGGTCACTGGTTCCAGGGAAGGGAGAGAGCCAGTGCCGTAAGACAAACACAACATCCATGCCTGACCGGGATTCAAACCCGGACCCCTTACGGGCGAATGATCAGAGGCCAACGCCTTAGCCCACTGCGCCACCGGGGCGGCAACGAACCTTCCTTTTAAAAGAGCAAAGCATCGTCGCGGTAGCGGTGCGTTAGGCTTACCGCAAGGTCCCTTTACAGCATTGCACTGACAGGTAAATAATACGATCAAAATCTTTAAAACGCATTTAAGATATAAATTTTTGCACCATTTGCCATTTTTAGCATACTGTAAAATCTGTACGTAAAACTTTTTCCAGGTACTAACATTTTTCCGACGAAATGATTTAGGACGCTAATCTACACATTTACCGGCTTTTCACCTGAATGAATAAGCATATGCCTCGAAAGATTACTTTTCTGAGCAATTGCTTAGAGCACACATCCCATTAATGAGGCTTATCACCCATGGGCATAGCCATATGCAGTGAAAGATGACTTTTATGAGCAAATTGCTTCGAACATGCATCCAAAGAAAAGATGATTTTTTCCGAGCAAATTATAAATTTTTAGAAAAGATGACTTTTCCGAGTTTCTATTAAATTTTTTCCGCTGTTAGCACAGCAAAATATACTGTTCAGCGCCATTCTGTCAATCAAAATGGGAAATTAAGCTGGTCATGATTGCAAGGGAACTTGTGAAAAGAAATTTGATTTACAAATGGTACTGAACAGTATGACAATTTGTTGTGCTAACAGTGGAAAAAATTCTAATAGAAATTGATAGAAACTAACATTTAACGCACATGCCAGCTTCTCTGAACTCCCGAAATGCAGCGCCATCTAGGTGCAAATTTATTCGCAAGGGCGGTCATGGAGCTGCGTGAAGTGGGCAGGTCATATCTATATATATAGCCGCCCCGGTGGCGCAGTGGTCTAAGCGGTATCCTCTGATCATTCGTCCGAAAGGGGTCCGGGTTCGAATCCCGGTGAGGCATGGATGTTGTGTTTGTCTTACGGCACTGGCTCTCTCCCTTCCCTGGAACCAGTGACCCTAAATTAGGGACGGGCGACTGCTTATAGCCCATTGGGTTGCTCATGGTGGTCGTTAAACCTCCAATTAAAAATATATATATATATCTATATACGCTGGTCTTGGCTAGACCCACATGTGATTAGAGTACGACCTGCTCAAAACACGAAATGATGCCAAAAAAGCGTCCCATTTTTATTTTTTTATTTTGAGTTACGACAGAAATGACCGTATGGTGGCTCTAGTTACACGCACAAACATCACAATTCACGCCATCGCCATATTGAGGGTTGTTTAGAATTTGCCGTTGAAACTTACCTTTCTGAAGTCCAGAATGTTGCACTAAGGGATGCATAAATAATATTTTCATTGAAATTAGTTAGCGTCATCGTTTTAACCGCCATTTATTGTATGAATGACGTGGGAGGTATTTATTCTTGTTGGGAATGCCCAGAAGTTCATTCTATCAACTTTCCGTATTTACAGATTGTCTAGTATTAATATTGAAGTATTTAATAAAAAAATTGCGTAGAATTCAAAATAAATAGCTAAACTGACTATCAGCCAGTTTGGAGAATAATACAGTATGCTGTACGAACTGTAGATCTTAGTGGAAGATATGAAGATATGAAATATGTCACTAGTAGAATAACAGGAGTACTTAACACATGAGAATGAAATAGAGAAAATAGTACACAGCATCTCATGATGCAAGTGCAAAAACAAAAATCACTAATTGATTGTTAAGTTGCAGAGATATTCACTCTTAAGGACATACAACAGCAATGCAAAATTCATCTAGGCCGCCGTGAGTTGTGCTGGTAGTAAGAGACCCATGGTGAGACGCTTGTGCGTAAGTATTTAAAATAATGAGACGCTACGGTTTGCCATTCGGCTAGGTCTTTCTCTAATCATATGTGGATCTAGACCCACATGTGAAGGTCAGAGTACGACCTGCTCAAATACTTAGTAATCGCTTTTACGGTCCCCTATGTGACGTCTCCCATTCGACCAATGAGAAGCGTTGGTAGAAAAGGTATCGCCTTCCACTGTGATTTCTTGTACGTTGACGTGAAAGTGGTCGTTTGTTGACAATTTTACAGCCTTATTCAGTGTTTTAGCTCCTAATATCTTCTTATTTTCAATTATTACTGTAAGGAATCCTGATTCAACAATTTCTCAGTGTTGTTTATACCAGAAAGATGTTTGTTATTGCATGGCTTCATTGATCAATATTTCTTTGATTGTGCTTTATTTACCGGGTTTGTCATCAGCATTTCGCACTTAGGCAGATATCCGAACACCTCCATTGGTGGATGAAAACATCTTCAAAAAAATATATCATGAATGCCTAAAACGTGCGTGTGATTTTGAACATCGTTATTAATAGCATTCTTACGAGAGACAAGCATGAAATCGGGTGGGGGAAAAATCCGTTTAAAATTTCTGTCAGTTGGATTTCTGCTGTACAATCCGGTTTTTTTTTGTTTGTTGTTGTTGTTGTTTGAACTTTGCTTTTACACACGAGTAATCAAGATCTTGGATTGCTTTCAACTTATTTTTGTTCAATGAACGATCCTGATGACACTCTAATGTACAGTGATCAATGGAAATAAATGCCATGCCATCAAATGGTATCCTGTTTTCAACAGTGGAAATTTTTTTCCCTTCGAACATAACATCCTTCTTCACTCCTTTAATATCACTTAAGTGGGATTGCCCAAGATTGTGAACTACACCACGTTTTTTAATATAATGTGTATTAGTAGAAATCTCGAAGTTTTTGATAACGTTTAAAGCATCTTCTAACGAAAAAATGTGAACTTCGGAGTAAAGCGTACAAGACATCACCGTGGAAGGAGATGCCTTTTCTAACAACGCTTCTCATTGGTCGAATGGGAGACGTCACATAAGGGATCGTATATGCCATTAGCAAGTAGTGCCCCACAATGGCGAAACATTATACATGACCGGTTTGGGTAGGTTCAAATATATCGATAGAAAACGTTTGATTGCAATCGCTAATTAATTGTTTTTGTTCTTGGCATGTAACAATTCATTCAATACTATTTATGTTGGTACTACAAATTTCTGAACTGCAGCAAAGAGATTTACAGTGGGTATGTATTCCCTTTCCTGTATGCTATTCCAGACAACTCATTTGAAAATATATAAACGCATGTAGACAATTCTACTGTAAATTCAGGGGATTAGTTTCTAGCTTCTTTGTTCTGCTGAAAATGGAATGAAAACAAACATATTTTGCCGACATCGTAAATGTATATACTACAAATCGAAATGTAAATGTGACCTTCTGCATAAGGATTCCTCCAATACCAATACCAATTTCTAGCACTCAGCACTGTACAAGGACAAGGTGGTCTTGTAATATTTCCTTTGCTGAAGAAAAATCAGCACCTCCTGGTATAAATGGCAAAATTATAAATACAGATTTCTTTTCTTTCTTACTTGTATCCTAAAATCTCTTGCTCAGCCATTTCAGAAAATATACTTTGAAAACATTTATGGCACTTTTATTTCTCCTGTTTGAATTAAATGAGATATTTTAAAACATTTCTGAACATCTGACAGGAAAATGATTTTTTTCTTTGTGTTTGCAGACAATGCAAATTAACAGAGAAGAGCATACTTTGTTCAGTTCATGACTACATAAAATTATGGAAAATCAAATTAATTAGACTGGTGGCCTGATCAAAGGAAAGTTGCAAGTTTATCAGCATGGAGTCTGTATCCAAAAATTTAGGAGAAACGGCTCCTCCATTGATTATAAAGAAAGTGAAAAAAGAACCTGAGATTTCACCAGACAATGTTGCAGACGCAAATGAAAATCTTTGGGAATGTGAAATATGCTTCCAGAAATTCACAGCAGAATTCAGCCTTGCAAGACATGTGGAACTACATAAAAGTGACAAATGTTTTCAGTGTGATGTGTGCCTTAAGAAATTTGCACTCAAAAGTAGTCTCTTAAGGCACGCAAAGGCCCACTCAGGAGAAAAACCTTACCCGTGTGAAGTGTGTCTCAAGAAATTCACACAGAAAAGCAGTCTCTTAAGGCACGCAAAGGCTCATGCAGGGGAAAAACCGTACCAGTGTGATTTATGTCCCTTAAAGTTCAATGAAAAGTGCTACCTTGCAAGGCACATAATTGTTCACACAGGTGAGAAGCCTCACCAATGTGTGGAATGCTCAAAAAAATTTGCTCGGAAAAGTTATCTTCGGCAGCACTTGCTCCTTCATGATCGTGAAAAACTTCCTCCTCTTGATGTATGCTCAGACCAATTTACCCAGAAGAGTAATCTTTCAATGCACATGCTCCACCAGATACGTGAAAAACCTAACAAATGTAATGTATGCTGCAAACAATTTACTCGGAAAAGTAATCTTTCAAAGCATATGCTCCTTCATACAGGTGAAAAGCCTCACCAGTGTGATGTATGCTCCAAACAATTTACTCGGAAAGGTGCTCTTACAGTGCACATGCTCCTTCATAGAGGTGAAAAACCTCACCAATGTGATGTGTGCACCAAACAATTTACCCAGAAAAGTACTCTTACAACACACATGCGCCTTCACACAGGTGAAAAGCCTCACCAATGTGATGTATGCTTAAGAAAATTTACTAAGAAAGATGCTCTTTCAGTGCATATGTTCCTTCACACAGGTGAAAAGCATCATCAATGTGATGTGTGCTCCAAACAATTTGCACAGAAAAGTGCTCTTTCATTTCATATGCTCCAGCACACAGGTGAAAAACCTAACCAATGTGATGTGTGCTGCAAACGGTTTACTCGGAAAACTTATCTTTTTCGAGCACATGCTTCTTCACACGGGTGAAAAGCCTCATCAATGTAATGTGTGCTTCAGACAGTTTACTCAGAAAAGTTCTCTTTCAACACACATGCTCCTTCACACAGGTGAAAAGCCTCACCAATGTGGTGTGTGCTCCAAAAAATTTACCCAGAAAAGTGCTCTTTCAGTGCATATGATTGTTCATACAGGTGGAACGCCTCACCAATGTAATGTATGTTCCAAACAATTTCCTAGGAAAAATGCTCTCAGATTGCACATGCTTCTTCACACAGGTGAAAAACCTCACCGATGTGATGTGTGCTCTGAACAGTTTGCTCGGAAAGATTATCTTTCGAAGCATATGCTTCTTCATACTGATGAATAAATGTGGTAGTGTTATATGTGTTCCAAGACCATACAGAATTACAACATACAGTGGATTCTCTATTATATGTTTTTCTAGGAGATGGCTTTAAAAGCATAAAAGAAATTTCAAAATGTTCAATACTAGTAAAATTTTGAATGCCTGCAAAGAAGGGGGGGGCATAATTTTACATTATGCTAATTTACAATGTAAGATGTACATGAATACTTCGCTACCTTAACCTATCTTGACTTTTATATTCATATTTCAGTGAAACCTCTGGGGAAAAGTGATTTGTGTTGGGAGGTTCCCATTGTTCAGAGTCTAGGCCTAGGTTAATATTGCTAGTCCATTGCTTCGGTACAAAAAAACAACAAAAATAATTGTATAAAGTTTACATTAAAAAAAATGGTTTCAGTGCTTTCTGCAGTGGTAGAATGCTGAACGAAACTTGAGCAGTATAATAATAATAATAATCCATTAGAAGAATTCTTGATATCAACATATCACGCATAAGTTACGTTGAAATTTATAAGCGGGGCGTTTCGGTAGTGACTTCTACCTTCATCAGCCATGGAATGAGACACGTGGTAAAAGCATCAGTTGTTGCCAGATTTCAAAATCGCTTTCCAAATAATAGGGATGTTAAAAGGTGCATCAGTATTGCAGGTGTTAGGGGTAAGGTAGATTTCAATGCTTTCGCGGTATCTGAGGGCATGCCGATTGCTGAACGAGGCAATTCGCTTCACATTGTGCCAATCGGGAGCCACAGGCATATCGCTGATGGTTAAAATTGAAAGGGAGGTGGAAGGGCTACCTTTCTTAACATCAGCGATATGCTCCATCAAACGCCGGTTTATGCTGCGGTAAGTACTACCAATATAGTGGGTAACGCCTGTGGAAGTGTTGACAGGGATAGACGCCTTGTAACCCTAGGGGTTTATGGGTTTATACCAATAAACACCTAGAGTTACAAGCATGACAGGGATTGGTTTAAACCACTAGAGTTACAAGGTGGAAGTGTTGACAGGGATAGAGTAGAGGCTTTGTAACTCTAGGGGCTTAAACCAATAAACCCCTAGACAAGTAGATTCCTTGTAATGCTAGGGGTTTATTGGTTTATACCAATAAACCCCTAGCATTACAAGGAATCTACTTTATTGGTTTATACCAATAAACCCCTAGAGTTACAAGGTGGAAGTGTTGACAGGGATAGAGTTGATGCCTTGTAACTCTAGGGGTTTATACCAATAAACCCCTAGAGTTACAAGGTGGAAGTGTTGGCAGGGATAGAGTAGATGCCTTGTAACTCTAGGAGTTTATGCCAATAAACCCCTAGATGAGTAGATTCCTTGTAACTCTAGGGGTTTATTGGTTTATACCAATATACTCCTAGAATTACAAGGAGTCCACTGTATCCCTGTTAACACTTCCACATGCGTTACCCACCATATTGGTAGTACTTACCACAGCATAAACCAGTGATTGATGGAACATATCGCTTATGTTAAGAAAGGCTGGCCTTTCACCTTCCTTTCAATTTTAACCATCAGTGACATGTCTGCGATTCCAGATTGGCAAAATGTTAAGCAGGTCACCCCGTTTAGCAATCGGAAAGCCCTGAGGTACCGCGAAAGCATTGAAATCTACCTTACCCCTAACACCTGCAATACAGATGCACCTTTTAACATCCCTATCATTTGGAAAGCGATTTTGAAATCTGGCAACAACTGATGCTTTTACCACGTGTCTCATTCCATGGCTGATGAAGGTAGAATTCGCTACCGAAACGTCCCGCTTATAATTTTCAATATAACTTATGCGTGATATGACGATATCAAGAATTCTTATGTTTTGTGTGTTACGTGTTTCCTTCCCAATTCTTCTCAGTTAAACAATTTAAAATAAAATTATGGTGTAGAGGATTTTAAGAAAGTGGTGTCTGACTCGTCTCAAACTTCCCTTTAGAAATATTAAACTAGAAGATTTAGTGGCAAATGTGTAGATTAGCGTCCTGAATTATTTCGTCCGAAAAATGTTAGTACCTGGAAAAAGCGTGTATGGAAAATAATAGCAAATGGTGCAGTAATTTCATATTTTAAATGTGTTTTAAAGATTTTTATCGTAATATATACCTGTAAGTGTGATGCTGTGAAGAAATGCTGTGGTAGGACTAACGCATCACTACCGTAGCAATGTCAAGCTATGCTCTGTTAAAAGGAAGGTTTGTTGCTGTACCGAAATGACGGGCGGAAGAGCACAAGAAAAAGCGGTTACATTGTTGGCAGGAGAGCCATAAATTTTGCAGTGATATGCTACAGAAAATAGGTCCAGATTATCCATCCTTTATTTTGTTGTATCCTGTACGTTGTTGGCAAAACAAACCGCCGCCCCGGTGGCGCAGTGGTCTAAGGCGTTGGCCTCTGATCATTCGTCCGTAAGGGGTCCGGGTTCGAATCCCGGTCAGGCATGGATGTTGTGTTTGTCTTACGGCACTGGCTCTCTCCCTTCCCTGGAACCAGTGACCGTAAATTAGGGACGGGCGACTGCTTATAGCCCATTTGAGTTGCTCACAATGGTCGTTAAACCTCCAATCAAAAAAAAAAAACCGGAAAAAACCTCTTTGATTTGCAAAACATACATATCAGTGAGATAGAAACTTACCTGCTGAAAAAGTATTAACAGGAGAAACAAAAGTACAGTGGCAAAGCAAATCAGCTAAGAATGGAAGCCGTTCAAAGCAGAACCGAAAGTCATACTTCCTCAGTTTTCTGTTTAGCATCGGAAAGCATATTCGTACTTTCTATTTCAAATCAGGGAATCATATGCAAAAGAACGAAAAATTTCTTAACATCTGCTTTAAAAACAATTACAAAACATGAATGATCTATATTCTGTAACGTATGGATAAAACATGGTTCGCTCTCCTGGCAAAAACATATGCGATTTCACTTGTAGTCATCTGCCTGTGAATTACACGCCACGGAAAATCTTCCTTTCAACAGAGCAAAGCTTCACATCATCGCCGTAGCAATGCGTTAGGCCTACCGCAGCATCTCTTCACAGCATTGTACTTACGTGTTAATATTATGGTAAAAATCTTTAAAAGACATTTCAAATATGAAATTTCTGCACCATTTGTCATTACTTTTCATACTCTAAAATCTGTACGTTGGACTTTTTCCAAGTACTAACATTTTCCCGATGAAATAATTAAGGATGCTAATCTACACATTTACCGATTTAGTTTAGGGTATGCTAAGGGAAAGAAAAATGCTGGACAGTGAAATGGAACTGCACAGTTAGCCAATTTGGTATTAGTTTCATTCAGCGCCTTCATATAATTTAACCAAGTTTCCTCATAAAACTCCTGTTATCTTGTTATTTGTGCTCTTATGATACCATATCTGTCTGTGGAGCACATGTTTTTGGCGTTAAAGTTGGTCAAAATTAAATTTGAAAAATGTGTTCTGATTGGCTGTAATATGACGGCATGGATCTGAGAGTTTTACCCATCCATTAGTCATTGGTTGGCAACCGTAAGTTCCATGTAGCAGATGATACCTATGCTGTGAAAATAACTTTACGTGCTATTGCAAATGCGGTTGCCGAAGAATCACAGCATGTAGGTACCATTTTTCACCTATAGGAAAGTTGCTGAAGGAACAGCTTAAAATCCTAAAGGACAAGGTGTCCATTAGCCACATTGGCGTCTGCAGGAAAGTTGCTGAGGGAACTGCTTAAAATCCTAAAGGACAAGGTGTCCATTAGCCACATTGGCACCTGCAGGAAAGTTGCTGAAAGAACTGCTTAAAATCCTAAAGGACAAGTTGTCCATTAGCCACATTGGCACCTATAGGAAAGTTGGTGAAGGAACCACTTAAAATCCTAAAGGACAAGGTGTCCATTAGCCACATTGGCGTCTGCAGGAAAGTTGCTGAAGGAACTGCTTAAAATCCTAAAGGACAAGTTGTCCATTAGCCACACTGGCACCTACAGGAAAGTTGCTAAAGGAACTGCTTAAAATCCTAAAGGACAAGTTGTTCATTAGCCACATTGGCACCTATAGGAAAGTTGCTGAAGGAACCACTTAAAATCCTAAAAGACAAGGTGTCCATTAGCCACATTGGCACCTGCAGGAAAGTTGCTGAAGGAACTGCTTAAAATCCTAAAGGACAAGTTGTTCATTAGCCACATTAGCACCTATAGGAAAGTTGCTGAAGGAACCACTTAAAATCCTAAAAGACAAGGTGTCCATTAGCCACATTGGCACCTGCAGGAAAGTTGCTGAAGGAACTGCTTAAAATCCTAAAGGACAAGTTGTTCATTAGCCACATTGGCACCTATAGGAAAGTTGCTGAAGGAACCACTTAAAATCCTAAAGAACAAGGTGTCCATTAGCCACACTGGCACCTACAGGAAAGTTGCTGAAGGAACTGCTTAAAATCCTAAAGGACAAGGTGTCCATAGCCACATCGGCACCTGCAGAAAATTTTTCAAGGGGGGTCAAGTGTAATTGATTAAGGTTTGGCTAATATGTAGAAAACAGTAATTCGTGAAAATGAAAGATTAATACTATTACTACTACTTACTTACTACATTAGAACACTACTACTACTACTCTTATTATTATTATTATAAATTAATGCTGCTCTTGAAGAAAGTGTATGTTAGTAATAGTCATGTATTATCATGTACATTGGCAACTGTTTTCAAAATAATGAACAGTGTCGAACAGGTCCACGCCAAGCCTTTTAAGTTCAGCACAAACCACCCTCAGCGAAACTTGTTTGGGTGTACTGCCTTACGGTTTGCTAGGTTTTCCGCTTTCACGTTATCGTTTTCCAATAAAATTGGGATATTAAATTAAACGCCCCAAACTCCCATCTTTTCTTGTGGTCCAGTTCTGCGAGTGTAAAAAAAAAAAAGTAATAAATAAAATAAAATAAAGGGGAAAATAATTCTACAGGGGGTCAAGTGACCCCTGTGACCCCCACTGCGGGCACCCATTATTTTCCACAGTTCAGAAGTTTCGCTATTCAGAGGTCATCATTAATATTTTCCTATGGCAGCTTTTCTGTACCAATCAAAACTTGCCGTTGTTCAGAGGTGTCCACTATTGTAAGTTTCACTGTAGTACTTTTGACCATACATAGTTATGGACCACGCACTGGTAATGGCTGCTACTGACCCACCATGGTCCCAACATGAGAGTGGTCGGACCATGCAAAAGTGATTGCATATAGTGGGACCGGAACGGTGTTCCGGTACTTTGTTTTCCAACAGGCACGTGTTCTAATATACCCTATGCAGCATAATTTGTTTTCTTTTTAAAATGTGAATGTCTTATAATTCTTTTTCAATAATAAAAAAAATGTAACAGAAATACTGCATGGTTAGTGGAATCAATGTCTCATGTTATGTTTGTTTGAAGGTAGTCCCTAAATCCATTCTCTCTAGGCAATCTCAAATTGTGAAATCTTGTTTCTTGAATGCCAAAATGTGTTAATCCAAAAATCTGGTTTCGATAGATCACTATACTTTGTTATACTGTAAATGTAAAAAAGTAAAAAGGGGGAGAGGTGGAATTGGGTGGGGATAAGAAAGGAAACGTATTGAAGACTTACAGGCACATGTGGTGCCTGTACCTTTTCAATTGCCACTATCCTACTGGTTGCGTGCCAGGTGGGAAATTAGAAGAATGTGGCACGTGCAAAATCGTGCCTACAGCTAAAATTCTAGATGCAAATCTTATTGTATTGTGTGCAGAATCTGTTTTTCTGAGTAAAAAGCATATAAGAGATATGCTCACATGCATTTAATAGAAATATTTAGAGAATCGTCTTATATGTTTGAAATTTGACCTATGTCAGTGAAAAATTTTATGCATGAGGTGGGGATGGAAGATATAACTTTTATAGATTTTTAAACCACATTTTATCAAAACTCACTGTAAGCTGCAATTTGAAACTCTTATTTTACTAGTAAAATGTTCTTTATTTCCCCCATCAGATGTATGAGGGGTGTCCGAAAAGTATCCAGATTTTTATTCCTATTGATACAAAACTGTGAGTATGATTGTATGTATGCATGAAACTATTATGACTACCTTCAGTGAAGTGCCGTAAAAGCGGAGTGGCTTGATACTAATGTTAGGTGGCGCTATTGATCAAAAACAATGGTGGCTGCATTAGGTGTTCAGTTCAAGCAGCAAGTAGTAATGGAATTTTTAACAAAAGAAGGCGTAAAGGCCACGGACATTACGAGAAGAATTTGCACGGTGTGTGGTGATGCAGCTATGCCTCGTTCTAGTGTTTATGAATGGGTTACGAAGTTCAAAGCTGGTCACGAAAGCCTTGAAGATGAAGCACGGTCAGGTAGGCCTAACAGGACGGTGACTGGTGAAACGATTAAACTGGTTGATACATACATACATATCACTAAGCTGTTCTCTGAGATTCAGAGGTTAGCTCCAAAAAGAAATACAAACTACTAGATAATTTTTACTTACTGTTGCCGTATCAAACTTCTCCATTTACAGCGTTCTTGACATACAACTCAGGCTTCACTGACATCCATTACACGCCATACACAAGATCTTATACTTCATACTCATAATCTTTTTCTCATGCAGACACTCTTGAATCTGATCCTCCCAAGACTTCCTTGGTCTTCCTCTGCCTTTCCTTCCTGCCACTTTAGCTAAAAGATTTTCTTAGTAAGCATCTCATCACCCATGTTTTCAACTTGGCCAAACCACCGAAGCATATTAGTCTCTACCTTGCTAACAACATTTTGCTTCACATCGCACAGCTGCAAATCATCTTCATTGCTCACACAGTCAAATCGTGTCTTTCCACAATAAGTAACGCATTTCTCCAGCACACAAATGACTTCTATGTTTTTTCTGTAGTACCCAGGTTTCACTGCCATACATCAATCAGTGTAGGAACAATTACACTTTCATACACAGCCATGCGGCACTCTCTTAAGAATCCATCATTCCCATGAAAACCTACCAGAGCAGCCATGACTTTCAATGAAGAATTCACTCGCTTACTAATTTCACCATCCACTTTCTTCTTTTGGTCAAACATGCTTCCTAAATACACAAACTCACTCACCTGGTCAATCACTGTGCCATTTACACCTACATTACATTCAGTACTACCAGTTCCTCTCTCAAAGACCATAACTTTGGGTTTTCCCTTATTTATACTCAGTTTTAATTTCATGCAAACTTCATACATCCGAGACAACATACTCTGCAACTCACTTTTGCTCTCTGCAAACAGGACAGTGTCATCAGCATACAGTAATCTGCAGACACTGATATCACCAAGACATAGACCAGTATTATCTATTTTGGCATCATGCATGCACACATCCATAAATATATTAAACAGTCATGGTGACATTAGACAACCTTGTCTGGTTGATAACTTGTTTAAAGGTAACAGACGCATTCATGTTCGGGATATTTCCATGGAATTGGATATCAGTAAAGATTCTGTTGGACGAATTATTCATTAACATCTCAGCTATAGGAAGATCTGTGCCAGATGGGTACCCCGAATGCTTACAGTGGTGCATAAATGCCAAAGGCTAGACATTTGCAATGAACTGGTACAGTGCTATGATGAGGAGGAGGAGGAGGATGCATTCCTTGGATGCATAATTACAGGAAATGAAATGTGGATTCATCAGTTCAAACCAGAGACAAAAGTGGCAAAGTATGCAATGGCATGATCTGAATTCACCCCTATCAAAGAAGTTCAGAGTTAGTTCGTCAGCGTCCAAGGTCATGGCTACTGTCTTCTGGGACAAACATGGTATCCTTCTGGTTGAGTACTTGACAAAAAATGAAACAATAAATGCTATAAAATCCTATGTAAAGACACTGAGAAAACCTGCACAGCATATTCATACCAAACAACCAACATTGAAAAAATAAATCAAGTGTTGCTTCAGCATGATAATCAGGGCTCGATTTTGACTAAGCAAATTGCTTGCAAGCAAATGCATTTTACTAGTGATAAAAAATGGTTCTAGCAAAAGTTGCTTGTGAAAAGGTTTTGAATGTTTTAATGGGAAACGTAAAGCACCACTGCATTGCACGTGTGGAATATTTTAGACACATACAAAAAGGAACAACTGCTTTCTGGAAACGAATATTTCTTGAAAAGTACAAACATTATAAAAACATTTTGGCACTAGTAGAAATATCCAGTATATTTCCCTTATCTACTTCTGCATGTGAGGTTGGGTTCAGTTTCATGAAGAGAATTCAGGGTTATTGAAAGGGCAGTTTAAGCTTACAAACATTGAATGCTCTCATGAGTATTGAGGTTGAAGGTCCATCCAAAGACAAGTTTGACCCTAGGCCTGCTGTTTTAAAGTTTCTTGAAAAGTACAAACATTATAAAAACATTTTGGCACTATTAGAAATATCCAGTATATTTCCCTTATCTACTTCTGCATGTGAGGTTGGGTTCAGTTTCATGAAGAGAATCCAGGGTGATTGGAGGGGCAGTTTAAACTTCACAAACATTGAATGCTCTCATGAGTATTCAGGTTGAAGGTTCATCCAAAGACAAGTTTGACCCCAGGCCTGCTGTTTTAAAGTTTCTTGAAAAGTACAAACATTATAAAAACATTTTGGCACTAGTAGAAATATCCAGTATATTTCCCTTATCTACTTCTGCATGTGAGGTTGGGTTCAGTTTCATGAAGAGAATCCAGGGTGATTGGAGGGGCAGTTTAAACTTCACAAACATTGAATGCTCTCATGAGTATTGAGGTTGAAGGTCCATCCAAAGACAAGTTTAACCCCAGTCCTGCTGTTTTAATGTTTCTTGAAAAGTACAAACATTATAAAAACATTTTGGCACTAGTAGAAATATCCAGTATATTTCTCTTATCTACTTCTGCATGTGAGGTTGGGTTCAGTTTCATGAAGAGAATCCAGGGTGATTGGAGGGGCAGTTTAAACTTCACAAACATTGAATGCTCTCATGAGTATTGAGGTTGAAGGTCCATCCAAAGACAAGTTTAACCCCAGTCCTGCTGTTTTAATGTTTCTTGAAAAGTACAAACATTATAAAAACATTTTGGCACTAGTAGAAATATCCAGTATATTTCCCTTATCTACTTCTGCATGTGAGGTTGGGTTCAGTTTCATGAAGAGAATCCAGGGTGATTGGAGGGGCAGTTTAAACTTCACAAACATTGAATGCTCTCATGAGTATTCAGGTTGAAGGTTCATCCAAAGACAAGTTTGACCCCAGGCCTGCTGTTTTAAAGTTTCTTGAAAAGTACAAACATTATAAAAACATTTTGGCACTAGTAGAAATATCCAGTATATTTCCCTTATCTACTTCTGCATGTGAGGTTGGGTTCAGTTTCATGAAGAGAATCCATGGTGATTGGTGGGGCAGTTTAAACTTCACAAACATTGAATGCTCTCATGAGTATTAAGGTTGAAGGTTCATCCAAAGACAAGTTTGACCCCAGGCCTGCTGTTTTAAAGTTTCTTGAAAAGTACAAACATTATAAAAACATTTTGGCACTATTAGAAATATCCAGTATATTTCCCTTATCTACTTCTGCATGTGAGGTTGGGTTCAGTTTCATGAAGAGAATCCAGGGTGATTGGAGGGGCAGTTTAAACTTCACAAACATTGAATGCTCTCATGAGTATTGAGGTTGAAGGTCCGTCCAAAGACAAGTTTGACCCCAGGCCTGCTGTTTTAATGTTTCTTGAAAAGTACAAACATTATAAAAACATTTTGGCTCTAGTAGAAATATCCAGTATATTTCCCTTATCTACCTCTGCATGTGAGGTTGGGTTCAGTTTCATGAAGAGAATCCAGGGTGATTGGAGGGGCAGTTTAAACTTCACAAACATTAAATGCTCTCATGAGTATTGAGGTTGAAGGTTCATCCAAAGACAAGTTTGACCCCAAGCCTGCTGTTTTAAAGTTTCTTGAAAAGTATAAACATTATAAAAACATTTTGGCACTATTAGAAATATCCAGTATATTTCCCTTATCTACTTCTGCATGTGAGGTTGGGTTCAGTTTCATGAAGAGAATTCAGGGTGATTGAAAGGGCAGTTTAAGCTTACAAACATTGAATGTTCTCATGAGTATTGAGGTTGAAGGTTCATCCAAAGACAAGTTTGACCCCAGGCCTGCTGTTTTAAAGTTTCTTGAAAAGTACAAACATTATAAAAACATTTTG
The DNA here is from genome assembly GCA_039090855.1 of Macrothele yani. Taxonomy (NCBI): domain Eukaryota; kingdom Metazoa; phylum Arthropoda; class Arachnida; order Araneae; family Macrothelidae; genus Macrothele; species Macrothele yani. The sequence continues at coordinate 151,984,821 of CM077009.1, forward strand.
GCACTATTAGAAATATCCAGTATATTTCCCTTATCTACTTCTGCATGTGAGGTTGGGTTCAGTTTCATGAAGAGAATCCAGGGTGATTGGAGGGGCAGTTTAAACTTCACAAACATTGAATGCTCTCATGAGTATTGAGGTTGAAGGTTCATCCAAAGACAAGTTTGACCCCAAGCCTGCTGTTTTAAAGTTTCTTGAAAAGTACAAACATTATAAAAACATTTTGGCTCTAGTAGAAATATCCAGTATATTTCCCTTATCTACCTCTGCATGTGAGGTTGGGTTCAGTTTCATGAAGAGAATCCAGGGTGATTGGAGGGGCAGTTTAAACTTCACAAACATTGAATGCTCTCATGAGTATTGAGGTTGAAGGTCCATTCAAAGACAAGTTTGACCCCAGGCCTGCTGTTTTAATGTTTCTTGAAAAGTACAAACATTATAAAAATATTTTGGCACTAGTAGAAATATCCAGTATATTTCCCTTATCTACTTCTGCATGTGAGGTTGGGTTCAGTTTCATGAAGAGAATTCAGGGTGATTGAAAGGGCAGTTTGAGCTTACAAACATTGAATGCTCTCATGAGTATTGAGGTTGAAGGTCCATTCAAAGACAAGTTTGACCCCAGGCCTGCTGTTTTAATGTTTCTTGAAAAGTACAAACATTATAAAAATATTTTGGCACTAGTAGAAATATCCAGTATATTTCCCTTATCTACTTCTGCATGTGAGGTTGGGTTCAGTTTCATGAAGAGAATTCAGGGTGATTGAAAGGGCAGTTTGAGCTTACAAACATTGAATGCTCTCATGAGTATTGAGGTTGAAGGTCTATCCAAAGACAAGTTTGACCCCAGGCCTGCTGTTTTAATGTTTCTTGAAAAGTACAAACATTATAAAAACATTTTGGCACTAGTAGAAATATCCAGTATATTTCCCTTATCTACTTCTGCATGTGAGGTTGGGTTCAGTTTCATGAAGAGAATCCAGGGTGATTGGAGGGGCAGTTTAAACTTCACAAACATTGAATGCTCTCATGAGTATTGAGGTTGAAGGTCCATTCAAAGACAAGTTTGACCCCAGGCCTGCTGTTTTAATGTTTCTTGAAAAGTACAAACATTATAAAAATATTTTGGCACTAGTAGAAATATCCAGTATATTTCCCTTATCTACTTCTGCATGTGAGGTTGGGTTCAGTTTCATGAAGAGAATTCAGGGTGATTGAAAGGGCAGTTTGAGCTTACAAACATTGAATGCTCTCATGAGTATTGAGGTTGAAGGTCTATCCAAAGACAAGTTTGACCCCAGGCCTGCTGTTTTAATGTTTCTTGAAAAGTACAAACATTATAAAAACATTTTGGCACTAGTAGAAATATCCAGTATATTTCCCTTATCTACTTCTGCATGTGAGGTTGGGTTCAGTTTCATGAAGAGAATTCAGGGTGATTGAAAGGGCAGTTTGAGCTTACAAACATTGAATGCTCTCATGAGTATTGAGGTTGAAGGTCCATTCAAAGACAAGTTTGACCCCAGGCCTGCTGTTTTAATGTTTCTTGAAAAGTACAAACATTATAAAAACATTTTGGCACTAGTAGAAATATCCAGTATATTTCCCTTATCTACTTCTGCATGTGATGTTGGGTTCAGTTTCATGAAGAGAATCCAGGGTGATTGGAGGGGCAGTTTAAACTTCACAAACATTGAATGCTCTCATGAGTATTGAGGTTGAAGGTCCATCCAAAGACAAGTTTGACCCCAGGCCTGCTGTTTTAATGTTTCTTGAAAAGTACAAACATTATAAAAACATTTTGGCACCAGTAGAAATATCCAGTATATTTCCCTTATCTGCTTCTGCATGTGAGGTTGGGTTCAGTTTCATGAAGAGAATTCAGGGTGATTGAAAGTGCAGTTTGAGCTTACAAACATTGAATGCTCTCATGAGTATTGAGGTTGAAGGTCCATCCAAAGACAAGTTTGACCCCAGGCCTGCTGTTTTAATGTTTCTTGAAAAGTACAAACATTATAAAAACATTTTGGCACCAGTAGAAATATCCAGTATATTTCCCTTATCTGCTTCTGCATGTGAGGTTGGGTTCAGTTTCATGAAGAGAATTCAGGGTGATTGAAAGTGCAGTTTGAGCTTACAAACATTGAATGCTCTCATGAGTATTGAGGTTGAAGGTCCATCTGAAGACAAGTTTGACCCCAGGCCTGCTGTTTTAATGTTTCTTGAAAAGTACAAACATTATAAAAACATTTTGGCACCAGTAGAAATATCCAGTATATTTCCCTTATCTGCTTCTGCATGTGAGGTTGGGTTCAGTTTCATGAAGAGAATTCAGGGTGATTGAAAGTGCAGTTTGAGCTTACAAACATTGAATGCTCTCATGAGTATTGAGGTTGAAGGTCCATCTGAAGACAAGTTTGACCCCAGGCCTGCTGTTTTAATGTTTCTTGAAAAGTACAAACATTATAAAAACATTTTGGCACCAGTAGAAATATCCAGTATATTTCCCTTATCTGCTTCTGCATGTGAGGTTGGGTTCAGTTTCATGAAGAGAATTCAGGGTGATTGAAAGTGCAGTTTGAGCTTACAAACATTGAATGCTCTCATGAGTATTGAGGTTGAAGGTCCATCCAAAGACAAGTTTGACCCCAGGCCTGCTGTTTTAATGTTTCTTGAAAAGTACAAACATTATAAAAACATTTTGGCACTATTAGAAATATCCAGTATATTTCCCTTATCTACTTCTGCATGTGATGTTGGGTTCAGTTTCATGAAGAGAATCCAGGGTGGTTGGAGGGGCAGTTTAAACTTCACAAACATTGAATGCTCTCATGAGTATTGAGGTTGAAGGTTCATCCAAAGACAAGTTTGACCCCAGGCCTGCTGTTTTAATGTTTCTTGAAAAGTACAAACAGTATAAAAACATTTTGGCACTAGTAGAAATATCCAGTATATTTCCCTTATCTACTTCTGCATGTGAGGTTGGGTTCAGTTTCATGAAGAGAATCCAGGGTGATTGGAGGGGCAGTTTAAACTTCACAAACATTGAATGCTCTCATGAGTATTGAGGTTGAAGGTTCATCCAAAGACAAGTTTGACCCCAGGCCTGCTGTTTTAATGTTTCTTGAAAAGTACAAACATTATAAAAACATTTTGGCTCTAGTAGAAATATCCAGTATATTTCCCTTATCTACTTCTGCATGTGATGTTGGGTTCAGTTTCATGAAGAGAATCCAGGGTGGTTGGAGGGGCAGTTTAAACTTCACAAACATTGAATGCTCTCATGAGTATTGAGGTTGAAGGTCCATCCAAAGACAAGTTTGACCCCAGGCCTGCTGTTTTAATGTTTCTTGAAAAGTACGAACATTATAAAAACATTTTGGCACCAGTAGAAATATCCAGTATATTTCCCTTATCTACTTCTGCATGTGAGGCTGGGTTCAGTTTCATGAAGAGAATCTAGGGTGATTGATGGGGCAGTTTAAACTTCACAAACATTGAGTGCTCTCATGAGTATTGAGGTTGAAGTTCTGTCCAAAGACAAGTTTGACCCCAGGCCTACTGTTTTAAAGTGGTATGACAAAAAGACCCGAAACCGAGATCGTAAATCATACGGAAAATAACTTAAAATTTTGCATAGTGTTCTTGAATTTTGTGAATAAAGTTAAATGAATTTTTTTAATATTTGCATTCAAATTAAATTGTTAGAATTAATATGTCAGGTCATGAAAAAGGGAGTTATATCTAAATATTTGTAGTCTTTTCAGAATTACACTGTGACAGTTACAGGGGTGTAATCAAAATTTGTCATGATTGACTAATGGAGGGAATATGGTAAAGTTTATTTTGTATAATGTTAATAATCTAGTAGATAATGCAATTTGCTACTAAAAAATAAGGTCACTAGCAAGTGTTGCTACTGCTAAAAAAAAAAAAAAAAATCAAAGCCTGATGATAAATCTCCGCCACATATTGCTAAACCAGTGCAAGCAGAAATCAAAGCCTGATGATAAATCAAAGCCTGATGCAAGCAGAAATCAAAGCCTGATGATAAATCAAAGCCTGATGCAAGCAGAAATCAAAGCCTGATGATAAATCAAAGCCTGATGCAAGCAGAAATCAAAGCCTGATGATAACGCTCGCACACATATTGCTAAACCAGTGCAAGCAGAAATCACAAAACAGAGGTGGGCTGTTTTTCTGCACCCTGCTTACAGTCCAGATTTGGCACCTTCCGATTTTCGTTTTTTTGGTCCCTTAAAGGATAGTCTTCGTGGCCACCACTATGAGGGCATGTACAATCTGCGACACTCCTGCTGATTTCTTCACTAACGGAATGAATCGACTTGTTGATTGGTGGAGGAAATACATTGTGCTGAATGGAGATTATGTAGAAAAGTGACTTTGACTGTTCGTACCATGATATTACATATGTATTTATTCATCTTGCATATTTTGTTTCTCTCCTGTAATTGATAGGAATAAAAATCCAGATACTTATCGAACATCCCTGGTATAATAATAATACCCCATGGGTAAATGTACACTTTAGCGTCCTAAATAATTTGTCGGAAAAATTTCACTGTTTGGGAAAAGTGCGACGTACAATTTTTTAAGTACGCAAAAAAATAAGGAAAGGTGCTAAATTATAGTATTTTTAGATAAAAGAAAAGAATTTTTCCAAAGTATTTGCCTGCGATTACGATGGTTTGCAGCAGTTGGTGCGGGAGGCTGAAGCGATGCTAACGGTTACCACGTGAAGGTTCCATGCGTCGGAACAGAGTACAAGTTGGTAGTGAATGCGCGGAAGAATACAACAGGAGTAAGGTGTATCTTTCGGAAGAGTGTGATGTGTCGTGTAATCGTGCTCAAGTAGAAGTGGTTCAAAACTGTTTTATTAATTTTTGAGAAATAAATGTGCAAAATGTTGTCATTATTAGTTTCACAATGTCTCCAAATGGAAATAAATGAAGTAATGTAAATGAATTTCTGTGGAACAGAAGTGTTGAGTAAGAAGTTTTGGTTCCGGTTGAACCCAAAGTTTTGGTAATGGTTTGAAAGATTTGCAATGATAGGTGATTTCTTGAAGCACTTCATTTGTAGTTCTGCTGTTATTCCGTACATCGTAGCTCACATTTTCCCTTGTAAAAAGGATGTTTTTTAAAATAAATGATTTTCTTCAGTTCAGAAATTGTACTATGGCAGGTAGGCTAAGAGCTTCTTGTTGTATTGTGGCAGATAATGAAATTTTAAGCCCTGACGAAATCCAAAATGAAGTGTGGAGAGTAACGATTTTGTACGTACGCTTTTTCAAAATTACCCTTTAAAAAACACAACTTACAATGCTGCATAAAACCAACACCTCTTTCCTTATTCCTACAAGACGCTTCAATGACTATGTACTGCTGTATTCTTTCGCCCGTTACTTGCCCTTCTCAACGAAGCTTCCATTCACCGGACTACACCTTCATGCCGTCGCTGCTCCGTTGTCTTAGGCATACCACATGTACTCTTCCAAACCATCATACTCCCAGATAAATACTTCGGAATAATTATTTGCTTTTATCTAAAAATACTATATTTTTGCACCTTTCCCCATTATTTGGCATGCTTAAAATATTGTATGTCGCATAATTTAGGATGCTAAAGTACACATTTGCCATCCCATGAACACCTAAACTAAATTGAAATTTGCTATATTTTCATAATTTGGGAATTGAGGTCCACAATATTCAGCTTCTTGTACTTAAAATAAACTACATGCATGAAGTCATATATTTCTCAAATTCCACAGATTTGTCAGGAACATCTTGGACCACTTACTGAGTTTTCATCAACTACACTGCATGAGTCCCAGAAATTAACATACTTAATATGTACATCAAAAATTACAACTAAGCTATAATTACCAAAGTTTTCCAGACACCTCACTATGCACATGTATCACAAATCTGATTATACCTTCCTATGGCATTTGGGATCTTATAAGATCAGCTATTTTAGTTTTTTAGTAGTTTTATCTCAACTTCACCAGGGGAAAACATAATATCAAAATAATTTCTAAACAAACAAACACCAAAAAAAAAAAAAAAAAAAAACTGCAGGGTCACGAATTTGCTCCTGTGCTCAGAATGCTTGTTGCAGAATGGGAAATTATGGTCACATTTTGCACCATGCACCCACTAATTTCCCACCCTGGTTGCGTGTTTTCCAATTCCAACACTTCGTTAAGGCCTGACAGGCTACTTTTAAACAGTAGGTTTAGTAAGTCATGTTACTCAGAAGCATAATTTTTAGGAATAATGCACCTTGTGATATATTCAATTTATCAAAATTTATTTGTAACCATTTGGAGTTACAGAGTTAGTCATTAGGTTGATGGAGGAATTAGTTTCATCTATGTTCTCGTGTGAACTCTGTGTTTGTGCTGGACCCTCATGTAAAGTGCTGTTTTCGTTAATAACTTATAATACAGAACTACAGTATTTTCAATGTATTGTAATGGGAAAATTCCCAATATAAGCAATTAAATAAAGTATACGCCAATGTCATTGCCGTTATCAGAGTAAGTTTACTGAAGATATGGATGTGCACGGATACTCTTAGGGTTGATTACATGCCACGATTTATAATATTAATGAATATTTGTGAAAATTTTAAAACATGCACGTTCATTTTTTTTTATTGCGAATGACTGTTTTATGAATAAGCCCACACTTTGTAGATTGGAAATCGAATCAAAGTCTTGATTATTTCTTCCTAAACATAACAATTATATATACTGAGAATATGGAAAATGCATGTGCAATGCTTGCCCTTACGAACCCTACTAATAATTATTATTTATATTACTTACATATCATTAAGCTGTTCTCTGATATTCAAAGCTTAGCTCCTCAAAGAAAAACCATCTGACAAATAAATTAACTGATAATACATATCTTGAAGGTGTTCTGTGAGATTAGCTCCACAAGGAAATACAAACCGCCAGATAAATTTTTAACTGATCATTTACTTACTGTTGCCGTATCAAACTTCTCCATTTACAACGATCTTGACACACAACACGAGCTTCAGTGACATTCATCACATGACCTACACAAGACCTTCTATACTTCTTACTCATAATCTTTTTCTCATACAGACACTCCTGAATCTGATCCTCCCATGACTTCCTTGGCCTTCTGTCTGTCTGTCCTGCAACTTGTGCTGAAATTTTTTTCTTAATAAGCATCTCATCACTCATTCTTTCAACATGGCCAAACTAGCTAAGAATATTAGTCTCCACCTTGCTAACAACATTTTGCTTCACATCACATCTTCATTCCTCACATGATCAGAATGTGTCTTCCCACAAACCCTCAATAAGTAGAGCATTTCTCTGGCACAGAAATGACTCTTATGTCTCTTCTGTATTACCCAGATTTCACTGATTACTAACTCTTATAAAAATGTATACAAAATTTTAATCTCCTCAATTTTTTTTGCTATATGATGATCCAAATTTACAAGTTTTCTGATGAATTTAAATCATTTTGAATCCAAAATGTGAAAGTGAAAGCAGTGTGGCACCAAATATTATACTTTCAATACTTGATATAATAAAGTAAAATATAAGCTATTTTTCCTTCTGCAATAATGGATTCTTCATTCACTAAGACATTGTTTTCTTTCTGCTGCTTCTTTAGGAAACTAAAACTTTCCCTATACGTTGACTGAGATAATCAAAATAAGGTGCATTTGGCCTTAAATTTGAAAATGATAACATCAAAGTGCTGTAGTCAAGTTATTTCTGCACATACGTAGAAACTACTTAATCATTTGAATCGTTTATCATTTTATCATTTATAAAAAGTTGTAGAATTTCCTTTAACTCTGCACCCTGAGTAGCTATAAGCATAGTAGGAGATAACCTTTAGCCTAATGTTACGTGACTTGACACCTTTTGATGTTAGAGCCAGAGATTGTGAAATCATGCACAACCTACCTGTATCAGTGCATGAAAAATATCTAAAAATTTACGTGCCCAGGTAGGCATGTGTAGAAATTACTTACTTGCCCAGGTAGTAAAAGCTGGATGCCCCCAAAAATTTCTTTTGAAATAACAAATCGGAACCTTAATTCTTTTAAGTTAAAAAATATGATGGACTTCTTTTACATGTTTTGCGTTTCCATTTTAAGGGTCTATATCCAAAATGTTTCATGCACGAAATCATGTATCTCAACTTTTAAGATGATGATGCTGAAATTGGTATCAAATTATATGATGAAATTGGTATTTGAGAAAATTAGTTATTCTGCCATGTTCCTTTCATTGAAGTTTTCACTTTTTGTCACTAAACACCAGAGGCTAATTTCATTAGAGGTATGCATCCAGTCGCTGACTGTAAACAACATTTGGAGCAAAACTGCACATGGTTCCAATTTCTGGACCTAAAGCATTATACAGTATAATTAAAGAAGTGATATTCTTCTGTCTTTGGCACTTCGCAGACTAGCAGAATGTAGATGTATGCCATATGCAGATAGTTGTCAAATTATTAGCAGATAGGTTTTGCTTGTAGATTAAAAAAAAATAAACATCAAATAGAAGTCATTGCTCTTTCCACATTCTATATGATGCTCCTGGTCCACGCCAACTGTATTAAAAAAAATGTTATATACAGCAATTAAAACATTTACTCAAGGTTTTATTCAGATTAATATACTTAATTTTATTTTTACTTGAAGAACGTTCACTTATTTTTAACGTCTTATGAGTTCTTTTGTTTTTACAGACATTTCTGGGTTTTATCAAGGCATGTTCTCAATGTACGTATAGGAATCAAAAGTTTCTTTTATGCAGGAAGAATTTAAATTCTGCCAGGTTCTTTTTGCAGTTGCCAATTATTAAATTAAAATCTTTTCCTTATGTATTTTGTAAGTCTGCTATTTTTGAATTAAGTTGTTGAAAATGCAATTTATAATTTCTGAAGGTTCATTAATGGAACTGTTTTTCTAGATATAAAATTTTTCTTTAATTAGTCTTGTTTTTATGAGGTTCATAGTCCAATATTTTGCTGTGAAGGTCCATGTCAATACACACTGCTGCACATTCAGTTGTACTCTGTTTATTTTGTTCTCATTGGAATCTGTAATGTTCTCATTATTATTTATTGTTTTACTACTTTTTCTTTAAATCATCTAATTCTATTGTTGTCATGGTTCGCACTTTGCAGGTTTGCAGCAAGTTTTCTGTTTCAATGGTTGTGTATGTAGATGAATTTTATTTTTATGCAACTATGGCACTCCGTAACAGTGGTGTAACCAGAAATTTCTTAAGGGGGAGGGAGTCCATGGGTTTGGTTCTTTCGTGAAAGCCCCATATATACATATATATCGCTTTAAATTCATACTAAATCTTACCTCAAGGGGGGCGAGAATCACCCCCTTGGCTACGCCTATGCTTATGCTCCATAACAATAATACAACTTCTGATGATTAACATTGAAATGAAGCATGACATGCAATGACTGTCTTTTCTTGTAGTAGAAAATTCTATTCCAAACTTTGTTTTTTAAATTTAGTTGCCTGCACAAGGCAACTAGATTGTCTTTTTACCTGCCCAGATCAATAATTTACATTCCCCGGGCATCTTGGGCATTGTCTTTTTCAAGCCCTGTGTATATAAGGTTGAAGATTGGTGGTACTAGTTTACATTAGAGACTTCATATAATTTACATGAGTTTCTTCATAAAACACATTGGGTTGGTACTAATGAAATGTCCGGCAAAGGACCAGCACAGGGGGTGGCAAGAACGGAAAAGTAGGACAACTTACCTACGCAAAATAATCCTCCTCGGCATTGACACATACACTGAAGGAACCAGTGGCCTAAAATTAGGGTATGGGCGACGACTGCTTATAGCCCATTGAGTTGCTCACGGTGGTCGTTAAACCTCCAATAAAAATAAAAAAAACTGGAACGGCCAAATCTCGACTGAACTTGTTCTGAGTTTCTCCAAAATCTTTGGCAGAATGAAAAATTCGCCGTGCAATTACTTCAGTAGTGTGCAGCTCGATTTTAATTCAGCGCATATACCTAAGGGAAAGCATATTTCACTTTTGTTAATATGTTCTCTCAGTCACAGTGCTGCTTTTTCCATATAAATTACAAACATTCTACGAGATATATCCTTTTAAGACAAATTTTCATATGTAGTATCTCCATGGCCGCCGACAGGGGGGTCACTTGAGGTCCCCTGTAGAATTATTTTTCCCTTTATTTTATTTTATTTATTACTTTTTTTTTCACTCACAGAACTGGACCACAAGGAAAGATGGAGTTTGGGGCGTTTAATTTAATATCCCAATTTTATTGGAAATTTGGAATTGGAAAACGATAACATGAAAGCGTGAAAGCGGAAAACCTAGCAAACTGTAAGGTAGTACGCCCAAACAAGTTCCACTCGGGGTGGTGTGTGCTGAACTTAAAAGGCTTGGCGTGGCCCTGCTCGACACTGTTCATTATTTTGAAAATAGTTGCCAATGTACATGATAATACATGACTATTACTAACATACACTTTCTTCAAGAGAAGCATCAATTAATAATAATAATAATAGTGGTAGTCAATGGCAGAGCGTGACTTTTCTGGAAGGGGAAGCGGTCAGAACAGCCCATTTTTAATCACTTTATTAATACTCATACCATGCATATGCAATAAAAAATTATGCTTACATATGCATGCAAATGGTAAATAAATGTATATACGCATATACAGTATATTTAAAAATTATGTACTTATAAACATTTAAACATTATACACTGAGTTGTCACTTGATTATGACCCCCTGACAGTTTTAAGCAAATGAACTATATCTGCACGCTGTTGCTGCCAGAGGGCGAGGCTAGCATAAAAAGGGAAAACTTAGTGCTTGGGACAGTAGTAGAAGTAATTTTTGGGTGACGAGATATGTAAAAAATGCGATTTGACGGACTTTCAACGTGGAATGATTGTAAGAGCTCGGAGCCATGCAGCGAGTATCACCGAAACCGCCGCATTCGTGAAATGTTCCAGAGCAGCTGTTGTTAAAATGTTTAAAGACTGGACTGTTAGCCAAAAAAACTGGGTCTCTGCGTGCAACGTGTGGTCGTCATCGACTAGTGACTGCTCGGGCGGAACGGGAAGTGTCCAGACTGGTAACAGACAACAGAAGGGCAACAGTGCAGCAAATTACAGACCATCTTAATCAAGGATCCCCTCAAATGATCTCTCTACGCACTGTTCTCCGTACACTGCATCAGATGGGATATGGCAGCCGAAGGCCTGTTCGAACACCTTTGCTGTCTGAAGTTAACAAAAGAAAACGTCTCCAGTTCGCACAGGAGCACAAGGATTAGACAGTCGATAATTGGAAACAAATTATGTGGTCCGATGAATCACGTTTTCAGTTGCACCATGCCGATGGCCGAGTGAGAATTTGGCGGGAACAGCACGAAAGCATGAACCCCAAATGCATTGCTACAACCCTTCAAGCTGGTGGAATCAACGTTATGATTTGGGGAATGTTTTCCTGGCATGCTTTGGACACTTTAATTCGTGTTGATCAACGTCTGACTGGCACATCACATCTAAACATCGTTGCGGACCATCTTGTCATGTGGATAGTTTATCCTAATGGCGATGGCTACTTTCAACAAGACAATGCGTCCTGCCATAGTGCTCGTATTGTACAGGATTGGTTTCAGGAACATGCCGGTGAGTTTACTTTGCTTAGGTGGCCCCCACGATCTTGAGATCTCAACCCCATTGAGAATTTGTGGGATGAAGTTAAACGAGCCATCAGACAGCTGGATCCACAACCCTGCAATCTCACACTCCTGGAAAGTGCTGTTCATCAAGCATGGTCTCAGATTCCACTACCTATCAACATCTCGTTGAGTCCATGCCACGAAGAATCGACGCAGTATTAAAGGCAAAAGGTGGCCCAACGAAGTACTGAGGGGTGGTCATAATAAAGTGGCCACTCAGTGTATGTACTAACACATTCTGTATAAAATAATAGTGAAAAATTTTGTTGGTTACGAAAATTTAATTTATGTGGTAAACACGGAAACGTCATTGTAAATACATATCACAACAGATCTAAATTTTTTGTAATTGTATTGATTCTTTTGAGTTCAGAAAAGATCATTTCAGCAGATGCATTTGTAGCAGAAATAGTCAATATAAATTATAAGATGACTCAGTCTTAATACCTTGGGGAATACGTTGACCAAGTCTTCAGGAATCAGATACTGGCAGAATTCACTGCTTTCTTTCAGCATATCCGTCTGTGAATAAATTACGTTGAGTTCACTTTTCAGACAAATGAGATCGAAAAATGAAGGAAAATCTTCTTTCGAATAAGAAAAAGCGATCTCTGGAAATTTCGCGATGAATTGAGGAAAGTGTGTTTTGTCAAGCAGACGTAGAAGCTGAATAGAAACTTTGGTACTTCACTAAATATTACGGAAATATTCAAACTAACAATGCCGAGGACTTCTCAAAATAATCGACTGTACGACGATTTTCTGTCTTCGCCAGAAATTGAATCAATTCGCATTGCTCTCTGATACAAGGGAAGAAGATTGCTTGTAAGATTTGAAACAACTTGTCAGTGTAACGAAAAACCATACAAAAAAGTGTAAGAAAGCACTGAGATTGACGCACAGAAGCCGATCAAAAAAGTGAATTCATTTATAATTCACATATACTGTATATTCACGATGAATATCATTGCAGAATACCATTTTCACACATTAACAGCCAATACAATAGAACACAGAAACAACGAAGTAATCATTTTATACTCAGACAAGCAATTTCACCGAAACATAAGGTTACTAGCTGAAAGCGATCTAAACGCAGAGTCAAGCGCACGCGCCGCTCAGGCTCTCATGAAAGGCTGAGAGATTACAGCTGGAAGCGCAGTAGAAATCGTATCCAAGGATACAGATCTTCTAGTCACTGTACCAAGGAGAACGTAGCATGCGCGTCCGAAAGGAACGTCCCGCGCATGCGCCTCTTTAACTTCCTTGCTGGGCTGGTTAAACGCGACACATCGTCCGCTCTGAACGAAAGCGAGATCCATGGGAGCTGAACGTCGGGCCCCTACTTTGACGTCACTAAAGCTGCATTGAGGCTCGATCAAGTATAACGATGGCTCCGTACAGATCGCTTCCACAGCGAACGTAGTACGGCCATGTGTGTTCGAAAAAGATAAGCCTCGCGGAATTGCCTGGTTCACAACAATCGGTATTAACGTCATTGGCCGCAAGTCGAATACATTCACCTAGTAGAGTAATCATGAATTTTGTTTCTATTACGAAATAACTGAAAATAATACATAAATGAATTTGAATTTTTAATCCTTTATTGTCTTTTTTAACGATTTCGTGCAGCATTTTGTCTCATGATTTCAAAGGGAAGCAGCGCTTCCATTGCGTCTATGGACTCCTCGCCGCTGGTAGTGCACTGGCGTGCAAAAATTAAGGACGAGACGGTTTTTCGAATGTAACGTCGTGGAGAAGTGCTCCACATCGCCACAAATCATACCATAAGATCCCCAAGATGCAAGAATATGGGACAAGTGAACAAAACCGTCCAAACAAGGAATCCAAAGGATACAAAGGCACTTTATTGAAAAGGTAGCTTCGAGCACAACTGGACAGAAACGTCCATGTGACAGGCGGCTGCCAAGAAAAATCCAGTCTTTAGTATGGGATATGATCACCCCTGACTGTGTTGCAGGATTCAAAAGGTGTGTCCATGCTGAGGACGAGGTTGTCAAGGTGCTGTTGAGGCATCGTGGCCCATTCCTCTTGTAGCGCCAATCGCAGCTGCGGAATCGTTGCTACCAAGCGTCTCCCGAGAAGGTTCCACACGTGTTCAATTGGATTTAGGTCCGAAGACCTTGCGGGCCAATCCATGCGTTCAATATCTTCACTCTCCAACAGCTCTGCGACAGCCACTGTACGATGAGGTGTAGCGTTGTGGTCCATGAAGAGGAACTCAGGACTCACAGCACCTCTAAACAGACGCACGTGAGGCATGAGAATCTCTGCAATAGCGGACAACCAGTGACTGAACCTCCTTGGAAGATGTGGAGGTCAGTACGGCTACCAAGCATGACACCGCCCCAAACGAGAACTGCGCCACCTCCAAACCGGTCCCTTTCGCTGATGTTGGAGGCGTGATTGCGTGTTCCCTGCTCTCTCCAGATGTGTATACGTCAAGAATCGCTAGTTAGACTAAATCGGCTCTCATCCGTAAAGAGAACTCGACCCCATTGCTGATGTGTCCAGTTCTTGTGTTCCTGGCACCACAGAAACCACCGTCTCCGATGAGCAGGCGTTAATGGCACACACCGTACTGGTTGTCGTGCAAATAGACCACCTTTGTGCAGCCTCTCGGCCACGATAAAACGCGATAACGGACGTCCAGTTGTCTGTTGCATGTGACTTGTGATTTATCCCGCTGTCTGCCGTCTGTCTCTTCTCGCCTGTAGGACAATATACCGGTCGTCCGCCGCCGTGGTTGCTCGTGGACGACCACTGCTAAACTCTCGGACAGCTGTTTCTGTCATTTGAAATGCTCTCCAAGCTCGTGAAACGATGCTGTGAGCGATCCCGAACGCCTCGGCCACACTAGTCACACTTCGACCTTCTTCCTACTTCCCAATGACGCGACCTCGAGTAAAGTCATCCAGATGTCGTCTACTGGAATGCCTGTTGGCCATATAACACAGTGGCAGCAACTTGACGTCGTTCAAACCGTTGTACAACGTGCAATAGTTTTCACCGAATTGCTGAGCGTACACCGCCCGTGTGCTTTATACCCTTCTATACTCTGCCCCCCCCTCTACGTCATGGTGCATATATGCGCATGCCCTACCGTACCGGACGCTAGTCTACCTCCTGAGTGGTCTTTCGGTCCGTTCTGCCTGCTCGTTCCGCTGCAGAGCCGTAGCGAGGGGGTGGCGCAGCAGGGGCGGGCGCCCTGGGCACCGAGCTGGAGGGGGACGCCATTGAGACGTAGATTTTATTTTATATAAATGTAAAAAATGTAAAATTAATTTATACGTGTAATTAAAAAAATGTATAAAATTTAAACTTCTTTGTGCTTTAAGAATAAAATGGCGACTAGATGAAACCTAAATTAAAGAACTCCAATCGTCCGAACGCCAAATATTCGGATCGATTTGGCTTGGGTGTGACAGTACATTTTAGTTGCTATGTTTATGAAACATTTGAGACGCGCGCGCTGCGGCTAGTGTAGGCCAGGACTTTAGAGGGGAAGGGCTAGCACGCCCCTTTGAAGTGCTGAACACCGACCCGTGTCTGAAAGGTTGGGTAAAAAATGGGTAATGTACTTGTTTCTACGTCGTCACGCTGGCCTTCTGGCTCAACTCAGTTCCCTCCAGGACAGAACTTCCCTCTGTTATGACGGTGTTTTACGCCAGCACTTTTTCTTCGTGTATCATATTTGTTTCACGTTGTATTTTTATTTAAGTTGTACACTGAAAACCCAAACTGATGCTCTTAGCGAGAAGAAACAGATTTTAAAATGGACACCAGAAGACATATCAAGATGCATTGCAATTCCAGCACTTTACCTCAAATCATATGATTTTTAATTTTGAGATCAGAAAAGTATATTTGCTATATTAAGCAAAATACTTTTTAAAGAAAGAGCATGCATAACAGAAAATGTTCATTTAAAATTATCCAATTAATAATATAACATCAATGTTTTCCGATTTTTAGGCCCCCAAAAATCATGAACTTTTGTTTTCCAAAAAGATA
This sequence comes from Macrothele yani, assembly GCA_039090855.1. Classification (NCBI taxonomy): domain Eukaryota; kingdom Metazoa; phylum Arthropoda; class Arachnida; order Araneae; family Macrothelidae; genus Macrothele; species Macrothele yani. The sequence continues at coordinate 152,000,649 of CM077009.1, forward strand.
ATTTTTGATATTTGAGTGCGCCTTGCAGTAGATGACACACTGTAATCGGGTAAATACGGTAGTAACTTTGACTGAAAGTGTCTTTCATGTGGTGCTCTTACAGAAGGCTCCCAGGCTTTTGGCCAGTGCAGGTACGTCATCGACCACGGCTGCATGTCTCAGGGGGTGAAATGTAGGCGACGGGTGCTGAAACCTTCACGGCCTCCTCTGTCCATGATCCATCATGTGTATTGAGAACGAATGACGGATGGCGACGATTCGTCGCCAGGGAAGCCTACAGTGCGCATGCACGGAACAAACATTACTCAGTTAAGGTTGCGGCAGTTTAAATGCAATATTTGCCGTGACACTGTGACGACATTTGTTTGCTTAACGTTGTCTGTATAGCTTGATTGATTGAGTAGCGCGCTGAATTAGTGCACTGTGCCACGTGGCGTGCGTGTGTGTGTCGAATTGGGACCTACAAAGTTGTCTGAAGCACAAGGCATAAAACGAAAAAAACAACAAGAGGCGGATAACGCAGTCCAAGCCAAGCAGTGGCAAAAACTGGGATGGGTAAAGAAGGTGGATCCCTCAACCGCTGCGCTCCCACTACAGCAAGTGATTGAAAGTAAGCCATCTACATCAACACTTTTAGAAAATGAAAACGTTACTGAAGTAACTGAGAATATAACTGGTAGTGCTAGTGTGCATTCAGATGATTCTACACCTTATTTTAACCCGTCCTTTCCAACATTGAGTCCTTATTAAGGCGTACAGGAACAGGATTTGGAAGATGAACAAACCAAAATTCAACTTAATTTTAACGATCCCACAACATGGCCTGATTTGAATGGCCATGTGAAAAGTTTGTTAGTTGAACACGGTCCAGAACAAAATAAAAATGGTAATTTTCTTTTATCAATTAATGCAGAAAAAAGGCATTTTACGGGAAATTGGTTCCACAAAAAACTTTCGAATGGAGAAAATGTAGAGCGGGATTGATTAATTTACAGTGAAGCATCAAAAGTTATTTATTGTTTCCCTTGCATGCTATTCGGAAAGCATTTGAAATCACGTTTGGCAAATCCAAAAGTGGGATTTTCTGAGTGGAAAAAATTACACCCTCGAATTCCAGAGCATGAAAATTCTGTAGAGCACCGTGAGTGCTATGTTTCCTGGAAATGCTTTGAAAAAAGGATTAAAGAGGGCTGTGCAATTGATACTGAACTACAGCAAATGATTACAAAAGAAAAAGACAAATGGCGGCACATTCTCAGAATCATTGTCGATTGCATTTTGTTTTGTTCAGCCAACAACTTGGCCTTTCGAGGTTCAAGTACAAAGATAGGTGAAGACAAATGTGGAATTTTTTTACATTTGCTAGAGTTTGTTTCTCATTATGATAAACAGCTAAATGAGTATATTACCATAGCCAAAGAAAAACCTGGAATTCCAAATTACCTTTCCCCAACAATTCAAAACGAGTTCATCAAATTAATAGGTGACACTGTTCGCCAAGAAATACTAAAAGACATAAGAGAGACAAAATATTTCTCAGTTTCATTTGATTGTACATCAGATGTAGCCCATCAGGAACAAATGTGCCAGATTATTAGGTACGTGAAAGTTTCAGAGTATGTTTGCTCTATTGAAAAAAGTTTCATCGATTTCATAAAAACGACTGAAACAACTGGGGCTAATTTAACCGAAGAAATTCTACAAAAAATAGAAGCCGATGGGTTTGACATTCGTAATTGCCGAGGGCAAGCATATGATAATGGTTCAAACATGGCGGGGAAGTATTCAGGAGTCCAGGCCAGTATACAAGGAATTTGCAGCCATGCACGTTTTATGCCATGTGCTGTTCATTCATTGAACTTGGTTGGTGTTCACGCTGCTGGAGTCTCTTCAGATATTATCACATTTTTTGGCACAGTGCAAGAACTGTACAAAATATTTGCTCACAATGTCAAAATGTGGGAAATATTATCCAACAAACTTTCTACCACTCTCAAGCGTCACTGTGATACAAGATGGGCATCCAAATACTCTGCTGTTCATGCACTTTATTCACAGCTTGATAAAGTCCTCGAAGCCTTAGAGGAAATTTCTGACAACCCTCAATTCCATGATGACTGTTTATCAGTGGTTAAAAATCTTCTAAAACAAATTAATTATAAGTTTGTTTGTTACTCTGTTATGTGGGACAAAATACTAAATCAGATCTCCCGCGTGAATGAACAACTACAGCGCAAAGATGTGACCGTGGGCTGTGCAGTTAGTCACTTGACAGGATTGAAAGCTGCTTTACAAGACATCCGGGATACAGGGATTGATGTTATACTGGGCGAAGCATTGGACATCTGTGCCGCAACATCTCTTGACGGCTTCTTCGAGGAGAAAAGGGCAAGGAAGAGGAAACGACTGACATTGGAAGAAAGTGAGGAAACTGTTTTGACAGGAAAACAAAGGTTCAGTATGAACTTTTATGCTGTTTTGGACAAAGTCTTAGAACAAATGGAATGGCGTTATAAATGTTTGATTGAAGAGTTAGATGACTTTAATTTCTTAACGGGCAAGTCCTTGCAATCTATGACCGTAGAAGAGTTAAAGGCTAGTGCAATGCGCTTAGCAAATAAATATGATAAGGATCTGGATGCTACTGAAATAGAGGGGGAAATAGCTAGTTTTATGTTTCAGGCCACTTCTTTATTTAAAAAAAATAAATCAGGATTTTTCAAAAGCAACCTCTCTTGACCTATTAAATTTAATCCACTAAATGTCTCTTGCTACATCTTATCCAAACTTAGTAATTGCTTTCAGATGATTCTTAACATTACCAATTACTAATGCGTCTAGTGAACGAGGTTTTAGTAAGCTGAAAATAATAAAAAATTACTTAAGGTCATCAGTGGGACAAGAGACGTTAACGCACCTGGCAATTCTATCAATAGAAAAAGATATTGCTAAAACTATTAATTATGATCAAATAATAAATGATTTTGCTGCTGTTAAAGCTCGAAAGGTACATTGTAAATACAAAAAAGAAAAAAGGCCGCCCCGGTGGCGCAGTGGTCTAAGCGATGGCCTCTGATCATTCGTCCGAAAGGGGTCCGGGTTCGAATCCCGGCCAGGCATGGATGTTGTGTTTGTCTTACGGCTCTGGCTCTCTCCCTTCACTGGAACCAGTGACCCTAAATTAGGGACGGGCGACTGCTTATAGCCCATTGAGTTGCTCACGGTGGTCGTCAAACCTCCAATCATTTAGTAAATACAAAATCATTCTGTTAAGGCTTAAGAATAATTTTAAACAAATGCTACTTGTACTTATTTTTCAGTTGTTCCTAAGCACTTGAGGTAGCAATTATTTATAAATAAAAAGTATTCTTCATTCAAACTATGTTCAATGTTTTTTCTTTCTTCAACAATCCCTATTGAAGCTCACATAGTCACCACAGGTTATTGAATAGGATTACCAATATAAGTTTTTTTTTAAATATTATATTATGACCAATATTTTATAAAAAAAAATACATTTTATTACTATTTCATACAATTAGCAAATTATATACGGGACAATAATTGCAAATAACAATAAAAATCGCAATATTTTTTTATACAGGTATTGTACTATATCTGCAAACAGGTATATAATAAAATCTGACACCATCGCCTGTTCCAGTTAAACTGGGGCAGAGGGGCGCCAATTTTACTGCTTGCCCCGAGCGCCAATACCTCTAGCTACGGCCCTGTCCGCTGTTATGCAAATTTTTCCTCTTCGTCCTTAATTTTTGCACACCAGAGTAGTGTTCTAGTGTAGTAAGTAAGTAGTTGTAGTGGTGGTGTTCTAGTGTAGTAAGTAAGTAGTTGTAGTGGTGGTGTTCTAGTGTAGTAAGTAAGTAGTAGCAATAGTATTAATCTTTCATTTTCAGGAATTGCTGTTTTCTACATATCCAAATCTGAATTAATTGCACTTGACCCCCCTTGAAAAAATTCCTGCAGGCGCCCAGAGTATCACACTTATAGAAAATACAGTTTCGAGACAAAAAAAATTTGCATATTTATTTTGAGTATGTATGTATTCCAAATGATCTACTGATTTGGGGACACTACTCCATTTTGTCCTCAAATCAGGGTTCGGGTCGCCGCCGTGGTGGCGCAGTGGTCTAAGCGATGGCTTCTGATCGATGATTTTCTTATACAGAAAATCATCGATCAGAAGCCTCCGCGATGGGTCCGGGTTCAAATCCCGGTGAGGCATGGATGTTGTGTTTTTCTTATGGCACTGGCTTTCTCCTTTCCCTGGAACCAATGACCCTAAATTAGGGACGGGCGACTGCTTATAGCCCATTGAGTTGCTCACGGTGGTCGTTAAACCTTCAATAAAAATATATATATATGATGAGCCACTCCAGTGGCGCAGTTGTCTAAACGATGGCTTCTGACCATTCGTCCGTGATAGGTCCGTGTTCGAATCCCGGTCAGGCATGGATGTTGTGTTTGTCTTACCGGTGTGGCTCTCTCCCTCCCTGGAACTAGTGGCCTTGGCTAAAATAGCGACATTCAATCAAAAAAAAAAATTCCGTTGCCAGTGTCTCCTACCATTTGTAATTTTTTTCTCACAGAACACGACAATCTTCCTGCAGTTTTGTTTCTTTGTTCAAAAATTTTTTTGGCTTTCGATTTGTTATTTTAGAAAATTACCTGAAAATATCTGTGTTCATAACCGTAGTCTGTTGATAAGCAAGCTTTAACCACAGATGTCATATACAAGAAGCTAGATCGGACACCCAGCTCTTGAGGCGTGACAATGTAGGCGCCATTTTCAGCGGTTCATCGCTCTCCATTTAAGCAAGAGTACTTTGCATTAAGTCAACGGAATATGAGTTTGGTACTGTGATTTGTTATTTATATTAATATTCTAAGCAGTTAGTACACATTTAACGGTGGAAGTCATAAAATTTAAGTGAAAAAACAATAATATTCCGTAGCGCAAACTACAAAGCCAAGGCTCTTGCAAAATATTGCAGTATTTCAGATTCGGCCAGGGCTTAAATTCAATAGAAACGGCATTCTGTCATGTGCTGTATAAGAAAAAAATTCACACTATTTTTTATTTGTTGCGACATAATATAATTTTGAGATTTCTTGTTACTGAATGCTTAACATTCAATGCGTCCTTTGGTTGCATGTTTGCCCTAATAAATCATTTAAAATGTTAAAAACGGAAATTTCCTTAGTGAATAACAAAGTATCGAAATCTTTAATAAAATTAATATTTTTGAGCAAAATTATAGACAAACCAGAATGGCACAGGTAACCGCTAGCAAAGAAAACGATTAACGTCATTTCGACTTTCCTATGTAAAGTATGTGGAAGCCATTATTTTTCGGGTTTAAATCAATAGTTTTCTGGATTTAATAGCAACTTATTGATTTCAAATGTATCGCTTGATTTTTCATTATTTTAAATATTTGCCTCGTTACAGTCGTAAAAATGTTTTCCAGTTATGTGGGATTTTCATTCCATGAGTTTCCCTCAAATCAGAACATAAAGCAACTGTTGCTGAAAGAAATATCTCGTCAGGATTTTACTCCAAATGACAAGTTACCTTCAACTGTTGTTTGTGGTAAGCATTTTAATTCTGATAATTACGTTTCTAATTCAATTTTAGAAAAAAATCTCAGCTATATAAACTCATATTAAGTAAAATAGTAGGTAAATGTGTAGATTTGCGTTTTAAATTATTTCGTCGGAAAAATATTAGTACTTCGGAAAAGTGCGACGTACAGGTTTTAGATTGTAAAAATTAATGGCAAATGGTGCAGAAATGTTCTGTTTCAAATGTCTTTTAAAGATTATTATCGTAACATTTACCTGTACGTTCGATACGTTAGGCCTACCGTCTCTTCACAGAATCGAACTTGCAGGTAAATGTTACGATAAAAATCTTTAAAAGACATTTAAAATACGAAATTTCTGCACCATTTGCCATTAATTTCCATACTCTAAAATCTGTACGTCGCACTTTTTCCAGGTACTAACATTTTTTCGACGAAATAATTTAAGACGCTAATCTACACACTTACCAAAATCTCGGCCCTGGATCGTTGAAGAATAAAGGAGGAATGAGATTTACACATGAATTACACCAGTTCCTACAGAAAAATTCTCTTGCCCAAGTACTACGAATTCAGAATACAAATATCTATCTGTTAATGTGAAAGTGAATATAAATAAAATCTCAAATGTAAATAATGATACGGAATCAGTTTGTTAATGCGAACAACGTCAATAGATGGCGCTGTGTCCCAACTCATCTTTTCTGTCCTCACTGTTTTTGGTTAATGTTACAGCCTGATAGCATCCAGTTCAGCCTTGGTTCTTTTTTTTTTTTTTTGAGGTTTAACGACCACCGTGAGAAACTCAATGGGCTATAAGCAGTCGCTCGTCCCTAATTTAGGGTCACTGGTTTCAGGGAAGGGAGAGAGCCAGTTCCGTAAGAAAAACACAACATCCATGCCTGACCGGGATCCGAACCCGGACCCCTTACGGACGAATGATCAGAGGCCAACGCCTTAGACCACTGCGCCACCGGGGCGGCTAGCCTTGGTTCAACAGAGCAGACAGCCAATCAAGTCCCTTATATGATATCTGTGGCTTTAACCGTAACTTGAATTTTTCATAGAATGCTAAGAGGAAACAGCTGGTTTTGGGAAGCAGTCAACGTGTAACAAATAATAAAATCATAAATACTTGGGAAGAGATAAAATATTGCCGGAGTTGTCGCTCATTTCTGGCAGAACGCCTCTGATAGTAACCTAGGCATTTAAAGTTCGTCGAACGAATCACAGATACTCTTGCAGGTATTGAATGGTGAAGCTCTAAAGGCGTATTGATTAAAGATCACAAAAGTAAACCCCTTTTCTTATGTGGTACAAATAACGTTCTGTGAGAAGTTGTTTATCCGTTTTTCGGGGAAGGTGATGGAATGGTTTTAAAGAAATTGAGTAATGTGGATGTATAGAACTTTGCATGCATGTTTTTTTGTCTTTTTTTCCTGACGTAATTTCCCAGCCTCAGCTTCCTGCACGGACAAGTGTCAGTTACGCGACAAAAATATAAAAGCAGGAGTTTTTTTGTTCTTTTTTTTTATCGTTTTCCGAAATCTCAAAAACTTGCTCGCCATTTCAAAAAATATTCTTCCATAACATGTATACCGTCACTTGTTTGTGCTTCAAAATTGTATTAATGCGATATTGAAATACAGTATTCGTAATGTTCTGTTGAGTATCAGACACGACACTGTGATGTTTCTCTTTCTGTGTGCGGACAACACAATTTAAATGAAATGAGTTGTTTTGTTCAGTTTATGACTGCATAATATCAAAATTATCAAAAAAGAAAAATTATTTGACTAGATGTCTACCGAATAAATGAAAATTTTATACTTATGAGAATGGAGTCACTGCTGAGACATTCTTCGGAAGAAGAAAATCAAGAATTGTTTATAAAGGAAGGGGTTAAAGAAGGTGATACTTCAACACACATTGTTTCAGATATATATGAAGATCTTTGGGAATGTGAAATATGCTTCCAGAAGTTCACAGCAGAATCCAGATTTGCAGGGCATGAACAACTTCACATGAGAGAAAAATCTTTCCGGTGTGATGTGTGTCTCAGTAAACCAGCACAGAAAGATGGTATCTTAAGCCATGTAGAGGGCCACGCAGGGGAACAACCTTGTGATTATGATACATGTTCCAAGCAGTTCAGTGAAGAATGTAATTCCTCAGAATGTACACTCCTTCACTCAGGTGAGAATTGTTACCAGTGTGTTCAGTGTTTCAAGCACTTTGGAGAAGAAGGCCAACTTTCAAAGCATATGCTGGTTTGTGAAGTCAAGAAAAAATGCTATAACGTACGTTCTACTACATTCTCTGAGAATGCGAGCTCTTCAAAGCACATATCCCTTCACACAGATGAAAATCTCCACCAATGTGATCTATGCCTTAAACAATTCACCCAGAGATGTAGCCTTTTAAATCATATTTGCCTTGACACAGGTGAGAAGCCTCATCAGTGTGATGTGGTGGATTCTGAACAATTTGTTTGGGAAAGTGATTTTATGAGAGAGATGCTTCACTCAAGTAAAGAGCCTCATCAATGTTATGTATGCTCAAAACAGTTCACTCGGAGAGATAGCCTTTCAAAGCATATGCTCATTCACACAGGTGAAAAACCTCATTCGTGCGCTGTGTGCTCGAAGAAATTTGCAAAGAAAAGTGATCTTTCAAGACATATGCTTATTCACGCAGGTGAGATGCCTCACCAGTGTGATGTTTGCTCCAAACAGTTTGCTCTCAAAAGTTATCTTTCAAAGCATATGCTTCGTCACATAGGTGTAAAACTTTACCAGTGTGATGTGTGCTCTAAACAATTTGTTTTGGAAAGTCATTTTAAAAGACATATGCTTCTTCACTCAAGTAGAGACCCTCATCAATGTGATGTGTGCTCAAAACAGTTCACTCGGAAAGAAAGCCTTTTAAAGCACATGCTCCTTCACACAGGTGAAAGGCCTCATCCATGTGTTGTCTGCTCAAAGAAATTTGCAAAAAAAAGTGATCTTTCAAGACATATGCTTATTCACACAGGTGAGATGCCGTACCAGTGTGATATATGCTGCAAACAATTTGCACAGAAAAGTCATCTTTCAAGACATATGCTTCTTCACACAGGTGAGATGCCTTACCGGTGTGACGTGTGCTCCAAACAGTTTGCTCTCAGAGGGTATCTTTCAAAGCATATGCTTCGTCACACAGGTGTGAAGCGTCACCAGTGTGATATATGCTGCAAAACATTCACTGAAAAAGATGAACTGTCAGCTCATATGCCTGTTCACACAGGAGAAAAACGTTACCAATGTGCTGTGTGCTCCGAACAATTTGCTCATAAAAGTTCTCTTTCAAATCACATGCGTCTTCACACTGGTGAAAAAACTCACCACTGTGATGTATGCTCAAAACAGTTTGCTCGTAAAAGTTATCTTTCAAGACATATGCTTGTTCACACAAGTGAAAAAACCTCACCATTGTGATATATTGCCCAGAAAATTTGTTCAGAAAAGTTCTCCTTAAAAGCATATGCTCTGTCATTCCGGTGAATAAATGCAGCAGTGTAGTATGTACTAGAAGAAAATTTCACATAATTATATGAAGACGTGTTGAACAACAAGGAAAATTCAATATAATATTTTATGATAAGATGCCCCAATTGAAAATTATTAATCTCAAAAATGTACTGGCAAATATTGTCAGCACACATGACACATATATAGCAAAAGAGTAAAACAAATTTGCTAATAGAATTATAATGTGCATAGATAATTTTTAAAGCAAAATGATTACACTTTCAAATGACAATAAAGGGGTAAATGTGTAGTTTAGCGTCCTAAATTATTTGGCAGAAAATTTAGAACATTTTTGAGAAAAAAGAATATACATATTTTAAAGTATGTAATTTTATGTGAAATAATTTCAGCTCTGCAATGCATTTCAAAGAATTTTAATTTAAAATTTACCTGCAAGTATGGGGATGTAAACACGTGCTGCGAGGAGCTTAACTCGAGCACCAACGCATCGTCGGAACGATGTTCCACTCGTGCTGCTGTGGCCATTTTATGGGTGGAAAATGAGATGGAGCAAGCCTTTGCATCTTACAACAATCTGCTCTGGAAAAGAGTTTTAAATTGGGTAAATGTGTAGTTTAGCGTCCAAAATTATATTGTCGGAAAAATGTTAGTACCTGGAAAAAGTGTGATGTACAAATTGTAGAGTATGGAAACTAATGGCAAATGGTGTAGAAATGTCATATCTTAAATGTCTTTTAAAGATTTTTATCCTAATATTTACCTGTAAAGTGTGATGCTGTGAAGAGAGACTGTGGTAGGCCTAACACATCGGTATGGCAACGATGGAAACTTTGCTCTGTTGAAAGGAAGATTCGCGGATGACTACAAGTGCAGCCGCGTACAACGTACGTTCTTGGCAGGAGAGCGAACCGTGTTGTACTCTAACGCTACAGAATATAGTTCGTTCATGTTTTTGCCATTGTTTTTAAAGTAGATGATGAGAAATTTTTTCGTTCTTTTGCATTTGATTCCCTGATTCAAAAGAGAAAGTATGAATATGCCTTTCTATGTTGTACAGAAAACTGGGGAAGTATAACTTTCTCTTCTGCTTTGAACAGCTTCCATTCATAGCTGATTTGCTGTACCAGTGAAGTTTTGGTTCTCTTGTTAATAGCTTGTTCGCAGGTCAGTTTCTGTCTCACCGTTTTGTATCTGTTGCAAATCAAAGAGGTTTTATCCAGTTTTTCCTGCCAGCAACGTACAGGATACAACAAACTAAAGAATGGATAATGTGGACCTATTTTCTAGAGCGTGCCACTACAACATTTATTGCTCTCCTGCCAACAACATAACTAGGTTTCTCTTGTACTCTTCCGCCTGTCATTTCATTACAGCAACAAACCTTCGTTTTAATGGAGCAAAGTTTAACATGGTCACCGGAACGATGTGATAGGCCTACCGCAGCTTCTCTTCACAGCATCATACTTATAGGTAAATATTAGGATAAAAATATTTAAAAGACATTTCAAACATGAAATTTCTGCACCATTTGCCATTAATTTCCATACTCTAAAATCAAATCTGTATGTCACACTTTTTCCAGGCACTGACATTTTTCCAATGAAATAATTTAGGATGCTAATGTATACATTTACCCTAAATTCATCATTATTGTCCGTAGAAATGCGTTACAGCTCAGTTTTTCAGTGGAATTAAAAAAAAAAAAAAAAAAGAAGCACAATAGTGATCTTTGTGTTGGCAGATTCACAAAATGGCCTCCGTAGCACTACTAGAAGTTTATCACTTTGCCAAAGTCCCAGACAATAGTGATCTCCTTAGAGCCTTTTTACTGGGTGGACTGCCCAGCTAATTTTCTCTGCTGCCCAGCTGTGTATGGAAAGGGAAAAGAGCTCCTTCACACAACTTTATCATTGCAGCACTTACTTTTCTTTTTTTGTCCAATACTGAACTTGAATGCTGTGGCTACTAACACTACTTTTCTTTCCAATCTCTGCTGTTCAAGCTCCAAATATAGGAAGGGCAAGTGTTAACAAGGTGTAGCTTTACTCCATTTCCAAATTCAGTGAAACAAAGTCAGAGGGGAAGTAGGTATAATCCATGTTCCTGCCTGTGTGCTACAAAAGCAGAATGGCATTGGCCTCAGCGATGATCAGAAGCAGGCCTGTTTGTGCTCCGGGGTAACCCCAGAATTCGAACAAGGTGCCCCTGAAATTGCGGGGATTTAGAAAAGCATACCATTCATGGATGAAACATTACCAGGTGACCAGCATTCGGCTCCTTGGGTACACAAAGGGGGGGGGGAGAATGCTTGGCAGCTTAACACATGTTCCTCTTTTCTCCTCTGAGAGCCGGCCACAGATGAGAGGGAAAAGTCATTATATACAGTGCCAAGGGGAGAAAGACCACCGGCCCCAACCATTAAGAATCACACACACAACCCTTCGCCGTTGACGGTGGCCGTCTGGGTTGTTTATCTGATGCGGTTTGTGTGACACTCCCGGTACCGTACCCTCCTCTGATTTAAACGATCTTCCCATTCGCTAAAGGTGAAATAAGCGGGCCTAAAGGTCAGAGCAGCAGGGTTTTTGTGCGATCCCGGATCACCGAATTCTACTGTAGTAAGGTTTGATGAATGCGAAAACCTACAAGTCATATGTCTGCAGCATGAATTGCTAGATTTGTGTCATGTGTTTTCTGGTTGTGGTGGGTGAGAAGAAGTCTGTGAGTATGCGCAGTAGAACTCCCATAGGGACCTGTGTTGAGAGTTCAGATGCTAGTGCGAGAAGTGAATTTGTCTCCTTTCCATTTGGCGCTGATAATCAAGTAGTGGCTTAGAGAATTTCAGTATGAAATTTCTTGATATTAGCAGTGATATAACCAAATTAGAAGAATCTGTCCGGAATGCTTTTCCGATGGGATTGGCTTGAACGCACGGATAGTAATGACGATACCGTCAGCACTTGGTGCAAGGAAATAGATAGTGCAGGACAAGCTTATTGTGTGCTTTGCAACTCATTACTGAAATATGGTGGAGAACAGGGGCGTATTTAGAGTGGAGGGCAAAGCCCCCCCCAAAAAAAAAAGTTTCATTTTTTATCTTATCTGTCAAAATAAGGTTAAATAATCAAACTGAGGTTTCCAATATAATTTTTATATATGTAAAATCAAAATTTGTGTTATGAGAAAAGTTTCTGAATCATGAATATTTACTGCTGGAAAAATCCAAATGCTACATACAGATTCAGTGAAAGATCATTGCGCGAAGAAGACAGGTCAGCTGCCCCGGTGGCGCAGTGGTCTAAGGTGTTGGCCTATGATCATTCGTCCGGAGGGGTCCGGGTTCGAATCCCGGTGAGGCATGGATGTTGTGTTTGTCTTACGGCACTGGCTCTCTCCCTTCCCTGGAACCAGTGACCCTAAATTAGGGACGGGCGACTGCTTATAGCCCATTGAGTTGCTCACGGTGGTCGTTAAACCTCCAAACAAAAAAACAAAAAAAGAAGACAGGTCAGAGAAAGAAGGGTGGCTCATATCCATGGTCAGGAAGACAGCTGTAGGTTTTTGTTGTGCCAACTCCTAATTGACCAGACCAGGGATGGTTTCACGTGTCACCGCTCCTGTCTGCCTGGCGCCGGTCGTTACTAGGACACGTGCAGTGACACTCGGCACCTCACTTCACTGCCCTGCCACCTGTTTTGATACTTTACTGATTACGAGCTGTGCGTTCACCATCTGGGTGGATTCTTTCATTTTCAAATGGAGTGAGAAAGTGAAACTTCTGTTTCTGTTTTGTCTGTATCCTTGTAATTCAAAATCAGTATTTATTCGCCCTTTCCCACAGCTGCTTAAAACAGTTTGTTGAGGTTATTTAAAAAATGAAACGATTTCATCACCAATCATCGACTTTCTGTAACAAAAAAAGAGCTGTGGAAACTGAAACGCTAGCTGAACCAACTGATATTGAAGTTCCAAACCAATGTGTTGAAAGCGGGAGTAATCCAGAAAATTATGAGCTTCAACCAATACGCATGACGAATGACGGAAATGCAGATGGTAATGAAAAGTCTGAAAGCATTTCAGAATTGAACGACATAGGATTGTATGCAGGTAACAGTGAGCTTGTTAATTCTTTGAGCGACGAGAAAAAGTTGATTTGTTACACAGCATATGGAAACCTACTGTGAAATATAGATTCCCTAAAAAAATCAGTTCCAGTCGCAATGCAAATCATATGAGAACGTTACAAATTAAATGGCTAGAAGAATATAAGTGACTGTCATGTTCGCGTCTGAAAGAAGGTTCATTTTGTAAATATTGTGTTTTATTTTACAAAAAAGATGTTGCTGGTAAAGGCAAACATCAGACTTTGGGTAGCCTTGATACAAAGCCTAGTACCGATTTAAAAGATTCGAGGGAAATATTAAAAAAAAACATGAAAAGAATAAATATCACAAAGACGCTGTATTGGCAGCTGAAAATATTGCATCAATAATTCATAAAAAACAGGATAGTGTAATTTTACAAATGAATAAATAGAAAAAGCAAGAGATAACTGACAACAGGAAAATGTTGATTCCGTTTGTGCAAACAATTAGATTATGTGGAAGGCAACAGATACCTCTTAAGGGAAAAGTTGATTCTGGTAGAATTTTGCTTGAGGAACCAGCAAATAATGATGGCAATTTTCGCACTTTATTAAGATATCGTGCAAATTCTGGAGATGCCATTTTAAAAGAAAACTTAGAAACTAGTGGAGGTAATAGCATGTATACAAGTTCAGTAATACAGAATGAAATAATAAACATCTTTGGGGAACTTATTCAACAGAAAATTGTAGCAAAGGTAAAGCATTCAAATTTTTTTTCAGTATTGGCAGATGAAACAACTGACATTAGTCAAATAGAACAGTTTTCACTGTGCGTCAGGTATTTTGATGAAGAAGAACTGAAATTGAGAGAAGATATTCTGGCTTTTATACCAGTGAAAAATTTGGCAAGCTGTTCCCTTGCAACAACAATAATGGAAAATTTAGGGAAATTGGGTTTTGATTTGAACAATACGAGAGGGCAGGGGTATGATGGGGCTGGAGCAATTTGATGACAGTTTCGTGGAGTGCAGGCCTGTATTAGACAAAAATATCCCAAAGCAATATATACTCATTGCATGTCCCATTCCTTGAACTTATGTTTGTCGGATGTTAGCAAAATGCCTAGCATAAGGAACTGTATGGGAGTTATATCAGAAACATGTTCGTTTTTCCACGCTTCTGCTAAATGTACCAGTGTTTTGAAAGAAAGTATCCAGCGACTGCTACCTGATTGCAAGAAAGTTAAGATGAAAACTCTATGTGAAACTCGATGGATCCAAAGGCATGATGTCGTTCTTATGTTTAAAGAATTTCTGCATCCTATTATATCATCCTTAGAAGCGATTGGGCAAGAAGAGTCAGCAGAATCATATGTCAAAGCACACACTTTGCTTAACTCCATATGTCAGTTTTCATTTCTAGTGGCAACTTTTGTCCTTAGTAAAATATTGTCCATCACATACAATCTATCTGAAAACTTCCTAAACAAGCAAATTGACTTAGTCGATGCATTAGAAAAAATATCAGAAGTTACAAAATCCTTCAGCTTAATTTATGATGCTGTAAAAACATTGGCTGTAGGCCTCAAAGTAGCAGAAGTTCCACGTAGATGCAGTATACAAAAAAATGGATGCAATTTCCTATATTCAACTCCAGAAGAATATTTCTGCAGAAGTATATTTATACTCTTCGTGGATGATATAATTGAATCATTAAATGAAAGGTTTCAATCACAAAAAGAAACACTAACTTCATTGCAAAACATTCTGCCAGTTTTTGCTGTGAAGAATGATTATTCCCAAATATTATTTGCAGTGAAAATGTATGAATCTGATTTAGGATATTCTGATGTAACAGAAAGCGAGTATCAATTATGGTGTAAAAAATGGGAAAGGGAAAAAGCAGACGTGCGCCACAAAAACTCAGTTGAAAGTTTGGCATCATGCAATAAGAACTTATTTCTCAACATTTATATTTTGCTTCACATCTTGGCAATTTTTCCTGTAACCACAGCATCAGTGAAAAGAAGCTTTTCCAGTCTTTGTCGATTGAAATCTTATTTGAGAAACAGTACATCAGAGTCAAGACTGAATGGGCTAGCTTTATTATCTATTCATAGAGACATTCAAGTTGAAGATGAAGAAGTCTTTGACAAATTTGGAAATGTACCTAGAAGAATAAATCTCAGTTTTTAAGAATTAGGTGAGTCCAATCAATTTCATTATTTCTCAAGGAGAAATTTGTTTTGTCACTCTTTTTTTTTTTAATATGTACTCATCACCTTAATTTAGGTATATATGTATGTTATATACCTAAAAAACTAAAAAGAAATACCTTTTTTTTATTATTAACATGTTTTTTTTTCTTTTTTTATTAACTTCCATTTTATCCTGGTGGATTTCAGAAACTTCCAATTTTTTGCCCCCCCCCCCGAAAAAAATTTCTGCATACGCCCCTGGTGGAGAAGGTTATAAAGCCTTAATGAACCATGCAAAAACTATGACACATATTAAAAGTTCGATGACCCTGAGTCATTATGCAAGTGCGAAGAATATGGATGATCTGGTGGAGAGCGATAATCGACCACATGATATAACGACAAGAAAAGCTCATCAAGAAGTATTAGTATCATCATTCATCGCTGAAAATTTTCTTTCTTTTAGTTTGGCGCCAAATTTGATTGAGCTGTGTCAAGAATCGAGCCGGGACCAAACTGCTGAAATCTCTGTCCATGAACAGAACTACCGTACGTTACAAGTTAAAATACGGAATTAGCAGAACAGTTAAAAAAATTATAATTAGAACTTTCAGAACCACAGCGTTTTCTTTAAATGTGGATGAAAGTATTAGCAATGCACAACAGAGCATACTTGCAATGCTAGTGCAGTTTTGTGATGAAGATCACAGTGAGGTTGTAATTCATCATCTTGCTTCTTTAAAACTGGAATCTTCTAATGCGCAAGCTGTTTATACAGCAATTGTCAGTACCATTGAAGAAAATCAGATTCTATGAAAAAATTTAACTAGTATTTTAATGGATTCGTGTAACACTATGCGCGGGAAAAAAAGAACGGTGTTGAAACTAGAATAAGAAGAAATAAAGCACCTCACTTATTAGATATTGATGGTGACACTTGTCATATAGCAAATAACTGTGCCAAAAAAAATGTCGTCGTTTTTCGAAAGTTACTTAGAAGATTTTTTTTTTTATGATATTTATTTTGACATAAAAAGCTGTAGCAAAAGGGAGAATTTTTTTCAAAATATGTGCAGTGCTTGGAATTTAAAAAATGAAGCCCTTGAAGAGGCCAGATCACAGGTGGGTGTATATTTTAACTGTCTTAAATGGAATTAAAGAGTTGTGGGATGCTCTTATAGTATTTTATTTTTGTTATGTGGATAAAAAAGATAAAGAGTGTTATTTTTCTGATGTCGAAGCTGTGTATGATAATAGAAATATTTCATCTTCTCAAAAAGAGCTTGTAGATGGAATACATTCCCCAAAACTTACAAAGGATGCTGTAGCTCGGAAAAAAAGAACAGTCAACGGATTATTTGTTTTGCAGAATTTTTTTTTATTGCAAATAGCATTATATACAGTAGTGCTACCAGAATTTGATGTGTACATAAAATTATTTGGAACCAAAAAAAAAAAAAACCAATGCTTCGTATGTTACATACCAGCATTTATAAATTGATGTTAAAGTTTGTTACTTTTTTTATAAAGCCAGAAGTTATTTCAAAGTGCATGTTTTACAAGGATTTGTTACAGCTTGATGTTAGTAACTCTAATTTCCACTTACCCAGCAAGTTGCTGTATATTGGATCAAAAGCACCATTATGAAAAAATTATCAAAAGACCATGTGATAACAAAAGAATTCAAAACCTCTTTGGTCAAAGCCTACACTAACACAGCACAGTATATGATACAAAAATTACCTGTTGGAAATTCATTTCTTATTAGTTTTACAGCATTGGACCCAGAGCTAAGAGGTAAAACTAGTACTATGTTAGCATTTGAAAAATTATCTTTTTATCTGTCTCATATATTTTCTGAGGCTGAAAAACCACAACTGTGTGCAGAATTAAGATTATACCAAACTGACATTTATATTACTGATTAAATGCTCTACTGTTGTGATACCAATAAAAAAAAAAATTAAATGTTCGATAGATAAATATTGGTCTAAAAAGTTTTACTTAAATGATGAAGTTACAAATGAAAAAAGTATCCTATGTTAGGAAAATTAGTCAAGCATGCCTTACCTGCTTCCATGGCCCACTAGTTGAAAGTGCTTTCAACTTAATGGATGATATTCTGACTGACAGTAGAACATCTCTTAAAATTGATTCATTAGATGCAGTGCAAACTGTTAAATATGACTTAATATCTTCTAAAGAAACAACTTGCCAAAAATATGGCTCGAAAAATCCCGTGACTGATCCAATTAATAAGGATTTACTTGTAAATATCAATAGAAGTTGTAGAGCATATCAGGAGGACTTAAATGCTGAAAAATCTAGTTCTGATATGCTTATTTCAAATATAGAAACTCGTGAAATCCCTTCCAGTTCATGTCAAAAAGAAATTCGTAGTTCCATATGTGAACAGTGATCTTTCAAATCCCTGTGTGTTTAGGAACCTTCCAGTTCTGTATGTGAAGGAGGAAAAAGAACCTTCCCCATTTCAACAGTTATTGTGAAATTCAATACAAAAGAAAGGCAGATTCAGAGCTTATTCCAAGGAAACAAAAGAAACTGGACGCTTTTTTTTTTTTTTTTTTTTTAATATAATAATTCAGGTGTTTTAAGACTAGTTTATTGTACTTTTCTTCATAATATATCCTGTGATTTAAATGTTTAAAATTGTTAAATATTGCTAAAAGAAGGTAAATGTAAATAAATTTTTGAATTATTATAAATACAATTGGGTTATTATAATATAAGGTATAATAATTGGTTTTAAAATACTCATTGAATTAAAAGTCATAAAACCCTAGTTAGCCCGCGAGATTTTCAGGAGATTTTATCTGGTTTTGCAAACACCCCTGCACTTATAAACGTGGAAAGAGCGATGACTTCAATTTGAACTGCATTGTAACTTCTGCTTTTCATGCAGGCAATTAGGAACGAAAATTAAGTACTTTTTAAGGACTTTTAAGCACCCTAAAAAAAAACACACTTTTTAAGGCTTTATAAAGACTGTGGGAACCGTGTACTATGTGTAGTACATATGTATTAAAAAAAAAGCATAAATAAGAGACAAGCATATGATAATAGTAAAAGGACACGACCAGTACATACTATACTGTCTCATTTACAGCAATGAAATGATCTCTTCATATTATCAGTACAGTAAAGCACAATATGTATGTGTACGTAAAAGAAATGGTAAAAGAAACATACATACAATTGCAATACAGCACAGATGAAATCTTGCATTTTCTATTCAGTGTGGTCACTTCGAAACATGTCGCAGATTTTTGTCTGCTTTAATGAAGATACTTTTTGTAATATTATTAATTATTTTGAGGATCCTTCCTACTTTTATTTTAAATGAATTTATTTTAAATTGAATTACATGAACATTAGTGCCAATTCAAAGCCGAACATAACGTTAAAATTGAAAACTTCACTCATATATGAAGTATAGTTCATTCCAGTTTGTTATTAACGCTATTTCTGCAACCAAAAACCACGCAAGGAGGCTGGATTAGTAAGATTTTACAGTAGTTCTTTCACCAACAACTTTCATATGATCAAGAATGTAATCCAACTTCTTGTTGACATCATTGTTAGAGTGATTAGTACCTCCATTAGCAGGCTGTGGTTCCTGATTTTGGCTTGTTTCTTCAAGAAAATTTTTGTCGTCATTCGAAACTGAGTTGTTGGTTTCTGGATGACTAACACTTGGTTTCGGCTGGCTCCGAGTGGATTGAGGGAATGTTGCAATTGATGCTGGTTCTGCCCTTCTTTTCTCAGCAGCATTAGTTTCTGGATGCTTACACTTAATACGAGAAAAATGTTAGTGATTTAATATTCTATGATGTTCCCTCAAAAACTTTTGTGCATTAATCTCAAATGACAACTAACAGAAGAACTAGAAATTCTCCAACTAACTCAACAGAAAGACTGAAAAGAGAATACTTACCACTATTAATAACTAATCCAATTTATTCATATTAAATTGATTCACAACACCATAATGACACTTATAATCATTTCGCTCATTGATAACTGGAGCTGGATTTAACACACACACCACATACGCTGAAGAGCAATTGAATTAGAGATACCTGTCTAGTAACGTGTAGCACCACCTTTCGTCCTGATAACGGCGGCGATTCGTCTCGGCATGGACTCGACAAGACACCGGAAGCGTTGGGAGGCCATACGGATCCACGACCCCTGAACAAGCTCTCACAGTTCATTAAGATTTGATGGAGGGGGTCAGAGCCTCGAACATATCTCTCGATGGTATCCCAGATGTGCTCGATGGGATTGAGGTCAGGTGACCTAACTGGCCAAGGAAGCGAGGTCACGTCGGTAGTGTGTTCATCCAAGCATTCGGATACAATTCGGGAGCGATGGCACGGTGCATTGTCTTGTTGCTGGATGAGGTCCCCAGTGGGATGTTGAAGACGCACAAACGTGAGCAAATGGTCGTCCAGGATATCCCGGTAACGTTGACCTGTGAGGGACGATGTCACACGTACCAGGGGTCCCATTTTAGTCCACGTAAACAGTCCCCAGACGAGAATGCCACCCCACCAGCTTGAGAAGAGTACCCTACTACTGGCAAGAAGGATCTATCGCTTCATGTGGTTTGCGCCGTACTAGTATCCTGCCATCCACACGTACCAACGTGAATCTTGACTCATCAGTCCAGGCAACATTTTTCCACATGTCTAGGTTCCAGTGGCGATGTTCCCGCGCCCAAGCTAATCTTTGCACCCTGTGATGTGCGGTCAGCAGCGGTACCCTCGTGGGACGATGGCTTCTGTACCCCATAGCGAAGAGATGGTTCTGGATGGTGTGGCTGCTTACTCGTTTTGTGCACCAGCGTTAAATTGCCGAGTGATTTCTTGCACTGTGGCCCGTGTATCCGCTGTTACAATGCCAGCTAGCCGACGATGACCCCGCTCATCCACACGCTGTTGTCCACGGCTGTTGGCCCTTGCAGGGATGGTTTTACTGGAATCGATGTACTCACGGTGCACCTGTGACACAGTGGCTCGTGAAAATCTTAGTGCCTGCACGACTTCCGAGATGAAGTGACTTATTCGTCGGGCCCCGACAACTTGCCCACGATCAAATGCGCTTTGATCCTTCGTCTTACCCATACTGCGTCCGACTCTTACTGATTCCCGTTGCATCACTCCTTATATTGTCGGATCGCTGCATACGTCATGTCCTTTCCGTTTACATGGCCGCCCACAGCGCCAGATTTGCATAACGCCAGTTGTCTCTAATTCAATTGCTCTTCAGTGTAAGTTGATATTGTTTTGTCAAAAGACACAAGCACACAACGCCATTTTACCTCTTCATTGCTGACGAGATTCGGGAAAACATCAGCAGCTTCACTTCACCTGTAGAGGAGAGAGAGAGCGAGCTTCGCCTAGTGTGCAGTAACGCGATTTATCGTCCTCGAACTGCGATAGATACATCTTCGTAATTCTTTTAACGAAAAATAGCTCTGCTCCAGTAATTTTTCTTGGCAAATATGGCATATGACTTTGAGACTTTTACTTAGAGGGCAATGTTTTTTCATTTTAGCTAGAAAACTATCACTAGAAATATACATAAGTGAGAATGTGGTTGAACGTGTACTGAGTACTGAGCAACGACAAACAACTTCTCCATTTCCGTGAACTGAAACCTGCTCCTGGCCAACTCATAAGAAGTCTGATCTGACCCTTGGCTATGATTGGAGAAAAAGAGGGGAAGGGGGTGAGTCACACACACTCACAGAGAGAGAGAGAGAGAACGTTTCTTTCCCAGTTTTATTGGTTGTGCGGCATGGGAGGCAGCTTTAAAATGACGTTTAGAAAAGTCTGCACTGCCACAAAGAGCCGCCAAACAGTCTGACTCTCTGGTACCGTAGTATTAACAGTCTGGTACCGTGGTATTAACTGTCATTGGTTTGGCCGCCCCGGTGGCGCAGTGGTCTAAGGCGTTGGCCTCTGATCATTCGTCCGTAAGGGGTCCGGGTTCGAATCCCGGTCAGGCATGGATGTTGTGTTTGTCTTACGGCGTTGGCTCTCTCCCTTCCCTGGAACCAGTGACCCTAAATTAGGGACGGGCGACTGCTTATAGCCCATTGAGTTGCTCACGGTGGTCGTTAAACCTCCAATCAAAAAAAATAAAAATAATAACTGTCATTGGCTGGATAAATGGTGTCAAGAATCGTCACAATCCTACTCCGCGAAAAAGCGAACTTGGTGGTTGGACGAGCGGGGAGGGAAGAGTTCTCTCGGTTAGCTCATTCAACGTGGCAGGGAGGAACAACTAATTGCTGCCTTCCTTGGCAGTAGTGAACGCATAAATACCGAACACGAGACCAAATGTGGTCGCCCCGGTGGCGCAGTGGTCTAAGGCGCTGGCTTCTGATCATTCGTCCGTCTGAGGTCCTGGTTCGAATCCCGGTGAGGCATGGATGTTGTGTTTGTCTTACGGCGCTGGCTCTCTCCCTTCCCTGGAACCAGTGACCCTAAATTAGGGACGGGCGACTGCTTATAGCCCATTGAGTTGCTCACGGTGGTCGTTAAACCTCCAATCAAAAAAAAACATAACTCATTGGCTAGATAAATGGTGTCAAGAATCGTCACAATCCTACTCCGCGAAAAAGCGAACTTGGTGGTTGGACGAGCGGGGAGGAAGAGTTCTCTCGGTTAGCTCATTCAACGTGGCAGGGAGGAACAACTAATTGCTGCCTTCCTTGGCAGTAGTGAACGCATAAATACCGAACACGAGACCAAATGTGGCCGCCCCGGTAACGCAGTGGTCTAAGGCGCTGGCTTCTGATCATTCGTCCGTCTGAGGTCCTGGTTCGAATCCCGGGGAGGCATGGATGTTGTGTTTGTCTTACGGCACTGGCTCTCTCCCTTCCCTGGAACCAGTGACCCTAAATTAGGGACGGGCGACTGCTTATAGCCCATTGAGTTGCTCACGGTGGTCGTTAAACCTCCAATCAAAAAAAAAAAAATAACTGTCATTGGCTGGATAAATGGTGTCAAGAATCGTCACAATCCTACTCCGCGAAAAAGCGAACTTGGTGGTTGGACGAGCGGGGAGGAAGAGTTCTCTCGGTTAGCTCATTCAACGTGGCAGGGAGGAACAACTAATTGCTGCCTTCCTTGGCAGTAGTGAACGCATAAATACCGAACACGAGACCAAATGTGGCCGCCCCGGTGGCGCAGTGGTCTAAGGCGCTGGCTTCTGATCATTCGTCCGTCTGAGGTCCTGGTTCGAATCCCGGTGAGGCATGGATGTTGTGTTTGTCTTACGGCACTGGCTCTCTCCCTTCCCTGGAACCAGTGACCCTAAATTAGGGACGGGCGACTGCTTATAGCCCGTTGAGTTGCTCACGGTGGTCGTTAAACCTCTAATAAAAAAAAAAAAAAAAAACCTCCAATCAAAAAAAAAAAAAAGAGAGAGACCAAATGTGAGGAAAGGGTTAAGTATTTGTAACTCTTCTCTAAACCTTTCTCTTTGTAGCGCTTCCACCTCCACCCCTTCCCCTCCACGACTTCACTGTCCACAATGCTATGCATTGGTATTTGTACATTACATTCCACCCATCTGCGTTCCTACCATCTGGAAGGGAGTGTGTTTCTTCCTTCAAAGAGAAGCAAAACCACTGCCCTTTGTAACTGGATCTAAAGTCTTCGTTAGGAGGTAGGGTTTAGAAAAACCCGAAGTCCCTGACAAGAAGGTTAGATGAAAAGGAGGTGAAAGGACCCGTTTTGAGTGAAGCCAATGCAGATCAGCTGTTTCCATCCTCTCTCTGAGATGGTAGGAGTCTGCGGTAGTTCGGGAACGTGACGTCACTTCCGCTGCATGAAGCAGGTTCGCTTAGCGCATGCAAACCGTGCAAATCAAGGACGAAAACAAGGAATATTTCGTATTTTTCAACATTAGGGTTTTGGTTATATTTTAAACATAACTACTTGCACATGTGAAGTATGCAAGTAACCATGCGCCGTATGCACTTCCGGTCAAAAAAACATTGTTTTGTTCATTTTTTTAAAGAAATACCAACACATATTTTCCTATTTTTTCTGGAATTTTTTAATTTTGGGAATGAATATTTCAGCCTCAATTTTTTTCATGACTGAATGGGTAGAGTAAGGGTCCGGAAAACCCGTTCAAAATCGCGATTTCCCCATAGATATGTATAGGTGCTTCTCAGGTTGGGCGCATTGGCGTAGTCAGCTGATAAAAAGTGGCGTCACGCCAGAAGCACAGGAAGAGGGGCTGTTGCCATCTCCTCCTTCTAACCTCCTTGGTCGCTGATGGGGACGCACGCACATAATGTCGCCAGTCAGAATGCCGGCTAGATTAAAGTGGGCACCTGTGGGCTTTTGAGCATTGCAGAGCGGCTGGCTGAAAAGAAACAAAGTTTATTTTAGGAATTAATCCTGAATGAATTTCCCATCCGCTTCCTCTATGTTCACT
Organism: Macrothele yani; assembly: GCA_039090855.1. NCBI lineage: Eukaryota > Metazoa > Arthropoda > Arachnida > Araneae > Macrothelidae > Macrothele > Macrothele yani. Next base: position 152,024,547 of record CM077009.1, read on the forward strand.
TGATTAAAAAAAATCACACCACATCTAGTAAAATTTCTAACAAAAGAAAAGCCATTACGGCCTAAAATTTCCTGCGGACATACAATACTTCCTGCGCACTGCGTGCACACATGCATCGATGTAGACCAAATCCATAGCTGGGCTGAGTAACAGACATCATTACGTTCAATGTAGACTAAATCTATGGCTGGGCTGAGTAACAGCATCTGAAGTATGATTTTGTGGTGTGATTATTTAAATATTGCACTCATTTTTGTACTTCAGATGAACAGAATTCAGCTGTTAAGTAAAAACAGCCATCAAATAAAAAGCATTGCTGGTGAGTTTTTTATTTTATTTTATTTTCTTAAAGCCTGTGAAATATTTATCTTCAGTGTCTAATTATTTGGTGCAAAAGTACGTTTTATTTTCGATGAATAGCTTCCTCCATTTGTGGTCATGAAGAAAGCATCGCTGAGGGATCTTCACAGATTTCAAACATGTCAGCGCAATGCAATATAATATAAAACTATCAGATTTCAAAACTAAGTCTGAGCTATAGTTGCATTTTTTATTAATCTGATTTGAGATCACTTTCGCCGCCCCGGTGGCGCAGTGGTCCAAGCGATGGCCTCTGATCATTCGTCCGTAAGGGGTCCGGGTTCGAATCCCGGTGAGGCATGGATTTTGTGTTTGTCTTACGGCACTGGCTCTCTCCCTTCCCTGAAACCAGTGACCCTAAATTAGGGACGGGCGACTGCTTATAGCCCAATGAGTTGATCACGGTGGTCGTTAAACCTACAATCAAAAAAAAAAAAAAAAAGATCACTTTCAGAGATTGAAGAAACATGAACAGGGGCTGTTTTTGATATGCATTTATGTATTTACTTTGTATTGCATTGCTTTCATGTAAAATGTGATTTGAACCCACATCTTACCCGCCCCGGTGGCGCAGTGGTCTAAGCGATGGCCTCTGCTCATTCTCCGTTAGGGGTCCGGGTTCGAATCCCGGTGAGGCATGGATGTTGTGTTTGTCTTACGGCACTGGCTCTTTCCCTTCCCTGGAACCAGTGGCCCTAAATTAGGGACATGCGACTGCTTATAGCCCATTGAGTTGCTCACGGTGGTCGTTAAACCTCCAATAAAAAAAAAAAAAAAAAGAACCCACATCTTACAAAATCTGGTATGTTAACTTGTTGAGACTGTTTAATAATGTTTGGGTAATATCTTACATAATTAAAAAATAAAATTCACAAACGTTTATTTTTTAAAGTTGGCAATACAATGTAAAATATATGAATTCCAATTCTTTCAGTATGTTCCCAATGAATTAATTATCCATATGAACATCAAGTCTCACATGATTTATCTAACTGATGAATACATACACTATGAAGTGGTACACTTTTGGTCTAGTTATTGCCAACCCAGCTACACACTTATCCATTGCACACTTATGCACCTGACATTTTATAATTGGGAACCTCAACGAACTATAGAGGGCGCTGCGCAAACGTAAACAAACTTCTCTAGTACGGGTACAGTGCCTAGAAGATTCTTCTAGGCACTGTAGTACGGGTAACGTCGCACGTGTTTCCATAACGTCGAATGTTAGAATGGCTGGTTTGTCGCTTTCAATCCTTGAAATAATGAAATTTGTGGACGCTTCCAAAAAATTCAAGATGCGTTAAAGAAGGGGAAGTGATTGTTAATGTAGGCCATATAATTTCTTGTGGAATTAAGAAGGAAGATGGAAGAGAAATTCTCATAGTTTCGCACTGCATTCAGTCCACGGCAATAACGTCGTCGCCTCACTCCATCAACGGTGTTTTAGATACAAGTAACAGTGAAATTTCTATAAAGTCATTTGAGTGCTCTTGTAAAGCGGGCAGAAGTGGAACGTGTAAGCACTGTGTAGCAGTAATGCTTTACTGTAACAGGTAATTTTTATTTTTACATTTTCAGGCAAGTGATATAGTAATACCGAGAGTGGTGTTCTAATCCGGATTACTATTAAAAGCTGACATTTCGTTTCACTTGACGTTTCCCAGGACCCATTTTCAATACTGTAAACAATAACATTTGTAATTTTTGAACATTCTGTTCCTAAAAGGGTTTGTGAATTGGTAATTGTTGATCATCATTGGGTTCTGCGTTTTTGAACCGATGACTGTTGACAGAACATTGCAAATCTTGTTCCATAATGAAGTTTAAATTTATATGGATAACAGCAATTATTTGTTTTCAAGATTATGTAGAAATGCGGATTTTTTAATTACTACTATGCAATAAAAACATGCTGCCTTGTTTATTATTCATTCAAAGACGTTACTAGGTTAGTAGCATTTCACTGGAAGGATTTCAAACGCAAGGCACAAACGTTTATACTAACTTGTGAAAAACATAGCCGAAACCTTGGGAACGACATTGCGGGACACAATAATATGATTTGTTCTTCTTCACGGAATTCTCCATTATACAACTCTCTAATTCCAGAATGAATGCAAAAATACACCAAACTACGACAACTGAACGTAATGAGCGATCTACCAACAGCCAAGCATTGAGCCAAAAACGTTACCTGTACTACAGTAATTCGTCCTTTTGCCGCTAGAGGGAGAGCGGACCGCTGAGATTGACAATACTGTCAAACCTCGATTGAATGAACTTCAAGAGACAAAGCAGTCTTGTACGTAAAATCGCGGAATTCGCTTAATCGAGGAAGCCTTTCGAATGAAACATTCAAATTAAGCTAGTGTTCATAACAGAATACGAAAGTAGCTATGTTCTCTTTCTTTTAGTGACATTTAAATTATGTATAGTACTTTTAATTACGAAATTTATTATCAAAACTGTTATAATACATACACATTTACATTGAATATCAAATATTTAATTCATAGATATTAGATTTCTATATGTAGCATCAAAATTTAAGCGTACTTTAAAATTGCAAGAAAAATACTATGGTTGATTATTTTCCCGAGCATTGAGCTTCTTAAATAACGATTTCAGTATCATACACTCCATGAAACAGAACATCAATCAGCAAGGGCGCCCATGGGGAGGGGAGGGCAGCCGTTGGTACAGCCAAATTTTTGATAAATTTAAAACACCAAAATAGATGAAACCTTTTTTAGAGCATTTTTAAAAATAGTAAGATGTTAATGATTGATTGTATCAATTATTTTTGTTGTATTTTAGCATTTTATAGATTTACTAAAATGTTTGACAGCCGTGATGGAGGTAGGGAATTTTCTTAGCCCCACCCTAAAAGTACTCATATGGGCGCCACTGTCAATCAGTACTAATTAACTTGTAAAACGGGATATGTCTTGATTACCATTTTACACTGTAGAAAAGAAATGCTTTAGACAAGATTGCTTATTGTTTTCTGAACGTTTAGCTTTATAAATTGCAGCTCCAATTTTATGAAGTGCATGGAAAATGTCATCATTAATATCGAAGCGAATCAAATAGTTTTACAGCTTTTAGCACATTGTATACCGTTTGCAGCAAGCAGCATCACTAAAGCAGCTAACTTTCCGTTCTGCTTCCTCTTCTTCATCAGAATCTGATGCATTTAGTCCGATCTGTTCATCCGAAACATCATCAAGGGATTGCATTTGGCAGGTATGCACTTTTGCCTCACAATCAACATAATAGGAAAATATAATATCTGATGAGGCAATTACATTCCATTCTGCAAAGTCGTCATCCGTAAAATTATGAGCAAGATTTTCGGTATTGGGTTCACTTTATTTTTGTTCACAACCTGAGAAGCGTGCTTTGTTAAAGAAGTTCTTAATGGTATCCGTTATAACTGCATTCCAGGACTGTCGCACGAAATTCATTGAATCGAAAATGTTAACTTTAACTTTATATGCATCATCCTTTGAATCGATAACAAAAGGTACTTTTTTTTATTGGAGGTTTAACGACCACCGTGAGCAACTCAATGGGCTATAAGCAGTCGCCCGTCCCTAATTTAAGGTCACTGGTCCAGGGAAGGGAGAGAGCCAGTGCCGTAAGACAAACACAACATCCATGCCTGACCGGGATACGAACCCGAACCCCTCACGGACTAATGATCAGAGGCCAGCGCCTTAGCCCACTGCGCCACCGTGGCGGCAAGGTACTTTTTGCATGAGAAGCTTTCGATAATGGGCTTTAGAAGACCTAATGACACCCAGATACAGCGGTTTCAATTTACTAGCACAATTTGCTGGAAAGCTTTTATGTTGCGCTCCTTTGGAGTTTGTTGGTCATTTGTTTCCCCCTGTAAGAAGCTTATTCTTGATAGTCGGAGGAAAGGCGAACTGATTTATTGGGTGTGTGCATAAGTCCTACCCCTTTCTGTAGGCTACAAAGAAAGGAGCAGAACACAACAAATAACGTACCTAGGATTTCACATAATTGCCATCATTCTGTACGACCTCTTGCCATCTATCTATGTATAGGTGAATTCCACGCCGGAAAAACTCCTGTGTTTTAGAGTAAAAAAAGTCGTGTAATGCCGTTTTCACATCGTTCACATCATCGGAGGTTTGGAGAGCGAAGGCGTTCTGTAATGATCTAAAAAGGTAGTAGTCCATAGGTGCAAGGTCAGGGGAAAACGTCGGGTGAGATAACACTTCCCAACCAAAGACCAGTAAATTTTGCCGACTGATAAGCGGCATGAGGTCTGGTATTATCTTGATGAAGTATCACGCCTTTGCGATTGACGAGTGCTGGCCGCTTGGATGTGAGTTGTTCTCGCAATCTGTCCAACTGTTGGCAGTAGAGATCAGTATTTATCGTTCGGTTAGGTGCCAATAACTCCCAGTGGATTATTCCCTGGACATCCTGCCATACACTCAACAAAACCTTTTGGGGATGCAGTCCTCCCGAGGTCGATTTAGCATGATCCGCACGTTGGCACACAGTCCATCGACGCTTTACGTTACGGTACAGTACCCATTTCTCATCACTCGTAACAATTCGTCCCAAAAACGGTTCATTTCTGTGACGGGAAAGCAAAGAAACACAGGTACGGATTCTCTCCTGTCGTTGCTTTGCAGAAAGCTGGTGCGGAACCCAGTTATCGAACTGGGTGATGGACCGAAGCGCATGCGTCAGTCTTTCGACTGTTGTTCCGTGTGCCGACAACATTTCCGCTAATTCTTGAGCGGTTGGATGTGGGTCATTTGTTGTGGCTTGGCGCAGTAAAAGAGCTTAATTAACATTGTTTACATAGAATACATGCCGTTTTGCCGTACTGAAGTGGGTAACGAAATGCATTGCTAATTCCGAAGATCATGCACAGGTGAGAGTGTCTTGTTAGTGCTGACTTTTCGATATTTTTTAACATAGTATTTGGTCCTTGATGTTTCCTTTAGATTTTAATTGTATAAAATTAACATAATTCAGCGAGCATTCGAGAATTTGTGTACTAAATGGTAATAAATATTTCTTAGTGAAATATTCTCAACAGTAAGACTAATAGTCTTTTGAACTAAATAGTACCTGGAACCACCTGTTTTTAAACTTATGTTTGCTACAGTTTTTTAGTGCATGCATCGAAGTGAAACTAAACTACTTACATGAAGGAACGTGTATTTAGTTTAAGATAATGCAGAACTGTATTCGGAAATACACCTCATCATATAAGTTATTTAGCACATTAATACAGACCATATCCATATGGTTTTTATATTCCAGTCTATGTATCTTAAAAGTCTTTGGCATCTTCCTAGGTGATCCAGTTCAGTCTAAAGACCTTGGAGAGAATAGACTGGCAAATACCTAGCTACTTCCGAGAGTTTTTGAAAACCGGATGTTCCGCCATTAGCAAGGAGTGAATATGCTAGTTGCGTGCGTGTTTTTTTTTTTTTTTTTTGATTGGAGGTTTTTTTTTGGAGGTTTAACGAGCACCGTGAGCAACTCAATAGGCTATAAGCAGTCGCCCGTCCCTAATTTAGGGTCACTGGTTCCAGGGAAGGGAGAGAGCCAGTGCCGTAAGACAAACACAACATCCATGCCTCACCGGGATTCGAACCCGGACCCCGTTCGGACGAATGATCAGAGGCCATCGCTTAGACCACTGCGCCACCGGGGCGGCACGTGCGTGTTGCAAATTGTGCTTTGAATAGTTCTCATAAAAAATAAATATTGTCAGATTTGGGTCAGGTGCTGTTTTAGACATATACACAACATAACGGCCGACTTAAAAAACGAGTATTTTCACAAGTAAGTTAGCCGCCCCAGTGGCGCAGTGGTCTAAGGCGATGGCCTCTGATCATTCGTCCGAAAGGGGTCCGGGTTCGAATCCCGGTGAGGCATGGATGTTGTGTTTGTCTTACGGCACTGGCTCTCTCCCTTCCCTGGAACCAGTGACCCTAAATTAGGGACGGGTAACTACTTATAGCCCATTGAGTTGCTCACGGTGGTAGTTAAACCCCCAATAAAAAAAATAAGTTAAATGTTTTGCTCATTGTTGTTCATAATGTCTTTGGCTGTAACTGCATTGATGATGCTTTATCCCAGTATGAACGAATATATGTTTTAAGTATGAAGGAATATATGGATATCACATCATGTTCAAAATATAACAGTTATCTATAGAACAACGTGTTTTAGTTTTAATATAAGACTGTTAACAATTTTTGAGCACCATCTCTTGTTTATTTCAATTGTTTGTATTCAATGTTTAAAAAATCAAACTGCGAAACACATGTTGGACATCGAAATACTCCCATTTGGGGCCTAATGATTGTTGGTAATACAGGTTTTCGAACATGGGGTACTAAAAATTTCAAAAACTACGTGTTTTGAGACATCAGAATTTCTAAATTGGGCCTGTTAGCACTAAAAATGCAAATACAGTTCCTCGACAATCGCCTATGTAAGAAGCGACTTGCTGTTTCTCCCCTGTGGAAAGAAGAAATACATTTATTGCCTCACATTCTTTTTTATTTGCTGAAAACCACCAGTTGGAAACTATTTCCTCCTATGAATTTAAATTTTTAATCACGTTTTTTGAATAACATTTCTCAAAACATGGTGAAAAGCCTCCAAGGCTCTCTAATTAAATAGCTATGTATGTGTGTTCCTATCCGGTGGAAAGATGAAGTATTTGCATTGCCTCACATTTTTTTTATTTGCTTTTTAATAAAATTACTTTTCAATAACACAATTTGAGGAACAAAAGTGGGTGATTAAGGGAAATATGAAGGAACGATAATGCGGTGTATTTAAATTCGTATTGCTGCAACTTCACGTATCAGGTGTTTGTTGTATGTAATGGCGTATTTTCTACTTCATAGCTGATTTTCATCGAATTTGAGAACTTGTTAATTCAATTTTGATCTAGGAATTTGTTGGTTCGCATTCGCACTCGAATATTCCTTCTGCGCTATTTATACGATATACAGGGTGTTCGTAAACTGTTTTGACAAAAGAAGAGGGGTGATAGTACCCATCAAGACGAACAATATTTACAATGGAACCTAGGGTCGCATTCCACTCTGAGTGTCAGGAAAGAGTAAAGTTAGATGTCCAAGTTGAACGTTCAACAGTGCAAAGAAAGAAAATTAGCGACATCATAAGTTGCACAATCCCACTTATGGAGATCAGGGGCAGACTCAAAGTGGCGGCCACGGCTGCCGTTGCACAATTCATACCGGCGAATGAAAGACTGGCGCACCCTCTCGAATACTCCTGGTGTCATGCAGGTGTCATGTTTGTCTCAGGGCGGCGCCATTTCAATGTGCAGTAGCAGTCTCCGTTTTCACGGATTTGCGCATAACGTGACACCGGGAGCAAACGCCGCCAAACACGACACCAGGTAACCAAGCCAAAAACGACGCCGCGCAGAATCTTTGGCTTGGGAATGCAAACTCAAACTCGTTCACTTTCTTAGAAAAAATCAAGATTATTAGATGAAAAAGCATTTCACTTTGGTGAATAGACCTATGTGGATGTATTGCAATTACTGTGTATTCATAATTTGTAAATATACCTTATAATTACTAAGTAATCTTGGCGGGTTTAAACTGGTTCACATGCTTAGAAAAGCATTTCGCTTCGTTGAATAGGCCTGTTGATATTTTACAATTCATTACTTTTCGTCATAATTGGTAAACATACTTCATAACTTGCTATTTTTCAGCATCTGTTGTGCATATTATTGTCTTATATCAGTGTAGCACAATATGCCTGGATGTGCATAGCAGGATGTTTATCATACAGTAGGAAGACTCAAGGTTCGGATATTATTTACATTCCTTTCCTGCAATGGAAAACATCTGGGTACTAAAATGTAAACGAAATGATAATTTTAAAGTTAAAAATGTAAGAATTTGCTCGAAACATTTTACTGTTGACAGTTATGTTCGTGACTTAAAATTAAAATTACTTGGATTACCTGGCAGAGAGAAACTGAAACTAGCAGCTTTACCTATAGTCAATCTTCCAGCTTAAATTGGCCATGAGCGTATTACAACTGCTAATCCTCATGAATCGTCATCCTCCAGTCCTAGCGTTCTGAATGTTAGTTCTGCAGCAAATAGATTACATGCACGTGAAGTAAGAAAACAAGCATTGGAAACCTTTCACAATGTGTCTCCAAAGAAAACAAAATTGATAAATCTGTGTCAACTGATATTACGTCATCATCTTCAGCTGATGTTCAACTTCTGATGACGAAGATAAGGTCACTGGAAATAAGAAATAAAAGAATAAGTGCTGAGTGCACCAAAAGTGCCTTAATAACAAACTTGCATCTACTCGGAGGGATCTGCGTGAATGTCTGAATAACTCAGATTTACAAGTGGAAGCTAACGTGAGTAAAGTCTTACGTAAAATATTTACAGAAAACCAGATTTGTTGTTTGCTTTATGACAAAAAAAATGTGCACCGTTTAAAGGATGACATATGTAAAGCAATTACTTTGCGGGCCATATCTGTTAAATCCTTCAACTTTTTCTTCTGTATTAAATTTGAGATACTGAATCTAAGTTAAACAATTGAGCTCAAAAAATTATGTTGTTAAGTTTTTTGTGTGTTGTCAGTAGCTTAATATCATGCCAACTTAACTTAAGGCAGTCCCTTTCTGTGGATTTGAGCTAGCCTGGGTTGGGAGGAAGGTTTAGGCAGGGATAGACCGTGGCACACTATCATAAACCTTAATTTTGTTTTCATTTAAATTCTGCCTGCCATTGCAATAGCATTATATAATTTTTGATAGCTTTTTATGCTTTAGTGCCACCTGTTAAAATAAATTGAAAAGCGAACATTTCGTGCGAATTTGTGTTTGTATTTTAAGACTACTAAGTGGATTTCTGTAAACAACAATAAGATTTATTTTGCAAAAATGAAATGATGAATAACATATTTACTTCTTGTTTGTGTAGCCCGTTAACGGGGCTACTTGAAGCGGGGATAATCGAAAGGCTAGACTTTAAATAGTTTGGATTTTTAAGAATTTACTTTCGCACTGACAATAACTTTTTGTAAATATAACTTCCTGCGAACTACGGAGTTTAGTAATATGTTTGTTTACAGCAATGCCCTTACATTTCTTTATACAAAAGCTGTTAATTTATTTTGTTTTCAAAATTAATTAATTCACGAAAGAGGAAACAACAGATCACTGATAAATATGTTAATCTTTGAAGTTTGAAATTACTAGTACAATATTTGAAAACATTTCCCTTCGCGTTTATTTCCATTCCTTGCTAACGTGTAAGCCGTAGCAACCAGCGGCGATGGCTCTCCCCTCTCGCTGCTTTGCTCCCAGTGTGACGTCATTTCGCCAGCCAATAGTAGCTCATATCCGAAGTGGCTCAACCTAAAGAGATATCTAATAACCTTGGTTTGTCCTGTCCGATGCAACAACGATTCTCGCGACGAGATCTTCCACGGAGTCCACAGGCGTCTCGTACACCAATGATTTCATGTGCCCCCAGAAGAAGAAGTCCAGTGGGTTTAAGTCCGGTGAGCGTGGAGGGCATGCCACGGGTCCGCCACGTCCTCCATCGTGCGGGATATGTGGCATTCAAGAAGTGTCTACTGCACCTTGATAAGCCAATCAGCTGCAACTGTCGATGCTGCGTCTTTTCTCTGGCAACGTGCATACGGTAAATGCTTGACGGTGATGTTCTGGCGATGTGTTACTTCTCCGGCATGAAAGAAATGACGTCTGAGGTGACGACTTGTGCTTGTTGGACGTATTTCGAATTTCTCTTTTCTGACACTCAGAGTGGAATGCGACCCTAGGTTCCATTGTAAATATTGTTCGTCTTGATGGGTACTATCACCCCTCTTCTTTTGTCAAAACAGTTTATGAACACCCTGTATAATGCGTTGAATCAAACACTGTATGCACCTTTCCAATAGCTATGAATTTCTCAAAAACTCCTCGAAGTGCAGCTTTAGGTTTGCCAGTCTATTCTCTCCAAGTGCCCCGGTGGCGCAGTGGTCTAAGGCGATGGCCTCTGATCATTCGTCTGAAAGGGGTCCGGTGTCGAATCCCGGTCAGGCATGGATGTTGTGTTTGTCTTACAGCACTGGCTCTCTCCCTTCCCTGGAACCAGCGACCCTAAATTAGGGACGGGCAACTGCTTATAGCCCATTGAGTTGCTCACGGTGGTCGTTAAACCTCCAATCAAAAAAAAAAAAAAAAAAAATTCTCTCCAAGGTATTTGGTTCAGTCTTTCAAGAGCATGATGCTCAGTCTTTAGCAATACAGAGCTTTTGCTCTTGGCAACCGGAAAATAAAACGTAGCGGACGAAACCGGAAATCTTTGCCTGCTTGCAAATGGTGGCTGTAGAATCATCGCAGCGGGTAGGTACTGGTTTAAAATTTCCTTTTGACAAATTTAAATGGCTGAAGTTTACGCCCCGTCGACTGATATAGAACTATAAGTAACTGGAAAACATGGGTTATATAAGGAAACTCGGTTAGATTATATGAAGCCGCTCCATTGTTTACAGATAACAAAATGAAACCCCTTTTCCTCTAGAATTGGTTGTTCATCTGTTTTTCGGGAATGGGTGATGAAATGCTGTTGAGTAATGTATATGTGTATGACTTGGCGTGCATATTTTATTTTTTATAACCGTAATTTCCAGGGTGACTTCATACAGGGACAAGATGGCCTTGTTATATTGCCTTTGAATACGAAATGCCAGTATGTAATTCCATAGGTGGGAAAAATATAAAATCTGTGAGTTGTTTTCCTTTGGTTGTATTATAAAATCTCTTAAAATTCTGCGCCGTCATTTCATAAAGAATGCTTTCAAACATGTATAGGGTCACTTGTTTTTCCTGATACAAGATTGAGTTAATGAGATATTTAAAACTCCCCTAATGTTCGATTGGGTATCTCCAATGGCACTGTGACGTTTCGGTTTCTATCTGTGGACAGCACAATTAAATGAAAGAGGGTTGTTTAGTTCAGTTCATAACTGCGTAATGTCAAAATTACACAAAAGGAAAATTATTTGACTAGCTGCCTACTAAATAAATGGAAATTTTATGTTTATCAGAATGGAGTCACCGCTGAAACATTCTTCAGAAGTGAATCAAGAATTGTTTATAAAGGAAGTGAAGAAGGAAATCGGTATTTCAGCACACATTGTTGAAGAACTTTGGGAATGTGAAATATGCTTCCAGAAGTTCACAGAAGAATCCTGCTTTGCAAAACATGCACAACTTCATACAAGTGAGAAATCTTTCCAGTGTGATGTGTGTTTTAAGAAATTCACGCAGAAAGGTAGTCTCTTAAGGCATGCAAAGGTCCATAGAGGGCAACAACCTGATATCTGTTCCAAGCAGTTCAGTGAAGAATGCAATTCTTCAAAGCGTAGGCTCCTTCACCCAGGTGAGGATCGTTACCAGTGCTTTCATTGCTTCAAACACTTTGGAAAAGAAAGCCAACTTTCGAACCATATGCTAGTTCATGAAGATGAAAAATGCTACAAGTGTAATATATGTTCTAAGAAATTCTCTGATAATGAGAGCTTTTCAATGCACATATCCCTTCACTCAGATGAAAAACTTCACCAGTGTGATGTATGTTCCAAAAAATTTGTTCAAAAAAGTAATCTTAAGAGACATATGATTCTTCACACAGGTGAAAAGCCTTATCAGTGTGATGTATGCTGCAAAGAATTTGCACAGAAAACTCATCTTTCAGATCATTTGCATGTTCACACAGCAGAAAAGCGATATCAATGTGACGCTTGCTCCAAGCGATTTGCTCAAAATAGTTCTCTTACAAAGCATATGCTTGTCCACACAGGTGAAAAGCCACACCAATGTGGTGTATGCTTAAAAGAGTTCTCACGCAGAGGTAGCCTTTTGAACCATATTCGCCTTCACACAGGTGAAAAGCCTCACCAATGTGATGTGTGTTCCAAACAATTTGTTCGAAAATGTCATCTTTCAAAGCATATGCTTCTGCACACAGGTGAAAAGCCTCACCAATGTGCTGTGTGTTTCAAGCAATTTGTTCAGAAAAGTCATCTTTCAAGACATATGCTTCTTCACTCGGGTGTGAAGCCTCATCAGTGTGATGTATGCTTCAAACAGTTTGCACAGAAAGCTCATCTTTCAGATCACATGCTTGTTCACACAGGTGAAAAAAATTACCACTGTGATGAATGCTCCAAGCAGTTTGCTTATAAAAGTTCTCTTACAAAGCATAAGATTGTTCACATGGGTGAGAAGCATTACCAATGTGATGTGTGCTCAAAAGAATTTGCTCGGAGAAGTGTTCTTTCGAAGCATATGCTTCTTCACACAATTGAAAAGCCTCACTAATGTGATGTATATTCAAAACAATTCACTTTGAGAGGTAGCCTTTCAAACTATATGCTCCTTCGCACAGGTGAAAAGCCTCACCAATGTGCTGTATGTTCTAAACAATTAGATCATAAAAGTAATCTTATAAGACGTATGCTTCTTCACACAGGTGAAATGCCTCACCAGTATATTGTGTGCTCAAAACAATTTGCTTGGAAAAAGCAGTTTTTCAAGACATGCTTCTTCACACAGGTGAAATGCATCACCAATGTACTGTGTGTTTGAAACAATTTATTCAGTAAAGCAATATTTCAAGACATGCTTTTTCACACTGGTGAAAGGCATCACCAGTCTGATGTATGCTGCAAACAATTTGCACTGAAAGCACATCTTTCAGATTTTATGCTTAATCACACAGGTGAAAAGCATTATCAGTGAGATGCATGCTTCAAACAGTTTGCTGTCCAAAGTTTTCTTTCAAAGCATATACTTCATCACACAGATGTAAAATGTCACAAATGTAATGTATGTTGCAAACAGTTCACACAGAAAGCTCATCTTTTAGCTCGTATACCTGTTCACACAGGAGAAAAACATTAATAATGTGCAGTATGCTCCAAACGATTTGTTCATAAAAATTCTCTTTCGAATCATGTGCTTATTTATACAGGTGAAAAACCCTCACCATTGGGATATATGCTCCAGGAAAATTCTTTTGTAGCACATGCTCTACCATGTAGGTGAATAACTGCAGCAGTGTAATATGTGCTAGTAGAAAACCTTAGCTAATTGCGGTATATGAACACTCAGTGAACAACAAAGAAATTTCAAGGTAATATCTTACAATAAGGGGCCCCTACTGGAAATCAAAGTTACAAATAGTACCAACTGAAAGAGATATGTTCACAATAACTAAATATAATCAGTTTCATATTTTCCAAATGTCCTCATTCTTAAAAAAAAAAAAAAAAGGGGAGAAATCATGGAAGAAATACGGGATTACACTATATAATACAAATTTTGAAGATGACAATCCGATTTTTGATGTAAATGTGACAAGGATCGTAAGTCAGATAATATCCGAAAACTTGAAAAATGTTCATCGTCCTGGAGCGGGACTTGAACCCGCGTCTCTCCAGATAGCGCCCACGTATGCTAACCACTACACCACCCAGAACGACCAAGTTTCCGATTAATTTGAATATAACCATCACAGGATTCGTTAGTCGAAGCAACTGGCATTCATGTTTAGCGAATCTGGAGGTTAAGAATCCTATCCCATGATTGCCCGCAGTAGCAGATATCGGAAACTTCAAACTTGGTCGTTCTGGGTGGTGTAGTGGTTAGCATACCCGGGCGCTATCTGGGAGACGCGGGTTTAAGTCCCGCTCCAGGACGATGAAAATTTTCAAGTTTTCTAATATTATCTGACTTACCACCCTTGTCACATTTACGCCAAAAATGGGATTGTCATTTTCAAAATTTGTACTTAACAATGTATTTATGGAATGTTGAAGCTGCAAATTTGTAAAATTCATGATCATATGTCTTATCAGAAGACACTTGTACTTTTTGCAAATTTTAAGTGAAGTGATGCATCCATTTTAGCATTTTTTTTTTTTTGGACTGGCTATGAAAGGTAACTCTTATTATTGATAGTTCTTTATTCCACTCCTCTGATTCAGCCAGGATTATTTTTTTTAATTCAGTGGTAACAAAACTAAATTCAAGGTCACAAAATTATATCACATGACCTCTTGTGTTTAAGGAAGTGTCTAACATCACAGAATAATTACAGGAATTTGCCCTTATGATCAACAATTTGAAAAAGTTTGTGAGGGATTCCCACAATTTGCAGAACCAGCCATTCTAATCCCCTCTGGGAATACATTTACTGAGGAAAATATCATGCCCACTCTGCAGTTTATCTGATGGGGCTTTTCCATTATGGCTGCACTGAGTAAAATAAATTTACTGATTACAAAGTTGCCACCTAGAAGAGAAGTAAGATTTTACTTCTGTTTGTATGATAAAAACATTATGGAAATATTAAAACCAATTATATTTTAATAACGTGGATCCACAGTTATACATTTTTCTATGGGAAGGCTGTAAGAAACTCGTAAATGAAATTTCAAAATGTTAAACACTATTGTAAAATTTCGAGTGACTCCTAAAAAACAGGGAAAGCTGGCTTGTAATTTTAGATTACACTGATCTGTAATCCATGACATACATACACAAGTACTTTGTTTACTGCCTATGTCTATTTTGATTTTTGTATTGATTTTTTTTATTTTAATTTCATTGCAAATTAAAGAAATTCTATGCAATTCCATATTTTCATCAGATGAGAAAAAGAAAGCAGACCCTTGAAATACTCAGTAGTAAATCCAATTGCGACTGTTTTGTATTCAATACCCATATTACACATCTGTACTTGTAAGCATCACTCTTTGCAAAGATTCACTAATCGTTGCTTGTTTCTAATTTTTTGAGTTTAGATTAGGGGAAAAAAGAACTATAAATGTTACTCAGTAAATGTTTAGTTCATCTATTTAATGGCTACAAAAATAAATAAATAAATAAACAGTGCCTCAATTCTTTCAAAGTTGTGTAATATAATGGGTTATGTATAAAAGTCCCCAAGAACCATGTATTTTTAATAATCATACACGAGATTCTTCCGTGAGTTCATGGAATTCCGTTTTTCGTCATCATTTGGGCCATGCTTGAGATCGATGCAAAACTGACGAGAAAGTTTTAGCGGATTAGTTCGGGGAGGTGTTTGTTTCCCTATTAGGGAACAGTATTTCGTCTTTCAAAAACGGAAGTTAAAGAGAGTGAAGATTTTCCCTTAATCTTAATTTCCTTTTCTAGCAATGCTCCTTCTGCCCCATATTGATGCTAAATGCAATTTTATTCCACTAATATTTGTATTTCAGACTGAAAGCGGAGGAAATTTTTCCGAAAAGGAAGTTTAATGGTGCAAAAATATTCCTCTAATCTTCTGGCAT
Organism: Macrothele yani; assembly: GCA_039090855.1. Taxonomy (NCBI): domain Eukaryota; kingdom Metazoa; phylum Arthropoda; class Arachnida; order Araneae; family Macrothelidae; genus Macrothele; species Macrothele yani. The sequence goes on from CM077009.1 coordinate 152,040,330, forward strand.
GAGATTCTTCCATTTGTGTTGTTCTTACGATCCATGCATAAATGAACAGAATTCGTGGGGGAGGGGGAGTCCATTTTCTGTCGGGGGATGGAATTACGACTTTCGAAATCGGATGTTAGACGGAGTGTGGATTTCTCCCGTACTAGTATTTTTTTTTTCTCGCAATAACTTTCTGCTCAGTATTGTTGTTAGATATCAATGTATTGCATAAATATTTGTATTTCGGCTTCAAACTGAAAGAAAAGTTCCCGAAAACAAAAGTCAGGTGGAGCAAAGATTTTGCCAGAATCTTTATTTTTTCTCTCCATCTATCTGGTGTTGTTAAATGTCAGTAATTTTATATTTTGAATAGAGTTTTGTGCTCCAGTTTAATACAGGCTGATTCATAAAGAAGTATACAGTTTCAACGCACTATAAAACAAGAACAATGTAAGATATTTTATGTTACCTGCAACAGAATTGTAGGGAAATGTTTCGAGTTTTTTTAGAGACAGTCACAAATGTTCTATGTGTGCACCCTTAGTCACACGACACGCATCGAGCCAGTATTCGATTTCCGCCCAAACGCAAGGTAAGTTCTGGATCAAGTGCAGCGATAGTGGCTGTGATACGCTGTTTCAGCTCTGCTAGATCAACAGGAAGGGGAGGGCCGAATACCTTGTCCTTTACGTACCCCCACAGGAAAAAGTCACAAGGTGTCAAGTCAGGACTTCTGTGTGGCCATTGTGTCGGTTTCATGTTGTAGTCCGCGGCTTGTCCAATCTATCGGTGAGGAAGATGTTCATCGAGAGAATCTCGCATGTCACCTAACCAGTGCGGTGGTACACCATCCAATTGGAGAATAAAGTTGCCACTGTCGTCCTGCGACTGTGGCATCAACCAAAGACTTAACATATCCAGAAAAGAGCTTCCTGTGACAATTTTCTCGTGAAAAAAGGAGCCGTACATTGTTTTTTTTTTTTTTTTTTTGACACAGCACAGAACACATTTACCTTAGGGGAATCTCGCACACGTTGCACTGTAAATCTGGGATTCTCAGTTCCCCAAAAGCGAGCATTGTTCTTGTTTACCTGACCACTCACATGAAATGTAGCTTCATCAGGGAAAACTAAGTGATCGGCAAAATCGTCATTTTCAAAATGGTGCTTTGTCTTGTCAAGGTCAGTGAGATTTTGCAACATCTGCACTTTGTATGGAATCATTTTCAGCCTCTTTCTCAAAATTCTCCAGACAGTGGGCTGTGAAATCTGCACTTCAGGACTCGCCCTCCATGTTGATTTTCCCGGGCTTTGTGGAATGGCGGTGCAAACACTATCGACGACTTTTTCCGATACAAGCGCTTGTCCAGGACTTTTAAGTTTGCACAAACCGCCTGTAGTTTCAAGTTTTTTTATGCCACTCGTAGATAGATTTTCTGGTTGGAGGTTCTTTTCCGAATCGTGATCGAAAATGCTGTTGCACAACAGTTACAGATTCCATTTTGCTCAATTCAAGAACACGAAACCCCTTCTCCATTGCAGACGCTGCCATTTTGCCTGACTAATCACATGACTCGTGCGCTATTGCCTACGTCACTTCCCACAGTAGCGGGACACAAACTTTATGAGTGTATCTACCTAACTAATTTCAATACTAAGAATGTTAGTATCATTTAATTGAAACGTGCTATGGAAATATATAATAATAACAACATCACACAACTTAATAATAAGTTTGTATGAAAACTCTTTACACGTTGCTCTTGAGTAGCAAAGGACATTTATGAACATTGAAGCATATTAAGTGCAATGGATGACAACCAATATACAATATATGTTACTGACATTTATTTAAAATTTTTTTTTACGTAATTAAAATGTATGAGCTATCCGTTACTATTGTTGTTGTATAAGTTATCTATACGAATGATTTAAACATATGTTCTTACTCATCGATATACATATTCATCACATTCAAATAAGAAATTCTGTGTCAAGTCCAACGTGCACATATCACAAAAAGTAAAAACATGAAACTGTTCTCCGTGATGCGACAAAATGGTTAATCTCGGGTAACTCCACCTGAACTGTAGTTTAGGTACTTCTGCTGTAGGTTGACTTTCAGTACTTATTAAATGGAATATCTGCGACCATTCACTGTAAGCTGACTTTTTTGGGATTTTGTAATGTAATTATTGCAAACACTGTATAAGTTCTGGTATATTCATCTTCATCTTAGAACAGAGGTGGTAAAATACCACACGCTTCAACGTGCAGACTAATCTGACATGTCAAATCTGACAAAACTTATCCATGCAATGATTGCACACTCAAACTTCAAAAAGAGTTCTATTGTGGAGGTAAAGAAATCTGCAATCTATCTCAATCACAAAAGTTAAAATATTAAACTTTCATTGGACATTGTGATGTGCAAGTTTAGTATTGCAAAGGTCAACTAATTTATTTTTTAACATGTTTTCCTTCAGCTCTGAAAAAAATATATCTTCTTGAATACTATGTATGAGATGTTTACAGTTAACATAATTGAGAGTTGGTTGGTTCAACCATTCTTCTGATATGAGAAATGTTCAGTTTCTCCCTTTGCAACTATTTATAGAGGGAAAATAACATTTAACAATAATTCAGGACAGTGGAAACATCGCGAAAAAAAAACTACGATTACGAAAAATCTTCGCTTCGTCCGACTTACGTTTTCGGAAAATTTCCCTCCGTTTTCAAGCTGAAACACAATCGGTTATCAAACAAAGTTATATTTTACAAAAACAATGAGCAGAGGAAATATTGCGATTACAGAATAAATCTGCAGTTCGTCTAACTTCCGTTTTTTGAAAGTTTTGAACGACGAAATTCCGTTCCCAGCCGGAAAAGAAACCTCCCCATTTCCACCGCCACCACGCACCGCCCCACCCCCCAATTATCTTCAGTTTTGATGACAACAAAGAGTTACTCTTAGAATCCGCGAAAGAACCTCGTGCCTAAAGTTTACAAGGAAATTTTTGCTCCGTCGAACTTCCGTTATCGGAAACTATTGCCTACACTTTCAAGCTGAAATGCAAACATTTATGCAGTAAATTGATATTTAATAACAATACTGGACAGAGGAAACTTCGTGAGAAAAAGAAATTACGTTCGCGGGAAAAAAATTTCACTCCGTTTAGCTTTCGTTAGTTCTGGAAAACGGAATACCGTTCCCCAGACGGAAAATGAGCCCCCCCTATTCCCCTCACACCCATTAAACCTCCAAAAATAAAACATTATCTTCTTTTTTTTTTTCGTCGTCCGAAGAACAATCTCATGCCTGATTCGTAACAGTCTGCGATATGCAAAATGAACTGCTCATACGGGTCTAATATGGCGATTACAGAATAAATCTGCAGTTCGTCTAACTTCCGTTTTTTGAAAGTTTATATATTTATATCTATATTTTCAGACCCAAGATTTTATATTTATATTTTCTTAAAATTTCGTAAGGCAGGAGACTCCCGCTTATCAGCTATGTTTTCGGTGGGAATCCCGCCCTGAAATGGCAATTAAATGAACTTCAAAACAGGTCGCTTTTCACTTCCTCCACGCCAAGGTTTAACTGCACCACGCTGCACCGATGCACTAGCGTCTCAATCCCGACGCGGCTGAAATGCGCATGCCCATCGGTTTAGCTGCTCGTTCCTACACTGCCCTGAAGGTTCTTCCGAATGATTGCCGAAAGCCGATCCCTAGCTGATTAGCTTGGCAATGGGAACCAAATCAAGATTTTTTCATAAACTGTGACATAAAAGTTAAGATGTAATTTCTTGATTAAAAAAAAAGGCATTTTTATGACAAAATCGCGGTGTAATAACCGATTAAAAAAGGAAATTTCATATGGAAAAACAATGCGTAAAAATACGCATTTCTAAATTTTATAAAGCGTATTCGGCGTTCTTAAGGCGTGAAATTCGCGTGTAGAGGCGTTGTCGCGATCTCTGGAGATAAGTATGAACATATGTCAAAATCATTCATATAGATAACTTATACAGCGACAATAGTAACAGATAGCTCATACATTTCATTTATGTAAAAAAAAAAAAAAAATTAAATGTCAGTAACATATATATTGGTTGTCATCCATTACACTTAAATGCTTCAATGTTCATAAATGTCCTTAGCTACTCAAGAGCAACATGTAAAGAGTTTTCATACAAACATACACACTTATTATTAAGTTGTGTGATGTTATTATTATTATATATCTACCTAACGGTTCGCAGTTGTGGTCTATCTTTTCAACTGTTACTGTTTTACAGCATCTGGAAACTGTATACTTCTTTATGAATCAGGGTGTATTTACATAAATGAATTTAACATCAACAATTCTGTCTTGTCTTGATTGTGCTACGTTTCATTCATACTGTTTTGCCGCACATCCTAATTTTTTATCCGGTTAAAAAGTTCAGCTTTTTTATTTTTGTCAGTCTCATGAATGCATAACTGGAAATCCAAAATTTAATGGCCTATAAATGAAGTTATGCAATTTCAGTATGCTTTTGAAAACAATATGATAGAAAAAACCTTATTTTAAACGCCAAGAGACGTGGAAAGTGTTAAAATTTGTCAGTCTTGTGTATGAATAACTGGGAATCTAAAAATTTAATGTACAGGGTGCCTATAAATGAAGTATACAATTTCAGTATGCTATTGAAAACAATATGATAGAAAAAACCTTATTTTAAACGCCAAGAGACGTGGAAAATGTTAAAATTTGTCAGTCTCGTGTCTGAATAACTGGAAACCCAAAAATTTAATGTACAGGGTGCCTATAAATGAAGTATACAACTTCAGTACGTTATCGAAAACAAAAACAATATGATAGATAAACCCTTACTTTAAATGTCAAGAGACGTGGAAAGTTTTAAAATTTGTCAGTCTCTTGTATGAATAACTGGAAATGTAAAAATTTAAAGTGCAGGGTGCCTGCCTATAAATGAAGTATACAACTTCAGTACGTTATTGAAAACAATATGATTGAAAAACCCTTACTTTAAACGTCAAGAGATGTGGAAAGTGTTAAAATTTGTCAGTCTTGTGTATGAATAACTGGGAATCTAAAAATTTAATGTACAGGGTGCTTATAAATGAAGTATACAACTTCAGTACGTTATTGAAAACAATATGATAGAGAAAACCTTACTTTAAACGTCAAGAGACGTGGAAAGTGTTAAAATTTGTCAGTCTCGTGTATGAATAACTGGGAATCTAAAAATTTAATGTACAGGGTAGGGTGCCTATAAATGCAATATACAACTTCAGTATGTTATTGAAAACAATATGATAGAAAGAACCTTACTTTAAATGTCAAGAGACGTGGAAAGTGTTAAAATTTGTCAGTCTCGTGTATGAATAACTGGAAATGTAAAAATTTAATGTGCAGGGTGTCTATAAATGAAGTATACAATCACACAAGATCACAGACGCTAACTATGGTTACGGTCGTTCGTCAGATTTAACAGGCCTTCCTGTAGTGATGTCAGAGAGCAGGAGGTGTTTGGGCCTGGTTTTAGGGGGCGTTGATCCATCTCGTACGAATGATCACATGCCGGCCGCCCCGGTGGCGCAGTGGTCTAAGGCGCTGGCCTCTGATCATTCGTCCGTAAGGGGTCCGGGTTCGAATCCCGGTGAGGCATGGATGTTGTGTTTGTCTTACGGCACTGGCTCTCTCCCTTCCCTGGAACCAGTGACCCTAAATTAGGGACGGGCGACTGCTTATAGCCCATTGAGTTGCTCACGGTGGTCGTTAAACCTCCAATTAAAAAAAAAAAAAAAAAAAAAAAAAAAGATCACATGCCGTCGCTTAGATAACTGCGCCACTTGGGCGGCTCCAGAAATCATTACTCAAGTTATTAATCAAGTTATGGACACAATGGCTGTGGAATAAATCTCGCTCTTGTGCCCTGAGCGTTAACCCCATTACAATGATATTCAACAGAACCGGTTCAGTATAACTCCTTAACAACGTAATAAAGTTTTGTCGGAATCGAAGCATTTTTACTTAAGTTATGACGCATAATGGTGATAGAATAGATCCCGCTCCTATGTTCTGACCTATGACCCCATTTCGTCCGTTTTCTACAGAGTTCGTCCTCAGGTTGTCCCCTACCACATACTGAAATTTCATCGAAATCGAATCATTTTTACGCGAGTTATCGTGCGGTCAGGCAGACCGCAGACAGACAGACAAAGCTGGAGCATATACGTTTCTTCAACCTACAGTTGGAAAGCGTAAAGAATCGGATTTCGTGGTTCTGCTTCAATTTTCTTTTAGGAGACAACGATTTGGTGATACGCGAATGCTCAGTGCCTCGAGAGAGTGTAAGGATCGGAAACAAGAAAATTCAAAACAAATTTCAGCTTGCACAGATTCGTGTTTTTCGTTATTAGAAAAATACATACCGTTTATTCTAATATTAATTCAAGTCATTAGCACGAATAAATGAAGTTGTTGTAAAGAAAACGGCAAGAGTAAAGAAACTCCGTTCCTGGATGGCTCAAGTTACCGTACAAATCCCTGTCGGGGCCTTTGCTCTGTACTCTGCATTCAATTTGTCTGAGGTTCGGGCAAGACGCTAACTTTCCAGCATTATCTCTGTCCTTGCAGGGAAAGAAACATTCCAGGTGTGTTTCCCAGATGTAGATATATGGATTCCCCGTCTAACTTTATTTGCAAATATATTCCCTATTAATCATCCTATTTGGACGATATTTAAAGTTTAAGGGTTTTTCCATGTGCTAAATGGAATGCGCATAAAATAACATACCCCTTTTATGGAAAATTTTTCAGATAGTGAGCTAATTAACATGTTAATTAGCATTTTATTAGCGTCACGTGATAGTTCCCTTCAGGTGCTTTCCAACTGTACCTTGTCTATCTGCGGCAAATGGTTCCAAAGTTAAGGGGGAGTGGGGGTGTCTCGTTTTTTTTTTTTTTTTTGAGGTCTGTACATTACAATTGAATGTGCAGTAATGTGTATGAAATGGACCTTTATTATACAACATTAAAATATTTGACTATGAACTTCATAAAAACAAACAACTAATTAAAGAAAGTTTTTATATCCAGAAAAAACAGTTCCATTAATAAACCTTCAAAATTTACAAATAGCATTTTCAACAATTTAATACAAAAATAGTAGACTTACAAAATACATAAGGAAAAGATTTCAGTTTAATAACTGACAACTGCAAGAAGAACCTAGCAATAAAGTTTAAATTGTTTCTGTGCAAATGAAACTTTTGATACAGAGAGGAGGCCTTGATAAAATCTAAGAAGCCAGAAACGTGTGGAAAGACAAAACTCAGGAGATGTGAAAAATAATTGAAAGTTCTTCAGGTTAAAATTGAATTAAGTATATTAATCTGAATAAAGCCTTGAGCGTTATAATTGCTGTAAATAACATTTTTATTTAATTTTTAATCTACAAGCAAAGCTACATGCAAAATTTTGATACAGTCCTTGTACATTGAAACAGGCCTTGATAAAATCTAGAGGCCAGAAACATCTGCAAAAACAAAAGAACTCAGGAGATGTGAAAAACAATGGAAAGTTCTTCAGGTTAAAATTGAATTAAGTATATTAATCTGAGTAAAGCCTTGAGTAAGTTTTGTAATTGCTGCAAATAACACCTTTTTTCTTTAATCCAGAAGCAAAAACTATCTGCACAATCTGCTAATAATTTGGAAACTATCCGTGTACAGCGTACGCACGTACATCTACATTCTGCTACTCTGGGCATACCACTCTTTTGGGTGGGTTCCACTCTTAATTAAAAAACTAGCCTGTTCTTAAACTCTGTACACAACTGTTAGTGGTTTTAGTTGTAAATTAACTGCAAGATAATATGATGAAAAAAAGTATATAATTCAATGGGAAATGAAATGTCAGAAGAACTTCTGGTGCCCAGTGTTAGTTTTGTTTTGAAAGATTATAATTTTATATGCATGTGGGTGCTAAATAATGCAAATATGTTCGTAATCAACACACAAGGCCAGGTTTACTGCTCTAAAAACTTGTACAACAAGCAAACTTATGATATTCCATGTGGTAAAACTTTTTGTCTTAATGACCTTGGTGGTGAGGCAATATTTTATGGTTTGTCCCTGGCGTACAAATGTGCTACTTGAAAAAAAGCTATGTCTATACGATGCATATTTAAATACTTTGGGGGGAGTCTGGATCCCCCAAGTCTTTCACCTTGGATGCATGTCTGCATCATCTTGCAGTTTTATGTGCTTAACAGGTGCATTATTTCTGTTGCTGTTAAAGGTTATGTTTACATTGCTTTGCTATTGTTCCTTTTATCATTAATGGAAGGTTTGATGGTTTGAAATGTTATGTCATTAGAGTGTTGTGTACGTTGCATAGTTCCATGAAATTAAAATAACGTAAAAACTCGCATACAGTTGAAAAGGTCTGTCCAAAAACACTTCCGTATATTTTTAAGAACTTCATTGAGAATCCATAAATTAACTTTTAAAGCTTTTCGAATGGGCCTCACTCATTTTCAGAAAAGGTCAGACTTTTTGCTGTTGCTATCTGTGAGAAGGAACCACAATCTGGTCTTACACATGTTCGCTCACGGGGTCCTCCGGACTTGCCGAAGAAACATCTCGCAACTTACAACGTATGCAGTTCTGATCCTTGTCACAGTTCTGTGCTGCCATCTACAAACCCAATCGGCAATTAGAATAATCTTGATTTTCTCCTTTTATGATTGCAAATTTTTGCTTCTTTTTTTCTTTTCTGTTTTTAATCAAAGTTCTCCATACTTCAGGTATGCTTTACGATTCTTGATTGTCACTTGCCACATTTTTATGTTTTTCAATTGTAACCGCCTCTGAATATCACAACTTCCATTCATTACGACGCTTACTAATTATTACAATATCTTCAAACTGTGGACTCATTTTGTGTTCCAGACAATATTGTATCAGTGCTGTTTGTTTTCTTTTCAAGGGTTTCTCTTGCAAAGAGAAACCTTAGAAAATGTGCAATGTCGGGAAGTTTCAAAAGGTTTGTTCACTTGTTATCGTGACTTTTCAATTTATGACAAATAATATTGTTTTGACTATATTGGGGTGTTTTGAGATATCAGTATCTGCTACTAGATAACTCATTATCTGAAATTTACATAGTTAGCATCTCATCACTCATTCTTTCAATCATTATTAAAATACCTTAAGGTTTTTTCTCCAGTATACTATTAACATTTTGTCACAGTACACATGTGCAACAGATTTGCACATGATCAGAATGAGTTTTGCCACAAACACCCGTGTAACACATCTCCATCAAACAGTGTTTGTGTATCTTTTTCAGTTCTGAGATTTTGCTACTGTATGCCAGAGTAATGAACAATCACATTTTCAAACACTGCCATTTGACATACAGGATGTCCATAAAGTGTTTCCCACATTAGAAAAATTAATATAAAAAATGTATCACCGGCATTAGAAACTGATTGCATGACAATGATGGCGCACAAGTCAGTTTTATTTCCAGTGCCATTACAGCTTCTGCTCATTCGTCCGAAATGGGTCCGGGTTCGAATTCCTTTGAGGCAACGATGTTGCGTTTGTCTTACGGCACTGGCTGTTCCCCTTCCCTGGAACCAGTGACCCTAAATTAGGGACGGGTGACTGCTTATAGACCATTGAGTTGTTCATGGTGGTCGTTAAACCTGAAATAAAAAAAACGGTGTCAGTACACCTCCACATGGGTGCCATTTGTGGCTTGGAGGACATCTAACAGTATTCGATTTCGCACCATGTTTTGTTTAACATCTCAGCATAGACAGAACCAATGGCATCCGTTATTCTGCTCTTGAGTGTCTCGACATCCAAAACACTGCTAGAGTAAACTTGGTGTTTCACATAACCCCAGAGGAAAAAGTCTAGAGGGCTTATGTCGGGCGATCGAGGTTACCACGTCATGGGACCTTCGCAGTCAATCCATCTGTCTGGATATGTGGCATTCAGGAACTCACCAACCATTATTGACCAATGTGGTGGGGCACTATCTTGTTTGAAAATTACCGAAGGTCGGAGTGCATACAACTGAGGTGTTACAAAAAGTTCCAGCCTGTCCAGGTGCACGTTACATGTTATTGTGGACTCTGTAAAAAAGAAGGGTACGATGATTCTGTCAAGCATCAGGCTTAATTTTTTTTTAAATTGAATGTTTAACGACCACCGTGAGCAACTCAATAGGTTATAAGCAGTCGCCCGTCTCTAATTTAGGGTTACTGGTTCCAGGGAAGGAGAGAACCAGTGCCGTAAGACAAACACAACATCCATGCCTCAACGGGATTCGAACCCGTACCCCTTTCGGACGAATGATCAGAGGCCATTGCCTTAGACCACTGCGCCACCGGGGCGGCAAGCATCAGGCTGCACCATATGTTTACTTTTGAGCTAGATGTCTGATGTTCGATGACATAATGGAAATTTTCTAGCCTATTTACTGTACCAGAGACGTGGAACGTGGCTTCATCTGAGAAATTGACACGGTGCGCATAATCACTATCATGAGCTATTCACAACCCTTCCGTCGCAGATGCAGCACGGCGAGGCCTGTCATCAGGCTGAAAAGCTTGAAGGATCTGTACCTTTTAAGCATACAGATGAAGTGTCCCGGGTAATCCCAGTTTCCAGTGAAGCCCGACGAGTGGATTTCCTGGGGATTCGCGGAAATGTCTCCTAAACAGCTGCAGCTGTCCTTGTGTAACCGGTGGTTGACATGCTCGGGGAGACCGCCAACACTACAAGTCGCTTTAAACTTCTCATACCAAGCTTTTAGGCTTTTTTGTTCTGCTGCTGAGCGTCTGTACTCTTTTCTGAAATGACGCTGGACAGTTACCGCCAATTCGGTCTCGTAGAACCACAACACGCACTCCACTTTTTCTTGCATGGAAGCCATTACCGATGAAATGCTCCTCTTATTCAGCAGTAGCGCTCACCTAAAGAACAGAAAAAAAAAACTTTATGAGTTCTGCTATATTATGTTGCCAACCATTTTATTTTAACTTACATAGATTTTTTTATATTAATTTTTGTATTCTGCCATGGACTTTGTGGACACATTCTGATTAAGCAGCCATGGCTTTCAAGCTAAATTCACTAGCCGAGTACCAAAGTGAGTCAACAGTTTATTCCATTTCCATCCAAAATATTTAATGATGAAAGAAAGCTATGTATGTTCACCTCATTCTGCAAAGTACACGCCAGAGCACATTTAAGGGGACTGGGGGCCAGGGGGTTGGACGGTATTTTGGGGCCCTGTATTAATGCCACGTCTAGGATTTCAATGGAATAAAAATATCTAGAAGAAAACACTCCCAAAATATTATGAGGAAGCCATAAAAATATCCCCGTCTTGTTGAAGTGTGTATCCCATGATATGTAAACGAATCAATGTTAGCAAAAAAGCATTAAAATGCATTGTTGAAAAATGGATACCAGTTCAGTTATGTTTTAACCCCCCCTCTCCCCATACCGAGAGTTCTTTTCATTTTTCGATTGGTGGTTTAACGACCTCCGTAAACAACTCAATGGGCTATAAGCAGTCGCCCATCCCTAATTTAGGGTCACTGGTTCCAGGGAAGGAAGAGAGCCAGTGCCATAAGACAAACGCAACATCCATGCCTCACTAGGATTCGAAACCGGGGCCCATGTCTGATGAATGATCAGAAGCCATCGCTTAGAACACTGCATCACTGGGGCGGCCCCAGGATTTTAGCTTGTTAAAATTACACTATATTGACAAAATTCACTGTACACCTAGAAGGGAAACACAACATAGCATTTATTGACATACATTAGTACGGTGTAGCTCCACCTTTGGCCTTAATGCATGCACTGACCCTTCGAGACATGCTTTCGACAAGGTTTTGGAACACAGCGATACATATACGCTTCCATTCAGTACATAATGCTGCCGCTAACTTGCTCAGTAGTAGGCCTTGGTAACAAACTTATTATGCAGCACTCTAATTCATTCCATAGGTGCTCTATGGAATTAAGATCAGGGCTATGTGCTGGCCAGTCCACACACGATACGGAATTATCGTCTAACCACGCCGTAACAGTCTTTGCTTTATGGCTCGGTGCATTATCCTGCCGGTACCAACAAGGCTCGGTTCCATAGTATTGCCGCAAAGTTGGTAGGGCATAATTGTCCAGAATATCGAGGTAGACGTGCATGTTAACAGGCTGTCCAAGATATTGAATGGGCCGGGACCATACCACGAAACCCCCCCCCCCCCACACACACACACACGAGTATACTGGCAGCTCTAAACTTGACCGTAGGAACAGTACACTGTGGTAAATAGTGTTCACCCGGCTGCCACCGTACCCACACACAGCCATCACACGGATGGATCGTGTATCTGGATTCATCAGTCTATAGGACCCGTTTCCATTGATATATGGTCCACGATAATGGTTCTTTATACCATGCTAAAAGACGAGTAGCATTCCGAGTGGAGATGAAAGGCTTATGAGCAGCCGCACGACGATGGTGACCCATGAAATGAAGTTCTCTGCGAATGGTACGTGTACATACCGAGGTTCCAGCATTTTTATTCACCTCTACACTGAGGTCTCGTGCAGTACTCTGTCGATTAGCTGTAACGACTCTCCTGAGGCTTCGACGTTCTCTATCACCAATATTATTTGGTCTGCGGTACGTTTTGCTGCTTCATGTGTCAACTGTTTTGGATGATTCAGTACATCCAAAACAGTTGACTTGGGTATGTTTAAGCGCCATTCGATTTCTCTTATGGACAATCCACGAAAATAACACCCAAAAATCTTTCCTTTCTCAAAGTCAGTTCTCTCAAGCGAGACATTTTCACTCAACCTCACAGTGCGATTTGATCGCGGTCAGCTGCAGGCTTGTTTTTATACCGTTTGCAACTGTACTGCACATCTTAACAACGCAGCGGATCCGTTCATTTGCTTTTCGAGGGGTGTCCGCTGACTTTTGTCAATATAGTGTGTAGCGAAGTATCCAATTACAGATGCCTACAAAAAAACAAGCATTGTAATGATTTAGAAAGATTTGAGGATATACTAGAGGCGACTACAATTTTTGTGGACTCCTGGAAAAGGGGAAAGAAACATAATTTTTTTTTCACAAGGCAGTTTCTTATAAATTTTGCTCAGCTATGCGCAAAAAAAAAAAAAAATAAACGCAAAAATAAAACAGAACTCTGTTAATTCTTCAAACATCCTGCATAGTTCTGGGCCCCCTTAAATTTCAGGGCCCTGGGTTGCATTCGCCTAGCATCCCTCTTAAATGGCTTCTAGTACAAGCCATTTTTTTCTATAGACCCGGGCCAATATTCCATCAGCCCTGTGATTCCAAGGCAGTATCACTCTGCAGGTTTCCAGGAGAGAAACTGTGATGCCAAATTCCATATCCACCACTTAAGCAAAGTTCTATCCTTGTATATAATGGGCCATGGATGGAAAAATGGTAGTTGGATGAGGGTAAGCGCTGGATTGTATGGAGACCGGGGTAGGATGCTTACCCTCTTTAATTCTTGTAGTTTTTGACAGACCACTGGAAGTGTGACTTGGGGCATTACCCACGTGCAACAACTCCTGCTTCCTATCAACCATTGGGTAACATTGGCGCAGAGCATCGTGGACCCGCTGCACTTGTTCAGCATAAAAGATTCTGAACATCAGACACGAGTTCCAAAGGCCTAGGACCCACGCAGTTCCGCGGAATACACAGCATGACTCCACTCTCGTACAGGGATCCTAACAAAAGTTCTGCACACTGTCCATTTTTGAGAAAAGTGTTAAGTAAAGGAGACAACCTTCCTTATTTCCATTCAATGTACTTTTCTCTGCTTCTAATGACAGCTTGCCAGTGATGAGCTAAGTCCTGGATGCCCCACGCCATCGTTGTTCAGCAGTCGTATTACGCGGGTCACATCTAATGACATTTCGTCCACCGATTCGTATCGGATGACACGAAGCCGAATTTTTAACTTTGGGAAAAAATAAGGTACGTGGACGGAGATCAGGGCCGTATGGTGGGTGGGATAAAGTTTCACCAGTCATATTACGACAAAAGCGCGCCGCCCCGGTGGCGCAGTGGTCTAAGGCGTTGGCCTCTGATCATTCGTCCGTAGGGGTCCGGGTTCGAATCCCGGTGAGGCATGGATGTTGTGTTTGTCTTCCGGCACTGGCTCTCTCCCTTCCCTGGAACCAGTGACCCTAAATTAGGGACGGGCGACTGCTTATAGCCCATTTGAGTTGCTCACGGTGGTCGTTAAACCTCCAATCAAAAAAAAAAAAAAAAAAAAAGGGCTCGTCCCGACGCTGCACCACGACATGATACGTTGTCATGCAGCAAGATCGCTTCCACTTCCAAAAAGTTACGACGATTTTCAGGAATTTTCAGTTTCAACTTTATTCTCAGAAAGTCACGATAATATTGTGCGTTGACATTTTACCTTACCGGCACTTGATCACAGACCACAACACCCTGGGCATCGTAAGAAAAAATCATCATTTGCTTCACTTTGGACTGACGCTGACGACACTTTGAGGGGCGTGGGGAACTTGGGTGCCTCCATTCCGCTGATTGTGACTTCATTTCCGGCTCAAAATAATGGGTCCAAGTCTCATCAATTGAGACAGTTCTCTTTAGCAAGGCGTCCCCTCCATTTCGAACCTATGGAAGTGACCCTGTGCGATGCTCACTGTGGCTGCCTTCTGCGCGAAGGTGAGTTGACGGGCCACCTAGGGCGCAGCGATTTTTTTGTCCCAGTGAGTTGGTCAAAATCCGGTGGACGAACTTGCCTGAAAATTAATCAATCACCTAAACTGTCAAACTGCGAATCTCTTCGGGAAACGTTGCAACAACGGTGATAGATGTTTTGCCTGTCGCCGTTTCAGGTCGGCCTGAGGGGTAATCAGCTTTAATGCTGCTTCGGCCCTCCCCAAGGCGGGACGCCCAGCGAGAAATTTGGCTTTGATCAAGAGTTCCTTTCCTACAATCTTCTTGCAAGGCAGTGTTGATCTGTGTCGGAGTTTTTCACTACACAGTTTCTACTTTCAGGTACGAGCACTGGTCTAAAGCTGTGACCCTTCCTGAGGAGCTGCACTGTTCCATTTCCAAACCCTCCCATGTCCACACAGCAAATGATAGCGGCATCGCCTCAGCCACTAGTTACTGTGCTTCCTGACATCGCCTCAGCCACTAGTTTCCAGTGGTAGGAACAGACGCACAACTAGGACGAGCAGAGACGGCTGTACAGGGCGCAAAAAACACTGCTTGAAAATTAACTAAAATTGTAATTAAAACTTGTTCACCAGTTTGTGATACACTTAAAACTGGAACCCCTTCTTCGAAATGTTCAGGGGGTGTTACTTGCTCGCATTTTGAAATGAAGACAAGGTTGTGTAGTCCGTCCAACTAAAGAACCACATCCGTCGTCGACAACAATGGTGGCCACGATTTTGGATTAGTTGGACGGACTAAATGTAAGGTGCAAGACAGGGTGTCATTTATATTGCTAGAGGTTCTCTGAGGCTATTCGATCCTTACTGTAGCTGCCAGCCATGACAGCGAGCTACATTGATCTGTTTGATGTGGTATTGAAAGTCCGAACTCCGAAGGAGTTGCAAGTGGTCTAAGCGATGGCCTCTGATCATTCGTCCGAAAGGGGTCCGGGTTCGAATCCCGGTGAGGCATGGATGTTGTGTTTGTCTTACGGCACTGGCTCTCTCCCTTCCCTGGAACCAGTGACCCTAAATTAGGGACGGGCGACTGCTTATAGCCCATTGAGTTGCTCACGGTGGTCGTTAAACCTCAAAAAAAAAAAAAAAAAAGGAGTTGCAATAAAGATATTTTTTTAAAGATAGAAAGAAAGACGAATCCCACACAGCACAGAATATTTCGTATATGTTACAAGTACATAGCACTGAAACATTGAGACATTTCAGATACGTTGAGCAATGTAACAGCAATGTTTCAGAAACCTTACGGTTACGTCAAAATGTCCGCAAACATTACATAACTGATACGTTACAGTGAAAGGTCTTTGTAACTTCAAGATGCCGCCCCGTTGGCGCAGTGGTCTAAGGCGTTGGCCTCTAATCATTCGTCCGTAAGGGGTCCGGGTTCGAATCCCGGTCAGGCATGGATGTTGTGTTTGTCTTACGGCACTGGCTCTCTCCCTTCCCTGGAACCAGTGACCCTAAATTAGGGACGGGCGACTGCTTATAGCCCATTGAGTTGCTCACGGTGGTCGTTAAACCTCCAATCAAAAAAAAAAAAAAAAAGAAACATTGAGACATTTCAGATACGTTGAGCAATGTAACAGTAATGTTTCAGAAACCTTACGGTTACGTCAAAATGTCCGCAAACATTACATAACTGATACGTTACAGTGAAAGGTCTTTGTAACTTCAAGATACCAACTTCATGTTACTGTTACGTGTTTGAAAGATATTTGTAACTTCTTTACATTACTGTTACGTGATAATAGGGTGGCCACCCCGGTGGCGCAGTGGTCTAAGCGATGGCCTCTGATCATTCATCCGAAAGGGGTCAGGGTTCGAATCCCGGTGAGGCATGGATGTTGTGTTTGTCTTATGGCACTGGCTGTTCCGCTTCCCTTTAGCCAGTAACCCTAAATTAAGGAAGGGCGACTGCTTATAGCCCATTGAGTTGCTCACGGTGGTCGTTAAACCTCCAATAAAAAAATAATAATAATAGGGTGTTTCTGTAAAAGGAACTCGTCCACGTGATGCCCCAAGGACGCATGTCGTCGATTCCTGGTCAATCATGACGTCAGTCGCACCCATTGTTTTTCCACGTGATCTTCCCGACCATCTTTTGTCCGCCATTTTCTCTTTGTGTTCAACCAAAGCTGAACTGGATCCTATCAGGCTGTAACATTACCGTTGAAGACAATAGACTTTTGGTGATTGGCCAGTGGGCGTTAGGGACGATTTTATGGCACTGCGTCCAAAGGTATAAACACCTCAGTTTCTGCGTTGTTTGAATTGCGGGATTGTGTATGTTCGTCGTTTTTTCTTGTTTCTTTTAAAAAGACCTTCTAGTTTTAAAACCAAACTGTTGTTTTCACAACAAAATCCAACCCATTTTCAAAATGGTTTACTGCTGTGTGCCGATGTGCACATCTTCTAAGAAGAAAAACGTGGGATTTTCATCACATGAGCTTCCCTCAAATCAGAACCTAAAGCAACTGTTGCTGAAAGAAATATCTTGTCAGGATTTTACTCCAAATGACAAGTTACTTTCAACTGTTGTTTGTGGTAAGCATTTTTATACTGATAATTACGAACCTAATTCAATTTAAAAAAAAACCTCAGTTGTATAAACTCATATTAAGTAAAATAGTAGGTAAATGTGTAGATTTGCGTTTTATTTACACATGAATTACACCAGTTCTTACAGAAAAATTCTCTTGCCCAAGTAGTACGAATTCGGAATACAAATATCCATCTGTTAATGTGAAAGTGAATATAAATAAAATCTCAAATGTAAATAATGATACGGAATCAGTTTGTTAATGCGAACTACGTCAATAGATGGCGCTGCATCCCAACTCATCTTTACTGTCCTCGCTGTTTTTGCTTAATGTTACAGCCTGATAGGATTGAGTTCAGCCTTGGTTCAACCATAACATTTTGTGTGCCACGTGGACCTACCGAACATGTTCTGCTCGCCAATTTTTTTTTACTTCCCCACATGGTCTCACCGATATCTTTTGTACGCCTTTTTGTTTTTCCCCATAAGGAAATTTTATGGTGTGACGTCACAGTGCTAGGGAAATTTTCTTCCCAAGGAAATATCTTAGGAAAAAAGGGAAATTTCAGCAAAGTATGGATGAATTTTGAATTGTTGACATCACTAGTTTAACCCTAACTTGAATTATGTATTCACTGGGAACGCAAAGAACAAAATTTCAACTCGTTACACAGTAATAAAAATATCATTATTTGGGAAGGTAAAAATATTGTTGGAGCTTTAACTCACTTCCTGAATTGCACTACTGAAAGTTATCTGGGCTTTCAAATTTTGTTGTACAGATCACAAATACTTCTGCAGGTATTGAATGTTGAATTGCTAAAAATCCTTATTACAGAAAATGAAAGGAAACCGCATTTTTTATGTGATACAGAACTGTGATGAAATGTTCTTAAAGAAGTTGAGTATTGTAGACGTATAGGACTTGGCATGCAGATTTTATTTTTCTTCAAACATAATTGTTATGTATGGTATGATAATGAAATGTCGGCCACGTCATTACATAGGTAGCAAAAATATAAAATTTGTGAATTTTTTTTTTTTTTCATTTGAGAAAATATGCTTTGAGAACATGTATGGGGTCACGTGTTTTTCTTGCTGCTAGGCTGAATGAGATATTTGGAAGCATGACTAATAGTTCCTCGGACATCAGGCATCATGTTTTTTCGTTTTATGTGCGGGCAACGCAATGCAAAGTGGCCTGCTATGTTAAATTCATGACTGCATATCAAAATTATCAAAAAGAAAAGAGACTTGACTAACTGTCTTACAAATAAATTCAAATTTTATGTTAATTGGAATGGAGTCGCTGCTGAAACATTCTTCAGAAGTCACCGGCGAATTAGTTGTAAAGGAAGTGATAGCGGATGAAAAATGCTTCCAGTGTGATATATGTTCTAAGAAATTCTGTGAAAATGCAAGCTTTTCAAAGCACATATGCCTACACACAGGTGAAAAGCTTCACCAGTGTGATGTATGCTCAAAACAATTCACTAGGGAAAGCCACCTTTTTAATCATATTCTCCTTCACACAGGCGAAAAGCCTTACCAATGCGAAGTGTGTTCCAAACAATTTGCTCAAAAAAGTCATCTTACAAGACATATGCTTCTTCACACAGGTGAAAAGCCTTACCAATGTGATGTTTGCTCCAAACAATTTTCACAGAAAGCTAATCTTTCAAGTCATAAGCTTGTTCACACAGGTGAAAAGCATTACCAGTGTGATGTATGCTCCAAACAATTTGCTCATAAAACTTCTCTTTCAGAGCATATGCTCCTTCACACGGGTGAAAAGCCTCACCAGTGTAGTG
This sequence comes from Macrothele yani, assembly GCA_039090855.1. NCBI lineage: Eukaryota > Metazoa > Arthropoda > Arachnida > Araneae > Macrothelidae > Macrothele > Macrothele yani. The sequence goes on from CM077009.1 coordinate 152,059,469, forward strand.
TATGCTCTAAACAGTTTGCTTCAAAAAGTTATTTTTTGAACCATAGGCGCCACCATGCAGGTGAAAAACCATACCGCTGTGATGTTTGCTCAAAAGAATTCACTCGGAAAAGTAATCTTTCAAATCATATGCGTCTTCACACGGGTGAAAAGCCTCATGAGTGTGATGTTTGCTCGAAGCAATTTGCCCAGAAAGCTCATCTTTTAGTGCATATGTTTGTTCATGCAGGCACAAAGCCTCACCAATGTGATTTCTGTGTTAAACAATTTGCTCAGAAAAGTCATCTTTCAAGACATATGCTTGTTCACACAGGTGAGAAACCTCACCATTGCGATGTATGCTCCAAACAATTTGTTCGGAAAAGTTCTCTTTCAAAGCATATGCTGTGTCATGCAGATAAATAACTGCAGCAGTATGTGCTTGTGGAAAACCTGAACTAATTGCAATGTATGAAGGCTTATAAAAAAAAACTGGAAAATTCTAGGTAATATTTTACAATAAGGTACCCTCTTTGGAATAATTTATTTCACAAATGAAATGCCAAATAGTATTGACAGAAAGGGGCATGTTTGCAATAAATAAATATAATCAGTTTTTTTATTTCTTAAATGCTTATTAAAAAAAAAAAAAGTAAGAAATTTCCATTTTAGTTGGGAACTTTGAAAAGCTCTTATGGAGCTTAGGCTGCAAACTTTTAAGTATCAGGTGATATAAACTATCAGAAAACACCTGTACTTTCATGAATTTTAAGTGTTACAGTGCATCCATTTTGGCATTTCATTTGACTATCATAGTTGGTACTTATTTTGGCTATTCTTCTGCAGCACGACTCATTTCTCATAGCTAAGTTAGCGGAACGCTAACACAGCTCTGCGAATATGCACCAAAGGCATCAAGTTACTGTTTTCAATGTGGCAACGGATCTGTTGTTTACATTCAAATGCAAACATTATGGGAAGTGGAAAAGTGGTTATCTTTGCATTTTGTGCTTATTTATTTCATCATGATGACTGACGTTGCTTTCATCAAAGAAAATATATTTCATGGACTACATGAAAAGCAATAACTGAGATACTGAAAAAAAACTAAAACAAAAAAAAAAAGAATGATCTTACCACTATGTACGCTCGAATACTGACAAAAAAAATTTACTTTCATATTTAGTATTTTAATTCGTATTTACAAATATATAGAAAAAGACAATTTTAGAACAAAAGCACTGACATTCATTGCCATTCGTGATTTATTACTATTTGAAGCATTTCTTCGAAGACTTCTGCGCTCCTGGCACTATATTCCCTTCGTAATATGAATTCCATCAGTCGAGCACCTAGATTGTCTTTTATGTACACCTTGTTTTATTATGTTACTTTTTAAACGTCTCCAAAAACATGCTGTTTGCATTCGAATGCAAACAACAACATATCTATTGCTACTTCTAAAACAATAGCTTGATGCTTCCTGTACACGCTCGCTGAGCTGTGCTAGCGTTCCGCTGTCTTAGATGTGAAAAAATGTGCAGTGCGCCCATCTACGAAAGAATAGCCCCTATTTTTCCTAACTGTGTGCTCCTCTTGTCTGACACAGCTAGGATATTTTTTGAAAATTCAACGGTAACAAAAGTAAATCCAATGTGTCAAAATTATATCGCATCATCTCGTGTCTTGATGATGATGTGCAATAACGTTACAAGAGATAGCTAAATTAAGGAATTAGGATCTTGCTTTGTTACCTAAGGGTATTAGAACTTTTCAAGAGTTCGGAGCTTTCAACCTCCCTTAGGTCTTCATCACGCCAACGGAGGACTAAGATTGTTTCCAGATTCTAAGTTGAAATTTCCGTTAATGTTTTTGTCACCAGAATCTACAATAGAAGATTCACTCTACATCCCAATAATCTGGAGATCTATTCCAGATGATGACAACAAAAATTTTAGAATCCGGAAACAGTTGTAATCCACCATTGACGTGATGAAGACCTAAGACAAAGTTGAAAGCTCCCAACTTTTGGAAGTTCTAATCATAGGTGTAACCACTGGGGTGGGGGGGGGGGGGTCGTCAGGACCCCCAAATTTTCATAGTCGGTGATCCTATGTAAAAGACCAAAAGACCACCACAAATTTTTCAGGAATATAATGATATAATGCATACTTTTTTATGATGTCAATCAACTAAATTTAATAATATAAGATTGTAATTTTTCATAGAATGCAAACACGTGTATAAGGTGTACTTAATAGAACATCACTATTGATTCATAATAATCAAAGTCAGTTCTACAACTGTGTAATTTACATTTCTGCCCTATCTATCATAATTTTACAGTTGTGTTTGCTAAGTTCCACAATTCGCTAACAGAGCGCCTATGTCATGCTCGTTAGATCGCCCCTCAGCAACTGCTTTGCTCCTGCATGTGTGTCCTAAACTCTAGCTCATACAGTATAATATATCATCATCATCATCATCATTGTCAACCATTATCAATCCACTGCTGGACGAAGGTCTCCCCAAGTTTCCTCCACAACGGTCTGTCTTGTGCCAGTCTCCTCCATGTCACTCCTGCATATTTACGAATTTCATCCACCCATCTCCCATGTGGTCTTTTTCTGGGTCTTTTCCTGTCCCTTGGAATCCAGTCTAAAATTTCGGCTGTCCATCTATGGTCTGTCCTTCTGGCAGTATGTCCAGCCCATTGCCATTTCAGGGATTTAACTCCTGATCATGATGTCTTCCACTCTCGTCATTTTTCGGATCCACGAGTTCCTCTTCTTATCTCTCCTGGTTACACCAAGCATGCACCTCTCCGTGCTGCTTTGAGTTGTCTGCAGCCTTTGTATGTCTCTTTTAGTTAAGGTCCACGTCTCTGCACCATACGTAAGCACTGGAAGGATGCATTGATCAAACACTTTTCTTTTAAGACATAATGGCATATTGCTCTTGAAAATTATGCTGTTTTTTCCAAAAAAGCTCTTCAGGCAAGTTTTGTACGCCGATTAATTTCTTCATCAATGTGACCCTCACTTGATATCTGCTGTCCAAGATAAACATACGTATCTGTTATCTCCAGTTTTTCTCCATCAATCGATAAATCTTCATTTCTTGTAAAAGCATTGAACATCACTTTTGTCTTCTGAAAGTTCATTTTTAATCCCACTTCTTTACTCTTGTCAGCAAGTTCCTGGATCATACTGTGCAGCTCTGATGGGGTAGTTGCAAAAATGACTACGTCATCAGCAAAACGAAGGTGGGTTAGATAATCTCCATTAATCTTTATCCCTTTGTTTTCCCAGTTCAGTGATTGAAAGACATTTTCCAATGTGGCATTAAAGAGCTTCGGAGAGTATGGTGTCACCTTGTCTCACTCCCTTTCCAATTTTTATGTGTGTGTTGTATTTTCAAACAGCCGAATCTTTGCATTTTCATAGATGTTATTAATAATATTAATGTATGCATCTTCAATACCGCAGGATTTCAGAGCCGTGGTAACTGCTGATGGTTTTACCGAATCAAAGGCTTTTTCATAATCGATAAAAGCCATGCACAATGGAAGTTCATATTCCCTCGCTCTTTCAATTAGTTCTCTCAGTACGTGGATATGATCTATTGTGCTGTAGCCACTCCTGAATCCAGCTTGTTCTCTCGGTTGAGCCATGTCCAGTGTTACCTTCAAGCGGTGTGAAAGAACTTTAGTGAAGATTTTATAAACCACTGATAGGAGGCTGATAGGTCTGTAGTTCCTGAGATCCTCAATGTCACCTTTTTTATGTAGCAGGATCATTGTAGCATTGTTCCAATCCTCAGGAATCTTCCCTTCATTAAGGCATCGAGTGAAAATTTGGAAGCGAGTACTGTTTCAATTTCTCCACTTGCTTCTTGTATGATGTCTATAGTAATTCCATCTTCTCCTGGAGCTTTCCCCGCTTCATGTTCTTGATTGCATGAGCAACTCTGCTGGGAGGACTGGAAGAACTCTGGTACCTTTCATGATGTCTGGAGTACATGTATCATCCCTTTCATATAATTTGGAGTAGAAATCTTTCACTCTTGTCAAAATTTCGCCTCTATTTCTTGTTATAGAACCATCTTCTTTTCTCAGAGCCATAATCTGTTTTCTTCCCTTACTGAGATGTCCCTTTGCTATCTTAAGGCTTTGGTTGTTTTCAATTGCTTTCCTCACTAGCTCACAGTTGAATTTCCTTACGTCTTCAGTGATACTTTTTCGTGTTGTCTTGCATAGCTCTATATATTCCACTTTGGAAGTCACATCTTCTTTAGTTGTCCTCATCTCTCTTCTTTTTGCATCAACATTTTGGTTTTTCCTGATAATTTGTTCACATGTAACTTGTTCTTAGACCCAGCTAATTTTGTTGCTGTTTCCATTAGAGCTTTGGTTACTTTTCTGTTAACTTCCGAAATATCCACTTCTTCCGATGTTAGGCCTTCTAAAGCAGAGAATCTGTTCTTGAGTTCCAACTTGAAAGTATTATGGTGTTTTTTAAGGTTGGTTATGTCAATACATTTTGTTTGTCTTATGAGCTTGCCACGTTCCAGTTTAGTGTTGAGGTGCATCTTACATCTCACCAATCTATGGTCACTACCTGTGTTGAACTTGTTCAGCACACTGCAGTCTTTGATGACGAATTTTTTGTTACACATAATAAAATCAATTTCACTTGTCGTCCCAATTGGATGTCTCCATGTCCATTTCCTGAGTGGCTTTTTCTTGAAAAAGGAGTTCAAGATGAAAAACCCTTCTGCCTCTGCAAACTCAACGAGAGTATTTCCACGCTGGTTTCTGTTGCCGTGACCGAATTTACCTACTGAAGTTTCATTCTGTTGCCGTTGCCCTATTTTTGCATTGAAATCTCCCATAATTATCTTCAAGTGCTGCTTACCTTTATTATTTAGATGACGAATTTCCTCATAAAATTCTTCAATTTCTTCTTCAGGATGACTTGTGGTGGGTGCATAAGTTTGAATAATCTGAGCCTGGTATCTTCTCGATAGTTGGATAACGAGTCGTGCAGCTCTGTCAGAGGAACTTTCAACTTCTACCACTTTATCCTTCAGTTTCTTGTTTATTATAAATCCAACACCACTAGTTCTGCCAGTATCTGTCCCACGATAATAGAAGAGATGTCCACTTTTCAGTTCGATGAGATCTTCTCCTTTTCTCCTTACCTCACTTAGCCCGACGATGTCCCACTTGATCCTTTGTAGTTCCTCTTCCAATTCAAGAAGCCTTGAATCAGAAGAGAGGAGCGTCCGTTATAGGTAGCCAAGGTCAGCATCAAATGGCAGCCTAGTCCGGTCCTCCGGGGATTCTTAGCACCACTCTGCCTTCATGTCGCACTGGCCGCTGCCTTGGCCAGGTACATTCCAGCTGCCGGAGACTGAGGGCCAAGATTTAAGTTGTAGAGTCATTTTGGAGGTGTTTGGCCATAACTCACCACGCTGGCCAAGCCGGTTGGTGAGTGTGGGATAGCATTTCCTCTGATCCCGATGGTATAGTTATACCCGCTATTGGCGGTCGTCAGAGCCCCTTTAGTGGGAACAGGATGCACCACGAGAAAGCGGGGTTGACATTTGTCAAGGAGAGGCTGTGATGTTACGTATCACCTGACCTTACATCCCATAATATATATGTATACATATAATGTGTGATCGGACCCCCAGATTTTGAAACATGGTTACGCCACTGGTTCTAATCCCCTTATGCAACAAAGCATTATCTTTATTCCTTAATTTAGTTATGTCTTGTGTTTTTGGAAGCATCCACATCCCCAATAATTTCAGCAATTACCCCTGTGATCAATGATTTGAAAAAAGTGCAACCAGCCGTAGAGAGGTCTGCACGGGTCTTATGCCTTATTTCGTGAGCCAGGCCATTTCAGATATTAGACGCTTGGCCTGGCTCAGCCCATGATATGCCATTTTGTATTATTTTGTTTTTCTATAGTATTTTATTAAATTGTTAAAATTAAATAATGAAATGAGATCTTATTGGAAATATTTAGTTGAATGTAAGGCTAAAAATATTAACTAAACTTTGGCAATTATTGAAGAATATAACCTTTAAAAAAGGAGAAAAATTTTCTTTTCTTTGAACTAGCAAGCGGTGACATTACAAAAATCATTCCCAGTAGGGATAGGAGAAACAATCAATGCTGTCCTGCTTTCTAATACACACACACACACACACACACACACACACCATCTCAATGCACACATCCACCACTTTACGCAACACATACACTTGCTCAGGGTTGAATCTTTTCTGTTGTCATCAAGCCCCAGAGTGTTTTTACCAACTTAATACCTACAGATAATAGAAAAACAGTGAGTGGCTCTCCTTGCTTTTTGTGATTATGCTCTGGGCTACATCGTGGAAGTAATTAAAGCCAAAAAAAAAACCAGTTAAACAGACCAAGAAATCGGGGAAACTCGACTTTTTTTCTTTCTTTACCATTGTTATAAAAAGAATGGGTCAACTTGACCCGGCCATAAGTGACTGAGAAAAAGCCCGGCCCAGCCCGTTGCTTTGTTCTCTAAACTAGAAAAACCCGACGAAGGCTGAGCTCAGGCTTGGCGGGCTAACCTGGCCTGTACAGATCTCTAACCAGCCATTCCAAGCCCCAATGAGAATAACATTTACTGAAAAATGTACTATGGTCACTTTGCAGCTTTTCTGACTGGGCTTTTCATACATGCATTTCTGCGTAAAATGAACTCGTAGACTGCAAGTTGTACAGAGATCACCAAGTTTCCAACTAGGAGAGAAGTTTTTACTTTTTGTTTTCTGATAAAAACATCCCAGAATTTTAAAAACCAGTTATATGAGGACTCGACAAATTCCAGCCTCCCAGGTGCCTAGAGATCTTGCCTTGGTGTCCAATTTTTTTTTTTTTTTTTTCGATTTCGTAATTTGCATTAAATACCATAATTTCTGTTGTGTAATCTACAGATTATATGTTAAAAAGTTATAAAAATTTAAGTACTGAGGATAATACATGGGAGTCATTCCATGTCAAATCACCCAGGGATGGTTGCTATACCACTAGTTAATTTTTGATATTTTTATCATAGTTGACCTTCCTATTGACCGGCTGAAAACAAGTTTTTGTTATTTTTTTATCTGCCGCCATCTTGGATTTAGACTAATTTTTCTTCACTGTGGCAAGCAAAAATGAACATTTGCAACAGTTTTGGAAAAAATGCTGCTGTGTGGTTTCTATTAGAGAAAGAAAGTTTTGATTTTCTTTTCCTTAAAGTAGAGATCCTTGCCTTTCAGAAAATGTATGTGTATGTAAGCTAAGACCTAGGCAACTGAGACTTTAATGGACTAAAATTTAGCCATTATAATGAGCAGTTTTGTCAGATTTCAAGGTCTATATGTAACCAGAAGGGTTTCCAGCCATGGTGAAATAAATCCTGTGTGGAAAGCCATTCCAGCTAATTTTTAGTTCCATAATTAGAAAAATTAACAAAATTTGTGAATTTCAAAGTAAAATATCTCTAAAGAGGAACCTGCAAAAATATTAGAAATTTTGGCAATGGATACTCCTTCTAGTACTTGGTAAAACCTGTGAGTTTAATTTTGGGGTTCACACTGATGTTCATGTTACAGGCAGTCAGATATTTCTTAAAATGACAGCATGAAAACATATGATAATAGGTTTAAAATGGCCTCATTTCATTATTTTATAATCTAATAATCCTATAATAGTAAAACGAATGTAAAATAAATGAACTGATCTTATTTTTTGTGAAAAGTTAGGCTAGATGCATCTCTTCCCTTCACCACAGGGAAACTTCTTAAAAATATTTCTAAAATTATGTACTGTGGTACAGGATATACTATAAAGTGAAGTACTATTACTCTTCAATTATAATAGAAACTAGCATATACTTCAAAACATACTTTTCTGATTTTGTTAATCAACAGTCATATTTCTAAGGTAATCTATTTCTTCAGATGTGCGTGTAACTTCAGTGACCGTTCCATGTTTTTCTGTTGAGTAATATGTATGTTCTCCCAGAAGCAGTAGCAAACTCACATAGTGTCAGAATATCAATAATATTGCTCAGCTTTACAGTTTACCCAAACAACATCATTTGTTTATGAAGTTAAACTAGTTGGTAGTCCATCTGGTTTGAAGAACATCACTTTAACATTATTGTTTTCTTTTGACATTTCCATTGCTTTACATATATACCACCTTTTATTGTATAGGTAAACAACATAGTCATTTTCAGTTATTTCACCAAAATCAAAGAAACAACCAGTTCAGTTGAAACATACACAAGGTGAACTGCGTCATGTGGTTCTCTGTAATTGATACCACAAAAAATGGTTTCACGTCACTTTATGAAGAAAGTTGTGCAGGTGGTAGCTGGTCTGATCCAGCAGAAATGCATACAGGTAATTGACCAAGTTAAAAGTTTTAGAATAGAGTCTTCAATGAGAAGAAACAATTTTCCCTATCCCGAGGGAGGCACGAGGCACGCAAGCAGGATGTGGTTATGAATCTGTTTCCAATTTTGCATCAGAAAAAGAATTTGGATGAACAAGAAATCATTGGACCACATACCCTAGGGATGGAGATTAGTGAGATTGTGTTCTGATTTAATGTGCAGGACAGTGTTTGTTATTAAACATCATAACCTGGATGCGTGCATGCCTGATGCCAAAATGGACAATAGGGGTTTATGTCTTGGTAATACCCATGTGTGCATTTGCAGAAAAAAAAAAAGAATACCGATATGCTAGAAAATATACACATATAACAAGTGTTATCATGTATTCAGATCTGGAGTTATTGTTGCAAGCGTATAAAAACAGGCTGAAATGCTATATAATATATAAACATATGTACGTCTATTATTTCAATCTTAAAATAATCAGTTACTTGCTTCCGTTTTTATACTGCAAAACATTTTTGTTTGATTCGGGACGGCAGGTGGCGCAAAAGTAGCTTCTCAACTAATAACGCATTGTTGTTACCATTGGGTTCCAATTAGCGATGCATGATTAGAGACCTTAATTTTAATGACCAAAAAAGTTTCAAATGATTAAGGTTGCAGATAATCGGCATTTGACTGTACCTTGTTTCATTAGGAAAAATATATATCATAATTAAAACTGATTTACACAGAGAATAAAAATTAAGATAAGAAAAAATGGTGGGACCTTCTGAATATGTCTAAATTAAATGGAATGAAACTTCTCTTCGCTAATTCGAATTTAATGACCAGATATTTTAATTACAATGATTCAAGAGAGGTTATCTAATTTGTCATAACCTGTCCATTAAATTAATATTATGCAGAAACATTAGAGAACAGGGGATCCAAAAGTGTATTTTAGAAACAAAACGGCAAAGACAAACTGCTTACCGTGTTTGTAAACAGAATCCGTTGGGGAGGTAGCAGCCTCATGACGCTGAGCTATATAAAATGTATGAGTACCGCAAAACATGGAATGCTTGCGACAGCTTCTCAAATAGGTATTTTTCTTGCTTTTGTACTCGCAAATTTTGTAATTAAGTATGAATAGCATAGCGACTGGACAAAGTCATTCTCTATAGACAGAATTGGTAAATCTGATAACCTTTCTTCTAACATAGTTGCACGAAAGGTTTTGAGCAATTAATAATAAAGTTTACTAAAACTTCGTTCATACGTAGCTACTGTGATAATAATTGCCAACATGATTCGAAGTCACATACACCATGCTCGAAGTGCAGTCCATAAATTTGGGAAAATGTCCTGCAAACTATTTTCAAGGTTTTGATCAATTAACAATAAAGTTTACTAAAACTTCGTCCACACGTAGCTACTGTGATAGGAATTGTCAACATGATTCGAAGTGCAGTCCATAAATTTGGAAAAATGTCCTGCCAGCTATTTTCTTTGATCAACTGTAATACTTTTAGTGGTTCTCCCGAGTCTTTTAAAAATGATTTTATACTTAAAATTTCTCCGACTAATTCATCTGATGAAATGTCGCATTTCTCTCCGTCTGTCAAACGTACTTTTAAATTTTCGCAAACTTTCTTTAGATGTGTTCTCTCCAAATTTTCTTTTATATCACATAAAAATGACCGCATACATTTTATTTCCGAGAGCTATTCGAATCGTGTGCTCAATGAATTTTGAATTGTATCTATCATGGGATAAAATACGGTTGCCTTAAATAATTATTCGGCGTTTGTTGGCGATTCATCATCGGTTTCATAAAAAAGCGTCTGTTTTTTCTTTCGGCTTCGTGTTTCCTTAAACACTGGTTCGATTTCCAACTTGTCTGCAATTTCTTTCGCTGTTATTAAAGCTGATGATTCTTTCATAAAATCTGAGCACTTTTTTAGTAACTCAGAAACATTTGATAAATGCATACTTTTTTATTGCATTGCTTTACTTACTATGTTAACTTCAAATAAAACATCATACCAAACGACTAATGTAACTATAAATTCAAATTGTTCCATGAATTGCATGATCGACTTCGCTTCGGATGCTACTACAACGTGAGTAGCATCTTCGTAGAGTTTTCTAACAGCACAATAAACTTCGTTATACTGGTAACGAACTGAACAAAGCATAGAACTTCTGCATTCACAACGTGTTTCGGAAACTTTTTTCACTGAAAGTTCACTTACATGTTTCGAGATGATGTCCCAGCGTTTCGGGGATCCTGAAAATAATACAAATAATCTTTGTAGCACTCCAAATAATGACACTGATTTCACCGAGGATTTTGCAGCATCTGAAACGGTTAAATTTAAACTGTGACATCCACAAGGAATAAAGAAAGCGCGAGGGTATTTTTCTAAAATTCTAGACTGAACTGCTTTTTTGATTCCTACCAAATTTGCACCGTTGTCGTATCCTTGGCCACGACAGAAATTCATATCTGAACTATAACTATTAACAATTTCGTCCAGAAAAGGGCCGGTAAGTCCTTCGCCTGAAGAATCATTTACAGGTTTATAGCCTATGAAACATTCTCGAATCTTCGCTTCGTCTTCTGTATCAACGAATCGAATCGTAAAAGAAAGTTGCTCGGTATGACTTACATCCAGAGTGCAATCCAATATAATGGAAAAGTACTTAGATTCCTTTACTTTAGATTATGATTCTTTTTCGAACCACTCCTCCAAGTAAACTGATTAATTCATTTTGAATTATTTTACTGCAGTAGCTGACGCTGGATTCCTTTTCTACAAAACGGCGAAGGTGCTCCATCATTACAGGATCAAATTTCCCTAATAACAAAACCAATAAAATTACCATTTCCACGAGTAAAGAGTTTGCCTGAATTTCCTCTGAAAGGTAAATTATGTTCTGCTAAGAAAATAGTGATAGCTACTAAGCGTTCTAAAATTGATACCTGCCGCCCCGGTGGCGCAGTGGTCTAAGGCGTTGGCCTCTGATCATTCGTCCGAAGGGGTCCGGGTTCGAATCCCGGTGAGGCATGGATGTTGTGTTTGTCTTACGGCACTGGCTCTCTCCCTTCCCTGGAACCAGTGACCCTAAATTAGGGACGGGCGACTGCTTATAGCCCATTGAGTTGCTCACGGTGGTCGTTAAACCTCCAATCAAAAAAAAAAAAAAATTGATACCCATCGAGACTTTCCGTCTTTTATTTGCTTTAGCTACACTTTATCAATTCCGCTAAATCCTTTAAGCCTGTTTGAGGCGTCTATCCAGTTTTCCATGTTTCTACAATGATCTGAAGAAGTTTCATGACTTTTTAGAGGAGATGATAAGTGAATCCAATCATTGTAGCCTTCGTTACCTAACTTGGTTTGAGAGTTTCGGGAAAACAACTTACAACACAAGCAATGAACTTTATTTGCTCTCTGTCAATAAACAAGCCTTCGCCGATTAGAAATTTCACCGTTGGCTATTACTCTTTAAAAGTGATTGTTAGAAAAATGACGTCCGTCGCTATTTCGGGGATATTTCTCGTTAGACATTTCTCCACTAATAGGTCCACGAATGATGTCATCATCTCTTGCAGCAGGGTTCAAACTTGGCCAACTTGCTATATCTTCATATTGTATACTTTGATGAAATTAATGCGTTGATGCATCCACAACTTGAACGCTTCCATCTTTCGTAATTGGCTGATCATTTTCGAAAGAAACTTCCGTGTGAGTTTCCTCCACGAAACCTTTACCTTCGTCTCTAGGTTGGCTAATTAAACATTTTGCCATTTTCTTGGCATTCTCCTCATCTTTTCTTTGCTTCTTCAATTTTCGTTTTAAATTTTCATATCCAGATGACTTTTTACGAGTTTCAGACATATTATTACATTCAACTGTTAGTCTTCAAATTTTATGCATCATAGGATCTATCTATGGTATTAGAAATAAAACAAATGAACCGCTACTAACTCGCCCGAATCCGCCTCGCCTTATGTAGTACAGTACCAGCAAGGCGGGAAGCACGACGTGACTTTGAACCCTTATTGGTTGCTGTCCATCGCTAGTTCTATGTCGTTTGGCGTTGGCGCAGACGAATTTTACTAACTATACTTTTACCGACCCTTTGATTTGCCGATAATTTATGGCCGAACTATGGTGTCAGCTAAGGTTATGAACAGAGAACCGGCGACTGTCTGTCTGAGACTCTGACACCCCATCCCATCAACCAAAACACATTTCTGCTTTTTGACCCTTTTCTATCAATCTGTTTCTGTTAGCATCTGTTCTTCCCCGTATCTTTCAAGCGCTAGCTCGTTAGAGCCGCGCTCCGTTTGGATGTTCTCTGTGATTGGACCGAACGAACTCTCGCGACCACCCGCATCAGCCCATCCCCAGGCGTCTGTGTCCTTTACTAACGAGAAGCGCGCTCAGTTGATCCTCGCCAAAACACATTATGCCTGTCTTTGTCCTCGGTCTTTGCTTTGACGTGAGACAGACAACTGGTGCCAGCGGAAAAGTGTTTTTTTTTCGATTCGCGCAGATAAAACAATCCCGCACGTGCTTGAGGATTTTGACGGAGTCCGTCGCTGTTTTTTTTTTACATGATCAGAATTTCCGCTAAGCCACGTCCATGTCTATAAATTATAAGTACAGAAAAAGCGGTTTTGGGGTTCGGAGCTCGGCGCCCCCTTTTCGATGGCGCACGGTGCAGTCGTACCGCCCTAGAACTGGCACTGCATGGAATGATCAGATTCAGGAGCGTCTGCATGAGAAAAACATTATGAGTATGAAGTATAGAAGGTCTTGTGTACGTCGTGTGATGGATGTCAGTGAAACACGAGTTGTGTGTTAAGATTGCTGTAAATGGAGAAGTTTGGTATGGCAACAGTAAGTAAATAATCAGTTAAATTTATCTGGTAGTTTGTATTTCTTTGTGGAGCTAACCTCTGAATTTCAGAGAACAGCTTAATAATATGTATGTACAAAAAAGCTCCAATCTGATTCATAAAACGTATTACTGAAAGATTATGTGCAAAACAGAAACGTTATTTTAAGATATTTATACTAATGCACCTCCTAGAACTGGCAATACAGTCCATGATTCTCATTTTTTTGCCGCCCCGGTGGCGCAGTGGTCTAAGGCGTTGGCCTCTGATCATTCGCCCGTAAGGGGTCCGGGTTCGAATCCCGGTCAGGCATGGATGTTGTGTTTGTCTTCCGGCACTGGCTCTCTCCCTTCCCTGGAACCAGTGACCCTAAATTAGGGACGGGCGACTGCTTATAGCCCATTGAGTTGCTCACGGTGGTCGTTAAACCTCCAATCAAAAAAAAAAAAAAAAAAAAAAAAAAAGATTATCATTTTCAAGATTCATACAAAACAATCCATATGTAAATCAAACTCATCTTTGTTATGTGGCTTCCTAGATTATTATATTCAAACTAGTTAACTTTTTTATGGGATTTATCTAGGTAAATTCATAAAATTTCTGCAAATCTTCGGAGAGAACTCCTCTCCTTCGTCAGGCAGTCTTTCGTTCAATCTCAGTCAGTCACGGTCTTCGGTTATAGTTAACCTTGACAGTTACGGTGATTCTGCAAAAGTTTTGTTGAAATTGGAAAATACCAGAACATCATTAATAACTGTTAAGGGATTTTCGCTGTCTAACATCTGGCAAGACATTTTGCAGAATCACCGTAACCGTTTAGGTTAACCGTAACCGAAGACCGTGACGGAGATTGAACGAAAGACCAAGGAGGTTATATTACTGGAGACACCACTCCTATCCACGCAGCATTGGCCGCCATAAGTCACCGTCCGTGCTGCAAATGACGTCATAAGCAGGCACCACGCAGCCGCAGAAAAGAAGCTGCTTTAAAACCAATGGAACAAAAGCTTCTAAGCGTATAAACAGATAAAATGAGTAATTCAATAATCTTTATCAATGATACACAAGCTTACTGTTTAACAACGGTACAAAAATTAGGTCGTTTTTGCCTGCTTGTGACGTCACACTACAGATTAGCTGTGACCTATGGCGGCAGAGCCGGTAGTGTCTCCAGTAATATTGGCAATCTCAGCGGTCCGCTCTCCCTCTAGCGGCAAAAGGAAGAATTACTGTAGTACGGGTAACGTTTTTGGCTCAATGCTTGGCTGTTGGTAGATCGCTCATTACGTTCAGTTGTCGTAGTTTGGTGTATTTTTGCATTCATTCTGGAATTAGAGAGTTGTATAATGGAGAATTCCGTGAAGAAGAACAAATCATATTGTTGTGTCCCGCAATGTCGTTCCCAAGGTTTTGGCTATGTTTTTCACAAATTAGTATAAACGTTCGTGCCTTGCGTTTGAAATCCTTCCAGTGAAATGCTACTAACCTAGTAACGTCTTTGAATGAATAATAAACAAGGCAGCATGTTTTTATTGCATAGTAGTAATTAAAAAATCCGCATTTCTACATAATCTTGAAAACAAATAATTGCTGTTATCTATATAAATTTAAACTTCATTATGGAATTAGATTTGCAATGTTCTGTCAACAGTCATCGGTTCAAAAACGCAGAACCCTATGATGATCAACAATTACCAATTCACAAACCCTTTTAGGAACAGAATGTTAAAAATTATCAAATGTTATTGTTGACAGTATTGAAAATGGGTCCTGGGAAACGTCAAGTGCAACGAAATGTCAGCTTTTAATAGTAATCCGGATTAGAACACCCCTGTCGGTATTACTATATCACTTGCCTGAAAATGTAAAAATAAAAATTACCTGTTACAGTAAAGCATTACTGCTACACAGTGCTTACACGTTCCACTTCTGCCCGCTTTACAAGAGCACTCAAATGACTTTATAGAAATTTCACTGTTACTTGTATCTAAAACACCGTTGATGGAGTGAGGCGACGACGTTATTGCCGTGGACTGAATGCAGTGCGAAACTATGAGAATTTCTCTTCCATCTTCCTTCTTAATTCCACAATAAATTATATGGCCTACATTAACAATCACTTCCCCTTCTTTAATGCATCTTGAATATTTGGAAGCGTCCACAAATTTCATTATTTCAAGGATTGAAAGCGACAAACCAGCCATTCTAACATTCGACTTTATGGAAACACGTGCGACGTTACCCGTACTAGAGAAGTTTGTTTACGTTTGCGCAGCGCCCCCTATAGTTCGTTGAGGTTCCCAATAACCTCCTTGCGATAGACTTCCTGATGAAGAAGAGGAGTTCTCTCCGAAAATGTGCAGAAATTTTGAGAATTTACCTAGATAAATCCCATAAAGAAGTTAACTAGTTTGAATAATAATCTATAGTGTTAGTCATGTTCAGTGGTCATCATTTAGGCCTACTCAAAGTTAATGAAATTTAGATACATACTGAGCATTGAAATATTAAAAAAGTGCTTCCTAAATAGAAACATATTTGTGCATTATTATTAACTAGGTGAAAACCCTTCAGTAATGACTGGGGAATATAATTTCATCAATTTTTTAATAGCCAAGTATTCTTTTTGCTTGAGATGCCTAAATGTGAAAGCATGTTTCATGAACATTACAACAATATTACAACAATAAGAAAAATAGAAATTTGCTTGAGGGGGGGGGGATTTGACAATTAAAACAGGCAAGCGCTTGCATTTTCCCCTAGGGTTCCTTCGCAGTACATCAGATGTTTTTATAGGCAGCTGACGAAATTTCGAAAATAAATAACAGCAGCCAGTTGCAATGTGTCTCGGCATTATTTTTTTTATGAAATTCTTAGAAAGCAAGCCTTGCCAGTGGTTCCCATCCTTTAAGACCCCTCAAAACATGCCTACTGGCTCTAAAGTGCATTGTTTTTAAAAAAACCCAGCAAGTTCATGCAGTTGGTAAGCAACTACATTCACTTCTTCTTGCTGTTGCCAGAAAGCAAAAAAAAATGTTAAAATAGCTAAACATTTTTAGAAACTTAGAAGTGCGTAGTTGTAAATGTTATGGTAGTTCATGTGCAGAAGCACAAAAAGTATTTTTTCTTTCTTTTCATTTCTTCTATAAATATAAATAAAAAAAGAATACCTGGTTATATTCAGCTAAACAAATTTTAGTTATATTCTAAGAATTTTGTCATTTAAGAAAAAGGAACTTTCCAAATCATATTTCTTCATCATACGTAAAAAACAATAACACACTGTTACCTACTGTATCGGAACTCTCGATTTTAAACTTAAATGAGAAAAGAAACTGGTTTGACAAATCTAAAATAATGATTTTAGGTTCACAAGGGGAATTTTAAAATTAAGTTTCATACGCTAGGATTCCAAATGAAAAAGTCTATGTCGTTTATGGACATCAAAGTTGAACTAAAGCTCCTGACGTAATGTTTTCCTGTTTCAAAAGAGTTATCGTGTGACGTAACACAGCTCTGACGTCATGTCAGAATGATTTGGATGAGATGATATTATACTAGCAGCTGTGAAAAATCAGTCTTTGTAGCTATGACAACAAAACAAAGTGGTAAACGTGTGTCCTGTGTGCGTGCAGAAAACATCACCTTCACAAAAAGCTAAGCATGACATCACAAATGTTTCTCGGTTGTTGTTATGGTGACAATTTTTCACTTCACCACAACATTGGGACAGACATTCAGACAAAGGAAATTATATTGCTTTAGATTTTAAAGCAAATGAATTTGTATACAACAATGGTAATGCCAGCAGATCAGAAGGAAGGGGGTATTTGAGGGCTAAGGTTTGTATGCGGGTACACATTTTAAAGTGCATGCCAGAAATGTAGCCAAAAAATTTCGTTCACGCTGATTTTACCCGATACTGATGAGATCCTCCTTAATTAAAAAAAATTTTTCAGCCATAGGCGTAAACACGGGGAGTCAGGACCCCATATTTTCTGAGTCGTATATATATATATATATAATGTGGGATGTAAGGTCAGGTGATGCGTAACATCACAGCCTCTCCTTGACGAATGTCAACCCCGCCTTCTCGTGGTGCATCCTGTTCCCACTAAAAGGGCTCTGACGACCGCCAATAGCGGTATAACTATACCATCAGGATTACAGGAAATGCTATCCCATACTGACCAACCCGCTTGGCCACCGTGGTGAGTTATGGCCAAACCCCTCCAAAATGACTCCACAACTTAAATCTTGGCCCTCAGTCTCCGGCAGCTGGAATGTACCTGGCCAAGGCAGCGGCCAGTGCGATATGAAGGCAGAGGGTGCTAAGAATCCCCGGAGGACCGGACTAGGCTGCCATCTGATGCTGACCTTGGCTACGTATAATGGACGCTCCCTATCTTCTGATTCAAGGCTTCTTGAATTGGAAGAACTACAAAAGATCAAGTGAGACATCGTCGGGCTAAGTGAGGTAAGGAGAAGATCTCATTGAACTGAAAAGTGGACATCTCTTCTACTATCGTGGGACAGATACTGGCAGAACTAGTGGTGTTGGATTTATAATAAACACGAAACTGAAGGATAAAGTTGTAGAAGTTGAAAGTTCCTCTGACAGAGCTCCACGACTCGTTATCCAACTCTCGAGAAGATACCAGGCTCAGATTATTCAAACTTATGCACCCACCACAAGTCATCCTGAAGAAGAAATTGAAGAATTTTATGAGGAAATTCGTCATCTAAATAATAAAGGTAAGCAGCACATGAAGATAATTATGGGAGATTTCAATGCAAAAATAGGGCAACGGCAACAGAATGAAACTTCAGTAGGCAAATTCGGTCCCGGCAACAGAACCCAGCGTGGAAATACTCTCGTTGAGTTTGCAGAGGCAGAAAGGTTTTTCATCTTGAACTTCTTTTTCAAGAAAAAGCCACACAGGAAATAGACATGGAGACATCCAAATGGGACGACAAGTGAAATTGATTTTATTATGTGTAACATAAAATTCGTCATAGAAGACTGCAGTGTGCTAAACAAGTTCAACACAGGTAGTGACCACAGATTGGTGAGATGTAAGATGCACCTCAACACTAAATTTGAACGTGGCAAGCTCATCAGACAAACAAAATATATTGACATAACCAACCTTAAAAAACACCATAATACCTTCAAGTTGGAACTGAAGAACAGATTATCTGCTTTAGAAGGCCTAACATCGGAAGAAGTCGATATTTCTGAAGTTAACAGAAAAGTAACCAAAGCTCTTATGGAAACAGCAACAAAATTAGCTGGGTCTAAGAACAAGTTGCATGTGAACAAATTTTCAGGAAAAACCAAAATGTTGATGCAAAAAAGAAGAGAGATGAGGACAACTAAAGAAGATGTGACTTCCAAAGTGTGTAACGTACCAGGAGATGTGACGTACCTGCCAGAAGGACGCACACGACATAAAGGCAGATAGGAATCAGAATAAAACGTCCGCGTAGCTCAATTGGTAGAGCAACTTATTCCGGAATGAGGGGACCCGGGTTCGAATCCCGGCGTAGACCAAAAATGATGGAGAAATTTACTTCGTTATAATGGCGCCCGAACTATCCGGATGACCCGACCGTTCAAAATCTCGCATTGGTGTGATGTTATTTCCACACCGCGAGATAGGAAAAATAAGAGAATCCTTTCGCCAGCACTTCGAAAAAAAAAATAAGGGGGAGATGATGTAACGTACCAGGAGATGTGACGTACCTGCCAGAAGGACGCACGCGATATAAAGGCAGATAGGAATCAGAATAAAACGTCCGCGTAGCTCAATTGGTAGAGCAACTTATTCCGGAATGAGGGGACCCGGGTTCGAATCCTGGCGCGGATGAAAATGACGGAGAAATTTACTTCGTTATAAGTGGAATATATAGAGCTATGCAAGACAGTACGAAAAAGTATCACTGAAGACGTAAGAAAATTCAACTGTGAGCTAGTGAGGAAAGCAATTGAAAACAACCAAAGCCTAAAGACAACAAAGAGTCATCTCAGTAAGGGAAGAAAACTGATTATGGCACTGAGAAAAGAAGATGGTTCTGTAACAAGAAATAGAGGCGAAATTTTGACAAGAGTGAAAGATTTCTACTCCAAACTGCATGAAAGGGATCATACATGCACTCCAGACATCATGAAAGATACCAGTACCAGAGTTCTTTCAGTCCTTACAGCAGAAGTTGTACATGCAATCAAGAACGTGAAGCGGGGAAAAGCTCCAGGAGACGATGAAATTACCGTAGACATCATATAAAAAGCAAGTGGAGAAATCCAAACAGTACTCGCCCAAGTTTTCACTCGATGCCTTAATGAAGGGAAGATTCCTGAGGATTGAAACAACGCTACAATGATTCTGCTACATAAAAAATGGGACATTAAGGATATCAGGAACTACAGACCTATCAGCCTCCTATCAGTGGTTAATAAAATCTTCACTAAAGTTCTTTCACACCGCTTGAAGGTAACACTGGACATGGCTCAACCGAGAGAACAAGCTGGATTCAGGAGTGGCTACAGCACAATGATCATATCCACGTACTGAGAGAACTAATTGAAAGAGCGAGGGAATATGAACTTCCATTGTGCATGGCTTTTATCGATTATGTAAAAGCCTTTGATTCGGTGAAACCATCAACAGTTACAACGGCTCTGAAATCCTGCGGTATTGAAGATGCATACATTAATATTATTAATAACATCTATGAAAATGCAAGTGCAAAGATTCGGCTGTTTGAAAATACAACACACATAAAAATTGGAAAGGGAGTGAGACAAGGTGACACCATATCTCCGAAGCTCTTTAACGCCACATTGGAGGTTGTCTTTCAGTCGCTGAGCTGGGAAACAAGGGAATAAAGATTAATGGAGATTATCTAACCCACCTTCGTTTTGCTGATGACGTAGTCATTTTTGCAACTACCCCATCAGAGCTGCAGAGTATGATCCAGGAACTTTCTGACAAGAGTAAAGAAGTGAGATTAAAAATGAACTTTCAAAAGACAAAAGTGATGTTCAATGCTTTCACAAAAAATTAAGATTTATCGATTGATGGAGAAAACCTGGAGATGACAGACACGTACGTTTATCTTGGACAGCAGATATCAAGTGAGGGTCACATTGATGAAGAAATTAATCGGCGTACAAAACTTGCCTGGAGAGCTTTTGGAAGAAACAGCATAATTTTCAAGAGCAATATGCCATTATGTCTTAAGAGAGAAGTGTTTGATCAATGCATCCTTCCAGTGCTTACGTATGGTGCAGAGACGTGGACCTTAACTAAAAGAGACATACAAAGGCTGCAGACAACTCAAAAAAGCATGGAGAGGTGCATGCTTGGTGTAACCAAGAAAGATAAGAAGAGGAACTCGTGGATCCGAAAAATGACAAGAGTGGAAGACATCATGATCAGAGTTAAATCCCTGAAATGGCAATGGGCTGGACATACTGCCAGAAGGACAGACCATCGATGGACAGCCGAAATTTTAGATTGGATTCCAAGGGACAGGAAAAGACCCAGAAGAAGACCACATGGAAGATGGGTGGATGAAATTCGAACGTATGCAGGAGTGACATGGAAGAGACTGGCACAAGACAGACCGTTGTGGAGGAAACTTGGGGAGGCCTTCGCCTAGCAGTGGATTATTAATGGTTGACAATGATGATGATGATGATGATGATATATAGTATGCGGGAGTGACATGGAGGAGACTGGCACAAGACAGACCGTTGTGGAGGAAACTTTGGGAGACCTTCGTCCAGCAGTGGATTAATAATGGTTGACAATGATGATGATGATATTCTTACATATACACAAATCATAATATGAAAAGAAACAATTCGCTGGATTAGAATATTTTGATACTGCCTGAATTTGAAATCCTGGATAGAGCTGTTAAGCCAAAAGTATGACTTCTAATATAACAATAATACGCAGTAATTTAAAAATGGATCTTAAGAACTGTAAAATTAAGGATAATTACTTTTTAAATCACACCTGGTTCCTATGATTACAATTTGAATCTAAGTCTCCTGCTTTTTTCTGATAAGTCAGCGATAACTTCATCTGCACTAAGATATATATCTCTGTGTACATATAACATTGCTAAACCATTTATTCTGTCTTCAGAAGTAGTGCTACGCAAGTAAGATTTTATTTTCCGGAGGGTTGAGAAACACCGTTCCACAGAGCTTGTTGATACTGGCAAAATACATAAAATCTTTAACAGTTTATGTACATTAGGATATATTGTAATATTGCATTGTTTCAAAACGTCAGTTGCATTGCCTAACTCCGCATTTTCTATAAGGCTACTTAGGCGTCTTCTCCATAGCTGTATTTCGGCTTTCACAGTTTTGCTGTTATCCAGCTCACTTGAATAAAAATGCAGTGTTTCTTCTAAGTCGTTCTCGTTGGAAGATAAGAAATTGCGAAATGGCAGTAAACACTGAAAACCTTTAATAACGGTTTTATGCATTAGAAATCTTCGATCGATTTCTTGTACGAACGAATCTAAAAATGGCAAGAATACAGAGATTCCGTAGTAATCTTCAGCAGAATTTGTGTCTACGTTGAAACGATTCTTTTGTCAAAAATCTAGTAATTTTGATTTTTCAATTAATTCTTGAAATATTTTTTTAAAATTTGTAACAGGATTTTTTCTCATTGATTGTATTTCATGTTTTAAATCCTCTGCAAGATTTATAGCTTCAACTAAATCTATGTTTTCTTTCTGTAATGCTTTGCACAATAAAATTGAGTACCAAAAAACCACATCAATGAAAAGAACGCTAATGTTGAATTCTACATGTTTTATCGCCAACGAAATCTGCATGGCTTTTGATGATGTTTCCCTGTCATTCCAGGAACTCACTTCTTCTAAAGCATTTGAGACTGCAGGCTGAAGCTCCAAAAAAGTGCTAACGGAATCATGTCTATCTACCCATCCTTTCTGGAATCTGAAAATATATTTTTGACCTTTGTTTGTAAGAATGACTGACGTTTAGTGGTATTAAAAAATTCATAAACCTTTTCTACTGTACCCATGGCATTGCGAATGCCTTGAACCTTACATGCCCCAGAAATGGCTAAATTTAAGCTGTGTGAGCTACAATGAACACACATAGCAGACGGGAATGTTTCTTTCATGACTGCTTGAGCATTGCTGATGCTCCATCATTGCCCTGACCCCTTAGGTACTTGATTTCCACACCAAATTTATCCAATGTGGTTATTATTGTTTGAGCTAATTCTTTTCCACTCACTGGCACAAACTGAAAAAAAATTTCGTTTATCTTTGCTGTTTTGTCGTTAACGTAGCGAAGGCTTAAAGAAAATTGTTCAGTTCCCCCAATGTCAGCAGTTTCATCCGCTAAAATTGAGAAGCATTTTGATGCATTTACCATGTTGATAACTTTTTTTGTAAGCAATTTATTGCAACTTTCAATTATCTCGTTCTGAATTGTAGGACTTATATATTGAGAATTTTTCCCAGTGTGTTCACGAATAGTCACAAAATCACTCGTGCCAGTCTCTTTCGTAGCCATCTTAAGTCTGAAACGGAGAATCGACCTAAAATTTCCTTCATTCTCAGTAGGTTCTTGATCTAATTTGAAAGTTCCCAACTCACAGTGGCCCCGCAAAGCCAGCCCTTGTTTGCCGCACAAAAAGTACTGTTTCAATAACAGGAGCAATGAGCTTACAATTTCTTTCCACTTCGGCTTTTTCAGCAGCATTTAGCCTATGATCAATGGGTTCACTTCTTTTCAAAACAACATCTTCCCGATCTTGGGCAGCCTTCAAACATTGCTTATGGTAATTCGTGGTTTGATGATAGTTATACTTCTCCAGAGCACGTTACCAATTTTTTAACGGTTTCTGGCATAGCTGTCCTAGTGGCTGGCACGCAGTTCCTGCTCCACTCAAGGAAAAAAAACCACAGTATTTGCAATAAGCTCCGTCTTCCAATTGGGAGTAGGATAACCATTTCCATCTTTCCAGCCACTTAATCTGGAATCTGAGATTTTTTCCCCCGACAGCAGTCGCAGGAAAATACAAGCTACTTTCTGGCACCCAAATGTCTTGGAATGCGTTAAATCTCTCGTACTTGTTAAAATTTTACTTACCAGTAATGAAACGTCATTTGGACTCGATTTTAATTCAGTTTTTGGGACTTCTCTAACTTCAGAAGATTCTAGGTCCAAGACCTCTCGCACAGCGGCTGCTTCATTTGCAACCGATTCTGAGGGAATTTCCTCACTCCTAATTTTCTTCGAAAAATAATCATGTAAGGTACACAAACGTGTTTAGACTTCGCAAATGATGAAGAAGTCAAAAGAAACAACCTAAAGGTTTGCAGAACCGAAGGCGACTGTGGGTCCTTACTGTAAGAATATGAGCGCCTCTATCACGAAACCGATTTTTCTCCCCTCCCTGTCAATAAAACAATGAATTAGTCTTAACTCGCGATCCGGTGTCGTTTTCACATTGCAGTTTCTTCCAGAATCAACTCGGGTTACGTATATGCGCCCTACATCTCAGCGCATGCGTCGGGTGAAGTTCGTTCCGGAATGGGTCTCTTCTAGTGAAAAGCAGCACAGCTTCCGCAGCTGATCGCCTTGGCAAGCCTCGAACGGAGAGATAAAGTGAGTGGGTGGGAAGAGGGAGGATAAAGGAAGTGGCCGAACAGTATTACCCTAACAGCCGCCTGTTTGTAGGCGTTTTCGATCATCGTTTGGAGTTTATCCGTAATCATCATCTAGGCTCATGGGTGGGTTCCAGACCCCCAAGACACCCTCCCTACGCCCCTGCCCGGATGGGTCTTCGGCTACGCAGGCCCATGCGCAGAAGGCTGCGATGAACTGTGTGCTGTGGCACATTGCCCTGATCACCGCTGTTGTAGCTGTGGGTAATTTGTTGCACTATGGCCCTGGGTCGCTGTGTACAATGCGCGACCGTCTCCGCTCCCCTCTGGCATCAATGAGCTGCGAAAAAAACCATGCTAGACGACGGTTCGTCGTTTGGCCATCTGTGCACCACTTTTGATACGTACTCACTACAGCGGAACGTGAACAACCCACAAGCAGCGCCGTTTCCGAGATCTTAGTTCTGAAGCGGCGTGGCCGTGCCATAACATATTGTCTTTTATCAAACTCCGATAAATCGGAAGTTTTTCCCATTCTTACTGCGAACTCTCTACTAACCAATAAAAATGACAACAAAAGGAGGCAGCCACCACCTTGCACGGTAATATAATCCTTGAAAATGATGGTATATAAGCCTAAAAATTAAAACTTTCCCATTACGCTCAAAGAATATTTATTGATAAAACTAAAAGTTTTAAAACATACATTAGACCTTTTGGGGAACTCAGTTGCCCTTCTTCAGATGATAAAAAACTTGACAACTATGTGGATGGCTAATATATACACTGTGAACATGTGATGAATGATGTCATAAAGGACCTCGTGGCCATTGGTGAGCAGAATTGCACTCCACGGATTAACGTTAGCCAATGATAAGTGGAAGATCAATTTGTAAAAAAGGAAAGCAGTATGATACATTAATACAATTATTACGTGTTTACATATAATATGCCAAAACTTAAACTAAGCAGATTGCTACAATATGACAAAAAACAGACGGAGGAGATGTGTGTTTACCAAAATGGTCGTTTCTTTACATAAAACATAAGAAACCATAAAGGTAATTTACCAACATATGATGTTAGTATTTTTTGGAAAACTCTTTAAAGAATAAAATAAATAAATAAATAAAGTAGAATTATTTCGTTGTCTTCATTGTGGCCAATATCAGTTAATGTCAACGATTTTAATCAATCCTTTCCATTGTCGTGGTACAACAGCAGGTAAGCTGTCATTACAGCATATGGGACATTTGTTAAAAATAATCAAACTTACATTAAACAGCAGCGAAGAACCAGGATGAGGAGTTATGGGTATATTGGCATTCTCATAATCGGGATAATGTACACCTTCATGAACTTTACTGGATAATGCTGTCTTCATTAATCCGTTCTTAATATCATATTTATGTTATTTAAGTCGAATGTTCAAAGAACGAGCTGTAGAGCTCACATACATGCAATCTGGTGTACCAACTACAGTCTCTTTAAAGGAATGCTGTAAACTCCATATTTGGATTGTTGTTGCACTGGGTTACGATTCTTTTTGACCATTCTACTGATATTGTTAGTCTTAACACCAAAATTAATGTTAAATTGTTTACATATATTTTTGAGGGTAGGTGTAACTAAGAGATATTAGATCATGGAGCCAATAAAGCTCACCTCCGGTCCAATTCTCTGGAGAGTTGTGGCTGTATCCCATTCCAATTTCGTAAGTATTTCTTTTACCTTTGACCTAGAGAAGCCATGATCTTTGGCTATGTGAAAGATCTTGGATATTTCTTTTTTCTTACTTCTATTTGTAGATGAATGAATAAAAGCTCTACGGAGTGAAAATTTAATAGAAGAAAGCTTGTAGCTGCATGGGTGGGCCGAATTTGCAGGTATGATAGTTGATGTGGCATCCAAATATGGAGTTTACAGCATTCTTTTAAAGAGAATTGTAGTTGGTACACCAGATTGCATGTATGTGAGCTCTACAGCTCGTTCTTTGAACATTTGACTTAAATAACATAAATATGATATTAAGAACGGATTAATGAAGACAGCATTATCCAGTAAAGTTCATGAAGGTGTACATTATCCCGATTATGAGAATGCCAATATACCCATAACTCCTCATCCTGGTTCTTCGCTGCTGTTTAATGTAAGTTTGATTATTTTTAACAAATGTCCCATATGCTGTAATGACAGCTTACCTGCTGTTGTACCACGACAATGGAAATGATTGATTAAAAGCATTGACATTAACTGATATTGGCCACAATGAAGACAACGAAATATTTCTACTTTATTTATTTATTTATTTTATTCTTTAAAGAGTTTTCCAAAAAATACTAACATCATATGTTGGTAAATTACCTTTATGGTTTTTTATTGTTTATGTGAAGAAACGACCATTTTGGTAAACACACATCTCCTCCGTCTCTTTTTTGTTATATTGTAGCAATGTGCTTAGTTTAAGATTTGACATATTATATGTAAACACGTAATAATTGTGTTAATGTATTATACTGCTTTCCTTTTTTACAGATTAATCTTCCACTTATCATTGGCTAACGTAAATCCGTGGAGTGATTCTGCGCACCAATGGTCACGAGGTCCTTTATGACATCATTCATCACATCTTCACAGTGTATATATTAGTCATCCACAATAGTTGTCAAGTTTTTAATCATCTGAAGATTGGGCAACTGGGTTGCCCGAAAGGTCTAATGTATGTTTTAAAACTTTTAGTTTTATCAATAAATATCCTTTAAAGTTTTAATTTTTAGGCTTTCATACCATCATTTTCAAGGATTGTATTACCGTGCAAGGTGGTGGTTGCCTCCTTTTGATGTCATTTTTATTGGATTAAGCGCGATATTACTTCATTAAATCTCTACTAACCGAAAGCCGGTCCTCTGGTTGTATATAAACTGCTCTGTGAACTTCACCTGTGCCACCGTTCGGTCTCCAGGCGTGCTCATTTCTCTAGGCAGGGGTGGTCATAATATAATGACTCATCGGTGTACACATTTTAGTAAAAATATAATATTACTGAAAATTTTCTGTTTAGAACATTAACATCATGTGAAAGTTCCAAAGTGTTTTTCTCTTTATTTTTGCAGAATGTTGATTTTTATCAACATGAGTCCTTGTTTGCTGTTGTACTGTAACTGAAGATTTTCCTAAAATGCCACTATTTTGTCACTATGTATATGTCTCTCCCTCTCTTTTAATGTAATGCATTCTGGTAGATGAAGTGGATATGTTTCTTTGATGCCGTTTGCAATGAAAATCACGAAGATATAAAAAAGAAAAAATTGCCAAAAAAATACAGGGTGTTCCAAAATACCAATACCTACCAAGAGTAAGGCAATCCTTTACGCAACGATTGCCTTACTTTTGGCAGCTTTACGCAACGATGCCAATAATTAGATAAACACACGTAGCGCCGTGAAATGTTGACACCGTGGCGTAAGGCGAACGCACTCGGCTAGTTATCGAGAGATCTCGGGTTCGATCCCAGCGGTGTCGAAATAAAATTTTCGGTAGCTCTGTGTTAATTTAAGAAAAACGTGGAAAGAGTGATTACTTTGTCTATTTACATTGTCTCCACGCATTTGGAAGATTTTCTCTATATCTCTCGCCGTTTGGATTTATTAGCTATAATTAAATAGCTTGTGTCGTAAAGCCTCACCAGATGGAGACGTCTCGGTTGCTGAGCCCATCGCAACGGAATTGGGAAGTCAGATGCTGGCAGATAAACACTCATAGCGCCGTGGATTGTTGGCAGCGTTAATATAAAGCGAATGCACTCGGCTAGTTATCGAGAGATCTGGAATTCGATCTCAGCGGTGGCGAAATACAATATTTCGGTAGCTGTGGGTTAATTTAGGAAAAACGTGGAAAGAGCAATGACTTTGTTCAACTGTTGAAATATTTCTACCTTTTTATCCCCTGCCTTTCGTATGCCGTGCCGGGTGGTACCCCCCCCCCAAGGAACCGCAATCGGGCGTATTTTGTACGATTGAACCGGATCAGTTGAGGCCCAATAATATTTATGAATAACAATGAGATTTTTGCTATAATTGAAAGAGAAGACTAGGGTGATTATCACATTGGTTTGAGAAAATCTTCTTTCACATTAGCTAGAAGATATACATATGATTTACACAGTTCATTTGAGCTGTAAAAGTTGCTCAAGTATTTCTTTTCTTTGAAGTTGTTGGCGTTGTTTAAATCCATGGATCCCTGCCCCGGTGGTGCAGTGGTCTAAGCGCTTACTTATGACCATTCGACCGAGAAGGGTCCGGGTTCGAATTCCGGTGAGGCATGGATGTTGTATTTGTCTATGGCACTGGCTCTCTCTCTCCTCTTCCCTGGAACCAGTGACCCTGAATTAGGGAGTTGCTCACGGTGGTCAACTGCTTATTGAGTTGCTCATGGTAGTCGACTGCATTCAGTTGCTCACGGTGGTCGTTCAATCTTCAATCCCCCCCCAAATAAAAAATCTATGAATCAAGTCTCTTTTATTAAGTTGAAACCTGTTAGATATCTTTCTGCTTTGTTGTTTACGATGTAATATAAGGGTCTCCATAAAGTCCGTTTACAAGTTTAAAAATTTGTTACAAATACAATCGATACGACAATTTGATCATATTGGTTCCAATGTACTAAGTGATTATCAAAGTTTTCATTGACATTACATTTGTCTAATTTCAGATAACCCGTTGATTTCACAATTTTTTTTAAATAAAACAAATGTCTACTCAAAATTAGACTGAAGTGGGATCTCACACTCTATCTTGAAGCAAAGTAAATGGGGAAGGGTGAAAGTGCTCGTTGTGGGTTGTAAAAGGGTATTTGAAGATGGTGGGTCCATCTGTCACCGCACGCGCGCTCTCTGTGAGGTACTTCCCTGCTGAATAGCAGTACATCAACGACTGTGTATTGTCAGTGCTTTTATTTAGAAAGCCGAACCTCTTTATTTATGACAGGTCTGTATTATCCACTCACACCCATTAGTTCCAGAAGGCAGAAACTTCCGTTTGTACGTAATAGGTGTGACATATCTGCTCCGCAGAACGCACATGAGATAAAGGCAAATAGCAGTGAGGGCACATGCCAGTGTAGTATAGTGGGTAATACATGGAGCTCCCGCTCTTGGCATAAATATGATGGAGAAATTTACTTCGTCATATTGGCGCCCGAACTTCCAGGATGACCCGGCTGTTAGATTTCTCGCAATGTTGTGATGTTCTTTCCACACCGCGAGACAGAAAAAATGAGAATCCCTTCTTCAGTGCCTCAAAAAATAAAATTTGTTCCACACACCAAATTGTCTGGGATTTCTGTACGTTCCACACACAAAAACTGTCTGGGATTTCTCAAGTGCACGTTCTTCATGGTTAGGGATCCCAGACGTCCCGTAAAATACGGGATCGTCCCGTTTTGGGCTAATGCGTCCCGTTGTCCCAAGAAAACTCTTCGGGACAGCTTTCTGTCCTATATTTTAGAGTTCAAGACTAGAAAACAAAATCGATGAGTTACAATTTCTATTCTTTTACAAACATATTTTTTAACCTGCACGCCAAGCTTCTCCCAAGCTGACTGTTGTCTCCCGCATCTAACTCTGTGGTCAATGCTCTCATTACGTAGGCAAGCACAGCCGCGGCAGATTGATATCGGAGATAGGAGGGCACGTGACCTCGACACCTGGTGGATGCAGTCAGTAATACAATATCATAAAATTGATTTCTACAGCACATGTGTGTCATATATAAAAGAATGGTCACTGTATATGCTGAAGTTAGACAGTATGTCTTGGGTGAAACTGAAAAAAAAATTATCTTGGGAAAATGTTTTCAAACAGTCCAACTATTAATCAGACTGCTGCCGTGTCAAACATTGTTGAATCTAATTTGTTTGATGAAGTAATGGTAGTGAAAACAGCTCTGAAATCTAAAAAAGATAGTGAAGTGAAGGACATGTTGAAATCCAAACATTTAGATGAAGTCTGAGTGGATCTCTTAAAAAGGTTGAAGGAGAACTATCAAATTTAAAGAAAGTAGTGGAGTTCGTTATGTGTATTCCTGGAACACATGCGTGTGTCCAAAGATTATTTTCTCGCATGAACGCACTGTGGACTGATGAGAAAAACAAATTGTAAAAACTGTAAAATCATTCTTCAATGAGGCTTGTGTAGCTTTTCATGACATGATTCTTAAAAAGAAACAATTGTTAAGTGAAATTCATTCTTCAGAAAAGTATTGCAAGAGTGAGCAAGACTGATTGATTAATAAGAATAGTTAGAATAATTTTGTAAGACTGGCATATGTGATGGGTGCACATATTAAACTTTCACCCTCAGTCGTAAGTGTCTCGTATTTTTTACCAATGTACCTGGGATCCCTATTCATGGATGACTCCTACAGCGACACATAGTCTTTGCTGACCCGTGGGCCATGGAATTTCTCAAATGCACGTTCTTCATGGGATGACTGCTACAGCGACACATGTTCCCGGCTGACCCGTCGACCATTCCCCCCGGTCCTCTTTCAGGGTGGGGTGTGTGACGTGCCTGCCCCGCAAGACGTACATGAGATAAAGGCAGATGGCAGTGAGAGTACAGCCAGTGTTGTACAGTGGATAACACTCGGAGCTCCGGAGTCGAGGGTAGCAGGTTTGAATCCCGCCCCTGGCATAAAAAAGATGGAGAAATTGACTTCGTCATATAGGTTTTTCAGAGAAACAGCCGGAGAAACAATCTCAATGTCTACGCCCCATCTGAATTTTAGCTGTGTTTGGGGAGGGCGTGGTATGGGGGAAGGCAATGTTTTATGGCAATGCTTCAAATATGGCAAGGTATTGTTTTCGTTTACATATCAGAATTAAGGAAAATGAGTTTGCTGAATATGTGTCATGTGCAGAGTATTCCATTAATTTAGTGGGTTTGCAAGCGTCGGAATTTATAGAATAAATGTATGGATAGATTGGCTAAAGATAATACGCAGTCTGTGGATACACGGTTTGTTGCAAGCAGTTTACGAAAAAAAGCGATAAATTGAAAGCTGTCTTTTTAACAATTTTATCGATCGAAATTTTGTCACTTCTCAACACAACCAGCGAATTTCTGCAACGGTATAACATGGACTCGTTAGCTGTTAAAATAATGTAGTGTCTGACATCATACATAGAAGACAAGAGATGCCTACTTGATGAGTATGAAGCTCGAGCGAAAGAAAAATCACCAACAGCTATGTATGAAAATGTTAACAAGCTGGTGAAACAATGTGTAGCCGCATCTACAATTTAAACAGTATTAGCAAAGGTACCCCGAAGGCACAGTGGTCTAAGCGATGGTTTCTGATCGTTCGTCCGAAAGGGGTCCGGGTTCGAATCCCGTGAGGCATGAATGTTGCGTTTGTCTTACGGCACTGGCTCTCTCCCTTCCCTAGAACCAGTGACCCTAATTTAGGGACGGGCGACTGCTTATTTTTTTTTTTTTGATTGGAGGTTTAACGACCACCGTGAGCAACTCAATGGGCTATAAGCAGTCGCCCGTCCCTAATTTAGGGTCACTGGTTCCAGGGAAGGGAGAGAGCCAGTGCCGTAAGACAAACACAACATCCATGCGTGACCGGGATTCGAACCCGGACCCCTTACGGACGAATGATCAGAGGCCAACGCCTTAGACCACTGCGCCACCGGGGCAGCAGGTGACTGCTTATAGCCCAATGAGTTGCTCACGAGTTGCCCCGGTGGTCGTTAAACCTTCAATCAAAATAAAAATAAAAAGGTACCCCGGACCGGATAAACTTGCACAAGGAAGCAAAAAGTTTTGAATTGAAACTTTTTAATTTGCCATTTTGATTTTCCGGAACAGTTATCATATTTTGAGGAAAATGAAGTCAGAAAACACTAACAATTTATCGTCCATCTACTGTATGGATCTTAGTAAAACTGAACTTGCCTCTGAATGTCTACATTTGAAATCTTATATCGTGCTAGAGGGGACTTTATTGAATTTAAACAACATGAACATCTGAGGAGAAGAAAATGTTGAAGATGGGAAATCATATATCTTGCAAGAAGACATGTCATTCAATTTCAGCAAGATAAACATCTGAGGAGAAGAAAACGTTGAAGAGGGGAAATCATATATCGTGCAAGAGGAGATGTTATTGAATTTAAGCAACATGAACATCTGAGGAGAAGAAAATGTTGAAGAGCGGAAGAAGGAGGAGAAGACAGAAAATAAGGCATCAGCAAATGTTTTTGCATTAATATCCGAAATCTGCACGGACACTTACATGAAAAAGGCACTCCTTATGACATTCTCTAACATTGAGTTGCGATACGGATTTTTTTAGCATGATGGCAACAAACGCTAGTAGAGAACGTTCGTTTTGCAAACCCAGACTAATATAAAACGAGTTAAGAAACTACATGAGGCAACTGAGACTGAATAACGTGTGTTTGATAAGAATTGAAAGAAGTGGATTTTTCAGATATCGTTACAGATTTTGTTGCACGCAAATATAGAAAACATATGTTCTGAAAAGAGAGAAGGGAAGAGAAAGTAAATACGGGAACGAGAAAAAAGAAACCACCGCTTAGACCACTGAAACCAGTGACCCTAAATTACGGACGGGCGACTGCTTATAGCCCATTGAGTGGCTCATGGTGGTCGTTAAACCTTCAACGAAAAAAAAAATTGTGTCCCCTGCCAGTACGATACTTAACTTCCGTAATAGCCCACCTAGTTCTGAGCTGCTGGAGTCGCCACTAATCTAATACGTTCATATTATTAAATTGCGAAAAACATTTAGCCGATCTAACTACAATAATGAAACACATCATTTTTTATGAGCATTGGGCTGTGAAGATTGTTGAATGCTAACACTTCTTCGATTAAAACAAATCATTAACGCTACACGATGAAAAAAACGAGACTCATTATTACTTGGCAAAATCCAGATTATATTTAAAAGTTAAAAAAAAAAAAATTAAAATGGCACATCTTGAACTAAGTGAGCGGTTGAGTGGGCAAGATGAGTTTCAGAATGGGCTCCTCGACGACGTCCCTGTGGAAGAGATTAATGTAAGCAACCGGAGTTAAACCCTATGGCTTTTTAAGCAAGGCCATCTTGCTTTAACTCCATTGACTTAAAGCATGATGGCAAGGGCTTACTGATAGCCCCCGCCGTGAGGAGGCCCCTCGTGGTTAAAAGGGCCTCTTGCATGAGCAAAAAGATTTTACAAATTATTTTGTGGAAACTTCGTATAAAACCGGTTAAAGAAATAGCCAAGAATTAAGGAAGCTCTGAATGAAGTATTAAAAAGAAAAGCATTTTTTTCCTAAGTAAATACCTAAAATCTTTAGAAATCATTTTCGTCGTTTTAGTTCATAAAAACTAGATGATGGGAAAGCAGGTATTCAAAAGAACTCGAGGCTCCTTGTAATCTGTTACAAGGGGCTTCAAGTTCACAGCATTTGCAATAACTTCTATGCAGATATGTTAACAAGAGAATGTGAAAAAAATAACAGTTCAGTACATAACTATGCATCCTTCCGAATATTAAACCAAAAGGTGCGCTTCGCGGGAGCGAACAATCAGAGACCTGTGTCATTTTTTCTATAACAGAGTAATTTTTTTTTTACTATCTGGAAAACATCATGACATTCTGTTAAGTGTGTTTGTATATTCCGGAGTAAATAATTTAAGTAGTTTCGCGTTTTTGTGCTGCATTTCTTAATCGTTACTTACTTCTGTTGTGACGTTTCGCATAAATCGGAAAACACTGCCACACGGTAGTTATAGTTTTGTGTGTGCGATCATGAGGCATTTCAAAAAGCAGGCCTTAGTTCTTTGAAGCAACAAATTTTGCATGATATGATTAAATTTGATGTAACTATTTCATAGTAATTTGTATCGGGAACCAGGGCAATCATTTCAATTATAATTTGCACATTTTTGTGTTTCACGCATTAAGGTGAAATCATTTTTATTTTACGAAAAATACTCGTAGGTTCCAAAGAATTTTATTTATTATTATTAAAATACCCGTGAAGCCTAGTTAATAATATGTAAACTAAAAATTTGAGTAATTGAAAGCTAATGGATTTTTTCATAAGGGCCTCGTAAAAAATATTTGCAGGGGGGGGGGCTCGAGTTTTTCCGGTACGCCACTATATGATGGCCTTCTTAAAAGGAGCAGTATGGCCCATTCAAAATGGCGCCAACATTGTCACTACTCATGAGCTGGATGTGCGCTCTAGCTTATATTTTTTTTCTTTTTTTTTGATTGGAGGTTTAACGACCACCGTGAGCAACTCAATGGGCTATAAGCAGTCGCCCGTCCCTAATTTAGGGTCACTGGTTCCAGGGAAGGGAGAGAGCCAGTGCCGTAAGACAAACACAACATCCATGCCTGACCGGGATTCGAACCCGGACCCCTTACGGACGAATGATCAGAGGCCAGCGCCTTAGACCACTGCGCCACCGGGGCGGCGCTTATGATATCTGTGACTTGTACGCAGTATTACCAATTTGGGGGAAAAGTCACTGAATTTAGGGACTTTTCGCTTGATGTTAGAGACAAAAATTTTTGTTTGGGATTAGGGACTTTTTTAGGGATTTTCCCCGTGATTTTGGGGACTACGGCGCCTTTTTCCGTTTTAGCTAATTTTCTCATAAACTTTGTGGTAAAATATTTTTCCAGTTTCCAAGGCTTACATTTTGAACAAACATAACGCAACCGCCAGTACATAAACTTTCGTAATAGCAACAATTGCCAATTGGTTCAGGACAAATCGTTATCGACTGAGCCCATTTAAGGGGGGGGGGGGGCTAGGGGGCTGCAGCCCGGGCCCCGCACTTTTAAGGGGTCCCCAATTTCTGCTGAGTGTTTCAATTTTTTTCGGACATAATGCGTTTATTTCCACAGAGGACGAGAAGAAACGTTTTCACATACTGAGAATGCGTAGGTCGTTTTCACAGAGGAGGAGAGAAATATTTTCACATATTTAAAGAGCGCTCATTTAAAAAAAAAAAAAAAACAATGAATATTTAAGGTAAAGAGTAGAAAGCTCGTCAAAAACATGAACACACTCCACGTCGTCATTCTTCGATGACGTCATACATACGTACGTCGCTCTGCTCTGATTCTGAGAGAGTGCGTGAGCGGAAATCTTATCACCAGTATTGTGGCGTCATCTACTGGCAGCGTCTAAGAAGAAAAATTATTTGACAGTCAAAACACATACAAACACTTCCAAAATCTATAAAATATTATATATATCCACGAAAAAAAAAAAAAAAAAAAAAAAAAAAAACAGATGTAGGGCGCCAGTAAATGTCTGGATGATCACAGCCATCTAGTGGAATTTGTTCAAATTCTATTTAGAACTTTCAAGATCCGGTTTGGCAACACTGAATTTCTGGATCGGGTTGGCCGTTTGGCAACACTGACTTTCCAGATCCGGTGTGTCATTGTTGTCTGGTGCTTTTTTCAGAACAGTGGTTTGATGTTTACTTGGAGTAGAGTACGAAAAGAAAATTGATATGCTTGTGTTAAAGTAACAGTTTTATCACGATCCAGTTTTGAAAATAATTCTGCCGCCCCGGTGGCGCAGTGGTCTAAGGCGCTGGCCTGTGATCATTCGTCCGTAAGGGGTACGGGTTCGAATCCCGGTCAGGCATGGATGTTGTGTTTGTCTTACGGCACTGGCTCTCTCCCTTCCCTGGAACCAGTGACCCTAAATTAGGGACGGGCGACTGCTTATAGCCCATTGAGTTGCTCACGGTGGTCGTTAAACCTCCAATCAAAAAAAAAAAAAAAAAAATTCTTATGTCATGTCTCAAAGACAATACCTTAGTGGCGCTACAAAGCGGAAACTGAGATTAAAGAAAAAAGAAAAATTAAGCAAGGTGAGGAAACTTACAAATTTCTTTAAGCTACCAATAGCAGAATCGAATGACCTTCAGAATTATGATAATTTATTTGCTGAGAAAAGTCCTGATCCTGATAGCCCTAAATTTCGGAAAAGAGAACTTGAACCTGAACGTGAACCTAATAGCAACGAATCAGCTCCTATCAACAATGATGAAAAATGTGGCAGCATGGAGCATACAGATGAAACTGATATGAGTATGAATGACAATGAGAAAAGTAAGCCCTGCGATTTAGGCCACAAAACTTGTAATGCAGAGCATGTGCAAGCATCGGCCAATTTCCAAAGCATTAATTCCGTTGATATGGAAAATTACAAAGATCCTGGAGAATGGCCAAATTTTTTAAGTAATAACTTTACGAGATTTATGCCTGAACAGTGGGCCTGAGTTCTTTAAAAATCGTAACCCCAATAACTTTTATTTGTCACAGAGGCAATTTAAAACATAGAACAGATATCTATGCAACACCCTTTTCGAACACAAACTTCCAAATGGAAAAGTTCAAAAACGTAAATGGTTGATGTTTTCAGAAAGCACAGGTTCTGTGTACTGTTATGCATGTAAATTGTTTAGTGACAATAATGAATCACCATTTGTTGGTTCTGGGTTTAATAACTGAAAACGCGCTGAGGAAAAAACATCAGAACATGAAAATAGTTTCTCTCATCGTAAACATATGATGTGCTGGTTATCACGAGCAAATGTTAACTTAACTTTAAAGAAAAAAATTGCAGAACAATTAGCTTCTGAAAAACAATATTGGACAACTGTCTTAGAAAGAGTAGTTGCAGTTATAAAGTTTTTGGCCCAAAGAGGTCTGGCGTTTGAGGGTGAAAATAATTTTCTTGGATCTCCTAATAATGGGAATTTCCTAGGGATGCTGGAACTATTAACACAGTTCGACCCTTTCCTTAAGGAGCATTTAAAGAATCACGGAAATAAAGGGAAAGGTAATGTGTCCTACATTTCTCAAACGGTATGCAATGAACTGATAGAAGTAATGGGAAAAGAAGTTCTTCATAAAATAATTAGTGAAATAAAATGCACCAAATACTTTGCACTGATATTAGATTCAACTCCTGATGCCTCACATGTTGATCAGCTCTCCGTTGTTATACGGTATTATTTTGAACGACATGTTTATGAACGATTCTTGACATTTATACCCATTCAAAGCCATGTGGGTAAAGTGCTATGTGACTATGTAACAAAGTATCTTGTTGACAAGGGCCTTGACATGACACTCTGCAAAGGACAGAGTTACGACAATGCCAAGAACATGTCAGGTGAATAGGAAGGCTTGCAAGCTCACATTAAGAGGATCAGCGATGTCGCACTGTTTTCACCATGCAGCGGTCATTCTTTAAATCTTTGTGGTGTTCATGCTGTGCAGTGTTGCTTAGAAGCTGTAAACTTCTTCGATTTTTTACAAAAGTTTCATTCATTTTTCGTTGCGTCAACACATAGGTGGGGTATCTGCAGGAATTTAAAAGATTCTGAGAGCAGCCGATTACTAGTCTTAAAATCCTTATGTGATACAAGGTGGGCACGCCATGCTGAAGCATGTAAAGCACTTAACGTTAATTACCAACTTATTATCGAGAGCCTTGAGGAAATAGCCAACAATGAAAATGAACATGCATAAAGCAGAACAGAAGCTAAATCCCTCAAGAAGAAAATGGTTAAGTTTGAGACAGGATTAATGGCTGTACTTTGGAACAAAATACTGGCTAGAACCAGGGCTTGATTTATTTACTGCTGTTAATTTATTGAAATCGTTGAATGCATTTGTGTCCACATTAAGAGAGAAATTCACAGACATAAAACAAGAAATGCAAAGTCTGTCAGTTAAAATTATGGAATTCGCATTTGAAAAGAGAGTCAAAACGAAGAAATTCCTTGATGGTAGTGATGATTTCATTTTAACTGGTGAAAGAAATTTTTTTTTTTTTTTATTTATTATTTTTTTTTATTGGTGGTTTAACGACCACCGTGAGCAACTCAATGGGCTATAAGCAGTCGCCCGTCCCTAATTTAGGGTCACTGGTTCCAGGGAAGGGAGAGAGCCAGTGCCGTAAGACAAACACAACATCCATGCCTGACCGGGATTCGAACCCGGACCCCTTACGGACGAATGATCAGAGGCCAACGCCTTAGACCACTGCGCCACCGGGGCGGCAAAGAAAATTTGAAGTTGAAACTTTATTGTTATTGCTTTATTGATTGGAGGTTTAATGACCACCGTGAGCAACTCAATGGGCTATAAGCAGTCGCCCGTCCCTAATTTTGCGTCACTGGTTCCAGGGAAGGGAGCGAGCCAGTGCCGTAAGACAAACACAACATCCATGCTTCACCGGGATTCGAACCAGGACCCCTTACGGACGAATGATCAGAGGCCATCGCTTAGACCACTGCGCCACCGGGGCGGCCAAGTTGAAACTTTAAATGTGATTATCGATAGTCTGGATGTAGAACTGAAAAAAAAGAATTGCTGCATATGACAATATTTGTTCAATATTTGGTTTTGTATCAAAACTAGGTAAGGAAGTGTTAGAAGAAAACAGTGTACAAATGCCACTTGACAAATATCCTGCTGACATAGAAGATAGCATAAAGTGAAGCAGTGCACTTTTCTCATTTTATCAAGGAACGCAATCTACAAGAAAAAAGACCTTTTGAGATTTACAAATACATGCATGATCAGAAATTATTTTATATCTTTCCAAATATGTTTATTGCCATGAGGATATATTTGACTTTGCCTGTGTCAAACTGTGAAGCTGAAAGGTCATTTTCAAAGTTAGCTCTTGTGAAAAGCGTTCGAAGAACAGCACTGAGAGAAGATAAATTTAATTATCTTGCTATACTGTCGTCCGAAAATGACATAACTTCTGCACTGAATTTCACTGACACAATCGCGAAATTTGCTGCAATGAAGACAAGAAAAAAGTGTTTCTAAGGCAAGGCCTTTTTAGTAGTCAAGAAATATTGCTATGATTTCCTTAAAAAGTCATTCTCAGTACAATATAACTTGTAAAAATGTTTTTTACCCTTGTCATTTGTATAGCTGCAATTGAAACGTCTCAATTTTCCACAAATACTGAATTTTTGTTCCCATTAATAATGACTCTTTCCTTAGTGATACTCAGTGGTTTTTCTAGGCACATCAGCATTAGAATTTATTCATAAAAAATAGCGTTACTTTGGAATTTTAATAAAAAGCAAGGCTTAATTCCCATAGATGAAGCATTGCGGAGAGCACATTTTGTAATTCCAACCCTGCTCCTGGAGGCCCCTAAATATTTGCCAGCCCCCGGGCCCCCTGTGGCCTTAAATGGGCTCTGGTTATCGAACTTCGTCGCCCATAGTAACATTTCATCCAACGGGATTGTTGGTAAATACCTGTTGCCGGTTTGGTAACACATTTCCTCTCTTCTCCCGTACTTCCTGTTTATTTATAATTCTTCCTCAGACTGTTCTCACCGCACAACTTCAGGAAAAAGGCACTAAATTTAGGGGATTTTGCTTTGCAGTTTGTGACAAAATGATCATTTTCGGATAAATGACATTTTTAAGGATTTAGCTTGGTCTTTAACGATTTCAGGAACTCTTTATATTTATGATTTTAAGCATATAAAATACGGTTTTTGAAATCGGGAACGTCTTTTTCATTTTCCACTATTCTAATAACCGTAAGCCGCCCCGGTGGCGCAGTGGTCTAAGCGATGGCCTCTGATCATTCGTCCGAACGGGGTCCGGGTTCGAATCCCGGTGAGGCATGGATGTTGTGTTTGTCTTACGGCACTGGCTCTCTCCCTTCCCTGGAACCAGTGACCCTAAATTAGGGACGGGCGACTGCTTATAGCCCATTGAGTTGCTCACGGTGGTCGTTAAACCTCCAATAAAAAAAATTAACCGTAACCACGAATCGTAACGCTTAATAGAAAGCAACCCCTTTCCTCTTCTGTTTTTGTTTTTATCAGGCATAGGATGAGAGCAGGCCGGTTCAACCATTAGGCAAACTAGGCAGCTGCCTAATAAGAATTCGCAACTTATGTCGAATGGACAACAGAAAAAACCGCCTTTTTTTTTTTTTTTTTTCTTTGATTGGAGGTTTAACGACCACCGTGAGCAACTCAATGGGCTATAAGCAGTCGCCCGTCCCTAATTTAGGGTCACTGGTTCCAGGGAAGGGAGAGAGCCAGTGCCGTAAGACAAACACAACATCCATGCCTGACCGGGATTCGAACCCGGACCCCGTTCGGACGAATGATCAGAGGCCATCGCTTAGACCACTGCGCCACCGGGGCGGCAAAAACCGACTTTACCCAGTCTATAAGAACAGATCTACGTTTCTCAATGAGTAAGAATTCGCTAGCTATATCGAATAGACAACAGAAAATAAAACTGGTGGCGCAGTGGTCTAAGGCGCTGGCCTCTGATCATTCGTCCGTAAGGGGTCCGGGTTCGAATCCCGGTCTGGCATGGATGTTGTGTTTGTCTTACGGCACTGGCTCTCTCCCTTCCCTAGAACCAGTGACCCTAAATTAGGGACGGGCGACTGCTTATAGCCCATTGAGTTGCTCACGGTGGTCGTTAAACCTCCAATCAAAAAAAAAAAATAAAATAAAACTGTCTTTGTGTTTACTTCTTTTTGTACCATTTATTACCTTATTTGATTTTATCAACTCTAAATCTTAGCGCTCTTCGACATAAGTTGCGAATTCTTATTCATTGAGAAACGGAGACCTGTTCTTATAGAATGGGTAAGTCAGCTTGCGACGAAAGCCCAGATCTGTCAAAAAAAAAAAAAAAAAAAAACTGCCCTAAACCAGGCTCATCCCTATGTAGCAGGGAAGTCAAGCGACGCCTGAGAAGAACACAGTATTTTTAAAAAAGAAAATGGGTTCTGTAGTATCCGACATTCAATGGAAATACCTATTCTAGACCGTTTACTTCTTCCATCACAATTATTGGCAATGTTCAACGTCTAAGGTTCTTTGGGACGGGAGGGATGATTAACAATCAGTGTAAGCAACTCGATGGCTATAAGCATCCGGCAGTCCCTATTTCGGACTACTGGTTCCAGGGAAGAGAGAGAGAGAGCCAGTATCGTAAGACAAACGCGACATCCATGTCTCATCAGGATTCGAACCGGGAACCATCCCGGACGAATATTCAAAAGCCAGGGTTTAGACCACTGCGTTGCCGGAGCGGCTTGCCTAAAGGTTAGTAAATGTCTCACTCAGGTTATTTTCTAGTAAGAACAGGAGTAAGAG
This sequence comes from Macrothele yani, assembly GCA_039090855.1. Classification (NCBI taxonomy): domain Eukaryota; kingdom Metazoa; phylum Arthropoda; class Arachnida; order Araneae; family Macrothelidae; genus Macrothele; species Macrothele yani. The sequence goes on from CM077009.1 coordinate 152,100,681, forward strand.
ACGCTGCTACTATATTCGTTCCACTGGAATATTTTTTTTTCTTTTTTTTTTTTTTTTTTTTTTGCTCTGTTAGGGAATGCAGGAAAGAACCTTGTTGGGCTATATGCATTATCGATCGAACAAAAACTTGCCCGTTAAATAGATTTGAAGACACTTGTTGATAATTTTGCGAAAATATAGCACGCAAAAGGATATTCTAATTGCATTTTCATTTTCATTGGACCAGTAAGTAAATGGGTGTAGTAGTTTCCATTAGTTTCTTTCTATTTAGTTTACATCGTATTTTTGCATCTTGAAATAATTATTGAATAAATGCAATATGTTTGGCCACACGCACAATAATACATTTTTGGAGGCGCAAGGACTGCCTAGTGCGCCAAACACCCTAGCACAGGTCCTGGATGGGATCCTTAGGCTGTGAATACGACAGTGGTGGGACTTCTGTGTTTCCATTCGCAGAAATATTGTATCATTAAAACAAAATTTATGTTTATTTACATCAAAATAACAGGAACATATAACTGGAAATATTTTTTTCTTTCGCATGAAATAATTCCATCTCCAATGCCCCAATTTATTCCTCCACCACACAGCACGTATTACGTGCTGTGTGGTGGAGGAATAAATGCGCTTAACTAGTGATCTTAGCTATTTAAAAATGTTGCCATATTCTTTCCCCCGAAGGATATATTTTGTTTTTGTTTTTTGTTGGTAGGTTTTGCGACCACCATGAGCAACTCAATGCGCTATAAGAACTCACCCATCCCTAGGTCAGGGCCCCTGGTCCCTGGTAAGGAAGAGAGCCAGTGCTGTATAACAAACACAACGCCCATGCTCCACTTGGATTCGAATCCGGACTCATCTTGAACCAGTGGCGTAGCCAGAAATTTCTTAAGGAAGGGGGGTCCATGGGTTTGGTTCATCGGTGAAAGCCTCGTATACATGTATATATCGCTTTAAATTCGTGCTCAGTCTCCCTTGAGGAGTCCCCCTCTGGCCACTGTCTCGGACGAATGGTCAGAAGCCAGTCTTTAGACAACTGAGCCACTGGGGGCGGTTTTAAGTAATAAGTGGTTTTAAGCCATATTAAGTAATAATGCCATCACATTCACTTCTTTTTATGTTATTAATTTGAAGTGCCAAATTAATATTAACAATAACGAATCACTAAATTTTAAAATGCGTACAAATAAGTACAAAAATTCGATATAATTGAAATTTATTTTTAGGGACTTTTTATCAAGGAGGTTATATTACTGAAGACACCACTCCTATCCACGCAGGCCGCCCCGGTGGCGCAGTGGTCTAAGGCGCTGCCCTCTGATCATTCGTCCGTAAGGGGCCCGGGTTCGAATCCCGGTCAGGCATGGATGTTGTGTTTGTCTTACGGCACTGGCTCTCTCCCTTCCCTGGAACCAGTGACCCTAAATTAGGGACGGGCGACTGCTTATAGCCCATTGAGTTGCTCACGGTGGTCGTTAAACCTCCAATCAAAAAAATCCACGCAGCATTGACCGCCATAAGTCACCGTCCGTGCTGCAAATGACGTCATGAGCAGGCACGACGCAGCCGTAGTAAAGAAGCTGCTTTGAAACCAATGGTACAAAGGCTTCTAAGCGTATAAACAGATAAAATGAGTAATTCAATAATCTTTATCAATGATAACTTACTGTTTCATCAACGGTTTTAGTTCCATTTGCCTGCTTGTGACGTCACACTACAGATTAGTTGTGACCTATGGCGGCAGAACCAGTGGTGTCTTCAGTAATATAACTTCCTTGCTTTCTATCACTGATTTGGAGACTTTCAGAATGAGTGAGTTGGAAACACTGTTTGTACGATGTTTTCCACAACACGTCATTTAATACGATGTATTAAATACTAGGATTGCTGCAAAGAGATTTAAAGTTTAACCACGATGTGTATAAGAATACCCTTCAGTGTGAAATAACCAATGTGTTGCACTAAGTGTTGTTGCCTTGTGCGTAAGGATTCCTAATACAAATTCGCCATGAAAATTTCTTACTTCTGTAACCATAATACGAAACGGGAGTGTACAACACATTGGCGCTGTACAGGTAACATTCGTTGAATTTTTTTCCTTTTTTAATGTTTCTCGAGAAAACTGACAAAATGTTTCTAGACAAATTGAGTAATTTGGATTTACAAGAATTGGCATGCATGCTTTATTTTTCAAAAAACGATCTCTAACATCTTGCACGGAGAAAAACCTCTTATATTTGTTTTGATGCGAAAATATGCGTCATTGCATAGGTGACAAAATTATAGTCTTTTTCCGTTGCCCGTATTCCGAAATTTGATCTGCGATTTCAGAAAATATGCATTAAATCCATGTAATGTCATTTTTGTTTTTCCTGCTACATGTTTGAATTCACGATATATTTTGAGGCATTCGTAATTTTCCCTTAGATATAAAAAATGACTTATGTTTTTCTGTATATGTAGAGGAAACAGTTTAAAATGAAAGGACGTGCTTTGATCAGTTCATGACTGTATAATGCCAAAGTTATCAAAAAGTGAAATCATTGGACTTGCTGTCTTCTGAATGAGTGAGAATTGTAATTTTATCAGTATGGAGTCTGTTCTGAAACACACTTTAGGAGAAGTCACGCAAGAATTGATTATAAAGGAAGTGAATAAAGAAGTGAATACTTTGGCACATGTTGTTGCAGATACAAATGAATATATCTGGGAATGTGAAATATGCTTCCGGAAATTCACAGTAGAATTGAGCTTTGTACGACACATGCAACTTCACAGAGGCAATAAATTTTTCCAGTGTGGTGTGTGTCTCAAAAAATTCACGCAGAAAAGTAGTCTTGTAAGGCATGTGAAGCTCCATGCAACAGATTCTGATTTATGTTCCAAGAAGTCCAGTAGTGAACATAAACTGTCAAGGCATAGATTCCTTCACTCAGGTGAAAAACTGTACCAGTGTGTTCAATGCTTCAAGCACTTCAGAGGAAAATGTGAACTTTCAAATCATATGCTCCTTCATACAGGTGAAAAACCTCACCAATGTGTAGCATGCTCAAAACAATTTACTTATAAACGTGGTCTTTTAGCACATGTACGCCTTCACACAGGTGAAAAGCCTCACCAGTGTGTGGTATGCTGCAGACAATTTGCTCGGAAGTGTGATCTTTCAAGGCACACACTCATTCACACAGGTGCAAAGCTTCACCAGTGTGATGTATGCTCTAAACAATTTTCTCGGAAAACTGGCCTTTCAACACATATGCTTCTTCACACTGGTGAAAAGCCTGAACAATGTGTTGAATGCTCCAGACAATTTGTACTGAAAAGTAATCTTTCAAGGCATATGCACATTCACAGTAAAACGCCTCACCAGTGTGATCTGTGCTCTCAACAGTTTGCTCAGAAACGCGATCTTTCAAGGCACATGCGCTTTCACACAGGTGAAAATCCTCATCAATGTGTCATATGCTCCAAAACGTTTGCTGAGGAAAAATACCTGTCAAAGCATATGCTTCTTCACATAGGTGAAAAACATCATCAATGTAATGAATGCTCGAGACAATTTTCTCGAAGAAGTGATCTTTCGGAGCATATGCTCCTTCACACAGGTGAAAAGCATCACCATTGTGACGTATGCTCAAAACAGTTTGTTCATAAAAGTGGTCTCTTAAGGCATATGCTTGTCCACACAGGTGAAAAACCTCACCAATGTGATGTGTGTTCCAAACAATTTACCTGCAAAAGTGATCTTTCAGTGCATATGCTCATTCACACAGGTGAAAAGCCTCATCAGTGCGTTGTGTGTACCAAACAATTTGCTCGGAAAAATGTTCTTTCGAGACATATGCTCCTTCATACAGGTGAAAAACCTCACCAATGTGATGTATGTTCCAAACAATTTGCTCATAAGAATGCTCTTTCAAGGCATATGCTTCTTCACATTAACGAAAAGCCTCTCTAATGTATTTTGTGCTCTAAACAATTTCTGTGTTACAACATCTATAGCACTAGCCACAGCTGTTCTTAATTTATGTGCACACAATTATAATTATAATTGGTTGCTTACCATTTTACACGTTTCCCTGCATGTTTTATTCCTTTAGTTGTCTTGTTTGGTTCAAGCCCCTGGCGTGGTGTTCCATTTTCATCTTCAGGTTCTTTCAAATGCTCGACGAATGCTCAAGTCCATGAAGTGCACTGCTTTAATGACTCTAGGTCCCAAAACTTTATCTTCCTCCCTTCCCACCAGTGTGTAAAACTCAACCTTCATTGGTTGATTGACATATATTAAAAACCCCAATTCTTGAACTCAAAACCTTTTGATATTATCAACGAACATAAACTGCCTATTTACATACTGTGACATATATTCTAAATTAACTTTCCTTTTTAGTTTCTTTCCCTTTATAAATCTTGAGTTTATTCTCAATTATACTTCTCTCTTAACGTGATATCTTTTCTCTCAAACAAATACTGTTGGCAACATAATTGAGGTTGAATGAACGTGACGTATGCCTGATATAAGATAAAAACGAGAGATAAAAACAATGACTAAACTGTTGCTTGGCGAGCGTTTTTTAAGAGAGCATTGCTTGGAGAAGTGTTGCAAGTTGAGCGTTGTGTTAAGAGCTGTGTGGTGTGTGGAGAGTTTAATGCAATATGCTATGCTATGTTACGATGTGTTGGCTACATCCTGAATAAATAAAGCATCTTTTCCGTAAGTTTGACTTCTGTTGTTTACATGTTTCGTCTGGCCATTAAGGTTTAATTTAGAAGCTATTTCATTTTATGGTTATGTTTTTAAAATAACGTAGAAGTAAGACAAGACTTCTACGTTATAGTATATACAAAATGCCGAACAAAAATATTAAAAATGTATATACAACTATTTACATACAACTCATCTTATTCCTTCAACTCCCATTCCCAACACCTAATGACAACTAGAACTTTCATTCACCACGCCCTAAGCTATTCCCTCGCAGACTGCCTCTAGTACTTTCTGTGAGGGAATAGCTTAGGGTGTGGTGAATGAATGTTCTAGTTGTCAATGAGGTGTTGGGAATAGGAGTTGAAGGAATAAGACGAGTCGTATGTAAATAGTTATTTATACATTTTTAATATTTTTGTTCGGCATTTCGTATGTATGCAAATAGGCAGTTAATGTTCGTTGATAATATCAAAAGGCTTTGAGTTCAAGAATTGGGGTTTTTAATATATGTCAATCAACCAATGAAGGTTAGGTTTTACATGCTGGTGGGAAGGATGGGGAGGGAGGATGATACAGTTTTGGGACTAAGAGTCATTAAAGCAGTGCACTTCGTGGACTTGAGCATTCGTCGAGCATTTGAAAGAACCTGAAGACGAAAATGGAACACAGCACCAGGGGCTTGAACCAAGCAAGACAACTAAAGGAATAAAACGTGCAGGGAAATGTGTAAAAAGGTAAGCAACCTATTATAATTAAAAACAATTTCCTTGCAAATATGTTCTTTTAAATCATGTGCTACTTCATGCAAATCAGTAATTACAGTAGCGTTTATACGGTATGTGCTTGAATAAAACCACAACTGAAAACCCAAGGAACAATGAGAATAATTCATTTTTGAAATGACGGAGGTTTCGAGTTACACTTTTCATTTTTGGAAAGACCATGGAATTTCTTTCCTATAGAATGGCCTTAAAAATATATAAAAGAAACTTCAAAATGTTAAATGCCACCCCAGTAGCACAGTGGTCTAAGCGATGGCCTTTGATCATTCGTCCGAAAGGGGTCAGGGTTCGAATCCCGGTGAGGCATGGATGTTGTGTTTGTCCTACGGCACTGGCTCTCTCCCTTCCCTGGAACCAGTGACCCTAAATTAGAGACGGGCGACTGCTTATAGCCCACTGAGTTGCTCACTGTTTTCGTTAAAAAAAAAAAATGTTTAATACTATTGTAAAATTTATGCTTTGTAGAAGTATAAGATGTTCCTTAATATAGATTTATTTAAAGTTGAATTGGCAGCAAAGGAAAAAAAATGGTTACAAGTTATAATTTTTGTAAATGTGTAGTTTTGCATCATAAATTATTTGGCTAAAAGTTTTGGAAAATTTTGAAAAAAAAAATAGGATATACATATTTTAAAGTATGTGAAATGGTGAAAAAAATCAGGCTTACAAGGCATTTTACAGATTTTAACTGTAAAATTTACCTGCAAGTATGAGGATGCAAACACACAGTGTGTCCAAGCATCGCCGCGTCGTCAAAACAATCTTTGGCTCATACTGCAGCGGCCATTGTATGAGGGGAAAACAACAAGGCAGAGCAAGCCGTTGCATCTTACAACAGTATGCTTTGCTCTGGAAGAGTTCTAAATTTATCATTATTTACTGTAGAAAGGGTGTTAAACTCAGATTTTAAGTGAACCACAACAACAACAAAAAAAAAAAAAAATTATATAAATCTTTGATTTGGCAGATCCACAAAATGGCTGCCGTAGCACGACTTGAATTTCATCACTTCGCCGGAGCCTCAGATGGCAGTGCTTAGGGTTAACCTTGTCGCAGCCAGGGGCGTATAGTGTGCTAGCCCCCTGCACACCCAAGGAAATTAGTAGTGAGAGACAGAGAATCTAACCAAAATATGGAATAAAAATTACCACAATCACATGCACAAATAATATTTAACTGTAAATATTTCTAAAAATTCCCAGCGTAGTTTCATTGCATTAAGTAATCTTTGATTCAAACAATTAAAAGGAACTAGGTGTATAAGAGCAGTCTGGCGTTCTACTCACCTTTGAATGACCAGAACACCATGTAGCAAGTGCAAGCTTTAATAGGGGTTAAGTACATGTACTTATCATATAGTGGAGCTATGCTATGATAGGTGTGCGGGACAAAATCCACACCGTCGCCCCTTTCCTCAGCGACACGTCTCAGGGCTTTGAAGTAGGGTCCAGAACCCGGTTTGATCATGATCATGAGTAGAGGATTTTAGGAAGGGAGTGTCTGACCCCAGGTCTTAAACAACCCTTAGAAATAGGAAACTAGGAGATTTGGGCTAGAGCGCCCGATAGGAAAGTGACACGGAAGCGAAGTAAAAAGGGGGAGGAAGACGCCCTTATTTATTACCGGGGGCCAGTATCTGGAAATGACGAACCCGGTTTGATCAGAGAGGGTGGGTTATATGTGTGGGTGGAAGTGTTTAGGCGCCTCGCCCCACAGTGTGCTGATCTAGTGGAAAGATAGGCAATTTCTGGTAGGCAACACACATGTCATGAATTCCACACTCTTGAGTCTAAATATACACTATATTGACAAAAGTCACCGGACACCCCTTCAAAAGCAAATGAACGGATCCGCTGAGTTGTTAAGATGCGTGGTACAGCTGCAAACAGTATAAAAACAAGCTGACAGTGATCATATCGCACTGTGAGGTTGAGGGAAAATGCCACGGCGGGAGAGAACTGGCTTTGAGAAAAAGAAAGGTTGTTAAGTGTTATATTAGGGTTGTCCATAAGAGAAACTGAGAGGCATTTAAACATATCCAAGTCAACTGTTTTGTATGTACTGAATAAGTGGAAGACACGCATGACGTGCCCGAAGCAGCAAAACAGGCGGGCAGACCAATGAAAATCAGTGATGAAGAACGTCGAAGCCTCAGGAGAGTTGTTACAGCTAATCGACAGAGTACTGCATGAGACCTCAGTGTAGAGGTGAGTAAAAATGCTGTAACCTTGGTATGTACACGTACCATTTGCAAAGAACTTCATTCCATGGGTTACCGTGGTCGTGCGGCTGCTCATAAGCCTTTCATCTCCACTTGGAAAGTTCCTTGTCGTTTAGCATGGTGTAAAGAATATTTATCGTGGACCATAGATCAATGGAAATGGGTCCTATGTAGTGTTCACCCTAGAAACTGAAAAGGGCAGGGTAACTTTTTGAAAAAGGGCACATTTGTGTATAAAAAAAAAAGACACTTTATGCGTCCAAAACGTCTCAAGATCTGAAAAAAGGGCACTTTTGTTTCACAAAGAGGCACTTTATGTCTACAAAAGGTTATATCTGAAAAAAAGGCACATTTTTATCAAAAAAGGGCACTTTATGTATGTATCGGGTATAGATTTAGACTCCTCCCCCCCCCCCCCCCGAAATAAACCTCCAACACTATTTTCATCCTAAACATAACCAGTACATACAGCGGTGAGGTAGGAATATTTCAACGGGCTCTCTGTGGTTTTTTTGTTTTGTTTGTTCATTTAAATATGTTTTTGTAGGAAAACTAAAGAATATAAATTTAAAATGATTTGAATTTATTGAAATGGTTTCATTAACAATATTGATGTACCTCAGTAGTTGCAGAATTAGATCTACTTTTTCATTACCAAACGAATGTAACAACTTTTCGTAGTTGCTTATTCATGGATAAAAAGTAAGAAAAGAAAATTCTGCTTACTATACTTTTAATCAATGGATTATTAAATACATGAAAGCATACAATAAAATTTATTGAAAACAACTTATTTGAACCCAACAGTTGAAATAAAATATTTTATTTGCTTCCATCCGATGTTTTGCTGCTTCAGACAGGTAAGAAACTTCACCATTTAATTTGATGGCCATCAAATTGCCCTTATTTTCTAACTTGAGTTGAATTCACTGTGGTAGCCCAGATGAAACCGTGAAATTAATCTTTTCTTTTGAACCATCCATTGTTTTGCTATTTAACAAAAACAAGTCTTTCACCATTCAGTTTCATTGCAGTCTTCTGAACAGCTGCTCTAGGAGCGAGAAATTCTGAAACTGTCCGGAAACTGTTGTATGAAGTGTTCTTTGCTATCTTAAGAGGTACTCTCTTACTTTCTGTTTTAAGACATTTTAACCATGGGAATTTATGCATGGCTTCATAAAAGTGTGACTACCCAGAGAAAAACTATGAAAATAGCCTTTTCTTTTTAATTATTCAGTGTTTTGCTGCTCCACGGAAACAAACTTCACATTTAGTTTAATGGCCAACAAGTTGTCTACATTTTCCACCTTCAGCTGATTTCTGTAATCAGTCAAAATGATTTTAATCTGCGAAAATATGTGTTCGACTTCAGCAGTGGACATTGGCAAAGTGCAAGCAATGCCCAGTAGTTTTTGGATATTGGGAAAGCCCGCTTTAACACTTTGCACAAACGTGATACTCAAAAATTCTGATCATTTTCGGAGTAGAATACCGATTCGAATGAGTCCCACTCTGCTAAAACTTCGTCTTCATCTATGTTGTAAAATCCTGCCAACTCTGTCATCTCTGACAGCCCATAAAAAGCAAGTGATGGGGCCTTTGCTTGCGATAAGTCCAAAACACTAAGATGAGTTATTACTGAAATATTTTCTAGCCTTTTGGTAATGTTTTCTGACAACAAATCAATGAATACTGTAGCATTCCTGATAAAATCCTGATCATCATCAAATGTTACACAAATTCCCATTTTTCTGGCATGATTAGCCATATCTCGACAGTATAGCCCACCAGGTTTTAGTTTCAGTCTTTTCAGCAAATCTAAAGTAGTTGTCACTCAACCTTCCACGCAAGATAAGTCTATATTCCTTTTCTCAAAAGCTAAACTCGGCTTAGAAATGACAGATAACACATCACAAAGGAAATGGACCATTTAAAAAAATGTGTATGTTTTGATAATTTTCAAAAGGCCTTCTGCCGTGGGACCACACATACCTGGTACTAATTTTGACATTCCACTTGCTACTGCATGTTACAAGTCTATTAATATGCTCTCCATATTAATTCGAACTGAATTGACAGCATTTTTGTGTGAGAGTCATCTTGTATGAGCAGCCCCTTTAATGTTTGTACCCTCACCCTTTGACAACAGCTTCTGTACTTCTGACAAGCTAGTACTATTGACTGTGCTGTACTTGTAGTATTTAAATAAACTGATTAAAATCTCATCCGCTTGAAGAAAGGGGCTATTTTAAAAACTGTCTTTAGTTGCAAGGGCCAGACGATTATGGCAGTGAAGTGAAATTATTTGTGCATTTTCTCTTTTAACTCTAGCGGCAACACCATCTTTGCAACCAATCATGGCACTTGCACCATCACTACCAAATCCAGTTAATTTCTGGAAACCACCACAGTTTTGAACTCCTTCTGATAGTGCTGCAAATATGGTTTCAGCTTTGCCATGTGGGATTTGTTCGTCTTTAAGAAATACAGTTGCTGGTTCTCCATCTTTCAAATATTTTAACTGCAACAGCTAGATGTTTTCTATTGCTGATGTATGTTGTTTCATCAGTCATTATGGAAAAGCAGGGACTTTCATTCACAGATTTTAAAATCTCATTCTTCTGAACAGTTGCCATAGAATTGAAAAATTCTGAAACTGTCTGGTAGCTGCTATATGAAGCATTCTTTGCTATCTTGAAATGGTTTAAAAACCGTTGTGTGAGGAATATTATGCTGAATTAAATAAATGTAAGCATTTCATAGCATATTCAACAGACTTGCACAAATGCAAATCTTTGACCTACTCACTGTCTTCTGCACTGATGTGTTGCTCCACCTTTATTTCAATTGCGTGATTATGCATTTCTGAAGATTAATGTTCTTTCACTTTGTCCAATGGCACAGTTGAAATGCCTTTTGTTACCCAAGGTGAATTTTGATATGTTGCAGTTGCCAATAGGTTTTTTATGCATAATGTGCAAACTAACATTTCCTTACCACTTGTTTTCAGACATTTTAACCATGGGGATTTTTTTTTTCTATTCTGTATGAAACTCAGGCTAATGCCTGATGTTTTTTTGTGGTTTTCTCCTTTTGGGCAGCGGTTTGGGCCCCAGAAGGTCTGGCATCTTTTGTATCTAGAATGATGTTGGCAGTTGCCGTCTCACCTGGCTCCTTGGCGATATCAGACATTGCTTCTTCCTTGGAACGGTTATCTGGGATGATTAAAAGAGTTTCAGATGTAACAGCACTTGCAGATGCATTGGAATTTTCTTCATAAATCTCCTCACAAGGCACTGCATGTAGTATTTCAGCATCATAATTAATTGCAGTCTCATGTGCGATTGTGGTGGTACACACTACTTGATCATCTTTATTTTTATCATCCTCTGGAGTTGCTGTAGCAGCTACAGGTGGATCATATGGGTTTTTGTCATCTTTGGAGCTGCTAAAATATGCTTCATAAGGTTGCTGTTTAGCATTATTACTCATTTCAGCTGGGGCATCTTGCTGGAAGGTGTCTTTTACACTATGCAAATTATAGTAAAAAAAAAAAAAAAAAACAGTTTGAGTGAAGAGGAAACACTTTTCATAATTCAATTAATGCTAGTACTTGTTACATGTTCCAGCTTTATGAACAATTCGATTAAGTATTTCAGGTTAATTTAAATATGAATATATTCTCCAATCCCAAAATAACACGATATGCGGCACTCCAGATTCGCTAAACATGAATGCCGGTGGCTTCGACTAGCGAATCCCGTGATGGTTATATTCAAATTAATTGGAAACTTTAGACTGGGTCATTCTGGGTGGGGTGTAGTGGTTAGCATACCTGGGCGCTATCTGGGAGACGCAGGTTTGAGTCCGCGCTCCAGGACAATGAAATTTTTAAGTTTTCGGATATTATCTGACTTACCATCCTTGTGACATTTACACCAAAAATCGAATTGTCATCTTCAGAATTTATATCTTTAAAATAAGTTGTAAAGCTGAAATTTGTTCATCATTTCATATCAAATTACATACTTTAAAATATATACGAGGGTTATACCAAAACTAATGCAAAACTGCGCATAACTTTAGTTTTTAGCATGTTAGTGTTATATAGTCAGTAACGACACATGAACGTACTCAGTGTTAATAGAAAAACAAACTGAACAATACGAGACAGAGATCACATGAAAACAACAAGATTACGCAGGAGACAAGAGGAAAGCAAGTACAGTCTGAAAAATGAAAATTATAAAAACATTTGAAATATCTGTCAGGAAGTGATTTTTAAAAATTCCAATAATGATGGATGAAGCCACCATGGCAAGGAACTTTGACGTTGAACTGGCCATCTAATAGTTGTTATCATAGCAACTATTAACACAATAAATAAATAAGCGATCTAAAAAATACCTGATAATAGAACAACAATTCCAATTAATAAAGTGCCAGACACAGAGTTTCCTGTACTTCTATAAATTTGTTACTGTTGAACAGTTGGTAGGCCTATAGTGAGAAAAAAATGTCCTTCTGAAGGTTTATCAAAGGAAGTAACAGAAACAATTTGTAATATATATATATATATATATATATATATATATATATATATATATATAAACTAAAAACCTAAAGCCCTTCCCGGGATATGGCCATGAGCTTTAGGATAAATGCATGTGTTTACAAGATATAGTGTAAATATTATCATAGTTAGTGTTTCTGAAAATTTCTGTTGAAAACAGTTATCATCACAAAGATCCAAATTTTTTAAATGTTTTTTTCAAGGATGTTCTGTCTTTCAATAACAGCAAGTCATGTTGTGTTTGTTGTTAGACTTTAACTGATGAGTATCCTCAAAAGTCACTAATTTTTTTACTATTCTCTGTCAGTTTAATCATTCTGCTAGATGAAATGACAGTGTTTCTTATTTTTGTTAAAAGAAACCAAAATGAAAAAGAGGTATAAAAAAACAACATATATAGTCACAAATTTGCTACAAAAAACACTTGAAGTATAATTTTGATAAATTACAATACCAAACTTTGAACTTCATTGATATTGATTTGTTGAAAGCCCTGCTTTGAACTTGGTTCATGAAGCAGGAGAAGTCAGAAGCCTCCACTGTAGACCACTTGATAACTGTGTAACAATGATATTCTTCATATGATAACGTTGAACTTATTGCCCCACAAAAGTTTTTGAACTGGCACTGGTACATTGCGGCCATACTATCTCAACAGTATTGACAGGTACTGTGATATGACTGAATGCATGGCACACGCAAATTGCAGTGTGCAGAAAACCGTGTGAAACAGTAGTACAAACCACAGATGACTTATTGTTCAGTCATATATTTAGCCACATAATTGATTTGGTTATACATTAATTTGTTACTTTATTAACCAAAATATTATTATAGATACTGTGATTTCTTAGATGGGTGTAAGTAGGGGTTTACATACAGATAAGGAATGCAGAATTTAAAAAAATCCAAAGAAGCAGATGGGCATAGAAACATGTTAACAACAACAAAAAAAAAAAAAAAAGCTCACTGGAAAAGACCAATCTTTTCTTTATTCTTTTTCCCTCCTGATGTATAATGTCTGAATAAATAGACCAATCCAAATCAAGTTTCTTCTGAAGCTCAGATGGGTGAGCAAAATCAATTCTATTTGGTGTCAGGAAGTTGTGAGAAATATAATTGGGTCACTCCTATTATTGTCTCACAACTTCTTGGTATCTCCACTGCAGTTTAAACAGGGGCACCTTGACCTATTCTAAACTCGACACATCTTTCAGGTCTTCGTAAGGATGTGAAAGATAAGAATATGTTTTCATCCATCAGTTGCAGCAAGGGGTTTCGAGATGGCTGTGGAAATGCTTGAGGAAGTTATTTGAGTAAATTTAAAATTTCCTAGTATATCACACACAATGGGAAATTCATAACATAAACAAAAAGAATTGGTATAGCTAATTTTTCTTTTCTTTGTTGGATGTAAGAGTTTTCAGTGTAGTTAAAATAGTTTTTTAACATCTAATTGAAAATGTGCATTTAATTCTTCCCAGTGAAAATTTTCAGATGTGAATGTAAAAAAAAATGCTGTGAATTTCATGAGAATATATTGAACTACCTAACAGATGGTGATTTTTTTTTCTCTAATCTCTCTTAAAAAGTTTCAAAATGTTGACTTCCAGATATCTTAAGGAGAAAATACACCCATCCATATCACTAAGCTGTTCTCTTGAGATTCAGAGGTAGGCTTTTCAGCTCATCTGCCAAAGTATGGTTTAAAACTGATGGAACTAGATTTTACTTACTGCTGACTTCATGACTTCACCAAATTATTGGGTAAGGGGCAGATGTGGGAAAGGATCTTCCCCTATCAGGAGGGGGAAAAAAAGGAGCGTGAAATAAATTACGAGATTTTATGTATACTTTAAAATGCAGTTGTAATTGCTCATCAGCAAATGAACAAAGAAAGAAATATTCTTTTGCTGAATATTAATATTTAAAAAAAAATTCATCCTGTGTGATTTTATTTCCAAAAAATTATTAAAAATATAAGGAATTATCATAGTTACTCCAACAAAGAACAAGAAGAGCAAAAATTAAATAGATAAATAAAGGCACAACAGATTATACATTTCTGTATTTATATTTATTTTATTTTTGATAATTGTTTAAAAATGTATAATTTTTAAACAATTACCACATATCACTAGAACATGTCAAACACGATATGAGGCTGCCGGTCAAGTTTCTTGTCAAATGAACAATGCTGAATATGGGGGAAAAGCTTTTACTTATTTTGTTATTTATTAATTTTTTGAAAATAAATCACTTTGGCCTCATAAGTTGGAGCTTCGTCCATCGTATAAAGAATAATATGCTCCGATAAGGGAAAGAAATGCATTTTTTGTAATTATTTTTTTGATTGAGGGTTTAACGACAACCATGAGTAACTCGTTGGGCTATAAGCAGTTGCCCATCCCTAATTTAGGGTCACTGGTTCCAGAGCCAGTGCCGTAAGCAGAGTAGCAGAATACAGATGTATGCGCGTACGCTGTACGCGGATAGTTTCCAAATCATTAGCAGGTTTTGCAGATAGTTTTTGCTTGTAGATTAAAGAAAATAAAACTGTTATTTACAGCAATTAAAACACTTACACAAGACTTTGTTCAGATTAATACACTTAATTCTATTTTAACATGAAGAACTTTAGATTATTTTTCACATCTTTCTTCTGTTTTTTTTTTTTATCAAAGCCTGTTCTCAATGTATAGGAACTGTATCAAAAGTTTCGTTTACACAGAAAGAATTTAAATATTATTGCCAGGTTCCTCGTATTAAATTAAAATCTTTTGCTGATGTATTTTGTAAGTCTACTATTTTTGAATTAACTTGTTGAAAATGCTATTTATAATTTTTGAAGGTTCATTGATGGAACTGTTTTTCTGGATATAGAAACTCCCTTTAATTAGTCTCTTGTTTCTATGGTCCAATATTTTGCAATGAAAGTCCATTTCACACACATTGCTGCTCACATTCAATTGCAATGTACTTATTTTGTCCTAATTGGAATCTGTAATGTTGTAGTAATTATTTATTGTTTTATTAATTTTTCTTTAAATTATCTTATTCTATTGTTATGGTTGTTCCAGCTTCGCCGGTTTGCAGCAAGTTTTCAGTTCCAATGGTTGTGTACGCAGATTCATTTTATTTTTATAAAACTCTGGCCATAACATGAATGCAACACCCATGCCTCACCGGGATTCAAACCTGGACCCATCTCAGATGAATGGTCACAAGCCAGCGCTTAGACCACTGGAGCGCCGCCCCGGTGGCGCAGTGGTCTAAGGCGCTGGCCTCTGATTGTTCGTCCGTAAGGGGTCCGGGTTCGAATCCCGGTGAGGCATGGATGTTGTGTTTGTCTTACGGCACTGGCTCTCTCCCTTCCCTGGAACCAGTGACCCTAAATTAGGGACGGGCGACTGCTTATAGCCCATTGAGTTGCTCACGGTGGTCGTTAAACCTCCAATCAAAAAAAAAAAAAAAAAGACCACTGGAGCGGCTTTGCAATTTGTACCATGGTTCCACAAGAAAATATTTTTCTCTGTAGAAATATTTCAACTCTGATTTCGAAAATTACATACATGCACAAAAGCAAAAACTGCTGCCCAGTGGCACAGTGGTCTAAGCGATGGCCTCTGATCATTCGTCCTAAAGGGGTCCGGGTTCAAATCCCGGTGAGGCATGGCTGTTGTATTTGTCTTACGGCACTGGCTCTCTCCCTTCCCTGGAACCAGTTACCCTAAATTAGAGACGGGTGACTGCCTATAGCCCATTGAGTTGCTGACGCCGGTCGCTAAACGTCCAATAAAAAAAAAAAGCAAAAAATTATTTAATATAAGAGGACAAAAAATATTGGATAGGCACTCTGCCCCAGCAAAATAATTAGAGGGGTAAGATTCACCTTGTCCTCCCTCATAGTTGGCGGCTATGCTGTTGATCATGATGTACCAAATGTTTCCATTTACAGCGATCTCAGCACACAACACCAGCTTCACTCATAGGTGTAGCCAAGGGGGTGGTCCTCGGGTCCGGACCTCCCCCTTGGAGGGGGGGGGGGAGTGCCAATTTAAAGCGATATACAAATTTTGAAGGTGGCAATCCGATTTTTGGTGTAAATGTGACAAAGATGGTAAGTCAGATAATATCCGTAAACTTGACCCGGTGGCGCAGTGGTCTAAGGCGCTGGCCTCTGATCATTCGTCCGTAAGGGGTCCGGGTTCGAATCCCGGTCAGGCATGGATGTTGTGTTTGTCTTACGGCACTGGCTCTCTCCCTTCCCTGGGACCAGTGACCCTAAATTAGGGACGGGCGACTGCTTATAGCCCATTGAGTTGCTCACGGTGGTCGTTAAACCTCCAATCAAAAAAAAAAATTTCATCGTCCTGGAGCGGGACTCAAACCCGCGTCTCCCAGATAGCGCGCGGGTATGCTAACCACTACACCACCCAGAACGACCAAATCTCAAGTTTCCGATTAATTTGAAAATAATAGTCACAGGAATTTGCTAGTCGAAGCAACCGGCATTCATGTTTAGCGAATCTGGAGGTTGCCGCCCCGGTGGCGCAGTGGTCTAAGGCGTTGGCCTCTGATCATTCGTCCGTAAGGGGTCCGGGTTCGAATCCCGGTCAGGCATGGATGTTGTGTTTGTCTTACGGCACTGGCTCTCTCCCTTCCCTGGAACCAGTGACCCTAAATTAGGGACGGGCGACTGCTTATAGCCCATTGAGTTGCTCACGGTGGTCGTTAAACCTCCAATAAAAAAAAAAAAAGAATCTGGAGGTTAAGAATCTTATCCAGTGATTGCCCGGAGGAGCAGATAAATCATGAAAGAAATGCGGCATTACACCATGTAATACAAATTTTGAAGATGACAATCCGATTATTGGTGTAAATGTGACAAAGATGGTAAGTCAGATAATATAAGAAAACTTATATTGAAATTAATCGGAAACTTGAGAGAGTGCCCCAGTGGTCTAAGGCGCTGGCCTCTGATCATTCGTCCGTAAGGGGTCCGGTTCGAATCCCGGTGAGGCATGGATGTTGTGTTTGTCTTACGACACTGACTCTCTCCCTTCCCTGGAACCAATGACCCTAAATTAGGGACGGGCGACTGCTTATAGCCCATTGAGTTGCTCACGGTGGTCGTTAAACCTCCAATAAAAAAAAAACAAAAAAAACTTGAGACTTGGCCTTTCTGGGTGGTGTAGTGGTTAGCATACCCGCGCGCTATCTGGGTAACGCGCGTTCGAGTGCTCCAGGACGATGAAATTTTCAAGTTTTCGGATATTATCTGACTTACCATCTTTGTCACATTTACACCAAAAATCAGATTTTCATCTTCAAAGTTTGTTTTATATGGTGTAATCCCGTATTTCTTTCATGATAAAGCGATATATATGTATATATGAGGTTTTCATCAATGAACGGAATCCATGGACCCCTCCCCCCATACCCTTAAAAAATTTCTGGCTACGCCACTGACTTCACTGACCCATCACATATCTCTCCCAATACCATTTGTACTTCATACTCATCTTTTTCTCATGCAGACATTCCTGAATATGATCCTCCCATAATTTCTTTGGCCTTCCTCTACCTTTCTTTCCTTCTACTTGGACTGAATAAATTCTCATATTAAGCATCTCACTACTTTTTCTTTCAACATGGCCAAACCGGAATATTTGTCTCCACCGTACTAACAATTTACTTCATATTACACTTCTGTAGCACAATTTCGCTCTTCACATGATCAGAATGTGTCTTGTCACCCCTTTTCTGTGTAACACTTCTCTCCCACACACAACTGATCCCTGCGTCTCTTCTGCAGTACATATGTTTCACTGCTGTACATCACAGCAAGAACAATTAGACTATCATACACTGCAATTCAGCTCCTCCCTGGTGGTGTAGTGATCTAAATGCTGGCTTCTCACCATTCGTCCGAGATAAGTCCGTGTTCGAAACCAGTGAGGCATGGATGTTGTGCTTGTCTTACTGCCCTGGCTCTTCCCCATCCCTGGAACCAGTGACCATAAATTAGGGTCGGGTGATTGTTTATAGCCCATCGAGTTGCCCACGGTGGTCGTTAAACCTCAAATTAAGAAACAACAACAAAAAACAGCTATTCAGCACTTTTTCGAGAACCAATCATTCCTGTGAAGCTACGACTTTCAAAGATAAATTCGCTCTTCTACTAATTTACCATCTGATCTGTTTTCTCTCAAACATGTTTCCACAATACACAAATTCATTCACTTGGTTCTAAGAATCAAATCCTCCCTCCACTCACTTGCGGTTGAGACACGTTAACCTTGATAAACACGCCATATAATGCTGGTACCCGCCAACCTTGATAAACACGACATGTAATGCCGAGACCCATCAACCTTGATAAACACACCATGTAATACTGAGACACGTCAACCTTGATAAACACGCCATGTAATGCTGAGACCCGTCAACTTTGATAAACACGCCATGTAATGCTGAGACACGTCAATCTTGATAAACACGCCATGTAATGCTGAGACCCGTCAACCTTTTTTTTTTTTTTTTAATTGGAGGTTTAACGACCACCGTGAGCAACTCAATGGGCTATAAGCAGTCGCCCGTCCCTAATTTAAGGTCACTGGTTCCAGGGAAGGGAGAGAGCCAGTACCGTAAGACAAACACAACATCCATGCCTCACCGGGATTCGAACCCGGACCCCTTCGGACGAATGATCAGAGGCAAACGCCTTAGACCACTGCGCCACCGGGGCGGCCCGTCAACCTTGATTAGCACGCCATGTAATGCTGAGACACGTCAACCTTGATAAACACGCCATGTGATGCTGAGACCCTTTAACCTTGATAAACACGCCCTGTGATGAGACAGGTGTTGCACTTGACAAACCCGCCGTTCCTTTGACCAGTTACGATCTAGCTCGCAACCAGTGCGGATCAGAATTTAGCCCAGTAGCTCTACTTAAATACGGTAAGTACTTATCTTTACCTTGTGATACCCCAGTTTGTGGTTTACAGTAATGGATGCACCACATAACAAGACAATAATTTATTTTCCCTTTATTTGGTTATCCAAGAGATCTTGTTCCAAGGAACTGCTTATTTATAAACTGTTCTGTTTTAAAGGGAAATATAAGTTAGCATTGGAATGTAATGTAACAATAAGAACGTTAACTTTTCATCTGTTGCGGTGGCAGTGGCAAACCAAAGAAAATCTATTTGATAAAGCATACAACCCTACAGTATCTGAAAATAGAATATTGCAGCTTATTAAGGCGTAACATGATAAATATTACAAACTGGGGAAGTGTTGTAACCGGGACAGAAACAAAACAAGCTTGACAGTTCAAAAAAATAATGGGACATATCTTGATGTTGCTGCATGCAAGTGTTCTATGACGCTGGATTGCTTGTGTAACAGAAAAACGTGACTCCTGTATTTACTTAATATCAATCACATGCATCTGTGAGAAATCAAGAAAAGTTCCTTCGATTGAACTGAAATTCCTATACCTCCGAAGCCAGAATGTGATAGGAAGGATTGGAACCAGTAAATATACAGGAAACCTAAACAATTAAAAAGAGGAAACAATGAAAAGAACTTAAACTCCACTATACACAGTATACACGTTTAGTAACGAGACTGGTTTTTTTTTTCAGAACAGTCCTTTGGGTACCAGTGACAAACGTGTTTCTAGTTTTGACCGCTAGAGTGTGCTGTAATCGCAGGAGCAACTTTCTAGTCGGGTGACACAGAAGTTTTCGCGCGGCCACCGTTGAAATAAGACTGCTTGTGGAGAAAATGGTGAAAATCTTTAAAATACGTGGAGACAATGTAAATAGACAAAGTCATGGCTTTTTGCAGGTTTTTCTTTAACACACAGCAACCGAAAAAATTGTATTTCGACACCACTGGGATCAAACCCCAGATCTCTCGATAACTAGCAGAGTGCGCTCGCCTTACGTTACGGTGCTATGTGTGTTTATCTGACTTCACAAATCCGTAGTGCCGCCCCGGTGGCGCAGTGGTCTAAGGCGTTGGCCTCTGATCATTCGTCCGTAAGGGGTCCGGGTTCGAATCCCGGTCAGGCATGGATGTTGTGTTTGTCTTACGGCACTGGCTCTCTCCCTTCCCTGGAACCAGTGACCCTAAATTAGGGACGGGTGACTGCTTATAGCCCATTGAGTTGCTCACGGCGGTCGTTAAACCTCCAGTCAAAAAAAAAATCCGTAGTGATGCTTAGCCCATCCCTACGGTTTTGTCTATTTACACTGTTGGCACGCATTTGGAAGAGTTTCACCATTCTCTTTGGATTTATTAGCTATAGTTAAATAGCTTGTGTCGTATAGCCCCGCCAGATGGAGACGTCTCAGTAGCTGAGCCCATCCCTACGGATTTGTGGTCGGATGCTGACAGTTAAACTCACATAGCGCCCTGGATTGTTGGCACCGTAGCATAAAGCGAACGCGCTCGGCTAGTTATAGAGAGATCTGGGATTCGATCTCAGCGGTGTCGAAATACAATTTTTCGGTTGCTGTGTGTTAATTAAAATAAAACGAGGAAAGTGCTGAGAGTGGAGCTTGACAGAAATTGCACAATGGAGCAAATGTCAGTGAAATTACGGTGATGACTGTCTGAGCCGTACACACGTGTTCCACTGTTTTTTTTTATTGAAGGTTTAACGACAACCGTGAACAACTCGATAGGCTATAAGCAGTCGCTCATCCTTATATTAGGGTCACTGGTTCCAGGGAAGGGAGAGACCAGTGCCGTAAGACAAAAACGAAATCCATGCCTCACCGGAATTCGAACCCGGACCCCTTCCGGACGAATGATCAGAGGCTATCGCTTAGATCACTGCGCCACCGGGGGCGGCTCCACTGGTTTTCAACATTTAAAGATGGGAAAAAGTCCCTTGAGGATGAACCACGCACAGGACGTTCAGTCTCTGCACGGACAAATGAAAACGCGGTGAAGGCTAGGGAAATTGTTGCCCATGACAGGCGAATAACCACTAGGCTACTCGCTGAAGATCTTGGTGTCGGTAATCTTAGAAAAAGATCTGTACAAGAGGAAGATTTATTCCAGGGTTGTACCACACACGAACAGAGATCACCGGGTGCATGTTGTCGAAATTTCATCTTGCAATTGATCAAGATCGTGATTTGTTGCAATTCATTTTTTTATGTTGCAATTAATTTTTTTTATTGAACGTTTAATGACCACTGTGAGCAACTCATTGGCCATAAGCAGTCTTCCATCCCTATTTTAGGGTCATTGGTTCCAGGGAAGGGAGAGAGACAAACACAACATCCATGCCTGACCGGGCGATTCGAACCCGTACCCTTCTCGGACGAATGGTCGTAAGCCAGCGCTTAGACCACTGCTCGATCAGGATGGCGTTACAAAGAGTTTTCACCGGTGATGAAAGTTGTTTTCAGTTTGATCCTGAAACAAAACGCCTGAGCATAGAATGACGAGGGCCGCCCCGGTGGCGCAGTGGTCTAAGGCGTTGGCCTCTGATCATTCATCCGTAAAGGGTCCGGGTTCGAATCCCGGTCAGGCATGGATGTTGTGTTTGTCTTACGGCACTGGCTCTCTCCCTTCACTGGAACCAGTGACCCTAAATTAGGGACGGGCGACTGCTTATAGCCCATTGAGTTGCTCACGGTTGTCGTTAAACATCCCAAAAAAATGACGAGATTGGTCCAGGTTCGAATCCCTTTGAGGCAGCACGGATTTTGTGTTTGTCTTATGGTACTGTCTCTCTCCCTTCCCTGGTATCAGTGGCCTTAAATTAATGACGGGCGACTGCTTGTAGCCTATTCAGGTGCTCACGGTGGTCGTTAAAATACCAATAAATACAAAAAATAGAATGGCGCAGAATGTCTTCTTTCCGGAAGAAGAAAGTCCGGTTGCAAAAATTACGCGTCAAGACAACGGTCATCCTTTTTTATGACTGCTGGAATTATCCAGCGCGAATTTGTTCCCGAGGGCACAGCGTCTGTACACCCGCATGCGGCGTATCAGGAAAGAACTGTTCCACAAAACAGTTGGTTTATTCTGCACGACAGCGCGCCCACACACTGTGCGCTGCCTGTGAAGCAATTTCTGGCTTCAAAGTCGATCTGTGAGATCGAACTTCCGCCCTACTCGCCAGAGTTGGTTCTTGTAGACTTTTCCTCTTCCCGAAGGTGAAGTGTGTCTTGAAATGGGAGCGCTTCAGCGACATTGAGGACATCAAAGGAAGTGTGACCATCAGACTGAAGAATGTTCCGGTTCAGAACTTCCAGCACTTGTACGAAAGAGCTCACCGTTCTTTGAAGTTCAAAGGAGATCATTTTTAAATCTGTGTAAGTGAAAATTCGAAACATAGTTTGTTGTTCAGATATGATTTTGTTTTCATTACTTAAAGGGTACGTAACGCTGCCACTTCTAATTCGGAGTTTCCATCTAGTGGACAGACTACAACTGAATCCCAAAACACGAGGAAAACCCGTTTTCAACCTGCTGCTGTGTGCATTGAACAAAACACGTCACCTTGAAAACAGAAATACACCGTCTGAAAATAATGTTCCAGGACAGCTGCTGTTTCGAGGAAAATTTAATACACTGAGACCAGTTATGGTTCTACAAAGTAGTCCCGCTTCTATCGATGCACCATTTCGATTGCTCCACTAGATGTGTGAAACACTTTTAAATTAATTTACCGGAACGCTTCATTTCCGCGGTAATGGTTTTCTTGATGTCTTAAACAGTCATGAAACGTCGTCCTTTCAACGCCAGTTTCACTTTGGGGATCATGAAGTAGTCGGCTTGAGCTAAGTCCCGAGAGTAGGGCGGATGGTTGAGCCTGGGTAAACCAGACTACGCGAGGAACTGTGTCACCGACAGTGCCAAGTGAGCAAGCGCGTTGTAATCCAGAAGGAACCAATCCACGTGCTCCCAGGTGCATCCTCACACGATTAATTCTCTTCCTTAGGCGATCAAGAACGTCCAGGTAGAAGGCACTGGTGATTGTTGCGCCCTCCGGAAGCCATTCCCTGACAATGATGCCACTACTGTCAAAAACCGTGATCAGCATTGCCTTGATTTTCGACTTCCGCAGGCGAACCTTCTTGGGTTTCGTTGAACTTTGTGCACTCCAGTCCATACTTTGCTTTGATGCTGATGGATCGTGTTGAAAGAAACGCGTCTCATTACCTGACACAATGCTGTCCAGCATCGAAGTGTCCGATTCCACTTCCGCAGCGAACGCCTTGCAACTTTTCGACTCTTTGAATTTTCTGTTCTTCAGTCAAACTGTGCGACACAAACCTTGCGCAAATCTTCCTTTTCCCGAGATATTTCTTTAGAATCAGCCGGATTGTTTCACGGTTGATACGGAGCTCGTCCATCATCCGTAGTGTCATTCGACGCTCCGACTGCACAAGAGCACAAACTTTATCCACCATTTCCTCAGAGCGGCTGGTTGACGGCCTTCCAATCCTTGGGTCATTCCCAATGTCTTTCTTTCCCCCGCGAAAGCGAGGATACCATTCAAAAACGCGACCACGGGATATGGCATTGTTCCTGTAATCAGTTTTAATCATTTCGAAGGTCTCCGTTGTTGACTTCCCGAGCTTGCAGTTAAACTTGATGTTTACTGCCTGCTCTCCGTTCAAATCCATGACAATGGTCTTTGGGGTACCTTCTATTAACAGTCTTCAGAATCGGATAGGTCTGCACTTTCTTAGATCTTCATATGTCCTGCACGAGGGGGAAAACACAGTTACAATACACGGTCGAGTTACATTAATGTGACCACCAGATAATATCCAGAGTAACCGCCATGTGCAGCGCGGACAGCAGCTAGATGGGCTGGGAGTGACTTAATAAGGTGCTGGAAGGTGTTCACAGGTATGTGGAGCTAGGCTGACTACAGTGCATCTGACAGCTGCTGGAGGTAGCGTGGTGGAAGTTCCATAGAGCGAATAACAGGATCGAGGTGGTCCCACTGATGCTCAATTGGGTTTAAGTCTGGGAAATTAGGGGGCCAGGGAAGTACTTTGAAGTCTTCATCGTGCTCTTCCTACCACTCTAGGACATTTCTAGCTGTGTGATACGTCGCATTGTCGTTCTGGAAGATCCCATCCGCTACAGGGAAGACAATCAGCCCATATGGGTGTACGTGGTCTGCAAGGATGGATTCATAAAGAATTCGGTCTATAGTGCCTTCCACAAGTATGAGTGAACCCAGAGAATGCCAAGAAAACATTTCCCAGACCATAACGCTGCCCTGACAAGCTTGCTTTCTTCCTGCAGTAGTTGAAACTGTTTGTTCTCCAATGTTGCTCGCCTTAAACGAAAACGCCCATCCGTTCAATGAAACAGAAAACGTGACTCATCGGAGAAGGCAATCTTTTACGAATCAGCTGAGGTCCTGTTCCGATACTGCTGTGCAAATGTAAGCCTTTTCTGCTGATGCACCTTCGTTCGCGTAGGTGCAGTGACCATCCGTCTGCATCGGAGCCCCATACGCAGCAGAGTTCGCTGAACTATCGTTACACACTTCCGACAGCCCCCTAGTACATTCGGCCAGTGAGTTGCTCCAATGTAGCATGTCGATTGACGCTCACGCTCCTTCGAAGCCAACGTTCACCTCTCACATCAATGGCTTGTGATTCTCCACAGTTTCCACATCGCTTATTCGCAATTGAGCCACTTCTCCAATCACGGCACACTTTAACCACAGCAGCACGCGAACAGTACACAAACTGCGCTGTTTCAGAAACGCAGTTGGCCCGAAAGCCGATAATCATCCCTTTTTGCAAATCTGATAAATCCCTCCTTTTATCCATGACAGCAACGAGTGATATGTATTAAGAATGCCTACAGCACACCTTATATACCCTCCAAGCAGTCTCACGACACGTGCCTTCTTTCATTGGCTACGCGCTGTTGACGTCAAAAGTAGGAGGTGGTCACAATAATGGGACTCGACTGTATACTTTTACTACTACCATTAACAGAGTAAGACCCACTGTCCTGGAACTTCATTGTTAGACGGCATAGGTGAGTTTCCAGATTTTCACCCTCCTCCTGACATATCTAACAGCAAAACGGTGGTCGCTATACCCTACACAAACAATATATATATACGTATATATAATGAAGGGATGTAAGGTCACGTGATGCGCAAAGTACTACAGCCTCTCCTTGACAAATGTCAAACTCGCCTTCTCGTGGTGTATCCTGTTCCCACTAAAGGGGCTCTGACGACCGTTAAATAGCGGTATATGGCCCTCTGACCGTGTGACGTCACGGTCAGAGGGCCATCGCAATCCCTCTCTCTAGAGAGGTTAAAGGGCAAATGTAAGGGGAATGCCAATATTAGCTTCGTGTTCATGCAGCATTGATCAGTATTGAGCTTTCGGTAGTCGTGCACGTGAGTAAGCATTTTTTTTACAACATGCCTGGAAAATATTGAGTGCCGTTACATAGATCTAATTACAAAGCACATCCAAAAGCCACTGTTTTCAGCTTTCCTGAAAGTGAAAGCTTTAAAAGATCCGCACCAATGAAGAATTTTGAACCCACCGTGAATTCAAAGGTTAGTTAAGTTTTCATGACAGCATTTTCTGCTTTCGTTGTAAATACAATTATAATTTGGTGAATTGTTAGTCGTTTTTTTTTATTGACGGAGTAAAATTTAAGAGCTAGCCTTCCGATTATCAGCTCATTATTTATTGTCGTTTAAATAATGGTATTAATTACCATTCAACATTTCATTTCCATAAAGTAATAGTTATTTTTCTTTACAAAATTCGTAGTTAGTAGCGTTCAAATTGAAAAAAAAAAAAAAAAGGTGTGCATATATTACCAGCGCATCAAGTAACCAGGCAAAGAAACTGGCAATAAATAATTACGTTATTTATTAATCAACATTTCATTTCCGTAAAACAAATGTCATTTTCTTCATAAAATTGCTGTGTATCAGGTCCTAATTAAAACAAGAATTCGGAATTAATATATTAAATGTTCATTTGACAAATATCGTTTTCCTAAATGATTTTAATTTATAAATTTTTTTACCTTCTAGAAATAGTTGCCAGATTTGAGCACACATTTTACCGTATTTTCAGTAAATATACTCACTAAATCGGAAATTTTGCTTTCGCGCTCGTTATGTAATTACGGAAAAGTCTTTTTTTTTTTTTTGCTTTCATTTAAATAAATCGAACGCGAAGGGAATTTCCAAAGGTTTTAAGTGAAATGATTATGTTCATACAGTCCTACCAATTTTCCATTAACGCAAATTGCCATTAAAAAGATCAATTTGGCATTAAAAAGATTGTACTTGCAAAAATGCTTAACACAAAATGCTTGGGTTTTGTACGTTATGAGTGAAAAAACTCATTTTTTTGCTCCAAAGCCAAATTGAAAACTAAAGGAAAAATTTCATGAAATTATTTCCCAGCACAAGAGCGAAACTTTGGAATTCCCAGATTTACAGATATCATTGCTGGAAACTGATAAAAAAATAAATAAAAGCTAACGATGTAACCTTTTGATGTTATCTAAGGACAAAAAATAAAGAGCAAAAAACCCCCGGTCGATTTATTGTTGTGTGCGCAAAATGTCTAGTATCGCACTCGAGAAATTATTTCTCTGCATAAACACCGCGGTACTTCGTCGGCGTTTTCAGGAGCGGAGAGCTCGAGGCTCGAGTCGGTCGGCCCACTAACTCTGACATCACAGACCAGTTCGGAGGCTTTCTTAATCTTTAAGGGGTTTTGGTTATGGCCAAACACCTTCAAAATGACTAAACAACATAAATCTTGGCCCTCAGTCTCCGGCAGCTGGAATGTACCTGGCCAAGGCAGCGGCAGGTGCGACATGAAGGCAGAGGGTGCTAAGAATCCCCGGAGGACAGGACTAGGCTGCCATCTGATGCTGACCTTGGCTACGTATAATGGACGCTCCCTATCTTCTGATTCAAGATTCCTTGAATTTGAAGAAAAAGTACAGAGGATCAAGTGGGACATCGTCGGGCTAAGTGAGGTAAGGAGAAAAGGAGAAGATCTCATTGAGCTGAAAAGTGGACATCTCTTCTATTATCGTGGGACAGATACTGGCAGAACTAGTGGTGTTGTATTTATAACAAAAAACAACTGAAGGATAAAGTTGCAGAAGTTGAAAGATCCTCTGACAGAGCTGCACGACTTGTTATCCAACTTTCGAGAAAATACCTGGTTCAGATTATTCAAGCTTAAGCACCCACTACAAGTCATCCTGAAGAAGAGGTTGAAGAATTTTATGAGGAAATTCGGCATCTAAATAATAAAGGCAAGCAGGACTTGAAGATAATTATGGGAGATTTCAATGCAAAAATAGGGCAGCGGCAACAGAATGAAACTTCAGTAGGTAAATTCGGTCACGGCAGCAGAAACAAGCGTGGAAATACTGTCGTAGAATTTGCAGAGGTAGAAAGATTTTCATCATGAACTCCTTTTTCAAGAAAAGCTGCAAAGGAAATGGACATGGAGACATCCAAATGGGACGACAAGTGAAATTGATTTTATTATGTGTAACAAGAAATTTGTCATGGAAGACTGCAGTTTACTAAACAAGTTCAACACAGGTAGTGACCATAGAATGGTAAGATGCACCGCAATGCAATGTTAACTCGACCGTGGCAAGCTCATAAAACGAACAAAGTGCATTGACACGACCAACCTTAAAAAACATCATAGTACCTTCAAATTGGAAACGAGGAACAGATTCTCTGCTCTAGTAGGTCTAACGTCGGAAGAAGTGGACATCTCTGAAGTTAACAGAAAACTAACCAAGGCTCTAATGGAAACAGCAACAAAAATAGCTGGTACTAAGAACAAGTTGCGTACGAACGAATTATCAGGAAAAACTAAAATTCTGATGCAAAGAAGAAGAGCGATGAGGACAACTAATGAAGATGTGACTTCCAAAGTGGAATATATAGAGCTATGCAAGACTGTACGAAAAAGTATCACTGAAGATGTAAGGAAATTCAACTGTGAACTAGTGAGGAAAGCAATTGAAAAGAACCAAAGCCTGAAGAGAGCAAAGGAACATCTGAGTAAACGAAGAAAACTGATTATGGCTCTGAGAAAAGAAGATGGTTCTGTAACAAGAAATAGAGGTGAAATTTTGACAAGAGTGAAAGATTTCTACTTGAAACTATATGAAAGGGATCATACATGTACTCCAGACATTACAAAAGGTACCAGAGTTATTTCAGTCCTCCCAGCAAAAGTTGCACATGCAATCAAGAACATGAATCGGGGAAAAACTCCAGGAGACGATGAAATTACAGTAGACATCATACAAAAGCAGGTGGAGAAACTGAAGCAGTGCTCGCCTAAGTTTTCACTCGATGCCTTAATGAAGGGAAGATTCCTGAGGATTGGAACAACGCTACAATGATCCTGCAACATAAAAAAGGTGACATAGAGGATCTGAGGAATTACAGACCTATCAGTGGTTTATAAAATCTTCACTGAAGTTCCTTCACATAGCTTGAAGGTGACAATGGACATGGCTACACCAAGAAAACAAGCTAGATTCAGGAGTGGCTACAGCAAAATAGACCATATTCACGTATGAACTTCCATTGTGTATGGCTTTTATCGATTATGAAAAAGCCTTTGATCGGTGAAACCATCAGCAGTTACAATGGCTCTGAAATCCTGCGGTATTGAAGATGCATACATTTATACATTCATAACATATGTTTAAATGCAAGTGCAAATATTCGGCTATTTGATAATACAGCACCCATAAAAATTGGAAAGGGAGTGAGATAAGGTGACACTATATCTCCCAAACTCTTTAATGCCAGATTGGAAAATGTCTTTCAATCACTGAACTGGAAAAACAAAGGGATAAAGATTAATGGAGATTATCTAACTCACCTTCGTTTTGCTGATGACGTAGTCATTGTTGCAACTACACCATCAGAGCTGCAGAGTATGATCCAGTAACTTGTTGACAAGAGTAAAGAAGTGGGATTTAAAATGAACTTTCAGAAGACAAAAGTGATGTTCAATGCTTTTACAAGAAATGAAGATTTGTCGATTGAATGGTAAAGCTGGAGATAACCAATACCTACATTTATCTTGGACAGCAGATATCAAGTGAGGGTCATATTGATGAAGAAATTAATTGGCGTATAAAACTTGCCTGGAGAGCTTTTGGAAGAAACAGCATAATTTTCAAGAGCAATATGCCATTATGTCTTAAAAGAAAAGTGTTTGATCAATGCATTCTTCCAGTGCTTACGTACGTGCAGAGACGTGGACCTTAACTAAAAGAGACATACAAAGGCTGCAGACAACTCAAAGCAGCATGGAGAGGTGCATGCTTGGTGTTACCAGGAGAGATAAGAAGAGGAACTCGTGGATCCGAAAATTGACAAGAGTGGAAGGCATCATGATCAGAGTAAAATCCCTGAAATGGCAATAGGCTGGACATACTGCCAAAGGACAGACCATCGATGGACAGCCGAAATTTTAGAATGGATTCCAAGGGACCGGAAAAGACCCAGAAGAAGACCACATGGAAGATGGGTGGATGAAATTTGAAAGTATGCGGGAGTGACATGTAGGAGACTGGCTGAAGACAGACAATTGTGGAAGAAACTAGGGAGACCTTCGTCCAGCAGTGGATTGATAATGGTTGACAATGATTATATAATGAAAGGGACACTTTTTGTTTTTCTGCTGAACTTCCGACATTTTAAAAATATGCACCTAGAAAGCAAATGTAGTAAATAAAAAGACAATTAGACCTAAATTGATTTCTCAGAAAGGTAAGAATTAAGAAACACATGAATGAGATCCAAGTTTACAGAAAACATCTGTCAAATAGCATGGATGTTTCAAAACAATTTTTTTCTAAACCTACGATAATTTTAAATGAAAGAATATAAAAAATAAAAAGGCACGTCAACCTTAATTCATCACTAAAAACGCACTTAAGTTTGTATTGGTTACTCAGTAAGAAAAGAATTATGAAATAGGTTGAGGAGTATAAAATTATAGAAAACAACGCTTACAAACACTAATATTTCCCTGATACTATCCGCAAACAAAACATCGGGTATTATTTTTTTTTATTGGAGTTTTTTCTTTCTTTCTTTTTTTTTTTTTTTTTTTGATTGAAGGTTTAACGATCACCGTGAGCAACTCAGTGGACTATCAGCAGTCGCCCGTTCCTAATTTAGGGCAACTGGTTCCAGGGAATGGAAGGAGCCAGCGCTGTAAGACAAACACAACGTCCATGCCTCACCGGGATCCGGACCCGGACCTATCTGGCACGAATGATCAGAAGCCATCGCTCAGATCACTGCGCCACCTGGGCGGCATCCAGTATTCAGTACTTGTTCTTCAAAACACCGATGATTTATGCCCAACTTCATAGTGCCTAGACCTATCTATTGTATCGACTGTCGATGGTTTCGTACAGTTAGCGATAGACAATCGATAATAATCGGTATCGTGTTGGTCATTTTCTGGACTTACTAGTTGACATTGCCAGTATTTCCCATATGCAAATTAATTCAACTGTTGATCTCTCATGTAACAAACTCTCAGCTATTCGATTGTTAACTCAGTGTGGGTCAAGCTGACATATGTTTAAAGGGTTAAGTAGTTTATAGATTTGTTTGATTATTAAGAATGCAAACTATCGATACTTTCTGTATACACAATTATCGCAATCCCTACCTAGACCCACGTATGATTAGAGGTGGGTCTAGTTCCTAGTACTAGCGCCTCAATTCTAGCGGAATCCTGATTCCATGTAATGCGCATGCCCGAGTTTGAAATTTTCTCCCTATCTGTTGGTCTCGCACTCTTCGCCCAGGAGTGGATAGTCGATATACGCCCCCAGATTAAGGTGCACGTTGAACATTATGCTCAAATACTGTGTTAATACGAAGTGTAACGTCACAATATGGCGCTGGGTAAACAAATATCTGTTCCTCTATGATTCCCATATCCCATGTTTCAACGTGAGTGGCAAAAGGTGCTCATATTTTGCAACTTCTTCATTTTTTGTGACAATTCCAGATAATTTTAGACGTCTCTGTCGATCATGCGCGGGTTCCTAGCACCCACTTTGATGGCATTTATATTGGACAGCAGTTCTACCATCTGCTAGCAGGAAGTCTGATCTGCATATAACAAAATGAGACCGAGACTCAATTTCAATTTTCTCTTTCCACACAGCAAAATCTTTCATACAATTAAACTTCTTATTTTCAAATGACAGAGAGACAGAGATATACAAATGTTCTGCCTCAATGTATGTATGTATGCAAAGTCAGATAAAAAAACTATTATCACAAATACAACTCGTCACATTCGATACTACAGTATTTTGTGCTTCAGAATGATGGTTCCTAAAATGAGCTTTAAGATTTTTTTTGCAGGTAAACGTTTTTTCACAAATGGTGCACGACTGAAGGGGCACAGCCGTTTTGATTTGCGATGGATGAACGTTTATTTACGTGTCTATCCAAATTATATTTCTATAAAACGTTTCTTCGCAAAACGAACATAAATATTGGCAATCTCAGCGGTCCGCTCTCCCTCTAGCGGCAGAAGGAAGAATTACTGTAGTACGGGTATAGCGTCTAAAAGGGGAAGTGTGCCGTGCGAACTCAAAAACTGCGTTCGAAATATGTCCCGCCGCATCGCGGCACTGCAGACGGTATCTGTGTCAGAGAATGTGTGTAGCGATGTTCATGTAACCCAAACAACGGGCGTTGAATTAGGATGTAAGTGTACGATTTTCTTAAGTGTGCGATTATGGAAACACCTTTTACGGTTCAGTGAAATGTCTTAAGTCTGCCATAGAGTGCAGCGTCGTCGTCAATTTAATTTACAATAGAATTCTACATGATTTAAATTGATATGCAACCTCCTCGAAGAATGCCTACTAAAACGATAACAAATGGCGTGGATGTGCCAAGTAAAGACGTGCTGTTTGGAAAATTTAAATATATCACTCAGTAGCGGCTAGTGGTAAGCTGAGATGGAGGGCCTGCATTAAAATATTGTAGATATCACTTCGAAAGCTAAGTTACTGAACCTGATGATGCTGTCCCTTTAATAATAATTTATATATGTACTCGTAGAAATTAATATTTAGTTTTAATATTTAGCAACTGATAGGGAAATTCTAGAGATAACCGATACCTGAATTAGGGAACAGATATCAAGGAGTGGCCATATTTATGAAGAAAATAATCGGCGTATAAAACTTGGTTTGATGCATTATTTCTTAAAAGAAAAGTGTTTGGCATATTTTGTAGTCACAAATCATATTAATGTGAACTTCGGAATCATAGTGCTATCCAGTATTTTCGTGTATATTTCCTCATTGTTTAACTTGTGGAGAGGTACCCATGCATACAGCATACACCGGTACTGCCGGTACTGGCCTCCCGGTAATAAATAAGGGCGTCTTCCTCTCCCTTCCTACTTCGCTTCTGTGTCACTTCGTATTGGGCGCTCTAGCCTAAATCTCCTAGTTTCCTATTTCTAAGGGTTGTTTAAGACCTGGGGTCAGACACTCCCTAAAATCCTC
Source organism: Macrothele yani (assembly GCA_039090855.1). NCBI lineage: Eukaryota > Metazoa > Arthropoda > Arachnida > Araneae > Macrothelidae > Macrothele > Macrothele yani. Next base: position 152,133,575 of record CM077009.1, read on the forward strand.
TACATATGATCATTTGATCATCACCCACGCATACACCATTGCACGTCAAAGAAATTAGTTCCACATACATTCCATGCAGGACCCTTATCCTAACGATCTTAACATGATGCTAACGATCCTAACATGACGCTCATTAATCAGTGCATCCTTCCAGTTGTTATGCATAGAGCAGAGACATGGACCTCAACTAAAACAGATATACCGAGGTTGCAGACAACAGAAAAAAAGGATTGAGAGATGCATGTTTGATGTAACCAGGAACAGGAAAGATACAAAGAGGAACTCGTGGATCGGGAAAATTACAAGGATGGAAGACAGCAATGATCAGAATCCCTGAAATTGCAATGGGATGGACATATTTCTAGAAGAAAGAGCCAGCGAGAAATATTAAACTGGATAGCAAGGGACATAAAAAAAAAAAAAGAGGACCCAGAAGATGATGTGGGAGATGGGTGGATGAAATTTGGGAGCAAGAAGAAAACTGGCTCTAAACAGACTTTTGTGGAAGAAACTTGGAGACTGTTATCCAGCAGTGGATTGAGATAGTGGTTGTAAATAATATATAAATGTAGATACTGTAAGAGCAACACACACTCAGTTAAGGGAACCAGTTTTAAAGATTAAAAAAATGCGTGTGCCAGTGACAGCGGACACGCACCCAACGTCATATACGCATTTTCAGGTGTCAATTATGACCCCTAGTAGAAATATAATAAATATTTTTCTTCTGATATGCTCCCTTTGGAATTTTGACTTACAGGCATTCTCTTTAATAAATACGAATTGCAAACATATTCCCAGTTTTAATTTTCAAGCTATGATTACAATTTAGTGTAGAACAATTTGTTTTCAAAATTTACCAACTTCGTAAATTTTCTAAACAATTGTGTTTGATTAAATGTTGTGTTTAAAGTAATAAAGTATAAAGCACTACCTCAACTCAAATGTTCAGCTTATTTTTGGGGGGGGGGTATGCATATGCAGCAGAAAAGTTAAATATGGCCAATGGAGCAACTTCAATATTTTTTGATGAATAGAAATGTACATGAGTTTAAAAGCAAAAATTTTGGCTGTGCCCGGTAAGTGAAAATATTAATTTTGTGCAAGTATTTCGCTGCAGAAATTAGTCATTTTTTTTTCATTTTTCAATTTATTCATTACTGAACTTTATTCTTAATCGCAATTTGTTCACATGCCCATTTTGACCAGAAGTAAAACTTTTTGGCAAAAATCTCGGCAACTGAGTATTTGTTGTTAGCAAACACGAATAATCTCCAGTTGTTAGAATTATCATGTTGAATAAAAGTAGGAACAAACCAAAAGTTGAAGGCCCGGAGATGTATTTGCAGCCAACGAAAGACTGCATTGTAGCTACGTCACTCGCAAATAACTCCGAGGACCACTTATATCTGCTGTACCAGCGAGAGCTGCAGCCCCCAGGACGTTTTATTCCAAAGGAAATGAACTGATGTGGGAATAGGCAGAGTTTCCCACATAAGTTGGTTTCAATAGCAGTCAGAGCAGCGCGCAAGCGTTCTTTTGGCTCCCAGTGGCGTTGTGCAGGAAAAACTTCCAGCCGAGTTCAGTAAACTTCTCTCTTGATGTGGCATGAAAAAACTGCTTTGGATTATTGCAGGAGCAGCTCCTGCTGTATATACAAAAATTGCAAGGCTTTTTTGTATGGGACATTATATTGAATGCTTAAGTGTCAGCGTCGGCGATGTTGGCCAGTGACCATCAGGTACAGTGGCATAACTGTGCTGTGTTTCAAAATTGGAGGGGGGGGTCTGATCACGTAATGTATATACGCCAGCGATGTTGGTAACCATGCTTAATCGACATCACTGTTTTATTAAGTACACATTATACACGTGTTTGCATTCTATGAAAAATTACAATCTTATATTATTAAATAATTTAGTTGGTTCACATAAAAGTTATATTCCCGAAACATTTGGGGTATCATTTACATTGGGGATCCCAGACTATGAAAATCTGGGGGTCCTGATCCCCAGTGGTTAGGCCTATGATCAGGTATAAGTAATACCGTGGTTCAACAAATTTAATGCTGCCAGTCAGATACAGAGCCCTCCTTAAAAACAATTTAGGGACAGCGGGCAAAATTTGCTGTTTGAAGTAAATACGTAGGGGCATGTAAATATAAAGTGCTTCCATGTATCTACTCTTCAAACAGTTATACAGAAACAGCTGATATATAGCATAGAAGGGGAAGTGTGCCGAGCACCCAGCGTATGTATATATTAGCGTGGATATAACAGATATATATAAACGTTGGGTAAGCTTTTCGTATTATTAAGAGGCTTAACAAAAATTATTTTTGTCTGTTACTGACTGGTTTAAAAAACGGTGTGTACCACCTTATTTAAGCACACTCATTTATAATGACATTCCTCTCACTGAAGCATAATTTTGGTCATAATGCATGCATCAGAAAATATTTACCAGTAATTGTTCAGAAAAAAACGAAAAAAAAAAAGGGCTGATTTAGAGGGATTTTTTTTATACCGTTAGATAAATTTTACTATTAAATGAAGAAATATTGTGGGGGAGCAAATAATTGACCAAGACATTTATTTGTTCTTAATTTCTGAAATTGGAATTATTGCAGTCTCATACTGATATCCCCTCAGTAAATCCAGAAAGGTTTGTCGTCCCAGTAAGGTGCGCGCAGTGACACATTGTGCACAATGTAAACATGTAACATCGTTGTGTACTGCCCCTAATAGTTGGGAATAGGTAATACAGATATAATTTACACCAACTGAAACAAATGTTGAAGCACATGTGGAAAAACTGACCTCTGACGTGGACCGGTGTGGAATATTGAACTCTCATCAGCACGGGGACCAAAAGCTTGCTGATGAGAGTTAATTATAAATGGCTTTAGGAATTTCCATACAGAAGCCACGTGTAGTTTGTAATAAAGCAATGTTTTAATCTTACATTGCTTGTAGCATTATTTATTACAACATTACTAAACCTCAGCACATTGGTTAAGCTTTATTCAATTTATACAGTGAGGCAAAAGTAAGCATCCCATTTTTAAATGGTTTTTTCGTTTTTATTTTTTATAAAGTAGAAGCTTGATTAATTCATTGTGGGCTGTTATATGTCAAAGGCTAGTGCAGCAGTTGTTGAAATTTTTTATCAAAAACCGTTTCTCAATTGTATAGCGACAGAAATTTATCAGCAACAGAACTTGGGAGGGGGATTTAAAAAGTAACATTACACAAAAAATAAATAACACAACTTGATTTTTAGGCATCTTAGAAAATGCAATTGAATCAAAGAGCAAGAATTTGTGAATGCAACTATTAGATGTTTTCACACACAATTAAATTTCCAGAAATAAATTTTATACCTGTTTAGTTTATTTTTTTATTACTTTTACACCACCTTGTAAAGAGTAAATTAGTCACACTTAATCACTCATGGCATTTTACAAGTTTTCTTCAAAATACTGAATTTTGTAATATGTAATTCCATCATGGAAGCCCTAGTTAGCAATGCTGAAAATGCCAAAGCTAAATGTTGATTGAAAAAAAAAAAGTGTGTTTATATCAGATTACCACCAGTGGTTTTGGGATTTGAACATTAAAAATAAAAAAAGATGAAGGGGTGGGGCAGCTTGCTAAAGAATCCCACAGTTCTAAACATTTTTAATGAAAAATAGTAACTCTGCAATATTATTACCACCACACATGTTCCTTAAAATATTTTTGTATATTAATATCTTATCTGCTGAACTATTCAGTTACTTGGTGGGAGGGGGAGGGGATTAATTTTTTAAAAATAAATACATTTAAAGAAATGAATTTTGAATCTCTAAATAACTTATCAGTTTTTGTAACTTTCTTTTCTAAGTTTGTTAACAACCTGGACATTTCTTGACCTCATTATAGGCTGGAAAAATTCTTAATGAGTTTAAGTTAAGTTTCTAGGATCACTTATTTGCATATGCATTAGGCTTACTGTCTGCTATGTGCATACATATCATATTTAATGAAGGAAAAGTTAACTAGCCACTGCTACATACTCCCAAAATTATCCATTCTTTTTAATACAGTCATATGCTTATATATGGTAATATATAGTAGATCAGTAAACACAGCAGTGGCTGCTCTGCTTGCTACGAGTTGAACATTGGTAATGTGACTAAGTTCAAGCCCCTGGGTTTGAATGACGGAACCTGTTCTGTTGCAAAGTTCTTATTAGCTGTTAAGGTAGTTTTGAGGAAGCGCGTTGAGGGTTTCAGCTGTAGCATTACTGTGGAGTCGGTATATATTTACTGACTCCACAGTAATTATAAGTGAGAGCTATTGACTGACTCCACATATATTTTCTCTCTCAACAGTAATAAAAAACCTGTCTCTCACTTGCTTCCTCATAAAAAGAACCTCAACACCCAAATCCAGGAACTTCATATTTATTTGCAACGTCTCAGCTTAAGGTACTTCATTTTTTCTCTATTATCATTGTGAATCTTATTAAGTCCCTTTATATAGAAATGCAACCGAGTCAGTAAATAAAATTTTGCAATCTTACATGTCACATCTTTACTGTGTTCTGCACAACCAATGAATTTAATTTTCTTTATCATCAAGATAGCTAGAATATCAACGATACTATCTCTGTGTAGTTTTTCGGTGCTGAAATAATGTGTAACAATACCTTCCAGTTGACTGACAAGAACTAGGAGTTCCTTTGATGGATATAATAAGCCACCTTTATCAAATTCTCGTATCAGTGTTCCAGAAAACCTGGCCTTTTCTTCAATACTGCATGTTAAACACATTTTGGTGCAATCTTTGCATTTAGTTATTGCAACACATTTCCTAGCTACATAACCTGCAACATAAACTAGCAACTGGTTATGGGAATTATGTGGGAAAAGGAAGCACAATCAGAATATGCAGCACTATTCAAGGTATCTTTCACATTATCTAGCATTTCATCACTTAAAAGTTCATTTAAATTTAACAAAACATTAGGTTTGCAACTGATGGTGTCACTTGGCCCAATAAGGGAATTGATGATTTCTGTTGTGCAGCTAGTACCACACTTTACAGGCTTGGCCAGATTATAAAAACTTAAACACTGAATGGTCACTAAAAATTCTGCTGCAGTGGGGTGGTCATTGCAGCCTGACAGTTGCCGAATAATGCCAAAAATGTTTTCTATTGAGTCTTGACTCAAGCGCGATGTCATTACATACTTGTAGTTCAAGGTTTCTGTTAGATATTTTAGTAGAGAGATAGTACTGCTTATAGTGACTCGTAATCCTGCAGCTGTGCTAGCACTTAAAAACCCAATCTTCTTATCTCCTGCAAAAGCTTCCCATTTATCTAAATATAACAGAAAATCATTAAGTACTTTGCATCCCTCAGAATCTATGCGGAGACTACTTGATGGACTCCTAGAGGTCATTACAGTTATTAATTCCATCATCAACTTTATGAAAAATGCAGTTGCATTAGTGCTTCCAAACTGTATTTCAATATGATGCTTATAGAGAAAAAGGCCTTTTAATACTTCGTTGCTAAAAGCTGCAAAGCATAGCTTGCCCTCATTTTCTCAAAGTTATTCGGGTGAATATGAACGCGTGTAATTTTGGCATGGCTTTTAGAGTAGTTATGTCAGAGTCCTTCCTCCATGCTGCTTCAACATGCTCTGGTCTTGCTTCTCCTTCGGGCAGAAGAAAACCTCTGGTAACAAATGCGTTCCGTACACATTTTATTAAGTGAGGAAAATCTGATATGAAATGTAAACTTCTAGAACAATCTGTAGGATGCATAATGCTGTATTTAGTTCCAGAACAATCTGCTGATATACCAAATGTCTTCCACATATTCCTGTTCCAAGAAGCCCCATCACACGTAATGAAATCAACAAACAGACCTGCATTTTCAGTGAGAATAACAGCTTCAATAATTAATTTTGCAAGCAAAGTTCCACTTATATTGTTATTTGTGGCAAAAACACGAATTATTTGGGTCCAATCTCCATTTAATGGCTGAAACACCATTACCAGTCCGTGATTACATGGGGTATGCTTAACAGTTTCTGAAGTGTATGGCCCAATATCAACAAACCCTAATATTTCACCAGATGATTTTGCTTGCAGTTTTTCTGTAAGCTTCACTTCATCTATTAATATACCACCATGTCTTGCAAAAGGCTCCATTTCACTTGTTTTCTTTGAAATAGTTTCAAACGTCAGTGCATTGAATCCAAAACCACTGTTGTAATTTGAAATATACTTTCTAATAGTTGTTCTATTAGGTAGGATCATGATTTTGTGTTTCCGTATGTGCTCGTACAATTTTGGACTTTTTATGTGCATTAGTAAGCATTCAAGTAACCATTCCTTGGTATATGACATACCTCTTGCAGATTTCCTTTTTTGCTGCCTTATAACAATGAATAACCATTTGCTGCTGCTTAATGGGCAATTCAGCTATTTTTTCATTAATGGAAAGTTCTGTAAAATTCTTATTTTTGTTTTGGATTTTTTTATGAAATCAGAGAGCGAAATAACTCGTTTCTTCAGCCTGTTGATTTTCCGAACTTTATTCTGATACTTATTTTTTAAATGTAGCCTTTTTTTTTTATGATAAGCTATTTTGTGCAAAAGTAAGCGCCGCAGATACTTACATTTGAGGCAAGTCGCTGTTGTTCCTTTCCTTACACATTTTTTGCTGTACAAATTATTCTCAAAATAACTCCACTTTCAAGGTACTTCCTGTTATTTTCAAATTCTGAAATGGAGCCTGCACCATGACATATTGTTAGCCTATCAGTGTCTCGAATAATGGATTCTAATTCATCTTTAGAAGTAATATTAGAAACTGTGTTCATTTTTAATCCACGTAAATACACTTCACAGGTAAACTCTGGTTCACTTTCGGTTACAACAACCAGTTTTCCAGTTATCAATGAATTTGACAATTCACATTTGAATGAATGAACATGGAAAATTATGCACTTTGAATTATTAGCAGGTATTTGCTTACCCCAAAATTCTGAAGGAAGGTTGATATTCAGAAGGCAGTTCAGTGTAACTCTATGGGAAGTAAATTCCAAGCTATTTAAATTACCATCAGGCTTATCATCGGTTTCCCTAACTTTCCTCTTTTTTGCCAGAGGTTTTGATAAATAATGGGGAAGGTTTGGAAATATTGTTGGAATTGCATCTGGTGTCAAGATGGGCCGATCTCTGGGTATTAACACAGTCTCCTCGTTTATTTTATGCACAAAATTTCGAACCACAAATCTCTCATCAAAGTGCAGTTCACATACAGCACTACATTTCTCTAAGTTTTTATCTGCACGGGAATCAATTTTTGCCATTGCTGTAAAAGTTTATCATTTTTGGGTATTCCAAAAACCGACAGCTTACTGTTTTTGTACTGAGTATTGCAACCTGGCACAAAACAATGGTTATTTCTCTTCCGCATAATGAACTAAGTATAACTTATATACAATATTTAGGTAATCCACATTCCTTCTAAAACCTAAAACATAACACGTCTTCGTCTAAATCGCCGCTCTTTTCACAGTAAGCAACACGAATTTAGTTTCTCCGCTTCGCTCACATTAAGAAAGAGGGAAGGGAAGGCGATCGCAGCGCCATCTACGAAGGAGACAAATTTCGGTATCCACGCCAATCATTACGCATGCTAGGCGCTCGGCACACTTTACCTTCTAGACGCTATAGTACGGGTAACGTTTTCAGCTCAATGCTTGGCTGTTGGTAGATCGCTCATTTACGTTCAGTTGTCGTAGTTTGGTGAATTTTTTCATTCATTCTGGAATTAAAGAGTTGTATAATGGAGAATTTCGTGAAGAAAAACAAATCATATTGTTGTGTCCCGCAATGTCGTTCCCAAGGTTTCGGCTATGTTTTTCACAAGTTAGTATAAACGTTTGTGCCTTGCGTTTGAAATCCTTCCAGTGAAATGCTACTAACCTAGTAACGTTTTTGAATGAATAATAAACAAGGCAGCATGCTTTTATTGCATAGTAGTAATTAAAAAATCCGCATTTCTACATAATCTTGAAAACAAATAATTGCTGTTATCCGTATAAATTTAAACTTCATTGTGGAACAAGATTTGCAATGTTCTGTCAACAGTCATAGGTTCAAAAACGCAGAACCCAATGATGATCAACAATTACCAATTCACAAACACTTTTAGGAACAGAATGTTCAAAAATTACAAATGTTATTGTTGACAGTATTGAAAATGGGTCCTGGGAAACGTCAAGTGAAACGAAATGTCAGTTTTTAATAGTAATCCGGATTAGAACACCCCTGTCGGAATTACTATATCACTTGCCTGAAAATGTAAAATGCCGCCCCGGTGGCGCAGTGGTCTAAGGCGCTGGCCTCTGATCATTCGTCCGTAAGGGGTCCGGGTTCGAATCCCGCTCAGGCATGGATGTTGTGTTTGTCTTACGGCACTGGCTCTCTCCCTTCCCTGGAACCCGTGACCCTAAATTAGGGACGGGCGACTGCTTATAGCCCATTGAGTTGCTCACGGTGGTCGTTAAACCTCCAATCAAAAAAAAAATGTGAAAATAAAAATTACCTGTTACAGTAAAGCATTACTGCTACACAGTGCTTACACGTTCCACTTCTGCCCGCTTTACAAGAGCACTCAAATGACTTTATAGAAATTTCACTGTTACTTGTATCTAAAACACCGTTGATGGAGTGAGGCGACGACGTTATTGCCGTGGACTGAATGCAGTGCGAAACTATGAGAATTTCTCTTCCATCTTCCTTCTTAATTCCACAAGAAATTATATGGCCTACATTAACAATCACTTCCCCTTCTTTAATGCATCTTGAATTTTTGGAAGCGTCCACAAATTTCATTATTTCAAGGATTGAAAGCGACAAACCAGCCATTCTAACATTCGACTTTATGGAAACACGTGCGACGTTACCCGTACTAGAGAAGTTTGTTTACGTTTGCGCAGCGCCCCCTATAGTTCGTTGAGGTTCCCAATACCTTCCTCTCAGATGTCATACCTTCTATTCAACGAGATAGAAATACGTAGAGCGCTTACTTCGGGGAACGGGTGAAGCCACCGGAAACAAGTGGCAGCCATGTTTGATGAGGTACAGAACGATTTCCGTTCCGTGTTAAGCAAGGGAGTTTTCGTAATATATAGTTTGATGTTAAATAAGGATATAACTCAGAAATGTTGTTATAAACACCTAGGGGGTGAGACTAAAGCTTTAACGTATCAAATAACGATTTTCATTGTTAGTTGACGGCAATAGTGTTTTTAAAAAAAAATGATATTTTAATGGATGCAGCTTGCTGTCGTTGAATAAAATCTCATGCCGTAATTTTTTGACATTTAACAAATTTTTTGGAGCAAATTTTCAGAGAAATATAAGTCAGCGGTAATAGAGTAAATGAAAAAAAAAAAAGAAATACAAAAATAAAAAATACAGTTGCAGTCAATCCGCAATTTCGGTAAAAATTTTAGATATTCGTGGGTCATCACCATGAGAATGTTCAATCATCCCACAGCTTATCACTCCAAATACATAGACGCCAAATATTTTATGAGAGTTTTAAATGAAAAAAAAAAAGTTCGAAGAAAAACGGAAAACAAACAATGAGTTTACACAGCCAAGAGGTACCAATATTAAAATACTTTTACCAACTGCCCCTATCTTATATAATCAGAAGAAAACTACTACTTACCTGGTTTTTATTTAATAAAAATTAAAAGTCCTTAGCACTGGGCATGTTTCTAATCTGTTTGTTAGTCTTGACATTCAACAACACAAATCTGTAAGCCTTATTCGTGGGTACGCAAGGCAATTGTGGTAACTTGACCATAATAAAGGTATCTCCCAGCACATACACTAAATACTTAACACAATATAATTCTCTCTCTCTCTCTCTCTCTCTCTATGTATATATATAAGACCCAGAAGAATACCCCATGGGAGATGAATGGATGAAATTCGAAATCATGCAGGAGTGACACGGAGACAGGCTCAAGACAGACAGCTGTGGAAGAAACTTGGGGAAGCCTTCATCCAGCAGTGGATTGATAATGGTTGATGTTATATATTTATCAGTAAAAAGAAGTAAAAAAGCACACTCATGTAGTAATTAGACCGCGTCAACACTGCACCTTGCTGCAGGAATCAGACGTAGTAGAAATAAACATAGAATTAACCAGAAGTAACCCACTTTCATGGTTCTAAACAAAAATGACATGGAATAAAACAACTCAGGAACCCCAAACCACTCTTCAGGGAAAGACATCTGGAGCCCCGAAGTTAAATCATAGCTTAGGTGTTACCGAAAAAACCCCAGAAGATCCCATGGGAGATGGGTGGATGAAATTCGAAAGCATGTCGGAGTAACATGGAGGAGATAGGCTCAAGACATACGATTGCGGAAGAAACTTGGGGAGACCTTCATCCAGTAGTGGATTGATAATGGTTGACAATGATGATAATGATATATATTTTGATTATATACAGTATACATATATTGTAATGATAATAGTTGTCAATGATGATAATATATACACCATTATCAATCCACTGCTGAATGAAGGTCTCCCCAAGTTTCTCTCCAAATGGTATTTACAGTTAGCAACACCAGTACCGAGTAGCTAAAAATAGTTTTATGTACTTTTTCAACCTAAAAAGACATAATTTTTGGTATAAAAAAAATCTTTCTACACATCCTACTTTTAATATCTGGGCAGGTAAATTTTCTGTGGGCATGTATTATTTTAGATATTATTCAAGCTCTGGGCTGAGTGACCAAAAAATTCAGATTATGGGCTTTAATTTTTTTATGGGACAAATAATTGTATTTTTTTTGTTTCAGTATTAAATATTTAATATTTTTTATTTGCACTTTCATATTTTACTTTTTTTTTTGAGAAGCCTAGCTTTTTGTTGTCCCAAAGCTGAAATGTTGTAGTTTTCACCTGATATTTGGACACATTTTGGCAATTGTTAAGATGTACTGCACATAGTTTTTTTGTTTCAATTTTAAGGGCACAACCTCTTATTAATATGAAGTGAGAAATTAACAACTACTGATTTGCATTCATGATGTGCAAAAAGTTTGGCGAGCAAATGTTTATGTTTTGTGTTGTTATTTTGTGGGTTCCTTCAGCAGTCTTGCTGGAAATACAAGTGCGTCTGATTTGTATTTTAGAGAAATACAGGCACAACTTGTTCAATTCAAAGAAAGATTGATTTACGTGAGTGATATTTGTTCAATACTAACCTCTCATATATATGGTTGATGCAAAAGGAATAACTGGCAATTTATACATGGACATACTGACTGTACATTCATCATGAATCAGAGGTCACATTCTTCAAAAAAAAAAAAAAAAAAAAAACCACCACCTATCACGCAAAAATCAAATGCAAGTAGTTATTACAAAATGTTGCTAGTCCCTTTCTTTTGTATAATTCCATAATTTTTTTTCAATTGTCATTTCATAATCGTGTGTGCCAGTTTTCATAAATATTTTATGTTGTTTGCATTTTTGAGGTACCATTGTACTCCCTGTTTCCTATTTTCAGTTTTAAATCAATATTGCCTGTATTTTTGCTACCCAAAAACCACACACATTGACTAACACATTCACAAATAAAGTGTATTCTGTCAAGAAATTTTCAAGCTCCCCACTCTCACTCTGTTGAAGTAATCAGAGACAAATGCCTAGAACACAAGCTGGGTGACCCTGTGCTTTCAGATAAAATACTAGATTGTTTCCTGACAGGTGTCAGCAAGCAATAAATTTATATTACCAATCACAATTATTACTTCTGCAATTTAAGTAACCATAAATTGATTGCTTTACCAGTATTTGCTATCTAATGGGCATTAGCCATGGGTACATGATCTTTAACACATAAAAAGAAATTGCTGCTTCCTAAGATTTTGAAATATTTGTTGTCTTGTCAGACAAGTTGCATGTACACTGTACAGATTCTAGAATATATATACAAATGCCATTTGCAAGACATCCTCAGTATATTGAAAAAAACAAAACATTTACATAGGTAGAAATTGTACCCCAAAAGCCTCAAAGTTGGTAACCCACAGTTAACCTCAGCTTCCCAGAGTAAACATCATTCAGTTTTCACATTGAGTACGACTGTTTACAAAATATAAGAAATAAAAAGTCTTAAGATAACACAGATATTGAAATGGCTTATCTGCTGGTTTAATCACCAGCTACACGGATTAGATGTTTTATTTTTTGTGTTTGATTAACTGAGCATTTACAGCTCAACCTTATTTTAAAATGCTTACTTGTGAAATGTAGTTCCACAATCCTTGTTCCTTTTATTCTTAAAATCAAAAGCTGCGCAGTAATATGGCATTTTAAATATCAACAATGTGCTGATAATTGTGATTATTCACGAAACTGTAGCACTAAATTTGTAATGAAGCATAACACGATCGCCGAACAGCTGAAAGAACCGAGGTGACTCCTTGACACACGCAGAATTTGTACCTCATCAAAGATGGCGGGCTCTCCCCGCGTTGGCTTCTGCTGCCACGGCAGAGAACCAATCGCAGAAGCACTCTATGTATTTCTATCTCGTTGCTTCTATTACTTGATAATGGGAATTTTTCATATGCCTATAAAAATTCTGTTTGTGAGAAAACGATTTCTCGCACCCTGAATATATGTAGTCACCTTTTTTTCTGAAGACGATGAATCAGTGCTTTGGTCAGGATGAATATTCCTCATATGTCGATACAAATTAAACGACTTCATGAATATTTTCTTACAAAACGCGCAAGAAAAACCATCTTTATTCTCCATACAAGGTGCATCTACAACATTACCATCCATCGTCCACAGTAGATTAGAGAAAATGTACACGTGACATGAGAAATTGAGGTTCAAGTAATTTGTGAAGTCTCGGGCATGCGCATTACAGGGAATGATGATTCAGCCACTGTGGGATTAATCTGGAGCGTTATCGACTGCCCTCTCCTAGGCAAGAGTAGGCAAGACCTCCTTGTGCCAGACCAACAGATGGGGAGAAAATATCTAAGTTTCGGGCATGCGCATTACAGCGATTGAGGATTCAGCCGCTGTAGGATTGAGACGCTAGTAGTCCGTAGTTCATTCGTGGTATTTTGCAATATTTGGGGAATTTTTTATTGTGCTTGACTTGACAGCAATATGTGCAACGCGGTGTATTATGATACTGGAGAATTCGGGGCTTGCCAAAAATATTTATCACTATAAGAATACGGTTTACTATGTTACAACTAACATTGCATTTTGAAATATTTAAAGGCATTTGTTAACTGTAATAGCATGCGATGAGGTTTTTGTTTCACTGTTGTATGTAGTGCAATGGAACCACAAACTTTCTTCCTATTTATTTATTTTTGGGTTGTGAAATTACAATCTCGTTTTCTGTTTAAGGAAGGATTCCGAATGCAAGTTCGCCATGACAAAAAATTCTGTTTTTATTAACCATATTATTACAAAAACAGGCTTAAATATCCCTAGAGAAACCTAAAAATGTAACTTGGCAGACTATGTGAGAAGTTTAGCCTTTAAAATTCGCAGTACCTAAATTTGTTTCTTTTTATCATTTACTCGATCCAGAAAATTGACAAAATGTTCGGAAAGGAATTGGGGATTTAAAGAAGTTTACATGCTGGTTTTATTTTTCTGCAAATAATCTCTAGCACTGAACATCTTAGATGGAGAAAAACACCTTTTTTTTTTGTTTTGATGGTAAAATCTCGGTCACTTCATGGCGTTGGCGACAAAATTATGTAATCAGCGCAGTTTTTTCCTATGCCTGCATACTAAGAACTGAAAACTTGCTTGGCAATGATAAAAAATGTACTTTAAAATCATGTATGATGTCATTTCTATTTTTCCAGATATTTGTTTAGAATTAATGAGATATTTTAAAGCATTCCTAATATTCTCATAGATAACACACATGGCGCAGTGGTCTAAGGCTCTGGCCCGTAAGGGGTCCAGGTTCGAATCCCGGTGAGGCATGGATGTTGTGCTTGTCTTACGACACTGGCTCTCTCCTTTCCCTGGAACCAGTGACCCTAAATTAGGGAAGGGCGACTGCTTATATAGCCCATTGAGTTGCTCACGGTGGTCGTTAAACCTCCAATAACAAAACAAATAAACATAACACACATGACGTTGTAAAGTTTTTCTTCATATGTGAAGGCAACACAGTTTAAATGAAAAAGGCATGCTTTATTCAGTTCATAATCTCAAAGTTTTGAAAAAGTGAAATTGTTGAACTGTCTCCAAAATAAATGAGAATTGTAAGTTTATCAGCATGGAGTCAGTGCTGAAACATTCTGTAGGAGAAGTTGCTCAAGAAATGATTTTAAGGGAAGTGAAAACAGAAGTTGATACTTCAAAACATGTTGTTGCAGATGCAAATCAAGATGTTTGGGAATGTGAAATATGCTTCCAGAAATTCACAACAGAATCCAGCTTGGCAAAACATGTGCAACTTCATAAAGGAAATAAATCTTACCAGTGTGATGTCTGTTCTAAGAAATTCACACATCAAGGTAGTCTTGTAAGGCACACAAAGGTCCATGATAAGAAACAACTTCAGGGTTCTGATATATGTTCCAAGGAGTTCAGTGAAGAATGCAATCACTCAAGGCATAGGCTTCTTCACTCAGGTGAAAAACTTAACCAGTGTGTTCAGTGTTTCAAGCAGTTTAGAGGAAAAGGTCTACTTTTAAAACATATACTGACTCATGCAGATGAAAAAGCTCACCAATATGTTGTATGCTCCAAACAATTTGCTCAGAAAAGTGATCTCTCAAAGCATATGCTTCATCATAAAGGTGAAAAGTCTAATCAATGTGATGTATGCAACAAGCCATTTTCTCAGAAAGGTGATCTTTTAAAGCATATGCTTGTTCACACAGGTGAAAAGCCTCACCATTGTGATGTATGCTACAAACAGTTTGCTCAGAAAGGTCATCTTTCTAGGCACATGCTCCTTCACACAGGTGAAAAGCCTCATCAATGTGATGTATGCTTCAAACAATTTGCTCAGAAAAATCATCTTTTAAGGCATATGTTCCTTCACACAGGTGAAAAGCCTTACCAATGTGATGTATGCTCAAAACAATTTGTTCAGAAATGCAATCTTTCAAAGCACATGTGCCTGCACACAGGTGAAAATCCTCACCAATGTGTTGTGTGCTCCAAAACATTTGCACAAAAAAGTGATCTTTCAATGCATATGCTCCATCACACAGGGGACAAACCTCACCAATGTGGTACATGCGGCAAACAATTTGCGTGGAAAAGTGATCTTTCAAGGCACATGTTTGTTCACACTGTTGAAAAACCTCACCATTGTGTTGTATGCTCCAAACAATTTGCCCAGAAAAGTGATCTTTCCAGGCATATGTATGTTCATACGGGAGAAAAACCTCACCAGTGTGACTTGTGCTTCAAACAATTTGTTTGCAAAAGTCACCTTTCAGCACATATGCTCCTTCACTCAGGTGAAAAGCAGCACCATTGTGATGTATGCTCGAAACAGTTTTCTCGGAAAAATGATCTTACAAAGCACACGCTTGTCCACACAGGAGAACAGCCTCATCAATGTGCTGTATGCTGCAAACAATTTATGCAGAAAGGTCATCTTGTGGAGCATATGCTTGTTCACACAGGTGAGAGACCGCACCAATGTGTTGTGTGCTCAAGAGAGTTTGCACGAAGAAGCGGACTTTCAAAGCACATGCTTGTTCACACAGGTGAAAAACCTTACCAATGTGATGTATGTTTGAAACAGTTTGCTCACAAAAGTGATCTCTTAAGGCACAGACTTGTTCACACTGGTGAAAAGCCTCACCAGTGTGATGTGTGCTCCAAACAATTTGCCCACAAAAGTCATCTTTCAGTGCATATGCTCCTTCACACAGGTGGAAAGCCTTACCAGTGTGTGACATGCCCCAAACAGTTTTCTCGGAAAAGTGATCTTTCAAAGCATATGCTGATTCACACAGTTGAAAATTCTCATTAATGTGATGTAATGAATTTGCAAGTGAGTTACTTTTAAAAGCATGTGCTCCTTTACATAGGGGCTTCCATAAAGTACGTCCGAGATTACGGGGAGGGGGGGTTCCTAACAACGGACCAAATGTGGCATGGGGAGGGGGGGGAGGTTTAGTAATTCAGACGTCCAGCGGCAAAAATATAGTGGATGCTATTTCTTCGTTATGTTTTCTCTTTTTTTTTACGCTTTCCAACCGTATGTTAAGAAACGTATATGTTCCAGCTTTGTCCGTCTTTCTGTCTGTCCGCATAACTTGTGTAAAAATGGTTCGATTTCATTGAAATGTTAGTATGTGGTAGGTAGGAGGCAACCTGGGACGAACCCTATTGAAAATAACCGAAATGGGGTCAAAGGTCAGGACGTAGGATCGGGATCCATTCCATCGCCTTCATGCGTCATAACTTAGGTAAAAATGCTGTAATTGCGATAAAACTTTTTCGTGTTGTTTCGGAGGTATACTGAACAGGTTCTGTTGAATATCATCAAAATGGGTTTCAAAGATCAGGGCACAGGAGCAAGATTTATTCCACAGCCATAATCCTCATAACTTGAGTAATAGCTTGAGTAATGATTTCTGGTATGTTGGAAAGCGTATCATAATTAATGCATTGCATGATTTTACTAACTTTTTTCTTCTTTTAATAGTTAAAAAAAGGTATGGAATATTTCTGATGATATTTAGCTAAATCAGAATATTAATATTAAGCTCTCACATTTGTACTACCAAATCTAGTGTGTTTTGTAGATGGTATAATCGGGAGTGTTGCAACCTTGAATGCATGCATTCATTTGTTGATCTTTATTTCAGAATGATAAAGTTCGGGTAGCATTAGGAAATAAATTAATGCCTAAATAATAAACATTTTCTGAAGCAAATGTGTAAATATATGGAAGATTCCTTTAAATAATTACATGTTTTCTTTCTGTTTCTCAACGGACTTATAAAAGCAGTCTTCAAAAATAAAGGGGGTTGCGAAAATTAGGACGTACTTTTTAGTTGAAGGGGCATCAACAATCGGACAAAATGTGACATGGGGAAGGGGGGTCTAAAATAGTAAAAAATCACGGAAATACTTTATGGACGGCCCCACAGGTGAAGACGGTTGCAGTCAAGGCATGACACTGCCAGACCACTTTCTTTTTTTTAAGCCAGGCTATTTTTACCTAATGAAATTGGACTTCTTTAAAATTATTTTTTCAAATGCTGCCCATTGAAGTCGACATTTCTTTAACACAAATAATAATCTTAACAGTAAAAGAATTATTGAAATCGTGATCACACGCGTAAGTTACGTTGAAAAATTAAGAGCGGGACGTTTCGGTAGCAACTTCTACCTTCATCAGCCATGGAATGAGACACGTGGTAAAAGTGTCAGTTGTTGCCAGATTTCAAAATCGCTTTCCAAATAATAGGAATGCTAAAAGGTGCATCAGTATTGCAGGTGTTAGGGGTAAGGTAGATTTCAATGCTTTCGCGGTATCTGAGGGCATGCCGATTGCTGAACAGGGCGATTCGCTTAACATTGTGCCGATTGGGAGCCGCGGACGTATCGCTGATGGTTCAAATTGAAAGGGAGGTGGAAGGGCCACCTTTCTTAACATCAGCGATATGCTCCATCAAGTGCCGGTTTATGCTGCGGTAAGTACTACCAATATAGTGGGTGACGCCTGTGGAAGTGTTGATAGGGATAGAATAGACACCTTGTAAATCTAGGGGTTTATTGATATCTCTGTCCTTAAGGATGAGTTTGAGAAGATGTGGAGGTGGTTTAACTGCAATCTTGTAGCCAAAAGACTTGAAAATAGAGCAAACTTTATGAGTGAAGGACAGGCTAAAGGGCAAAGTGCCAACAAACTGATGGGTGATGGAAGGTTCAGGCAGTAAACTACATCTATTCTGTGATTCAAAACTCTTGATTAGTCTATATGTAATAAGAGGGGTAGAAAGCCATGCAACTGAAACGTCCCACTCTTAATTTTTCAACTTAACTTACACGTGTGATCACGATTTCAAGAATTCTTTTACTGTTTTGTGTGTTACGTGTTTTCCTGCCAATTCTTCTCACTATGATTCCAATAATCTTAACTGTGTTTTTTTCTCTTTCTTCTCCTCCTCTCTTTTTATTTGTGGTGGCTATGCACAAATCCGTTGATCTTTTGTTGACCGAAGCCACCTCAGAAATAGCAAGTGAGTTGAGTACCAGACAGTATATAGCAGAGGTGGGAAACCTTTCCATTTTGTAAAGCTCTCCTACTAATTTCACCATCCAATTTGTTCTCTCTATCAAACATGCTTCCTAAATACACAAAACTCACTTACCTGGTCAATAAATGTGCCATTCAGACTTATATTACATTCAGTGCTAACTGTTCCTTGCTCAAAAACCATAACTTTGGTTTTTGACGTATTTATACTCAGTTTGAATTTCATGCAAACTTCATACATCCGAGACAACATATTCTATGACTCACATTTGCTCTCTGCCTACAGGAGTGTGTCATCAGCTTACAGCAATCTGCACACACGAATATTACCAAGATATAAACCAGTATTATCTATTTTGGCATCATGCATGCATGTATCCATAAATATATTAAACAGCCGTGGTGACATTACACAACCTTGCGTGACTCCTGCACCAACAGAATACAAAAATCTATTCCAAACTTTTTTATTTTTTAATTTAAATCCCTGGACCAGGCAGCTGGAATTTTTATTTACTTACCCAGGCCAATAATTTAAATGCCTCAGGCATCTCAGGCATGGTATTTTTCAAGCCCTGCATATGGCAATATTTATTTTTCAGCTTTGCTATTTTTGTAATTTGATGACATAGTAAATATGAAGATTTAACCATTTATCTACTTCCTTGTTTATTCATAGAAATAAATAAGTCAGTATTGTTCATTTCCATATCTTGTTCTTTCTGCTTAAAACAGTCATCAGTCTGATTAACATAGCTTTCATCCCGGTCACAAAAACAGTGCGACACGGCAACGGGCGTCGCAGATCGCTCAACAAATCTTGCAGATCAATTTACTCTCTTCTTTTCCGATATAACTCGCACCAAAAAAAAAAGGTCCTCTTTTTTTATTTTCTGCAGCTTTGCTTAACAAATCTGCAGACAAATAAATGGATCCAAGTACCATTTCCCCCACCCCCGCCGCTGCCCTCCTCCTGTAGACGAAATGTCAAGGCACAGCCGTAACCAGGGGGGGGGGGCGTTCTCGAGGCTAGAATGTTGCAGGGCTTATAATGTTAGCTCTCGAGGGGATGCGACGCGAAAGCTATCAGATTTCTGGGAGAAAGAGCGAAGTCACAATTTCTGTTCCTGCTCCCTCAGAATTGTTCGCTCGCAAAAAGAAAAATATTTCTCCAGTCCGTATACACCCTCAACTCTTATTTCATTATAAATCAGCCAGATCAATGCGCTAGTTTTATGAGTTTTTAAGCAAATGAGTGAATCTGTTTTCTAATTTTATTTTGTTCTGCTGCTTAAACAAACATTTCTGATGGCAGAAATTGTAATTCACATGTTTTTTCAGTCATGTAATTTCGTCAAAAATATGTGGCCGCTGTTCGGCGCAAAAGTGCCTTCCTGTTTATTTGCGCTTTCACGGCTCTCGTGTGCGACTGTTAGTATCCATAGCTTCCTCACCCCACTGCTTACGTATTTCTAATAGTGTATTTTTAGCGGAAATTATATTTTTTAACATTTTTTTTTCTTTATTCAAACAACTTTGTCAAAAATACGTGGCCGATGTTCGGTGGGAAAGCCACTTCCAGTTTATTTACATTTTTGCAGCTATCTTGTATGGCTGTTATTTATTCATAGCTTTCCCTGTCCAACATATAACAGGGGAAAAGTAACAAAACTTTCATATTTTGCATAGCAAAGCCCAGGTACCATTTTTTTTTACAAAATGCGTCACGACTATTTAAGCCTAACATCTTTTATCGTTACCGATGCGACAGTAAGTGATGGATTGAGTTCACACTTCAGTCAAAATGCAGATAAACTATATGATACTTAATCTAAAGCAACTTATGGGAATTTCCTAGGAAATTTTTTCATTTATAGCAAATTTTCGGAGAAAACTCTTCTCCTTCTTCAGGCTCTCTTGTTGTTGTCACTTTTTGCTTGTCACTATCATGGTTACGGTTTACCTTGACGGTTACGGTTAACCTTGACGGTTTAGGTTATTTTTCAACAAATCCTGCCAGATGTTAGGCAGGGAAAATCCTTTGCAGTCATTGATGATGGAATTTTGATTTTTCTCAATCTCTATTCCTTCTTTCAGTTTTCTTTTTTGGAAATTGCTTTGGAAACTGATTACTTTAAGGGAATTCCAATCCATGCTGTGCCCAGTTTCTCTAACATGCCTATCTAATCCAGTCTTGTTGGAGCAAGTTTTTATAGCTGCTTTATGCTCAGCTATACGAGTTTCTAGTCTGCGACCTGTTTCACCTATGTAAGATAGTCCACAACTACAATTTACTTCATAAACTACTCCTTGCATTTTTAAAATATCTTCTTCTCTTTGAACTATTTTAGGGAAAAATTTTTTAACTGTGTTCTCTAAACTTGGAGCTAGCCTAATATTGTATTTTTTACTAATTTTCTTTAAAGCCTCAAATAAACCTTTGTGATAAGAAATTTTTCTAGTGAATTTTACTTCTTGCTTTTGTGGGTTCTTCGTACCATTAAAATTCAGAAGCTTCTCAATTTCTTCTTTAGGATAGTTATTTTCTGCAAGTATGACTTTAAGCTCTTCTTTATGGGCTTCTTTTTTATCTGCAGTAGAAACTATTTTATTAATTTTTTCTAAAAACTGACTTGCTACATTTTTCTTAATAGAAACTGGATGATACGAATTGAAATCCAGTAGTCTTTTAGTATTCATTGGTTTTTTATACCAACTAGTGAGGAATTTTTCATCTTCATAATAGATAGTAATATCTAAGAAGTTTATTCTTCTTTCTTTTTGAAGTTCAATAGTGAACTTAAGGGAATCATCTAATTCATTGAATGAGTCTAGAATTCTTTCTGGAACAATTTCTGAGCTATCTATTATAAATAAGATGTCATCCATGTATCTGCTATATAAGCAGAAGTATGTGGGTTGTACTAGTATCTTTTCTTCTAGTTTTCCCACATAATAGTTAGCTAAGAGTGGGGAGAGTGGGGAGCCCATAGCTAGCCCCGATTTTTGAATGAAAAAAGTTTTCCCAAATTGAAAATAGTTGTTCTGCAAAGAGAAAGTAAGCATTTCAAAAATTCCTACTAATATGTTTTTTTCCTTGTTGTGAAAAACTATTAGGTCTGCCAAGTCTTCCGCTATAAAGTCTATAAGTTGATCTATATTAATGTGAGTATACATAGACACTATATCTAAACTACCGATAATAGGAGAATCTAATTTAGGAAGAAGTTCTAGTTTTTCTTTTAGCTGCATTGAGTTTTTAATCAAGTTATGTGGCTCTTTTAAAAGATTCTGAAGGTGTGACTTTAAAAAATAGTTTAGATTTGAAAGAATAGAGTTTTTTGAGTCTATTATTGGTCTAATTGGTTGGTGTTCTTTATGCAGTTTGACTATTCCATATATTTGAGGTAATCTGAACTGTAATTTTGAGAATTGTTTATAGTTTTCTGGAAGCTGGTTTTTCTTTTTTGAAGTGAAATAAGCTTAGAGACTTTTTTAATCAAATCTGGTAGTGGGTTTTCTTTTACTTCTTCATACATAGGTTTTTTTAGTTCTTCTTCCATCTTTTCTAGATAATCTTTCTTATCCATAATAGTAATCCACTTACTTTTGTCTGTTTTCACAGCAACTACACTTTCATTTTTTCTGAAATCTTTAAGAGCTTTTAATTGACTGTTATCAAAATTTTTTTTGAGGTTTCCTTACTTGCTTCTGGAATTTTGTAAGGCTATTGTAGTAATCTTTTCTGAGGAGGTCTGCTTTAATTTGGTCCTCTTTTTCTAAAGTGCTGCAGATGCTTTCCAATTCAATTACCAATTTTTCTGGATTTATTTTTTCTTTGGATAGATTGAAATTACTTCCTTTATTTATCACTTGTAATAATTCTTGGCTAACTCCAGTAGCAGTGTTGTCCTTCACATGACTAAGAACTGCAGTTTTTTTGTTTTTACTTGAATAGTTTTTCTTCAAAAATTTTTCTTCTTTAAGGTTCAGCTTTTTAACAAATTTCTTATTTTTGTTTCTTACTCCAATTTTTAGCCAGTCATCCAATTCTACTTTTACTGTATCCCTTAAGATTCCAGAAATTTTCTTTTCATTTTCTACTTTTACTTTTTTATAATAAGCAACATTTTTATATTTTGCTTCAATACTTCTTTTTAACGTTTTTTGCTCTATTTTTTTTATGAAGTTGGCTGAAAGTAAATCTTTAAATGGTTTTCTAAGTCTAAATGAATTTGGAATAAAGTTATTTACCTTGCAATTTTTCAGGAACTTGATTTGAGCTATGGATCTTTCCATCTTCAATGTAGCATGTTGAACTTTCTTTATTGTTTGCCAAGTATCTGACCCATACTCTGTTCTAATTCTTTGAATAAAGCTCATATTGAGAAATGGCTTCCTAGTTTAATTGATTAATTCAATTAAACTAGGAAGCCATTTCTCAATATGAGCTTTATTCAAAGTATATGATACTGTTCTTACATTTTTCCAGTTGTGTCCTCAACTGCACTCTCTCCTGTATGGGGCAGGGCATAGATATGGGTAATAACTCTCACCTATGACAGCCAGCGGGTTCGATAGTCGTACAAGCATAAACAAATGGGACCCGCGGAATATCGGCAACATATTTTTGACGAAGTTAAATAGAAAGCACCTGAAATGCATTTTTTCCTCACCAAAAATTATTTTTCGATCAGCAGTGGCAAGTGGGCAACAGAAAATTTTGTGCCCTGAAACTTTCTGATTACAGCATAGTATAAATACAATACTGTAATCAGGAAGTCTTTTCTGAAATATTTTATTTCTAAAAAGGATTTTTTTTCTTTAGAAGAAACTTCCTGATTATTGTATCAGGGGTTAAAATTCTGGATCGGATGGCGGGATTCCCACAGAAAAATTTTAACTGCCGCCGAAATAAAGTTGTTGCCCGCCTCCCGCCTGAAGAAATTTTAAGAAAAAAAATATATGTATAAAATCTTGGGTCCGTTTTTGGACCACTCGCAAAATTCGTGCATTAAAAACGTATCCTTTTTAAAAATATGTGCATTAGAAAACAACCATTCGGAGTTTCGAATACATCGTTCATGTCGGGAACATAATCAGTTTATGGACATGTGAATCGGCTTCCATATGTAGCCGCATGAGTAGTTCACTTTACATATCACGGACTGTTAGGAATCAGGCATGAGATACTTCTTCGGATTCGCGGAATTCCACTTTTTTCACCACATTTCAGGTATACTCGAGATTGATGCAAAAAAACCCCAACTGAAAATGTGTTTTTTTAGGATTAGTGTGTGTGTGTGTGGGGGGGGGGGGGTGTCGTTTTCCGTCTGGGGAAAGGAATTCCGTTTTTCAGAACTTCAGAAAACAAAAGTTAAATGGAGTGAAAATTTTTCCCGCAATCGTAATTTCTTTTTCTCGCGAAGTTTTCTCTGTCTAGTATTGTTACTAAATAAAAATTTATTGCATAAATATTTGTATTTCATCTTGAAAGTGTAGACAACAATTTCCGATAATGGAAGTTTGACGGAGCAAAAGTTTCCGTGTAAACTTTAGGCACAGGTTTCTTCCGCAGATTCGAGAAACTCTGACGTTGTTGTCATCATTTGCATCATTCTCAAAACTAAAGATAATTACTTTCGAAAAGTGAAGTTAGACGAACTGCAGATTTAATCTGTAATTGTAATTTTTTTCTCTCGCGATATACCCTCTGCTGAGTGTTTTAAAATAATTTTGTTCAATAACTGATTGTGTTTCAGCTTGAAAATGGAGGGAAAATTTCCGAAGGCGGAAAGATTTTTTCGTAATCGTAATTTTTTTTTTTTTGCGATGTTTCCAGTGTCCTGAATCAAATGTCAGTTTTCCTCCATAAATAGTTGCAAATGGAAAACCTGCACGTTCATCATATCAGAAGAATGGTTGAATCAACCAAGTTTCAATTATGTGAGCTGCAAACATCTTATACATAGAATACAAGATTTTTGTTTTTTTCAGAGCTGAAGGGAAACGTGTTCAAAAATAATAAATTAGTTGACCCTTGTAGTACTACACTTGCCACAATGTCCAGTGAAGGTTTATTTTATCTTTTGTGATTGAGATAGATTGCAGATTTCCTTCCTCCACAATGGAACTCTTTTTGAAGTTTGAGTGTGTAGAGCTTGAATCTCTGAAGCAATACCCACACACACAAAAGTTTTGGTAGACGAAAAGCTTGGCAAACCAGTTTTTTTTTTTTTTTTTTTTTCGCAAAGTGAATGAAGATGCAGTTATGGAATATTCACTATTAAAACATAGCTGAAAAAAATGAAGAGTACATGTGCCAATGTCAAAAGTTTTCTAAGAGTTTTATAAGCACACATTTTCATTAGTGTCAAGAGGTCCTGCTTTAAATGTCTTATGTTGCGTTTAACAAACGTACCATGTGAACGTGGCTTTAGCACAGAAAACAGAATTCAGTCAAAATTTAGAGATTCACTGAGCAGCAAAAATCATAATGCATATTAATTTAATTGTAAAATTGGGCCAGATAAGCCCTCAAAAGTAAAACAACAGCTGATCAAAGCTTGCTGACTGTGGCAAGGAATGAAAGACAGAGATAAATACTTCTGGGCCTGCCGGGTGGGTAGGGGCGAGTGTCTGCAGACTAATTTTGGGTTTCCAATATCTCTGTTGCAGACAGCTTAGCAAAATTCTGCAACTGGGGCTTTCATGTTCTGATTGTGAATGTCAAGATTAAAGAGAAGGTTTTAAACTGCTATTTGAAAAACCTCCACGAATTACACATTGTATTCATAGATGTTCGTTATCTCTAAGAAATGAAGAACAGAAATGTATTGTATTCTTAATTATATTTCCCCTTTTTCACATCACTCTTAATCCAGTTATGTCGAACATCTTTGTGTGTTTTTTTCAGAATTTTGACTTGTCGAATGACATTAATTTTTTTACCACAGTGGGCTGAATCTGAATTGATATTTTCAGATTCCTCATTAACATATTTCTCAACATTCTTTTCTTGCCAATTCTAGTCTTCATTCAATAATCCATTGGGGCTGGTGTAGTTAAAAAAATAGAATATGTAATACTTCTACAAAAATTGCATTTTTTCATTAAATCATCATCATTGTCAACCATACATTACCAATCCAATGCTGGATGAAGGTCTCCTCAAGTTTCTTTCACAACAGTATCTCTTGTGCCAGTCTCCTGCATGTCAGTCCTGTGTGCTTTCAAATTTCATCCACCCATCTCCCATGTGGTCTTCTCCTGAGTCTTTTCCTGTCTCTTGGAATCCAGTCTAGAATTTCAGTTGTCCATCGGTGGTCAGTTCTTCTGGCAACATGTCCAGCCAGTTGCCATTTCAGGGATTTTACTCTGATCATGATGTCATTTTCCTTATCCACAAGTTCCTCTTCTTATTTTTCCTGGTTACACCAAGCATGCACCTCTCCATGCTGCTTTCAGTTGTCTACAGTGTTTGTATGTCTTTTTTAGTTAAGGTTCATGTTTCTGCTCCATATGTAAACAGTGGGAGGATGCATTACTCTTAAAAATTATACCATTTCTTCCAAAAGCTCTTCAACCAAGTTCTGTACGTCAGCTAATTTCTTCATCAATGTGACCTTTGCTTGATATCTGCTGTCCAAGGTAAATGTAGGTATCACATATCTTCAGCTTTTCCCCGTCAATCAATAAATCTTCATTTCTTGTATGTAAAAGTATTGTACATCAGTTTTGTCTTCTGAAAGTTCATTTTAAATCCCACTTTTTTACTCTTGTCAGCAAGTTTCTTGATCATAATAATCTGCAGTTCTGAAGGGGCAGTTGCAAAAATAACTACATCATCAGCAAAATGAAGGTGAGTTAAATAATCTCCATTAATTTTATCCCTTTGTTTTCCCAGTTCAATGACTGAAAGATATTTTGCAATGTGGCATTATAGAGTTTGGGAGATATGGTTTCACCTTGTCTCAATCCCTTTCTAATTTTTATTGGTGCTGTATCACTGAATAACCAAACCTTTTTACTTGCATTTTCATAGATGTTACTAATAATAGTAATGTATGCATCTTAGGATTTCAAAGTCATTGTAACTGGTGATGGTTTCACGGAATCAGATTCAGTACATGTTAATATTTAATTTACATTCAATATGCGTAAATATTTAATAATTTACCAGCACAATTGATGCAACTGTGTATTCTTCCAAGTAACCTTGTTTTGCAACAATAGACATGCATCGGGACATCTCCACAGCTGAACAGTGCAGTCAAAAGCATTCACTCACTTGGGAAGATATGGCTTCCGAACCAAGTGATGAAAATGTTTAGCTGTACAATAAAAATGATAAATATGCTTAATGTTCAATTGCATATATTGCTTCTTTAAAAATGTTTGTATATAAATTAACATTTGTAAGGAAGGAATCTCTTTTGGACTGACTTTCTTTTCTTCTACCACTAACTGATCAAATGAGAGACAACAGGAATGTTGGTCCTCCCCTATATCAGGTTTTCCTTTTTAAATGGCCAGTGCCATAAATAATTAAGGTATTTATTTTTGTAAAATTATGGTAATAAATTCATAGATTTTCATAACAATTAAAATCTCCTGTAAATTTGAACATAAAATTGTAATTACCTCACATATTGGACACATGTCTGATATTGTATGGTGTAAATTAACGTGCAAAAATGTAATATGACATTTCCAGCTTGTGAGTTGTGAACAGGATGTCGCTCGTTTCTAGAGGAAGCATGGGGCTCTTCACTTTTGTCGGCTGAAGTCACTCACTTTATTCTATTAAATTCTTGGTCATATAGTTTTTTTGTTCCCCCCCTCCCTCCAAAGGCGTCGTGTAGTAATCTTCAAGTGTTTCTTCATTTTTCTACCAAAACGTAGTCACGTCAAAAATGCTCCCTAGACCCGCTCGCAGTCTTATTTACATATCGCACTAAAAAACATTGTTTTTCTTGTCATACGTATATACCACACATTCATACATTTCATTATACACTATCTACAACCACAAGTGCTCAATTAACTCACTATATACATACACACACACACACACACATATATATATATATATATATATATATATATACGGGATGTAAGGTCAGGTGATGCGTAACATCACAGCCTCTCCTTGACAAATGTCAACCCCGCCTTCTCGTGGTGCATCCTGTTCCCACTAAAGGGGCTCTGACGACCGCCAATAGCGGTATAACTATACCATCGGGATTAGAGGAAATTCTATCCCACACTCACCAACCCGCTTGGCCAGCGTGGTGAGTTATGGCCAAACCCTTCCAAAATGATTCCACGACTTAAATCTTGGCCCTCAGTCTCCGGCAGCTGGAATGTACCTGGCCAAGGCAGCGGCCAGTGCGACATGAAGGCAGAGGGTGCTAAGAATCCCCGGAGGACCGGACTAGGCTGCCATCTGATGCTGACCTTGGCTACGTACAATGGACGCTCCCTATCTTCTGATTCAAGGTTTCTTGAATTGGAAGAGGAACTACAAAAGGATCAAGTGGGACATCGTCCGGCTAAGTGAGGTAAGGAGAAAAGGAGAAGATCTCATTGAACTGAAAAGTGGACATCTCTTCTACTATCGTGGGACAGATACTGGCAGAACTAGTGGTGTTGGATTTATAATAAACAAGAAACTGAAGGATAAAGTTGTAGAAGTTGAAAGTTCCTCTGACAGAGCTGCACGACTTGTTATCCAACTCTCGAAAAGATACCAGGCTCAGATTATTCAAACTTATGCACCCACCACAAGTCATCCTGAAGAAGAAATTGAAGAATTTTATGAGGAAATTTGTCATCTAAATAATAAAGGTAAGAAGCACTTGAAGATAATTATGGGAGATTTCAATGCAAAAATAGGGCAACGGCAACAGAATGAAACTTCAGTAGGTAAATTCGGTCACGGCAACAGAAACCAGCGTGGAAATACTCTCGTTGAGTTTGCAGAGGCAGAAGGGTTTTTCATCTTGAACTCCTTCTTCAAGAAAAAGCCACACAGGAAATGGACATGGAGACATCCAAATGGGACGACAAGTGAAATTGATTTTATTATGTGTAACAAAAAAATTCGTCATAGAAGACTGCAGTGTGCTAAACAAGTTCAACACAGGTAGTGACCATAGATTGGTGAGATGTAAGATGCACCTCAACACTAAACTTGAACGTGGCAAGCTCATAAGACAAACAAAATCTATTGACATAACCAACCTTAAAAAACACCATAATACCTTCAAGTTGGAACTGAAGAACAGGTTCTCTGCTTTAGAAGGCCTAACATCGGAAGAAGTGGACATCTCTGAAGTTAACAGAAAAGTAACCAAAGCTCTTATGGAAACAGCAACAAAATTAGCTGGGTCTAAGAACAAGTTGCATGTAAATAAATTATCAGGAAAAACGAAAATGTTGATGCAAAAAAGAAGAGAGATGAGGACAACTAAAGAAGATGTGACTTCCAAAGTGGAATATATATAGAGCTATGCAAGACAGTACGAAAAAGTATCACTGAAGACGTAAGAAAAATTCAACTGTGAACTAGTGAGGAAAGCAATTGAAAACAACCAAAGCCTAAAGATAGCAAAGGGACATCTCAGTAAGGGAAGAAAACAGATTATGGCACTGAGAAAAGAAGATGGTTCTGTAACAAGAAATAGAGGCAGAAATTTTGACAAGAGTGAAAGATTTCTACTCCAAATTATATGAAAGGGATGATACATGCACTCCAGACATCATGAAAGATACCAGTACCAGAGTTCCTCCAGTCCTTCCAGCAGAAGTTGCACATGCAATCAAGAACATGAAGCGGGGAAAAGCTCCAGGAGAAGATGGAATTACTGTAGACATCATACAAGAAGCAAGTGGAGAAATCGAAACAGTACTCGCCCAAATTTTCACTCGATGCCTTAATGAAGGAAAGATTCCTGAGGATTGGAACACCGCTACAATGATCCTGCTACATAAGAAAGGTGACATTGAGGATCTCGGAAACTACAGACCTATCAGCCTCCTATCAGTAGTTTATAAAATCTTCACTAAAGTTCTTTCACACCGCTTGAAGGTAACACTGGACATGGCTCAACCGAGAGAACAAGCTGGATTCAGGAGTGGCTACAGCACAATAGATCATATCCACGTACTGAGAGAACTAATTGAAAGAGCGAGGGAATATGAACTTCCATTGTGCATGGCTTTTATCGATTATGAAAAAGCCTTTGATTCGGTGAAACCATCAGCAGTTACAATGGCTCTGAAAACCTGCCGTATTGAAGATGCATACATTAATATTATTAATAACATCTATGAAAATGCAAGTGCAAAGATTAGGCTGTTTGAAAATACAACACACGTAAAAATTGGAAAGGGAGTGAGACAAGGTGACACCATATCTCCGAAGCTCTTTAATGCCACATTGGAGGGTGTTTTTCAGTTGCTGAGCTGGGAAAACAAGGGGATAAAGATTAATGGAGATTATCTAACCCACCTTCGTTTTGCTGATGACGTAGTCATTTTTGCAACTACCCCATCAGAGCTGCAGAGTATGATCCAAGAACTTGCTGACAAGAGTAAAGAAGTGAGATTAAAAATGAACTTTCAGAAGACAAAAGTGATGTTCAATGCTTTTACAAGAAATGAAGATTTATCGATTGATGGAGAAAAGCTGGAGATCACAGACACGTACGTTTATCTTGGACAGCAGATATAAAGTGAGGGTCACATTGGTGAAGAAATTAATCGGCGTACAAAACTTGCCTGGAGAGCTTTTGGAAGAAACAGCATAATTTTCAAGAGCAATATGCCATTATGTCTTAAAAGAAAAGTGTTTGATCAATGCATCCTTCCAGTGCTTACGTATGGTGCAGAGACGTGGACCTTAACTAAAAGAGACATACAAAGGCTGCAGACAACTCAAAGCAGCATGGAGAGGTGCATACTTGGTGTAACCAGGAGAGATAAGAAGAGGAACTCGTGGATCCGAAAAATGACGAGAGTGGAAGACATCATGATCAGAGTAAAATCCCTGAAATGGCAATGGGCTGGACATACTGCCAGAAGGACAGATCATCGCCGGACAGCCGAAATTTTAGATTGGATTCCAAGGGACAGGAAAAGACCCAGAAGAAGACCACATGGGAGATGGGTGGATGAAATTCGAAAGTATGCAGGGGTGACATGGAGGAGACTGGCACAAGACAGACTGTTGTGGAGGAAACTTGGGGAGACCTTCGTCCAGCAGTGGATTGATAATGGTTGACAATGATGATGATGATGATGATATATATACACTATCTACCAACAAGTAATTGGACACCTGTGATAGCAAAGGAAAACGAAGTTTATTCACCTTCAATAGTTCAATAGTTGGTGGAGCCTCCACGAGCGGCGATTACAGCTGCGACCCTCCAGGAGCATGCTCTCAACCAGGCATTGTACGACGGCTAGCGGTATTTTCTTCCACTCGGCTTGGAGAAGACAGGCCAATTCCTTCACCGATTTCGGACGGTGGGGGCACCCCTTAAGTTGACGCTCCAACTCGTCCAAGAGGTTCTCGATAGGGTTAAGGTCGGGCTCTGCGCAGACCAGTCCATTCGATTAACCCCATTGTCACCATACCAAGTCGTGGTGGACCTCGCAACATGACAGGTGGCATTTTCATCCTGCAAGTAACATGGGTCCACCCCGTAAAACTGCCACAACGTAGGAAGCGCATGGTCATCCAAAATGGTGCAGTAGGTCTTGGCGTTGAGTCTATCAGGAATTGCGACCAAGGGTCCCATGCCATAGCAGGAGAAACACCCCCACAGCATAATTCCACCGCCGCCGAACTTCAATGTTGGCACAATACATTCCGGCAGGAGGCGCTCTCCAGGCAGACGCCAAACCTAGACCCTTCCATCCGAACGGTAGAGGGTGAACCTTGATTCGTCGCTCCAGAGAACTTCTTTCCACTGTTCAACGGTCCACTGTCGACGTTCTTTGCACCACGTTAGCAGAGCAGAGCTATTGGACTTGGTGATCAAAGGCTTGTGGGCGGTAGCACGTCCATGATAACCGAGCAGATGGGATTCTTTACGGATGGTATTTATCGAAAGAACACCTCCCGGATGCCTGTTGAAACTCTTCGCGGATAGGCCCATTGATTTGGTGCGGTTCTTCCGAATTTATCCGGCCAGCACCCGTCGGTCTCTAACTCCCAGTTTTGTTGGTCTGCCGGGTCGGGACACATTCCGACAGTCACCTCTCATCTTCCACTTGCCAATCACGTAGGCCACTGTCGATTTTGGGTACTTCAACTTGCTGGATATGTCACGTATGGATCGGCCATTTCTGTGATACCCGACGATTACACCTTTTTCGAAATCAGAGAGCTCCGAACTGCGTGGCATCTTGCATGCGACTGGTTGCGTTGTTGTTTCCCACGCGATATTTAACGGCGGCGACCGTGACGTGTATAAGGACCGCAGATATCGTCGATTGCAGTGGTGTCCAATTACTTTTTGGTAGATAGTGTGTATATATATATATATATATATCATCATCATCATCATTGTCAACCATTATCAATCCACTGCTGGACGAAGGTCTCCCCAAGTTTCCTCCACAACGGTCTGTCTTGTGCCAGTCTCCTCCATGTCACCCCTGCATACTTTCGAATTTCATCCACCCATCTCCCATGTGGTCTTCTTCTGGGTCTTTTCTTGTCCCTTGGGATCCAATCTAAAATTTCGGCTGTCCATCGATGATCTGTCCTTCTGGCAGTATGTCCAGCCCATTGCCATTTCAGGGATTTAACTCTGATCATGATGTCTTCCACTCTTGTCATTTTTCGGATCCACGAGTTCCTCTTCTTATCTCTCCTGGTTACACCAAGTATGCACCTTTCCATGCTGCTTTGAGTTGTCTGCAGCCTTTGTATGTCTCTTTTAGTTAAGGTCCACGTCTCTGCACCATACGTAAGCACTGGAAGGATGCATTGATCAAACACTTTTCTTTTAAGACATAATGGCATATTGCTCTTGAAAATTATGCTGTTTCTTCCAAAAGCTCTCCAGGCAAGTTTTGTACGCCGATTAATTTCTTCATCAATGTGACCCTCACTTGATATCTGCTGTCCAAGATAAACGTACGTATCTGTTATCTCCAGCTTTTCTCCATCAATCGATAAATCTTCATTTCTTGTAAAAGCATTGAACATCACTTTTGTCTTCTGAAAGTTCATTTTTAATCCCACTTCTTTACTCTTGTCAGCAAGTTCCTGGATCATACTCTGCAGCTCTGATGGGCTAGTTGCAAAAATGACTACGTCATCAGCAAAACGAAGGTGGGTTAGATAATCTCCATTAATCTTTATCCCCTTGTTTTCCCAGCTCAGTGACTGAAAAACACCCTCCAATGTGGCATTAAAGAGCTTCGGAGATATGGTGTCACCTTGTCTCACTCCCTTTCCAATTTTTATGTGTGTTGTATTTTCAAACAGCCGAATCTTTGCACTTGCATTTTCATAGATGTTATTAATAATATTAATGTATGCATCTTCAATACCGCAGGTTTTCAGAGCCATTGTAACTGCTGATGGTTTCACCGAATCAAAGGCTTTTTCATAATCGATAAAAGCCATGCACAATGGAAGTTCATATTCCCTCGCTCTTTCAATTAGTTCTCTCAGCACATGGATATGATCTATTGTGCTGTAGCCACTCCTGAATCCAGCTTGTTCTCTCGGTTGAGCCATGTCCAGTGTTACCTTCAAGCGGTGTGAAAGAACTTTAGTGAAGATTTTATAAACTACTGATAGGAGGCTGATAGGTCTGTAGTTTCCGAGATCCTCAATGTCACCTTTCTTATGTAGCAGGATCATTGTAGCGGTGTTCCAATCCTCAGGAATCTTTCCTTCATTAAGGCATCGAGTGAAAATTTGGGCGAGTACTGTTTCGATTTCTCCACTTGCTTCTTGTATGATGTCTACAGTAATTCCATCTTCTCCTGGAGCTTTCCCCCGCTTCATGTTCTTGATTGCATGTGCAACTTCTGCTGGAAGGACTGGAGGAACTCTGGTACTGGTATCTTTCATGATGTCTGGAGTGCATGTATCATCCCTTTCATATAATTTGGAGTAGAAATCTTTCACTCTTGTCAAAATTTTGCCTCTATTTCTTGTTACAGAACCATATTCTTTTCTCAGAGCCATAATCTGTTTTCTTCCCTTACTGAGATGTCCCTTTGCTATCTTAAGGCTTTGGTTGTTTTCAATTGCTTTCCTCACTAGCTCACAGTTGAATTTCCTTACGTCTTCAGTGATACTTTTTCGTGCTGTCTTGCATAGCTCTATATATTCCACTTTGGAAGTCACATCTTCTTTAGTTGTCCTCATCTCTCTTCTTTTTTGCATCAACATTTTGGTTTTTCCTGATAATTTGTTTACATGCAACTTGTTCTTAGACCCAGCTAATTTTGTTGCTGTTTCCATAAGAGCTTTGGTTACTTTTCTGTTAACTTCAGAAATATCCACTTCTTCCGATGTTAGGCCTTCTAAAGCAGAAAATCTGTTCTTCAGTTCCAACTTGAAAGTATTATGGTGTTTTTTAAGGTTGGTAATATCAATACATTTTGTTTGTCTTATGAGCTTGCCACGTTCCAGTTTAGTGTTGAGGTGCATCTTACATCTCACCAATCTATGGTCACTACCTGTGTTGAACTTGTTTAGCACACTGCAGTCTTCTATGACGAATTTTTTGTTACACATAATAAAATCAATTTCACTTGTCGTCCCAATTGGATGTCTCCATGTCCATTTCCTGTGTGGCTTTTTCTTGAAAAAGGAGTTCAAGATGAAAAATCCTTCTGCCTCTGCAAACTCAACGAGAGTATTTCCACGCTGGTTTCTGTTGCCGTGACCGAATTTACCTACTGAAGTTTCATTCTGTTGCCGTTGCCCTATTTTTGCATTGAAATCTCCCATAATTATCTTCAAGTGCTGCTTACCTTTATTATTTAGATGACGAATTTCCTCATAAAATTCTTCAATTTCTTCTTCAGGATGACTTGTGGTGGGTGCATAAGTTTGAATAATCTGAGCCTGGTATCTTCTCGAGAGTTGGATAACGAGTCGTGCAGCTCTGTCAGAGGAACTTTCAACTTCTACCACTTTATCCTTCAGTTTCTTGTTTATTATAAATCCAACACCACTAGTTCTGCCAGTATCTGTCCCACGATAATAGAAGAGATGTCCACTTTTCAGTTCAATGAGATCTCCTTTTCTCCTTACCTCACTTAGCCGGACGATGTCCCATTTGATCCTTTGTTGTTCCTCTTCCAATTCAAGAAGCCTTGAATCAGAAGATAGGGAGCGTCCATTATAGGTAGCCAAGGTCAGCATCAAATGGCAGCCTAGTCCGGTCCTCCGGGGATTCTTAGCACCCTCTGCCTTCATGTCTCACTGGCCGCTGCCTTGGCCAGGTACATTCCAGCTGCCGGAGACTGAGGGCCAAGATTTAAGTTGTGGAATCATTTTGGAGGTGTTTGGCCATAACTCACCACGCTGGCCAAGCGGGTTGGTGAGTGTGGGATAGCATTTCTTCTGATCCCGATGGTATAGTTATACCGCTATTGGCGGTCGTCAGAGCCCCTTTAGTGGGAACAGGATGCACCACGAGAAGGCGGGGTTGACATTTGTCAAGGAGAGGCTGTGATGTTATGCATCACCTGACCTTACATCCCTTAGGATAATATAAGATACTAATATATAGGGTAAGTTGGATCT
Organism: Macrothele yani; assembly: GCA_039090855.1. Classification (NCBI taxonomy): domain Eukaryota; kingdom Metazoa; phylum Arthropoda; class Arachnida; order Araneae; family Macrothelidae; genus Macrothele; species Macrothele yani. The sequence goes on from CM077009.1 coordinate 152,168,695, forward strand.
AGAACACAGCCTATAAGCAGATACAGAATAAGTAATAGTGATGTAATTAGACATAGGATAAGCAATATGAGTAAATATATAATAAGTAATAGTAATATAAGCACATATAGGATAATACAGGATATTTATGTATTATTATTATAAGTTGAATCGAGAAACATAAGATTTGTTTCTGCAGATTTGTAATAGTTTCAAATTGCTTCATAAATGAAACTGTAGTGCTTATATGCACATGCTTGTTCTCGTAGAGCAAATATGTATTTGTAACATGAGTGGGCAATTCTTTACTGCTTACGGCACCATTACAACATTTTTAGTATAAACTGCTTGAACCATCATAACTACCACAACCAAATGGGAAACACTCCTCTAGAGTTAGTCATTAGTTAAAAGCTTTAATTTTCAAAGCAGTTAAAAAAACTTTTTCAGCTGAACCAAAGGCATGTGTAGCTGAACCTAGATGCAAATTTTGTGTGTCTTCAGAAAAAAAAAATGTTGAAAATTGATATTACAAATTACTAAAACTGAAAAAGTATTTTAAAAAAATCTACAAATAATAGAATTAATAAATCTAATTGAAATAAATACACCCTAATATAAGCTGGGCCTCAAAAAAAGAAAAACAAAAAATGGTTGGGTGTTCCATCTGACCAAAAGGCTGTGGAGAGAGCAGTATATCTGATACAGAGTGTTTTATATCTTTTCATGGAAGAAAAATGAAAGAAATATGATTCGCTTTATTTTTTTACTTTATCCTCTTTTTGTCCTTTTTAAATTTGAGATGCTCTAACACTAATGATAATGTATGATGAATTATTGTGACTAATAAACATTTCATTCTTTTTGTTGAAGTGGGGCTTTAACGACCATTATGAGTAACTCGATGGGCTCTAAGTAGTCGCCTGTCCTTAATGTAGGGATACTTGTTCCAAGGGAGGAAGGCCGCCCCAGTGGCGCAGTGGTCTAAGGCGCTGGCCTCTGATCATTCGTCCGAAAGGGGTCCGGGTTCGAATCCCGGTCAGGCATGGATGTTGTGTTTGTCTTACGGCACTGGCTCTCTCCCTTCCCTTTAACCAGTGACCTTAAATTAGGGACGGGCGACTGCTTATAGCCTATTGAGTTGCTCACGGTGGTCGTTAAACCTCCAATCAAAAAAAAAAAAAAAAGGGAGGAAGAGAACCAGTGCCGTAAGACAAACACAATATCCATGCCTCTTCAGGATTCAAACCCAGACCCATCTCGGATGAATAGTCAGACGCCTGTGCTCAGATCGCTATGCGAGTGGGGTGGCTTTCATTCTTGGCAATTACTGTGCTTCAGAATGGTACCGCATAGTGAACTGTTTGCGTCATCTCACCGTGACCATCACTTGTTTAAAGCCAGTGACATATAAGATGCATACTGAGAATGGAAATTAAAAAAAACAACTGCTTTCTAAATAGAAACATAGTTTTTTTTTTTTTTTTTTTTTTGGTTGGAGGTTTAACGACCACCGTGAGCAACTCAATGGGCTATAAGCAGTCGCCCGTCCCTAATTTAGGGTCACTGGTTCCAGGGAAGGGAGAGAGCCAGTGCCGTAAGACAAACACAACATCCATGCCTCACCGGGATTCGAACCCGGACCCCGTTCGGACGAATGATCAGAGGCAATCGCTTAGACCACTGCGCCACCGGGGCGGCAGTTTTCTTTTCAAGAATATACACTGGCAGAAAGTGAAAAAAGAACACCAAGAAGGAGACGTCTGATACTAACGAAATTTATACAGCATAATAACGCAATACAGAGGATAACGTGATCAAAACATTATGGCAAAACACAGCTGTATTTGCTGGTAAACTGAAAAATAACATTTCCATGTAACATGGTTAGTACAAGGTTGTACCGCCACGAACTGCGTCACACTGTGCGATTCTGGCATGGAGTCTGTCGTACAGATGTTGGATGTAAGTTTGGGGTATTGAGTTCCAAGCATCCTCAACCTGGACGCGTAAATCGGGGATGGTCGTGGAGACCGGATAAGTCTTTGTCCCACAAAATCCCACACGTACTCAATGGGGGACAAATCCGGTGAACGTGCAGGCCATGGAAGTTGTCTCACACCCTGAAGTGCATGTTGCGTTGCACGTGCCGTGTGTGGGCGTGCGTTATCTTGCTGGAAAACACCACGATGGACCGACCTTACAAAGGGCACAACAACGGGCTGAATGATGTTGTAGATGTAGGAGGTGCTGTTTAACGTACCCGGTACAAACACTAGTTGTGTATGGGAGTGATAGCTGATCGCTTCCACACCAGGAGACCAGGGTAGGCCCTTTGTGTCGCTGGCGGATGCAAGATGGGTGGAGACGCTCTCTTGTGCGTCTGCGAACACGCATACGGCCATCGGAGGCTCCCAAGCAGAATCTGCTTTCATCGCTGAACACGACAGATAGCCATTGCGTTCTCCAGTGCAGACGTTGGCGACACCACTGCAGCCGTTCCTGACGGTGGGCTGGAGTCAGAGGCACACGTTCACGTCAGTGACGGCTTTTCAGGTGAAGTAATTGAAGTGCCTCTTCACCTATTTTATTTGAAATAGTTTCATTTAATAATTTCGCATAATATATTCTTTTTTTGCCTTTATTGCGTGATAAAATACCCAAAATTTTGATTATATATCAATTCACAATGCGCGTCCAATACGGAAAACAAGTCCTTATACGCAAAACAGTTCAAGTGAAGAGCTGAAATGAGAATGCTTGGAGGTCTGCAGTTTCCGTCCGAGTTGCCATGGTAACTGTGACGTCACCCTCCCCTATCTGCCGGGCAAGTGAAGTGTTTTATCTTGAGACGTCAAGCCTCTGCACCTGAAGTCGTGACCTTCCGAAGAGATCGCAGTGGAACAGGAATCCTTGGCAATCCACTAGCTAGGCTTTGCGGTGTTTCGGTACATACTTTCCGAAAGAGATTTGTTTTTTCGTGTTTTGTGATTGTTTGTTAAAAACTTCATTAGTTACTTTAGTTTTGTGTACAGTTTAACTGACAGTGATAGTATTAGTTTTCAGTATGTATCCTGTGAACGACATTGTCTGTAATTTATTGCAAACTCCGTTCAATCGGTGGAAAGATGAAAATAAAAGAGACATTTTGCTTCAACGACGACCGACGGATTCACTGACAATTGTCGCCAAGAAAGAAATCAAGAAGAGCGGCAAATCTTACAATATTAATTTAAAAAATTGTTGGTTTACTGAATATAAATGGCTTTGTAGCCCTTCTGTGTTACAAAAACTATTTTGTTGGCCCTGCTTATTTTTTTGTAATAAAATTCGGCGTGGAATAAAGACAATTTTCAGATTTCTTAAATATAAAACGGTCACTTCACAAACGTGGCGATTCTAGCGAACATCTGAAATGCGAATTAATGCTAAATAATTTTGAAAAGAATCAGAATACCATTGCCGATGCCCCGAGGGATAATGGTAGGCGTTTGAAAATGCATTTCAGCGAAAACGTTCGTTCAAATAAACTTTTCCTGCAGACAGTCATTGATGCAGTACTGTATTTGAGTAAACAAGAACTAGCATTCCGTGACCATGGCGAAGGCATTGACTCGATAAATCGTAGAAATTCAAGGAATTGCTTTCACTGTTGGTATCAAGAACTCCTTTAAAAATTCAAAATCAATACGAAACGATAAAAAATGTCTTCACAGGTGACTCAAAAACTATTCAAAACGAATTAATTGAATGTATTTCTGAATATATATACGATCACGTCAAAAATGAAATAAATGAAGTTCAATGCTTTTATATTTAAGTAGATGGGGAGACATAGCCAGACTTCCGAGTGCTCTTTAATAATAAAATCTGTTGATTCGGAAGGTGTATTGGTTGAGCTATTTTTGGGTTTCCCTGGTGTGAGTGAAGATAGAATGTCAGAAGCTTTATACAAAATGCTAGACAAAGTTTTGGAATAGTTTGATTATCAACACAAGTCAATAGGACAATGTTACGATGGAGCAAACGTAATGTCTGGACACTAGACTGGGCTCCAGAAAAAAATGAAGCATAAAGCTTCTCAACCTGTTTTTGTTATTGCTTAGTACATCGTTTGAACCCTGTATTACAGCAGAGTTTTTCTAAAATTTCTAAGTGTCGAATATTTTTTGCAAGCCTCAGTGTAATTCCTATGTTTTTTCACCACTCAGCGAAGAGATCGCTTCGCTGAGTGGTGAAAAACAATACACTCACATCAACAACCGCAAGATGAATGCAAACCATAACGGAAACTCGATGGTCCTCCACTTCGAAGTTAGTATGTGTAATAGTTGAAGATTGGGACAAATTGAAGGAAGTATTCGAATTTCTCACAAATAGTGACCAGTCAGAGAAAAATCAATTCAACTTGCCCAAGGGTTTTTAAATGATATGAACACTTTTGAATTTACATTTTTGGGAATAGTATTTAATGAAATATTTGACCTCACCGATCTATTGTTCGAAATTTTGCAGAAAAAATCAATAGACATAAACTACTGTGTTACTCAAATTAAAAACAACTTATGAAATTTTGAGCCATAAAAGGAACGATGAGGTATTTGGAACACTGTTTGGAAAAGCTAGCAAAATCACAGAAATAAGCAGATGAAAACGGGAATATGCTGCTCTTACACCAGAAACAATTTTTCAAAATTATAAACAATTGTATTATAAAATTTTGTACCACATTCTTATGGAAATGGATATAAGATTTCAAGACTGTGAGAAACTTAAACTTCAATTTGCCTGGCTTGCTGACACAACCAAATTTGACCAATTTAATTCATGCTTTCCTTCTCACGCTTTTGAAAATCTACAACATTTTTACGGAAATTTTTTTACTAAACACCAGCGCCTTAAAGATGAACTGAGTCTGTATATGCTGATGAAAAATTAAAGAATAAATCGACTCATGAACTTCTTCGAGTGCTTCATGGAGATAAAGGCATTTTTACAGAAGGTTATAAATTGGTTTCCCTGATTTTAACAATTGCATCTGACAGTGTTTCACTGGAAAGAAGTTTTTCTTGCCTTAAAAGAATACAAAGTTACTCTAGAAACACTATTTCTCCAGATAAACTTGCTTCTTTGGCAAATTATTCTATTCAGAAAGACATTTTCTCGATGTCACTAAGAAACAGCAACTTTCTGACGACACAATCGACACATTTCCAGCATTAAAGGGAAGAAGAATTGATCTAATATATAAAAAAATAGGTAAGTTCTCATTAACTGATTTTCATTGAAGACAGTAGATATCTTTTCATATTGCTCTTGTAGCTCTTCACCTATTTTTCTTACCACGAGCCGCCACTGGTGCACGTAGTCCTGCATCCAGTAGACGGTTGCGGATTTTTCGCAGTCACCTCAGGTGCAAGGCAGCTCGGCCGCCACGGTGGCGCAGTGGTCTAAGCGATGGCCTCTGATCATTCGTTCGAACGGGGTCCGGGTTCGAATCGCGGTGAGGCATGGATGTTGTGTTTGTCTTACGGCACTGACTCTCTCCCTTCCCTGGAACCAGTGACTCTAAATTAGGGACGGGTGGTCATTAAACCTCCAATAAAAAAACGGCAGCTCGGATTTGCGTCGCATGGATGTTCTGCTTGACAACGCCGCTCTTCTTATGCGTCGATCGGTCCGCTCATCAGTCCGTCTGTGACTCCCGGTTCCACGTCTTCTCGTGTGAGAATGTTCCTCGGACCATCTACGCCACCATCGTACCTCCGCCGATACTTCCCGTCCAATTCGCTCCGCAATACGACGATACGACCACCCTGCCTCGTGGAGTCCGACTGAACGACCTCGCTCAAAGTCCGATAACTGCTGAAATCGTACACGTCTTCCATGTTCAGGCATTGCAGCTTCAGGGTTTTCGCACGTGTCCGTACGCCGACGATTGATTACATTCACTTCGCCGTACTCCTTAAATACCACCGACGATAATTTGCATATTATGCCGTGCTGTGGCGTAAGCGCTCACCGGTTGGTCCCGAAATTAACATCACACCTACGCAAACTCGACCCCATTAACATATGTAAATTTCATGATCGTCCGCCAATTCCTTCTTGGTGTTCTTTTTTCACTTTCCACCAGTGTATTTTTGGAGAAACGTTTTTCGAAAGACGATGGGCGTTAATCGATTTGTGATTTGGCACTTCAGTTGAATGTTGGCGTAGCTAGATGTCATGAAATCGTAAAGTCGCACCAGAAGATGCCTCGTGTTTGTGCAGCAAGACGGGGCGACGAGATGTTACTAGCGAAGAAAAACAATGCCACGTTGAACTTTGCCATGCTTTTCTTCAACAGATTGACTTTTTGAATTTTTTTAGGGGGTATGGGTAGATTTGAAGGTTTGACGACCGCTGTGAGCATCTCAATGAGCTATAAGCACTCGCCTGTCCGTAACTGAGAATCATTGGTTCCAGGGAAGTGAGAGAGAGAGCCAGTGCCATAAGGGAAACACAACTTTCATGCCACACCGGGATTCGAACTCAGACCTTTCTCAGAAGAATGGTCATAAGCCAGAACTCAGACCACTGGGGAGGCGACTTTTTGAATTGAATAGTCACCTTCACATGCTATACCATAGTCTTGGATAAAACATTTTGATCCAGAATCAAAACAACAGTCAAGCATATGGAAACTCACTGTCTCGCCGCTCCCATCCCTCAAGATATTTGAATTTGTTGTTCTTCAAAGAACTTGATGTTGATTTTGTTTTTCAACTCCCGTAGAATAGTGTTGCGGCACTAGGTGCCCGAGAAACAAACTGTTAATCCACAATCTTATGCTCACACTTTGCGAGTTCACTTGAAGGGAACAATGCTCAGGAAAAGACCGGAAATGCTTCTTTAGGAATGGTTCCTTCTTCAGGATAATGCGAGGCCCCATGTGGCACAAGTAGCAAAGAAATTTTTGGAGAATATTTGTGGCCAACGTTTACCACATCCTCCATACAGCCCAGACCTAGCACACTGCGATTTCTGGGGTTTTCCAACACTTACGAAAGAGTTGAGAGGGAAAAAGTTGCCACATCCACTACCTTAAAGCAACTTTCACAAAATGGACAGCAACACGTGTTTCAGAAGCTCGTACATAGCTGTAAATGGGGTATAGCATGTGAAGGTGTTTCAGAAGCTTGTGGACCACTGTTAATGGAGTATAGCATGTGAAGGTGTTTCAGATGCTTGTGGACCACTGTAAATGGGGTCAACAAGCTTCTGAAGCACCTTCACATGCTATACCATAAGCTTTTATGCTAAGGTGTTTTAAAAGTTTCTGCTATACCACAAGCTTCTGAAACACCTTCACTGCATTCAAAGGTGTTTCAGAAGCTTGCAGACCACTGTAAATAGAGTATAGCATGTGAAGGTTGTTTCAGAAGCTGGTAGACAGCTGTAAATGGGGTATATAGCTTGTGAAGGTGTTTCGGAAGCTTGTGGACCACTGTAAATGGATATATTAAGAATTTTGAAGGTATTTAAGAAGTTTTTCATGTGCAGGAATTTTTTTTTCATGTGAAGGTATTTAAGAAGTTTGTGGACCACTGTAAACGAAGTATAGCACGTGAAGGTGTTTTAGAAGCTTGTGGACCACTGTAAATGGAGATATTAAGAATTTTGAAGGTATTTAAGAAGTTTTTCATGTGCAGGAATTTTTTTTTTCATGTGAAGGTATTTAAGAAGTTTGTGGACCACTGTAAACGAAGTATAGCACGTGAAGGTGTTTTAGAAGCTTGTGGACCACTGTAAATGGAGATATTAAGAATTTTGAAGGTATTTAAGAAGTTTTTCATGTGCAGGAATTTTTTTTCATGTGAAGGTATTTAAGAAGTTTGTGGACCACTGTAAACGAAGTATAGCACGTGAAGGTGTTTTAGAAGCTTGTGGACCACTGTAAATGGAGATATTAAGAATTTTGAAGGTATTTAAGAAGTTTTTCATGTGCAGGAATTTTTTTTTTCATGTGAAGGTATTTAAGAAGTTTGTGGACCACTGTAAACGAAGTATAGCACGTGAAGGTGTTTTAGAAGCTTGTGGACCACTGTAAATGGAGATATTAAGAATTTTGAAGGTATTTAAGAAGTTTTTCATGTGCAGGAATTTTTTTTCATGTGAAGGTATTTAAGAAGTTTGTGGACCACTGTAAACGAAGTATAGCACGTGAAGGTGTTTTAGAAGCTTGTGGACCACTGTAAATGGAGATATTAAGAATTTTGAAGGTATTTAAGAAGTTTTTCATGTGCAGGAATTTTTTTTTCATGTTAAGGGTTTTAAGAAGTTTGTGGACCACTGTAAACGAAGTATAGCACGTGAAGGTGTTTTAGAAGCTTGTGGACCACTGTAAATGGAGATATTAAGAATTTTGAAGGTATTTAAGAAGTTTTTCATGTGCAGGAATTTTTTTTTTCATGTTAAGGGTTTTAAGAAGTTTGTGGACCACTGTAAACGAAGTTATAACGAAGTGAATTTCTCCGTCATTTTTATCCGCGCCAGGATTCGAACCCGGGTCCACTCATTCCGGAATAAGTTGCTCTACCAATTAAGCTACGCGGACATTTGTTCTGATTGCTATGTGCCTTTATGTCGTGTGCGTCCTTCTGGCAGGTACGTCACATCTCCTGGTACGTTACAAAGTATAGCATGTGAAGGTGTTTTAGAAGCTTGTGGACCACTGTAAATGGAGTATAGCATGTGAAGGTGTTTCAGAAGCTTGCGGACCACTGTAAATGGGGTATAAGCATGTGAAGGTCGCTATAACGAAAAGGAAGCCCACACCAAGCCTCCAAGTGACATCAAAGATCTTTAAGATGCATAGAGTAGAAAACCGTCATCTAATACTGCGACATCTGGAGTTCTTTTTTTTTTAATGAAGGTTTAACGACCACCGTGAGCAACTCAGTGGGCTATAAGCAGTCACCCGTCCCTAATTTAGGGCCACTGGTTCCAGGGAAAGGAGAGAACCAGCGCCGTAAGACTAACAAAACGTCCATGCCTCACCGGGATTTAAACCCGGTCACATCTCGGACGAATGATTAGGAGCCATCGCTTAGACCACTACACCACCAGGGCTGCCATTTGGAGTTCAGCGCTGTACGACAAGAATCTGTCACATCTCGTACATTTCTAAAGGTGTTCACGTGTTTATCTCAGTTACATCCTTTAAATATATATATAACCGGTAAGATTTATTTTTTGTTTTGTTTTTATAAATATTATGTATATATTGTAAAGTATTTCAGAAAATAATATAGCCAAATTTAACGAGCTACACAAATTTTCAAAATGGTTATATCTTGCGTAGCGCACGGCTGTACCAACAGACAAACAACTGACCAGCAGACAGTTTCATTTCATAGGTTTCCTCACAATAATCGTGATATTTTGAGGAAGTGGCTAAATGCTGTAAGACGTGCTAACTGGAAACCAAGCCAACCCAAAATCTGGCGTGCCGCCCCGGTGGCGCAGTGGTCTAAGCGATGGTCTCTGATCATTCGTCCGAAAGAGGTTCGAATCCCGTTGACGCATGGATGTTGTGTTTGTCTAACGGCACTGGTTCTCCCCTTCCATGAACCAGTAACCCTAAATTAGGGACGGGCGACTGCTTATAGCCCATTGAGTTGCTCACGGTGGTCGTTAAACCGCCAATCAAAAAAAAAAATCTGACGTTTGCCTTCTAGAAAGGGGTATCACACACCTTTGCGGTTTCACTATAACCGCTGTACGGAAATGGAAAAAGAAGTGCGAGGGCCAAGTTGTACCCAAGGAAAATCAGAATGAGAAAAAAATTGAAACACGAGTATTCATGCTTCCGTCCGGATTTATGCGCAGAGTCAGCAATGTTGCCGTGACTTACAGTTTCAATCTAAGCTTCTCACCTTCTGTTCTAAGCTTTTCCTAGAAACAATAGAAATGTTTTAATATTTTAAGTGTAGGGTAATTAGCTAGTAACCTTTTATACTAATTTTCCTCTAAATATTAAGTTGAGAGACTTAGTTTTTACTAAATAGCCTTGTGTCATTCACCAGAGTATGTGTGGCTCTAAAGTAAGGTTTCTGGTTAACTTGCGATCAAGTAGGTTAGAATAAGATTCTTGAGATGCCCTTGTCAATGGAGCAGTACCACTTTGTGTGAAGCTTATAACCGCGAGCGACAGCCGTCAAAGTGTGGGAAAGCTGATGATTTTCAACGCTATTGCAATGCATTTTGCGTTGGCCTAGTCGCCTTCTCTCGTCGTAGATGTTTCCAATTTCGCATTGTAACTTGCTGCCAATGTGTGAGAAAATGCTGAATTTATAAAGTTCTAAATTATTTTGAAGCTCTTTCCCATTTTTATTTTAAATTGAAATACACGAACGTCAGTGCGAATTCTAAACAAAACATAACGTTAAAATTGAAAACTTTACTCGTGTAAAAAGTATAATTCATTCCGGTTTGATATTAACACGGTTTCTGCAGCACAAAACCACGCAATTCCAAAATACACACAGTTGAAATTACGTAGGTATCCTGTAAACAACGTCAAATTCCCACACCGTGCGGCTTCACGGTTAAGAGACTGACGGCATCTTCAGAAGTATTATTCTAACCTCCTTGCCTGCGATGGTGTTGAGACTTTTTCTAGTGCAGTGTACAAGTTATTACATGTTTTGTCTTTTTGCCAGGTAAAATTACTGGTAGCGTCCCCAGTTTTTTAGAGGAAGTCCGCACACATCACCACGTTTCATCGCTTGTTTTCAGAAATTTGAAGTTTCACTCGCTTTTTCCAATTTTAAGGCAATTTTACTATTGGCGTTGGATGTTTTTATTTTATATGGTTACGTACACTCATTATTATAAAAATCCGCGCACCATGAAAAAACCGTGCTGTTATCGGGTAATGAGAGCGGCACGAACAGATGCAACGACGTCCTTCTCCAATATCCAGAGAGTCCTGTGTCCGCTAGAACCATTACCAGTCACCTGGCAGAGGCAAATCTTTACTCTCAACGGCCCTTCCCTTTTTTGCAATTAACACCAGACCATCGTCAGCAACGTGGAATGCTACGGACTGGGGACGTATGGTGTTCAGTGATGAATCCCGCTTCTGTATGGGAACGGACGACCAGGGTGTGGAGGACCACAAGTGAGCACTGCAATCCCAACCTCATTGTACAGCGGCACACGTCCCGAACTGTAGGTGTGATAGTCTAGGGAGCCATTGCGTATATCAGGCGCACTTCCCTCGCTGTGATCCTAGAGACGTTGTCATCCCAGCGGAACGTATAGGAGATCCTGCGGCCCTGTGTGCTGCCTTTCCTGGCGGGGCGGCCCGGAGCCATTTCCGAACAAGATAACGCCCGTCGGCACACGGCTGCGGTCACCCAGAACTGTCTACGTCATGTTTCGACACTTCCGTGGTCTGCCAGATCTCTCGCTCATCGAGCACGTGTGGGACCAGATGGGACGCCAGTTTTCTTCATGTTCCAAAGTTCGTGATTTATAGCGTCAGTTGCAAGAAGTGTGGGCCTGTCTGTCTCAGGACAACATACGGCGCCTCTTTGACTCCATGCCGGACCGTATCACCGCATGTATTCGAGCACGAGGCAATCAGACGTGGTGCTAACGCTGACCGGAATGTGTACGTATGTGCGCAGGAAATTGTCCTGCTGCTTTGATATTGTAATCACTTCTGTCCTTGATATGTATCGTCCCACTACTAAAATCTCATTTCAATCCGACGCTTTCTTCTTGGTGCGCGGATTTTTATGACAATGAGTGTAACATGACTTAACCCTCGCAAGACGACAAATAGTTAGCTTCTAGAAAACCTAGACATTTATCTGCGGCTGGAGCGCACTATTCCCCCCCTCCCAAGAAAAGAGTAAATTACCGTCCGAATGTAAATATTTTTGGTGTGCTGGTCTGTTTTCAGACTGGAATAAGTTGGTAATTTATTTGCGTTCAAACAAATTAGGGCTCAAGTCCCAGCAAAAATTCGGTAATTATTTCGGCAGCAAGTGCCGAAAATAACATTTTGCTGAAAATTTACTAAGTCATGGAAATAATTTCCCAGAAACTAGTAAATAACCTTTTATTAAAGAGTTTAACTCTCCAAATAGCAGAGAACCTATTCTTAATCCGATTAAAAACCAAAAGGGCAGAGGACCTTTTAAGTAGTCAGTTTTAATTAGAAATCAGTGACTTCTGAAAAGCCAGAGAACATTTCTTTTTACATAAAGATCGGCAGTACTATTTTCTAAATTTATCCTTACGATTGGCTAAGAACCAGCAACCTACTATACTTTGGTGAAAATCAGCCTTTGTACTTTCTCTTGAATAACAATATTCTAAGAAAAATCCGTTTTATTCTTAAGTGCAATGATAAAAAGGGCAGAGGACTCGCTTTTTGCCGTAGCAGGAAAAGCGACTTTCATATTTTTATCCGAAAGCATACTTAAATATTCTTTTTAAAATGCTTATAGAACGTGTTTAAAAATAAATATTTAATTTCGTACAGGCAGCGAAACTATTCTTTTTAAGAGAAAAGAGACCCAACTTTAATTTCAAATAGAACAATGGAACATTCGTCAAAATGTTACCAGGTGTGAAAACACGGGTTTGTCCACACCGGGCATCGAATCCGGGTACCCTCACTACGGAGTAAATCGCTCTCTCAACTGAGCTACTTGGACATGCGCTCTCATTGCTTTCTGCCTTTACCTTATGTGCGTTCTGCGGCGCAGGCACGTCACACAGCTAATGTGCTCGATAAGTTAAAATAACCACCGGATAGGTCCAAATGATGGGATTAAAATACCGTCTAGACACGCTAAAAATTTATTCATATAAATACACTAGGGCTTTCGATATCATTAGGAGATTTCATCATCAGGTGTGATACTTAAAAGGTAAAAAGCCACTTCACATAAAAATTACATGGTGCCTGGGTAACCAGCGAGACACTCGCTTGACGTAGATACTTAATGAGGTCTTGAGTTTAGATATGCTATATCGTAGATGGCATAGATCAGCTGCTGCCACAGAACAAGTTACAAGAGTAGATAACCAAATATACCGTAAGTATCCGAATATACAGATCTCTTTTGCACATAATCTGATTAAACAAAAACTCGAAGAATATGAAATGTACACACCCTAAGAAATCACCTTTCTTATGACTGCACTTCATCTCATTCAAAACAGCAGTTATTTTAAATAAAATAACATATTTTATAAGCAATTACAGGAGACACCCATGGGCTCTCCCATCACAACGTTGTTGGCCGAAATTGTTATTCAGTACTTGGAAAACAAAATACTCCCCTCGAGCATTCTAAAACACATACTTTATCTCAGCTATGTTCATGACGAGTGTGCTTTTTGGACCCACGAGGGCCGGGGGCTGCATTATGACTTCTTCGCCTGCATTATCTTCCATCTTACCAACAATTAAGTTAACATGTGAATTGGAATCTCATAATTCACTACCATTCCTGGACCTCCTTCTACATCGAGATCCCTTGTCTAACAAGCTCTCCTTCACGATATACAGAAAACCTACTTATGCACCTACTATGCAGAAAACCTACTTATGCACCTACTATGCAGAAAACCTTCTACATCAAGATCGCATGTCTAACAAGCTCTCCTTCACCATATACAGAAAACCTACTTATGCACCTACTATGCAGAAAACCTTCTACATCAAGATCCCATGTCGAACAAGATCTCCTTCACCATATACAGAAAACCTACTTATGCACCTACAATGCAGAAAACCTTCTACATCGAGATCCCATGTCTAACAAGCTCTGCTTCACCATATACAGAAAACCTACTTATGCACCTACTATACAGAAAACCTTCTACATCGAGATCCCATGTCTAACAAGCTCTCTTTAACCATATACAGAAAACCTACTTATGCACCTACAATGCAGAAAACCTTCTACATCGAGATCCCATGTCTGACAAGCTCTGCTTCACCATATACAGAAAAACCTACTTATGCACCTACTATACAGAAAACCTTCTACATCGAGATCCCATTTCTAACTAGCTCTCCTTCACCATATACAGAAAACCTACTTATGCACCTACTATGCAGAAAACCTTCTACATCAAGATCCCATGTCTAACAAGATCTCCTTCACCATATACAGAAAACCTACTTATGCACCTACAATGCAGAAAACCTTCTACATCGAGATCCCATGTCTGACAAGCTCTGCTTCACCATATACAGAAAACCTACTTATGCACCTACTATACAGAAAACCTTCTACATCGAGATCCCATTTCTAACTAGCTCTCTTTCACCATATACAGAAAACCTACTTATGCACCTAGTATGCAGAAAACATTCTACATTGAGATCCCATGTCTGACAAGCTCTGCTTCACCATATACAGAAAACCTACTTATGCACCTACTATACAGAAAACCTACTTATGCACCTACTATACAGAAAACCTTCTACATCGAGATCCCATTTCTAACTAGCTCTCTTTCACCATATACAGAAAACCTACTTATGCACCTAGTATGCAGAAAACATTCTACATTGAGATCCCATGTCTAACAAGCTCTCCTTCACCATTTACAGAGAACCTACTTATGCACATACTATCATCCCTAGCACTCCTCACCACCCGTTCCACCAGAAAATGCCAACTTTCCACACATTAATCAGGACAGCCTATACCTGTACCTATGAAGACACCCTTCGGGATGACGAAGTAGAGAAACTTAAGGTATTGGCTCAAAACAATGGTTATGATATAAAGCAAATAGGCACCTTATGCACTAAATATAAGACCTTTAAAGTCAACCTTTAAGCATTCTAAAAGAACTATAGGATTCGTCGGCTCTGTACCTTATATACCTGCCGTCGCTAACTTGTTACGTCCAACTTGCCTTAAGCATTCTTGAACTTTGGCGTGAATACTAGGCATATCTTCTCGCATATCAGAAAGGACAGGGACCAACCCAATATTCTCACCTCAGAAGGTGTTCACTCGATCCCTCTGGCTAAACAAGCTTCTCCTTTCACGGATGTTATTCAGAGCAGGTATATCGAAAGCACAAAAAGATTACTTTGCAGAATTACTGAACACCAAAGAACTATTAAGAACGGAAGCACCTCAACAGCTTTAGCCAGAACTTGTGGTAACGACGAACAACCCGTTACACTACCTCACCCTTGGAGGTTTCTTATCAAGGCGGAAACTAACTTTCATCAACCACCTTCGGCAGTCCCCTCGAAGTCACCTATTGGTGCACCGATTTTTTTGATTGGAGGTTTAACGACCACCGTGAGCAACTCAATGGGCTATAAGCAGTCGCCCGTCCCTAATTTAGGGCCACTGGTTCCAGGGAAGGGGAGAGCCAGTGCTTTAAGACAAACACAACATCCATGCCTCACCGGGATTCGAACCCGGACCCCGTTCGGACGAATGATCAGAGGCCACCCCTTAGACCACTGCGCCACAGGGGCGGCACCAGTGCATCTTTAACTTCATGTATTTGTAACTGCATTCAGTTACTTACTTTTTTTAACTTGTTCTGTGGCAACAGCTGATCTACGTCATCTACGATGTAGCCAAAGAGGTTAGAATAATACTTCTGGAGATGCCCTTAGACTCTTAACCGTGAAGCCGCAAAATGTGGGAATTTGATGTTGTTTACGTGATACCTATATAATTTCAACTGTGTGTATTTTGAAATACTGTAGATTTGGGTTGCAGAAACCGTGTCAATATAATACCGGAATGAATTATGCTTCTTATACGAGTGAAGTTTTCTATTTTAACGGTTATGGTTTGTTTAGAATTCGCACTAACGTTCGTGAATCTCAATTTAAAATAAAAATGGGAAGGAGCTTCAAAATGATCAATTTTATAAATTCAGCATTTTCTCACGTATTGGCAGCAAGTTACGATGTGAAATTGGAAACATTTGCTACGAAAGAAGGCGATTCGACTTACATAAAATGCATTTTTTTTATTGGAGGTTTAACGACCACCGTGAGCAACTCAATGGGCTATAAGCAGTCGCCCGTCCCTAATTTAGGGTCACTGGTTCCAGGGAAGGGAGAGAGCCAGTGCCGTAAGACAAACACAACATCCATGTCTGACCGGGATTAGAACCCAGACCCCTTACGGACGAATGATCAGAGGCCAGCGCCTTAGACCACTGCGCCACCGGGGCGGCATAAAATGCATAGCAATAGCTTTGAAAACCACCAGCTTTCCCACACTTTGACGGCCGTCTCTCGCGGTTATAGGCTTCACGCAAAGTGTCAATGCTCCGTTAACAAGGACATCTCCAGATATCATATTCTAACCTCCTTGGATGTAGCATATCCATGGAGGTAGGAATAAGGAGAGAAAATATGACGTCACAAACTTGAAGCTTTCTTAGCAGACGACGCTGACTGTGTGGCGGCCATCTTAAGCCTCAGCTGGTGGTTTTGGGCCATTGGGTTACGTACGTAAGAAGTTTGATTCGATGTATACTCCAAACGATGTGCTCGAAAAAGTTTTCTTTCAAAGCATTTACTCATTCACACGAGGGAAAAGCCTCACCATTGTGATGTATGCTCCAAACAATTTTCTTGGAAGAGTTTTCTTTCACAGCCCATACTCCTTCACACAGGTGAAAAGCCTCATCAATGTGATGTGTGTTTTAAGCAATTTGCTCAGAAAAGTAATCTTTTAAGGCTTATGCTTGTTCATTCAGGTGAAAAGCGTTACCAATGGGATGTATGTTCCAAGCAATTTCCTCGGAAAAGTAATATTTCAAGGCATGTGTCCACAGGTGAAAAAAGGCAAAATCATATCTAATGGAAAGTAATATTGGGGTATTATACAGTTAACAATAATTTGCGTACACTATCATATTCTCTTCATTTTAACAAAGCAGATCGCTGTAAAACGTCACTAAACTTAGATTAAAACTCATCACTAAACTTAGATTATCATACACACAACTTAAAAACTATGAAATTGCACGGCTGTTTTACCTACAGAATGAAAAAAACAAAAAAAAACCACTTGTACTTACGCTGATGTCCGGAAGCCAGCCGAAATGTTCCCTAAATTATAAATACTTGGAAGTAGCCGTAACGCCCTAAACATAGATAAATCTACTAATAATATCCTTAAGAACAGTATATCAACGATTAATATAAAAAAAAGGGCAAATTTATTAATATTAAAAGCCAATTGCCAACTTCAAGCTTAAGATGGCTGCCGTGACGTCACAGGCATGACGTTTCGTTGGCTTCACTGGGATTGCATTGAGCCAACGGAGAGTGCTTTCTCACCTTATTCCTACCTCCATGAGCATATCTGAACTCAAGACGTCATTAAGTATCTACATCAAGCGTGTGTCTCGCTGGTTACGCAGCCATCATGGACTTATGTGAAGTGCCATTTTACCTTTTAGGTATCACACCTGATGATGAAATCTCTTGATTATTTCGAAAGCGCTTGTTTATTTATACGAATAAATTTTTAACGTGTCTAGACGGTATTTTAATCCCACTATTTGGAAAATATATTCTTATGCGGTAAAACCCAACTCGTGTTTCTTTTTTCGAGAACCTTCATCTCTAAAATTTTCTAAACTCTAAATTATGTGAATGGGGCATTTCTTTTTATCATATTTAATTTTATATATTTTGATATGAAATAACTAAAGGGAAGCAGCGTTTCACTTCAGTTATTTCATATCCTGCATTGGAAAAAAATCAATATGCAGTATTAAAACAACGTAAAATTCCTTCTTTCGCACAGGCAAAAGAGATTAATTAACATTGTTCACATAGGAAACATCTTACATAGACATACAATCTCTGCAACCAAATGTCGCCAGCTGCTCCCACCCAAAAACTTCCAGTTAAAGTTTTTTCATCTTAAAAGCCTTCAGTGTACATAGCATACGCAAACATATATATTATATACAGTTTAAAGTATATGCACATAGTGTACACATTAAATAGATATACACTACTGGTCACCCAAAAGGCAACACCAAGAAGTACACGAGATAGCAAAGCCAGATTTACTGGACACATAACAACAGATACAAAGATGAAACAATTGAGCTTACAGGACCGTGCGACTTGCGGAACACGCAGACATCAAAAGTTCGTGTGGCCCCCATGGCTGGCAATAACGACCGCTTCACGTCGCGGCATCGAACGAAAGAGGCTTTGGATGTGGGCTTGGGTATGTCGGTCCAGGCTGTTTCCACACGTTGCCACAGTTCATCAGGCGTAGCCGCGAGTGGTGCTTGCCGGACCACTTGGTTGCCGATCAGCGACCAGACGTGTTCGATGGGAGACATATCGGGAGAACATACGGACCACGGCAGCAGTGACACCTAGTGGGCCGCGAAGAATTGCTGCACGATGCGTACCACGTGCGGGCGCACATTGTCCTGTTGAAACGTGGCCGATGGCAGGTCCTGCAGGTAAGGGAGGACTACAGGCTCCAAAACGTCGGAGAAGTAGCGGTGGCTGTTGAGTGTACCGGCGATGTGGACTAGAGGGGTGCGGGTGTCATATCCAATTGCGCCCCAAACCATAACGCCAAGCAACGGACCGGTATGGCGATGCATAATGCAGGCGTCATACAGTCTCTCGCCGCGGTGCTGCCACACGCGGATCCGACCATCATGATGTTGCAGGCAGAAGCGGGATTCGTCGGAGATGACAATGTCGTGCCATTCCGTAGTCCAGGTGCGGCGTTCAACGGCCCACTGCCGCCGCACTCGCCGGTGGTTTAACGTCAATTGTAATAGGACCAATGGGCGCCGTGCGACAAGTCCCCGCTCCTGCACACGACGTCGAACGGTGCGTGCTGACACAGGTTGTTGCGCAACACACCCTAATTCCTGCGCTAAAGTTCGTGATGTGGCGTTGCGAGCCGTCAATGCCCCCGCACAACATGCTGGTCCTCTCGTTCGGTGTTGTGCCGCGGCTGCGGCAATCGCTCACGTCGGTCCGTCCGTCCCTCCTGCACCTACCGAATCCATACTCGCCTCACTGTGGCTGGATGTCGTCCCACACGGGCGCCGATGTCTCGGTACGATAAACCGCTGTCGCGAAAAGCCACTATTCGTTCTCTGTCGAACTCCAAAACGTGCTGGAATGACTGCCATATTCTGCGACGAGGCATCAGGAGGCTTCCCACGCACAGGTCCGGCAGCACAACACACTTCCACTGCTTACACCCCGCCTGCTGTGCACCCTTCTTATAGTGCTTCTCGGTGGCGTGCCGAGTGCACATACTTAGCATATGCCCTGCAATGCTAATCGTTTGCATGTCCTCTCGCGGGCGACGCATGCTGCGAATTTTAGGCCAATCGGATGCTTCCTTCTTGGTGTTGCATTTTGGGTGGCCAGCAGTGTATGAAGGCTGTCCTTGTGCCTTTGGGGAGCTTAAGCCCCCATAGTCCCCCCCCGTGGGTGCGCCACTGAGACCGATAGTGAATGTTTACATGAAATAGAGATATAGAATTGAATGAATTGTGCGAAGCTGTATACAGACCTTCAGTAGAAGTTATATGAATGGGAATGACTGCCGTATTCTGCGACGAGGCATCCGGAAGCTTCCCACGCACAGGTCCGGCAGCACAACACACTTCCACTGCTTACACCCCGCCTGCTGTGCACCTCCATATCAAGTGGTCCAAAAAAGAAAAACATTATTGGTTGCTTTACCATTTTTAAATTTTTTTATATTTTGCATGCTGTTGACCTTATATGTTGACAGTTCAAAACCACTCTCGCTTTATTTTTATTCACATTGCTTTAGTTTTAACATGGTGGCCATTTTTGTATCTTGGCGTATGACATTTTCGGCATTTGTAAGGGTTAGTGGTAACTTCATTATCTCGGCTGTGGTAAGTCCGAGGACAAAATTTCAAATATTTTTATGTTAAGCACATTGTAAAGTACTATTTTGTTAATTATACTATGCTTCTAAAAATATTCCTTCACCATACATTTTTTTGTCAAAGTTATGTATCAGAATCGCCAAAAATGTCATTTTCGGGGTGATTATTAAGGGGGAAGGCAATTTATTTAAGATTATTATTTTTTTTTTTTGGAAGTACATATATGCCAATAGTCTCAGTTAAAAATTATTAGAAGTTTCAGCGTTGCATACTTTTTTCTACAGAACAGTAAAAATGTACCTTTTCAAAAAATTGACAATTTTAGAGTTTAATATCTCTGGTGGGCAGTTATTTAAAAATCTGAAATTTGCAAACTTTAAAGATACTCCATTATAAGCAACTTTAAGTAAAATTTTGAGTTTGAGATTCATGTGATTTAAGAGATACAGTATTGCAAAAGTCATAAAATTTATTGAATAAATCTTATTTATTACTGTGTGTTTATTGCTTATCTTTATACATGTTTTTTAGTATTTATGGTGTAAATTAAGCTTTAGAATGTAAACAAGAAAGCTCAAAATTTATAAAAAATATTATGGGGAATTTTAATTGTTTAACAGGCTTAATTAAAGTAAAAACAACAGGGTATAGGTGTTAAATGCACTTAACAAAGTTATTTTTTCAAATAGTTCAAATGGAATCACAATACTTATATAATTAGCAATTTAGAACAATGAAGTCATGAAATACTGACCTTATTTTATTTTGTATGCTCATTTAACAACAATGAAATTTCTTCACAGAGTGAAGAAATTTCATTGGGATAGTTCTAAAGAGCTGAACTTTCTTAGTAAATTTCTCAATGGTATCCATTCTTTGTCCTCACGTGACATTTTGAATGAAGTTCTAGGTCCAGCTGGGTGATAGAACTTCAGAAATGTATCTTTGTTCTGTAAATTGATGTCCACAATTACTCTCAACTGAACTACTGTTCCTATAATATAGAGCACACAGGCGATGATGCCATTGTTCCTAAAAGTTAGTGGGATAGCTTTCATTACAGGAAGATCGTCATATTCTTTTGAATTATATGTTAAATATCACCTCCCACTACTTTCTGAATCTGGAACAAAGCGATGAAATGTCCGTGTCCCAGGCAAGGACCTCCTTGGTCCCAGGAAGTTGCTGACAGTTCTCAAATCTCTTTATAAATCTTCTTCTCGAGTAAGTATTTCTTTCTCTTTAACATAAATGTATGCGATCCCTTTTATACTTTGCTTGCAATAGTCATACACATGTTCAGGGGTAATGTAATTATTCAGAGGCCTTTGTAGACTCGCCTTACTCACCTCTCGCTTTGCTGTTCCACCTACATCATCATATGCATTATTTCCATGTGATGATGCAAATAAATTCGATTCAGCATCAAGATCAATATCTTTCTTGTGGTGGCATAGGTTAATAAAATTCTTCTTGTTTTTATATCGGCCATTATGCTCCATCCGAAAAGTAAATTGCACTGCTGGCCACCCAAAATGCAACACCAAGAAGGACATAAGATAGCAAAGCCAGATTTACTGGACACATAACAACAGATACAAAGATGAAACGATTGAGCTTACAGGCCCGTGCGACTTGCGGAAAACGCAGACATCAATAGTTCGTGTGGCCCCCATGGCTGGCAATAACGGCCGCGGCATCGAACGAAAGAGGCTTTGGATGTGGGCTTGGGATATGTCGGTCCAGGCTGCTTCCACAGGTTGCCTCAGTTCCTCAGGCGTAGCCGCGGGTAGTGCTTGCCGGGCCACTAGGTTGCCGATCAGCGACCAGACGTGTTCGATGGGCGACATATCGAGAGAACAGGCGGGCCAAGGCAGGAGTGACATCTGGTTGGCCGTGAAGGACTTTGTGTTGCATTTTGGGTGGTCAACAGTGTATTTTGTTAACACTGGATGCAATTTGCATAATGTGTGTCAGCAAGTGTGTTTGGAACATGTGCACTGCGACTGTGTTGTGGTCCAAGTTATTACTAATCACACAAATGCATTGCTGAGAAGCTGGCACACAAATGGATGAACAGTTACTTGTTGGTTTGTCCAGTGGCAACTTTGGATCTCATCTTGAACTACAAAAGTAAAATTTTCTGCAAAGTCTGCAAGAACAATACATTTTTTTATTGAGTTCTTCTTTCTTTTCTTTCAGGAACTGAGTTTATGTTTTGCTATAAAATGGTGAGTCTTTAGTAAAACAAGCTTTTCAGTGAGGGATAGAAAACGTTCTATCGGTTGAACAACATCGTTCGTTTCAGCCCAATCTCTTGTAGTCCACTGTTTAAAGACTTTATTGTTTGGCATGCTACCAGTATTTTTAAATTCTTGCATCAAATCTTGGAGGACTTCCCTTTCTGGACATTTAACACATTTGCCCATCATACAGTTGTAACTATTCATGTCACAAACAAGCATGTCAAGAAGGTCCTTGTAATTAATGCTAGGTTTTGCACCATCAATCATGAGCTTAATATCTTGATGGTATAAACAAACAGTATGAATTCCTGGGGATCTGGTAATGACACACTACTTAGGTCTGAGTTCTATGAATTTTGATCTTCCGGTTTTATGATTCAGATTTTCGCTGATCGGCAACCGAGTGGCCCGGCAAGCATCACCTGCCTGATGAACTATGGCAATGTGTGGAAGCAGTCTGGACCGACATACCCCAAGCCCACATCCAAAGCCTCTTTCGTTCGATGCAGCGGCGTGTAGCGGCCGTTATTGCCAGTCATGGGGGCCACACGAGCTATTGATGTCTGCGTGTTCCGCAAGTCGCACGGGTCTGTAAGCTCAATCGTTTCATCTTTGTATCTGTTGTTATGTGTACAGTAAATCTGGCTTTGCTATCTCGTGTCCTTCTTGGTGTTGCATTTTGGGTGGCCAGCAGTGTACATTCAGTGCTGTAGTCGTAAAATCAGCAGAGGGTATATACTATGTGCAAATCCTAAAAAAATCAGAGGTTATACTACATGGATAAAAATCCGGGGGAGCGGTACCCTCGTGGGGGTACTGTGCCTTTTTTTAACAATGATGACTGTGAGCTCACTTACCGATATGAATAAAGTATCTTCTGCTCTCTCCTGTCAATTATGACATGTTGAAGAGCAAGCACAAGATTATTTTAATTTTTATTGAAATATATCTCATAAACCCTGAGCCGCACCGGTGGCGCAGTGGTCTAAGCGATGGCCTTTGATCATTCGTCCGAAAGGGGTCCGGTTTCGAATCCCGGGGGAGACATAGATGTTGTGTTTGTCTAACGGCACTGGCTCTCTCCCTTCCCTAGAACCAGTGACCCTAAATTTGGGACGGGCGACTGCTTATAGCCCATTTAGTTGCTCACGGTGGTCGTTAAACCTCCAATAAAAAAATAAATAAATAAATAAATAAAAAGCCTGATGAGATAAGTACTTACAGCACTGTTCTTCTCTAGAAGAAACTCTTGATCTATCAGTTGCTGAACGATGATTCGTCAACCAAGATCTTTTTTTTTTATTAAATCATTCAATGGGCAGTTCATTTGAATTTATGAACATCAGGTTAGATACATTGGAGAGCAACAAAGATGCTCTGAGATTGGTTATAATGTTGTTCATTAAACTGAATATTCATTTGCATTCAGCTGTCGAACACCGCAGAGTTGAAATCGTTCTTAAGAGTTTTCTGGTACAACTTAGACATTTTCAGTATATTCTCTAACTCTCTGAATAGCTTGCATTTCATCAACATTAAATTATCTACAGATTCGCTTTGCTTCTAGTTCTCCATAGCGCACGTCGTCTGTTTTAAAATTTATTCGCTCTAATGAAGAAATATCTCTAAGAAGTTGTACATTTTCACTGTTTGAACCTGAATAGTCTTTATTTCATCCTGTCAGCCGTGCTTTGAATAAACTGGTTTGGTTAATAGGTACAATTTTGTTGTTAGGAATCAATGGGATATTTTTAAATAATAATTCCTCTTTCGCTGCTAATGCTACATGAGTTTTTCCCCCTTGGATTTTCTCCGAAGTTCTATATAATTCTTATGGTTCTTTTTATCAGATGTTTAGCTCTTGGCAGCGATGTTGTTCGAGACTGAAGTTCTGTTGATAATATGGATATTGAAGGTATACTTTTTTTTTTTTTTTTTTGTTGATTGGAGGTTTAACGACCACCGTGAGCAACTCAATGGGCTATAAGCAGTCGCCCGTCCCTAATTTAGGGTCACTGGTTCCAGGGAAGGGAGAGAGCCAGTGCCGTAAGTCAAACACAACATCCATGCCTCACCGGGATTCGAACCCGGGCCCCTTACGGACGAATGATCAGAGGCCATCGCTTAGACCACTGCGCCACCGGGGCGGCTATTGAAGGTATACGCTATTCTGTCAAAAGCACAGGGTATACGGCATATACCACCGTATACCCTCCACTACAGCCCTGTCTACATTAGCTCTTGAAATAATCTTCCCCACCTCTACGCTTGCTTTGATTTAAAAAGGTTTTGGAACTTTTTTTATTAAAGAAAAATGACAAAAATGTGAATTGTTACTCAAATATTTTTTTTCTCGAACTATGTTCAGAAAATGGAAATGACCCTCAAGACACAAGAGTTATGCACTTCATTTAGTAAATGTAAATTATAAATTTCATTTGTATCTTCATAACAAGTATGGGTATATTTTTTGAAAACTATTCTTTAATTTGTTTGTTTATTAAACACTAATTTCGAATTGCACTTTAATTAAAATCATTTTAATTTATAAGTAGAAGTCTTTTCTTTCCCTTTTTTTTTCTTACAACTATTCTTATATGAAGGATTCGAGAGATTAGAGAACATTTAGGATCCGTCCCGCTTCTACTTAATACATGTCACAACGAGCCCATGAGGCTTTCCAATATCAGTGCATCAAGTAACCCCATGTTTATATTAGGCCAGTGTATACACACCCTCATAGAGAAAAACTGGCTACTCTCAATGCATATCATAATGGGCACATGTGGCTTCCCAATATCAGTGCATCATTAACCCCATATTCATACCTATGAGGCCAGTGTATGCACACCGTCATAGAGAAAAACTGGCTACTCCCAATACATATCATAATGAGCCCATGTGGCTTCCCAATATCAGGGCGTCGAGTAACCCCATGTTTTTTGTTTTTTTTTGATTGGAGGTTTAACGACCAACGTGAGCAACTCAAAGGGCTATAAGCAGTCGCCCGTCCCTAATTTAGGGTCACTGGTTCCAGGGAAGGGAGAGAGCCAGTGCCGTAAGACAAACACAACATCCATGCCTGACCGGGATTCGAACCCGGACCCCTTACGGATGAATGATCATAGACTAGCGCCTTAGACCACTGCACCACCGGGGCGGCAACCCCATGTTTAAATTAGGCCAGTGTATACACACCCTCATAGAGAAAAATTGACTACTCTCAATACGTATCATAATAGGCCCATGTGGCTTCCCAATATCAGTGTATCAAGTAACCCCATGTTTATATTAGGCCAGTGCATACACACCCTCATAGAGAAAAACTGGATAATCTCAATGCATATCATAATGGGCCCATGTGGCTTTCAAATATCAGTGCATCAAGTAACCCCACGTTTATATTAGGCCAGTGTATACACACCCTCATAGAGAAAAACTGGCTACTCTCAATGCATATCATAATGGGCCCACGTGGCTTCCCAATATCAGTGCATCAAGTAACCCCATGTTCATACCTATGAGGCCAGTGTATGCACACCCTCATAGAGAAAAACTGGCTACTCCCAATACATATCATAATGGGCCCATGTGGCTTCCCAATATCAGTGCATCAAGTAACCCCATGTTTATATTAGGCTAGTGTATACACACCCTCATAGAGAAAAACTGGCTACTCTCAATGCATATCATAATGGGCCCATGTGGCTTCCCAATATCAGGGCGTCGAGTAACACCATGTTTATATTAGGCCAGTGTATACACACCCTCATAGAGAAAAACTGGCTACTCTCAATACATATAATGGGCCCATGTGGCTTCCCAATATCAGGGCGTCGAGTAACCCCATGTTTAAATTAGGCCAGTGTATACACACCCTCATAGAGAAAAATTGACTACTCTCAATACGTATCATAATAGGCCCATGTGGCCTCCCAATATCAGTGCATCAAGTAACCCCATGTTTATATTAGGCCAGTGCATACACACCCTCATAGAGAAAAACTGGATAATCTCAATGCATATCATAATGGGCCCATGTGGCTTTCAAATATCAGTGCATCAAGTAACCCCATGTTTATATTAGGCCAGTGTATACACACCCTCATAGAGAAAAACTGGCTACTCTCAATGCATATCATAATGGGCCCACGTGGCTTCCCAATATCAGTGCATCAAGTAACCCCATGTTCACACCTATGAGGCCAGTGTATGCACACCCTCATAGAGAAAAACTGGCTACTCCCAATACATATCATAATGGGCCCATGTGGCTTCCCAATATCAGTGTATCAAGTAACCCCATGTTTATATTAGGCTAGTGTATACACACCCTCATAGAGAAAAACTGGCTACTCTCAATGCATATCATAATGGGCCCATGTGGCTTCCCAATATCAGGGCGTCGAGTAACACCATGTTTATATTAGGCCAGTGTATACACACCCTCATAGAGAAAAACTGGCTACTCTCAATACATATAATGGGCCCATGTGGCTTCCCAATATCAGGGCGTCGAGTAACCCCATGTTTAAATTAGGCCAGTGTATACACACCCTCATAGAGAAAAATTGACTACTCTCAATACGTATCATAATAGGCCCATGTGGCTTCCCAATATCAGTGTATCAAGTAACCCCATGTTTATATTAGGCCAGTGTATACACACCCCCATAGAGAAAAACTGGCTACTCTCAATGCATATCATAATGGGCCCATTTGGCTTTCCAATATCTGTGCATCAAGTAACCCTATGTTTATATTAGGCCAGTGTATACACACCCTCATAGAGAAAAACTGGCTACTCCCAATACATATCATAATGGGCCCATGTGGCTTCCCAATATCAGTGCATCAAAAAACCCCATGTTCATATATTAGGCTAGTGTATACACACCCTCATAGAGAAAAACTGGCTACTCTTAATACATATCATAATGGGCCCATGTGGCTTCCCAATATCAGGGCGTTGAATAACCCCATGTTTAAATTAGGCCAGTGTATACACACCCTCATAGAGAAAAACTGGCTACTCTCAATGCATATCATAATGGGCCCACGTGGCTTCCCAATATCAGTGCATCAAGTAACCCCATGTTCACACCTATGAGGCCAGTGTATGCACACCCTCATAGAGAAAAACTGGCTACTCCCAATACATATCATAATGGGCCCATGTGGCTTCCCAATATCAGTGTATCAAGTAACCCCATGTTTATATTAGGCTAGTGTATACACACCCTCATAGAGAAAAACTTGGCTACTCTCAATGCATATCATAATGGGCCCATGTGGCTTCTCAATATCAGTGTATCAAGTAACCCCATGTTTATATTAGGACAGTGTATACACACCCTCATACAGAAAAATTGGGTACGCTCAATACATATCCTAATGGGCCCATGTGGCTTCCCAATATAAGTGCATCAAGTAACCCCATGTTTAAATTAGGCCAGTGTATACACACCCTCATAGAGAAAAATTGGCTACTCTCAATACATATCATAATGGGCCCATGTGGCTTCCCAATATCAGTGTATCAAGTAACCCCATGTTTATATTAGGCCAGTGTATACACACCCTCATAGAGAAAAACTGGCTACTCTCAAAGCATATCATAATGGGCCCATGTGGCTTTCCAATATCGGTGCATCAAGTAACCCCACATTTATATTAGAACAGTGTATACACACCCTCATAGAGAAAAACTGGCTACTCTCAATGCATATCATAATGGGCCCATGTGGCTTCCCAATATCAGTGCATCAATTAACCCCATGTTCATACCTATGAGGCCAGTGTATGCACACCCTCATAGAAAAATACTGGCTACTGCCAATACATATCATAATGGGCCCATGTGGCTTCCCAATATCAGTGCATCAAGTAACCCCATGTTTAAATTAGGCCAGTGTATACACACCCTCATAGAGTAAAATTGGCTACTCTCAATACATATCGTAATGGGCCCATGTGGCTTCCCAATATCAGTGTATCAAGTAACCCTATGTTTATATTAGGCCAGTGTATACACACCCTCATAGAGAAAAACTGGGTACTCTTAATACATATCATAATGGGCCCATGTGGCTTCCCAATATCAGTGAAAGAAGTAGCCCCCATGTTTTACATTAGGCAACTATATACACACTCTCGGAGAGCAGAATTGGCTACCCTTAATACATATCACAACAAGGCCATGTGGCTTTCCCAATATCACTGCATCAAACTCCATGTTTACATTAGACCAGTGTACACACATTCTCATGGAGCAGAGAAACTAGTTCCAACTCCATTTGATGGGGAGTATTTGTTAGAATAACCATAATTTAGTTGCTGTAAAAGCCTAGTGTTTCATATTAAAAAAAATATATTCATTTTACATGACCAATATAAGTGAGTGGTACACAATGTGCATAACCAAGAACAAGTAGGTTTTTATGGTAGTTGGAAGCACACTTAAAGTAATGAACAATGTTTTTTAAGGCAAATACACAATATTTCAGCCATGGCTATGGCTTTCATCAGTGCGACAGTCTCACTGATGAAGGCCATAGCAATGGCTGAAATACATTTGCCTTAAAAAAACATTATACATAACTTTAAGTGTGCTTCCAACTACCATAAAAACCTACGTGACAAATATATTTGTAATAAAATAGTAAATACAAAACATTGAGTTAAATTGAAGAGTACTAATATGAAAACTGTGCAGTTGCACTTCGAAACATTTGGCTGATGATCTGAATCTTCCACTTGTTCTTAATTCTATACATTTAATGTTATAAATATATTTCGTTCAAAAAAAAAAAAAAAAAAAACAAGTCTGCAAGTTATTTTTGGTCACATTATTTATTTTTATTTTAGAGGTCATTGATATTCCCCATGAAACAGAATGACATAGTTCATCGACATCTATCAGACGTGTCCTCGGCTGTAGCTCCAACTAGGGGTAGTATGGCTTGATAATTACATGGCCAGACATTCCTAAGGCAAGAAAAAATTCTGTCCAGGCATGTATACTTTTTCCCTGCATGCCCATGGTGCATGTCAAAATTCTATTCAAAAATCATTGCTTTTTTTTTTAATTTAAAAATCAAATTACGTGGTAGAAACCTTAGAAAATGCTTTCATTTTCCAGTCACTTTCCTCACTACTCAGAGGCTTCCTCCCAATGCAGTATTTCATAAAATTAAAAGGTTAGTTTTGCAAATTTCTTTATCAAAATAGATAACCTGGAAAACTAAATTGTTCATAATATGATTCTGTAATATTTCAAGAGACAATTCAAGTAACATGCTTTTGAATTAATCACAAAGCTGTTCTCTGGAATTCAGAGGTTAACTCCACAAAGAAATACAAACTACCAGATATTTTTTTAACTGATTCTTTACTTACTGTTGCCGTATCAAACTTCTGCATTCACAGCGATCTTGGCACACAAGTCGGCTTCACTGACATCCATCACACGCCATACACAAGACCTTCTATACTTTGTACTCATAATCTTTTTCTCACACAGACACTCCTGAGTCTAATCCTCCCATGACTTCCTTGGCCTTCCTCTGCTTTTCTTTCCTGCCACTTGGGCTAAAAAAAGTTCTTAGTATTTCATCACTCATTCTTTCAACACGGCCAAACCACCGATGAATATTAGTCTCCACCTTACTAACAATATTTTGCTTCTTATTAAACAACTGCAACACATTTTCATTCCTGACATGATCAGAACGTGTCTTGCCACAAACCCCCAGTAAGTAATGCATTTCTCCAGCACACAAACAACTCTTATGTTCCTTCTGTAGTACCCAGGTTTCACTGCCATACACCAGAGTAGGAACAATTACACTTTCATACACAGCATTGTGGGACTCTCTTGCAAAGCTGTCATTCCTGTGAAAACTTCCTAAAGCAGCTATGACTTTCAATGAAGAATTTACTCGCCTAATAATCTCCCCATTTAATTTGTTGTCTCTGTCAAATATGCTTCCCAAATGTATAAATTCATTCACCTGGAAAATCAGTGTGTCATTTGGACTTCTATTACATTCAGTGCTAACAGTTCCTCACTCAAAAACCAGAACTTTGGTTTTTCCCTTATTTGTACTCGGTTTGAATTTCGTGCAAACTTTGTACATTCGGAACAACATGCTCTGCAACTCAATCTTGCTCTTTGCCAACAGGACTGTGTCATCAGCATACAGTAATCTGTACACACAGATATTACCAAGACATAAACCACTATTGTACATCTTGGCATACTAATGCACCATAAATATATTAAACAACGAAGGTGACACTGCACAACCTTGTCTGACTCCTGCACCAATAGAAAACCATTTTGATAAAACACCATTCACTCATACACAGGCTCTACTGTCAGCATACATGGCTTTTACACTATTCAAATAGATTCCCAGTAACACCATATTTATTCAATACCTCCCACAAAAGTATCTTACTTGGTTGTAAGCTTTCTCTAAATCTATGAAGGCAGGAAAAACTTTCTTACCAACAGCCAGATACTTTTCAATCATCATGCATAATGCAAAAATTTGGTTGGTGCAACCTTTACTAGGCATAAAACCACTCTGAATATCCCACACTTTCTCTGATTTAAGAAGTCGTACCTTTTCAATAATAACCTTACCAAACACTTTCCCTGGCACACTCAGTAGGCTCATACCATGATAGTTCTTGCAATCAGTCTGATCACTTTTTCCCTTATACAAGGGAACAAGGGTAGCATCCTTCCAATCCAGAGGGACCATTCCTAACTCCTAGCACAACTGGCAAATTTCAGTTAACCAGTCAATTACAGAGTCGCCACCATATTTCACTCTCTCAGCACTTATGCCATCAACTCCCGGAGCCTTACCATTCTGGAGATTTTAGAGCTTTACACAACTCTTCTCTTGAGATCCCTCCTGTGCTTCCATCCTTCACTGCGACATTATCTGCTTCTACCTCAGAATCACCTTTGCTTTCTTGATCTAATAACTCACAGAAGTATTCACGCTATCCTTCACTTAAGTCACTGGGCTCCCATACCATACAACTTAAAACATTGTTTCCTCTATTTTTCTTGAGTCTGATGTACTTCTAGAAAGTTTTTTTATCTTTCCAAAAAGCCAATTCATGCCTTTCCATTTTTTTCCCTTCCTACCTTTTGCCTTACTTTGGTGAACCAGCTTAGCTGTTTCAGACTTCTTACAGTGATATTCATCCTCAGAAATCTATCTTGCGACATCCCCAAATATGCTTCCTTCTTTTTCTTTCCTGCATCTTCAATCTCACAATTCCACCAAGCATCATCTCTAATGTTACCCAATATTGTGGTGCCATAGACCTAGTAATATGATTTCTAGTGGGCCCAGTACAAACTCTGTTGACCAAGTAACTCTACAGTTATAGACATGGTATAGATACAAAAAGGCCTTTTTGTAAATTTCAAAGTCCTATAACTATAAAAGCTGAAATCTTGCACTTCTTAGTTTCTCCATAAAACCTGCAAGCTCATCAAGTTTCATAAAAATCAAAAGATTCAGGTCATTTTTTTTTTTTTTCCTTGTTTTGGTTTGACATGGAATGACCCAGTGGTGAGTTCACATTTCACTGCTGGGTGCAATTTATGAAAAGCTGGAAAATTACTTTGTCTCCCATATCGTTTGTTTGAGAAATGTTTAGGACAAATGGTATTTGTGTGTGATGTGTACGTAGTGTCGTGCTGTTTGGCCAAACCTGGCCCTTGCACCATTAAAATCAACTATATAGTATCATAACTAGGCAGTTGCAACAGGTGTACAGGCATAGGGCCTATGAAGACAGGGTCGCTGAAATGGAACTGACAAAAAAAAAATTGTCTTGTGAAGACAGTTTTTTTGTCAGTTCCAATGTCAATAGTTTCATAAGTAGTTGACGAAATAAAATGTGTTTTTCATTGTGTCCAGTTAAAAAATTTGCTATTAGGTAGTCTTCTATCAGACAGTCACAATTAGAAGAGCATCTTTTTTAAAATGATGCTTAAGGGCTCTTTTTTAAAGATATACACTGACGGGGAAAAAATATCCCAACACCACGAAAAAATAGTTGTAGAGGAATGAAATGGCAGCAATACATTCGTATAGGTAACATTTAATCGATTAAGGTTTCAAGATCACAGCTTATTGTAAGCGCGAGAAGAGCCCTTTTAAATGTGAAATGCTGGTACATTAATAACCGGTGTAACCGCCAGAATGTTGAATGCAAGCACGCAAACATTCACGCATTGTGTCGCACAGGTGCTGGATGTCAGTTTGTGGGATGGAGTTCCATGCCCGTTGCACTTGGTCGGTCAATACAGGGACGGTTAATACTGGTTGGGGGTGACGCTGAAGTTGTCGTCCAATGATGTCCCATACGTGCTCGATTGGTGAAAGATCTGGTGATCTAGCAGGCCACAGTAACATGTCAACACTCTGTGGAGCATGTTGGGTTACAACAGCGGTATGCGGGCGAGCGTTATCCTGTTGGAAAACACCCCTGGAATGCTGTTCATGAATGGCAGCACAACAGGTTGAATCACCAGACTGACGTACAACTGTGCCATCAGGGTGCATGGGATAACCAAGAGAGTGCTCCTGCTGTCATAGGAAATTGCTCCCCAGACCATAACTCCAGGTGTAGGTCCAATGTGTCTCGGCCGCAGACAGGTTGGTTGCAGGCTCTCACCTGGCCTCCTCCTAACCAACACATGGCCATCACTGGCACCCAGGCAGAACCGGCTTTCATCAGAAAACACAACAGATCTCCACTCCGTCCTCCAATGAGCTCTAGCTTGACACCACTGACGTCGCAAACAGCAGTGGTTTGGAGTAAATGGAATGCACGCTACAGGGAACCTGGCTCGGAGCTGCCCTTCAAATAACCGATTTGGAACAGTTCGTTGTGTCACTGTGGTGGCAACTGCAGCTCGAATTGCTGCCGCAGACGCGGTACGATGCGCCACGGCGTTCTTCCCTCTCAGTAGTGCCACATGGCCGGCCAGAACCCGGTCTTCTTGAGGCAGTACCTTCCCTTGACCACTGCTGCCAACAATCATGCACAGTGGCTACATTCCTGCCAAGTCATTCTGCAATATTGCGGAATAAAAATCCACCTTCTCGTAGCCCTATTACACGACTTCGTTCAAACTTCGTGAGCTGTTGATAATGGCTTCTTCGTCTTCTTAAAGGCATTCTTGACTAACATCAACACACTAGGTCCATAGATGCCAACCTCTAAAAGTAGTTTTCAGTAACCAACATGTTCATTTTTCAGTAATTTTCAGTAACAATTTTTTTTTTCAGTAATTTTTAGTAATCCAGTCTACAGCGGCAAATTTGGGTATTTAACACTGCAACAAATTTTAATCTGTCAGAACTATTAACAAAATAATAATAATAATAATAATAATAATAATAATAATAATACAATTAAAAATAATTTGCTAGTGGGAAAATTTAAAATACTTTCTACCAGGAAAATATAATAAATTACCTCCAGACATGAAGAAAAATTATTCCTTGGAATGTTGCAAAATTATTATGATAAACCGGCTGTAGTTGCAATTTTGGCCTTCCTTAGTTTAATTTGCAAAGACTTCTTCTGATAGCATAGTTTCACTGTGTGCAATGCTGTTTATTTTTTCTACTAATAAAGAAGACAGCACATGACTACTTAAATTAGGTCTGAATCATTCATGGTTTTTTTTTTCACAATACTGAAAATTCTTTCTGTACTTGCATTGCTATGAGGGACTATTAAAATCATTTTCATAATTTTGCTTAATGATTCATACTTTAACTGGCCACTTTCATTTTTCATTAAAGAAATTCTGTGCCACACTTCATCCATTCTCCCAGAAGTAACAGCACAGTTAAAATTTTCAAACTGGTAGTGAGTAAATTCAGATTCCACCTTGTCAGATTCTTCTGGTTTCAAAACTGGAAACAGGGAACACATATATTGGACTGATGCAAAAGAAACACTTTGCCTTAATGCTACATCTGCAATTTCAGCATGACTCAGAAATTCATCATTAAGTGGAAATTTTCTTAAAATGTAATTGCAGCCTGCCTTGTAAAATTCCCTTACCTCAGAATAAAAACTGTGTCTTCACTCAAATCTGCAGTTGTGCCTATATAAGATCTCGCTTTTGACCCAATTACGAGATCACATTTTTTTTTTTTTTTATTTCTCCTTCTTTCAAAATTTCCATCTGCAAGAGATGTTGCTGTCACATCAAATGCCGATGGCTTGATAAATCGTACAAGCAATTCAGATAACAGACTATGAAGTTTTCTTTTTAATACATGCACAAGCGGAGCTTCCTGCTGCAAGAACACATTAACAGATGTAAACAAAGGAAGAGTAGCAGATAAAAAAAGACAAAGTTTAGATGAAGGATTTCCAATCATACTTGCAAGGTTCTTATACTGTGAATTAGCTTCTTCATTGTCACTAAAATAATGTTCTAGAGCCTCTCACTGTTCTAAAATTCTGTCAATGGATTCCAAAAGTGATAACCAGCGAGTATTGACATGCTTTAGAATTTTGTGTGGTTTAGTACCACAAACAGCTTGACTCAGTTTTAGATTGTGTTTCTTCTTTGAAATTTTCTCAAAAAAAAAAAAAAAAAAAAAAAAAAAAAAAAAAAACTGTATCAGAAACTGCTCAACATTAAATCCTTTCAGTTGAGTAGCAGATTTCTGTGCAGCTAAATTTACTAAATGGCATGAACATCGCTGCACTATGATTGCAGGCTGAACTTTCTTTATGTGAGAAACAACACCTTTTACTTGACCTATGATAGTGTTAGCATTGTCACAGGAAAATAACACACAGTTGCTCCACGAGATATTTTTTTTAACAAACTCGTTGTTCAAAACGTTGAATATTCCTTCACCTGCATTATTACTTGATTCAACCAAAATATTATTACTTGATAACAAAACAGTTGAATTTTTCCCTATTTTTTCGTCAAAATATGTTATTGTAATGGGATACAGTTTATTTGCTTGAGCATCATTACTTCCGTCCGTAGATAGAGAAAAAGGATTTTTTAACTTCAGATACGATGTTACTTGTAGAAACACTGGCCATGTGCTGAATTAGTGCAGTAGCCTTGGTTCTTCCACACGAATATTTTTTTGCGATCGCTGAATCGGGAAACATGGCTTAAAATAACGGTTTTTCAAGCCTTCAGTTTTCGGAAATTTATCCAACATTTTCAAGCTGAAAAACAAATATTTATGGAATAAAATGATATCTAACAATACTGGGTAGAGGAAACATCGCGAGAAAAAAAAATTACGATTACCAGAGAAATCTTATCTCCGCCTACTTTCCGTTTTCGAAGGATGAAATTCCGTCCTCCGACGGAGAAAACGACCCCCCCCGCCACCAATCCTCCCAAAATTTAAATTCAGTTATGCATCGATTTCGTACATGGTCCAAATGATAACAAAAAAGGACGGAATTCCTCAAATCAGCGCGAGAATCTCGTCGCCGAAGATTACGGGGAAATTTTCGGGCGGCCTAACTTCCGTTTTCGGAAATCGTTGCCTACAATTTCAAGCTGAAATTATGCAATGAAATTATATTTAACAGTACTGAACAGAAACAACATTGCGGGAGAAAAAAATACGATTACGGGAAAAATCTGCACTTCGTTTAACTTCCGTTTCCGAACGTTTAAAAAGACAAAACGTCCCCAGACGGAATACGACCCCCCCCCACTAATATCCCGAAAAATTCTTCACTTTTGTGCATCGATCTCGGGGAAAAAAAAACCCGGAGGGGTCCGCGGAAGAATCTCTCGTACGAATTCACCGCTGAATCGATTTCGAATGTCGTAAGATAACGCTAAAATATTGATGACCGGTAAATTTTAACTTTTGGCGCAAAATTGGCACAGATTTCGTCGAAATAGGCGATTTTTTAGCAGAATGTCGCAAGAACAACGTTTTGGCGAGGCTGGCTCAATTGGCGCAGGTCTGGCAGCCCTGAATGTAGCATTTAATTGTTTTCCCCAGAAAAACTTGAAGAACCAACAAAAATTTTTAAGTTGATGAAAATTTGCTTTCTATCTCTGAAAATTAAATCAAATGGCGATTTTCCGTAATTTCAGCAGTGTTTCCGTACTTCCGTAACAGCAACCAAAAATCCGTAAAATTACGGAAAATCCGTACTAGTTGGCATCTATGCACTACGTCGAATCTCAACGATAACTAACGCTCACGAACGTTACAGTGTGTATTTACAGGAAACCTGCTTTGCATGTTCCGAGGGGTGCTACTAGCGCCACACGTATGCGCTGAGCGCGAAATTTGCATAGACGCCATCTTTTAGATGTACTCTCACCGCCTACCAACTGTCGTTTATCTAACACAACCCCTTCTTGGTGTTGGGATTTTTTTTTCCGTCAGTGTACATCTGATCACATGAGGAAAGGAGGGATCGTCCAAAGATCAAGCTTCTCCCTTCCTCGTGTGATCACAGCTTCCATCAAGGTCAGTAAAGAAGTGATCTTCACACGTGCATGCAGTTCTTGGTTTTGTCAGCTGTCTTATGTGGTTTTATGCTTCAGCATCCATACCTGTGACGTCACTCAGCAGGGAGGCAACAAGGGCTACTTTGATGAACTAGCCCTGCATAATTTTGACTGAATATAATATTGTTAAAGACATTAAGTATGATGATGTACTCAATGATTTTTCTGAAATGAAAGCCAGAAAAATGCAATTAAAATAATTATTTTCATTTATAAATACAGGAGAATGGTCTTGCATATTTGTTGTGAACATAAAAATTATTTTTAAACAACTGTCATATCGTATTTGTGTTATTTCCTCCCTACCTCAAAACGAAATTAAGAAGCCCAAAAATAAAACCTTCCACAAGGCACGTGACAAGCTAGTTCACACTACTACGTGTGTATATTAGGGTATGTAAAATTTTGGATAATGCGTCCGACTGGGCAAACTACAATTTTTTAGATTTTTGTGAAGATAATGAATAGCACATATGATAAGTACTAGATAAAAATTTTGAGGGTAAACTCCATCAATCAAGTATAATTCCTTAAACTGTGATTTCTTCATATAGGGAAATTTTATGGGAGGCTGGCTGACCACTGAAATTTGACAAAAAAAAAAAAAAAAAAAATTGAAAAGGAAATCCATTCTGCATTTCTATCTAGTTAAAGCACTCGTGTTTTTGTGTATAAAGAAAATCTATGCAACTGCAACATCAAAATTATTGGGCCATAAAAACAATTTGCATGAATATTTTGCAAGCCTACTTTCTTTACAACGTGATATAATCAAAGTAGAATGACATGCATAATTAGCCGCCCTGGTGGCGCAGTGGTCTAAGCGATGGCCTCTGATCATTCGTCCGAACGGGGTCCGGGTTCGAATCCCGGTGAGGCATGGATGTTGTGTTTGTCTTACGGCACTGGTTCTCTCCCTTCCCTGGAACTAGTGACCCTAAATTAGGGATGGGCGACTGCTTATAGCCCATTGAGTTGCTCACGATGGTCGTTAAACCTCCAATCCAAAAAAAAAAAAAAATATGCATAATTACATACTTCACTTAAGTTCAGCAGTACAGTACGGCATCTAATAAGCAAAAGTTACCTTAAAGTAGAACAACATGCTGTAAAGAAAATAGAAATGTATATGCGTGCTTTCCAAGTTGGTTTTTATTTGTGTTCAATCAACCCTAGTTTTCCATCCAAACTCTACTTGAAGAAGACCAAAGACCTACTTCAAAAGTTTTCCACGTGATATTATCTTTACGTAACTCAAGCATGAATTCCTGTATTATTTGCAGCTTTTATTTTAGTTATGTGTTGCTGCCTATTTCTCTCAACTACAGGTACATATTTCCAACAATGAAATGAGTGATCCGAAAAACTGCAGATCCCCAGGTATTTGAAAATGAAAAAATGGTGTTTCATCATTATTCAATGGTGCTGCTACAATGAGATTACATGTGGTTCTCTTCAATCACATACATATGTTACACTACAGTAGTTACTCATCTACATGAAGGAGCATGTGTTTAGAAAGACTAGTTTTCTGAGCAAACTGTTTTGAGCACACATCACTTTGGTGAGGCATTTCAACTGTGTGAACGAGTTCATGCTCGAAAAGTGACTTTTATGAATAAATTTTCTGGAGCATGAAACACATTGGTGAGGCTATGCACTGAAAGGTGACTTTTCCAAGTAAATTGTTGGGAACATACACCGCATCATTGGTAAGACTTTTCACCCGTGTGAAGGAGCATATGCTTTGAAAGGTTATGTTTCCTAGTAAATTGCTTTGAGCACACTTCACAACAGTGAGGCTTTTCACCTGTGTGAAGGAGCATATGGTTTGAAAGCGCACTATTCCGAGTAAACTGTTTGGAGCATATATCGCACTGATGAGGCTTTTCTCTTGTGTGAATGCGCTCATGCCTTGAAAAGTGACTTTTCTGAGTAAATTTTTTGGAACATACAACACATTGGTAAGGTTTTTCACCAGAGTGAATAAGCATATGCTTGGAAAGACTATTTCTCCGAGTAAATTGTTTGGAGCATACATCGCATTGGTGAGGCTTTTCTCCTGTGTGTAGAAGCATATGGTTTGAAAGACCACTTTTTGCAGTAAATTGTTTGGAGCATACATTGCATTGGTGAAGCTTTTCTCCTGTGTGAAGGAGCATATGGTATGAAAGACCACTTCTCGCAGTAAATTGTTTGAAGCATACGTTACATTGGTGAGGCTTTTCTCCTGTGTGAAGAAGCATATGGTTTGAAAGTTCATTTCTCCAAGTAAATTGTTTGGAGCACACATCGCACTGGTGAGGCTTTTCTCCTGTGTGAACAATCATATGCTTAGAAACATCATTTTTCCGGGCAAATTGTTTGAAGCATACATCACACTGGTGAGGCTTTTCTCCTGTGTGAAGGAGCATATGCTTCAAAAGATCACTTCTCACAGTAAATTGTTTGGAGCACACATCACAATGGTGAGGTTTTACACCTGAGTGAATGAGCATATGAGTTGAAAGATAACTTTTCTGGGAAAATTGTTTAGAGCATACATTGCAATGGTGAGGCTTCTCTCCTGTGTGAACGAGCTTATGCCTTGAAAGGTGACTTCTCCGAGAAAATTTTTTGGAGCACAGCACACATTGGTAAGGCTTTTCTCCTGTATGAAGGAGCATATGATTTGACAGATCACTTCTCCAAGTAAATTGTTTGGAGCATACATCACATTGGTGAGGACTTTCACCTGTGTGAATGAGCTTATGCCTGGAAAGATCACTTTCCCGAGTAAAGTGTTTGAAGCACACTTCACAACGATGAGGCTTTTCATTTGTGTGAATATGCATATGCCTTAAAAGATCATATCTCTGAGTAAATCGTTTACAGCATACATCACATTGGTGAGATTTCTCTCCAGTGTGAATGAGTTCATGCCTTGAAAGGTGACTTTTCTGAGTAAATTTTTTGGAGCATACAGCACATTGGTAACACTTTCCTCCTGTGTGAAGGAGCATATGCTTTGAAAGATGAATTTTCTGAGCAAATAGTTTAAAGCATATCCCACATTGGTGAGCCTTTTCATCTGCATGAAGCAGTGTATTTTTTGAAAGACGACCTTCCTCTCCGAAGAGTTTGGCGCATTCAATTAAGGGGTGAGATTGCTCATCTGGGCGATAGAGCTTATGCCTTGAGGTGTTGCAATCTTCACTGCACTGCTTGGAAGATATATCACAACCACAAGGCTGTTCCTCTTCATGGACTTTTACATGCGTTAAGAAATCAGCTCTCTTCGCAAATTTCTCATGACATACAGCACACTGGAAACATTTTTCTCTTCTATGAAGCTCCACATGTGTTACAAGGCTGTATTCTGCTTCAAATTTCTGGAAGCATATTTCACATTCCCACAGATCTTCATTTGTATCAGCAGAAACATTTTTTGAAATCTCAGCTGCTTTTTGGACATCCTTGGCAATCAGTTCTTCAGTGACTTCCTCTACAGAATGGTCAGGTATTGATTCCATGCTGATAATTTTAAGTACTTTAATGTATGCCCATTTTATTTAAACTGTTTCTTGAACATAACATACCAAGAAAAACTTATGACACCTTAAGGAACATTAAAATTATTTTAAAGCATTTGTATATCATTGATTCAAATATATAACATGTAAAAACATGCAGGTTTTGAATATATAAATGGCTGAGTAAGTTTTCAACATTTACAAATCCCTATAAAATGCTGCTTGCGGAAATATAAATTGTGCAGGTAAATTCTTGCTGATACACATTACTTCATTTCTGTAGGAACTTTTAAAGACAAAGCAAATAAGAATCTGTAATGAATTTTAAAAGTCAAAGTTAATCTTAAAAGGTCAATTTCTTGGCAGAAGGAAGGGGGTCTTCTCCTGGGAGTTTACAATTTCCCAATAATGAAATTTTTATTTTGTTAGGTGTCAAATTTGGTAGTGCGTCCCAAAAATATCTGAAGTTAGGCTTACGTTAGCCTTTTTATATGTAAGACTTATTTTATAACGTTATGGTTATAAAAACAGAATATTTACATGGCGAACAAAGTAGCACTTCCATTGCACATTTGTTGTATTACTCCAAGGTATTACCGATTTCTTTCATTCGATTGCAATGACACAAGGAAGCAAATACTTAATCCCCCACGCTGTTATGATATTCGTTTAAAT
Organism: Macrothele yani; assembly: GCA_039090855.1. Taxonomy (NCBI): domain Eukaryota; kingdom Metazoa; phylum Arthropoda; class Arachnida; order Araneae; family Macrothelidae; genus Macrothele; species Macrothele yani. The sequence continues at coordinate 152,209,608 of CM077009.1, forward strand.
ATTCTGAAATGCTGTGCTAGTTGTAGCACAGTGAAAGGTATTTGTAACGGGTGGTGTAAATCTCCTTGCTGTACTCTTAAAATTCCGAAATTTCCCTGGTACAAAGTAATACGCTTACCTAACCTTACCACACGACAAGTACAACAGCAATTTGTGCAATTTTAAAAAGGCAATCAATTAATGATGGTGTTGCATTCGTACTATCGATAACATCGATATGCATCAATAAATAAATCCAGTGATATCTTGGGGGTCGCCCCGGTGGCGCAGTGGTCTAAGCGATGGCCTCTGATCATTCGTCCGAAAGGGGTCCGGGTTCGAATCCCGGTGAGGCATGGATGTTGTGTTTGTCTTACGGCACTGGCTCTCTCCCTTCACTGGAACCAGTGACCCTAAATTAGGGACGGGCGACTGCTTATAGCCCATTGAGTTGCTCACGGTGGTCGTTAAACCTTCAATCAATCAATGAAAAAAAAAAAAAAAATTCTTGGGCAGGAATAAGAGGTGGTGCTGTTGCCAACTCTTCCCATGCTCGCAAAGTGAAGCCGGGTTTGTACGCTTCCTTGGTGAAAGTAGTACAGCCAGCTTTGGCGTAGTTACCCTCAAGATGCAAAAGCCGACGATTTTCTGTAGGGAAGCATTAGCGAGACCTTGTTCGTTTTCTTAAGATTTTACTTTGTCTTAAATTATAAGCGAAATGGAAAAGAAGTGGAATAGGTTTAAGAAACTCTTAGGTTTACATGAAAGGAATTTCAGTACAGAAACTTAGATTTTCATGGAGGAAATGAGATCTAAAAAAGCGTCTTCGTAACCACTGAGACGTATATGAACTGACTGTTTAAAATGTGTTTATACTAAACATAATTTTATAAAACGTTTAAAATCTTTCTCTGTCTTAGCGGATTATCGTAAAATATTGTTTATCATAGAAATTGTAACGGTTGAGCTTCAGAGAATTTCTTATATGAGTGAAATTTTCAGAAGATCGCATTTTAAAGGGAGGCAACTCTTCTGCCATGTTGTCAGGAGGAAAATTAAAGTAAACAACGACGTTCCACGTATGTTTTACTTGAAGAACAATTATGATTGTTCTTAAATAAATAAGCAAAGGGAGGGGGGATATTCTCGTTGAACATTATTAGCCGCCCCGGTGGCGCAGTGGTCTAAGCGATGCCCTCCGATCATTCGTCCGAACGGGGTCCGTGTTCATATACCGGTGAGGCATGGATGTTGTGTTTGTCTTACGGCACTGGCTCTCTCCCTTCCCTGGAACAAGTGACCCTAAATTACAGATGGGCGACTGCTTATAGCCCATTGAGTTGCTCACGATGGTCGTTAAACCTCCAATCAAGAAAAAAACATTATTATTAAAAAACAAAAATTCATGAAATATCTAGATTTTATTTCCAAGCCTTTATAGAAAAAATGGGGAATCTGCGAGCTTGTTCAAAGAAATTTAAAAAATCAGACTCAAAATATGATGTTACTGTGTCTACATTTTATTTTTTTAAGCAGCTTTAAGCACTTGACTGATTTTAGTTTCTTCTAATGAAGGTAGGAAATTCCAACTGGTTTGGTTAGAACTGTGGTGAGCTTCAAAGGTATGAATGCAAATAATTTTAAAAATAAAGGCCTTAATAGGAAGGGAACTTTTTTCAGGAGGGTGGGGGAATCTTTTTAAAAGGGTGCAGTTTCAAAATATAGCAAGAAAATAAATATACAATTTATTTGTTTGTGGAAAGAGAATTTACAAGTCCTGCTGATAATAAAGGAAATCTGACTTGATAAAAACAGATTTTCATAAGCAGCTGAAATAATTCCTACTGTAAGATCTCTTTTAAAAGAAATCCAACTGCATTCAAAATATTATACTTCTAATACACATCACTATTACGGGAGGCACATTTATAATGTAATAAGTCAATAGCTTTTAAATAGTAAATGAAACAGACGTGTGTATATAATAAAGATTTTTAATTTGGTTTTTAAAATATACGTATACCATTTATGAGCAAGGTTATATTTATTAATAAAGAATTCATTGAGGATAAATCTTGCAGTCTGTTGCTAGCACAACATAGTCCAAAAATAGAAAAATTTGATCACATAAGGTGTGGTTAATCAACACAACAAGGTGATTAATTTTAGCTCAAATGACAGAGAGCATTGTTAACAGCAGCCCATATGTTAATGCACATTTAACCTACATTTTATGGCCACAAAAATTAATGGATAGTTAATCAGAAGTGCATGGGAAATATAGAAGTGCAAATTTTCTGCAATCAGATACTAAATCATCTTTAGTTCACTGTTATCCATGTAACATCTCCAGTACCAGAATCTGATTTCCAAAAATTATGTTGAACTTTTAAGCTAGAACTTCTTACGACAGCCTATTTCATCTGATTAGTTAAGTAAAATTTTCATTCAAGGAATTTGTTTACCATAACTATACATTTTCTTATATTGCAATTAATATCTTTATAATTTTATGCTATTATATTTTTACTTAAGCTGAATTCAAGATTTCCACCACCCCGGTGGCGCAGTGGTCTAAGGCGTTGGCCTCTGATCATTCGTCCGTAAGGGGTCCGGGTTCGAATCCCGGTCAGGCATGGATGTTGTGTTTGTCTTACGGCATTGGCTCTCTCCCTTCCCTGGACCCTAAATTAGGGACGGGCGACTGCTTATAGCCCATTGAGTTGCTCACGGTGGTCGTTAAACCTCCAATCAAAAAAAAAAAAAAATCAAAAAAAAAAAAAAATTCAAGATTTCCCCCATTTCTGTCATCACACTAATTATGTACATAGTTTAGCTGAAGAAAATATTTCAGTACTATCATTTTATATATACGAGAAAAGAAAAGCTTAGCAAATAGTATTTGTAGCTAGAACTTAGCTTACTGCTGCAATTCAAACCATTAAAGGCAAATGTTTGTATGGAAATTTATATGTACATCCAATACCAAACACTTATCTCAAATAGTTAAATCTCATCTTTCCTTCACATACAATGGGTGCCGCATCAGGTATGAGTGTCTTTTCTCTTAAAAGGCTTAGTCCTTCGGTGCTAATGGGAAAATAAAAAATGAAGGGTGGGGGATGCATGGATACACAACAAGAATACCAAAGAATATAAAAATATATATATACAATACAGGAAATCTGTAACAACTATCAAAATATTGGGTACAAGAGATTTACACTGATGTGCAAAACAGTACAGTCTAATTACACTGAGCTAATTAGAACATTAACTGTGAGCAAATAAACCACAATAAATATTTGAATGTTTCAGCTACCACAAATACCTCGGCTTTGAAGAATTTGCAAACTGCTGATAAAACAGAGACAGATCTTGCAGTCTGTGCTCGATAGACAAAACATATATGCCACACCCACTGTGCAAGTAATGACCTTTTAGCTACATCTCACTGATTTTACCAAAAAAAAAAAAAGTAAGATATGATGTAAAGGAAGAAAAGGCAACAAGATGGACTTTAAATATCAACAGAGAACCAAAAGGTAAAAGTTTAATTAGAGCATATATGCTGTAGAGCATTAATGCTATAATTAATATTAGATAGAAAAAGCAGATTATTCATGAGAGTTAAAATGCATCAAAACAATATTTATTCTCAGGACATATACATGCATTACAGAATAGCAACTAAATCAGGTAAAGAAAACATATGGTACCAGACGTGACTGAAATATATGACTGATAGCTTATTTATGGAATATCAAAGCAACTGATGATCCTAAAATGTTTACTGCTCTGTAAAATGAATAAGAGAACATGAAGTTTTAGAATATCAAAAATGTGCAGTGACTAGAAATGGTGTGGCCAAAGAGAATAAAATCTATTTTTGGACTGAGCAGTAAATACAGGCAATTTAGAGATGTATGATTGATGTGTTAATATTTATAATGGGTTTCCATGTCTTATGAGAGTATTTCTTCAAAAATCAAAATGTGCATGTATATGTTTACAGGGTCATAGCTTGAGAGGAGCCAGAAGTGCAAATCTTCACTGTGGGGTACTCATCTTCAGTCACTTTCAAATGTTTTCTTGTTCATTTGTCTATTACTTCTATTCTTTTTTTAAACTTTTAAATATCTGTGCACCCTTTGTGTTTCAACTTTCACTTTTCTCATCTACTGTGTTCAGTATCACCATCATTTTATGTTTCATATACAAAGTGGTTTTGTTGTGAATCACGAGATATTAACAGTGATGTTTTTCATTGTCATATAATTCCAAGAAATGGTTAGTGCAGTGTCTCACATGCAAAAGCTACGTTTTTAATGTCCTCTGCTAATCCAGAGAATCTGTATTTGTACTATGAAGTTCAGTTTTAAATAAAGGGGTTCCAGTTCTATTAACTGATCTTGTAGCACATTATTAAAAACACCTTCTCTATTAGTTTAAAACGAGTATTTTCCATTCCTGTTGATCTAGCGGAGCTGAAACAGCGTATCGCAGCCACTATCACTGCACTTGATTCAGATATCTTACCACGCGCTTGGGCGGAAATGGATTACTGGCTCGATGTGTGTCGTGTGACTAAGGGTGCACACATAGAACATCTGTGACTGACTCTAACAAGACTTGAAACATTCCCCTACAATTCTGTTAGAGGTAACATAAAATATCTTACACTGTCCTTGTTTTATAGTGTGTTGAAACTGTACACTTCTTTATGAATCACCCTGTGTAGTGTTCTATTTGTTTGTGGAAATTATAATTTCACAGAAGTTTTGGGCTCGATTTACACCTCAGAGTTACAGAAACACAGTGATTGGTTGCACCCTACGTTCTTACGCTGGGACCGGTTACATAGTTGTAATTGACGGATTACGACATTAATTTGCTAATAATTTGGTGTTCTATTTATTTGTGGAAATTATAATTGTCATTTTCGTGTGTTTCAGCATATAGTCCTACAATTACCATTTCAACCTTTTTCTCAGTGGATAACCCTGCGGGTCAGTTTGATGCGGAGCGAGTAATATATAACGATATTTTGGGGATCCCCCCAAGGTCGAGGCCCTGGGCATGTGTCCCGATTGCCCTCCTGGAACCAGGCCCTGCCTGTTAACTGTGTGTCTTCTTTTGCCAAGAGTTCCAAACCCAACATATCCTTCTGGTCTTTAAAAAAATACGTACAAAGATGCGAAAAATAAATACGTTTTCATTTATCAGTAATAGCAGCAATGGGCTTCAAGGTAGCTGGAAAAGCACAACGTAGTTCTTTGAATACATTTAAAATATCTTAGTGTTGCACAAACGATGGACAATTCGCAACGTAACAAACAAATTCATCTAAATGCAGAAAAACATTCGTGCACATGAACCATTTGGATGAATACCGTCTTCACACGATTTTAATGATCTTAAAATATTAAATATATGTACAATTAAAATACTATAAAACACACTAGCACTTTCAGAGCGACAGTCGCCCCATCATCAGGTGTGTTCGGATCTCCCAAACCGTTCAGTAAAAATATCTGTAGTGTGCCATAAATGCAATCGACGTAACAGAATTTTGCGACGTACGCGCCATCTGTCCCGGCGGTTAAACCACGGACAGAGCGACACCACATCACAAATCGTAAACATGATTATAACTGCAACATTAAGTATTAAAGTCTATAAAAGGAAGATAGTTCTGTGGTTTGCCCAACACTTGTAGACAAAAGACGTCTCCAAATATCTGGAAGATCCCAAGGGCAATTATCATTACAGCAACTTCGTTTGAACGCGGAAATGAACAAACTCTCAGTCACCAGTAGCATGTGTGTAGACGCTGGATTTATCAAAATTTTGGCATTGTCCCAATCAGGGATTAAATCTTCTGAATCAATGCACTTGGTAAGGGCTGTACAGATATGACTTGCTTTCAAACTACACTGCCGGAAAAAAATCCCAACACCACGAAAAAATAGTTGTAGAGGAATGAAATGGCGGCAATACATTTGTATAGGTAACATATTTAATCGATTACGGTTTCAAGATCACAGCTTTTTGTAAGCGCGAAAAGATCCATTTTAAACGTGAAATGCTGGTACAGTAATAACCGGTGTAACCGCCAGAATGTTGAATGCAAACACGCAAACGTTCATGCATTGTTTTTTTTTGATTGGAGGTTTAACGACCACCGTGAGCAACTCAATGGGCTATAAGCAGTCGCCCGTCCCTAATTTAGGGTCACTGGTTCCAGGGAAGGGAGAGAGCCAGTGCCGTAAGACAAACACAACATCCATGCCTCACCGGGATTCGAACCCGGACCCCTTACGGACGAATGATCAGAGGCCAACGCCTTAGACCACTGCGCCACCGGGGCGGCTTCATGCATTGTATCGTACAGGTTCTGGATGTCAGTTTGTGGAATGGAGTTCTATGCCTGTTGCACTTGGTAGGTCAATACAGGGACGGTTAATGCTGGTTGGGGGTCACGCTATAGTTGTCGTCCAATGATGTCCCATGCGTGCTCGATTGGGGAAAGATCTAGTGATCTAGCAGGCCACGGCAACATGTCGGCACTCTGTAGAACATGTTGGGTTACAACACCGGTATGTGGGCGAGCGTTATCCTGTTGGAAAACACCCCTGGAATGCTGTTCAGCATGAATGGCAGCACAACAGGTTGAATCACCAGACTGACGTACAACTGTGCCGTCAGGGTGCGTGGGATAACTACGAGAGTGCTCCTGCTGTCATAGGAAATTGCTCCCCAGACCATAACTCCAGGTGTAGGTCCAGTGTGTCTCGGCCGCAGACAGGTTGGTTGCAGGCGCTCAGCTGGCCTCCTTCTAACCAACACACGGCCATCACTGGCACCCAGGCAGAACCGGCTTTCATCAGCAAACACAACAGATCTCCACTCCGTCCTCCAATGAGCTCCAGCTTGACACCACTGACGTCGCAAACGGCAGTGGTTTGGAGTAAGTGGAATGCACGCTACAGGGCGTCTGGCTCGGAGCTGTCTTTCAAGTAACCAATTTGTAACAGTTCGTTGTGTCACTGTGGTGGCAACTGCAGCTCGAATTACTGCCGCAGACGCGGTACGATGCGCCACGGCCATACGTCGTACACGGCAGTCTTCCCTCACAGTAGTGCCACGTGGCCTGCCGGAACCCGGTCTTCTTGAGGCAGTACCTTCCCTTGACCACCGCTGCCAACAATCATGCACAGTGGCTACATTCCTGCCAAGTCGTTCTGCAATATTACGGAATAAAAATTCACCTTCTCGTAGCCCTATTACACGACCTCGTTCAAACTCTGTGAGCTGTTGGTAATGGCTTCTTCGTCTTCTTAAAGGCATTCTTGACTAACATCAACACCCTACGTCGAATCTCAACGATAACTAACGCTCACGAACGTTACAGCGCGTATTTACAGCAAACCTGCTTTGCATGTTCCGAGGGCGCTACTAGCGCCACACGTATGCGCCGAGCGCGAAATTTGCATAGACGCCATCTTACAGATGTACTCTCACCGCCTACCAACTGTCGTTTATCTAACACAACCCCTTCTTGGTGTCGGGATTTTTTTCGTCAGTGTATATTTATGTTCCTGCAACCTGAGGCACAGTTTCCGACGAGTGGAGCCTATGTAATAGTTAATGCTCTCATGCGAGTCATTGTCCAATAGTGGGATGCAATAAACACCCCACCTCTGCGAATCATCAATTCCTTGGCGGTCTTTCCTTAAAACAGACGATAGGTTGTTAACATCCACGCCAAAATGTAGCCGGTTTCTAGAGCAAATTTTAGACATTAAAGTAGTGGGAGACATATCGGGAGAACAGACGGACCACGGCAGCAGTGACACCTAGTGGGCCGCGAAGAATTGCTGCACTATGCGTACCACGTGCGGGCGCACATTGTCCTGTTAAAACGTGGCCGATGGCAGGTCCTGCAGGTAAGGGAGGACTACAGGCTCCAAAACGTCGGAGAAGTAGTGGTGGCTGTTGAGTGTACCGGCGATGTGGACTAGAGGGGTGCGGGTGTCATATCCAATTGCGCCCCAAACCATAACGCCAAGCGACGGACCGGTATGGCGATGCATAATGCAGGCGTCATACAGTCTCTCGCCGTGGTGCCGCCACACGCGGATCCGACCATCATGATGTTGCAGGCAGAAGCGGGATTCGTCGGAGATGACAATGTCGTGCCATTCCGTAGTCCAGGTGCGGCGTTCAACGGCCCACTTCCGCCGCACTCGCCGGTGGTGTGACGTCCATGGTAATCGGAGCAATGGGCGCCGTGTGACAAGTCCTCGCTACTGCAGAGGACGTCGAACGGTACGTGCTGACACAGGTTGTTGCTCAACACACCCTAATTCCTGCGCTAACGTTCGTGATGTGGCGATGTGAGCAGTCAATGCCCGCCGCACAACATGTCAGACCTCTCGTTCGGTGGTGTGCCGCGGCTGCGGCCATCGCTCACGTCGGTCCGTCCGTCACTCCTGCTCCCACGAAATCCAAACTCGCTTCACTGTGACTGGATGTTGTCCCACACGGGCGCCGATGTCTCGGTATGATAAACCGCTGTCGCGATAGGCCACTATTCTTCCTCTGTCGAACTCCGAAACGTGCTGCAATGACTACCGTATTCTGCGACGAGGTATCAAGAAGCTTCCGACGCACAGGTCCGGCAGCACAACACACTTCCACTACCTACACCCCGACTTCCGTGCACCCTTCTTATAGTGCTTCTCTGTGGCGTGCTGTGCGCACATGATTTGCATATTCCCTGCAATGCTAATCGTTTGCATGTCCTCGCGCGGGCGACGTATGCTTCGAATTTCAGGTCAATCGGATGCTTCCTTCTTGGTGTTGCATTTTGGGTGGCCAGCAGTGTAGTTTCTGTAACTGTTGCCAGTACAGATTTCTAAATAATCAGAATAATGGATCATTTTCATTACGCTACAGGGAAGTATTGAAATTTTGTGTTGTTGTTCTAGATAATCAGAATAACAACACAAAATTTCAAATACTTCCCTGTAGCGTAATGAAAATTTGTTTGAGAAAAGTTGCAATCCTTTTTGTTATGGTTCAGTCTCGAGAGATAGTGGTATCTCCAATTGTTAGAAGAAAAAGCGCATAAGGCTTTTTTCTGACATCCCTCTCCTTGTGTCTACTTGTTCAGGTGAAAAATGTTATATTGGTAGTACTTTTTGTTCAATCAACTGCAAAACTAAGGAACATAAATGGGATGTCCGAAAAAGCCTTCCTACTTGAACAGAATGTTGCGCCATCTGACGCCCACTGGCCGATCACCGAAAGTACATCGTCCTCAGTGTTAATATTAAAGTATGTTCTTCATTATAATCAGCCTTAGCATTCGATGCAGTGTTGCCAATTAAGTTGATTTTGCGAAGCACATAGGAAAAAATATACATCCCATTTATGTTCCTTAGTTCTGCTGTTGCTGACTAGTAAGTAGTCCAGCAGTGTAGCTGTTTTAGTCTAGTTTCAGAGAGAGATGGAAAGTCAAGTGAGCCCGCACGGGGATAACTGGTTTTCCAGTTATTTGGGGAGCGGCGCCCCCACGGCCCGAGCTAACCTTGTGACGGTTTCTATTGCCTCTGCGGCTTTGACGATTACATCACCGAAGGGACAGCTGTTCATCCAGCTGATGGGGGATGGCGTCCCCACGGCCCGAGCCGATTTTCTCTTTTTTGTTTTGCTTTTTTCGTCTTCTGTTCCTATTTTGACATGTACCCGCCTCAGTTGTAGGCTGCTGAGGTTGTGATGAGGCGCCAGCTCCGGGTTTTGTTCCTCGTTCTTTTCCCTGTCTTTTCTCTTTCTTTTATGTTACATTTTCTGTTTTTCCGGAGCTGGTTAGCTTAGACCTACCTGCATGTTTGCCGTGTGCGGTGACCCGTACAGGTGGAAATGAGGATGCTGGAGGCTGAGGTATTTGGGGGCCGGGTTGTAGTGTCTCCAGATGCCAACACTCCTCTTTGCCCTCTGCTTCACCCTAAACGGGGGGCTGGGAGCTAACCCACTCCTGGTCAGGAAGTCTGTGGCCGAGTTGCGTCCAGACTTCTAGCGGCTTGTCGTTCTGTTCGGCTGGGTGAGTCTGGGGGTAGGGGTGGGCATGCCAAAGGGGTGTTCTCTGGGCACGGGAAAGTCTGGGTGCACGCTGAGCGTGTGTCTGCCCTACCAACTTGCTATATCCGCTGACTATCCCTAGAGCCGTGTCCTGCGTCCTCTTGGGCTTGCGGACCTCCGGCTCTCCCTCGTTGGGCTCGGTAGTGGGTGGGGAGGTCGGCGGAGGAATCTTCTCTCTTCTTTATGGGTTCCAAAGACACTTCCCATGGTGCGACACCAAAGCGTCCAATGGAGGATGGGACCATCCCTTCCACAAAGAAACTTGTCTCTGACACTTGCCATGCTCTGTTTCTCTTAATTCATTCTATCGATCCTTTACAACCTTTGAGTGCAAAGAGCCCTTTCTGGATCAATAAGGCTCTTCAGGCCGTTGCTGGCTCTCCGCGCAATGTCAAGAAGCTTCCTTCAGGGGATCTTCTTGTCGAAACCTCTCATTCCAGACATAGCGCCACTCTGCTCACCACGACCGCACTGTTGGGTATTCCGGTGCAAGTGACCCCGCACGGCTACTTGAATTCCTCTCGCGGCGTGGTCACCTCCAGCGACTTAATTGACTGCAGCGATGAGGAGCTACTTGCCGAACTAGGGGAACAACATGTCACTGGGGTTCGCCGGATTCTGTTTCGGCGAGATGGGAAACTTGTTCCATCTCGCAATATCATCTTAACCTTTGACTCCCCAACCCTGCCGACTTCCATCAAGGCAGGGTACTTACATCTTGACGTTCGGCCCTATATACCCAATCCCCTCAGGTGCTTCAAGTGCCAGCGTTACGGACACTCCCAGCAGTCGTGTCGTAATGTGGCTAAGTGTGGTCGCTGTGGTTCTGCGGATCATCTTTTGCTGGAATGTTCGGCAGCTTCTGAACACTGCACTAACTGTGATGGTGCGCACTCTGCAGCTTCTAAGCAATGCCCCAAGTGGGTAGAGGAGCAGGCGATTCAACGTCTAAAGACTATTGAGCATCTCTCCTATCCAGAGGCCAGACGGCGGATCGCCCCTGGGCCACCAGGTCGACGTTCGTATGCCTCAGTGGTGGTCCAGAAGGCTACTGTTGCTGTCCAGACTGATTCTCACATCCCAGCGCGGTGTCCCTTCGATTTCGAGGACATCGTTGCTGCTGGATTGGAGACACTTCAGTCTCGCTGTCTTGACTCCAAGGCGACATCCACCCCGTTGCCGAAATGCTCCTCTGCCAGTACTGGGACCCAGGTTCAGGGCAAATCGAAGCTGAAACCCGATCCGGTGAAACCTGGCGCATCCTCACCGAAACACAGCTCTAACACTCAGAGTCGGGCAAAGCCAAAAAACACACGGGGAGTAAGCACAACCCTATCTTACCCCCTGACCCTGCAGACGGCCTGGAGCTAATGGATTCTGAGACGTATTATGAGGCGTCTTAGTCGTCTCTGCGTTTTCTTTCCATGTTTTTTTTTTTCGCATTATGGCTTCCATCATTCAGTGGAATTGCCGAGGTCTGCGACGCCACCTTGATGATCTGAAAGGCTTACTGTCTTCGCATACACCTGTGTGCGTGTGTCTCCAGGAGACGAAGATTCGCACGGCGGACACTCTTTCGCTGCGCCGATACTCTATTTTTCGTAAAGATCACCAGGACGGCGTTATCGCCTGCGGAGGAGTGGCCGTCGTTGTTCCTCATGGTGTCCCTGTCACTGCGGTTGCCCTTCGGACGTCTTTGCAGGCGGTGGCAGTGCGACTGTCTGTGAACACTCTGCTCACGGTGTGTTCCATCTACATACCACCAACTGAAGCTGTAGGCCTTTCGGATCTGGAAGATTTAGTTGACCAGCTGCCGCCTCCTTTCTTCATCTTGGGAGATTTCAGTGCACACAGTCCGTTGTGGGGTTCTGCCACTCGTGATTCCCGGGGCCGTGTTGTTGAGTCCCTTCTCTCCAACACGTCCCTCTGTCTCCACAACCCCGGGGCAGTCACTTATTTTCATGAACCCACCCGCTCGTACTCAGCCATTGATCTGTCCTTGAGTTCGCCATCGTTATATCCTGACTGGTCCTGGAGCGTGTCTGATGATCCCCTTGGCAGTGATCATTTTCCCATCTTTCTCCGTCTAGCAGGTGACGGGTACCGTCATCCTACTCGCCCTGCTAGATGGGCTATCGATCGCGCCAAGTGGGACTCATTCACGGCTTCAGCGACCATTACTCCAGACATGGTGACCTCGGGTACGATCGATGATGCTGTTGCGGCGGTTACGGATTGTATTGTGCTCGCGGCAGACTTTACCATCCCTAAGTCTTCGACTACACTTCCACGTTGTCCGCGACCTTGGTGGAATTCCACTTGCAAGGCAGCTCGTCAGGCCCAACATCGGGCTTGGGGTAGGTTTCGTCGGTACCCCACCGACGCGAACCTACTTGCTTTCAAGAGAGCCAAATCTTACGCGCGTTTGGTCCGTCGTCGTAGCCAACGGGAATCTTGGATACGATACGTATCCGGGATTAACACCACTACCAGCTCTAAGATCGTTTGGGACAGGATCCGCAAGATTCGGGGTAGGTACCCTTCTGGGGAAATCTCCATTCTTGAGAGTGGTGGAGGAACGGTTGCTGACGCTCAGGGTATTGCTGACTGTCTGGGCGCCGCATTTTCTTCGGTGTCCAGCAGCCGCAATTACGCTGCTTCGTTCCGGCAGGTACAGCCGCGGCTTGAACGGTCCAAGGTTTCCTTTGGCCCGTTTTCCGCTGCCGATTATAACAGCCCGCTGACTGCCGTCGAACTGAAGATTGCCCTGAATCGGTCCGGCCGAACATCTGTCGGACCGGACAACATCCATTATGACATGCTGAAGCACCTTTCTCCGTCCTCTCTTGAATGTCTGCTGGTCCTGTTTAACAGGATCTGGCACGAGCGTGACTTTCCCGAATCTTGGCGCACTGCCATTGTCGTTCCTGTTCTCAAACCTGGTAAAGATCCCGCTAACCCGTTGAACTACCGACCAATTGCTATGACGAGCTGCCTCTGCAAAGTTCTAGAGCGCATCATCAATTTTCGTTTCGTTTTTTATTTGGAATCACGTCACCTTCTTTCGCCTCATCAGAGTGGTTTTCGGAAATTCCGTTCCACCTCCGATCATCATCTTCGCCTTGAGACATCTGTCCGGGAGGCGTTTGTCCGGCGTCAGCACATGGTCTCCGTGTTCTTCGACATGGAAAAGCTTACGATCGAACCTGGAGATACGGCATTCTCCGTGATCTGCGTGACTGCGGATTGCGGGGAAATTTGCCGACCTTCATTGCCGGATTTCTCCAGAACCGGATGTTCCGTGTGCGCGTCGGATCGACCCTCTCTGCGTTATACCCACAAGAGCAGGGTGTCCCTCAAGGCTCCATTCTTTCTGTGACATTGTTCATCCTTCGTGTAAATCATATTTTCACTCTACTTCCTCCGTCGGTTCGTGGCTCCATGTACGTGGATGATCTGCAGATCTCTTGCGCATCTGTCAACATGCGCACCATTGAGCGGCAGCTGCAGTCGGCCATTAATAAGATCTCTACCTGGGCCTCCCACAATGGATTTGGCTTCTCGACCCAGAAGACCGTTTGCGTGCATTTTTGCCGCAAACGGGGTCTTCACCCAGACCCTAACCTCCGTCTGGGGTGTTCAACCATCCCTGTGGTGTCAGAAGTCATGTTCCTTGGGCTAACATTTGACCGAGCACTCACCTTCCGACCTCACATCCAGTCTTTAAAGGTGAAGTGCACGAAGTCCTTGAGTATCCTGAAGGTCCTCTCTCGAACATCTTGGGGGGCCGACAGGTGCTCAATGCTTCGCATTTACCATTCTCTGATTCGGTCAAAGTTAGACTTCGGTTGCATAACGTACGGTTCGGCACGTCCTTCCGTGTTGCGGCCTCTGGATCCTGTCCATCACCAGGCTCTGCGGCTATGCACTGGTGCTTTCCGTACCTCTCCCGTGCATAGCCTGTATGTCGAGGCCTATGAACCGCCGTTGTGCATCCGACGTAAGCAGCTGTCTCTTCAATTCTTCACCAAGTTGAAGTCTCTTCCTGATCATCCACTGCATGGCTCCATTTTCCAACCACAATGTGTCCGCCTATTCTCACACCGGCCTTCCTGTGTTCCGACGTTTGGGATTCGGTTGTCGACCTTGGTGCGCGATGCTGGTCTAGACTTGTCAAGGATTGGTTTGACCCGGTTCTACACTGAACCGCCTTGGCAGCCGGTTCAAGCAACGGCTGACCTTTCCCTTTGTGTGTGGCCAAAGTCTTCCACTCCTGCTCTGGTGTACCAGCAGCTCTTTGCCGAGATACTGTCTCTCTTCCCGGATTTTGTGCCTGTATTTACTGACGGGTCGAAATCCGGTGAGGTTGTTGGATCCGCATTCGTGTGTGGCGATGCCTCCCATGCTGAGAGGCTTCCGCCTGAATCCACCGTCTTTTCGGCAGAGATGCGTGCGGTACACCTCGCTTTGTGTCACATACAGTCTAGATCTCATCGTCGCGCTTTGATTTGCTCCGATTCCCAGTCCGTCATCCAAGTTTTATCTTCTCCGGAGGACACGGACTCTCCTGTCATCCGTAATGTCCGTCGTCTTCTTGGAACTTTGGAAGGTGCTGGATTCCTGGTCCGATTCTGTTGGGTTCCTGGCCATGTTGGGATCCGGGGTAACGAGCTGGCAGATCTATCTGCCAGGTCTGTTTCCTCCATGTCGCCAGCTCGGCTGTCACTGTCTTTCCGAGATTATCGGCCTTTGATCCGGGAATTTGTTCTGGATGAGTGGCAGTCCCTGTGGTCTCAGCAGGGCAGCAATAAACTCTATGCCATCAAACCACAGATCGGACTATGGAAGTCTAGTTTGCGGACGAACCGGCGTGAGGAAGTTGTTCTTGCACGTCTCCGCATTGGGCACTGTCGTTTTACTCACCGCTTTTTGCTGTGTGGCGAGAGTGTCCCGGTGTGTGAGGCGTGCGACTGTCGTCTCACTGTCCTTCATGTTTTGTGTACTTGTGTTCGGTTTTGTGCTCATCGTTTTCGTCATTTTCACTCTCATCTGTTGGACGAAGGAGCAGCTACGCTGCAAACCATTATTGGCGAAGCCTGCGACGTTAATGCAGTGTTTTCGTTTTTACAAGATATTGACTTTTTTAAACTTATCTAGATTTTAACTTGTTCACTATCATTTTTCATTTTTACCACATCAGCCTGTTTTTAACCTTGTGTACGTTTTTTATTGATTTAGTTTTGTTTTGATGTCTTTTGTTTGGCGCTCTTTGGCCAACCTTGGCCCTTGCGCCATTAACATCAATTAACCAACCAACCAACCAAAGTCAAGTGATTACTTATGTAGTTGTCTAGTGAACCGTTTCGTTGATTGGCAAGAAACACTAGTTGTTGATTTACTTTGTGTTTTTGCTGGACCTTCTTTTTATTATAAATACATCTATGTATCTTTGAAATTGAAAGTTTATGCCTACTGCATGTTTTTTTTTTTTCGGCATAAATGCAATGACACACAAATGCCCATGCTTTTAAATGCAATATATTTCATACTTTTATGTTATCATCGAGAGAAATTCCTAGAAGTCACATTTGTTTTCATCCATAAATCGAACAATTTAGACAATGTTGTGAATTTTAAAAAATCATCGCAGTTTGCATTCCTTTTCAGTCATGCTGATGAATATAAACTACAGCAGTGAAGATATGTGTTAATTTTGAGCCATGAGAGTGATTATGTGAAGTTTGAATTATACAATTTTCTCTATCCTGCGTAATTCTGGCAATGAACACAAACTGCAGCAATAGTCAACCGTTATAAACATGTGTCTGAGTGCTTAGAACGGCAACTTATAGCATCAAAAAGACAGATTCGAGTACTAGAAAGAAAAAAAAACTGAGCTGTGGTTTTTTATTTGTGTTTACTCAGTTTCAAAAACGGCAATTTGGTTTTTACAAAGTGGTGCACATTATTTCGTAGAATAATTATTATCGATTATGTAAAATATGATATATCATCATCATCATCATCATCATCACACAATGTCATTTTTCTCATCCACAAGTTCCTCACCCACTGCTGAACGAAGGGCTCCCCAAATCTCTTCCACAACTCTCTGTCCTGAGCCATTCTTCATTGGCACTCCTACATCATACCTTCGAACTTCATCCACCTATCTTCCCCGTGGCCTTCTGGGTCTTTTCCTGTATCATCATCATCATCATCATTGTCAACCATTATCAATCCACTGCTGGACGAAGGTCTCCCCAAGTTTCCTCCACAACGGTCTGTCTTGTGCCAGTCTCCTCCATGTAACCCCTGCATACTTTCGAATTTCATCCACCCATCTCCCATGTGGTCTTCTTCTGGGTCTTTTCCTGTCCCTTGGAATCCAATCTAAAATTTCGGCTGTCCATCGATGATCTGTCCTTCTGGCAGTATGTCCAGCCCATTGCCATTTCAGGGATTTAACTCTGATCATGATGTCTTCCACTCTTGTCATTTTTCGGATCCACGAGTTCCTCTTCTTATCTCTCCTGGTTACACCAAGTATGCACCTCTCCATGCTGCTTTGAGTTGTCTGCAGCCTTTGTATGTCTCTTTTAGTTAAGGTCCACGTCTCTGCACCATACGTAAGCACTGGAAGGATGCATTGATCAAACACTTTTCTTTTAAGACATAATGGCATATTGCTCTTGAAAATTATGCTGTTTCTTCCAAAAGCTCTCCAGGCAAGTTTTGTACGCCGATTAATTTCTTCATCAATGTGACCCATATATATATATATCATCATTGTCGACCATTATCAAGAAACTTGAGGAGACTAAATGAAAGTCTCCTCAAGTTTCTTCCACAATTGTCTCTCTTCAGCCTGTCTCCTCCATGTCACTGCGACCTGCTTTCGAATTTCATCCATCCATCTCCCATGGGGTTTTCTTCTAGGTCTTTTCCTATCCCTCGGAAACCAGTCTAAAATTTCGGTGGTCTGTCCTTCTGGCAACATGTCC
The DNA here is from genome assembly GCA_039090855.1 of Macrothele yani. Taxonomy (NCBI): domain Eukaryota; kingdom Metazoa; phylum Arthropoda; class Arachnida; order Araneae; family Macrothelidae; genus Macrothele; species Macrothele yani. The sequence goes on from CM077009.1 coordinate 152,226,737, forward strand.
AGCCCATTGCCATTTCAGTGTTTTCACCCTGGTCATGATGTCATCCACTCCTGTCATTTTCCTTATCCACATGTTCCTCTTCTTATCTTTCCTGGTTACACTAAGCATGCATCTCTCCATATTTTTTTGAGTTGTCTGCAGTCTTTGTATGTCTTTTTTAGTTAAGGTCCATGTCTCTTCTTTATAGTAAGCACTGGCAGGATGCATTGATCAAATACTTTACTTTTAAGGCATAATGGCATACTGCTCTTAAAAATTGTACTGTTTCTTCCAAAAGCTCTCTATCCAAGTTTATACGCCGATTAATTTCTTCATCTATGTGACTGCCACTTGATATCTGCTGCCAAAGATAAATGTAGGTAGCGGTTGTTTAAGCTTTTCTCCATCAATCGATAACTCTTCTCTTCTTGTAAAAGCATTTACATCGCTTTTGTCTTCTGAAAGTTCATTTTTGATCCCACTTCTTTACTCTGGTCAGCAAGTTTTTGGATCATACTCTGCAGCTCCGATCGGGTAGTTGCAAAAATGACTACGTCATCAGCGAAACGAAGGTGAGTTAAATAAACTCCATTAATCTTTATTCCTTTGTTTTCCCAGTTCAATGATTAAAAGACATTTCCCAATGGGGCATTAAAGAGTTTGAGAGATATGGTGTCGCCTTGTCTCACTCCCTTTCCAATTTTTATTAGTGCTGTATCCTCAAATATCCGAACCTTTGCACTTGCATTTTCATAGAGGTTGCTAATAATACTAATGTATGCATCTTCAATACCGCAGGATTTCAATGCCATTGTTACTGCTGATGGTTTCACGGAATCGAAGCCCTTTTCATAATCAATAAAAGCCATGCATAATGGGAATTCATGCTCTTATGTTCTTTCAGTTAGTTCTCTTAGTACATGGATATGATCCACAGTGCTGTAGGCCGCCCCGGTGGCGCAGTGGTCTAAGGCGTTGGCCTCTGATCATTCGTCCGTAAGGGTCCGGGTTCGAATCCCGGTCAGGCATGGATGTTGTGTTTGTCTTACGGCACTGGCTCTCTCCCTTCCCTGGAACCAGTGACCCTAAATTAGGGACGGGCGACTGCTTATAGCCCATTGAGTTGCTCACGGTGGTCGTTAAACCTCCAATCAAAAAAAAAAAAAAAAAAAAAAAAAAACAGTGCTGTAGCCACTCCTGAATCTAGCTTGTTCTGTTGGTGAAGTCATGTCTAGTGTTACCTTCAAGCGATGTGGAAGAACTTTACTGAAAACTTTATAAACCACTCATATGAGGCTTATAGCTTTCATTTAAGTGATTCATTCGGTTACAAGATTGCTAAATTAAAGTAGGTCTGCATGAATCACCTAAATGAAAGCTATAACATAGAAGTTTAGATGAGGATGTGGTTACATTCTCCTTTTCAGGAACCCTATAGGCTCTCACTACCGTCCCTTCTTTTTAATTCAAAAAAAGTTTAAAATGACAAAAAATAAAAACAAATTTTTTTATAATGGTTTAAAATACAAAAAACGTATAAATATTTAAAATTACGAAAAAATAGTAAAATTTAATTCAATTAAAATAAGGGGAAGGTTATTAGTTCTTAGGGTATTTTAATACTTTTAAACTACATTTGGGAAACAGCTTTAGTTGTTCCCAACTGGAATTTTTGAAGTATTCTGGCGGGTTAATTTTAACTTAAACACTGTTCGGTATTGTACTACATGGCTGCAACTACAGAATTAACTGGGAACTTTGTGCAACCTTTGAGCAGCAGATGGCAGTGCGGTCGTTACATTTTGAGTGGGGTCCATTTCAGTTTTGTAAGGCGGGGTAGCAGCACGCGATAATAGTAAGTGATTTGTTTAATAATTTGCTTTGTGCAGTTTTCTAATTTAATTCTTAGTTTCGGGTGCTCTTTCTTGCCTGCTTCGTTTTTCTAAAACAGTTGGTGATTTTTGCCTCGGGTTTTAGGGCAGATTCTTTAGCTTTCGAGGTGTTTTGTACTTGCCTTGTTTCGCACATCGTTTTAGGCGTAATCATACAGTGTTAACAAGCTTCTGTTCTTTCCATAATACGATTATTCTTCTCAATAGGCAGTTTTCTTGTAAATAAGTAACTTTTTTTAGTCCTTATCCACCATTATGTTTTGTGTTTTGCTTATATATAATTAAGGTTCGTGTTTGGTGGTTGTAATTTATTTACTTTGAAATCGGCATCTTTGCTTACTGTTGAATTTTTGCTCAGTAATTTTTTTCGATTCAGATGGGATGTTGGGCCTCGTGGAATTTAATCTGCTGTGGGTAGTGTCCAATTTTTTAAGGGGTTTTGTTTTTTCACTATTAGGTTTTCCTTTCTTAATTAAAATTATTTTCATTATTTTTTATTCTGTTGGTCTTTTGGGGGGGGGGGGGGGGGGGCGTCAGGGGTTCGGACGATGTTTGGTCCTTTATCTGGGTGTTTGTTCTAAATTTTCATTTTTTGTTTAGATTCTTATTTTAAACTAATTTTCGTTTTTATTTTTTCAGTGGGATTTTTTATTTTTTTGTTTTACTATTTTTTCTGATACTGGTTCAGGCTGGTTCGCCGTTACCTTGCAGACTAGATTCTCGCAGAAACCCACACTTTCAGGTCTCTGTAGAGCCTGGTTGGGTGTTGTCCGTGACTGGCCCTTGACAAAGCCACGGAGAACGGCTTTCCATTGCTCTATATCCCTCTCATATCCCAGTGGTTAGTAATGTTTGGTCTTGCTATTCAGTATTTATTAAAGAAATTTGCAGTCTTGGTGTTTTCCGTATTTATTTTGATTTTTCTTTAATGCAACCATTTGGCGATTTAGAACTTCAAAAATTTTTTTAACTATTACCTTGTTGGCTTTTTCTATATATACACTGACGGAAAAAAACCCCAACACCACGAAAAAATAGTTGTAGAGGAATGAAATGGCGGCAATACATTTGTATAGGTAACATATTTAATCGATTAAGGTTTCAAGATCACAGCTTATTGTAAGCGCTAGAAAAGCCATTTTAAATGTGAAAGGCTGGTACATTAATAACCGGTGTAACCGCCAGAATGTTGAATGCAAGCACGCAAACATTCATGCATTGTGTCGTATAGCTGCTGGATGTCAGTTTGTGGGATGGAGTTCCATGCCTGTTGCACTTGGTCGGTCAATACAGGGACGGTTAATGCTGGTTGGGGTGACGCTAGAGTTGTCACCCAATGATGTCCCATACGTGCTCGATTGGTGAAAGATCTGGTGATCTAGCAGGCCACGGGAACATGTCGACACTCTGTAGAGCATGTTGGGTTACAACAGCGGTATGCGAGCGAGCGTTATCCTGTTGGAACCCCCTGGAATGCTGTTCATGAATGGCAGCACAACAGGTTGAATCACCAGACCGACGTACAACTGTCCGTCAGGGTGCGTGGGATAACCACGAGAGTGCTGCTTCTGTCATGGGAAATTGCTTCCCCAGACCATAACTCCAGGTGTAGGTCCAGTGTGTCTCGGCCGCAGACAGGTTGGTTGCAGGCTCTCACCTGGCCTCCTCCTAACCAACACACGGCCATCACTGGCACCCAGGCAGAACTGGCTTTCATCAGAAAACACAACAGATCTCCACTCGGTCCTCCAATGAGCTCCAGCTCGACACCACTGACATCGCAAACGGCAGTGGTTTGGAGTAAGTGGAATGCACGCTACAGGGCGTCTGGCTCGGAGCTGTCCTTCAAGTAACCGATTTGTAACAGTTCGTTGTGTCACTGTGGTGGTAACTGCAGCTAAAATTGCTGCCGCAGACGCAGTACGATGTGCCACGGCCATACGCCGTACAAGGCGGTCTTCCCTCTCAGTAGTGCCACGTGGCCGGTCGGAACCCGGTCTTCTTGAGGCAGTACCTTCCCTTGACCACCGCTGCCAACAATCATGCACATTGGTTACATTCCTGCCAAGTCGTTCTGCAATATTGCGGAAAGAAAATCACCTTCTCGTAGATCTATTACACGACCTCCTTCAAACTCAGTGAGCTGTTGATAATGGCTTCTTCGTCTTCTTAAAGGCATTCTTGAATAACATCAACACACTACGTCGAATCTCAACGATAACTAACGCTCACGAACGTTACAGCGCGTATTTACAGCAGACCTGCTTTGCATGTTCCGAGGGCGCTACTAGCGCCACACGTATGCGCCGAGCGCGAAATTTGCATAGACGTCATCTTACAGATGTACTCTCACTGCGTACCAACTGTCGTTTATCTAACACAACCCCTTCTTGGTGTTGGGATTTTTTTTCCGTCAGTGTATATACAGGAAAAGGCTAAGAAAGCCACGGAAAGGATGGGTGGATGAAATCGAAGGTATGATGTAGGAGTGACTTTGAAGAGTGGTTCAGGGCAGAGAGTTGTAGAAGAGCTTTGGGGAGCCCTTATATCGGCTTGACGACTTCTAAACGTTGGCTATCTAACTTCTGTTGGTGTTTTGTTGACCTTGACTTAAATTTGGGTGCTTTATTTGTTTGTTTGGTATTTATGTAGTGTCCCTTTGAATAACAATGGAAAGTTTAAAAAATTAATCATGTTTTAAAAGTATGTAGCCTTGGAAGCACATGGGCTGTTTTTTGAGAATTCTGCCATTGCCATTTCAGAAAGATCACTAAGGGTAGGTGTTCCCCTGATGAAAACAGTCCTGTTTTTGGTCTGCATTTCTGGCTTTGGGTTTTTGTCCTGGTTTGTACTCTTGTCCTTTTTCTTCTTTGTGGGTCTGAGTTATGCATTCTGAAACTTTGACTTAGTTTTGGCATATATGGTTTAGACAAAATTGTCAGGCCATGGTTTTTTTATTGACTATACTTACCATTTTAGAGTTCTTATATGTATTTCGATGCAGTTGGCCTGGCCTTAATTGGGCTTCAATCCGTTTACGCGTGTTAGTGGTTAGTGTTGTTGACTGGATATTATGTTTAATTTCTGTTTAATATGACTATAATATACTTGAAACCTCTATCTTTATATGCTGCGTTGCGCATTTCAGTGGGGTCTTGTGAGTTCAGTGTTTATTTGTTTGCTTTAAAACTTAAAACTAATTTTCTTTTGATTTAGGGTTTAACGATATCTGTGAGTAACTCAATGAGCTATGAGCAGTCGTCCTTCCCTAATTTAGGGCCACTGGTTGCCGCGAAGGGAGAGAACCAGTGTCATAAGACTAACACAACATTCATGCCTGCCGCCCCGGTGGCGCAGTGGTCTAAGCGATGGACTCTGATCATTCGTCCGAACGGGGTCAGGGTTCGAATCCCGGTGAGGCATGGATATTGTGTTTGTCGTACGGCACTGGCTCTCTCCCTTCCCTGGAACCAGTTACCCTAAATTAGGGACGGGCGACTGCTTATAGCCCATTGAGTTGCTCACGGTGGTCGTTAAACCTCCAATAAAAAAACAAAAAACAAAAAAACATTCATGCCTCACCGGGATTCAAACCCGAACCCTTCTCGGACGAATGGTGATAAGCCAGCGCTTAGACCACTGCGCCACCAAGGCGGCAACTAATTTTTGGATCCAAGGTTTATTGAGTACCAGTTTACTAAGTTTTATGGTTACCAATTTTTACTTTTGCTTATTTACAGTTTTTTTCTTTCAATGGCTAATGTGATATCATCATCATCATCATTGTCAACCATTATCAATCCACTGCTGGACGAAGGTCTCCCCAAGTTTCCTCCACAACGGTCTGTCTTGTGCCAGTCTCCTCCATGTCACCCCTGCATACTTTCGAATTTCATCCACCCATCTCCCATGTGGTCTTCTTCTGGGTCTTTTCCTGTCCCTTGGAATCCAATCTAAAATTTCGGCTGTCCATCGATGATCTGTCCTTCTGGCAGTATGTCCAGCCCATTGCCATTTCAGGGATTTAACTCTGATCATGATGTCTTCCACTCTTGTCATTTTTCGGATCCACGAGTTCCTCTTCTTATCTCTCCTGGTTACACCAAGCATGCACCTCTCCATGCTGTTTTGAGTTGTCTGCAGCCTTTGTATGTCTCTGTTAGTTAAGGTCCACGTCTCTGCACCATACGTAAGCACTGGAAGGATGCATTGATCAAACACTTTCCTTTTAAGACATAATGGCATATTGCTCTTGAAAATTATGCTGTTTCTTCCAAAAGCTCTCCAGGCAAGTTTTGTACGCCGATTAATTTCTTCATCAATGTGACCCTCACTTGATATCTGCTGTCCAAGATAAACGTACGTGTCTGTTATCTCCAGCTTTTCTCCATCAATCGATAAATCTTCATTTCTTGTAAAAGCATTGAACATCACTTTTGTCTTCCGAAAGTTCATTTTTAATCCCACTTTTTTACTCTTGTCAGCAAGTTCCTGGATCATACTCTGCAGCTCTGATGGGCTAGTTGCAAAAATGACTACGTCATCAGCAAAACGAAGGTGGGTTAGATAATCTCCATTAATCTTTATCCCCTTGTTTTCCCAGCTCAGTGACTGAAAAACACCCTCCAATGTGGCATTAAAGAGCTTCGGAGATATGGTGTCACCTTGTCTCACTCCCTTTCCAATTTTTATGTGTGTTGTATTTTCAAACAGCCGAATCTTTGCACTTGCATTTTCATAGATGTTATTAATAATATTAATGTATGCATCTTCAATACCGCAGGTTTTCAGAGCCATTGAAACTGCTGATGGTTTCACCGAATCAAAGGCTTTTTCATAATCGATAAAAGCCATGCACAATGGAAAGTTCATATTCCCTCGCTCTTTCAATTAGTTCTCTCAGCACATGGATATGATCTATTGTGCTGTAGCCACTCCTGAATCCAGCTTGTTCTCTCGGTTGAGCCATGTCCAGTGTTACCTTCAAGCGGTGTGAAAGAACTTTAGTGAAGATTTTATAAACTACTGATAGGAGGCTGATAGGTCTGTAGTTTCCGAGATCCTCAATGTCACCTTTCTTATGTAGCAGGATCATTGTAGCGGTGTTCCAATCCTCAGGAATCTTTCCTTCATTAAGGCATCGAGTGAAAATTTGGGCGAGTACTGTTTCGATTTCTCCACTTGCTTCTTGTATGATGTCTACAGTAATTCCATCTTCTCCTGGAGCTTTTCCCCGCTTCATGTTCTTGATTGCATGTGCAACTTCTGCTGGAAGGACTGGAAGGAACTCTGGTACTGGTATCTTTCATGATGTCTGGAGTGCATGTATCATCCCTTTCATATAATTTGGAGTAGAAATCTTTCACTCTTGTCAAAATTTCGCCTCTATTTCTTGTTACAGAACCATCTTCTTTTCTCAGTGCCATAATCTGTTTTCTTCCCTTACTGAGATGTCCCTTTGCTATCTTTAGGCTTTGGTTGTTTTCAATTGCTTTCCTCACTAGTTCACAGTTGAATTTTCTTACGTCTTCAGTGATACTTTTTCGTACTGTCTTGCATAGCTCTATATATTCCACTTTGGAAGTCGCATCTTCTTTAGTTGTCCTCATCTCTCTTCTTTTTCGCATCAACATTTTCGTTTTTCCTGATAATTTATTTACATGCAACTTGTTCTTAGACCCAGCTAATTTTGTTGCTGTTTCCATAAGAGCTTTGGTTACTTTTCTGTTAACTTCAGATATGTCCACTTCTTCCGATGTTAGGCCTTCTAAAGCAGAGAACCTGTTCTTCAGTTCCAACTTGAAGGTATTATGGTGTTTTTTAAGGTTGGTTATGTCAATAGATTTTGTTTGTCTTATGAGCTTGTCACGTTCAAGTTTAGTGTTGAGGTGCATCTTACATCTCACCAATCTATGGTCACTACCTGTGTTGAACTTGTTTAGCACACTGCAGTCTTCTATGACGAATTTTTTGTTACACATAATAAAATCAATTTCATTTGTCGTCCCATTTGGATGTCTCCATGTCCATTTCCTGTGTGGCTTTTTCTTGAAGAAGGAGTTCAAGATGAAAAACCCTTCTGCCTCTGCAAACTCAACGAGAGTATTTCCACGCTGGTTTCTGTTGCCGTGACCGAATTTACCTACTGAAGTTTCATTCTGTTGCCGTTGCCCTATTTTTGCATTGAAATCTCCCATAATTATTTTCAAGTGCTGCTTACCTTTATTATTTAGATGACAAATTTCCTCATAAAATTCTTCAATTTCCTTCTTCAGGATGACTTGTGGTGGGATATATATGATGATATGTGATGTGATATATATGATGTAATATATATATATATATATATATATATATATATATATGGGATGTAATGTCAGGTGATGCGTAACATCGCAGCCTCTCCTTGACAAATGTCAACCCCGCCTTCTCGTGGTACATCCTGTTCCCTCTAAAGGGGCTCTGACGACCGCCAATAGCGGTATAACTATAACATCGGGATTAGAGGAAATGCTATCCCACACTCACCAACCCGCTTGGCCAGCGTGGTGAGTTATTGCCAAACACCTCCAAAATGACTCCACGACTTAAATCTTGGCCCTCGGTCTCCGGCAGCTGGAATGTACCTGGCCAAGGCAGCGGCCAGTCCGACATGAAGGCAGAGGGTGCTAAGAATCCCCGGAGGACCGGACTAGGCTGCCATCTGATGCTGACCTTGGCTACGTATAATGGACGCTCCGTATCTCCTGATTCAAATCTTCTTGAATTGGAAGAGGAACTACAAAGGATCAAGTGGGACATCGCGGGCTAAGTAAGGTAAGGAGAAAAGGAGAAGATCTCATTGAACTGAAAAGTGGACATCTCTTCTACTATCGTGGGACTGATACTGGCAGAACTAGTGGTGTTGGATTTATAAAAAACAAGAAACTGAGGGATAAAGTTGTAGAACTTGAAAGAGCCTCTGACAGAGCTGCACGACTCGTTATCCAACTCTCGAGAAGATACCAGGCTCAGATTATTCAAACTTATGTACCCACCACAAGTCATCCTGAAGATGAAATTGAAGAATTTTATGAGGAAATTCGTCATCTAAATAATAAAGGTGCTTCCCTGGAACCAGCACTTAAAGATAATTATGGGAGATTTCAATGCAAAAATAGGGCAACGGGAACAGAATGAAACTTCAGTATATAAATTCGGTCACGGCAACAGGAACCAGCGTGAAATACTCTCGTAGAGTTTTTTTTTCTTTTGATTGAAGGTTTAACGACCACCGTGCCCCGGTGGCACAGTGGTCTAAGCGATGGCCTCTGATCATTCGTCCGAACGGGGTCAGGGTTCGAATCCCGGTGAGGCATGGATGTCGTGTTTGTCTTACGGCACTGGTTCGCTCCCTTCCCTGGAACCAGTGACCCTAAATTAGGGACGGGCGACTGCTTATAGCCCATTGAGTTGCTCACGGTGGTCGTTAAACCTCCAATAAAAAAAACTAGAAAAAAACTTAAACGTGGCAAGCTCATAAGACAAACAAAATGTATTGACATAACCAACCTTAAAAAAACACCATAATGCCTTCAAGTTGGAACTGAAGAACAGATTCTCTGCTTTAGAAGGCCTAACATCGGAAGAAGTGGATATTTCTGAAGTTAACAGAAAAGTAACCAAAGCTCTTATTGAAACAGCAACAAAATTAGCTGGGTCTAAGAACAAGTTGCATGTGAACAAATTATCAGGAAAAACCAGCATGTTGATGCAAAAAAGAAGAGAGATGAGGACAACTGAAGAAGATGTGACTTCCAAAGTGGAACATATAGAGCTATGCAAGACAGTACGAAAAAGTATCACTGAAGACGTAAGGAAATTCAACTGTGAACTAGTAAGGAAAGCAATTGAAAGCAACCAAAGCCTAAAGATAAAAAAAAACTGAGAAAACAGATTATAGCACTGAGAAAAGAAGATGGCTGTGTAACAAGAAATAGAGGCGAAATTTTGACAAGAGTGAAAGATTTCTACTCCAAATTAGATGAAAGGGATGATACATGTACTCCAGACATCATAGAAGAGACCAGTACCAGAGTTCTTCCAGTCCTCCCAGCAGAAGTTGCACATGCAATCAAGAACATGAAGCGGGAAAAAGCTCCAGGAGAAGATGGAATTACTGTAGACATCATACAAGAAGCAAGCGGAGAAATCGAAACAATTCTCTCCCAAATTTTCACTCGATGCCTTAATGAAGGGATGATTCCTGAGGATTGGAACAACGCTACAATGATTTTGCTACCAAAAAAAGGTGACATTGAGGATCTCAGGAACTACAGACCTATCAGCCTCGTATCAGTGGTTTATAAAATCTTCACTAAAGTTATTTCTCACCGCTTGAAGTTGACACTGGACATGGCTCAACCGAGAGAACAAGCTGGATTCAGGAGTGGCTACAGCGCAATAGATCGTATCCACGCACTGAGAGAACTAATTGAAAGAGCGAGGGAATATGAACTTCCATTGTGCATGGCTTTTATCGGTTACGAAAAAGCCTTTGATTCGGTGAAACCATCAGCAGTTACAATGGCTCTAGCCGCCCCACTGGCGCAGTGGTCTAAGCGATGGCCTATGATCATTCGTCCGAACGGGGTCCGGGTTCGAATCCCGGTGAGGCATGGATGTTGTGTTTGTCTTACGGAACTGGCTTTCTCCCTACCCTGGAACCAGTGACCCTAAATTAGGGGCGGGCGACTGCTTATAGCCCATTGAGTTACTCACGGTGGTCGTTATACCTCCAATAAAAAAAAAGAAAAACAATGGCTCTGAAATCCTGCGGTATTGAAGATGCGTACATTAATATTATTAATAACATCTATGAAAATGCAAGTGCAAAGATTCGGCTGTTTGAAAATTCAACACACATAAAAATTGGAAAAGGAGTGAGACAAGGTGACCCCATATCTCCAAAGCTCTTTAATGCCACATTGGAAAATGTCTTTCAGTTAATGAACTGGGAAAACAAAGGGATAAAGATTAATGGAGATTATCTAACCCACCTTCGTTTTGCTGATGACGTAGTCATTTTGCAACTACCCCTTTAGAGCTCCAGAGTATGATCCAAGAACTTGCTGACAAGAGTAAAGAAGTGGGATTAAAAATGAACTTTCAGAAGACAAAAGTGATGTTCAATGCTTTTACAAGAAATGAAGATTTATCGATTGATGGAGAAAAGCTGGAGATAACAGACACGTATGTTTATCTTGGACAGCAGATATCAAGTGAGGGTCACATTGATGAAGAAATGAATCGGCGTACAAAACTTGCCTGGAGAGCTTTTGGAAGAAACAGCATAATTTTCAAGAGCAATATGCCATTATGTCTTAAAAGAAAAGTGTTTGATCAATGCATTCTTCCAGTGCTTACGTACGTGCAGAGACGTGGACCTTAACTAAAAGAGACATACAAAGGCTGCAGACAACTCAAAGCAGCATGGAGAGGTGCATGCTTGGTGTTACCAGGAGAGATAAGAAGAGGAACTCGTGGATCCGAAAATTGACAAGAGTGGAAGGCATCATGATCAGAGTAAAATCCCTGAAATGGCATTAGGCTGGACATACTGCCAAAGGACAGACCATCGATGGACAGCCGAAATTTTAGAATGGATTCCAAGGGACAGGAAAAGACCCAGAAGAAGACCACATGGAAGATGGGTGGATGAAATTTGAAAGTATGCGGGAGTGACATGTAGGAGACTGGCTGAAGACAGACAATTGTGGAAGAAACTTGAGGAGACCTTCGCCCAGCATTGGACTGATAATGGTTGACAATGATGACGATGATGATATATATATATATATATATATATATATATACAGTGGACAAAAAGTATTTGCACACATACATTACTTTGCATAAATAAACGTGGAAAGCAATTGTGACGAAATATTTTTAACATTGGCTTACTTTTACAGTAAACTCACACACGCATGTTTCTGTTTTTACTAATCAGAAGAAATATATACGAGGGTTGCACCAAAAGCAATGCAAAAGTAGGTATAACTTTTTGATTAAGTGGCAGAGGTCGTTCAAATCCTCCCATCCCCTCTAAAGGTTTCCTGTGTTTGCACATGCCCGCAGAGAATTTGTTGAGCTATAATTTATAAACCTTAAAATTCTTTTGTTGAGTTGTAGATGCTAAACATTTTTTATAAGGAATTGCATTAAATATCGCAATTAAGAAAATACCAAAATTACGGAAACTTTATGTTAGTCAGATAACCAATCTCTGGAGACGTGACCACGTAGCAGCCAAGAACGCAATTTTTATACAACCCCTTAAAGAATTTGTGGTCAGTTCTCCGAATGGCCAGTTTTCCAGGAGTCAGTTCTCCGCTTCGTTTTTGGCTGGCCCGAAAATCATGGAAATGTCTACACTTCTTATTGAAAATGAAATATTAAAAAAATTGTGAACAGTAGTTGCTCAAGTAGTGGGAAATATCGTGACACGGTATTTGTTTATGCTGAACAATTTTATGACACTGAAATTGCAATATGGCCAGTTCTCCGTGTCCGAATTTTTTTGTACATGAAAATGATAACATAAAAACCTGGAAACTGATTTATCGCCGTGTTTTTATTATCTTTTTCATTGATAAATTCTGTAAATTTCAAATGAGCATATTTTCCGCTAATTGTTTGTCTATTCTAGAAAATAAAATATGTGTAAATACGAAATGGCAATAGAAATTGCTGCACGTGATTAATTTAACTTTGCTTCATATGTAATGTATTTCCCGTTTATTCAATTATAACTGGAACTCGAATGTATAAAATATTCTGCTTAACAAATATTAAAACAAACTTGCTTCCCAGGAAGCACAATGCACAAGCTAAAAGAATTATGAATTATCTCTAGTTCTGTCCTGTGAAAGAGCAAACGTGTGTCCGCGAACTGAAGCCTTCGTTATAAATTTGTTTATCAAGTAATCTAAGTCCATATCATTAGTGGCTTCGGATTGTGCGTGAAGCAAAATTAGAGAATTCAACATCTTTTGCGATATAGTTGAGCGCAAATATGCTTTGAATCTCCTCAGAACTGAAAATGAGCGCTCGGCAGCGCACGATGAGACGGGAATAGTCAACATTATTTGCACTAATTTCGAAAATTCCAATAAACTCTTCGTGCAGTTATCGCTCGACAGTGCACGATGAGACGGGAATAGTCAACATTAGTTGCATTAATTTCGAAAATTCCGGCACCATGGTTTTTAGAGAACTATTGCTCTTCAAAAAATCCGCAACATTTTTGTTATTGGTTTCAGCAGCCTTTTTAATTTTTGCAATCTTGAGAAACATGTTTATGTGTAAAAGTAGCCTTTCGCCAAAAACCTTTAAGATACATAGACTGGAAGTTTTTGTGTAAATGAGTGGCAGCAGCTGGCGACATTTTGATCGCAGAACTTGTACGGCAGAAGGGCATGTGTCCTATGTAAACAAGGTTAATTAAGCTTTTTTACTTGCACGAAAGAAGGAATTTTGCGTTGATATAATACTGCGTATTAAATTTTTTCAATAGGGATAAATTAGACATTGCACCTTTTAACTTACGATTAAAGAAAACACCCTTGTCGTAATTTTGGGGGATATAAAATAACTGAAACGAAACGTTGCGTGTCTTACGTGTAAAACATGTATATTTCGGTTTCAGTTGCTTGCAAACTGTGTGATCTAGTTGCATGAAATTCGTATTTCACACTCAAGTAACATCCAAAATCCTTTTAATGTGGCCATTTGTTTATTCTTGAGAGAAGTTGCGGAAAATAAAACTTTTAATTTTGGAAGTTTTTCCCGAAGTATTATAAATATTATTATTAAATCTGGCTATATTATTTTCTGAAATACTTTACAATATATACATACTGTTTATAGAAACAAAATATAACAAATCTTACTGGTTTTATGCATAAAAAATTGTATGTAACTGATATAAGCACGCGAACGCTTATACTAAACGAGATATGACAGATTCTTGCTGTACAAGGCTGAAATTCAATGGACTTTACCCGCCGCTCGTTGCATTCTGGGAAATTAACCACGTGATAGCGGACCGACAATCTTTCAGTCGTTTCGGTTATAGATTGTTGTAGTGTTGAGTTGTGATAGTTGTTATTGATAAATTTTGTATTTTCTAACAAATCTACATTATGCCTAATTTTTGTTCTTCGTTTGGTTGTGTAAATAAATCGTGCCACAGGAAATGCATTTCAGAAGGGATGAGTTTTTACAGTTTTCCACTGAAAAGACTTGATAATTTGAAGCAATGGTTGTGCAAAATGAAAATGAAGGATTTTCACCCAGATGTGCATTCAAGAATATGTTCTTCCCACTTTGTAGAGGACGATTTTGTTTACCAGCGTTGTACAAATCGTAGGCAATTTAAACCTGAAAGTGTCCCGACAGTGGTGTTTCCAAAAAGAAACTTTGAAGAGAAAACGGATTGCATATTTGGATAGATAAGTTTTTGAGATCGAAGTTCTACAAATTCTGCTCACCAAATTTATAGTTATAGCTTTTAATCATCATCATCATCATTATCATGATTGTCAACCATTATCAATCCACTGCTGGACGAAGGTCTCCCCAAGTTTCTTCCACAACAGTCTGTCTTGTGCCAGTCACTCCCGCACACTTTCGAATTTCATCCACCCATCTTCCATGTGGTCTTCTTCTGGGTCTTTTCCTGTCCCTTGGAATCCAATCTAAAATTTCGGCTGTCCATCGATGGTCTGTCCTTTGGCAGTATGTCCAGCCCATTGCCATTTCAGGGATTTAACTCTGATCATGATGTCTTCCACTCTTGTCATTGTTCGGATCCACGAGTTTCTCTTGTTATCTCTCCTGGTTACAGCAAGCATGCACCTCTCCATGCTGCTTTGAGTTGTCTGTAGCCTTTGTATGTCTCTTTTAGTTAAGGTCCACGTCTCTGCACCATACGTAAGCAATGGAAGGCTGCATTGATCAAACACTTTTCTTTTAAGACATAATGGCATATTGCTCTTGAAAATTATGCTGTTTCTTCCAAAAGCTCTCCAGGCAAGTTTTGTACGCCGATTAATTTCTTCATCAATGTGACCCTCACTTGATATCTGCTGTCCAAGATAAACCTACGTGTCTGTTATCTCCAGCTTTTCTCCATCAATCGATAAATCTTCATTTCTTGCAAAAGCATTGAACATCACTTTTGTCTTCTGAAAGTTCATTTTTAATCCCACTTCTTTACTCTTGTCAGCAAGTTCTTGGATCATACTTTGGAGCTCTGATGGGGTAGTTGCAAAAATGACTATGTCATCAGCAAAACGAAGGTGGGTTAGATAATCTCCATTAATCTTTATCCCTTTGTTTTCCCAGTTCAGTGATTGAAAGACATTTTCCAATGTAGCATTAAAGAGCTTCGGAGATATGGTGTCACCTTGTCTCACTCCTTTTCCAATTTTTATGTGTGTTGTATTTTCAAACAGCCGACTCTTTGCACTTGCATTTTCATAGATGTTATTAATAATATTAATGTATGCATCTTCAATACCGCAGGATTTCAGGGCCATTGTAACTGCTGATGGTTTCACCGAATCAAAGGCTTTTTCATAATCGTTAAAAGCCATGCACAATGGAAATTTATATTCACTCGCTCTTTCAATTAGTTCTCTCAGTACGTGGATATGATCTATTGTGCTGTAGCCACTCCTGAATCCAGCTTGTTCTCTCGGTTGAGCCATGTCCAGTGTCACCTTTAAGCGGTGTGAAAGAACTTTAGTGAAGATTTTATAAACCACTGAGAGGAGGCTGATAGGTCTGTAGTTCCTGAGATCCTCAATGTCACCTTTTTTATGTAGCAAGATCATGTAGCGTTGTTCCAATCCTCAGGAATCTTCCCTTCATTAAGGCATCGAGTGAAAATTTGGGCGAGTACTGTTTCGATTTCTCCACTTGCTTCTTGTATGATGTCTACAGTAATTCTATCTTCTCCTGGAGCTTTTCCCCGCTTCATGTTCTTGATTGCATGTGCAACTTCTGCTGGAAGGACTGGAGGAACTCTGGTACTGGTATCTTTCATGATGTCTGGAGTACATGTATCATCCCTTTCATATAATTTGGAGTAGAAATCTTTCGCTCTTGTCAAAATTTCGCCTAAGACCACCTATTCATTTATTAAGACCACCCATTTATTATTTATTTATAAGACCACCTATTTATTTATTTTTTATGGCTCAAGCTATTTGTCATTATTAATATAAAATTATTATTTTTAGCTTAGTAATTTTTTTTTTTTTTTTATTGGAGGTTTAACGACCACCGTGGGCAACTCAATGGGCTATAAGCAGTCGCCCGTGTCTAAGTTAGGGTCACTGGTTCCAGGGAAGGGAGAGAATCTGGAGGTTAAGAATTCACGATATTATACAAAGTTTTGGGTTTTGTTTTTGCTGGTTTCATAAAAACCCCAAAAGATTTCGTGCACTTCAGTATCTTCGGAAACAAAACGAAACGATATAGAGACTTGCTCGTGCATAGCTACACCACGCATGTTTCGTCGAGTATGATAGCGAAGAACGCAACAGCTCTTATTTCATCAAAGTACTTTCGCACCATTGCTCCTGCCATTAAATTAATTATCTCATTTATGGCGTCATGATGAAGCCGTTTTGTAATTTGTTCTTTTTAACTTGCTATCAAGTTCCGGGCTGTCGTCAGCTCTCATCTGTAGTAACTGTTTTAAATTAGAATTACCATCACTTGCATGTCCCCTCAAAGCCATGACCTGCCGACTGAGAAATTTAATAGAGCTGAAATTTTCTTGAAAGGAACACGTGCTTCTTGCATTTCTTTCTGCTTTGCGCTAGAAATCATGCATACAAAACTGTCCTCATTTGTTAAAAGAGTTAAAGTAGACTTTGCACTTCTGGCATAGTCACCGTTTTCGTGTTTTGGAAAAGCATCCTTGGTGCGCGCTCTAGCTTGAAATTCGTGCTGCAAAAAAGCATCGTGAGACCCCTGTGAGTTGCTGTCCTTAGACAAAGGTAAAATTTTTTCATGTACTTCGGTGCAGATGTGGCAATCAGCTCTCTCATCAGCATTTAGCCTTAGCCAAAGGAATGGAATTTCCCACTGTAGTCGAAATTTATGAAGCGTTGGGAACTGTATCCCTTCTGCACCAAACTTTATCTTGTAGAAATGGGCTAGTTTTATTTTGTGTTAATGGACGAGAGTGAATTTCACGAACTTCACTTTTTTCAACTGCTTTGATTTCGCACACATTGCGGTTTTCATCATTTTCGTTGTTTCTTCTCCATTTTTTCACAAAAGAAAATAATGTTGATTGGCACCTTTTAGAGCTCATGGCAAAATAATTCTCTTTGGTTTAACACTTTAGTAATAGTAGAGCTCAAAACACATTATTGCTTGGTGATATTTGAATGCTCCGCTTTTAAATCGATGTCGATATCACTGACTATTAAGTGTGAATGATCTAAATAGTTCTTTTTCGTTTTCAGACACACATTCGCATTGCCCCTTGGACTTTTTTTACTTCGGAGATCTGGCTCATCAGACAAGGTCTTATTCCACGAATCTATTGTTTTCAATAGCACATTTTCCATGTCCTGATGCCTGAAGTCGAGGGAGAGGAGAGTAAGAGCAGTTGCCGTAGCACATGACGTGAAAGACCCAGGAAAACTTCAAAAACCTTTACCGCAGGACCCCTCTTTCGGGTACGCTACGCAGGGTGTGTGTGGGGAGGGAGATCAATTTGGTCTTTTTTGAAACGTGGTTTTTAGTATGTTTCCCCATGATGACCAGCAGAGGACGATCCTAAACAGAAGTTCTCCTTCTTAGCCACAAAAATTTTCTCCCCGGCGAAGTCCAGGTGTGAAGTAAGATAAGGTACCATGGAACCACACGTTGAAAGCATGGCTGTAAACATCAGAGGAACAGAGATTAGATTGACTGCAATCAGGACATTGATTTACAGAAGGCGTGTTACTTCGGCGTTGAAAGATCCGCATTTGGTTTTAATGTGACTCTCATTTGAGTTCAGCAATTTCTTGCTTTTTCTTTGCGCCAGAAAGAAGCCCCCACCCCCATCCCCGCCCTGTACGGTCCGCATACCGGAAGAAGTAACTGAAACTTTTGTTTTAAAGGCCATCATCATTCAACGCTTCCTGCTTACCTACATGGTGCTGTAGCCTGTTAAGCCAAACTCACCTCATCTGGTTGCCTCCTGGGATCAGGAGATATTTGAGTTAGCGAAAGCCGCATCCCTTGGTAATTGAAAGATCCCAGTTAACCCTGTAAAACAGAACGCCTACTAGGCTTAACATCCTTCATTTTTCGTTTTCTGAAAGGTAAAATTGGGCAAAAAACCACACACGCATATATCTGTATCCTTTCTGATGATGATAATAATAATACAACATGATCAATGAATTTGAAGTGGTGCTCAAGCACCACTCGCAATGCAAAAAGCCGCCATGGTGGCGAAGTGGTTTGGTTTCCGCCCATCCCCTGGATGATACCTGGATTGTACGCCAACCCTATACGGCATCCAAGCTGAGTATAGAACCACAGCTGAGTATAGAACACTATCAAATCCACCTCGACTGTCGAATGATCAATGATGCAGATTTGGGCGTAGTCTGTGGATGAGCAATGCGCAGTGCTCTGGCTTTCCAACCCAGAAATCAATTGCCCCAACGCGCGACTGTTTTTATCACCAACAGCGGCTTATGTGGTAGTTAATTATTATGTAGACCCACATGTGATTAGAGAAAAGACGTAGCCAAATGATAAACTGTAACGTCTCATTATTTCTAATGTTTGCGCACAAGCGTCTCACCAAGGGTCTGTTATTACCTGCACAACTCACGGCGGCCTAGATGAAATTTGCGTTCTTGTTCTTAAATGTGAGTATCTCTGCAACTTAAGAAATCTAAGTTAGTAATTTTCGTTGTTTCACTTGCATCATGAGATGTTGTGTACCATTCTGTGTTTCAGACAGTCGTGATAAAACAAAAGATATGATCAGGATAAAGTATCTTTCATGAATTTCCGACGAACCCAAAGAAAAACAAACTGATAAATATTATAAGTCGACTTCGGAAATTCATGGAACGTGTTGGATCTACGCAATTGGTCGTCAAGGCTTCCTTTAAATTTTGTAAATAGTTTCATAATGTCATTAATTGTCGACATCTTCGAAAATTCCAAACGTTTTCTTTAATTAAGTTATGACAGATCGATGGATTTTTGCATTTGAAGCTCACTAATCCTTCAATAAAAAACTGGGCTTAAGATTTCAGATTGCTGTACCTCATATTTGACGAATTCACAGAGACAGTCATTTGTATTGATCAAATATTATAAGTTATGCTCACTCAGAAAAGTAAGTTTCATAAGTTTTTGTACTGATAAATATTATAAGTCGACTTCATAAAGGCAAGTTTCAACGGCAAATTCTAGACAAATCTAAATACGACGAAGATGTGAATTGTGAGATTTGTGGGTGTAACTAGAGCTTCCATGCGGTCACTCCTGTCGTAACTCAAACAGAAAAAACAGGACGCCTTTTCGGCGTCATGTCACCTTTTGAGCAGGTTGTACCTCTCATCACATGTGGGTCTATATATTAACCATGGAGGTAGGAATAAGAGAAGACGCTGTCTCTAACTCTTCCCATGCTACCAAAGTGAAGCCGGGTTTGCCGCCCCGGTGGCGCAGTGGTCTAAGGCGATGGCCTCTGATCATTCGTCCGAAAGGGGTCCGGGTTCGAATCCCGGTGAGGCATGGATGTTGTGTTTGTCTTACGGCACTGGCTCTCTCCCTCCCTGGAACCAGTGACCCTAAATTAGGGACGGGCGACTGCTTATAGCCCATTGAGTTGCTCACGGTGGTCGTTAAACGTCGAATCAAAAAAAAAAAAGAAGCCGGGTTTATACGCTTCCGCAGTGAAAGTAGTACCGCCAGCTTTGGCGTTGTTACCCTCAAGATGCAAAAGCAGACGATTTTCCATAGGAAAGCATTAGTGGGACCCTGTTCGTTTTCTTAAGATTTTACATTGTCTTAAACTAAAAGCGAAGTGGAAAAGGAGTGAAATAGGTTTAATAAACTCTTAGGCTTACATGAAAGGAATTTTAGTACAAAAACTTAGATTTTCATGGAGGAAAATAAATCTAAAAAAGCGTCTTCTTAACGACTGAGACGTATATGAAATGACGATTTAAAATGTGTTTAGATTAAACGTAATTTTATAAAGCGTTTAAAATCCTTCTCTGCCTTAACGGATCATCGTAAAATATTGTTTGTCATAGAAATATGTAGTAACGGTCGAACTTCAGAGAATTTGTATTATGAGCTATGGCGTAGCGAGAAATTTCTTAAGGAGGGGGTGTCCATCGTTTTGGTTCATTGGTGAAAGCCCCATATATACATATATATCGCTTTAAATTCATACTAAATCTCCCCTCAAGGGGGTCGAGTCCTAACCCGAAGACCTCCCCTTGGCTACGCCTATGATTATGACTGTATTTTTCAAAAGATCGCGCTTTACAGGGAGGGAACAGTTCTGCCCTGTTGTCAGGAGGAAAATTAAAGTAAATAACCACACTCCGCGTATGTTTTACTTGAAGAGCAATTACGAGTGTGTTTTTTTTTTTTTATTGGAGGTTTAACGACTACCGTGAGCAACTCAGTGGGCTATAAGCAGTCTCCCGTCCCTAATTTAGGGTCACTGGTTCCAGGGAAGGGAGAGAGCCAATGCCATAAGCCAAACACAACATCCATGCCCGACCGGGATTCGAACCCGGACCCCTGACGAACGAATGATCAGAGGCCAGCGCCTTAGACCGCTGCGCCACCGGGGCGGCACGAGTGTGCTTAAGCAAATAAACATGGGGGTGGGGGAGAGAATATTCTCATTGAACATTATTATTTAAAAAACAAAAGTTCATGGTATATTTAGATTTTATTTCCAAGCCTTTATAGAAAAAATGGGAAATCTGTGAGCTTGTTCAAAGAAATTTAAAATAACAGACTCAAAATAGGACGTAACTGTGTCTTCGTTTTATTTTTTATAATTGCTTTAAGCACTTGGCTGATTTTAGTTTCTTCTAATGGAGATACGAAATTCCAACTGGTTTGGTTAGAACCGTGGTGGGCTTCAAAGATATGAATGTAAATAATTGTAAAACTACAGGGAATGCAATAGCCTTAATAGCAAGGGAATTTTTTTTCTTGGGGAGGGGGTTTGCCTTTTTAAAGGGTGCAGTTTCAAAATATAGCAAGAAAATATACAATTTATTAGTTTGTGAAAATAGGATTTACAAATCCTGCTGATAGTAAAGGAAAATCTAGGTTGATAAAATGTCTTAAAAAAGAGATTTACAAAAGCAGCAGAAATAATTTCTACTGCAAGATCTCTTTCAAAATAAATCCAACTTCATTCAAAATATTATATTTCTAATACACATCACTACTGACAGAGCCACATTCATAATGTAATAAGTTAATACCTTTTGAGTAGTAGAAAAACAGACGTGTATATAATAAGGATTTTTAATTTGGTTTCTGAAATATAGGTATACCATTTATGAGCAAGGTTATATTTATTAATAAAGAATTCATTGAGGATAAATCCTGCAGTTTGTTGCTAGCGCAACATATGTTCAAGAATGGGAAAATCTGATCACATAAGATGTGGTTTTTAAAATCAACATAACAAGGCGATTAATTTTAGCTCTAATGACAGAGAACATTGCTAACAGCATCCAATATGCTAATATACATTTAACCTACATTTTATGGACACAAAAATAATGGAGAACTAAACAGAAGTGCATGGGAAATATAGAAGTGCAAATGTTCTGCCATCGGATACTAAATCATCTTTAGTTCACTGTTATCCATGTAACATCTCAAGTACCAAAATCTGATTTCCGAAAATAATGCTGGCCTTTTAAGCAAGAACTTCTTATGAGAGCCTATTTCATTTGTTCAGTTAAGTAATAAAGTTTTCAGTAAAGTAATTTATTTGTTTACCATAACTATACATTTTCATATATTGCAATTAATATTTTTATAAATACATTTGATGCTAATTTTGAAGATGACAATCCGATTTTTGGCGTAAATGTGACAAGGATGGTAAGTCAGATAATTTTTGAAAACTTGAAAATTTTCATCGTCCTGGAGCGGGACTCGAACCCGCGTCTCCCAGAAAACGCCTAGGTATGCTAACCACTACACCACCCAGAACGACCAAGTTTCAAGTTTCCGGTTAGCATACCTAGGCGTTTTCTGGGAGACGCGGGTTCGAGTCCCGCTCCAGGACGATGAAAATTTTCAAGTTTTCAAAAATTATCTGACTTACCATCCTTGTCACATTTACGCCAAAAATCGGATTGTCATCTTCAAAATTTGTATTATATGGCGTAATCCCGTATTTCTTTCATGACATTTTATGCTGTTATAATTTTACTTCAGCTGAATTCAAGATCCCCCCCCCCCTTTCTGTCATCAAAAAACCTAGCTGTGAGCTTTATTTCACACTAATTATGTACATTGTAAGCTGTAGAAAATATGTCAGTACTATCATTTCCTGATGGGAGTTCAATATACCTCTAGTTACACAAGACAAAAGAGAATGAGCTAGTTAAAACATGAAGAAATACAGTATTATTATGAGTTCACCAAACAGAAGTCATCCCTCTTTCCATGTAAAACACCAATCTTTCCACGTTCACCAAATAGAAGACAAGAAGTCATCACTCTTTCCAGGATGACTTCTGTTTGGTGTTCCTGATATACGTCGAGTGTATGAATTCAATACTATGAGTTCATGCCCACATACATATTAAACCTTCATGAAGTCATTTTTATATATGAGAGGAAAGAAAAGCTTACCCAACAGTACTTGTAGCTGGAACTTAGCTTATTGCTGCAATTCGTACCATTAAAGACAAATGTATGTATTGGAAATGTATATATAAATCCACTACAAAACACTTATCTCATGATGAGATTTGCATTGACGGCTCGCACCGCCACATCAAATCTCATCTTCAGTAACCTTCACTAGCAGCAGCAAAATGATTTCATTGAATACAACAGGCTCAACTGCAGGTATGAGTGTCTTTTTTCTTAAAAAGCTTAATCCTCCAATCCTAATGGGAAAACAAAAACTGAAGGGTGGGGGATTCATGGATACACAAAAAGAATACGAAAGAATATAAAATAAAAATATACAACACAGGAAATCTGTAACAACTATCAAAATATTGGGTACAAGGGATTTAGACTGATGTGCAAGTCAATACAAATAAATTGCACTGAGCTAATCAGAACATGAACTGTGAGCAAATAAACCACAATATACACTGCTGGCCACCCAAACTGCAACACCAAGGAGGAAGCATTCGATTGGCCTGAAACTCGCAGCATTCGTCGCCCGCGGGAGGACATGCAAACGATTAGCATTGCAGGGCATATGCAAATCATGTGCTCCCGGCACCCCGCCGAGAAGCACTATAAGAAGGGTGCACAGAAGGAAAGGTATAAATAGTGGAAGTGTATTGTCCTGCCGAACCTCTGCGTGGGAAGCTTCCTGATGCCTCGTCGTAGAATACGGCATTCATTGCAGCACGTTTCGGAGTTCCACAGAGGACGAATAGTGGCTTATCGCGACAACGGTTTATCGTACCGAGACATCGGCGCCCGTGTGGGACGACATCCAGCCACAGTGAGGCGAGTATGGATTCGGTGGGTGCAGGAGAGACGGACGGACCGACGTGAGGGATGGCCGCAGCCGCGGCACACCACCGTACGAGAGGACCGGCATGTTGTGCGGCGGGCATTGACGGCTAGCATCGCCACATCACGAACGTTAGCGCAGGAATTAGGGTATGTTGCGCCACAACCTGTGTCAGCACGTACCGTTCGACGTTGTCTGCAGGAGCGGGGACTTGTCGCACGGCGCCCATTGCTCCAATTACCATTGACGTTACACCACCGGCGAGTGCGGCGACAGTAGGCAGTTGAACGCCGCACCTGGACTACGGAATGGCACGACATTGTCTTCTCCGACGAATCCCGCTTCTACCTACAGCACCACGATTGTCGGATCCGCGTGTGGCGGCACCACGGCGAGAGACTGTATGACGCCTGCATTATGCATCGCTATACCAGTCCGTCGTCTGGCGTTATGGTTTGAGGCGCAATTGGATATGACACCTGCCCCCTCTGGTGCGCATCGCCGGTACACTCAACAGCCAAAGCTACATCTCAGACGTTTTGGAATTTGTAGTCCTCCCTTACCTGCAGGACATGCCAGCGGTCACATTTTTACAGGACAAAGCGTGCCCGCACGTGGCACGCATCGTGCAACAATTCTTCACGGCCCACCAGGTGTCACTGCTGCCGTGGCCCGCCTGTTCTCCTGATATGTCGCCCATCGAACACGTCTGGTCGCTGATCGGCTACCGAGTGGCCCGGCAAGCACCACCCGTGGCTACGCCTGAAGAACTGTGGCAACGTGTTGGAAGCAGCCTAGACTAACATACCGCAAGCCCACATCCAAAGCCTCTTTCGTTCGATGCCGCGGCGTGTAGCGGCCGTTATTGCCAGCCATGGGGGCCACACGAACTATTGATGAATGCGAGTTCCGTAAGTCGCACGGGCCTGTAAGCTCAATCGTTTCATCTTTGTGTCTGTTCTTATGTGTCCTGTAAATCTGGCTTTGGTATCTCGTGTTCTTCTTGGTGTTGCATTTTGGGTGGCCAGCAGTGTATATTTGAATGTTTTAGCTACCACAAATACCTCAGCTTTGAAGTAATTACAATCTGTTGATAAAACAGAGACAGGTCATAAGTTCCATAGACAAAACACACATGCCACACCCACTATGCAATAAATGGCCTACATCTCAGCTACATCTCACTGATTTTACCAAAAAAAAAGTAAGCGCCTGTGAGATATGATGTAAAAGAGGAAAAGGTAACAAGGCCTTTAAATATCAACAGAGAACCAAAAGGGGAATGTTTAATTAGAGCATATATGCTGTAAAGAATTAATGCTAAATGCATGAAATCTTTTTAATCTCAGAACATGTACATGCATTACAGAATAGCAACTAAATCAGATAAAGAAAAAATTTGGTACCAGAAGTGAATGATATATATTTGACTGAGAGCTTATTTATGGAATATCAAAGTAACTGATGATCCTAAAATGTTTACTGCTCTGTAAAATGCAGTGACGTACGGTGACCCAACAGGCTAACCAAGCAGTCGCGAAGGCAATTACTTTTCACTTTTTTACAATTGACATTAGGTTCAGATTTTTGAAAACATAAAAGTGTAAAAACATGGCGTACGATATAGATACATAGCTATTTTTTTTATATCTATTCTTTTACACAACACAGCAAAATCTAAAACAAAAGACTTCTGTTTTCCGAATAGACTGAAGTCACTCAACATACCTTTCTATTTAAAAGTAAACTCCATTCTTCGATCACTTGCAGCAAAATGTTCTATTACAGAATCGAAAAAGAATTTCATTTCTTTCAGGGTATTTATAGATCACTTTCAATTGATATCAGTCCAAGATGCGAGAGTCGTTTCTGTCCTGTTCTGTTTCGTGCGCATGTCTTAATTCGCTTCAATGCAGAAAATGATCTTCCACCTGTTGAAGGGGACACGGGTGTCACACTTATAAGTGAAGCCAATAGGTAAAGTTGTGGCATCGATTTTCCAAGTGCTGAAGTCGCTAACATCTTCTTAGCTGTATAGGTGGATTGTCAAAAAATTCGTGTGAACTGTATGCTACGATTAATTCGTTTTTCAAATGTACAAGTAGCGACCATAATTTTCAAGTAAGCTTTTCAAACCATCAGTTGGAAAAGTTTGAACGTAAGAGCAGTACTTCGAAGAATTCAGTAAGCACAAAAATGAAAGTTTTTCATAATCCTGAAATCTTGTATTAATGTATTGTTCGACATTATCGAAAATTTCAAAATATAATCTCCTGTATTTAGTGGTAATCGTAAGGTTTCGTTTTCGTTTTCTTGGGAGTCCAACATCAGCAATGATTCCTTCGTACACTTCCTGAAAACGACTTCTCAGAGATTTCACTGCATTTTGTGTTTCCGTTATCTTACTTCTGCAGTAAGCAGTGTCTAATGAAGCATTCTGAAGCACGCTGAACAAAACATCAGTAAGAGAAAAAATACTATGAAAGATCGCAAGAAGAAAGCGAAATTCAAAGTTTTCTAAATTGGACAAATGTCCCTGAACACCCGGAAGAATATCCCTTTCTACTTGTGATTGATGTTCCAACATGGCGGCAAAAGTCTGGCGAAGCTCTTCTTTTTTTCTCGTGGACAGCATTGACGAGTCGTGATGAGTAATTCCATCTTGTTGGGCAAACGTTGGGTAGTCGGCGTACCACAAAGGCATCAATAAATTTTGAGCGCTTTGGTGATCTCGAGAAAAACGCTGCAAGCCCACTAAGAGTAGCAAAAAAGATACGACATTCAGAAATACTTGAAGCGCTTTGGGAAAGTACTAAATTCAAACAGTGCGCATAGCAGTGAACAATGAGGGCTTGTGGAAAGGATGCCTTAATATTCGACTGTACACCATGCAAGGAAGAGGCCATTACTGCAGTTCCGTCGTAGCTCTGCGCGATGAGATTTCAACCACTGTCTGAAAAATCCTTAGTATGGGACAAAATAAGACCAGAAAGTGCTGCGGCTGTTTTGTCCTCAATAACTTCTAGGAAGCACGCAAATCTTTCTACCACCCTCCTTTCATTTGCATACCGATAAACAAGAGAAAATTGAGACCTCTTCGAGACGTCGGTAGTTTCATCTGCTAATATGGCAACAAAATCAGACTGCTTTTTTTTTTTATTGGAGGTTTAACGACCACCGTGAGCAACTCAATGGGCTATAAGCAGTCGCCCGTCCCTAATTTAGGGTCACTGGTTCCAGGGAAGGGAGAGAGCCAGTGCCGTAAGACAAACACAACATCCATGCCTCACCGGGATTCGAACACGGACCCCTTCGGACGAATGATCAGAGGCCAACGCCTTAGACCACTGCGCCACCGGGGCGGCTCGGACTGCTTTAACAGGCGTTTAATTTCATTACACAGTGCATTGGCGACAGAAACAATTAAATCATTTTGAATACGATTTGATACTCCTTTGAATACTGTCGAAGTCTCCAAAAGTTCTTTTAGTACAGGATCATACTGATCAATGTAGTCCTAAAGTTCCAAATAAATTCCGCGATTGTTGGAAGTTTTTGACTCATCTCCTCCTCCTCGAAATTAAATTTCTAGCTTTGCAAGGAAGCAAACGACATTTATAAGCCATTTAAAATATCTCTATTGCGTTTTACCTTTTCATTGTGTTGACTTATGTTTTGTCGTATCTGGTCACTGACCTCACTTTCAATACGAACAGTTCTAAAAGTTGCGAGTGCAATGGACGCACGAGTATGCTTAACAGCAACATCATGATCCCGTATTGCTTTAGTTAAATTGCTTAGCTTGATGTATCCTGTTGTCCAAGTGGAGCATCTGTCACAGCTAAACAGCAAACAGTTCCAACAAAACATGTTTGTTGGTCTTAACACTTCCGGCAAGCCATTCTGTTTAATACACATGCAGGATGTATTCAGTAATTCCCAGCACACGATGTAAAAAGAACTTCGAAAAACGCATCCACATTTCAGCTCCGATAACCCAAGCAGTTCACTGACTGCTTGGTTGGCCCAAGCAAGGCTGAACTGGATCATATCAGGCTGTAACATTACCGTTGAAGGCAATAGACTTTTGGTGATTGGCCGTTAGATGGCACTGCGTCCCAAGGTATAAACACCTCAGTTTCTGCGTTGTTTGAATTGCGGTTTTGTGTATGTTCGTCGATTTTTCTTGTTTCTTTTAAAAAAACATAGTTTTAAAACCAAACTGTTGTTTTCACAACAAAATCCAACCCATTTTCAAAACGGTTTACTGCTGTGTGCCGATGTGCACATATTCTAAGAAGAAAATGGTGGGATTTTCATCCCATGAGTTTCCCTCAAATCAGAACCTAAAGCAACTGTTGCTGAAAGAAATATCTCGTCAGGATTTTGCTCCAAATGACAAGTTACCTTCAACTGTTGTTTGTGGTAAGCATTTTTATTCTGATCATTACGTACCTAATTCAATTTTAGAAAAAAACCTCAGCTTTATAACTCATATATATAGTAAAATAGTAGGTAAATGTGTAGATTTGCGTTTTAAATTATTTCGTCGGAAAAATATTAGTACTTCGGAAAAGTGCGACGTACAGGTTTTAGATTGTGAAAATTAATGGCAAATGGTGCAGAAATTTTCTGTTTCAAATGTCTTTTAAAGATTTGTATCGTTACATTTACCTGTACGTTCGATACATTAGGCCTACGGCAGCGTGTCTTCACAGCATCGAACTTGCAGGTAAATGTTACGATAAAAATCTTTAAAAAACATTTAAAATACGAAATTTCTGCACCATTTGCCATTAATTTCCATACTCTAAAATCTGTACGTCGCAGTTTTTCCAGGTACTAACATTTTTCCGAAGAAATAGTTTAAGACGCTAATCTACACATTTACCAAAATCTCGGCCCTACATCGTTGAAGAATGAAGGAGGAATGAGATTTACACATGAATTACACCAGTTCGTACAGAAAAATTCTCTTGCCCAAGTACTACGAATTCAGAATACAAATATCCATCTGTTAATGTGAAAGTGAATATAAATAAAATCTCAAATGTAAATAATGATACGGAATCAGTTTGTTAATGCGAAATACGTCAATAGATGGCGCTGCGTCCCAACTCATCTTTTCTGTCCTCGCTGTTTTTGCTTAATGTTACAGCCTGATAGGATCGAGTTCAGCCTTGGCCCAAACTATTCAGAGGTATAAGAACGGATTTATAACTTTGTGGTGATTATTATCTGTGTCGAAAACAGAAATTTAAAGAATTAGAGATTTTTTTATGTATCCTTCATTTCCTTTGCCCATTGCCCAAGCACTGCTTGGGTGGAATGGACGTCACTGGTAAAATGAGTAAGAGAACATGAAGTTCTAGAATACCAAAAATGTGCAATAACTGGAAATGGGATTTCTGAAGAGAATCAAATCTATTTTTGGAATGAACAGTAAATACAGGCCAATCAGAGATGTATGATTGCTGTGCTAATAATTCTAATGCATTTCTATGTATTATGAGAATATTTCTTCCAAAATCATAATGTACATAAATATATTTACAAGGTCATAGCTAGAGAGGAGCCAGATGCGCAAAACTTCACTGTAAGGTACTCATGTTCCGTTACTTACAAATGTTTCCTTGCTCATTTGTCTCTTACTTCCTTTTTTTTTTTTTTTTGATTTTTCTAAATATCTGTGACTTCAACTTTCACGTTCTTATCTACTGTGTTTAGTATCACTATCATTTTATATTTCACGTACGAAACGGTTTTGTTGTGAACAAGGAGATATTAAGTGAGGTTTGTCTTTGTAACGTAATTCCAAGAAACGGTGTGAGTGCAGTGAGTCACATGCATCACTGTTTTAATGCCCACTGCTAATCCAGAGAATCTTTTTTTTTTTTTTTTTTTTTTTTTTGATTGGAGGTTTAACGACCACCGTGAGCAACTCAATGGGCTATAAGCAGTCGCCCATCCCTAATTTTGGGTCACTGGTTCCAGGGAAGGGAGAGAGCCAGTGCCGTAAGACAAACACAACATCCATGCCTGACCGGGATTCGAACCCGGACCCCTTACGGACGAATGATCAGAGGCCAACGCCTTAGACCACTGCGCCACCGGCGCGGCTCCAGAGAATCTGTATTTGTACTGTGAAGTTCAATTTTAATTAAAGGAGCTCCACTTTTATTAACTGATCTTGTAGCACACTATCAAAAATACCTTGTCTATTAGTTTATAATGAGTATTATTTATTAGCTACGATCAAATCTGCAATCTAATATCATGGTACAGTATACTAGATTGCAGATGGGATTTCCCTAAAACAATGAAAAAAAGATAGACGAACTTTTGGTAAATGTAGTTAATTCCTAACCCCTAACATTGTTGTTTATAGTGCGAAGTTTTTTCATATGAACACTGTCATAATTATAGGTAGCTTATTAATAATTCAAAGACGATTATCTTAATAATGTAGTTATATTGAACATCATTTTAAATGTGGTTCAGTTATGAATACCCCTCCGATTATATAACCTACACTATTCCAGAAAAATTTGCTACAACTTTCGTAAACAGCTCTGCATAGCCTACGTAAACCCAGCGACTTCTTTCATTTTGCTACAAATTTAGAACATTACATAATAAGCTAAAGGCAAGCAAATCACATCAAAATATACAGTAGCCATTCACAGTAAATTGCAATCGACGATTGAATCCCAAAGAACTTAATTAAACCTAGTAAACGGAAAATAAAGTGATACTAACCGGTGGAATGACATACCTGGTATTTTTTTTTTTAATTTATTTGCACAGCTGAATGCCAAGCAGGATCCCATGGAAACTAAATATGAACAAGCTAAAGTATGTTGTCAAACACAGAAAAAAAATCTACGCTTACAAACCAGTTTAACACAATATATGAGCTTCTAAGAATCACAAATTTTCAATGCTTTCCTATGGCAGACACGAATAAGATGGTAACCAAGGCTCTGGCAAAGAATATAAACGCTTCGCGTGAAGAAGCTCAACTCTCGTAGAGATAATGTAAAACAGGCGACAGCAGCGCCACCATGTAATGCGGCCGCAGATGCTCTGCGGGAAAGTTAACATTCAGGCGCAAAAAGCGTAGGAGACACGGGACGGGAAGCCTATTTCACGGAAAGGAAGCTAAGCTTTGATCTGCGACTGTTTCCTTCGGTCTCATTGGGTCTACTAAAGCATTTTCTTTTTTGTTCTTTTCTGAGTATCCCTCCTGTCCCTTCTTTTGGTGAAACAAATATATACATTAGCAATTAATATTATTTTAAGGAAATTTTAGCAGTTTTATTCTCACTTTAAGCACCGTAGTAATACCAGGTTGCTTGGCATGAATTTCACATTTACAATATACCTTAAATGTCAAAAATGCTGAGGCTGGTTTTGAATTTCCATGGGATTCGTGGTACTTCGTATTAAAAATTGTTTGCATGGAATTTTCAGTAGCAAAACAAAGGAATGGGTTCCCACAAAACGTAAACATTAGGTACCCAGCAAAAACAGTCTTGCTGGGCCAGCACTGTCCGCCAATTTCCCAGTAGTAGCCATAATAATAAAAAAGAAAAAAAAAGCAAAGACAACCGCAGTTTCCCAAAGCTACAATTTTTTTTTTCTACCCTTGCGAAGTTTGTAAATTAAACGCACTGCGCGGGGGAAATTTTCTCAAGAGATCGGAAAAACACCTGTTTGCATCTGAGTAGGTTTGAACCTGGGCCGCTGGCGTGATAACTGAGCTCTCTACCGACCGGACTAACTCGTCACGGTCGCGTATATGCTTAAAGCTGTCTGTTTGGTATGCAATGTGTAATCGAATGCTTCCCTCTTTCATTTTACAATATTACGAGGTATTTTTCATAAAAGTCAGTTTCATATAATTGATAAATTAATTTTTTCAACGTAACGATAGCTTTTTTTTTCAGCAAACGTTGTTTTAATGGTTTTCCAGGATAATTGTTTCAAACGGTTTCAAATTTGTTTTTGTTATTCATCCACTCCATTCCATGAATTGTTATTCATCGGAATGGAGTGGGTGTATTTCATGGCTGTAATATAAACGCAGATCTAGATGAGAACAACAAAACCTTTGAACAAAACGCCAACACAAACAAGCGTTTATATTCTTTGAAGGCCCCCCCGGTGGCGCAGTGGTCAAAGCGATGGCCTCTGATCATTCATCCGAAAGGGGTCCGGGTTCGAATCCCGGTGAGGCATGGATGTTGTGTTTGTCTTACGGCACTGGCTCTCTCCCTTCCCTGGAACCAGTGACCCTAAATTAGGGAAGGGCGACTGCTTATAGCCCATTGAGTTGCTCACGGTGGTCGTTAAACCTCCAATCCAAAAAAAAAATATTCTTTGAACACAAACACGCATGCTCAGTCTAACTCAGTCTGCTCGGCATCCTGCGGCATCAGCCTGTAATGTTGGCTTCTGTGTAGTAATTCTTTGCCGCATAATATAGTGGCGCTAGTTACGTCTCGCTGAGCCTTACCTTCTTATAGTTAGATATTCTTTGGCCCTGGATGCAGCCAAGCACGCGTAGGGATATGAGGACAGATCGGCTTCAGAAATCAGCGTTCACAGCGGCACCTGTATTTCCTACCTCCATGGTATTAACCTCATCTCCAAATTCGTCCCCTCCGATAAGCAGCGATTAGTTACTGATTGTTATGTTTTTTTCTTGGATCGAGGTGTAACGACCACTGTTAGCAACTCAATGGGCTATAAGCAGTCGTCGTCCGTCCCTAATTTAGGACCACTGACTCCAGGGAAGGGAGAGAGCCAGTGCCGTAAGACAAACACAACATCCATGCCTCACCGGGATTCGAACCCGGACTCACCTCGTACGAATGATCAGAAGCCATCGCTTAGACAACTGCACCACCGGGCGGCTATTAAATCTTGAAGAAAGGGAGAAATGAATAGAGAGAAGAAATTGTTAGCATATTGCTTAAAAAAAAAAAGACAAAAATCAAGTTTTTGTTTCTAAGGGAAGCCATAACGACTGTGAATTATGCATTTCATTTCTGTGAAATTAATTTCGTAAGAAAGATTGTTATTTGCTCTTTTGGTTGATTTTTCTTATTAGAATAGTTGATTTGCGGCTTCTGGGTTGGCAACAGTTTTCGATAGACTTTGGTTAAGAACGTAAAGAATTGGGAATGTTACTTAACTTTGTTTTTGTCCCATTGTTTTAGTGAAATGGAAAAGAAATTGTGCTATATGAAAATACAACTCGGAATATAAGTGTTGTAGGACCAAAGCGAAGGACTAATTCAAGTGCGCCACGAAAATTTTCTGCTTTTGTAACCATTATGTTTTAGAAACAGGCATAGGTGTGTAGAGAATTTAACCAGGAAGAACTTGAGGGAAGGGACCCCTTCACCAGATTAAAAGCATGCCTGTGTGAGATTTCATTTGCTTTTAAAATTCGTCGTACTGATAAAATTCTTTGAATTTCTTTCTTCTTATCAGTTGCTCGAGAAAGTTGACAAAATGTTCGGAAACCAATTAAGTAATGTGGATTTAAAGGAGTGTACATGCATGTTTTACTTTTCTGGTAACAATAATTAGTACTCAGCATCCTAAATGGCATAAAACGTCTGAAATTCGTTTCAAAGACAAAATCTAAATCACTTCACTGTATAGGCAACGAAATTATAGAACCAGTGGATATTTTGTATTGTGAAAATTTGGTTAATTTAAAAAATGCTTTGAAATGATCCATGGTATCATTTCTATTTTGTCTGCCAGATGTTTGTTTGAATTAATAAATTTCAAAGCACTCCTAATATTCCCATAGATAACAGGCATAACACTGTTAACTTTTTGTTTATATGGGACAGCAATGTAAATGAATGGTGCATGCTTAGTTTAGTTTATAAGCTCAAAATTATCAAAAACTAAAATTATTGAACTGTCTGTCTTCTAAATAAATGAGGAATATAAGTTTATCAGCATTGTCTAGTGTTGAAGCATTCTGTAGAAGTCACCCAAGAATTGATTATAAAGGAAGTGGAAAAAGAAGACCCTTCAGCACACATTATTGCAGCTATCAAGATGTTTCAGAATGTGAAATGTGCTACCAGAAACTCGATAGAATCAAGCTTTGCAAAACGTGCAACTTCACAGAAGCTATAAATTTAGATGTCTGTTTTAAAAAATTCGCACAGACAGTCTTGTAAAGCACATAATAGTCCATGAAAGGAAATGGTGTGATTCTGATATATGTTCCAACAAGTTCAGTGAAGAGCACAATCATTCTAGCTTATAGGTGCCTTCACTGAAGTTATATACTTTACCAGTGTGTTCAGTTCTTCAAGCAATTTGGAGGAAAATTTCTGATTTCAAACATATGCTGCATCATGCACACAAAAAAAAACACACATTGTTGTGTGCTCCAAATAATTTTTTCAGAAAGTGATCCTTCAGAATGGTGAAAAGCCTCACGTATATGATGTATACTACAGAGGATTTTATACAGAAGAGTTATAATTTAAAGCATATGCATGTTCACACAGGTAAAAAGCATCGCCAATGTGATGTGTGTTATAGACAATTTGCTCAGAAAAGCCATCTTTCAAGGCATATGCTCCTTCACACAAGCGAAAAGCCTTATCATTGTAATATATGGTTGCAACGCTCCTAGCCATTACTTCCCCACCAGAATTTACTTTGCCCAGCCACTATCTCGGTAATCTGTCTCTCTGGGCTTGAATCCACGACTAGGACAAAATGTGCAATAGACAGATATTCAAATAAATTTACAATAACAAATAAACAAATCATACACAATTTACTCTTCTAAACCCTTTTATATCATTCAATAGCTTTAGTACAAATGCAAGTCAATTACTTCAGAACACATTAAACTAAATTTAAAAGAGAAGTTCCCACACAAACTCCATGCTCTCTCAGCATAAAAAAAGACTTGACTTTCACGGCTTTCGACACCCAGGAACAATCGGGTAGAAACTCCAAGTTCTCACAGCATGGAAGGACGTAAAGCAACTTCACTGCTTCCGACACCCAGGAATAATCAGGTTGAAACTCCGAGTTCTCACAGCATGGAAGGACGCAAAGCAACTTCACTGCTTCCGACACCCAGGCACAATCAGGTAGAAATTCCGTGTTCTCACAGCATGGAAGGACGCAAAGCAACTTCACTGCTTCCGACACCCAGGAACAATCTGGTAGAAACTCCGAGTTCTCACAGCATGGAAGGACGCATGGCAACTTCACTGCTTCCGACACCCAGGAACAATCGGGTAGAAACTCCGAGTTCTCACAGCATAGAAGGTCGCAAAGCAATTTCACTGCTTCCGACACCCAGGAACGATCAGGTAGAAACTCCGAGTTCTCACAACATGGAAGTATGCAAAGCAACTTCACTGCTTCCGACACCCAGGAACAATCAGGTAGAAACTCCGAATTCTGACAGCATGGAAGTATGCAAAGCAACTTCACTGCTTCCAACACCCAGGAACAATCAGGTAGAAACTCCGAGTTCTGAGAGCATGGAAGTATGCAAAGCAACTTCACTGCTTCCGACACCCAGGAACAATCAGGTAGAAACTCCGAGTTCTGACAGCATGGAAGGACGCATAGCAACTTCACTGCTTCCGACACCCTGGAACAATCAGGTAGAAACTCCGAGTTCTCACAGCATGGAAGTATGCAAAGCAACTTCACTGCTTCCGACACCCAGGAACAATTGGGTAGAAACTCCGAGTTCTCACAACATGGAAGTACGCAAAGCAACTTCACTGCTTCCGACACCCAGGAACAATCAGGTAGAAACTCCGAGTTCTCATAGCATGGAAGTACGCAAAGCAACTTCACTGCTTCCGACACCCAGGAACAATTGGGTAGAAACTCCGAGTTCTCACAACATGGAAGTACGCAAAGCAACTTCACTGCTTCCGACACCCAGGAACAATCCGGTAGAAACTCCGAGTTCTCACAGCATGGAAGTATGCCAAGCAACTTCACTGCTTCCGACACCCTGGAACAATCAGGTAGAAACTCCGAGTTCTCACAGCATGGAAGTATGCCAAGCAACTTCACTGCTTCCGACACCCAGGAACAATCTGGTAGAAACTCCGAGTTCTCACAGCATGGAAGTATGCCAAGCAACTTCACTGCTTCCGACACCCAGGAACAATCAGGTAGAAACTCCGAGTTCTCACAGCATGGAAGTATGCCAAGCAACTTCACTGCTTCCGACACCCTGGAACAATCAGGTAGAAATTCCGAGTTGTCACAGCATGGAAGTATGCCAAGCAACTTCACTGCTTCCGACACCCAGGAACAATCAGGTAGAAACTCCGAGTTCTCATAGCATTGTTTTCTAAGAAGAAATCAACCTGCACCTGTGTGCCACACGCAGAGCAAATGTACAAACGATCCCCCCCCTACCCCCCAAAAAGAAACAGCAAACGAGAGATAAAAATCGCCAATATATAGCGCCAAGAGACCCAGAGCTCCAATCAAGCCACTC
The DNA here is from genome assembly GCA_039090855.1 of Macrothele yani. Classification (NCBI taxonomy): domain Eukaryota; kingdom Metazoa; phylum Arthropoda; class Arachnida; order Araneae; family Macrothelidae; genus Macrothele; species Macrothele yani. Next base: position 152,262,909 of record CM077009.1, read on the forward strand.
CACTATGAGGGCGTCAGCTCCGGAACATTTTTGCATATAAGAATTTTCTACACATCAAATCCTTAATCATAACTCAACTTAATAAATTCCAATATTATATAAATAAATGTACAACAATTTCTTTTAGAAATAACACAATAAACAATTTATACAATCATAATTTCTGATAGCACGTGAGCGACTACAAATTTTCTTGTGACGTGAGCGACTACAATTATTCTAAATAAAGTATTTAAAATTTCTACCTGTATATAAAAAAAAAACTTTCTCAAATTATAAACACTATTAACTTAAGAGTTACGTAATTTCTATCCCAGTGACTCCAGGCCACGACTCCGGGACTAATCCCACCAAGACGTCACATGCTCAAAACGATTTACTCAAAAAGTCATATTTTAAGGCACACGTTCCTTCACACAAGTGAAAAGTGTGAAAAGCCTCACCAATGTGTTATATGCACAAAACAATTTGCTGAGAAAAGGGAACTCATCAATGTGTTATATGCACAAAACAATTTGCTGAGAAAAGAGAACTTTCGATGCACACTGCGGAAAAGCCTTACAGTTGTGATCTATGCCCAAAACAATATGCCTGCAGAAGTGATCTTTCTAGGCATATGTATGTTCACACAGGTGAAAAGCCTCACCAGTGTGATGTGTGCTCCAAACAATTTGTTCGGAAAAGTTCTCTTTCAGTGCATGTGGTCCTTCACACTGGTGAAAAGCCTCACCAGTGTGATGTGTGCTTGAAACAATTTGCTCAAAAAGGGGCTCTTAAAGCATATGCTAATCCACAAAGATAAAAAGTGCCACCAATGTGATGTATGTGGCAAACAATTTGTACTCAAAGCTCATCTTTCAAATCATATGCTTATTCACACAGATGAGAGACCAACACCAGTGTGTTGTTTGCACGAAAAAGTGGTCTTTTGCAGCATGCGCTGGTTCACACAGGTGAAAAGCCTCATTGTTGGGATATATGCTCGAAACAATTTGCTCACAAAAGGGATCTTTTAAGGCATAGGCTTCGTCACACTGGTGAGAAGTCTCACCAGTGTGATGTGTGCTCCAAACAATTTGCTCACAAAAGTGATCTCTAAGTGCATGTGCTCCTTCACACAGGTGAAAAGCCTCAGCAATGTGATGGATCCTCTAAAGAATTTGCTTTAAAGAGTGATCTTTGAATAGCATACTCTTTTACATAGGTGAAAATATATACATAGAAATCGAGCAAAAACACAGTCACTTATGGTAAAACGTTTGTTTAGCGGTAGCTTTCGGTCATCCTATGACCTTGATCACCCACGATCGACTGCATGTGCTGGTTGCTAGAACTACAATTCGAAGTTGGGATGTTGGAAATGTTACCAGATTTTAGAAGAGAGATCCAAATAAATGGGATTTGGTTAGGGGTCTCTGAATTGCAGTTTTTGGTGAACAAAATTTCAATGCTTTCTTGGAATCGCAGAGATGCTTTGTTGATGAATGGGGCAACTTTTTTAGTTTCTTTCCAAATGGGAACTGCAGAGGTGTCTTCAAGGGTTAGTGCAAATAAAGCTGTCTTTGGAAGACCATTGGAAACATCTTTTTTTGTGTTCACTAAGCTACTTTTCTATGTTTATATGTTATTGCCGCGTGAAGCCTGAGTTTTAAACATGGGTGAAAATTTTCACCACTGTTGTAAGCTTCATGCAGCTTGCTTGCAAAGGTCATCTTCCAGATTGTATGCACCTTCATACAGGTGAAAAGCCTCATTAGTGTATTGTATGCTCACGGCAATATCCAAAGAAAGTGATGCTCGAAGCAGATGCTCTTTTCCTGCAGAGGAATTACTACATGTGTGATTAAAGACGACTACATTTAATTGCAATATGTGAAAACTCAATTGATGATGGAAACTGATCTATAGAATATCCTCAGGATAATGCAGCTTTAAGTAACCCTTTTCATTATTGGGAAATATGTATTGTGTAAGGTAACTTTATTTTTTCTTTGAACAGTTGTGCTGTTATTTGTCAAATTTGCTTGTTTGAAATGTGAATTGACAGCTGCTTTTTCTTTTCTTCAGCTAGCTAATGATGTTGGCAATAAAAATGTAAAAATACTTTTATATTTTCAAATTCGATTGTTCTAATTATAAAAAATCATTACCAAATTTCCTGGCATTGTGGGCACTATTTTTTTTTCCCTAAAATAAGTCAAAAATTTACTGTGTGTCCTGGAGACTGAAGGTTATGTTTTCATGGTATGTACGCCCCTTGAAAACCTTGAAACGTCTGAATAAAAAAAAAGTTAATTTTCAAGTATTTGAAAAAGTTTAAGGCTCTGTAAATAGTACTTGAAAAAAAATTTTGTTAAGTAATAATATGAAAGATCATGTGTAAAATAATTGTTTATGCTAAAAAGTTGTATAGGAGATTTCTGTGTAGTTTCAATAAAAATGCCAAGCTGATCAAATAGCACAGAACTTGCATTCAACCCATGGGAGTGTATGGGCAGCTGGTACCTTGGCTATGATATCACTACAGAGTAATGCATCAGCCATGTGAGTAAAATAAGTGGAGTGATGTATTCACAAATTGTGATGGGCTTCTTTTTACTGGGATTAGAGACGCATTCTTTCCGGAGGGTGGAGCTTCTAGGAATTGCTTGTGCATCATGCGTAGACCCTTTCTTCGGTAAACGTGTAGTTTAGTGTCCTAAATTATTTCGTCGGAAAAGTACTAAGTACAATTTTTTAAGCATGCAAAATAATGGGGAAAGGTGCAAAAATATAGTATTTTTACATGAAAGGAAATTTTTTTCCCCGAAGAACTTACCTGGGAGTACGATGGTTTGCAGCAGTTGGTGCAGGAGGCTAAAGGGATGCTAACGGCCACGACGTGAAGAGTCTGCATCGGAAAAGAGTAACAGTTGGTAATGAGTGCGCGGAAGAATATAAGAGTGAGGTGTATGTCTGGGGAGAATGTGATGCGTCGTGTTATCGTGTGCAAGAAGTAGTTCAGAAATGTTTCATTAATTATTAACAAAGAAATGTGCTAAATAATTTTGTTTTTATTGTAAAAATGTCTGGGAATGTAAATGATATAATGTACGACAGAAGTTTTGTTTTGGTTTCGGAGATGTTTAGGGGTCTGTGATTTCTTCAAGCACCTCATTTGTACTTCTGCTGTTGTTCCATCCATCGTTCGTCCTTTTTTTCCCCCCTCGTGAAACGGATATTGTTCAAATAAAAGATTTTCTTATAATCAGGAATCGTACTACGGCAGGGAGGCCCAGAGCTTTGTGTCGAATTGTGGTTGATGATGAAATTTTAAGCCCTCGCCACATCCGAATTTATGTTCAGGACACTATTCACAGACAGAACAATTCTTGGCAATTTTCTACTTACCATTTCACAGAATTACCCTTGAAAAAATTATATTACAATGCAGCATTAAACCGACCTCTCTCCTTCAGCGTATTCCTACAACCCGCTTCGATGACTACGTACTGCTGAACCGATTCCTTGTGTATTCTTCCGTGCATAATTTGCCGTTCTCAACGATGCTTTCATTCACCGGAATCCACCTTCACACTGTCGCCGCTCCGTCATCTTAGGCCTACCGCACGTACTCTTCCGAACCTTCGCATTTCAACATAAGTTCTTCGGAAAAAAATTCCTTACATGTTAAAATACTAATTTTTTGCACCTTTCCCCATTATTTTGCATGCTTAAAAAATTGTATGTAGCACTTTTCCCATATAGTGACATTTTTCCGACGAAATTTCGGATGTTAAACTACACGTTTACCCTTTCTTCTCATTGCATAAAAAAAATGCATCAAAAATAAAAGGTTAAAACAAACAGTGTTATACCGGCAAATGAATACGAAAATAGTGTACTTTTTCAAAATATTTCGCAAGATAAAATTATTTCAAAATAAAATAAACGAACTGTGGGCAAATGGCAGGTCATCGAAGATGTGCCAGCCCCAGCTAAGATTAATGGTTTGAACTTGCTAAAATACATACCTACTTACTGACTGACGTACAGTACACACATGATAATTCAAGTTTAAAAAGTCCTAGAAATGTGCTTGAATTTATTTTGCTTGGAAGAGTACGAACTATGGTTTTTCGTAGGCCTATGCTAACCCCAGAGGAAGCTTATCTATGTTAAAATGTTGGTAAATGTAAATTATTTCGCTGAAAATGTTGAAGGATGTTGAAAAAGTGAGACATACAGGTTTTTAAGTATGTAATTTCATGGTAAAGGGTGAAAAAAATTCACCTGTAAAATGCATTGTAAAGATTTTTGCCGTAAAACTTACCTCCAAGTATGATGACGTGAACACTGCGGCAGACCTAACGCAATGCTGCAGCATCCACGTGAAGCTTGGCTCAGCTGAAATGGTGTTCCGGCAAACATTTTGCTGGCAGAAGAGTACAAGAGGAATGGGGAACGTTTTTGCCAGGAAAGTGTTCGAATTTGCAGTGCTACCTGACAGAAAAAGTTCATTTCTGCTGCAGGTTTTCAAAACACATGGATACAGTTGCTTTGTTCTTACACATATGATTTCCTCATACGAAATACAAAGTTTGCAGATTCCTTTCTTTCTTCTAGAAAAGCATTAAAGTAGATGTCTCGTTCTCTCCAACAGACGTTACATGACTATTTCTGTTGATGGCGTTGTTCACAGTTCATTTAAATTGGATTACAAGAAAACAAACAAAAAAACTCGAAGTGAGCTCATACATTGTGCATCAAAGAATCATGCAAACAAAAAAAAAGCAAGAAATTGTCAGATTGTGATGCGAAAGACTTAGACACAAATGGTGAGCTATTTTCTGTAGCGTAGCACTACAAAATAGAATGCTTTCCTGGCAAGAATGTTCCCTATTCCTCTCGTACTCTTTCGCCACCAAAATGGCTGCAGGAACAAAATCATTGTTTCAGCGGAGCAAAGCTTGACGTCATCGCCGTAGCGTGTTAGGCCCACCACAGCTTCTGTTACAACGTTGTACTTGCATGATAATATTACAGTAAAAATCTTTAGAATGCACTGTAATGATTAAACTTTTGGTAAATGTGCAGTTTAGCGTCCTAAATTATTTCGTTAGAAAAGTTGAAGGATTTCGAAAAAGTGAGACATACATTTTTGAAGTATGCAATTTAATGGCGAATGGTGTAAAAATTCATCATTATGGTGCATTTTAAAGATTTTTACAGTTATATTTACGTGAAAGTACGACGCTGTGAGCAGAAGCTGCGGGAGGCCTAACACAACGCCACAGGGAAATCAAGCTTTGCTTCGCTGAAACAATGATCGCGTTCCGGCGACCATTTTGCTGGCAGAAGAGTACAAGAAGAACAGTCTTGGCAGGAAAGCTTTCCAATTTGTAGTGCTATGCTACAGAAAATAGAACATTTCTGTTTAATTTTTTGACATCACAATCTGATAATTTTTTATTTTTTTTCGCGTGCGATTCTTTGATGCGCAATGTATGAACTCACTTCTTCAAGATTTTTTTTTGTTTTTGTAATCCAATCTGAATGCATCGCGAACAAAAATGTGCAAAGGAGTGACAAAACTTTGATTTTCCGATTCTATGTAAGTTCTGTTGAACAGAATGCAGCCTCTACTTTGGTTTTGAAGAAGAAAGGAAGGCATCTGCATACTTTCTATTTCGCACCAGAGAATGATATGCATAAGATCAAAGCAATTGTTTGTCACCATGCATTTAAAAAAATCATGACATAAATTAAGAACTACTTTCTTTAGAGTAGCACTACAAATTGGAGCACTTTGCTCGCAAGAACGTTTCCTGTTGTACTCTTCCGCCAGCAAAATGGCTACCGGAACGAGACCTTCATTTCAGCGGAGCCAAGCCTCCCGCGGTCGCCGCAGTGTTGTGTTACGCCTGCCACAGCGGTTCTTACGTCATTGTACTTGGGGGTCAGTTTTACGGTCAAAATCTTTAAAATGCATTTCATAGAAGACATTTTTTCACAATTTGCCATGAAATTGCATACTTTAAAATCTGTACGTCTCACGTTTCCGAAATCCTTCTACGTTTCAGACGAAATAATTTAGGATGCTCTAAACTACACATTTACCAAACTTTTTCACCATTTGCCATGAAATTTCATATTTTAAAATCTGTATGTCTCACTTTTTTGAAATCCTTCAATCTTTCAGATGAAATAATTTAGGATGCTCTAAACTACACATTTACCAAACTTTTTCACCATTTGCCATGAAATTTCATATTTTAAAATCTGTATGTCTCACTTTTTTGAAATCCTTCAACATTTCCGATGAAATAATTTAGGATGCTCTAAACTACTCATTTACCAAACTTTTTCACCATTTGCCATGAAATTTCATATTTTAAAATCTGTATGTCTCACTTTTTTGAAATCCTTCAACAGTTCCGATGAAATAATTTAGGATGCTCTAAACTACACATTTACCAAACTTTTTCACCATTTGCCATGAAATTTCATATTTTAAAATCTGTATGTCTCACTTTTTTGAAATCCTTCAACATTTCCGATGAAATAATTTAGGATGCTCTAAACTACACATTTACCAAATTTTTCACCATTTGCCATGAAATTTCATATTTTAAAATCTGTATGTCTCACTTTTTGAAATCCTTCAACATTTCCGATGAAATAATTTAGGATGCTCTAAACTACACATTTACCAAACTTTTTCACCATTTGCCATGAAATTTCATATTTTAAAATCTGTACGTCTCACGTTTCCGAAATCCTTCTACGTTTCAGACGAAATAATTTAGGATGCTCTAAACTACACATTTACCAAACTTTTTCACCATTTGCCATGAAATTTCATATTTTAAAATCTGTACGTCTCACGTTTCCGAAATCCTTCTACGTTTCAGAGGAAATAATTTAGGATGCTCTAAACTACACATTTACCACACTTTTTCCCCATTTGCCATGAAATTTCATATTTTAAAATCTGTACGTCTCACGTTTCCGAAATCCTTCTACGTTTCAGACGAAATAATTTAGGATGCTCTAAACTACACATTTACCAAACTTTTTCACCATTTGCCATGAAATTTCATATTTTAAAATCTGTACGTCTCACGTTTCCGAAATCCTTCTACGTTTCAGACGAAATAATTTAGGATGCTCTAAACTACACATTTACCAAACTTTTTCACCATTTGCCATGAAATTTCATATTTTAAAATCTGTATGTCTCACTTTTTTGAAATCCTTCAACATTTCCGATGAAATAATTTAGGATGCTCTAAACTACACATTTACCAAACTTTTTCACCATTTGCCATAAAATTTCATATTTTAAAATCTGTATGTCTCACTTTTTTGAAATCCTTCAACATTTCCGATGAAATAATTTATGATGCTCTAAACTACACATTTACCAAACTTTTTCACCATTTGCCATAAAATTTCATATTTTAAAATCTGTATGTCTCACTTTTTTGAAATCCTTCAACATTTCTGATGAAATAATTTAGGATGCTCTAAACTACACATTTACCAAACTTTTTCACCATTTGGCATGTAATTTCATATTTTAAAATCTGTATGTCTCACTTTTTTGAAATCCTTCTACGTTTCAGACGAAATAATTTAGGATGCTCTAAACTACACATGTACCAAACTTTTTCACCATTTGCCATGAAATTTCATATTTTAAAATCTGTACGTCTCACGTTTCCGAAATCCTTCTACGTTTCAGACGAAATAATTTAGGATGCTCTAAACTACACATTTACCAAACTTTTTCACCATTTGCCATGAAATTTCATATTTTAAAATCTGTACGTCTCACGTTTCCGAAATCCTTCTACGTTTCAGACGAAATAATTTAGGATGCTCTAAATTACACATTTACCAAACTTTTTCACCATTTGCCATGAAATTTCATATTTTAAAATCTGTACGTCTCACGTTTCCGAAATCCTTCTACGTTTCAGACGAAATAATTTAGGATGCTCTAAACTACACATTTACCAAACTTTTTCATCATTTGCCATGAAATTTCATATTTTAAAATCTGTATGTCTCACTTTTTTGAAATCCTTCAACATTCCAGATGAAAAAATTTAGGATGCTCTAAACTACACATTTACCAAACTTTTTCACCATTTGCCATGAAATTTCATATTTTAAAATCTGTATGTCTCACTTTTTTGAAATCCTTCAACATTTCCGATGAAATAATTTAGGATGCTCTAAACTACACATTTACCAAACTTTTTCGCCATTTGCCATGAAATTTCATATTTTAAAATCTGTACGTCTCACTATTCCGAAATCCTTCTACGTTTCAGACGAAATAATTTAGGATGCTCTAAACTACACATTTACCAAACTTTTTCACCATTTGCCATGAAATTTCATGTTTTAAAATCTGTATGTCTCACTTTTTTGAAATCCTTCAACATTTCCGATGAAATAATTTAGGATGCTCTAAACTACACATTTACCAAACTTTTTCACCATTTGCCATGAAATTTCATATTTTAAAATCTGTACGTCTCACGTTTCTGAAATCCTTCTACGTTTCAGACGAAATAATTTAGGATGCTCTAAACTACACATTGACCAAACTTTTTCACCATTTGCCATGAAATTTCTTATTTTAAAATCTGTATGTCTCACTTTTTTGAAATCCTTCAACATTTCCGATGAAATAATTTAGGATGCCCTAAACTACACATTTACCAAACTTTTTCACCATTTGCCATGAAATTTCATATTTTAAAATCTGTACGTCTCGCGTTTCCGAAATCCTTCTACGTTTCGGACGAAATAATTTAGGATGCTCTAAACTACACATTTACCAAACTTTTTCACCATTTGCCATGAAATTTCATATTTTAAAATCTGTACGTCTCACGTTTCCGAAATCCTTCTACGTTTCAGAGGAAATAATTTAGGATGCTCTAAACTACACATTGACCAAACTTTTTCACCATTTGCCATGAAATTTCATATTTTAAAATCTGTATGTCTCACTTTTTTGAAATCCTTCAACATTTCCGATGAAATAATTTAGGATGCTCTAAACTACACATTTACCAAACTTTTTCACCATTTGCCATGAAATTTCTTATTTTAAAATCTGTATGTCTCACTTTTTTGAAATCCTTCAACATTTCCGATGAAATAATTTAGGATGCCCTAAACTACACATTTACCAAACTTTTTCACCATTTGCCATGAAATTTCATATTTTAAAATCTGTACGTCTCGCTTTTCCGAAATCCTTCTACGTTTCGGACGAAATAATTTAGGATGCTCTAAACTACACATTTACCAAACTTTTTCACCATTTGCCATGAAATTTCATATTTTAAAATCTGTACGTCTCACGTTTCCGAAATCCTTCTACGTTTCAGAGGAAATAATTTAGGATGCTCTAAACTACACATTTACCACACTTTTTTACCATTTGCCATGAAATTTCATATTTTAAAATCTGTACGTCTCACGTTTCCGAAATCCTTCTACAGTTCAGACGAAATAATTTAGGATGCTCTAAACTACACATTTACCAAACTTTTTCACCATTTGCCATGAAATTTCATATTTTAAAATCTGTGTGTCTCACTTTTTTGAAATCCTTCAACATTTCCGATGAAATAATTTAGGATGCTCTAAACTACACATTTACCAAACTTTTCACCATTTGCCATGAAATTTCGTATTTTAAAATCTGTACGTCTCACGTTTCCGAAATCCTTCTACGTTTCAGACGAAATAATTTAGGATGCTCTAAACTACACATTTACCAAACTTTTTCACCATTTGCCATGAAATTTCATATTTTAAAATCTGTATGTCTCACTTTTTTGAAATCCTTCAACAGTTCAGACGAAATAATTTAGGATGCTCTAAACTACACATTTACCAAACTTTTTCACCATTTGCCATGAAATTTCATATTTTAAAATCTGTGTGTCTCACTTTTTTGAAATCCTTCAACATTTCCGATAAAATAATTTAGGATGCTCTAAACTACACATTTACCAAACTTTTCACCATTTGCCATGAAATTTCATATTTTAAAATCTGTACGTCTCACGTTTCCGAAATCCTTCTACGTTTCAGACGAAATAATTTAGGATGCTCTAAACTACACATTGACCAAACTTTTTCACCATTTGCCATGAAATTTCATATTTTAAAATCTGTATGTCTCACTTTTTTGAAATCCTTCAACATTTCCGATGAAATAATTTAGGATGCTCTAAACTACACATTTACCAAACTTTTGCACCATTTGCCATGAAATTTCTTATTTTAAAATCTGTATGTCTCACTTTTTTGAAATCCTTCAACATTTCCGATGAAATAATTTAGGATGCCCTAAACTACACATTTACCAAACTTTTTCACCATTTGCCATGAAATTTCATATTTTAAAATCTGTACGTCTCGCGTTTCCGAAATCCTTCTACGTTTCGGACGAAATTATTTAGGATGCTCTAAACTACACATTTACCAAACTTTTTCACCATTTGCCATAAAATTTCATATTTTAAAATCTGTATGTCTCACTTTTTTGAAATCCTTCAACATTTCCGATGAAATAATTTAGGATGCTCTAAACTACACATTTACCAAACTTTTTCACCATTTGGCATGAAATTTCATATTTTAAAATCTGTACGTCTCACGTTTCCGAAATCCTTCTACGTTTCAGACGAAATAATTTAGGATGCTCTAAACTACACATTTACCAAACTTTTTCACCATTTGCCATGAAATTTCATATTTTAAAATCTGTACGTCTCACGTTTCCGAAATCCTTCTACGTTTCAGACGAAATAATTTAGGATGCTCTAAACTACACATTTACCAAACTTTTTCACCATTTGCCATGAAATTTCATATTTTAAAATCTGTACGTCTCACGTTTCCGAAATCCTTCTACGTTTCAGACGAAATAATTTAGGATGCTCTAAACTACACATTTACCAAACTTTTTCACCATTTACCATGAAATTTCATATTTTAAAATCTGTATGTCTCACTTTTTTGAAATCCTTCAACATTTCCGATGAAATAATTTAGGATGCTCTAAACTACACATTTACCAAACTTTTTCACCATTTGCCATGAAATTTCATATTTTAAAATCTGTGTGTCTCACTTTTTTGAAATCCTTCAACATTTCCGATGAAATAATTTAGGATGCTCTAAACTACACATTTACCAAACTTTTTCACCATTTGCCATGAAATTTCGTATTTTAAAATCTGTACGTCTCACGTTTCCGAAATCCTTCTACGTTTCAGACGAAATAATTTAGGATGCTCTAAACTACACATTTACCAAACTTTTTCACCATTTGCCATGAAATTTCATATTTTAAAATCTGTATGTCTCACTTTTTTGAAATCCTTCAACAGTTCAGACGAAATAATTTAGGATGCTCTAAACTACACATTTACCAAACTTTTTCACCATTTGCCATGAAATTTCATATTTTAAAATCTGTGTGTCTCACTTTTTTGAAATCCTTCAACATTTCCGATAAAATAATTTAGGATGCTCTAAACTACACATTTACCAAACTTTTTCACCATTTGCCATGAAATTTCATATTTTAAAATCTGTACGTCTCACGTTTCCGAAATCCTTCTACGTTTCAGACGAAATAATTTAGGATGCTCTAAACTACACATTGACCAAACTTTTTCACCATTTGCCATGAAATTTCATATTTTAAAATCTGTATGTCTCACTTTTTTGAAATCCTTCAACATTTCCGATGAAATAATTTAGGATGCTCTAAACTACACATTTACCAAACTTTTGCACCATTTGCCATGAAATTTCTTATTTTAAAATCTGTATGTCTCACTTTTTTGAAATCCTTCAACATTTCCGATGAAATAATTTAGGATGCCCTAAACTACACATTTACCAAACTTTTTCACCATTTGCCATGAAATTTCATATTTTAAAATCTGTACGTCTCGCGTTTCCGAAATCCTTCTACGTTTCGGACGAAATTATTTAGGATGCTCTAAACTACACATTTACCAAACTTTTTCACCATTTGCCATAAAATTTCATATTTTAAAATCTGTATGTCTCACTTTTTTGAAATCCTTCAACATTTCCGATGAAATAATTTAGGATGCTCTAAACTACACATTTACCAAACTTTTTCACCATTTGGCATGAAATTTCATATTTTAAAATCTGTACGTCTCACGTTTCCGAAATCCTTCTACGTTTCAGACGAAATAATTTAGGATGCTCTAAACTACACATTTACCAAACTTTTTCACCATTTGCCATGAAATTTCATATTTTAAAATCTGTACGTCTCACGTTTCCGAAATCCTTCTACGTTTCAGACGAAATAATTTAGGATGCTCTAAACTACACATTTACCAAACTTTTTCACCATTTGCCATGAAATTTCATATTTTAAAATCTGTACGTCTCACGTTTCCGAAATCCTTCTACGTTTCAGACGAAATAATTTAGGATGCTCTAAACTACACATTTACCAAACTTTTTCACCATTTACCATGAAATTTCATATTTTAAAATCTGTATGTCTCACTTTTTTGAAATCCTTCAACATTTCCGATGAAATAATTTAGGATGCTCTAAACTACACATTTACCAAACTTTTTCGCCATTTGCCATGAAATTTCATATTTTAAAATCTGTACGTCTCACTATTCCGAAATCCTTCTACGTTTCAGACGAAATAATTTAGGATGCTCTAAACTACACATTTACCAAACTTTTTCACCATTTGCCATGAAATTTCTTATTTTAAAATCTGTATGTCTCACTTTTTTGAAATCCTTCAACATTTCCGATGAAATAATTTAGGATGCCCTAAACTACACATTTACCAAACTTTTTCACCATTTGCCATGAAATTTCATATTTTAAAATCTGTACGTCTCGCGTTTCCGAAATCCTTCTACGTTTCGGACGAAATAATTTAGGATGCTCTAAACTACACATTTACCAAACTTTTTCACCATTTGCCATGAAATTTCATATTTTAAATTCTGTACGTCTCACGTTTCCGAAATCCTTCTACGTTTCAGAGGAAATAATTTAGGATGCTCTAAACTACACATTTACCACACTTTTTTACCATTTGCCATGAAATTTCATATTTTAAAATCTGTACGTCTCACGTTTCCGAAATCCTTCTACAGTTCAGACGAAATAATTTAGGATGCTCTAAACTACACATTTACCAAACTTTTTCACCATTTGCCATGAAATTTCATATTTTAAAATCTGTATGTCTCACTTTTTTGAAATCCTTCAACAGTTCAGACGAAATAATTTAGGATGCTCTAAACTACACATTTACCAAACTTTTTCACCATTTGCCATGAAATTTCATATTTTAAAATCTGTGTGTCTCACTTTTTGAAATCCTTCAACATTTCCGATAAAATAATTTAGGATGCTCTAAACTACACATTTACCAAACTTTTTCACCATTTGCCATGAAATTTCATATTTTAAAATCTGTACGTCTCACGTTTCCGAAATCCTTCTACGTTTCAGACGAAATAATTTAGGATGCTCTAAACTACACATTGACCAAACTTTTTCACCATTTGCCATGAAATTTCATATTTTAAAATCTGTATGTCTCACTTTTTTGAAATCCTTCAACATTTCCGATGAAATAATTTAGGATGCTCTAAACTACACATTTACCAAACTTTTTCACCATTTGCCATGAAATTTCTTATTTTAAAATCTGTATGTCTCACTTTTTTGAAATCCTTCAACATTTCCGATGAAATAATTTAGGATGCTCTAAACTACACATTTACCAAACTTTTTCACCATTTGCCATGAAATTTCATATTTTAAAATCTGTACGTCTCACGTTTCCGAAATCCTTCTACGTTTCAGACGAAATAATTTAGGATGCTCTAAACTACACATTTACCAAACTTTTTCACCATTTGCCATGAAATTTCATATTTTAAAATCTGTACGTCTCACGTTTCCGAAATCCTTCTACGTTTCAGACGAAATAATTTAGGATGCTCTAAACTACACATTTACCAAACTTTTTCACCATTTGCCATGAAATTTCATATTTTAAAATCTGTACGTCTCACGTTTCCGAAATCCTTCTACGTTTCAGACGAAATAATTTAGGATGCTCTAAACTACACATTTACCAAACTTTTTCACCATTTGCCATGAAATTTCATATTTTAAAATCTGTATGTCTCACTTTTTTGAAATCCTTCAACATTTCCGATGAAATAATTTAGGATGCTCTAAACTACACATTTACCAAACTTTTTCACCATTTGCCATGAAATTTCATATTTTAAAATCTGTACGTCTCACGTTTCCGAAATCCTTCTACGTTTCAGACGAAATAATTTAGGATGCTCTAAACTACACATTTACCAAACTTTTTCACCATTTGCCATGAAATTTCATATTTTAAAATCTGTATGTCTCACTTTTTTGAAATCCTTCAACATTTCCGATGAAATAATTTAGGATGCTCTAAACTACACATTTACCAAACTTTTTCACCATTTGCCATGAAATTTCATATTTTAAAATCTGTACGTCTCACGTTTCCGAAATCCTTCTACGTTTCAGACGAAATAATTTAGGATGCTCTAAACTACACATTTACCAAACTTTTTCACCATTTGCCATGAAATTTCATATTTTAAAATCTGTATGTCTCACTTTTTTGAAATCCTTCAACATTTCCGATGAAATAATTTAGGATGCTCTAAACTACACATTTACCAAACTTTTTCACCATTTGCCATGAAATTTCATATTTTAAAATCTGTACGTCTCACGTTTCCGAAATCCTTCTACGTTTCAGACGAAATAATTTAGGATGCTCTAAACTACACATTTACCAAACTTTTTCACCATTTGCCATGAAATTTCATATTTTAAAATCTGTATGTCTCACTTTTTTGAAATCCTTCAACATTTCAGATGAAATAATTTAGGATGCTCTAAACTACACATTTACCAAACTTTTCACCATTTGCCATGAAATTTCATATTTTAAAATCTGTACGTCTCACGTTTCCGAAATCCTTCTACGTTTCAGACGAAATAATTTAGGATGCTCTAAACTACACATTTACCAAACTTTTTCACCATTTGCCATGAAATTTCATATTTTAAAATCTGTATGTCTCACTTTTTTGAAATCCTTCAACATTTCCGATGAAATAATTTAGGATGCTCTAAACTACACATTTACCAAACTTTTTCACCATTTGCCATGAAATTTCATATTTTAAAATCTGTATGTCTCACTTTTTTGAAATCCTTCAACATTTCCGATGAAATAATTTAGGATGCTCTAAACTACACATTTACCAAACTTTTTCACCATTTGCCATGAAATTTCATATTTTAAAATCTGTATGTCTCACTTTTTTGAAATCCTTCAACATTTCAGATGAAATAATTTAGGATGCTCTAAACTACACATTTACCAAACTTTTTCACCATTTGCCATGAAATTTCATATTTTAAAATCTGTATGTCTCACGTTTTTTGAAATCCTTCAACATTTCCGATGAAATAATTTAGGATGCTCTAAACTACACATTTACCAAACTTTTTCACCATTTGCCATGAAATTTCATATTTTAAAATCTGTATGTCTCACTTTTTTGAAATCCTTCTACGTTTCCGATGAAATAATTTAGGATGCTCTAAACTACACATTTACCAAACTTTTTCACCATTTGCCATGAAATTTCATATTTTAAAATCTGTACGTCTCACGTTTCCGAAATCCTTCTACGTTTCAGACGAAATAATTTAGGATGCTCTAAACTACACATTTACCAAACTTTTTCACCATTTGCCATGAAATTTCATATTTTAAAATCTGTATGTCTCACTTTTTTGAAATCCTTCAACATTTCCGATGAAATAATTTAGGATGCTCTAAACTACACATTTACCAAACTTTTTCACCATTTGCCATGAAATTTCATATTTTAAAATCTGTACGTCTCACGTTTCCGAAATCCTTCTACGTTTCAGACGAAATAATTTAGGATGCTCTAAACTACACATTTACCAAACTTTTTCACCATTTGCCATGAAATTTCATATTTTAAAATCTGTATGTCTCACTTTTTTGAAATCCTTCAACATTTCCGATGAAATAATTTAGGATGCTCTAAACTACACATTTACCAAACTTTTTCACCATTTGCCATGAAATTTCATATTTTAAAATCTGTACGTCTCACGTTTCCGAAATCCTTCTACGTTTCAGACGAAATAATTTAGGATGCTCTAAACTACACATTTACCAAACTTTTTCACCATTTGCCATGAAATTTCATATTTTAAAATCTGTATGTCTCACTTTTTTGAAATCCTTCAACATTTCCGATGAAATAATTTAGGATGCTCTAAACTACACATTTACCAAACTTTTTCACCATTTGCCATGAAATTTCATATTTTAAAATCTGTATGTCTCACTTTTTTGAAATCCTTCTACGTTTCCGACGAAATAATTTAGGATGCTCTAAACTACACATTTACCAAACTTTTTCACCATTTGCCATGAAATTTCATATTTTAAAATCTGTACGTCTCACGTTTTTGAAATCCTTCTACGTTTCAGATGAAATAATTTAGGATGCTCTAAACTACACATTTACCAAACTTTTTCACCATTTGCCATGAAATTTCATATTTTAAAATCTGTACGTCTCACGTTTCCGAAATCCTTCTACGTTTCAGACGAAATAATTTAGGATGCTCTAAACTACACATTTACCAAACTTTTTCACCATTTGCCATGAAATTTCATATTTTAAAATCTGTATGTCTCACGTTTTTTGAAATCCTTCAACATTTCCGATGAAATAATTTAGGATGCTCTAAACTACACATTTACCAAACTTTTTCACCATTTGCCATGAAATTTCATATTTTAAAATCTGTACGTCTCACGTTTCCGAAATCCTTCTACGTTTCAGACGAAATAATTTAGGATGCTCTAAACTACACATTTACCAAACTTTTTCACCATTTGCCATGAAATTTCATATTTTAAAATCTGTATGTCTCACTTTTTTGAAATCCTTCAACATTTCCGATGAAATAATTTAGGATGCTCTAAACTACACATTTACCAAACTTTTTCACCATTTGCCATGAAATTTCATATTTTAAAATCTGTATGTCTCACTTTTTTGAAATCCTTCAACATTTCCGATGAAATAATTTAGGATGCTCTAAACTACACATTTACCAAACTTTTTCACCATTTGCCATGAAATTTCATATTTTAAAATCTGTATGTCTCACTTTTTGAAATCCTTCTACGTTTCAGACGAAATAATTTAGGATGCTCTAAACTACACATTTACCAAACTTTTTCACCATTTGCCATGAAATTTCATATTTTAAAATCTGTATGTCTCACTTTTTTGAAATCCTTCAACATTTCAGATGAAATAATTTAGGATGCTCTAAACTACACATTTACCAAACTTTTTCACCATTTGCCATGAAATTTCATATTTTAAAATCTGTACGTCTCACGTTTCCGAAATCCTTCTACGTTTCAGACGAAATAATTTAGGATGCTCTAAACTACACATTTACCAAACTTTTTCACCATTTGCCATGAAATTTCATATTTTAAAATCTGTACGTCTCACGTTTCCGAAATCCTTCTACGTTTCAGACAAAATAATTTAGGATGCTCTAAACTACACATTTACCAAACTTTTTCACCATTTGCCATGAAATTTCATATTTTAAAATCTGTATGTCTCACTTTTTTGAAATCCTTCAACATTTCCGATGAAATAATTTAGGATGCTCTAAACTACACATTTACCAAACTTTTTCACCATTTGCCATGAAATTTCATATTTTAAAATCTGTACGTCTCACTATTCCGAAATCCTTCTACGTTTCAGACGAAATAATTTAGGATGCTCTAAACTACACATTTACCAAACTTTTTCACCATTTGCCATGAAATTTCATATTTTAAAATCTGTATGTCTCACTTTTTTGAAATCCTTCAACATTTCCGATGAAATAATTTAGGATGCTCTAAACTACACATTTACCAAACTTTTTCACCATTTGCCATGAAATTTCATATTTTAAAATCTGTACGTCTCACTTTTTTGAAATCCTTCAACATTTCAGATGAAATAATTTAGGATGCTCTAAACTATACATTTACCAAACTTTTTCACCATTTGCCATGAAATTTCATATTTTAAAATCTATGTCTCCCTTTTTTGAAATCCTTCAGCATTTCCGATGAAATAATTTAGGATGCTCTAAACTACACATTTACCAAACTTTTTCACCATTTGCCATGAAATTTCATATTTTAAAATCTGTATGTCTCACGTTTTTGAAATCCTTCAACATTTCCGATGGAATAATTTAGGATGCCCTAAACTACACATTTACCAAACTTTTTCACCATTTGCCATGAAATTTCATATTTTAAAATCTGTACGTCTCACGTTTCCGAAATCCTTCTACGTTTCAGACGAAATAATTTAGGATGCTCTAAACTACACATTTACCAAACTTTTTCACCATTTGCCATGAAATTTCATATTTTAAAATCTGTATGTCTCACTTTTTTGAAATCCTTCAACATTTCCGATGAAATAATTTAGGATGCTCTAAACTACACATTTACCAAACTTTTTCACCATTTGCCATGAAATTTCATATTTTAAAATCTGTATGTCTCACGTTTTTGAAATCCTTCAACATTTCCGATGGAATAATTTAGGATGCCCTAAACTACACATTTACCAAACTTTTTCACCATTTGCCATGAAATTTCATATTTTAAAATCTGTACGTCTCACGTTTCCGAAATCCTTCTACGTTTCAGACGAAATAATTTAGGATGCTCTAAACTACACATTTACCAAACTTTTTCACCATTTGCCATGAAATTTCATATTTTAAAAAATCTATGTCTCCCTTTTTTGAAATCCTTCAGCATTTCCGATGAAATAATTTAGGATGCTCTAAACTACACATTTACCAAACTTTTTCACCATTTGCCATGAAATTTCATATTTTAAAATCTGTATGTCTCACTTTTTTGAAATCCTTCAACATTTCCGATGAAATAATTTAGGATGCTCTAAACTACACATTTACCAAACTTTTTTCACCATTTGCCATGAAATTTCATATTTTAAAATCTGTATGTCTCACTTTTTTGAAATCCTTCAACATTTCCGATGAAATAATTTAGGATGCTCTAAACTACACATTTACCAAACTTTTTCACCATTTGCCATGAAATTTCATATTTTAAAATCTGTACGTCTCACTATTCCGAAATCCTTCTACGTTTCAGACGAAATAATTTAGGATGCTCTAAACTACACATTTACCAAACTTTTTCACCATTTGCCATGAAATTTCATGTTTTAAAATCTGTATGTCTCACTTTTTTGAAATCCTTCAACATTTCCGATGAAATAATTTAGGATGCTCTAAACTACACATTTACCAAACTTTTTCACCATTTGCCATGAAATTTCATATTTTAAAATCTGTACGTCTCACGTTTCCGAAATCCTTCTACGTTTCAGACGAAATAATTTAGGATGCTCTAAACTATACATTTACCAAACTTTTTCACCATTTGCCATGAAATTTCATATTTTAAAATCTATGTCTCCCTTTTTTGAAATCCTTCAGCATTTCCGATGAAATAATTTAGGATGCTCTAAACTACACATTTACCAAACTTTTTCACCATTTGCCATGAAATTTCATATTTTAAAATCTGTATGTCTCACGTTTTTGAAATCCTTCAACATTTCCGATGGAATAATTTAGGATGCCCTAAACTACACATTTACCAAACTTTTTCACTATTTGCCATGAAATTTCATATTTTAAAATCTGTACGTCTCACGTTTCCGAAATCCTTCTACGTTTCAGACGAAATAATTTAGGATGCTCTAAACTACACATTTACCAAACTTTTTCACCATTTGCCATGAAATTTCATATTTTAAAATCTGTATGTCTCACTTTTTTGAAATCCTTCAACATTTCCGATGAAATAATTTAGGATGCTCTAAACTACACATTTACCAAACTTTTTCACCATTTGCCATGAAATTTCATATTTTAAAATCTGTATGTCTCACGTTTTTGAAATCCTTCAACATTTCCGATGGAATAATTTAGGATGCCCTAAACTACACATTTACCAAACTTTTTCACCATTTGCCATGAAATTTCATATTTTAAAATCTGTACGTCTCACGTTTCCGAAATCCTTCTACGTTTCAGACGAAATAATTTAGGATGCTCTAAACTACACATTTACCAAACTTTTTCACCATTTGCCATGAAATTTCATATTTTAAAAAATCTATGTCTCCCTTTTTTGAAATCCTTCAGCATTTCCGATGAAATAATTTAGGATGCTCTAAACTACACATTTACCAAACTTTTTCACCATTTGCCATGAAATTTCATATTTTAAAATCTGTATGTCTCACGTTTTTGAAATCCTTCACGTTTCCGATTAAATAATTTAGGATGCTCTAAACTACACATTTACCAAACTTTTTCACCATTTGCCATGAAATTTCATATTTTAAAATCTGTACGATCTCACGTTTCGAAATCCTTCAATTTCAGACGAAATAATTTAGGATGCTCTAAACTACACATTTACCAAACTTTTTCACCATTTGCCATGAAATTTCATATTTTAAAATCTGTATGTCTCACTTTTTTGAAATCCTTCAACATTTCCGATGAAATAATTTAGGATGCTCTAAACTACACATTTACCAAACTTTTTCACCATTTGCCATGAAATTTCATATTTTAAAATCTGTACGTCTCACGTTTCCAAAATCCTTCTACGTTTCAGACGAAATAATTTAGGATGCTCTAAACTAAACATTTACCAAACTTTTTCACCATTTGCCATGAAATTTCATATTTTAAAATCTGTATGTCTCACTTTTTTGAAATCCTTCAACATTTCCGACGAAATAAATTAGGATGCTAAACTACACATTTAGCAAAATGTTTACCTGTAAACTTTATTAATAACAAGGCTGCCTTCATAATAACACAAGGAACTTTACACCAATTATATATGAGATAGCACAACTATACTAGTAATCTGAATTTATTGGCTTACAACAAAATCAATGTTTCCAAGCTTTCACACATCAACATGGCCTTTTCAAAGAAGTTAGACAGCAAACTGCCTTCCTTGAAAAAGCCATGTGGTTGATGTGCGGAAGCTTGGAAACTTTAAGACTGCCTTCATCATGAAAAGCCATGTAAAAGACTAAGGTTTTTGTATTTCATGTCTCTTTTGCTAGGATGCATTTATGAAAACCGCCCAATCTATGACTATACTACGAAACTGACATTGAAAGATTTTTTGAAAAACTGTGAGTAGAAATATAAAATTTAAGCCCAGAAGGCTGGTTTTATAGCCTTGTGCCTCTCTGACTGTTGCAGCATTTGAATCTGGAGAATTCATAATTTCATTGAACACCTGGATTAATTTCAGCCTGTTTGTAGGCATACGTTGCTCCATAATTCTGTCAAGAACACAAGTACGTTTTGAGGGGCGATGAAAAAGAAGATTGCATGCCCTGAAGTGTGGGAAAAAAAATTCATGGATTTTGTTCTAGAACAACTCTGTTGCAAAACTAAATTCAAACGTTGTATAAAACAATGAGTAAAAAACGCTTGAGGGGTATATTCATGAACTTTTGCTTTTTTAGCCATTCAGTTCTCCTGCCATAACACTAGCACCATCATATGTTTGAGCAACCAGTTTGTTCTGTACCCTGCCCAAAATACTGCAAAGACTTTCGGTGTTTATGTTTTCACTAACATCATAAAATCCAAGCAGGTATTTTTGAATTTCGCCAGAACAGTCCACCAGCCTCCAATTATCGAACACTGAGATTTTTCAGTCACATTAGTGGTTTCGTCAACAATGCAGGCATAAAAAGGAGCTTCATTTATGCTGTTTGCAATGATTTTCTAAATATCTTCTAGAATGATTTCCAAGAGTTCATTTTGAATAGTTTTGGATAAACCTCTAAAGTATCCCATTGTTCCCCAATGTTCTAATATAAGCTGAAATGTAGCTTTGAAATTCCCAGGATTTAGTGACTCCTAATTCGTCGTGGGCTCAGAATGCAAGCTCCTGCTTGCATAAGACACATGTGACAATTAAAATTTTCAATATCTTCCTATTCTTTTTATGACTCTTCATTGTATTTAATTTTTAGCAATTTAGTTTGTTCGTCTAATAATTCTAAGATATTGTATACTTGCTTGGATAGGCTCTTAAATGGCATATACGAATTCAGAGGATCTTTACTAGATGCATGCCTAACCACTGCCCTAGATAAGTTTAAGTCGTCGTATCCTTTAGAAGACCACACACTTTTATTTGAGATTAATAGCAAATAAGGCCAGCAGAATAACTTTGCCTTCATTATGCTACCGCATAACCATTTATGTTGATGGTACCATGAAGATTGGAATGTTCTGTTTTTGCCTTTGTCTTTTTGCATAAGAGAAAACTTGGGAAGAGGTCTTCCTTGTTTTATAATCGCATGTCTTTCCAATGTCATTTCTTTTTGAGAAAGGAACTTCTAACAAAGAACTAATAATGTCAGTATTACACGTTGATACACTGCAACTACTACTTTATTCATCCATTACATTGATTTTGTACAGCTAAATCCAAAAGTTTGCACGCAAAATTTATTGTTGTGACAGCAAAAGTAACAAAAAATTACTCGCGCCGTGCCGTGTAACCCAGTACTTTCGGAAAACTTAACACGCAACTTTAGGATGCGCTGAGGCAAACTCGCAACGTGCCTCCCATGCTCCATTAATAGAAGTGGCAGTTGGACGCCGTGCACTGATTGGCTCCTGCGCCGTGACCATGGTAATGCCTCCGGCCAGAGGAAAACTAGCCTCTCTCTGACAGCTTTATCACTTGTAGTTATCTATGAAAGCCCAAGAAAGTGCTTACGTGAACGGGTGCTCTGGGTAACTGAATAATGTTGTATTTTATAGCATTGTATTTTTTGTTTTTCAGCGTAAATGTAATTTATTCTTCTGGTTTATACAAATGTTTTACTGAGAGAATTATGAGAATTATTGGGGAGGCCTGGCCACCCTAGCCTCCACTGACCGGCCACCCCTGAAACTATTTATATTATAGTAAGCCATTTCGTTAAAATAGTAGTATGAAATATACAATTTGATTTTTTTCAAAGTTTGACCACTGATTCTTTTTTTATGGCCAGTAACAGTTTTGGTCTTGGTGGCCAACATTTACTAGCAAAATTTCTAAGTCTGGATGTTTACTGACCCACAGCACTCAGAAGTTCAGCTGACTCAGTGGTGGACTGGTGATTCATAAATGGACTTGGTAAACAGACCCTCTGACCCACAGCACTTCAAAGTCCAGCTGACTCAGTGGTGGACTGGTGATCCATAAATGGAACTGGTAAACAGACCCTCTGACCCACAGCACTTAGAAGTTCAGCTGACTCAGTGGTGGACTAGTGATCCATAAATGGAACCAGTAAACAGACCCTCTGACCCACAGCACTTGGAAGTCCATCTGGCTCAGTGGTGGATGGGTGATCCATAAATGGCTCTGGAACTGGTAAACAGACCCATTGACCCACAGCACTTGGAAGTCCAGCTGACTCGGTGGTGGACTGGTGATCCATAAATGGAACTGGTAAACAGACCCTCTGACCCACAGCACTTGGAAGTCCATCTGGCTCAGTGGTGGACGGGTGATCCATAAATGGCTCTGGAACTGGTAAACAGACCCATTGATCCACAGCACTTGGAAGTCCAGCTGACTCAGTGGTGGACTGGTGATCCATAAATGGAACTGGTAAACAGACCCTCTGACCCACAGCACTTGGAATTCCAGCTGGCTCAGTGGTAGACGGGTGATCCATAAATGGCTCTGGAACTGGTAAACAGACCCTCTGACCCACAGCACTTGGAAGTCCAGCTGACTCAGTGGTGGACTGGTGATCCATAAATGAATCTGGTAAACAGACCCTCTGACCCACAGAACTTGGAAGTCCAGCTGGCTCAGTGGTGGACTGGTGATCCATAAATGGAACTGGTAAACAGACCCTCTGACCCACAGCACTTGGAAGTCCAGCTGGCTCAGTGGCGGACGGGTGATCCATAAATGGCTCTGGAACTGGTAAACAGACCCTCTGACCCACAGCACTTGGAAGTCCAGCTGACTCAGTGGTGGACTGGTGATCCATAAATGAAACTGGTAAACAGACCCTCTGACCCACAGCACTTGGAAGTCCAGCTGGCTCAGTGGTGGACTGGTGATCTATAAATGGAACTGGTAAACAGACCCTCTGACCCACAGCACTTGGAAGTCCAGCTGGCTCAGTGGTGGACTGGTGATCTATAAATGGAACTGGTAAACAGACCCTCTGACCCACAGCACTTGGAAGTCCAGCTGGCTCAGTGGTGGACTGGTGATCCATAAATGGCTCTGGAACTGGTAAACAGACCCTCTGACCCACAGCACTTGGAAGTCCAGCTGACTCAGTGGTGGACTGGTGATTCATAAATGGACTTGGTAAACAGACCCTCTGACCCACAGCACTTCAAAGTCCAGCTGACTCAGTGGTGGACTGGTGATCCATAAATGGAACTGGTAAACAGACCCTCTGACCCACAGCACTTAGAAGTTCAGCTGACTCAGTGGTGGACTAGTGATCCATAAATGGAACCAGTAAACAGACCCTCTGACCCACAGCACTTGGAAGTCCATCTGGCTCAGTGGTGGATGGGTGATCCATAAATGGCTCTGGAACTGGTAAACAGACCCATTGACCCACAGCACTTGGAAGTCCAGCTGACTCGGTGGTGGACTGGTGATCCATAAATGGAACTGGTAAACAGACCCTCTGACCCACAGCACTTGGAAGTCCATCTGGCTCAGTGGTGGACGGGTGATCCATAAATGGCTCTGGAACTGGTAAACAGACCCATTGATCCACAGCACTTGGAAGTCCAGCTGACTCAGTGGTGGACTGGTGATCCATAAATGGAACTGGTAAACAGACCCTCTGACCCACAGCACTTGGAATTCCAGCTGGCTCAGTGGTAGACGGGTGATCCATAAATGGCTCTGGAACTGGTAAACAGACCCTCTGACCCACAGCACTTGGAAGTCCAGCTGACTCAGTGGTGGACTGGTGATCCATAAATGAATCTGGTAAACAGACCCTCTGACCCACAGAACTTGGAAGTCCAGCTGGCTCAGTGGTGGACTGGTGATCCATAAATGGAACTGGTAAACAGACCCTCTGACCCACAGCACTTGGAAGTCCAGCTGGCTCAGTGGCGGACGGGTGATCCATAAATGGCTCTGGAACTGGTAAACAGACCCTCTGACCCACAGCACTTGGAAGTCCAGCTGACTCAGTGGTGGACTGGTGATCCATAAATGAAACTGGTAAACAGACCCTCTGACCCACAGCACTTGGAAGTCCAGCTGGCTCAGTGGTGGACTGGTGATCTATAAATGGAACTGGTAAACAGACCCTCTGACCCACAGCACTTGGAAGTCCAGCTGGCTCAGTGGTGGACTGGTGATCTATAAATGGAACTGGTAAACAGACCCTCTGACCCATAGCACTTGGAAGTCCAGCTGGCTCAGTGGTGGACTGGTGATCCATAAATGGCTCTGGAACTGGTAAACAGACCCTCTGACCCACAGCACTTGGAAGTCCAGCTGACTCAGTGGTGGACTGGTGATTCATAAATGGACTTGGTAAACAGACCCTCTGACCCACAGCACTTCAAAGTCCAGCTGACTCAGTGGTGGACTGGTGATCCATAAATGGAACTGGTAAACAGACCCTCTGACCCACAGCACTTAGAAGTTCAGCTGACTCAGTGGTGGACTAGTGATCCATAAATGGAACCAGTAAACAGACCCTCTGACCCACAGCACTTGGAAGTCCATCTGGCTCAGTGGTGGATGGGTGATCCATAAATGGCTCTGGAACTGGTAAACAGACCCATTGACCCACAGCACTTGGAAGTCCAGCTGACTCGGTGGTGGACTGGTGATCCATAAATGGAACTGGTAAACAGACCCTCTGACCCACAGCACTTGGAAGTCCATCTGGCTCAGTGGTGGACGGGTGATCCATAAATGGCTCTGGAACTGGTAAACAGACCCATTGATCCACAGCACTTGGAAGTCCAGCTGACTCAGTGGTGGACTGGTGATCCATAAATGGAACTGGTAAACAGACCCTCTGACCCACAGCACTTGGAATTCCAGCTGGCTCAGTGGTAGACGGGTGATCCATAAATGGCTCTGGAACTGGTAAACAGACCCTCTGACCCACAGCACTTGGAAGTCCAGCTGGCTCAGTGGTGGACTGGTGATCCATAAATGGAACTGCAGGGATCGCATTCCTCCTAAAATTCCTAAAATTCCTAATATTTTGTGACCCTCCTTAAATTCCTAAAATTAGACCTAAAATTTGCTATTCATCCTAAAATTTTCGTAAGCTTATTTTTTATTAAAAACACAACCGTTATTAACGCCAATAAATTTACCATTACGGTAAGGTAAAAAGACCTGTTATTGTAGAAACACAGCCTATATGCTGTGCTGCTGAAGGGAGGGAAAAATGACGCCATCGAGATGCACTTGCTTCGGGGCGGGCGTTCCATTTTTTTGCCTTCGAACAGTTTTCGAGAGTAACAAGAGATCTAAGGGAAAAGGGGAGGGGTCATTTTCACCCCTGGTTTGCGCTTTGCAGACGAACTCCGTGGCACGCAGAAGATCGTACTTTATTTTTGTACATGCCTTGTGGAACCTCCTCTTTCTGCTGATGTTTTGTTATTGTAAACCGCAGGTGGGTGGAAGCAAAGAGGAAACATGTGGTCTCCTTCCGTAACCTCCGGTAATGACGATGGGATGGTAGCTGAGTATTATCTTGGCAGGCAGTAGAGCACGTGATCATTGACCTTCGATCATGCGTCGGCGACAGCGACCTTCGATGCGCAATATATCTCGGCTCCGACTCGCTTTGACTGAACTTGCGTGAGATGCGTATGATAGTTTCTGGTTTTACGTCTTTTATGGTGTTCTCTGTGCTGTGTGCAGGTTCAGTTCTCTAGTGGTGACCTGCTTTTTTTTTTTTTTTTTCATATCTTTCTGACATCCTCGCAGCCAAATTTCGGGAAGTTGTCTGGTTTTGCAATATTGGAACGTGTTTTTGTACTTCCCTTTCATTTTCTGGTTAGTAATACAAGTGTTTAAGATGCCTAAATCCAAAATCGAAATTTCAAGATGCGTGGCTCGCCAAAGAATTGGACGGAGTGAAGTTGAAAGAATGGTGTTCTGCAACTGAAACAATATTTTCTGCTAAGTGTATATTGTGTTCAGAAATTTTCAACATTTCTAATAGTGGCTTTTCACAAGTAAAAGCGCATCATAAAGGAAAAAAACATTTGCAGAAATTTCAAAGTAAATTTCAAAATAAGTCCATCCTGAAAGCCTTCGGAGGACGGGATCTTCAGCCCAAAACAAATATTAGTGAAGTACTGAGTCATGATTTACAGTTGGCTAAAGCCGAAGCATTATGGGCCATGAAAGTTGCTAAGGACAATATGTCTTTTGTTTCATGCACTGAAACAGTTGAACTTTTCAAAGAAATGTTTCCTGATTCTGCTATTGTAGCCAAAATGCAACTTAAAGAAAAAAGTTGCTTATGTGATATCACATGGATTGTCAAAATATTTTGAAGAGGATTTGAAAAAGACATTGCATCTAGTAGCCCAGGAAAAGTTACTATAGCATTTGATGAAACTACAAATACACAAGTGAAACGGCAGTTGGATGTGTATCTCAGGTACTGGTCTTCAGAAATAAATTCAGTTTCTTGCCGATACCTAACAAGCGTTTTTCTGGGTCATGCAACAGCAGATATTTTGCTAAAAGAAATTCTTGATGTGTTATCATCCTTCAATATTTCGTTGAACAGAATTATTTGTGTATCCATGGACAGCCCAAATGTAAATAAGTACTTTTTACGCAAATTCAATGAAGTTGTAAAACAAGAAACAGGCCAGAAATCTTTGGAACTAGGTTTTTGCAACCTGCATGTTGTTAGTAATGCATTTAAAAATTTTTTGACAAGCTTAAATATAGATTTTGACGAATTTGCTACTGATATGCATTACTTTTTAAAGAGTAGTGCTGCAAGACGAGAGGATTATAAATCTGTCGAGGATATAACATTGGTCACTGCCAAATTTCTTTTGCGTCATGTCAGCAACAGATGGTTAACCGTTGGTTCTGTAGCCCAGAGGCTCTTGGATCAATGGCTAAATATTACAGAATATTTTTTAAACTTCTTGCCATCTCAAAAAATATTTGAAAAACAACTGCGCAATTCGGCAAGGTATAAAAGAATTCACTGTTTCCTGAAAAATGAGCTTACTCCTTGCTATTTAGCATTAATTTCATTTTCACACCAAAATTTTGAAAAGTTTTCATTATGTTATCAGAGTGAAGAACCAAAAATACACCAGTTATATTCTGATTTAAATACTTTAATGAGGAATGTTATGGCTCAGTTTATCCAAGATGATGTTATAGCAGGGAAATTTGGAGAAGACCTAAAGAATGTAGATTTTAAAAACAAAAATTCATGGAAAAAACTAGGGGAGTTAGAAGTTGGTATGAAGACAAAAAATCTCCTCAGGAATGTTCAGGAGACCAGGCAGAAATTATTTCTCTTAGATGTAAGATCATCACTAATTGCAACCACAAAATATTTAAAGTCAAATTTGCCATTCTGCAATCAAAAGCTAAGAGACATAGAAGTTTTAAAGGTAAAAGAACCAAAGAAAGAGTCAACTCAACTTTCAGTCACTGAAGGACTTTCGGAAATAACCAGAATTTCAAGTGTTTTGCATCTTTCTGAGGAACAAATTGATAGAGTAAGAGAAGAGTGGAAACTTTTAAATTGCGATAAGCCAACTCTAGATGAACTAGTGAAATTTTCAGAGGAAGGGCATATTCCAGTGCGGATTGATCATTACTGGCGTAATATATTTAGTATTAAAGACTCTAGCGGAAAAGAAAAATACTCAAATCTTGCTAAACTCATAAAGTCAATTTTAGTTTTACCTCATGGTAATGCTGATGCAGAAAGGGGATTTTCGGTTAGCACTGCTCTGTTAAGGAAGGACAAGGCTAACTTAAAAGACTCAACTATAACATCATTAAGAATAGTTAAAGGGGCCATTAAACACTATGGATGTGTAAGTAAAGTTCCCATAACAAGAAATTTGTTAAATAGTGTTTGTGATTCACATAAATTTTATAAAGAGTATGTTGATAAGCTGAAGGAAGAAGAATAAAAAAGGTAAAAGAAAGGAAGCAGAAAGAGAGGGAAAATAAGGAAAAGCAGCTAGAGAAAAAAAGAAAAGCTGAGTTTGATGACAAAATAAAAGAAAATGATGCAGAAATAAATAGACTTAAAAACGATAAAGAAGCCTCCCTAGCAGTAATTCAAGAGGGAACAGAAAGAATGAGAAAAGCTGTAGAAAAACAAAATACTGTTGAAATAGCAGTTGCCTCTAACTTGATCATCCAAGGTTCAGCTGAAATAAAGAAAACTGAAAGTAAATTAGTTGTGGTGGAAGCAGAAAAAGATAGACTAATCAGGAAAAGGTTAAAACAATAATATGAAAAAAGTAATTCAGTGAACAATTGTACATAGTTCTTGGTTTTCAATTACCTTTTTAGGATATTATAGTTTAATGTGAAACCTGAAAACTTTACTGTGAAAATCGTGAATTGCTTCTGGTTCAACAGCATATTAATGTTCAAAGTGAAACTTGAATGTGGTAAATATACTTGAATATGATAATAACACGTGAAAAGATAAGAACTGAACATTAGAAGTAAATCATACTTAAACTTTAGACATTAGAAGTTATGCAAAAAATTTGGGTGTGAACTTCAACCATATATACTAATGGACTGCACATTGGCAATAGCTGCATCAAAGCCGCCATGGCTCAAACATTGGGCACGTCATCATCAGACTCCAAATTTCGTGTACAAATGCTGTTATGATTACTAATTTACGCTGCAGAACTTCAGTGTTTTCGGTGTATTATGTGAATACGCCTCATATATAATGAAAACTCTTCAGGTAAGTTTACTTATGAGCTATATACATGCATGATCGTGTTGTTTACATTTTGTGATTTATAATGTGATGAACATTTGCGAAGAATTTGGAACATGCATTCCATTTTTTTTTTCTTAAGTTACTATATTTTTATATCAATAGCTGCAAGTTTCTGGTTAAGTAATTGAACTTTATTGACTTAGGTATTTAATTCGTTTCTTACCCATGAAAAATCATAGAACTTTCTTTACTATATCGGTCAGAGCAACCATAAGCACAGCAGGAGTAACCCATCTTTTTGATTGTTGTCATGTGATTTTATGTTGGAGCCAGAAATTTTGATGTCATGCGCAGTCTATCAGTATATATGGTTGAAGGGTGTGAAGCAAACTCTTTACAATGTATACAAAGTTGTTTTACTAGATGTATACAAATATACATCTAGTTTTTATTGAAATACACTCCTAAAATTTTCCTAAAATTTTTCTAAAAATTCCTAAAATTCCTAAAATTCTAACCTAAAATTTTCCAGAAGTATGCTATGATCCCTGGAACTGGTAAACAGACCCTCTGACCCACAGCACTTGGAAGTCCAGCTGGCTCAGTGGTGGATGGGTGATCCATAAATGGCTCTGGAACTGGTAAACAGACCCTCTGACCCACAGCACTTGGAAGTCCAGCTGACTCAGTGGTGGACTGGTGATCCATAAATGAAACTGGTAAACAGACCCTCTGACCCACAGCACTTGGAAGTCCAGCTGGCTCAGTGGTGGACTGTTGATCTATAAATGGAACTGGTAAACAGACCCTCTGACCCACAGCACTTGGAAGTCCAGCTGGCTCAGTGGTGGATGGGTGATCCATAAATGGCTCTGGAACTGGTAAACAGACCCTCTGACCCACAGCACTTGGAAGTCCAGCTGGCTCAGTGGTGGACGGGTGATCCATAAATGAAACTGGTAAACAGACCCTCTGACCCACAGCATTTGGAAGTCCAGCTGACTCAGTGGTGGACTGGTGATCCATAAATGAAACTGGTAAACAGACCCTCTGACCCACAGCACTTGGAAGTCCAGCTGGCTCAGTAGTGGGCGGGTTATGCATAAATGGCCCTGGAACTATTTTGTTGCTCCCGCTTTTGAAAAAAATTGTCAAGGTATCCCATTTCTAAAAAAAAAAAAAAAAAATGTCAGCGTCACTGTTTGTTTGAACTTGTCTTTTCAACAGAAGTGTACATATCATTATAGTTTTTATTTTATTGAGGCAATAATTTACAAAATTTCACTCATTTTTCTGAACTGCAGATCCGTAGTGAAATTTAATTTAGGAAGAAAATTATTCATTACTCAGAAGCAACAGACAAGGCATGTTTCCCATGAGAGACTGTAAAAGACTTGACCCCAATCTTATAAATTGTACTGTAACAACTGAATTTAGAATTTGCAATAATTTCTTTGCCTTGGAGGGGGTGACTATCACTGTGAGCAACTGGATGGGCTATGAGCAATCGCTCATCTCTAATTTAGGGTCAATGGTTCCAGGGACGGGAGGGAGCCAGTGCAGTAAGACAAAAACAATATCCATGCCTTCCCAGTATGCAAACCTGGACTGATCTCGGACTGGTCAGAAGCCAACCCTTGGACCACCATGCCACCGGGACAGCCTTCACTTTTAGTGATGGAAATCCAATTGGGCTAAAAAAAATTTTCAAGACACCTATCATTCATAAAAGAATTTTGAAAAAAATCTTTAAAAAAAAAATTGAAGTTGTCCAGGATTGCAAGAATTTCAGTGAAAATTTATAAAGTGAAAGGACTAAAGAATTCAAAAATTAATTTTTATTTAATTATTTTCAAATGGGGAAAAAATGTCTTGTAGCTGAAACAGACTTCCCAGAACTGTAGCTCAAGAATTCGTGTAGGTTATTGTAAATACCAGAAAGTAGTAAATCAGATGTAGATCATATTCGACAGAACAAAAAAAAAAAAAAAAACGTACATGTAAAAAGCAGCAACTCAAAAATTTTACCACATGTAAACCTCAGTGCATTAACTACCCAACGAGTTTCGGGTTGCTATTCCAAATTATTGATAGCATACTTAATTAAATCATATTGATTATTTAACCTCAGCAAAGATGTCAGCACAAAGGGAAAAATTTGAAAGTTGGGGAAGGAGATTACGTTTGAAAGTTGAGAAAGGGGAAGGTGGTGTGTAAAAATACACTCCCCCTCCCCCAGGGCCCGACTTAGGTCAGTCAAGGCCCTGTACACATCCTATGTCTGGGGATTCCTGGATTAAAATTTTCAGTCACAGTCAAAAAGAATATTTACTGGTAAATATTTTGTTGCAAGCAGTATTTCTAGCAGTAAAAACATTAAAACACATGCCACATGCTAGACAACTTTATAGCCAATGTGGTTTGCAATAGATGAGCATTCCAGACCTCTTGTACTTCCCTGCACCAGCAGAGCTTACAGCTGTGACATTAATTACTCTGGAATTCTTTTTTTGTTTTTATAGTATCATTTACGGAAACAAATAACTATCCTCCCAAAGAATGATCAGCCAATGGTAGTTTAAGTCGTAAGAAGTAATCCCTCAAAAAGTCTTGCGGCTGACCATACACACTGTGGGATAAATTACTGCAACACTGCATGTAAATTATTACAAGAGTCTTTAAATAAAGTAGTGTCAATTGAACTTTTTTTTTATTTTTACTTATGTAAAAACAAACCCTACATAATTACGAATATTGATTCACAATTTTTGTTTCCACAAAACTAATATTAATAATAGAAATATTTTTAGTAAATTCTACATGTTTAATGAAATGCTTTTCATGTATAATACATCGTATTGCTCCGAATATAGGCTGCTCCCATTGCATTTTGATTGTTACAAAGAAGGGTGAGATTAAGATGTTACAGCCGCCCCGGTGGCGCAGTGGTCTAAGTGATGTCCTCTGATCGTTCGTCTGAAAGGCGTCCGGGTTCGAATCTCGGTGAGGCATGGATGTTGTGTTTGTCTTACAGCACTGGCTCTCTCCCTTCCCTGGAACCAGTTACCCTAAATTAGGGATGGGCGACTGCTTATAACCCATTGAGTTGCTCACGGTGGTCGTTAAACCTCCAATAAAAAAAAATAAAATAAAAATAAGATGTTACACTAGCCAATCATAGCTGAGCATAGTGCTTGAGCTTTATTATACAAAATAATAATAATTTGGTTTCCAAAATCTCATTCTAAATTTTGAAACCAAACTGTATAATAATTTTGTGCGATAATGGAAAATATATTTTGATTCTGAAAATCCAGATTATTAATGTAGTTTGTGGAGGCCCTTCCGAATTCTGAGGCCTTGTGCACATGCAGAAATCAGGCTCTGCCCCCCCCCAAGTTTATTAAGATTTTTCTTAATGAAGTTTCTGGACCCATTGGGTTCCCATTTTCAAAGATTCATGCTGGAGGAATGTAGTTTGAATAAAATATAGTCATGCAAGTTTTCCTGCTTTTCAATTTTTTACATTCAGTCTTATTTCTTAATTACCATACTGTGTACATAGGAAATGCAGAGTCTTTTAACAGTTCCAAACAAGCCAACAGATATACATAGAAACATGTTAACATATAAAATAGATTTTAAAAAATAGCATAGTTGCAAAGATCAAACTTTTTCTTTTTTTTTTTTTTTCTTTCTTTTTTCTCTATTGCTTTTGAATAAATATAGGCCGCCCCGGTGGCGCAGTGGTCTAAGCGATGGCCCCTGATCATTCGTCCGAACGGGGTCCGGGTTCGAATCCCGGTGAGGCATGGATGTTGTGTTTGTCTTACGGCACTGGCTCTCTCCCTTCCCTGGAACCAGTGACCCTAAATTAGGGACGGGCGACTGCTTATAGCCCATTGAGTTGCTCACGGTGGTCGTTAAACCTCCAATAAAAAAAAATAAATAAATAAATATAGATATCCAACTTAGTTCAATTCTAAAGCTCATATGGGCAAGCAGAATCGATGGCACATGGTTTCAAAAGGAAGAAACAATAAATTCTTTTATTTTCTGATACCTCCACTACAGTTTCAATGGGGCACTTAAATTTGTTAGCAGAGGCCCACTTACACATTTTGGGGCACTGCACAGGACCCTTTCCAGAATGGGGCCAAGCATCCCTTGTTATGTGCGTGTATGTATGATTGAGGATGGTATCAGAAGCTTTAGTCTGAGCTTTTTGTAGTTTCATTCCGAATCGGTTCAATACTGATCGGCAGAAAATGTATATTCCATGTGGAATGATTTCACAGAAATGTTAGACTCCATTTACACCTCAGCATTAGAGCGAGAATGCGTGGTTGCACCTTAAGTTCTTATGCTGGGACCAGTTACAGAGTTATAATTGGCTGATTAAAACATTAATTTGCCAATAATATGGTGTTTTATTTATTTGTAGAAATTGTCATTTTCAGGTGTTTCAATGTACAGTTCTGAAATTACCATTTGAACTTTTTTTTTCAGTGGATGGACATTGCGGATAAGTTTGATTTAGATTAAATAATATATCACTATATTTTAGGGCCTCCACAAAGGTCGGAGCCCTGAGCACCTGCCCCGAATGCCCTCCCATAAATCAGGCCGTGCCTGTTAGCTGTGTATCTCTTTTGCCAAGGGTTCCAAACCCAACACATCTTTCAGGTCTTTAAAGGGAAATTGCGCACAAAGATTTGAAAAATAAGTATGTTTTCATTAATCAGCAGTATCAGCAAGGGGATTCAAGGTGGCTGGAAAAGCTCAAGGAAGTTATCTGAATACATTTAAAATTTCTTAGTATTACACACACAATGGGTAATTTATAACAAACATGCCATTTTATCCACCACGCACATCAAACGTGCGTGGTGCTTTAAAAGTACATAAAAATATCGCTTTCGAGATTCAAAGCTCAAGGAAAGCAATTATATCTGAAGTTGAAGTTATCTGTTTGAAAAATATGGAAGAATAAAAGTTAAAATAAAATGATGGATAACCGTAAGAATATGGGACAAGTGAGCAAAGCTGTCCAAACAAGGAATCCGAAGGATACAAAGGCACTTTATTGAAAAGGTAGCTTCGAGCACAAATGGACAGAAACGTCCATGTGACAGTCGACTACCATGAAAAATCCAGTCTTTAGTAAGGGATATGATCACCCTTGACTGCGTTGCAGGATTTACAACGTCTGTCCATGCTGAGGACGAGGTTGTCAAGGAGCTGTTGAGGCATCGCGGCCCATTCCTCTTTTAGCGCCAATCGCAGCTGTGGAAACGTTGCTGGCGGCTGGTGACGTGCTGTTAAACGTCTCCCGAGAAGGTCCCACACGTGTTCGATTGGATTTAGGTCCGGGGACGTTGCGGGCCAATCCATGTGTTGAATATCTTCACGCTCCAACAGCTGTGCGACAGCCACTGTGCGATGAGGTGTAGCGTTGTCGTCCATGAAGATGAACTCAGGATCCACAGCACCTCTAAACATACGCACGTGAGGCAGGAGAACCTCGGTACAATAGCGGACACCAATGACTGGGCCTCCTTGGAAGATGTGGAAGTCAGTACGGCTACCAAGCATGATACCGCCCCAAACGAGAACTCCAAACCGGTCCCTTTCGATGATGTTGGAGGTGTGACTGCGTGTTCCCTTCTCTCTCCAGATGTGTATACGTCCAAAATCGCTCGTCAGACTAAATTGGCTCTCATCCGTAAAGAGAACTCTACCCCGTTGCTGATGTGTCCAGTTCTTTTGTTCCTGGCACCACAGAAACCGCCGTCTCCGATGAGCAGGCGTTAATGGCACACACCGTACTGGTCGTCGTGCAAATAGACCACCTTTGTGCAGCCTCGTGGCCACGGTAAAACGCGATAACGGGCGTCCAGTTGTCTGTTGCATATGCCTTGTGATTTCTCCCGCTGTCTGCCGTCTGTCTTTTCTCGCCTGTAGGACAATATACCGGTCGTCCGCCACCGTGGTTCCTCATGGACGACCACTGCTAAACTCTCGGACAGCTGTTCATGTCGTTTGAAATGCTCTCTAAGCTCGTGAAACGATGCTGTGAGCGATTCCGAGCTCCTCAGTCACACTTCGACCTTCTTCCAACTTCCCAATGACGCGACCTCGGGTAAAGTCATCCAGATGTCTACTGGATTGCCTGTTGGCCATATCACACGGTGGCGGCAACTCGACGTCGTTCAAACCGATGTACACCGTGCAATAGCTTTCACCGAATTGCTGAGCTTTTTTTTTTTTTAAATGTACCGTCAGATCATCATATATAGAGGATTTTTAGGAAGGGAGTGTCTGACCCCAAGTCTTAAACAACCCTTAGAAATAGGAAGCTAGGAGATTTGGGCTAGAGTGCCCGATATGAAAGTGACACGGAAGCGAGGTAGAAAGGGGTAGGAAGACGCCCTTATTTATTACCGGGGGCCAGTACCCGGGGTCCGACGGCTTAACGTGCCCATCCGACGCACGGCGGGTATTTAGTGGTTCGAACGTTCGTACCTGCCCAGGATCGAACATGAGGTTATCTCCATGGCAGTCACGAACGCTGACCACTAGGCCACACGCGGCCCCGAATTGCTGAGCGTACACCGCCCGTGTGCTTTATACCCTTCCGACAGCCCCCTTCCCTACGTCATGCTGCATATATGCGCATGCCCTACCGTACCGGACCCTAGTCTATCTCCTGAGTGGTCTTTCGTCCCGTCCTGCCTGCTCGTTCCGCTGTTATGCTCATTTCTCTTCTTCGTCCTTAATTTTTGCACACCAGTGTAGTTGTCTGCGTGATCTATCGATTACATCTTAAAGGGAGCCAACGTTAAAAATGCGTGAAAATTTCCCTTTGTTTTAAAATTTAAAGAAATCTAAAAAACAATTAATGTTGAGAAAATAGAAAAGCAGTCTGCAAACCGTTCTGAGAATCTGCAACGGGCGTCTCGCTGTTTCTGCTCCCGAGCCGGCAGCTTGAACCAAATAGTGTGATCTTCAATGCTTCCGCGATCTGACAGGTTAGTCATGTGACTCAAAGGATTTCATCGCGTTTCTCTGCTTGAAACACACGGTTCAGGATAAAAGCTGACAGAATTTAGAAATGCGATAAAAGCAGAAAATTTCAGTTTGATTTTATTGAATTTTGATTTGTTGAAGTTACATTTTGCATCTATGAACTCAAAATAATTACTGCAAATTACGATATTTGAAGTAAAAAAAAGTGCCAGGACCAAATTTCTAGGCGACCTGGCGCCCGGTAATTTTCCAGCTCTTGCTTAAAGCACCCAGTTGAGAATGAGCATTTCTTTAATTCTTCGTAGTGGGAAATTTCAGACATGAATGTGAAATAAAAATGCTCTAATTTTATAAGAATCCACCCAACTCACTACACCGCAGATGAAAACATTTTTTCTTCATCCTCTCTGAAAAAGTTTCAAAATGCTGATTTCCAGGTTTTTTCGGAGAAAATGCATATTACTAATATGTTCTCCGACATTCAGATGTTAGCTCTTCAAAGAAAACTCATCTTCCATATTAAAATTCGAAACTGATGGAAATAGAACATCGTACATGGAAACAAATTTCCCTGAAGAAATAATTCCTCAGAAGAAAACATTGTGGTGACGCTATGATTCATATGAAATTTAGAACATTTTTATTTCACATGCACATCTGAAATGATGTTCTCTGAAGCACTGGAACTTGTGATTGTTGCTAAAATTCTCTTTATTATTATTTTTTTTTATTGGAGGTCTAACGACCACCGTGAGCAACACAATAGGCTATAAGCAGTCGTCCGTCCCTAAGTTAGGGCCACTGGTTCCATGGAAGGGAGAGAGCTATTGCCGTAAGACACAAACAACATCCATGCCGCACCGAAATTCGAACCCGGACCCCTTTTGGACGAATGATCAGAGGCCATCGCTTAGACCACTGCGCCACCGGGGCAGCGCTAAAATTCTCTGGAACTTGTGACCTGTTGACACCTCTGAAGCACTGGAGCTTGTGATTGTTGCTGAAATTCTCTGAAGCACTGGAGCTTGTGACCTATTAACATCTCTGAAGCACTGGAGCTTGTGACGTATTAACATCTCTGAAGCACTGAAACTTGTGATTGTTGCTAAAATTCTCTGGAACTTGTGACCTGTGAACACCTCTGAAGCACTGGAACTTGTAATTGTTGCTAAAATTCTCCGGAACTTCTGACCTGTTAACACCTCTGAAGCACTGGAACTTGTAATTGTTGCTAAAATTCTCCGGAACTTCTGACCTGTTA
Source organism: Macrothele yani (assembly GCA_039090855.1). Taxonomy (NCBI): domain Eukaryota; kingdom Metazoa; phylum Arthropoda; class Arachnida; order Araneae; family Macrothelidae; genus Macrothele; species Macrothele yani. Next base: position 152,301,468 of record CM077009.1, read on the forward strand.
ACACCTCTGAAGCACTGGAACTTGTGATTATTGCTAAAATTCTCTGAAGCACTGGAACTTGTGACCTACATACTACATTCGACCCTGAATGTGAGAAAAGGTGGTGGCGCTACGAGATAGCATGGAATAGCTTCGATTAGTGCAAATCTGAGCGGTTCTCAGATTTCTAAGCTACATCTGCTTAGTTTCAGTTGCTTGGAACTTCCTTTCCTTGTCCTGAATGGTGTAACAGATAGCATGCTCGAACAGAAATTGGAAGATGCGTGTTCGATTCCCGCTCCAAAGCAATGTAATGTAATTTTTAAGTTTTCTGAATGAATCGTTGTACAGGCAAACAGTGAAAACACGGCACATTTGCGCCAACAATCACATTTGTGATGGAACTATTTTACTTTCTTTGGTGTATGAAGCGTCACCATTTACAGATCTCTCTCCACACAACTCAAACTTCACTGACGTCCACCACACGTCTCGCGCAAGGTCTTTTGTACTTTATACTCTCGCAGATATTCCTGAATTTTGCCCTCCAATGTGTTCCTTGGCCGTCGTCTACCTTTTTTCCCCAGCCACTTGGACTGAATAAAATTCTCTTAGTAGGCATCTCACCACTCATTCTTTCAACATATCCAAACCACCTAAGAATATAAATGTTATTAGCAAGGTGGGGACCTTGCTAATAACATTTTGCTTCACATTTCACTTCCGCAACAAATCATTTTTCACATGATCAGAACATGTCTTGACATAAACCCCTCATAAGTAACGCATCTCTCCAGCACACAACTGGCACTTCTGTAGTACCCAGGTTTCACTGTCATATGTCAGAGTAAGAAGTACCAAACTTTCATACACAGCTATTCAGAACTTCCAAATTCCAACAGCCGAGCCGGTGCCGCAGTCGTCTGAGCACTGGATTCGTCCAGGATGCGATCGGGGTCGAATCCAGTGAGGCTTGGATGTTGTGTATGTTTTACAGCGCTGTGCCTTCCCTGGAACACGTGGCTCCCAATCAGGGACGGTCGACTGCTTATAACCCGTGGAGATGCTCGCAGTAATCATTTTTTTAATTAAAAAAACATGAATTGGGGACGAGTACAAGGTATGTAACGCAGGACCTTCAGTGTGAGGGCAGCATGTCCACAAAATACACCACGGTTACCGTGTAGAATTACTTGCTGCTATGGAATATATGTTTATTACGGTTATGCCTTAGGGTAATTTAGAATCGACTTAATAATGACTACTGACGACATAAGGTCAATCAATGGCGCACCCAGAAATTCCTGTTGGACGGGGCTATATATATATATCATCATCCATTATCAATCCACTGCTGCATGAAGGTCTCCCCCAAGTTTATTTTACAATTGTCTGTCTTTAACCTGTCTCCTCCATGTCACTCCAACATACTTTCGAGTTTCATCCATCCATCTCCCATGGGGTCTTCTGGATCTTTTTTTGTCCCTCGGGATCCAGTCTAAAATTTCTGTTGTCCATCGGTGGTCCGTTCTTCTGGCAACATGACAACCGATATCTACATGTATCTTGGGCAGCAGATATCAAGTGAGGGTCACATTGGTGAAGAAATTAATCTGCGTATAAAACTTGAATGGAGAGCTTTTGGAAAAGCAGCATGCCGTTATGTCTTAAAAGAAAAGTGTTTAATCAATGCATCCTGCCAGTGCTTACGTATGGAGCAGAGACATGGACCTTAACTAAAAATATACCGGGTGATCCAAAAGTCTTGCACATTTTGAAAACGTAATAACTCGCGGAGATTTGAGAGAGTACGGCAACGTAGTTTGCGTAGAAATGATCAGAATGACATCGGGGTTTTTTTTTTATGAAATCACAAATTTTTACTCATTTTACACTGCTGGCCACCCAAAATGCAACACCAAGAAGGACACGAGACAGCAAAGCCAGATTTACTGGACACATAACAACAGATACAAAGATGAAACGATTGAGCTTGCAGGCCCGTGCGACTTGCGGAACACGCAGACATCAATAGTTCGTGTGGCCCCTATGGCTGGCAATAACGGCCGCTACATGCCGCGGCATCGAACAAAAGAGGCTTTGGATGTGGTTTTGGGGTATGTCGGTCCAGGCTGCTTCCACACGTTGCTACAGTTCATCAGGCGCCGCCGCGGGTGGTCCTTGCCGGGCCACTCGGTTGCCGATCAGCGACCAGACGTGTTCGATGGGCGACATATCGGGAGAACAGGCGGGCCACGGCAGCAGTGACACCTGGTGGGCCGTGAAGTATAGTTGCACGATGCGGGCGCGCATTGTCCTGTTGAAACGTGGCCTTTGGCAGGTAAGGGAGAACTACAGGCTCCAAAAGTCGGAGATGTAGAGGTGATTCGTACCAGACAGGTGCGGGTGTCATGTCCAATTGCGCCCCAAACCATAACGCCAGGCGACGGACCGATATGGCGATGCATAATGCAGGCGTCATAAAGTCTCTCGCCGCGATGCCGCCACACGTGGATCCGACCATCGTGGTGTTGCAGGCAGAAGCGGGATTCGTCGAAGACAATGTCGTCCCATTCGGTAGTCCAAGTGCGGCGTTCAACTGCCTACTGCCGCCGCGCTCGCCGGTGGTGTAATGTCAATGGGCGCCGTGCGACAAGTCCGCGCTTCTGCAGACGACGTCGAACGGTACGTGCTGACACAGGTTGTTGCGCAACACACCCTAATTCCTGCGCTAACGTTCGTGATGTGGCGGTGCGAGCCGTCAATGCCCGCTGCACAACATGCAGGGCTTCTCGTACGGTGGTGTACCGCGGTTGCGGCAATCGCTCACGTCGGGCCGTCCGTCCGTCCCCCCTGCACCCACCGCATCCATACTCGCCTCACTGTGGCTGGATGTCGTACCTCACGGGCGCCTATGTCTCGGTACGATAAACCGCTGTCACGATAAGCCACTATTCGTCCTCTGCCGAACTACGAAACGTGCTGGAATGACTGCCGTATTCTGCGACGATGCATCAGGAAGCTTTCCACGCACAGGTCCTGCAGCACAACACACTTCCACTACTTACACCCCGCTTCCTGTGCACCCTTCTTATAATGCTTCTCGGTGGCGTGCCGGGCGCACATGATTTGCATATGCCCTGCAATGCTAATCGTTTACATGTCCTCTCGCGGGCGACGCATGCTGCGAATTTCAGGCCAAGCGGATGCTTCCTTCTTGGTGTTGCATTTTGGGTGGCCAGCAATGTACTTACATTTTTCATCGCCAGATGGAGCCATAGGCGAACAGGTCTGGTATAGTGGGTATAAAAGCAGCAGCTGAGAAGCAACCACAAGTCAGACCGCGGGTGGCCAAGTGGGCAACGTTCGTGACTGCCACGGGAGGGGCCTCAGGTTCGATCCCAGCTGGTGCGAACGCTCGATCCACCAAATACCCGCCGTGCGTCGGATGGGCACGTTAAGCCGTCGAACCCCGGGTACTGGTCCTCCCGGTATTAAATAAGGGCGTCTTCCTTCCTCTTTCTACTTCGCTTCCGTGTCACTTTCCTATCGGGCGCTCTAGCCCAAATCTCCTAGCTTCCTATTTCTAAGGGTTGTTTAAGACCTGGGGTCAGACACTCCCTTCCTAAAATCCTCTACATATGATCATGATCAACCACAAGTCACAGCGGTCCGTGTCAGTATGCTGTCATTACCGGACAAAGCGCTCTTGGTGAAATTGTTCTATTGCAACGCAGAATGTCCGAGTGCTGCGTTAAGAGCCTACCGGTCACTGAATGGTGATCGCAGTGGGAAAGGACCAATGGAAAGCGATGCGATGCGGCGAATGGTAAAAAAATTGAGGAAACAGGATCTTTGGCAGCACGCCTACGAAGCGGTTGACCACGAACACGTTCTGCTGCAGCAGAGACGATTAAGCAGGAAATGGGTGTGATTGCAATGTCACCTGCACATGGCGACTCCAGTGCTCGCCATGTTTCTCGGCAAACAGACATTCCATACGGGACTGTATGGCGAACACTACGACGGATTCTGTACAGATATCCGTACAAACTGCAATGGCATCACGAGCTGAAAGTTGGCGATTACGTGCAGCGTCAGGAGTTCGCAGCCTGGTTTTTTCGACAAATGAATGTCGACGAGAACTGGCTCATGAACATTTTATGGACTGATGAGGCACACTTTCCCCTAAAAGGCGCTGTAAATACGCACAGCTGCCGCATCTGGGCCATGGAACATCCCCGATCAGTCGTTGAAGCGCCACTTCATCAGCCGAAAGTAACAGTGTGGTGTGGATTCACGGCTTCCTTCGTTATCGGTCCTTTTTTTATTTGAAGATGTTCGCGGCACCTCCTTCGAAACCGTTTCAGTGACAGGTGCACATTATGCGAACATGTTACGAACGTACGTTATCCCTAGCTTGCAAGAGCGGGATGGAGTGAATCTTTGCACATTATGCAGGATTAAAAATGTAAACCCCACATCGCACGTTCCGTTAAGCAACTGCTGCAAGATACGTTTGGCGCAAATCGTGTGTTGAGGCAACACTTTCCGAAGGCCTGGCCTCCTCGGTCACCAGGCCGCCCCGGTGGCGCAGTGGTCTAAGGCGTTGGCCTCTGATCATTCGTCCATAAGGGGTCCGGGTTCGAATCCCGGTGAGGCATGGATGTTGTGTTTGTCTTACGGCACTGGCTCTCTCCCTTCCCTGGAACCAGTGACCCTAAATTAGGGACGGGCGACTGCTTATAGCCCATTGAGTTGCTCACGGTGGTCGTTAAACCTCCAATCCATCCATCCATCCATCCATCCATCCTCGATCACCAGACCTCACACCCTCCAATTTCTGGCTCTGGGATTACCTAAAATCACAAGTGTACAGATGTCGCCCCACTTCATTGGCCATGCTGAAAGATGCCATTCGACAGCATGTGGCATCTATACCACCGGGCATGCTCTTCAATGCCGCAAATGGTGTTTTCTCTCGTCTGCAGGTAGTGCTGGAACATGACGGCCATCACATGGAACACCCGGTACAATGAGGTATCTAACCTGATACAATCAGGTGTCTGTTTTTCTCGACATTTACAATCTGTGGTTGCGGCACCATCTGGCGATGAAAAATGTAAGTAAAATGAGTAAAAATTTATGTGATTTCATAAAAAACCCGATGTCATTCTGATCATTTCTACGCAAACCGCGTTGGCCTACTCTTAAAACTCCTCGAGTTATCACGTTTTCAAAATGTGCAAGACTTTTGGATCAGCCGGTATATATATAGTTTATATAAGGTTGTAACGTACGTCGTTTTTAATCTCTTTGGGAAGAAGACACTATGTAATTTTTTGAATGTTTAATTTGTGACGAACGTCGCTCTTTATCTTCTTGCAGGGTGCGCCAATGAGGTCAATTGACTTTTTATTTACATAACACAACTAAAGCTTAACCAGCACCCACAAGGCTGTAATAAGTGAAACCAGTTAGAAGAAAAGTAAGGAGTCGGGACAGCTATCTATTGACGTGCGACTTTTAATGAAGCTTTGTTTCTATAGCATTCTTACATCATTGGAGCATTTGGGCAAGGGAAGTTTTTTTTTTTTTTTTTTTACAGGAACTGATGTAATTTACGTGTGAATCTCAGTCGTCTTTAATAAGTCAGTAGACTATTACATGGTTTACAAACTAAAACATGGGAACTGGCTATTTTTTCTACGAAATACATCATGGCAAGCTTGGCCTAAAGTGGCCACTGTTGAAATAATACATCATAAGAGTGGGTCTGAATGAGGCATTTAAGTCATTCCAGACAGTGTTTACCACAGACATCATATACAAGATGCTAGATTGGACACGTGGGTCGTGGTAAAGTAGACGCCATTTTGAGCCGGTCATGACGCGAGGCCATCTTGCTTTAAGTCGAGGGACTACAAATTTGGTACGGTGATTTGTATTCAGATTCTACGCATTTAGTGGAGGAAATCATACTATTCAGATTCGATCAAGGAAGGGCATGCCGGTATCTACGATATAAAAAAAATCTATCTATTTTTTTTGTGAGTTAATAGACATTCGAGGTTTCTTTTTAATGACTGCTGATCAGTGGCGTAAACAACGTGTGCCGCCCCCTCCATGCAAGATTTACTCCAGCGCCCCTAAGCGCAGTAATTTTCCCAGGATTTCAAGCGCGAGGAAAGATCAATTTTTCGCGGGGGGGTAGGTTATGAAGTAAGGGAGACTGTCTGGAAAAGTAATGTACCACCCCGGTGGCGCAGTAGTCTAAGCGATGGGTTCTGATCATTCGTCCGAAAGGGGTCCGGGTTCGAATCTCGGTGAGGCATGGATATTGTGTTTGTCTTATGGCACTGGCTCTCTCCCTTCCCTGGAACCAGTTACACTAAATTAGGGACGAACGACTGCTTATAGCACATTAAGTTGCTCACGGTGGTCGTTAAACCTCCAATAAAAAAAGTAATGCCGGTACCTAGAGCTGTGTAGTTTTAACTTTCTAAATAATAGATTTATCAATACATGTAATTGCTTTGTACAGAACTAAAATAAGTCACTTGAAGAAATCACCCTCTTGTACATGGCAGATCTGCGGCTGCTGTGAATAAACGTTGGTGCCTGTCGTGTACGTAATCTTAGGTGACTGACTGTTTCCCCACGTCCTCCATGGGGAACCCCCATGTGACCTCGCGCTTTTCTCAGCAGCTCAGAGAGAAGGCGATTGGAGACCGATCGTATTACAACTCGGAACCAAAGGTCCGAATAGCTTAAATCTGTAGGATATCCAGTGCTTTAAAAGTGAAACTTGGCATTTATTTAGGCAAAGCTAAATGTACCTTAAAAGAAAATATGAACCTTTGGGTTGATTATTTATTTGTTTGTCTTTGTGCGTGTTTAATTTTTTTCAAAAAGCTATAACTGGAAGCTTCAGTTCGCCCCTGCGCCTCCAGCAACTGCGATGGTGATGGTTACGCCACTGTTGCTCATATGTGCTTTTACGCATTATTTGCTTGCATATCAGCCCTAATAAATTCTTTCAAATCCCAAAACTGTAATTTTCTAGATACATAGCTTCAGGGCCGACCAGACCATAGGGGCAACCGGGGCAGTTGCCCCGGTTGCCCCGCGCCTTCAGGGGCCTCCGCAGTTTAGAAAACAAAATAATATTCGTTAAAAAAATATTTAACTACATTTTTTTTGTGACTTTTGAGTCGCAAGGCCCTTGAAAATATATTTTTGAACTTTTTTCTTTGTTTCCAATCTCCCCATTTTTGAATACGTTATACCCCCCTGTTCGTCGTACGGACACTGAGATTTGCAGATTAGAAATGCTTTTTGTAACCACCTTAATCTTTTCCGCATTCATGAAATTGCAAATTAAATTTCATCGGGCGAGATCCAAAGTGCAAATCCTCCAAATACGTGGCGTCAGTAAATAAACAAATACGTCGCTCTTTCCACGTTCCAGAAACACATAGCTACCGAAAAATTCTTATTCGGTCACCGACGGGGAATTGAATCCACGGATCTCTCGATGTGGTGTAAGGCTAACGCGCTCGGCTAGATATCGAGAGATCCGTGGATTCTCTTCCCCGGCGGTGACCGAATAACAATTTTTCGGTTGCTATGTGTTTCTGGAACGTGGAAAGAGCGATGTATTTGTTTATTAGACTTCATCATTTTGTGGTCCCCTACTTTTATATATCCAACAATTTGTGTGAAAACGTGATACTTAAGTTTAAGGAAATAAAAAGAACAATATCCAAGTTACTTTCGGACTACATATGGAGGCCACTTTTCGAACATTACAAGAAACTGAAAAAACAACAAAAAAAGGCAACTTTCATATATGAAGGCGTATAAAAGTTTAGAATGCCACTAATTTGTCAGTTACTCCACTGTGCATTAAAAATCAATCACTAAACATGTATCAGGGGAAAAAACTGTTTATACCAATTTATTTTAGAGGGATCCTTATTATATTTCCTATACAAAAATATTCGCTGAGCAGGTATCTTTTTATCATTTTGTGAATAAGCGGTTATAAGAGTCACAATGCAACCTAAACCTCTTCTCCCGGGAAAGAAAATGCCGATTTTAACACTTTTTAATCTCTCTCTCTCTCTCTCTCTCTCTCTCTCTCTCTCTCTCTCTCTCTCTCTCTCTACCTTTCTTTCTCTATCTCTCTTCCTCTCTTTCTCTATCTCTCTTCCTCTCTCTTTCTCTATCGCTCTTCCTCTCTCTCTTTCCTCCTCTCTCTATCTCTCCCTCTCTTTTTCTATCTCTCTTTCACCCTCTCTTTCTCTATCTCTCTTTCTCTCTCTCTCTCTCTCTCTCTCTCTCTCTCTCTGTCTGAACTTTCAGTCCGTATAATAGTCTTTTTCTTAAGCTTAAAGCAAATACTTCTTTGAGATAATCATTTTGTCTTTACGGTAGTGTTCGTGTGTCTTCCTCGCGAACGATAATTTTCAGAAACTAATTAAAATATGAGATTATTAAAATAATCTCATATTTTAAAATATAAGATTATTTTAATAATCTCATATATTAAAATATTAGATTTATTTTTTAGTGACCACAATGAAATTTTGCTCTGGGCCCCGAAATAAAATTTCGCCCAGCGCCCCGCAAGAGCTTCATCCGGCCCTGCATAACTTGGTGAAATGCAGCATTTAAAAATATATGTATTTGTAATTTAGCTTTACCTAAGAAATGATATTTTTTAAGCAAGCGCTATAAATAAATCAGAATGGCACAGGTAACAGCAGGCAAGGGGAATGATTCACATTATTTCTGCTCTCCTATATAAAAGCTATCATTTCTCTGTATATTAAAAGAATACAACGTGGTTTGACACAAGTATTTATTCATTTTTTAATTTATTTTTCGACCATGGTTTCGCTGGGTATTGACCTAGCTTCATCAGGACGAATGGCACGTAAATATTCAAATTGTATGTATCATAAATGGTGTTTACAGTCACGGGTTTTGGTTAGTTGCTTCCATGCGCTTGATAGAAATGGGGCGGATGCCATATCCTTAACTGATATATATGGAAAGCTTCCAAAATATCAAGTTTGGTTAGTGAATCTGGCTTGTCAATTAGTATTGCTTCTTCAAAGAGAAATTTATGGTCCTTTTCGTAAGTGTTTAGCCATCGATTACTTCTTTAGGTCACAGTTCCGAATGTAGGTCTTGTGCTCCTTCAATCGAACACGCAAGGCTCTACGGGTCCGTCCTATATACTGTATGAAGCGCCACATTCAGATGAAGTTTGATAAATTCCCCACGAGTTTTTGTCTTTAACACAGTCCTTTGATCCTAAAAAGTTCATTTTGTTTATGGGTTTAACAATCACTATAAAATAAAGGGTTTTTGAAATTTTGAAGGCAATGTCACAGGAAATGGAGTAATGGCAAAATTATCTCTCAATGGGCGCGTTATCTCGCAATAACGTTGATAGACTTCGGTTTCCGGAATTTTGTTGGAACCTTGTCTATAATGGAAGGGTTGTATCCTCGCTGTACTACAACACGTTTAAGAAAATAAAGTTCTTTTTCCAAACTGTCTTTATCTGAGCATATATGTATCGCGCGATATACGCAACTGTAAAAGGCGCTGAGTTTTTGTTGCCAAGAGTGATTGGACTTGCATGTGGAGGTGAGAAAAGAGCGAAAGGCTTCCGATAAATTGTGGATGCGAGAGATCCATTTGAGCGAGTAACCAGGACGTCAAGGAATGGTAGGCATCCGTTATTTTCAGTTTCGTAGCTGCGTTGAATGTGAGGACCAATGGAATTTAAAAGTTTGACTAATTCCAGAATTTTTCCTTTCCATAGAACGAAAGTATCATCTACGTATCGTATCCATAAGTCAAATTTCACGAGTTTGAAAAGTTTTTCTTCAAATCGACGCATGTAGACTTCACATAATATTCACTGACGGAAAAAAAAATCCCAACACCACGAAAAAATAGTTGTAGAGGAATGAAACGGCGGCAATACATTTGTATAGGTAACATATTTAATCGATTAAGGTTTCAAGATCACAGCTTAATGTAAGCGCGAGAAGAGCCATTTTAAATGTGAAATGCTGGTACATTAATAACCGGTGTAACCGCCAGAATGTTGAATGCAAGCATGCAAACGTTCATGCATGGTGTCGTACAGGTGCTGGATGTCAGTTTGTGGGATAGAGTTCCATGCCTGTTGCACTTGGTCGGTCAATACAGGGACGGTTAATGCTGGTTGGGGTGACGCTGGAGTTATCGTCCAATGATGTCCCATACGTGCTCGATTGGAGAAAGATCTGGTGATCTAGCAGGCCACGGCAAAACATGTCTACACTCTGTAGGCATGTTGGGTTACAACAGCGGTATGCGGGCGAGCGTTATCTTGTTGGAAAACACTCCCTGGAATGCTGTTCATGAATGGCAGCACAACAGGTTGAATCACCAGACCGACGTACAACTGTGCCGTCAGGGTGCGTGGGATAACCACGAGAGTACTCCTGCTGTCATAGGAAGTTGCTCCCCAGACTATAACTCCAGGTGTAGGTCCAGTGTGTCTCGGCCGCAGACAGGTTGGTTGCAGGCGCTCACCTAGCCTCCTCCTAACCAAACACACGGCCATCACTGGCACCCAGGCAGAGCCGGCTTTCATCAGAAAACACAACAGATCTCCACTCCGTCCTCCAATGAGCTCTAGCTTGACACCACTGACGTCGCAAACGGCAGTGGTTTTGAGTAAGTGGAATGCACGCTACACGGCGTCTGGCTCGGGGCTGTCCTTCAAGTAACCGATTTGTAATAGTTCGTTGTGTCACTGTGGTGGCAACTGCAGCTCGAATTGCTGCCGCAGACGCAGTACGATGCGCCACGGCCATACGCCGTACACGGCGGTCTTCCCTCTGAGTAGTGCCACGTGTCCGGCCGGAACCCGGTCTTCTTGAGGCAGTACCTTCCATTGACCACCGCTGCCAACAATCATGCACAGCGGCTACATTCCTGCCAAGTCGTTCTGCAATATTGAGGAAAGAAAATCCACCTTCTCGTAGCCCTATTACACGACCTCGTTCAAACTCCGTGAGCTGTTGATAATGGCTTCTTCGTCTTCTTAAAGGCATTCTTGACTAACATCAACACACTACGTCGAATCTCAACGATAACTAATGCTCACGAACGTTACAGCGCGTATTTACAGCAAACCTGCTTTGCATGTTCCGAGGGGCGCTACTAGCGCCACACGTATGCGCCGAGCGCGAAATTTGCATAGACGTCATCTTACAGATGTACTCTCACCGCCTACCAACTGTCGTTTATCTAACACAACCCCTTCTTGGTGTTGGGATTTTTTTTCCGTCAGTGTAGATGACAGTGGACTGCTCATGGCTAGACCTTCCGTCTGTTCATAAAACGTTCCACGGAAAGTAAAACTGTTCTGTTTTATGCAAATGTTCACTAATCTTGTTATTTCTTCTACTTCAGGCTGGCTGTAATGATGCTCTATAAGACTTGCTTTTAGGGATTCCAGGGCTCCTTTTACTGGAACGTTGGTCAACATGGATACCATATCAAAGGATAGCATAAGTTGATCTACGCAAAGGTGTAGTTTGAGTCGATTGGTAAACTCAATGGAATTTTTCATAGATGTTTCGTTTGGAGTCGCCAAGGTGGATGATTTTGAAGATAAGAACTTGGATAATTTATATGCTGCTGTGCCGATATTACTTACTATAGGCCGGAAAGGAATGCCGGATTTATGTATTTTAGGAAGAGCATAGAATCTCGCGCAACGGTCGTATGAAGGTTTAAGTTTGTTTTTTATGTTTTGCCTCAAAGTTTTGATCAATTTCTGTATTTCTTCAACTGCCAACAAGACTATAGGCGTTTGGAAGTCTGCACGTTGCTGGTTGCCAGCAGTAAACAGGAACCTCTACTGCATCGAATCGTCACCTGTGACGAGAAGTGGGTCCTTTATAATAATCGGAAACGTTCTGCACAATGTTTTAACAAGGCACAGCCTGCTGGACGGCATCCTAAGCAACCCCTAAACACCAAGAAGATGATGCTCCTTGTCTGGGGTTTTTATAATAGTTTCTTGACAAGAGGCCAAACCATCACTGCAGAACGTTACTGCGCTGAATTACACCAGATGTACCGGAAATTTCTGCAGAGACAACCGGCTTTATTCAGCAGGCATGGTGTTCTTCTACAGGCCAACGCCCACCCTTATGTCGCACAACAAACGATGCTGACACTTTCGTTGTGCGACATGCCTTGGGCTATGAAGCACTGTTTCACCGTGCCTATTCCCGGTCTTGTCTCCGACAGGGTATCATGAGTTTCGTCTCCTGGATCACTTCCTGTCCGGGAAACAGTTCACGACAGACAACGAGGTTCAACGTGCAGTTGATGACGTCTTAGGGTCCCAGCCACAAGACTTTTTTCGTTCTGTGATCATAGCTTTCCCGGACAGATGGCAACTATGTGTCGATGCCGAGGGGGATTATTTTGCCTAGGTAAGTTGTCCTACTTTCCGTTCTCGGCGTCCACAAGTGCTGGTCGTTTGCCGGACATTTCAATCGCACCAACCCAGTGAACATAGGTGTTAATTTTGAGCCATCAAAATGAATATGAAGTTTGGATTGTAGAATTTTTTCTATCCTGTGTAATTGTGGTAATTAATACAAACTGCAGCAGTAGTCAACCGCTATAAGCATGTATCTGAGTGCTTAGAATGGCAGCTTATCGCCCCCATAGAGATATTCGAATACTAGCACACCAAAAAAAGTAAAGCTGTGGTATTTACTTCTGGCTGAACTGTACTTCCTTTCTTTAAGCCTCTAAACTCTGGCTACATTCCAAGTCTAGCCTTTCTACATAAAAGGAACAGAGCCACCCTATCGGAGAAGCGGATTTATTTCTGCCCATCCCCTGGATGAGGGTGGGTAGCACACCAACCCAACTAAACTGCACCAGTTCCCGTCCCAGCTGAATAGATTTTTTTAATTTTTATTGTAGTATTAAAGACCACTGTGAGCAACCCGATGGGCTATAAGCAGTAGCCCTTCCCTAATTCAGGGCCACTGGTTCAGGGAAGGGAGATATCCAGAGCCATAAAGCAAACACAACATCCATGCCTCACTAAGATTCGAACCCGGACCCTATCGGACGAATGATCCGAAGCGAACCCTTAGACCACTGTGCCACTGGGACGGCTCAGCTGAATATAGAAAACCATCAAATCCACCTCGACGGTCGAGTAATCAATGATGCAGACTTTGGGCTAGTATCTGGAGGAGCCATGCATAGTGCTCCGGCTCGCCAACCCAAAAATCAATAGCCTCAAACGTGCAACTATTTATAGCTCCGAGAGCTGCTTACAGTGGTATTTAAATATTACCCCGCCACACTTGCTATGCTAGTAGTTCAAAACTGCGTGGGTTATTAGGGGGTTCAAATTTTGAAGAAATTGGCAGAAATTTTGCCAAAACATTCCGTACCTTTAGATTTAACTCGCCGTAGATGACTTTATCCCTGGTGGAAAAAAAAGTTTTCAAGTGCATATTGTATTTATTTAGTGTACATGTTGTAATGGGAACCGTGGATACGAGTCTCCAAGGCGTTTAACAAGTTATTATTTCTCCGGAATTTTAGCTAACTTACATCATTTTTTAATATTTGCTATCGTCAAGCTGTTTATGATTTTTTATTTGTAATCTGACGAGGAATATCTCGTCTTTTTATACTATGTACAATTTCGAAAATGGTGTATTTCTGCTACTTGCTTAACTTCTTAAGCATTCGCTCAGGAAATTCTCTCCACTTCACCGAATAGTACACTAAATTTAACAAAAAAATCAATTTACATGACAAAATTTCTGTGAATTCGAAAAATCCACATACTTTTAACTAAGTTCCCTAAAATCTTATATGGCTGCGCTCGCCATGTGTTCTAGCTGTTTGAATATTTGGGAAGTGGGCTCAAAGAAACGTTGGGTGGGCTTCAGCACACCCATAGGTTCGCACCAGTACTGCGACCTCTCGCAAGCATTGATTACTCATTATATCTCGAAGTGAGGGAGAAATGCATAGAAAATAAATTATCATGTTGCTTGGAAAAAGACAAAAATCAAGATTTTGTGTAAAATAAAATTAAGGAAGATACGTGTTACACGTTAAAACCAAAATCATGCTGTCTAAACACGTTTAATATTTAAAATTATGAACCTCGCACTATAGGAGGACATAAATACATACAGTTAATAACGTTAAAAACACACTAGTACTTTCGTGAACGCCATCGGTCACTTCCTCAGGTGTGACTACCAGTTGTAAGCAGCAACGGTCAGCATATATGTACAACATGATGTGTCAGGTCAAACGGGTGCGCAGAGAGACATAAAAAGAACAGGTGGTCAGGAGTCAGTAATAATTATTACAATATTTAAATCACAGTAAGTCATGTATAAGGTATTTCCAAGCATCTGGAATATAGTTAGGAATATCAAGCATCAGGAATATAGTTAGGTATTTCCAAGCATCAGGAATATAGTTAGCCATTACCGACTTTAATACTATACTTGTGCAGGAACACAAATATATTATTAAAGTCAGTAATGGCTCCACAACTATGGCACGTTTGCTTCTAAGCAAACCCTTCGAACCAAATATGGTATGAGGTTACTATTCTGCTATACCTAAAAATAAGAATTTACTACTATTTACAGAAGCCCTTCAGATTCTGGCTCACTGGAGAAGTTGTTGCAACGATGATATTCCTAACTATATTCCTAATGCTTGGAAATACCTTATACATGACTTACTGTGATTTAAAAATTGTAATAATTATTACTGACTCCTGACCACCTGTTCTTTCTATGTCTCTCTGCGCACCCGTCTGACCTGACACATCATGTTGTACATATATGCTGACCTTTGCCGCTTAGAACTGGTAGTCACACCTGAGGAAGTGACCGATGGCGGTCACGAAAGTACTAGTGTGTTTTCAACGTTATTAACTGTATGTATTTATGTCCTCCTATTGTGCGAGGTTCATAATTTTTAATATTAAACGTGTTTAGACAACATGATTTTGGTTTTAAGATTTTGGGAATTAGGAAGACCATAACTCCTCTAAATTATGCATTTCATTTTTGTGAAATTAATTTCGCAAGAAAAATTGTGCTTCCCTCTTTTGGTTGATTTTCTAAATATAATTGGTTGATTTCCGTCTAGGGATGGGCACATCGGTGGGAAACATCAATTTAGACATCGGTGGTTACTCATTCCCAAAACATAGATGGAAATTTTCGATCTATCTGTGAAAACCTCTCTGTTTTTGTTTATAAGCCGAAAAACTGGCTCTTTTCCATGTGCAGCACTAAATGGGCAAATGATTTGTAAAATCTCAGTTGAATACAACAGCGATACTCACAAATTCAACTTTCAGTAACAATACTTTTTGAAACTCGATGTTTCCATGTTTTACTAAAAAAGCTGAAGTATTCGCACCTTTCCATCTGCAACAGTCAATGGACAATCAATAGTAAAATCTCTGTTCACTATAACAGTGATTCTCACCAATTCAACATCCAATAACAATATTTGTTAAAACTCCCGATGTATCTGTTAAAGCCTCGATGTATCGCTGTGAACCTCGAGGTTTTACTAATAAGACAAAGATTTAACTTTTCCATTAAAATGTCTGTTCAATATAATGATGATTGCTCACTAATTTAACCCCGAATTAATAATAATATTTGTTAAAACGTTCAATGCTTTTTCGATGTACCGGATCCCGTACCATCTAGGAAGAGAGCCCGGTTTTCGCCAACGAATCATAAACTAAAACAGTCAATCATAGAAATATCATATTTCTTTTCCCTTTTTAAGAATCTAACAAAATAATCATTTAATTTTCGTGGAAATTATGTTTTAGCCGTTTCAAACATCGGTCATGAACAGGATGTTTTTTCGATGCATCGCCTTTTGCGGGGAGATGCTTTTTCATTAAAATGTCTCTTGAATATGCCTGAACTATCGGTAAACCGATATAATACCACTATGGGCAGAGCAGATGTAAATATTATGTTTTTTGAAGCAGTCAGAAAATTTGTGTAACTGATGCGGAAATAAAGCAGATGCAAACATCAATGACTGGTTTATTATTTTGTTTCTCTGTGATCGTCATTTGACCAATGCGGGAATAAAACAGATGCAGCAAATAACTATTCGCTAGTTTTCATGTTGCTCAATTTCTTTATCCCAACATTATGCACTGAACTGTCATATCTGAACAGACCTAATAGGAGCAGCCGGCTTTGCTTGGGCAGCGATTTTCGTAAGAAAACCTGAAGACTTTAATTCGCAGGATTTCAGTAAATTTCTGTTTCTAAATATTTTTCGTATATTTTATAGAGATTCTCATTCGCGACAAAGTTACAAATATAGCTGGTTTTTTTTTCTTTTTTTTTTGTTAATGACTAGTTCATAGCATAGATGGCGACAACACTTGATGCCTTAATGAAGAGAAGATTTCTGAGGATTGGAACAATGCTACAATGATCCTGCTACATAAAAAAGGAGACATTGAGGATCTCAGGAACTACAGACCTATCAGTGGTTTATAAAATCTTCACTAAAGTTCTTTCACACCGCTTGAAGGTAACACTGGACATGGCTCAACCGTGAGAACAAGCTGGATTAAGGAGTGGCTACAGCACTATAGATCATACCTACGTACTGAGAGAGCTAATTGAAAGAGCGAGGAAATATGAACTTTCATTGTGCATGGCTTTTATCAATTATGAAAAGGCCTTTGATTCAGTGAAACCGCCAGCCGTTAAAATGGCTTTGAAATCCTGCGGTATTGAAGATGCATACATTAATATTATTAATAACATCTATGAAAATGCAAGTGCAAAGATTCGGCTGTTTGAGAATACAACACACATAAAAGTTGAAAAGGGAGTGAGATAAGGTGACACCATATCTACCAAGCTCTTTAATGCCACATTGGAAAATATCTTTCAATCACTAAACTGGAAAAACAAACGCATAAAGATTAATGGGAATTATCTAACTCACCTTCGTTTTGCTGATGACGTAGTAATTTTTGCAACTACCCAATCAGAGCTGCAGAATATGATCCAGGAACTTGCTGACAAGAGTAAAGAAGTGCGATTAGAAATGAACTTTCAGAAGACAAAAGTGATGTACAATGCTAGTACAAGAAATGAAGATTTATCGATTGATGGAGAAAAGGTGGAGATAACAGATGCGTACGTTTATCTTGGACAGCAGATACCAAGTGAGGGTCACATTGATGAAGAAATTAATCGGCATATCAAACTTGGCTTAAAAGCTTTTGGAAGAAACAGCATAATTTTCAAGAGCAATATGCCATTATGTCTTAAAAGAAAAGTGTTTGCCCAATGCATTCTTCCAGTGCTTACGTATGGTGCAGAGACGTGGACCTTAACTAAAAGAGACATACAAAGGCTGCAGACTACTCAAAGAATGCATGGAAAGGTGCATGCTTGGTGTGACCAGGAGAGATAGGAAAAGGAACTCGTGGATCAGAAAAATGACAAGAGTGGAAGACATCATGACCAGAGTTAAATCCCTGAAATGGCAATGGGTTGGACATAATGCCAGAAGGACAGACCATCGACGGACAGCCAAAATTTTAGATTGGATTCCAAGGGACAGAAAAAGACCCAGAAGAAGACCACATGGGAGATGGGTGGATGGAATTCGAAAGTATGCGGGAGTAACATGGAGGAGACTGGCACAAGACAGACCGTTGTGGAAGAGATTTGGAGAGACCTTCGTCCAGCAGTGGATTGATAATGTTTGACAATGATGATGATATATGTTATTGGAAAGGGAGTGAGACAAGGTAACTCCATATGTCCCAAGCTCTTTAACGCCACATTGCAAAATGTCTTTCAATCATTGAACTGGGAAAACAAAGGGATAAAAATTAATGGAGATTATTTAACTCACCTTCGTTTTGCTGATGACGTAGTCATCTTTGCAACTACCCCTTCAGAGCTGCACAGTATAATACAAGAACTAGCTGACAAGAGTTTACTTGCTGACAAGATTAAAAATGAACTTTCATAAGACAAAAGTGATGTACAATGCTTTTACAAGAACCGAAGATTTATCGATTGATGCAGAAAAGCTTGAGACAACTGATTCCTACATTTATCTTGGGTAGCAGATATCGAGTGAGGGTCACATTGATGAAGAAATTAATCGGCGTATAAAACTTGCCTGGAGAGCGTTTGGAAGAAACAGTATAATTTTCAAGAGAAAAATGTGCCATTATGTCTCAAAAGAAAAGTGTTTGATCAATGCATCCTTTCAGTGCTTACATATGGCGCAGAGACGTGGACCTTAACTAAAAGAGACTTACAAATACTCCAGACAACTCCAAGAGACATGGAGAACTGCATGCTTGGTGTAACCAGGAAAGATAAGAACAGGAACTTGTGGATAAGTAAAATGACAGGAATGGACGACATCATGACCAGAGTGAAATCCCTGAAATGGAAATGGGCTGAACATGTTGCCAGAAGAACGGACCACCGATGGACAACCGAAATTTTAGACTAGATTCCGAGGGACAGGAAAAGACCCAGAAGAATACCCCATGGGAGATGGATGGATGAAATTTGAAAGTATGCTGGAGTGACAAGCCCAAGACAGACAATTGTGGAAGAACTTTGGGGAGACCTTCATCCAGCAGTGGATTGATAATTTTTGTTGTTGCTGATGATGATACTTGTATACGAGGCTTTCACCAATGAACCAAACCCATGGAACCCCTTTAAGAAATTTCTGGCTATGCCACTGCAGAACACTTTTAGGCTATACTTCTGTTTGTAGCCCCAGTCGTCTGCTACAAGATACGTGTTGCTAATAACGTGCTGCCATCTATCGAGCGACATTAAATACGCGGTGTAGGTTATTTCTGTAAAGAATGTATTTGTGCAATATTTTGGACATTTAGTGGGGCGGAAAACATGTGTTTCCATCGGAATGAAATCCTGTCCTTCTGGTACAATAATTAAATTCGATTTATTACGTACCAGGAAATAACTATTTGATGAGGCGAATCATCACCTCAAAGCAGCTTTTCTGAGGAAAGACGACAATTCCGTCGGAATAAATATTCCAGATTGTGATCTGCCAAATTATTTTTTGTGAGACCCATCTGAAAGTCTGCGTTTCTTTTTTTTTTTTGACTGGAGGTTTAACGACCACCGTGAGCAACGCAATGGGCTATAAGTAGTTGCCCGTCCCTAATTTAGAGCCACTGGTTTGAGGAAAGTGAGAGACCCAGTGCCGTAAGCCAAACACATCATCCATGCCTCACCGGGATTCGAACCCAGACCCCTTTCGAACGAATGATCAGAAGCCATTGCTTACAAAACTGCGCCACTGAGGCGGCATCTGCGTTTCATGGACCGCCAGCCACTTATTCTCTACACCTTGAGTCTGAGCGCCACTACAAGGATCAACGAAATTGAGGGATTTGTTTTCGAACTTTCATCGTTCGCAACTTCCTCGAAAAACCGCTGCCAATAACAGAAATCATTCGTCCGTAAGGGGTCCGGGTTCGAATCCCGGTGAGGCGTGGATGTTGTGTTTGTCTTACGGCACTGGCTCTCTCCCTTCCCTGGAACCAGTGACCCTAAATTAGGGACGGGCGACTGCTTATAGCCCATTGAGTTGCTCACGGTGGTCGTTAAACCTCCAATCAAAAAAAAAAAAAAAAAAATAACAAACATGTCGAACCAAGTCAGACACACGGAGCGAACAGCGATAACTGAACGGAGGCAGCAGCACTGGAAGGAAGAAGCGGAATCGCCACCTATCGGGAAACGTGTGATTTCCCATGATTCTGCGTTACTTCCTTCTAGCAGACGACGAGGGCCGCAAACCGAAGTGCATCCGTACGGATACCCCATGTAGATTCAAATCTTCCAGCAGTTTTTCATAGTAGTCCTCCGATTCTAAATAACCAGAAATGAAGCCATCTTTATTAATACTGTTATCTGTCAAAAATCTCTGGAAAACGTCATTTAATGAAACCTCCATAATCTTCAGAGAAACTTCGAAATTGATAATGTGAGCCCCGTGCAGGAATACTGGCATTGTGAGTTGTGAACCTCCATGGTGAATTTAGCATCTCCAGCCTTTTGCATCATCTAGGTCAAGGAGGTTTAAAACATTGATTGTTGTTGGCAAAACACCGATGTTCAAAAAGATCTAATTTTTTTGACCATCCTTATTCCTATCCTTATTCCTGTCTTCTTGAATATATTATATATATTATTCCTGTCTTCTTGAATTGGCAACACTTTTCGATAGGCTTTGATTCTAGAAAATGTGAAGTACCTGAGTTTGGATTTGTCATATTGTTCGAATGAAATGGAATGAAAAAAATAATAATTGTGGTCTATGAAAATACAATCCGGAATGTAAGTGTTGCCTTCTGTGTAAGGATTCTTAATTCAAGTGCGCAACGAAAAATTTCTGCTTTTATAACCATTATATTATAGTTTAAATGGTCTTAGGTGTTGAGAGAGTAACCTAAATGTAACAAAAAGAATGTTACGGAAGGAAAGTTGACATAATGTTCGGAAACTAATGAAATAATATGGATTTAAAGGAGTGTACATTCATGTTTTACTTTTCTGTGAGCAATTAGCACTCGGTACCTTAAATGGAGAAATTCGTCTCAATGAGAAAATCTAAGGCACTTCACTATGTAGACAACAAAATTATTGAAGCGAGTATTTGTCTAGTGCCTGTATTTTAAAACAGAAAATGTGTACGATTTCAGGAAATATGCTTTGAAATCATGTATGGTATCATTTCTACTTTTTCTGCTAGATGTTTGTTTGAATTAATGAATTTTAAAGCACTCTAATATTCCCACAGATATGACAGTTAACTTTTTGTTTGTATGTCACAGCAATAGAGTGCAAATGAAAGATACATGCTTAGTTCAGTTTATAATCTCAAAATTATCAAAAACTAAAATTATGGAACTGTCTGTCTTCTAAGTAAATGAGGAATATAAGTTTCTTAAAATGGAGTCAGTGCTTGGACATTCTTTAGAAGTCACTCAAGAATCGATTATAAAGGAAGTGAAAAAAGAAAGTGGTGTTTCAACACACATTGTTGCAGACACAAATCAAGTTGTTTGGGAATGTGAAATGTGCTTCCAGAAATTCACAGAAGAATCAAGCTTTGCAAGACATGTTACACTTCACAGCAACAATAATTCTTTCCAGTGTGATGTGTGTCTCAAGATATTCACACTGAAAAGCAGTCTTGTAAGGCATGTGAAGCTCCATACAAAGGAACAACCTTATGATTCTCATGAGAATCCCAAGCAGTTCAGTGAAGAATACAACCTCTCAAATAAACTCCTTCACTCAGGTGAAAAACTTCACCAATGTGGTGTATGCACCAAACTGTTTAATCAGAAAGGTCATCTTACAGTACATATGCTCATTCATACAGGTGAAAAACCTCACCAATGTGATGTATGCTGTAAACAATTTGCTCGGAAGAGTGACCTTTTGAAGCATATGCTTCTTCACACAGGTGAAAAGCCTCACAAATGTGATGTATGCTCCAAACAATTTACTCGAAGAACTCATCTTTCAAAGCATATGCTCCTTCACACAACAGAAAAGCCTCACCAATGTGATGTATGCTCCAAACAATTTAGTCAGAAATGTCATCTTACAGTACATATGCTCATTCACACAGGTGAAAAGCCTCACCAATGTGATGTATGTTGTAAGCAATTTGCTCGGAAGAGTGAACTTTTAATGCATATGCGTGTTCACACAGGTGAAAAGCCTCACCAATGTGGTGTATGCTCCAGACAGTTTGTGCAGAGAATTCATCTTTCTGAGCATATGCTTCTTCACACAGGTGCGAGACCACACCAATGTGTTGTCTGCTCAAAAAGGTTTACTCAGAAACATAGTCTTTCGGTGCACATGGTGGTTCACACAGGTGAAAAGCCTCACCATTGTGATGTATGCTCAAAACAATTTGCTCAGAAAAGCGATCTTTTAAGGCACAGGTGTGTTCACACGGGTGAAAAGCCTTACCAGTGTGATGCGTGCTCCAAACAATTTACACGGAAATTGCATCTTTCACAGCATGTGCTCATTCACACAGATGAAAAGCCTCACTAGTGAGATGTGTGCTCTAAGCAATTTGTTCGCAAAAGGGAACTTTTAGTGCATATACGCTGTCACACAAGTGAATACTTTCTGTGTTACATGTGCCAAACTATTTTCTCAGAAAAGTGATCTTTTACACAGAATTCACACAGTTCATACAGCCAAATAGCCTCAACAGTGTGATGTATCCTCTATAGAATTTGCTAAAAGAGTGATCTTTGAATCGCATACTCCTACATAGGTGAAAATTTTCACCACTGATGTAAACTTCATGCAGTTTGCTTCCAAAGGTCATCTTTCAGATCGTATGCCCCTTCACACAAGTGAAAAGCATCAGTGTGGTGTATGCTCACAATATCCAGTAAAAAGTTATATTCTGAGCAGCTTTCCTTCATGCAAATGAATTACTACAGCAGCCTGATACATGTGTGTGGTTAAAGAAAACTACATTTAGTGTTCTCTATAGAGCCTTTTACTGGGAGGCACACCCAACTAAAATTACCTACCACGTTTCATTTATTCAGGAAGACGTTTTGGCGTCTGTAAGTTCTGTTTTACACATTCAGTAAAGTGGATACAGTCTGTGGGTGTGCATTAACTTATTCAATTAAAATATAAATTAGTTAAAAGTCCTAAAGATGTTACTCGTGGAAGTGCGTGTTCAGTCCAACGTCAGTAGTTATTGAGTTTTTTGTCCAAAGTTGTATCTTGCTTCAATATGGTCAGTTGTTAGGGTTAGTTCGAGAACCATTTCGTCATAAGTTGTACCCTACTTCGGATATGTCCAGATGTTAGGGTTAGCTCCGTTCTGGCTGCGTCAACATCACATTGAATGGGTAAAGGTTTCCGGATAATAATTAAAGATTCTTGAGTTAAGAGTTACTATTTACATACCACTTGAAGTTCCACGTCGTACTTGGCCATTTGGGCTATCTCGTCAATGCTGTACTCTCTTGGAATTGCTGAGGAAGTCTTCAAGTTTGGTCAGGTTCATAAAATTATTTTTAAAAGATTCCAGTTAAAATCGTTAAATACACCACCCATACCGTCCACAGTCTCAATCATCGGACGCGCGTTTCACCTAGGCTCTACCCTGGCGTTTTCAATGGAGACTTCACACCCTCTGTCAAAGTCTGCTATCTGAAAGTCTCGTGTCCACAGTCTCCGTTGAAAACACCAGGGTAGAGCCTAGGTGAAACGCGCATCCGATTGAGACTGTGGACGGTATGGGGTGGTGTATATAACAATTTTAACTGGAACCTTTTAAAGCTTTCAATTTTTTTATGAACCTGACCAAACTTGAAGACTTCCTCATCAATTCCAAGAGAGTGCAGCACTGACGAGATAGCCCTAAAGGCCAAGTACGACGTGGAACTTCAAGTGGTATGTAAATAGTAACTCTTAACTCTTTAATTATTATCTGAAAACCTTTACCCATTCAATATGATGTCGACACAGCCAAAACGGAGCTAACCCTAACATCTGGACATATCCGAAGTAGGGTACAACTTATGACAAAATGGCTCTCGAACTAACCCTAACAACTGACCACATTGAAGCAAGATACAACTGTGGACAAAGAAACTCAATAACTACTGACGTTGTGACATTGGACTGAACACGCACTTCCGTGAGTAACATCTTTAGGACTTTTAACCGATTTATATTTTAATTGAATAAGTTAATGCACCACCACAGACTGTATCCACTTTACAGAACGTGTAAAATAGAACTTACAGACGTCCAAACGTCTTCCTGAAGAACCTTGTGGTCACGTAATTGTATGTGAACTTTATGATAGAATCACATGAGATATAACGTTTCATTTAATTCACGTTTCCACAATGCACATGATAGTAAGAGTAGAAAACTTTCCCAGATACACCGTTGACAATTTAGGACACTAATCTTCATTGGTAAATGTGAAGATTAGCGTCCTAAATTATTTCGTCGGAAAAATGTTAGTATCTGAAAAAAGTGTGACGTACAGATTTTAGAGTGGCCGCCCTGGTGGCGCAGTGGTCTAAGCGATGGCCTCTGATCATTCGTCCGAATGGGGTCTGGATTCGAATCCCGGTGAGGCATGGATGTTGTGTTTGTCTTACGGCACTGGCTCTCTCCCTTCCCTGGAACCAGTGACCCTAAATTAGGGATGGGCGACTGCTTATAGCCCATTGAGTTGCTCACAGTGGTCTTAAACCTTCAATCACAATCACACACAGATTTTAGAGTATTGACAATAATGGCAAATGGTGCAAAAATTTCATATGTTAAATGTGTTTTAAAGATTTCTATTGTAATATTTACCTGTAAGTGCGATGCTTTAAAGAGACATTGCGCGCCTAACGCATCGCTACCACGACAATGCCAAGCTTTGGTCTGTTAAGAAGAAGGATTGTTGCTGTACGGAAATGACTGGCGAAAGAGTTGAAGAAAAAGTAGTTACAGTGTTGGGAGGAAGCGATAAATGTAGTGATACGCTATAGAAAATAGGTCCACATTATGCACCCTTTATTTTGTTGTATCTTGTATGTTGTTGGGAGAAAAAACCTCTTAGATTTGCAAAAGATACATATCCGTGCGATAGGAACTGACCTGTGAACAAACTATTAACAGGAGAACCAAAAGTTCAGTGCCACAGTAAATCAGCTACGAATGGAAGCCATTAAAAGCAGAACTGAAAGTTGTACCATAATTTTCATTGTATTATCCGCACTGGCGTATAATCCGCAGACCGCAAAATTCACATTCAAAAAAAAAAAATCCTTCGTATAATCTGCAGACTGTGACATTCAGGAAAAAAATCGCCGTATATAATCCGCATGTCATAGATGTTGAACCGGAAGTGGAATTTCCGACGGAAAAGTCGGTCACATAATGACTCATGAGTCCAAAGAAGTAAAAGAAAAAAAAAACGATTTTATTAAATGAAGAAATTCATTTTTAAAGGTTACTGTTTTATATTTTTATCTCTGGACTGGTAAAAGGTGTGGCATCCATAAATTATGCCAATGCAGTTCCAGAGTATTGCATTACACCTTGCCAATGACAAAAGGCTGATACAGAACAAGTCATAGAAATACTGTACGTACTTGCATATAAGTCGAAAGTTTTTAAAGGAATTCCTGCTTTCTGAGTTGAGTTTTTATTGGCCAACGGCTTATGCGATGGCCAATAAAAAACTTCCGTGAATTCTCTCGCGGAATTGACCGACGGATTTGTTTACGCTTTAGACCACGGCACCCTGGCTTTCCACATGTTACTGCACGATTGTGTTCTGACCTCAAAACTATCGCGCAGTGACACGATCGTATCCTCAATTCTGTCCAATACTTTAAGTTTAAATTAGGCAGTGTAACTGAAACATTTCCTTTTTAGAGACATCATGATTAGCAATGAAGAAAAACAGCAGCAACGACGTTGGTCAAAACCGCGAAAGATGAATTAGGCACAAGGCAGCGCACAGGAGATCTGAAACGAGGAATGCAAAGGTTCGTGCAGCAAGTGCTGTGCGTACTTCTTTGGCTTTTGCCAAAAACAGAGATGGCACGATCTTCTCAACGATACAAAATGACCTTGCCCTCCCTCCCCACAACTTTCCCGATCTTTCGCTACGACATTCCTTCCCCCTGCTCTTCTCCCTCATTGCTCCCTACAAACTCCTGAACTAAGGAAAATCCTTCCAAGGGAGTTCCTTTTCCAATTATACCCCCACCCCTGCACAATCACACAGCAGATTTTTTAAAAATTCGAAGGGTCGTAATTTTTTTTTTAAGTTGGTAATACGTAGAACCTATATTTTAAACTTTTTTAGCAGATAATCGGCGGATTATACAACAAAAATTACGATACTTCCCCAGTTTTCTATGCAACATAGAAAGGCCTATTCGTACTTTGTATTTGGAATCAGGGAATCGTGTTAAAGAACGAAACATTTCTCAACATCTGCTCTAAAAACAATGACAAAACATTGCTGAACTATATTCTGTAGTGCACGAGTACACGATGCTTCACTCCCCTGGCAAAAATGTTCACGTCTGCACTTGTAGTCATCCGCACGTGAATTGCACGCCGCAGCGAATCTTCCTTTCGACGGAGCAAAGCTTGACTTCATTGTGGTAGCGATGCGTCAGGCCTCCCGCAGCGTCTCTTCACAGCATCGCACTTACAGGTAAATATTACGATAAAAATCTTTAAAAGACATTTAAAATGTGAAATTTCTGCACCATTTGCCATTAATTTCCATACTCTAAAATTTGTACGTAGCAGTTTTTCCAAGTAATGACATTTTTCTGACGAAATAATTTAGGACGCTAATCTAAACATTTATCTTATGTTATGCTACTTAAATGCCTACCACACTGCTAAAGATATTTAATAAGTATAATACTCAATTCATATTAACAGTTCATATTGTGACTTAGAAATCGATCGGAAAATGCTACTATTCATTTTTACGTGCATTATTTAAAAAACTTGGATATATTCTAGTTGGATAATGCTTACCTAGGCATTCCGTTTCTAGCGATTATTCACTTTGCACGCATGTTTTGGGTCTTCGTTGAAGCTATTGTCTGTTGTATGTGCATCTGCCTTTCACATCCAACACACTGTATGTGCATCTACCTTTCACATCCAACAGACTGCTTACTTTGGGTAGATTCAGTAGATCTTCACTTTAGGATTCAACAACTTCAATTCTTTAGCGTTATTAATGCTCTAAATTTTTCACCCAGTCTTTGGGCATCCTTAGGAGCGTGACAACTTTTCCACCGATGTTCATGGTTTATTTCTCGTCAATGGAGTCCGATACCCCATGTTGCCATTCGTCGGATACGCTGTATTAGATACTTTTCTTACTTAAACCTAGCTGGCGCCATCTATGTTTCACTAATTTGACCCACTTTGGATGTGAAAGGTAGGTGCACATACAGTGTGTTGGATGTGAAAGGTAGATGCACATACAACGGACAATAGCTTCAACGAAGACCCAAAACATGCGTGAAAAGTGAATAATTACTAGAAACAGAATGCCTAGGTAAGCGTTATCCAACTAGAATATTTCCAAGTATAATACTGTTAAGCAAAACATCTTTTCTTTTTTATGATTAGGTAAAGAGTCATGAAAAGTACCGCCCGCAAGCTGAAAGTTCTCGCCGCCCAGCTTTAAAAGAATTCTAGTGAGACCACTGCACATTTAATTGCAATATGTGAAAACTCAATGAATGATGAAAATTGGTCTACAAAATAGCCTTGGGAAAACGCAGTTTTAAGTCACCCTTTTCATTATTGGGAAATATGTGTTGTGCAAGACCCTCGTTAATAAGATATGACCTGCCCGATGAGAACTTGTTCTTGTCCGCTGGGTGTTTCCAGAATTTGCCGCATGGATCGCTGTACAACAGTAGTACGAGGATCTCGGTCTGCGGATGCAACCTCACGATTTTCGCATTTTCGTCGGTGCTTCGTTCGTCACTGCCGCGTTCGTTCTGGAGTTGTTATGGAAAAACTCATTAAACTATTGTGTTTTTAATAATGAGTTACTGTAGTATCCCATTTTGCAGATCAGATAAAAAGCGACTGAAGAAAGATGATGGTATTACATTCCACGAATTTCCAAGCGACTTGGAACTTAGGGTGAAGTGGGTAAAAACTATTTCGCGGAAAGGTAAGCCTATTTTTGTTTAGCCGTTAATACATTACACGTGTGTAGATTTGGATCTCAAAGTGATACGAGTGGTGCGTGCGTGTCAATGCAACCTGATGTAGATATACATACATTTGGCAGTAATTTTTCAAAATTTAATGTATTCATTAAGAAAGTCAAACTTTTTCTCCCTTCACCTGTTCCATCTGTTACAGCTCTATGCATATGCTGTAATATTTTCAGATATGTGGTACCTTAACGTTCTACATACATTCAGCTGGATAAACTCTGCTGTTCATCAATAAGATATTTAGCTTGTTAAATTTTTATAATACAAAATCATGTTTAGATTTCATGATCACATTGTTTGATACTAGTTTAGAGGGTCATATATCCTCCATGCATTTACATTAAAATGTGCAAATTCGTTACAGACAGACTGATAGAAAAGCATTCTTCATATATCAGAGGAGTTCAAGCCGCCCTGGGGGAGCAGTGGTCTAAGCGATGGCTTCTGATCATTCATTCGAGATGGGTCCCGGTTCAAATCCCGGCAAGGCGTGGATGTTGTGTTTGTATTATGGTGCTGGCTCTCTCCGTTATCTGAACCCATTGGCACTAAATTAGGGACGAGCAACCGCTTTTTTTTTTTCTGAAAATACCAGTTTGAGAGATGGCATTCTGAGTTATTCTGTCCATTGACATAACATTCAGTTGGTTCAGAACTTATTTTGCCCACTGACCGTAATGTAGTACAGCTTTTTAATGTGATAAATGTACACAAGTGTGAATCTAATGAAAGTTCAAACTTCTGTATGTATACCTTAAGGGAGACCTCTACTTCTCCAACAGGGGTGCAGTCAGAGTTACCCCCCCCCTATCCTTTGGGGCTTCTGCACGTGACATTTATCCTACAGTATAGCATAAATAGTGTCTGGTGGGGTCACCAGCCAAGCGACTGCAGCGAGAGTGATTCGGGGGGGGGGGTATGAACTTGAGTGACATTAAATTAATTGAAAATACATGTAGGTGTTAAGATTGGAGTCCTGAAGTGGCAGAGCTCAGCCTCAATTATTGTATTTTCCTGATAAATCTCTGATACTACAAAACGGTTCCTTAAATTCCATCCCAAGCCAGAAAATGCACCCCCCTCACCCCCTCCACTGCCACCACGCACGCACTCACACACCACCTCCCAAAAATTATCTTCAGTTTTGATGACAACAAAGAATTACTCTTCGAATCCGCGAAAGAAATTCATGCCTAAAGTTTACAAGGAAATCTTTGCTCCTTCGAACTTCCGTTATCGGAAACTATTGTCTACACTTTCAATCTGAAATGCAAACATTTATGCAATAATTTGATATTTAATAACAATACTGGACAGAGGGAACTTTGCGAGAAAAAGAAATTATGTTCGCGGGAAAAAAATTCACTCTGTTTAGCTTTCGTAAGTTCTGAAAAACGGAATACCATTCCTCAGGTGGAAAACAAGTCCCCCTCCACCCCCCACACACACATTAATCCTCCGAAATTAAAACATTGTCTTTTTTTTTTTCATCGCTCGGGTGTAACCGAAATGTGGAATTTCGGGAATCCGAAGAACAATCTCATGCCTGATTCGCAACAGTCTGCAATATGCAAAATAAACTGCTCATACGGCTACGCATGGAAGCCGATTCACGGGTCCATAAACTGATTATGTTCCCGATGTATACGATTGCAATTTTCGGAACTCTGAACGGTCCGTTTCTAAATCACGTATTTTTTTTTTTTTTACAAAGGATACGTTTTTAACGCGCGAATTTTGTGAGCGATCCAAAAACGGACCCGAGATTTTATATTTATATATTAATATAACAGCTTTGTTTTTGGTGGGAATCCCACCCTGAAATAGCAACTAAACAAACTTCAAAACACGTCGCTTTTCACTTCCTCCACGCCAAGGTTCGACGGCACCACGCTGCACCGATACACTTGCGTCCTGACGCGACTGAAATGCGCATGCACATCAGTTGAGCTGCTCTTTCCTACACTGCTCTGAAGGTCCTTCTGAATGATTGCCGAAAGCCGATCCCTAGCTGATTAGCTCGGCAATGGGAACCAAATCGTGATTGTTTCATAAACTGTGACATAAAAGTTAAGATATAATTTCTTGATAAAAAAAAAAAAAAAGTCATTTTTATGACAAAATCGCAGTGTAATCACCTGTTATAAAAGGAAATTTCATATGGAAAAACAATGCGTAAAAATACGCATTTCTAAATTTTAAAGCGTATTCGGCGTTTTTAAGGCGTGAAATATGCATGTGGAGGCGTTATCGCGATCTCTGCTTGTGGGGATGTGAATTGACAGCTGTTATTTCCTTTACTTCCGGTAGCTAATAACGGTGTTAACAAAATGAAAATACTTTGGTAAATGTGTAGAGTAACGTGCTAAATTATTTCGTCGGAAATGTGGAAGGATTTCAAAAAAGAGACGTACGGATTTTAAATTGTGTAATTTCATGGCAAATGGTGAAAAAAAAGTCATCTGTATAATGCATTTTAAAGATTTTTTCCGTAATATTTACATGTAAGTAGGACGACGTAAACAGCACTGTGGCAGACCTAACGCAACGCCGCTGCGACCACGTCAAGTTTCGCTCCGCTGAAACAAAGGTCTTCCGGCGGCCAGTTTGCTGGCAGAAGAATACAAGAGGAACACGGAACGTTCTTGCCAGGAAAGCGTTTCAATTTGTGGTGCTGCCTGACAGAAAATAGTTCCATTTCTGTCCCAGTTTGTCAAAACACATGATGACAATTGCTTCAATCTTATGCATATCCCTGATATACGAAATACAGTAGAAAGTATGCAGATGGCTTTATTTCTTCTAGAAAAGTGTTAAAGTACATGTCGTGTTGTCTCCAACAGAAGTTACATGGCATCGGAAAGTTACTGTATATACTCGCGTAAAAGTCGACCCCCCACTTTCTGAGGAAAAAATCGTAAGAAATCGGAAACTCGCGTATAAGTCGATCCCGGAATGAGAAAAAAATGTCAATGAATTTATTCAAAAACATTTGAAAAAGAAAAAAATTACATATATAATACTAAATTTAATTTGCATACCCAAAAACTTCATCGGAACCCTTCAAAATCCGATTCCGAGTCAGACTCTCCAAACAGTTCAAAAAAGTCTTTCTCCGTCATCGGCGCGTCATCATAAACATCAGTATTCCCATCTATGCCTGTGGCATCAGAATCACTGTCATCATCACTCATAAAAATCTCATCATCCTCTGTGCCATCAAGTTTGTTACTAATGCAACATTTCTTGAATGATTTCACGGCCATTTCCGCAGGTATCGCATCCCAAGCATCCTTGACCCATCGCACAATCAAAACGATATCCGGCTTCTTTAGTTTTCCGCCCTTGGTTTCAGTCGGCAAATCGGAACTTATCCAATCTGCCCAATATCTCAGCACATTGTCCTTGAAGGGCTTATTAAGGCAGACATCTAGTGGTTGAAGAACAGATGTCAACCCACCTGGGATGACAGCAAGAGTTGTTTTTGAATTTTCTGCAGTTTTTTTCACTTCTGCACAACAGTGTGCAGCAAACATATCCCACACCAAAAGAGAAGGTTTCCTCAAAAGTGCACCTGACCTTTTGTTCCACACATTCTTTAACCAGTCAATTGTTCCGGATTCGTTCATCCATCCTTTTTCATGGGCACGAACGAGCACACCAGACGGAAAGACAACGCTTTTCGGCAGAGTTTTGCGTTTGAAAATAATTACCGGAGGTAGCTTACTGCCGTCGACCAAACAGGAAAGAACAACCGTGAAACTGGATTTTTCGTGGCCAGTCGTTTTGATCAAGATATTTTTTTCGCCCTTTTGGTTCACCGTCTTATTTCCAGGAAGGTCGAAACACATGGCGGTTTCATCCATGTTCCCTATTTGGGAAAGTTCAAAAGCAGTCTCTTTTCTCTTTTGAATTAGTACATACTTTTGAAATTCCATTATCTTTGCTTCGAGGTCACGAGGTACCTTTTGTGCAATTAGGTGCGCTGGCGTAGACACAACCCATAGCGGTTCATAACCTTGTGCACTAACCTGGTGAGGCATGAAAAGTGTTATTTGCGGCTGCAAACTTTTCATCTTTTGCGAGCTTCATTGCTCGCAAACGTATACCAGTTCGCGTTACAATGTAACCATTTTGTCTGCAGCCCACAATCCAATCATTCAAGACACTTTCCAAGCTCTGGGAAAGATGTCGTCCCACGGCGCAGCGCCTTTTGCGATTTTCACCAAGTCCGTTTTTTTTTACGCCAATCTCGAATCAGTTTTTCGTTAATGCCAAATTGATGTGAAGCAGCACAGTTGTTAGTATTTTCTGCAAAAGAAACCACTTTCAACTTGAATCCTACGTTATAGGACATCCGTTTCTTTACACAATCCGTGTCCCCCATAATTGGAAAAGCGAGACATGTGCGATTAAGAACAAGAAAAACACGTGCGATTAAGAACAAGCACACCTAACACTGGCTGTCGCATGGCTCCGTTACGTCGAAGGTCAGCGCAATCAACTGGTAGTCGGAAGGGCGGAGCTTTCTATGCGCTGCTGTGACTGCGCTGTGGATACGCAAAGCCAGGAGAGAGGAGACTTTTCAAAGCGCGGAGAAATTCGAAGGGTCGCGATTTCGTAATTCTACCACATCGGTGTTCTTTCTTTCAAAGTGTTGCGCTTTCGTAATTAATACTGCATCTGCATTTTTATTTCTTTTGGGATGGATTGCCTTTTCCCTAACGGGAAGAACTTTGGACTTACGTTTTTTTTAGACCCCGCGTATAAGTCGACCCCATTACTTTGAAGCTCTCATTTTGTCCCAAATTTCTCGACTTATACGCGAGTATATACGGTAACTTTTTGCTGCTCCTATTGATGGCATGGTTCGCAGTTCATTCAAATTGGATTACAAGAGAAATAAAAAGTCAATGAAAAAGGGATCTCATGCATTGCACATCAAAGAATCATTTGTGAAAAAACCGAGAAATTGTCAGACTGTGATGTTAAAAATTGAGACAGAAATTATGAGCTATTTTCTGTAGCGTAGCACTACAGAATGGAACACTTTCCTAGCAAGAATATTCTCCCTCTCTGTTGTTTTCTTCCGCCAGCAAAATGGCCGCCGGAACGATACCATCATTTCAGCAGAGCAAAGCTTGATGTCGTTGCTGCAGCTTCTGTTCACAGCATTGTACTTACATGTAAATATTACGGTAAAAATCTTTAAAATGCACTTATATAGATGACATGTTTTCACCATTTGCCATGAAATTGCTTACTTTAAAATCTTTACGTCTCACTTTTTCGAAATCTTTCAACATTTCCCACAAAATAATTTAGGATGCTAAACTATACATTTACCAATAGTTTTATGTTTTCAAATTTGATTGCTCTAACTATAAAAAAATCATTATTAAATTATTATTTTTTTCCATTTGGTTATCATTTTAATATTTCTTACTATGATGATTTCAAGAAAAGAAATGTGTAGCTCTTTTGGAAAATGGTTTTATTTTGTACTCACTGTGTGGTTCCTAGATATATCTTAGCTACTATATTCAGCACCATCCAGGAAGGCAACATAGCTGAGGATATAGCTAGAGAGTGTCAGTCTAAATTGTAAGAAAAAGACTTATTTTAAAAAGTAAGGAAATATAATTCTATCAAACATAAGTTAGATGCAAATGAAAGAACATTTTAAACATGGAAGAGCAAACACCTTATTTCTTCCATGAAGTTGTTCTACACTGATGTGCGAAAAGTCATGGGACACATACCTAGTATTGTGTAGGACCTCCTCTAGTCCCACAAAGTGCAGCAACTTGAAGTGACATTGATTCCATGAGTGGCCATAAGACTTCTAGGGAGAGATGTTGAGCCATGCTGTCTGAATAGCCTCCCACAGTTCCCTGGTATTTGTAGGTGCAGGATCTTGGGTGTGAATGGACCTTCCCACAATGTTCCATAAGTGCTCTGTTGGGTTCATGTCGGGCGAATGTGGTAGCTACACCTTCTGTCAGAACCGTCCAGAATTCTCCAGAAAATAATTTTGGACAACTTGGGCCCTATGACATGGTACATTGTCCGCGTGGAAAATCCCATTGTTGTTGGGGTACATGAAATCCATAAAGAGCTGCAAATGGTCACCTAACACAGCAACAAAGCTATTTCTGGTTAATGACCTGTTTACAAGAGCCAGAAAACTCAAATTGTGCCATGTAAAGACACTCCACACATGTATGCAACCACTCCCAGCTTGCACAGTGCCTTGTTGCCACCTTGTGTCCACTGCTTCATTGGTTCTACAACACACCCAAACCCTTCCATCAGCTTGTAACTACTGGTAGCATGACTCTTCGGACCAAGTCACATGTTGCCAGCAGGGCTTGATTTTTTTTTTTTTTTTTGGATTGCAGATTTAACGACCACCGTGAGCAACTCAATGGGCTATAAGCAGTCGCCCGTCCCTAATTTAGGGTCACTAGTTCCAGGGAAGGGAGAGAGCCAGTGCCGTAAGACACACAACATCCATGCCTCACCGGGATTCGAACCCGGACCCTGTTAGGACGAATGATCAAAGGCCATCGCTTAGACCACTGCACCACCGGGGCGGCGGGCTTGATTTCGACCGGTAGTTAGTAGCCAATTGCTAGCAAGCAAAGGCATTTTGCTAGTGGTAAAAAGTGGTTCTAGCAAAAATTGCTAATGGAAAAATTTTGAATGTTTTTGTGTGAACTGTAAAGCGCCACTGCACTTTGAGCATGTGGAACATTTTAAACACATGTGAAAAGGAACAACTGCTTTCTGGAAATGAATGTTTCTTGAAAAATACAAACGTTATAAAAACATTTTGGCTCTAGGAGAAATTTCCCTTATCTATTTCTGCATGTGAGGTTGGGTTCAGTTTCACGAAGAGAATCCAAGGTGATTGGAGAGGCAGTTTAAACTTAGGAGCATTAAATGCGGCCATTAGTATTGAGGTTGAAAGTCCGTCCAAAGACAAGTTTGACCCCAAGCTTGCTGTTTTAAAGTGGCATGATGGAAAGACCCGAAACCCAGATTGTAAACAATATTAAAAATAGCTTAAGATTTTGAATAGTGTTCTTGAATTTTGTAAATAAAGTTAAATAAAAAAAGGTTTTTTAAATATTTGCACTCAAATTAAATTGTAAGAATTAATCTGTCAGGTTATGAAAAGGTGAGTTATATCTAAATATTTGTAATCTTTTCAGCATTACAATGTGACATTTACAGGTGCGAAATCAAAATTTGTCCTGATTGACTAATGGAGGGGTCGTGTTAATGTTTTCTTTTGTATAATGTTAATAAACTTTTGCTGGTAGATAATGCAATTTTCTAATAAAAAATAAGGCCATTAGCAAGTGTTGCTACTCCTAAAAAACGAAATCGAGGCCTGGTTGCCAGTCTTTCAGGGTCTAATTGCTGTGTTCACAAGTCCAGGTGAAGTGTTGTCTCTGGTGTCGTGGTATTAACAAAGGCACTCTGGTGGGTCTTCTGCTCCCATACCCCATGGATGCTAAATTATGCTGCTCTGACCTGGTGAATATGTCTCTGGTACCTCTTGCATTGAATGTGGTTGTTATTTGAGCCAGTGTCGTTTGTCTGGTAGCACGGACAATTCTGGTCTGACGCCACTGGTCACTGTTATTCAGTGCTCGTGGTCAGCCACTGTGTTGTCCACAGTGGGTGGTAATGCCTTTCATGAGGTATTCTCGGCACATAATCCATGATCATAAAAGAGTGGTAGGCAATGCACGTAACTAGCAAACAAATTAAGATGATGGTAGTATAGAACATGCTAAGTTACGTATAAAAGTTTTAAGGCAAATATATTTCAGCCATTACTATGGCCTTCATCAGTGTGACTACGATTTATTTCGTTGCCAGATTGGAAAGGTAAGTTTTGTAACGGTAACTTCGGGTGACGTAATGCAATGAGGGATTTCCAGAAGTCTTGAGAGAATTTTCCGGAATGAACTTCCTATGTACCTGGTTAATCCAACATTAGTCTTGATCGTAATTTTATACACTCCAGGCAAAGAAAGTGAAAGTGGTGGTCTTGGGTCTCTGTCATTATGGAGGATAACAGAAATTGAAGGAGAAGAGCGAATGCAAGTCTATATCCTTCTCTTTTGAAGATACTAATGAGCTTGTAGGCAGAAAGTTTGTGGTAAGGGATTGAGCCAGCAAACAGTTAATCTAAAAAGTGAATTAGCCAACATCTACTTGATTGCTACTCAACATGGCTTTCCCCCTCTCCTGGTTTCTAAATTATTTCAAAATGCTAAGAAAAAACCAGTTGTTGCTCTTCAACCTGTTTCACCAAAAAAGGAACTAATGTTTGCTGGCTCAACCCTTACCACCAACTTTCTGCCTACAAGCTCACCAGTATCTTCAAAAGAGAAGGATATAGACTTGCCATTCGCTCTTCTCCTTCAATTTCTGTTATCTTCCGTAATGACAGAGACCCAAGACCTCCACTTTCTTTGCCTGGAGTGTATAAAATTACGATCAAGACTAATGTTGGATTAACCAGGTACATAGGAAGTTCATTCCGGAAAATTCTCTCAAGACTTCAGGAACACATCTGACATGAAATTTGGAAAACCTTCCTCTTCATTGTCTCAACTTACCATTGCTGACACTTCTGCTATTCCACTTTGGTCTGATACAAAAAAGTTGGCTTCCTTCCAAAATCGGTTTGCTCTGAGATTTAGACAAAGTTTGGAAATTTTATTTTCCAAAAATTGCAACTCTGAGCTCCCGATTTATGTTCCATACATCTCTAAACCTCTTATTGCATCACGTCACCTGGAGTTACCGTTGCAAAACTTACCTTTCCAATCTGGCAACGAAAAAAATCATAGTCGCATTGACGAAGGTCATAGTAATGACTGAAATATATTTGCCTTGACTTTTATACGTAACTTAGCGTGTTCTATACTACCATCTTCTTAATTCTCGGTATACACGTGATACCGTTTATCGAGGAATGCTGAATGTTCGCACAACTTTGGAAATTTAATGTCCCATCCGTCTGGCTACCATGCCTCTTTTAAACTCCGATAATTATGTCGGCTTGCTGTAATCCTACTGGCAGTTGTTCAACCTGACTCAGCCGCCCCGGTGGCGCAGTGGTCTAAGCGATGGCCTCTGATCATTCGTCCGAACGGGGTCCGGGTTCGAATCCCGGTGAGGCATGGATGTTGTGTTTGTCTTACGGCACTGGCTCTCTCCCTTCCATGGAACCAATGGCCCTAAATTAGGGACGGGCGACTGCTTATAGCCCATTGAGTTGCTCACGGTGGTCGTTAAACCTCCAATAGAAAAAACTGTTTTGGAACCAGCAAAGAATGCGGGCTAAGTTATTCACTTTACGAAAATGTGACATCAGTGTCTCCTAAAAGGAAGCAAGTTTAGTAAAAGTTCAACTGCATTTTAAAGACCTTCCAAACAATTAAAGAATGCTCCTTAAGTTTATAAAAGTTTGTTATTATTCTACTCGCAATCATGTGTTCCTTTGCATTGGAACTGTTTATATCGCATATGAGCTCATGGAAAATCATGATATCAAAGGTAAACAAACCCGAGATGGGTCCGGGTTCAAATCCTGGATGTTGTGTTTGTCTTGTGGTGCTGACTCTCTCCCTTCCCTGGAACCAGTGGCCCTAAAACAAGGACGGGCGACTGTTTATAGTTCACAGAGTTACTCACGGTGGTTGTTAAAC
Source organism: Macrothele yani (assembly GCA_039090855.1). Lineage (NCBI taxonomy): Eukaryota > Metazoa > Arthropoda > Arachnida > Araneae > Macrothelidae > Macrothele > Macrothele yani. The sequence goes on from CM077009.1 coordinate 152,339,124, forward strand.
CTCCAATCTAAAAAAATTAAACAAACCCACTGACCCACAGCACTCGGAAGTCCAGCTGAAAATTGTCTGTCTCAGTGGTGAACTGTTAATCTATAAATGGCTCACGAAGCTATTTTGTGCGGCCCAATTTTGGAAAAAATTGTGAATAGCCCATCGCTGAAGAAAAACGGTACACCAGCTTCATCATTCACTATTTAAACATCTTTTCAACACAAGTGTAGAAATCATTAAAGATTTTTTGGAATTGAGGCAAAAATTTACAAAATTCAACTGATTTTCCTGGACCTCAGATCCCCGTAAAATTTGATGTAAGAACAAAATTATTCAATACCGAGAAGCAACAGACGTGGCATGTTTCTCCGAGAGAGACTGTCCGAGACTTTACTCCATTCTTATAAAATTTATTGTGACAACTGAATTCAAAATTTGTAATAGTTTCTTTACTTTGGAGGGGAGGGCATAACAAACACTGTGAGTACCTTGATGGACTGACTATAAGCAGTCACTCATCCATAATTTAGGGTCGCTGGTTCCAGGAAAGGGAGAGAGTCAATGCAGTAAGACAAACACAACATCTATACCTCATCGAAATACGAGCATGGATAAATGGTCAGAAGCCAGTGCCTAGACTACTGTGCCACCGGGAGAACCATTTTTAATTTTTAGTCCTTCATTATGTATAGCATAGATGAAGGTTGAGCAACTCAATGGGCTATAAGCAAACATAGATGTCATAACTCCACCATTTAAACCTGGACCAATCTTGGACAAGTGGTCAGAAGCCAGCCCTTAGACCACTGTGTCACTAGGGTGGCCTTCACTTTTTGTGATGGAAATCCTAATGTGCCAAAAATAAATTTATTTTTTAAGTGTTACATATCATTAATAAAATAATTGCAAAAAACTCATTAAAAAAAGTTGTCTAGAATTGCAGTGAAAATTTATAAAGTCAGAAAAATAATGAATGTGAAAATTAATTTTTATTTAATTACTTTCAAATGGGAAAAATTGTTTGTCTCGTAGCTAAAACAGACTTACCAGAACTTCAGTTCAAGAATTTGTGCAGTTGTAAGTGCCAAAAAGCAGCAAATTAGATGTAGGTTTCGTTCGGGGGAAAAAAATTTATACATATAAAAAGCAGAAACCCAAAAATTTTACCATATGTAAACCTTAATTCATTAACTACACCAAGGCTCAACAAATCCTGGGCTCCAGGTGTCTAGAAATCTGACCCTATTGCCTAATTTTTTTACTACAGATTTTGTAATTTGCAGTACATACCATAATTTCTGTCGTATAATCCGCAGATTATCTATTAGAAAATTATGAATTTACTTTCACCCGGTAGCGTACCGATAAAGAAAAAAATAGTTTGTGGCTTTTTAAAAAATCAATGTTGTAATTGTTGGAAGAAGTGGTGTTATTTAAAAGTACCGATATTGCGGCAACAGAAAAAATGTAAAGCAATGTGGAGATAGAGGACAGCAAAGATATTGAAAGAATTTTTTTTTCCTTACAAGCATTCCGACAGAAAATATGACTCAACCAATGCGGTACTATTTGTGCTTGCGGAAGCCTACGTGCAGTGAGAAGCCCACAGAGCGAATCCATGGCAAGTAATCATTTCGAGAAACGTATTCGTTGGTTTTGCTGTAGTAATTGCTTTATTTGTGGATTTATTTCACTATTCAGTTGAAACATATTCAGAAAAGAGAAACTTACTGTGGATTATTTGTAGTTTCTGCGGATATTTTAAGTCTAACTCATGAACTACGGTAATGCAAAAGCCAGGAATTTTAGTTCTTTCTTTAATTGAAAGTAACACAAAAGTATTTAAAAATAAGTTGCTTTTTATAATAAGACAATTGTTTCTTTCTTACTTTTTTGGACTTCTGGGTCAGTCATCCTAAGAATCGCAGCTTTTGTGTCGGAAATTATGGTTCAAGATGAACATGACAGGTGCAGATTATATGACGATCTTTTTTATCTTTTATTTTTCCAAATTTCATGGTCAATGGACACGCCACCAAGGACTAAATAATGAAAAAAAAAAATTTCTCAAAATTGTAAATCTACGAATTATACGCCGCCATGGATTATGGATCGGAACTTTTTTTTATTATTATTATTATTTCATGTCCTGCAAGTTATACGCTGCTGCAAGTCATAGGAAGGATATTTTTTTTTCTAAACTTTATGGTGTACAGCAAGGGTGGCCAACAGTCAATCGTGATCTCAATTACGATCGATCGTTTGTTTGTTCCTAAAGTCGACCGTTTTGGCTAATGTGATGTCGAGGAAGTTTCATCAAACATTTTCCCTACTTCCCTCTTCGATTCTTCAGATCCAGAATGAGAAATTGTGAAACTTCAATCTGACATAGTACTGAAGACAAGAGCGTCAGAAAACACATTTTATTGTCGGAAGAAAAATATCCGTACTTGAGATCTGTTGCTATGCGGCTAACTGTGTTCTTTGGATCCACATATCTCTATGAAGCAGCTTTTTCAGAAATAAAAATAATGAAGTCGAAATACAGGAACTGCTTGACTGATGCTCATTTACAGTATCTCCAACTGTGCCTCACTGAATACGTGCCTGATTACAGTGGTAAGGAAAGAGGGTACTGCAGCTGCCAGTTGTAGTTTTATGAAAAAATTCAAACATGCACAATAATTTACCCAAAGATTCATAATCATCTTCAAAAGATTTATATTTTGCTTTAAGATATATTTAGCTTTGCCTAAATGAATGCCTAGTCTTACTTTTAAAGCACTGAATGTCCTACAGATTGATTGTGGTGCAGTGGTAGCATGCCCGGTGCGTAACTGGAAGACGTCGGGTTCGGTGGCGCAGTGGTCTAAGCGGTGGCCTCTGATCATTCGTCCAAAAGGGGTCCGGGTTCAAATCACGGTGAGGCATGGATGTTGTGTTTGTCTTTCGGCACTGGCTCTCTCCCTTCCCTGGAACTAGTGGCACTAAATTAGGGATGGGCGACTGCTTATAGCCCATTGAGTTATTCAAGCTGGTCGTTGAACCTCCAATCAGAAAAAGAAGAGGTCCTGGGTTCGATTCCCGGTGGCGGCCGAAGAGAATTTTTCTGTGACTCACTCATAAATGTGGAAAGAGCGATGACTTCTGTTTGATGTCCTACAGATTGAAAGTGTTCGGCTCTTTGACTTCGGGTTGGAATACGATTGCTCTGCAGTGGGTTGTGAATAATACGATCACCCTCTCTCTGGACTGCTGAGGAAAAGCGCGGGGCCACAGTGGGATTCCCCATGGAGGATGTGGGAAAATAGTCAGTTTCCTAGGATCATGTGAATGACAGGCGTCGGCATTTATTCACCGCAGCCCCAGATCTGCGATGTGTAAGAGGGTGATTTCTTCTAGTGATTTATTTTCGTTTTGGACAAAGCAATTACACATATTTTCAAATCTATTGTTTAAAAAGTTAAAACTACAGGGCTCCAGGTACAACTATTACTGTTGCAGACGCTCCCTGACTTTCTACCCCCCCCCAACCATAACACACACACACACACTCCACAAAAAATGCATCATCCCTCATGTTCAAAAATCCTGGAAAAATTACTGTTCTTAGGAGTGCTGAAATAAATCTTGCAGGAGGGGGGCACGTTGTGCCAGTTAAGCCACTGCCTGATTATTCTAAACTTTGTGAGGACATGCTCTGTCGTGCATCACTATCTAATAATTAAATACTGTAAATAAAAATTTAATAATTTGTTTGAAAAATAGTATTTCAGAAATAAAAAATGATTTAATTTTTCTGTATTTGTTTTCAAACTTACAAAACCATGCACACTAACAAAACACTCGGGATATAGCCTTATTCCTATTTAAATATGCTTATATCACTGAGATAAACCATGTTAGATCACAGTAGGGAATGATAGTTTAAGGTAGATCTTGGCTCCTCAAAGTTTAGCCACCCCTAATCTACAGGTTGTACAAAAGAAAATATTTTAATTTGAATTAATATGTACAAAATCTGACTTCCACAAATTGTGTTTTAATAAAATCAAAATCTAAAATTTTAATTTTTGAGAGCCACAACTGGAAGAACAGGAAAAGAAAATTATGGAGTAAATTGAAACTTGATTTCTCAGTGATTTGGGTAAAAAGAAAAAAAAAAGACATCACAGCAAATATAGTTTATTACTTTTTCTTCCAGGATCAACACAAATTATGTTTGTGTGTTATTCTTTGAAATCTGACTTCATTTCACCAGGCTCCCAAAGTTTGAGAGCTGGCTCCTAGATCTGGAGCATATTTGCCAATCACAGAACTATACAATGAATTTCAAGTTTCTATTCCAAATTATTTATAGCATATTTGATTTAATTGTATTGATCATTTAACTGCAATTGGCAAAAGAGGACTGCATTAGGGAATATCAGCACAAAGGGATGGGGTTTAAATTTGAAAGTCGAGAAATAGGAAGGGGTATATTAAAAAAGGAGTTTGGCTCAACAGAATATTTATCCTAGTTGTAAATGAATTTATGGCACCTCTATTCATAGTGTACTGTGGAATTAACTTTTTTACTGGTCTTATAGAATTTATTATTCAAAAAAGTTGGGTGTCAAATTTTTGAACTAAAGCCTAGTTCGTCATCAGGACTACGTCACTGGAGTAGTTGCTGCCACTCAGTTGGAAGAGTCCAACCGCAATTATCATTAATTGTAGTACTTCTTCTTCGTGCTATTTCGATCCCTTCTTCTAGTTTCCTCTTTACTAAGTTTGACTGGTGGGCGATTATTTATGGAGTGTCCACTTGCTTGTGTATGTCTGTCTAGCCCTGTTCTGTTACTAATGTTCCTAATAGCTGCTTGGTGTTCTTTCATTCGGACTTTAATACTTCTCCCTGTTTTTCCTATATAGCTGAGTCCGCAGTTACAGTCAATGCAATATATTACTCCTTCTTGCAATTGGATCTCTACTTCTTTCTGCTTTAAAGCTGGCAGGAATTGCTTTAATTTGTTATTTATATCTGGAGCAAGCCTGATATTATATTTTGCTCCGATCCTCTTCAGTTTTTCAAAAGTCCCTTGTGGTACGTAATTTTGCTGGTGAATTTGAAGTTGTTTATTTCTTGCTTCTTTTTTGGCACTTGTCTGAATAATTTCTCAACATAAGGGGAGGGGTAATTGTTTTCTGCCAATATTTCTTTTAATTCTTCTTTGTGCAGATCTTTTTGAGCAGCTGAAGAGACCAGGACTTCAATTTTTTCCAAAAATTGCCTCGCCGTATTCAATTTAATATAATCAGGGTGGAATGATCAGAAGTCTAACATCTTCCCTGGAAAAAGACCATAACATCAATTTCTTTGATTTAACCTTGACCTCAAGAGAGGGAAGAATATTCACTCAGCTTTTTAGAAAACCCACCAACACAGGGAAGATGTTAGACTTCTGCTCATTCCACCCTTATTATATTAAATTGAATACGGCGAGGCAATTTTTGGAAAAAATTGAAGTCCTGGTCTCTTCAGCTACTCAAAAAGATCTGCACAAAGAAGAATTAAAAGAAATATTGGCAGAAAACAATTACCCCTCCCCTTATGTTGAGAAATTATTCAGACAAGTGCCAAAAAAGAAGCAAGAAATAAACAACTTCAAATTCACCAGCAAAATTACGTACCACAAGGGACAGCGGTTTTATTAACAACAGCCCTACAACTCGCACAAACTTTCTTTTTCAAGGTTTATATAGGCAAGCTTGTTTCTGGAATTGTACAGAATTTTCCAACTATATGAAATAAAAATATACATTTCCTTATTTATGTGGAATATTTGATTGACACTTAAGTCAAATAAGTCAGAAGGTGAATGGAGAAGTCATGTGACTGGGATAATACCGTAAGTGAATATTTCAACCGACTTGAGTTACCTCTAAATATAGTCAGATCTTCCTGAAACTTTACAAAAAATATTTTTTATATGGTAGAATAATGTAGAAGGTAAGAAGAACTCCTGAAGATGATCTAGTGTCTAGATAGAAAATTTGAGAGGTAAGGTACCTTAAAAATTTATCCTCTAATTCCTGTTCAATATTTATAATAATGTAGGAGGGTCAGACACAACATTTCAAAACTTTAAAAATAAGGACCATGCTATGAAACCTCTAAAATTTAGCCTAAGTATGAAATTATAAACGTAATTGTAAAATAACTAGGTTAAAGACCCATCACCAATAGCCAGGAAAAATAAGATTTGTAGAATATTTTTTTTAATAAACAGTAATTTTTCATTTTTGCCAATTACTGTGTTTCAGAATGATACTGAATAATGAATTGTTTGCATCATCTCACAGTGATTGTCATTGATAAATTCATTCTGAGCATGGAAATAAAAAAAATTGTTCTTCCTAAATAGAAACATAGTTTTCTTTTCAAGAGTATTTGTAATGTCAGGATAAATGCATGTGTGTTTACAAGATATAGTGTAAATATTATGATACATATGGGTCATTCCTTGTCAAATCAACACAGCACTCAGCCTTGACATCTCCATTTTAACGAAAATTGGCAAGAAAGTTGTCCTTACGTAGTAAAGTAAAAATAATATCTTTAGGAATTTTGCTTTGGATTGTTTTGAAAATAAAAAAGGTCAACATTTTGAATTTCTGTGCATTTTTTGAAATTTTGCAACCATTCAACTTTTAAGGTGGACTTCAAGTAATTTTGCTTCCTATACTTCTAATGGAAAAACTTCTGTACACATTTTCTGCACACTTAATGCGTTCCCAAGGATAAAAAATTTAACAACGATTAAAATAGCTTCATATTATAACTTAGAATACTTAATATTTTCTAAAACATAACCATAATTATATTAAAAATCAATAACTTTTCCTTTGGTGGTGTTGAAACCAGAAAAAAGATGGCGCGAACTGTACTTTGATGAAGTCAGTAGACAAACAAATGTTGGATTGCATAATTATGGTTATGTTTTAGAAAATATTAAGTATTCCAAGTTAAAAAATGAAGCTATTTTAATCAATGTTCAATTTTCATCCTTGGAAGCGCATTAATTGTGAAGAAAATGTGTACAGAAGTATTTCCATTAGAAGTATAGGAAGCAAAATTACTTGATGTCCTCCTCAATACCTTGAGATAAAAACGTGTTATCCAGTTTATTCTGCTGTCAACAGAAAGCTTATTAACAAGCTTTAACATAAGAAAAATTTCATCGTGAAATGTCCCTTCCAATTTAAAAAAATTTTAATTTAAATTTTTCAAAAGTGACATTTTAAATTTTTTCTCAAAAATTGTATGTTGGACTTCTTGATATCCTTGACATATCATAAAATTTTGGGAGTGGCAATCTAACAGTTTCTTTCTAAAGTTCCAGAGAAATTTTGTTTTCAATAAGTTAAGTTTCAGAATGTATCGCATCTGTTCCTAACTGAATTTTTTTAAATCGCAATGCATGGATTAAAGTTTATTATGTAATATATGGATAGAGGTTCAGTGTTTACCAATATACTCTACCTTTTTAATGCTCAACTTCTTGATAATGGTTGAATAAGATATCTTATTGCTTCATTTACAGTAAAAGAACTTCTGTTTTAGCCAATGAGCTAGTGGTCCTTCTTTATAAAACCCAATCAGATTTGTCCTCAGTATAAAGTTTCAGTTCAGATTTAAAATTAGGAACTTAGGCTCATGGGTATATTTAGAGCCCCCTCTCTCCCCAAAAAAGAGGTTTAAATTTTTCTAATGCTATTTACTTAAGAAAAAAAAATGCTTTTCTTCTTGTTTTCCATTAACCTTTATTTTGATCTGGTGGATTTCAGGAACTTCCATTTGTTGTGTTGCTCCAATTTGAAGGGAGCATACATGTTTTGCAAAGCAAAATATCCTACTTTGAAAATTGAATTTTCCAAGTCTTATGAATTAAGGCCTAAAAATTGTGCTCTTGCTGGCATAAGTGTCACTCACATCATCTGTATATGTACTATTCACCAAAATGTCAAATTAATGCTAATTGGATACAATATGGAGGTATCAGCCAAGAGTGATGCAGGACAAAAATTCAAACATATAAAGACTGCACAGTGAATATGATTTATGAAACACCTTCACCAGCTTGCTATTCTGGTGAATACAAAAAAATGCCCCCAAACACTAGAAAATAATTTAATGATTTATTTCTAGTTGTAAATGCATTTATGGCACCTCTATTCATAGTGATTGTGGAATAACTTTTTTACGGGTCTTATAGAGGTTATTTTTAATGAAAGTTGGTTGTCAAATTTTCGAACTAAAGCCTAGTTCGTCATCAGGACTATGTCACTGGAGTAGTTGCTGCCACTCAATTGAGTGGCAGCAACTACCAATGTGTCCCGGCACATTGGTCTACGATAACTAATGTGCCGGGACACATTGGCTATCGTAGACAATTATCAATTATTACACTGGTAGATAGCGTCCCCCCCACCCCGCTGACGCCATCAGACTGATGGATCATGTAGCTGGATTCATCAGTCCATAGGACCCGTTTCCATAGATCTACAGTCCACGATAAATGTTCTTTGCGCCATGCTAAACGACAGGTGGCGCAGTGGTCTAAGCGATGGCCTCTGATCATTCGTCCGAAAGGGGTCCGGGTTCGAATCCCGGTGAGGCATGGATGTTGTGTTTGTCTTACGGCACTAGCTCTCTCCCTTCCCTGGGACCAGTGGCCCTAAATTAGAGACAGGCGACTGCTTATGGCCCATTGAGTTGCTCACGGTGGTCGTTAAACCTCCAATAAAAAAAAACGACAAGTAGCATTCCGAGTAGAGATGAAAGGCTTATAAGCAGCCGCACGACCACGGTAACCCATGAAATGAAGTTCTCTGCGAATTGTACATGTACATGCCGAGGTTCCAGCATTGTTGTACACTGAGGTCTCGCCTTCGATTAGCTGTCGCGACTCTCGTGAGGCTTCGATGATTTCTATCACTGATTTTCTTTGTTCTGCTGGTACGTTTTGCTGCTTGAGGCACGCCATGTGTCTTCCACTTATTCAGTACATCGAAAACAGTTGAGTCGGGTATGTTTAAAGGCCTCTCGGTTTCTCTTATGGACAACCCACTAATATAGCACCCAACAATCTCTCCTTTTTTAAAATCAGTTCTCTCCCGCCACGACGTTTTCAGTCAACATCACAGTGGGATATGATTGCGGTCAGCTGCAGGCTTGTTTTTACACCATTTGCAGCTCTACAGTGCATTCCAACAACGCAGCTGATCCGTTCATTTACTTTTGAAGGTGTGTCTGGTGACTTTTGTCAATATAGTGTATCTTGGAACATAATTCATCAAATATTTAACCTTGAAAAATCAATGGAACCTTTCAGAATACCTGTAAACCAAAGTTTTCCAGAACTGTAACTAACGTCGTAAAACCACTAAAAAAGGTTAAAAAGTATGTCACTCCTGAAAAGTTCAGGACACTAGACACGAAGAAACGTCAAGTCTCGACTACATTATACACTGACGGAAAAAAAATCATAACACCAAGAAGGGGTTGTGTTAGATAAACGACAGTTGGTAGGCGGTAAGAGTACATCTGTAAAATGACTTCTATGTAAATTTCGCTCTCAGGGCATACGTGTGGCGCTAGTAGCGCCCCTCGGAACATGCAAAGCAGGTTTGCTGTAAGTACGCGCTGTAACGTTCGTGAGCGTTAGTTATCGTTGAGATTCGACGTAGGGTGTTGATGTTAGTCAAGCATTGCAGAACGACTTGGCAGGAATGTAGCCACTGTGCATGATTGTTGGTCAAGGGAAGGTACTGCCTCAAGAAGACCGGGTTCCGGCCGGCCACGTGGCACTACTGAGAGGGTAGATCGCCGAGTACGGCGTATGGCCGTGGCGCATCGTACCGCGTCTGCGGCAGCAATTCGAGCTGCAGTTGCCACCACAGTGACACAACGAACTGTTACAAATCGGTTACTTGAAGGACAGCTCCGAGCCAAACTCCCTGTAGCGTGCATTCCTCTTACTCCAAACCACTGCCGTTTGCGACGTCAGTGGTGTCAAGCTAGAGCTCATTGGAGGACGGAGTGGAGATGTGGTGTGTTTTCTGATGAAAGCTCGTTCTGCCTGGGTGCCAGTGATGGCCGTGTGTTGGTTAGAAGGAGGCCAGGTGAGAGCCTGCAACCAACCTGTCTGCGGCCGAGACACACTGGTCCTACACCTGGAGTTATGGTCTGGGGAGCAATTTCTTATGACAGAAGGAGCACTCTCGTGGTTATCCCACGTACCCTGACGGCACAGTTGTACGTCGGTCTGGTGATTCAACCTGTTGTGCTGCCATTCATGAACAGCATTCCAGGGGGTGTTTTCCAACATAATAACGCTCGCCCGCATACCGCTGTTGTAACCCAACATGCTCTACAGAGTGTCGACATGTTGCCGTGGCCTGCTAGATCACCAGATCTTTCACCAATCGAGCACGTATGGGACATCATTGGACGACAACTCCAGCGTCCCCCAACCAGCATTAACCGTCCCTGTATTGACCGACCAAGTGCAACAGGCATGGAACTCCATCCCACAAACTGACATCCAGCACCTGTACGACAGAATGCATGAACGTTTGCGTGCTTGCATTCAACATTCTGGCGGTTACACCGGTTATTAATGTACCAGCATTTCACATTTAAAATTACTCTTCTCGCGCTTACATAAGTTGTGATCTTGAAACCTTAATCGATTAAATATGTTACCTATACAAATGTATTGCCGCCAGTTCGTTCCTCTACAACTATTTTTTCGTGGTGTTGGGATATTTTTTCCGTCAGTGTATAATACAATTCACCAAATATACCCCACATGAAAAGCAGAAAAGAAATTATTTAAATAAACCAAAATTACATCAAAACATTCAAGGAACAAAATTCATCTAAATACGCATGATACCGATGCCCTTCGATACTGAATGACTAAAAGATTTTCACAAAGTCGCTGCAACTCAAAAGTCCATGCCAAAAACAGTTGGATGAAAACATAACGAACATGTTTAAAAGACAAGTCCTCAATCGCAAACAACTTCGTGAAACTATCTCTGCGGCCACGATGGCACAGTGGTCTAAGCGCTGGCGTATGACCATTCGTCTGAGAATGGTCCGAGTTCGAATCCTGAATGTTTGTGTTTGTCTTTCGGCACTGGCTCTCAATGTGTTACTTGATCAACACTTGCTCTTTGTGTACATTGGTCATTTAGGATACTGTAAAAAAAGAGATGTTTGATGTGTACTTGTTTACAATGTGTTACTTGATCAACAGTGGCTATCTCTGTGTAAATTGATCAATTTGCATGCTGTAAACCATGTGTGATGTGTACTTGTGAAATATCTGTATAATGTCTCTGTCTTCCTCTTCGTCATGTCTCTGTACCACCAAGTCCAATAAATCATTTTTTAAACCTTAAAAAAAAAAAATTAAATAGCTCCAGACCTTTCACTGCTTGTTGCACCATCTTCAGGACCACCTAATAATCTACTTGGTGAACACAGACAAAGTGATGCCAAAATTTCCGTGCTCTTTGGGCCACGCCCATGAGAAAACGTACATACTGCCGCAGAGGCTCCATCTGGTGTCAATAAACTAGATATCTTCACTCCCGATGTGATTTTTTCCGTCCTATATAGTTTTTCCCTCTGTCCCGTAGTTGCTCTTTTCTTATTATTGAACCTTATTCAAGTGACGTCAGAAGTGGATTTCTGCGAACCAACATGGCCGCTATTTTTTTATTTATTTTTTTTGATTGGAGGTTTAATGACCACCGTGAGCAACTCAATGGGCTATAAGCAGTCGCCCGTCCCTAATTTAGGGTCACTGGTTCCAGGGAAGGGAGAGAGCCAGTGCCGTAAGACAAACACAACATCCATGCCTCACCGGGATACGAACCTGGACCCCTTTCCGACGAATGATCAGAGGCCATCGCTTAGACCACTGCGCCACCGGGGCGGCAAGGCCGCTAATTAAGCTAACCGGAAGTCCCCAACTCTTGAGGACCGTTCTCGAATTTAGTCTATTGTCCTCACAACCGTCTGATGTTTTTAGGGACGCACAGTGTCCTCAGATTTTGGTGTTTGTCCTCAAGTGTCCTCGAATTTACATTTTCTCATCAGCTCGTTAGATGTCTACTGAAAAATGTTCTTAAAATTAGTTTTTGTTGTGTTATTTTTTTATGGTGGTTTAACGACCACCGTGAGCAACTCAATGGGCTATAAGCAGTCGCCCGTCCCTAATTTAGGGTCACTGGTTCCAGGGAAGGGAGAGAGCCAGTGCCGTAAGACAAACACAACATCCATGCCTCACCGGGATACGAACCCGGACCCCGTTCGGAGTATTACGTTTTTATTTATTTTTTTTGGTGGTTTAACGACCACCGTGAGCAACTCAATGGGCTATAAGCACTCGCCCGTCCCTAATATAGGGTCACTAGCTCCAGGGAAGGGAGAGAGCCAGTGCCGTAAGACAAACACAACATCCATGCCTCACCGGGATTCGAACCCGGACCCCGTTCGGAGTATTAATTTTCCAACACGCTTGTTGTGAAAACAAATTTTGATTGTTTTACGATTCCTTTTTCTGAGTATAACGACTACCTTGAACCACCTTAGAGGCTATAACAGTAACTTGTCCCTAATTTGGGGACACTTCTTGTAGGGAAGGGAGAGAGCAAATGCTGTAATTCAAACACACCATCCATGCCTTATTCGTGACTCGAACCCGCACCAACTTGTACGAATGGTCAGTGGCTAGTAGTAGGAGCACTGCACGACTGAGTTGGGGAGCGGCAAATTTGGATTATACTTGTTCTGAGTTCCTCCAAAAACTTTAGCAAAATGAAAAATTCGCCATACAATTACTTCATCAGTGTGCAGCTTGATTTTAATTCAGCGCATATAACTAAGGTAAAGAAAACATTTCACTTTTGTATAATGTTCTCGTCATCATAACTCTGCTTTGTCAGTCCAAGTTACTAACGTTCTGCAAGATATATCCTTTTAAGACACCAATTTTCATATGTAACATCACGCTTATAAAAACAATAGAATTTTGTTACAAAAAAAATGTGCATATTTAGTTTGAGTATGTATGCGTCCCCAAATGTTCTGATAATTTGGGGACACCACGCCCTTTTGTCCTCAAATCAGTGTCCCAATATGTGGTCACCTTTCAGCTAATTCATGTTGTCGCTATTTGATTATTCCTTACTGTTGGCTAATTTTTATAACATTAACATCATGGAGTTTCCCAGAGAATAAATAGAGCTACATGGCGAAGAAGAAGAAGTTAATTTCTTAGAAGAACGAATAAAGGTTGCAAAAATATACAAAGACAATTTCGTGTTTCATGTTTATTTCAAATGATGCAAAACAGCATCACCGTTATTCATCATGAAGTTTTTAATGAAGCGTTTCTCACACACGGTATATTAATTTTGATGTTCTTATTGTCAGACATTAGCGAAACATCTGAAACATAAACTTGAGAACCTTTTTTGCAAACCAAAACATGTTGAAACCGAGACGAATTTCGTTCTTTGGGGAAAGAACGTAGAACTTAATTCGTAACTTACCGATCCCAATATGCCATCAGCTTTCTACTCCTGCAATTATTATTATTTTTTTTTTTTTTTGGAAATTGAAATTTGAAGGAATAGTACGAGATTTCAAGTGGCTTCGATTCGTAGTGTCATAATATCCAAAATCTTTTTCGTTAAAGTGGGAAGAACATATTGGAAAATGAACATTGGAATGGAAATTTTTTTTTTGATTGGAGGTTTAACGACCACCGTGAGCAACTCAATGGGCTATAAGCAGTCGCCCGTCCCTAATTTAGGGTAACTGGTTCCAGGGAAGGGAGAGAGCCAGTGCCGTAAGACAAACATAACATCCATGCCTGACCGGGATTCGAACCCGGACCCCTTACGGACGAATGATCAGAGGCCAGCGCCTTAGACCACTGCGCCACCGGGGCGGCCCACTGCGACATAACGTAATGTTGAGCAATGGGAAAACGCATGTAAACAAACCATTGTTGGTCCGCGGCCACGGAAAGGCTTTTCCGTGATGCAATGCGAGGTGCATAAGGTCTATTCCTTCCATTGTTGATAAATTAAATGGTTCATTATGGTTACAAAATATTACTTTGTGTTTTTTCGTTCATCACTGTTTCTGCCAATCGATGGTGTTTTACAATTCCAGCTGTTGCTATTAATTCTATGTCTTCAAATTTTGGATGAACTTTATTTTCCAAACAGTATTGGATTAACGCAGTTTTATTTTCTTTTTTGTTTCAATTATTTTATTGACGTGCTGCGATAGTCTATGCTTTAAACAATTTTTAGTGCTTCCTATATAGGCCATTGGTCTTGTGTCTTCGATAGGAATGCGATACACTCCAAATCTTTCCAACATTCGTACTCCTTCACCTCTGTTAGTAACAATATCACCGATGGTATCCAGAGAGCTTCCCATTCGAAAATTAAATGGTTTTAAAATATTATTAAGTTCTGCAGTTACATTAGCCATATATGGAAAAGGCATTACATATTGGTAATCTTTACTATTTTATTACTGTTATTTATATTTTCTATACTGATACCACAGCCTCTCACTAACACATTTTCTTGGTGTTTTTTCTTTACTTCGAATATTCAAGTACCCAATGCCCTTTCATGGCAGCCATATGATCTAGCAACTGATTTGATGTAATCAAGTTCATTCTGTACTTAAATTACTTTAGATGAGTGTGTGTACGAGACTCTTTTTATTAACGTCTTGAGGCTATTAATCTTATGTGTTTGAGGATGAAACGATTCCATAGGTATCAAATACAAGAATGTACGTTGGCTTCCTGTACACTTTAAAAACTATTTTATTCTCCTTTCTTATCAACATGACATCAAGAAATGTAAGTGCTACATCTTCTTCATTTTCTATTGTAAATTCAGTAGTAGGACAGATCTCCGTAAATTGGTCAGTAATGTGTTTTAATTCAAGTTCAGTATATTGTGATAAAATGAAAATTGCTATTTCTTCAATATGGTTTAAGACTATTTCAGCATATAAAACAGATAATGGTGAGCCCCTGTTTCCGCCAAAATTTTGTTTATATAACGTCGCACCATCTAAATTATCGATGTATTGCAAGATTTCAATAAGTTCATGTTGTTGTGTAACATTCAGGTAAGACTTGAATTGTTGATCATTTTTTATTAATTCTATTGCAAATTTTGTACTTTTGTCCATCACAGTTCTCACACAACATCTTTTGTGCTTCCTACTCATTATATTCTCTCTCGCAGGATTCCTGAATTTGTTCCTCCCAAGATTTCCTGGGCCTTACCCTACCTGTCTTTCCAGCCCTTTGCACTGAACAAATTCTTTTACTAGGCATCTCACCGCTCATTCTTTCAACATGTGCATACCACCTAAGAAAATTTGCCACCACCTTGCTAACAACATTTTGCTTCACATTGCACAACTGTCTTATCATTCCTCACATGATCAGAACGAGTCTTGATTGGTTGGTTTTTTTATATTGTAGGTTGAACGACCGCCGTGAGCAATTCAGTTGGCTATAAGCAGCCGCCCGTTCCTAATTTAGGGCCACTGGCTTCAGGGAAGAGAGATACCCAGCGCCGTAAGACGAACACAACATCCATGCCTCACCGGGATTCAAACCCGGACTCATCTCGCACGAATGAACAGAAGCCGTCGCTTAGACTACTGCGCTACCGGGGCGTCAGAACGTGTCTTGACGTACCCTTCGTAAATAATGCATTTCTCCAGCACACAAACGACTGCAATTTTTTATTGGAATTTTAACGACCACCATGAGCAAATCAATAGGCTATAGCCACCCCGGTGGCGCAGTGGTCTAAGCGATGGCCTCTGATCATTCGTCCGAACGGGGTCCGGGTTCGAATCCCGGTGAGGCATGGATGTTGTGTTTGTCTTACGGCACTGGCTCTCTCCCTTCCCTGGAACCAGTGACCCTAAATTAAGGACGGGCGACTGCTTATAGCCCATTGAGTTGCTCACGGTGGTCGTTAAACCTCCAACAAAAAAAAGAACAATGGGCTATAAGCAGTCGCCTGTCCCTAATTTAGGGTCACTGGTTCCAGAGAGGGAGAGAGCTAGTGCCGTAAGACAAATACAACATCTATGGATTGATTGGAGGTGACTGGACATAAGCCAAGCAGGTTAGAATAATACTTCTGGAGATGCCCTGAGTCTCTTAACCATGAAGCCGCCAAGTGTAGGAATTTGACATTGTTTACATGATACCTATGTAATTTCAACTGTGTGTATTTTGGAATTGCGCGGTTTTGGGTTGAAGAAACCGTGTTAATGTCAAACCCGAATGAATTATACTTATACGAGTGAAGTTTTCAATTTTAACGTTATGTTTTGTTTAGAATTCGTACTAATGCTCGTGTATTTCAATTTAAAATAAAAATAGGAAAGAGCCTCAAAATAATCAAGAAATTTTTAAATTCAGCGTCTTCTCACACATTGGCAGCAAGTTACGATGCGAAACTCAAAACATTTGCAACGAAAGAAGGCAAAACGCATTGCAATAGCCTTGAAAACCATCAGCTTTCCCACACTTTGACGGCCGTCTCTCGCGGTTATAGGCTTCACGCAAAGTGGTACTACTTCATTAACAAGGGAATCTCCATCATCTTATTCTAACCCCCTTGGCATAAACACACATTGTTTATATGTTATCTAACGTTAGTTTCATCGTTGGCGCTGTCGACAGCCCTAAAAGAAACTGAGTATATTTGAAATGGTTTTATGTTTTGTAGCGTACTGTAATCACCAGACTATCAAAAATCAGTGTTCACTTTATATATTTCCGAGAAACAAACGGAAACATGCCCTTTGGACTGAAATATCGGCAAATGTGTAGTTTAGCATCCTGAACTATTTGGCTACGTATTTGAAAAAAAAAATGCGATATACATATGTTAAAGCATTTAATTTGATGGCAAGTGAAGAAAACATTTCATCTTTAAAATGCATTTTAAAGATTTTTACCGTGAAATTTATCTCCAAGTACGACGATGTGAACACCGCTACGGCAGGCTTAACTCATCGCCGCGGGGACCACGTCCATTGGCTCCGCTGAAACGATGGTCTCGTTCCGGCGGCCATTACGCTATGTAAGAGTACGAGAGGAACCGGGAACGTTCTTGGGGAGCCATCGTTATACTCCGAGCCACGTTTGACGTGGTCGCCGCAGCATTCTGTTAAGCCTACCGCAGCGGTGTTCACGTCGTCGTACTTGGAGGTCAGTTTTACGTATAAATCTTTAAAATGCATTTTACACATGAATTTTTTCCACCATTCGCCATGAAATTACATACTTTAACATATATATATATATATTCTATAAAGAAGATACCTAAGCAAAAAAATACATATATAATTTTGACTCACACCTAGTACAACATAGAAAAGGTTATGTATCTACCTGTGTGAGTAAAAGGAGAAAAGATAAAAAAATAAAATAAAACAACTGAATGTAGAAGGTGTCGAGAATACTGAGCCTTGGCTTTATCAAGGACCAGCAAAAACTCTGCATTTTCTCACTTCTACAAAGACCTAGTTGGAAATGGGTTTCTGCAAGGCCATAGATGCAAGTAACATTCCCACCTAAAATAGTTTAAAAAATATATATATAAGTCATGTCCTCCGTAGAGTAGCATGACCTAGCACTAGTTAACAATTTCGCTTGCATCCATTAACCTTCATGGCCCGACCCATGCTCTTCATCTGTTACTATTAAACAGAGAGAAGAAGATTAAAGAGAACTCAAGCTGTGAGAATCATTTCTATTTATTATGTCACTCTCACAGCTTGAGTTCTCTTTAATCTTCTTCTCTCTGTTTAATAGTAACAGATGAAGAGCATGGGTCGGGCCATGAAGGTTAATGGATGCAAGCGAAATTGTTAACTAGTGCTAGGTCATGCTACTCTACGGAGGACATGACTTATATATATATTTTTTAAACTATTTTAGGTGGGAATGTTACTTGCATCTATGGCCTTGCAGAAACCCATTTCCAACTAGGTCTTTGTAGAAGTGAGAAAATGCAGAGTTTTTGCTGGTCCTTGATAAAGCCAAGGCTCAGTATTCTCGACACCTTCTACATTCAGTTGTTTTATTTTATTTTTTTATCTTTTCTCCTTTTACTCACACAGGTAGATACATAACCTTTTCTATGTTGTACTAGGTGTGAGTCAAAATTATATATGTATTTTTTTGCTTAGGTATCTTCTTTATAGAATGTGAATTCTGAATTTTCAAAACTGCTGCGTTGCGCGTTTTGATTTTCAGGTTATTTTGCACCCTTCGTTTTAAATTCTAAAATTTTTTCCTTAGTCTTCAGTTTTGCTCTTAAGTATATATATATATATGTATATATCTCAACTTTTTTTTTTTTTTGATTAGAGGTTTAACGACCACCGTGAGCAACTCAATGGGCTATAAGCAGTCGCCCGTCCCTAATTTAGGGCCACTGGTTCCAGGGAAGGGAGAGAGCCAGTGCCGTAAGACAAACACAACATCCATGCCTCACCGGGATTCGATCACGGACTCCTTTTGGACGAATGATCAGAGGCCATCGCCTTAGACCACTGCGCCACCGGGGCGGCTCTCAACTTTGGGAATATGTAGCTAAATAATTTACGATGCTAAACTACACATTTAGCCTTATCTTTCTTTCTTTTTTTTTTTTTTTTGATTGGAGGTTTAACGACCATCGTGAGCTACTCAACGGGCTATAAGCAGTCGCCCGTCCCTAATTTAGGGTCACTGGTTCCAGGGGAGGGAGAGAGCTACTGCCGTAAGACAAACACAACATCCATGCCTCACCGGGATTCGAACCCGGACCTCTTTTGCACGAATGATCAGAGTCCATCGATTAGACCACTGCGCCAACGGGGCGACGTGGTCAAATTCATACTTGTAAGAAAGATAAGCCGTCTCGGTGGTGCAGTGGTCTAAGGCGATGGCCTCTGATCATTCGTCCGAAAGGGGTCCAGGTTCGAATCCCGGTGAGGCATGGATGTTGTGTTTGTCTTACGGCACTGGCTCTCTCCCTTCCCTGGAACCAGTGACCCTAAATTAGGGACGGGCGACTGCTTATAGCCCATTGAGTTGCTCACGGTACTTGTTGAACCTTCAATCAAAAAAAATTGACTGCGTATTTCCTCGCTATGCGGTTCATAATAAAATGACTGGATGTGAGAGGACTTCACAGCATTTTCACCGCGTTGAATTAGCTTTAAATTGTTAGAAAAAAATGAAGAAATTATAAAATATGAGCACATTTCACCACGTACCATGGAACGTTATGGGAATCAAGGAGGAACAGACATTTGTTTATGCCCAGCTCCATCTTTGACGTCACACTTTGACGACGTATCAACAGTCGTCCGTCCCTAATTTAGGGTCACTGGTTCCAGGGAAGGGAGAGAGCCAGTGGCATAAGAAACATTCATGCCTCACTGAGATTCTTTTTTTTTTTTTTTTTTTTTTGATTGGAGGTTTAACGATAACCGTGAGCAACTCAATGGGCTATAAGCAGTCGCCCGTCCCTAATTTAGGGTCACTGGTTCCAGGGATGGGAGAGAGCCAGTGCCGTAAGACAAACACAACATCCATGCCTCACCGGGATTCGAACCCGGACCCCTTCCGGACGAATGATCAGAAGCCATCGCTTAGACCACTGCGCCACCGGGGCGGCGACTGAGATTCAAACCCGGACCTCTTTTGTACGAATCGTCGGAGGCCATCGCTTAGACCACGGCGCCACCGGAGTGGCAACGACTGCTATGTCGCTTCTGTGGAACCCAGGTTTTTTTGGGGTTTTTTATTAAAGGTTTAACGACCACCGTCAGCAACTGAATGGGCTATAAGCAGTCGCCCGTCCCTAATTTAGGGTCACTGGTTACAGGGAAGGGAGAGAGCCAGCGCCGTAAGACAAACACAACATCCATGCCTCACGGGGATTCGAACCCGGACCCTTTTTGGACCAGGTTTCACTGCCATACATCAGAGTAAGAAGAATCACACTTTCATACACATAATAAGTCGGTAAACTACTACATGGTTTGGTGGCGCAGTGGTTTAAGCGCTGGCTTAACTTTACTTCGACGCAGTTATGATACTTGCTTACAGGTGGCGTCACTCTTTCTTATCACTACTTCGAAGTTAAGTTATTTATTTTTAATATAGTTCAGGGAAGTTTTTTGCGAAAAAAACAATTTTGCATTCTAAGTTAAGGTGTTTTTTTCAATTGGAGGGCCAATTTTGATGTATGGGAATTTATAAATTTGATTGATTGGAGTTTTTTTGATTGGAGGTTTAACGACCACCGTGAGCAACTCAATGGGCTATAAGCAGTCGCCCGTCCCTAATTTAGGGTCACTGGTTACATTGAAGGGAGAGAGCCAGCGCCGTAAGACAAACACAACATCCATGCCTCACGGGGATTCGAACCCGGACCCTTTTTGGACCAGGTTTCACTGCCATACATCAGAGTAAGAAGAATCACACTTTCATACACATAATAAGTCGGTAAACTACTACATGGTTTGGTGGCGCAGTGGTTTAAGCGCTGGCTTATGACCGGTTGTCCGAGAAGGGTTCGGGTTCGAATCCCAGTTAGGCATGGATGTTGTGTTTGTCTTACGGCTCTGGCTCTCTACCTACCCTGGAACCAGTGGCCCCTAATTAGGAACGAGCTACTGCTTATTGCCGATTGAGTTGCTCATGATGTCGTTAAACCTTCAATCGCCGCCCCGGTGGCGCGGTGGTCTAAGCGATGGCCTCTGATCATTCGTCCGAAAGGGGTCCGGGTTCGAATCCCGGTGAGGCATGGATGTTGTGTTTGTCTTACGGCACTGGCTCTCTCCCTTCCCTGGAACCAGTGACCCTAAATTAGGGACGGGCGACTGCTTATAGCCCGTTGAGTTGCTCACGGTGGTCGTTAAACCTCCAATCAAAAAAAAAAAAAAAAAAACCTCCAATCAATCAAATTTATAGATTCCCATACATCAAAATTGGCCCTCCAATTGAAAAAAACACCTTAACTTAGAATGTAAAATTGTTTTTTTTCGCAAAAAACTTCCCTGAACTATATTAAAAATCAATAACTTAACTTCGAAGTAGTGATAAGAAAGAGTGACGCCACCTGTAAGCAAGTATCATAACTGCGTCGAAGTGAAGTTATGGATTTTTTAACACAGTTCAGGGAAGTTTTTTTTTTTTAAATACCCCGTTTATACAATCAAGTTAGGATGGTTTTTTTATCAGTTACCCAATTTTGATGTATGAGAAATCTTTCTTCGCTGAGGAAATGGGATCGAAAAATCTTCCATTGGAAATCACTAGGCGTCCACTTTCAGTCCTGATCAAATCTGAATTACTTCAGTACTTTGCAAAAGTCATGATATTGTAGTTCGCGCAAATAAATATTAGTATATTCTTTTACTTAAATAGTATGATTCCTCCGCTAAATGCGTACTAGCTACATAGAATCTGAATATAAATAGCAAATCGCCGTACCAAACTTGTAATCCCTGCCCCCTGGATTTAAAGCAAGATAACCTTGTGTTATGACCCGCTCAAAATGGCGCCTACATTGTCACGTTCCACTTGTTTGATGTCTAGTCTAGCGTCTTGTATGATATTTGTGGTAAATACTGCCAGGAATGGCCCAAAACTTTAGGAATGACTGATTCAGAGCCACTTTTATCACGTATTATTTCATCAGTAGCCATGTTAGGCTAAGCCATCCATGATGTATTTCGTAGAATGAGTTGCTCACGGTGGTCGTTAAACCTCCAATAAAAAAAAAAAAACCCTTCAATCCAAAAAAAATAAGCAGTCGCCCGTCCCTAAATTAGGGACGGGCGACTGCTTATAGCCCATTGAGTTGCTCACGGTGGTCGTTAAACCTCCAATCAAAAAAAAAAAAAAAAAAAAAAAAAGAAATAGTAGTTCTGCAGCTTCTGGAACTGGCAGCAGTTCAGTTCAGCCTTGCCAAAAAAGGTTACCAAGTAGTTTTGCATTTGTCCCAGTGTTCTAGTGAAATAGAATGAAAAAAAAATTGTGACTTTTGAAAATACAGTCTGGAATGTAAGTGTTACTTTCTGTGTATGGATTCCTAATTCAAGCGTACAACGAAATATTTCTAGTTTGATAACCATTATATTCTAGAAAAGGATTTAAGTGTGAAGACAGTAACCTAAATTTAACTAAGGGGAATATTAGGGACCCCCTCACCCCACTAAAATGCCTCTGTGCTGTTACTTTTGCTTTTAAATTTCGCGGTACTGCTAACATTCTATGAATTTGTTTCTTTTTATCAGTTGCTTGAGATGTTCCTAAACTAATTAAGTAATGTGGATTTAAAGGAGCGTTCATTCATGTTCTACTTTTCTGCAATCAATGTTCAGCAGTTAGCATCTTAAATGGAGAAAAACTTCTGTAAATTCGTTTCAATGAGAAAATCTAAGCCACTTCACTCTGTAAACAACAAAATTATATAAGTATATATTTTGTCTAGTGCCTGTATTCTGAACACCGAAAATTTGCACAATTCAGAAAATATGCTTTGACATCATCATGTATGTCATCATTTCTGTTTTTCTGTTAGATGTTTATTTTAATTAATGATGAATTTTAAAGCACTCCTAGTATACCAATAGATAACAGATATGACACACTTAACTTTTTGTTTATATGTGAAAGCCACTCAGTTTGAAGGAAAGGTGCTTGCTTTGTTCAGTTCATGATCTCAAAATTATCAAAAGCTAGAATTATTGAACTGTCTGTCTTCTAAATAAATGAGGCTTATAAGTTTATCAGCATGGAGTCAGTGCTGGAACATTCTTTAGAAGTTGCTCAAGAATCAATTATAAAGGAAGTGAAAAAAGAAGCTGTTATTTCAACACATGTTGCAGATAAAAATCAAGTTGTTTGGGAATGTGAAATGTGCTTCCAGAAATTCACAGAAGAATCAAGTTTTGCAAGACACGTTCGACTTCACAGCAGCAATAATTCTTTTCAGTGTGATGTGTGTCTCAAGATATTCACACTGAAAAGTAGTCTTATAAGGCATGTGAAGCTCCATACAAAGGAACAACCTTATGATTCTCATGTGCATCCCAAGCAAATCAGTGAAGAATGCAGCCTCTCAAATAGACAACTTCACTCAGGTGAAAAACTTCACCAATGTGATGTATGCTCCAAACAATTTAATCAGAAAGGTCATCTTACAGTACATATGCTCATTCACACAGGTGAAAAGCCTCACCAATGTGATGTATGCTGTAAACAATTTGCTCGAAAGAGTGACCTTTTAAAGCATATGCGTGTTCACACAGGTGAAAAGCCTCACAAATGTGATGTATGCTCCAAACAATTTACTCGAAGAACTCATCTTTCAAAGCATATGCTCCTTCACACAAGAGAAAAGCCTTACCAATGTGTTATATGCTCCAAAAAATTTGCTCGGAAAAGTCACCTTTCAGAGCACATGCACCTTCACAAAGCTGAAAAGCCATACCAATGTGATGTATGCTCCAAGCGATTTGTTCAGAAATGCGATCTTTCAAATCACATGTATCAGCACGCAGGTGAAAACCCTCATCAATGTGTTGTATGCTCAAAAACATTTGCTCACAAATGTGATCTTCCAAGGCATATGCTCCTTCACACAGGTGAAAAGCCTCACCAATGTGATGTATGCTGTAAACAATTTGCTCGAAAGAGTGACCTTTTAAAGCATATGCGTGTTCACACAGGTGAAAAGCCTCACAAATGTGATGTATGCTCCAAACAATTTACTCGAAGAACTCATCTTTCAAAGCATATGCTCCTTCACACAAGAGAAAAGCCTTACCAATGTGTTATATGCTCCAAAAAATTTGCTCGGAAAAGTCACCTTTCAGAGCACATGCACCTTCACAAAGCTGAAAAGCCATACCAATGTGATGTATGCTCCAAGCGATTTGTTCAGAAATGCGATCTTTCAAATCACATGTATCAGCACGCAGGTGAAAACCCTCATCAATGTGTTGTATGCTCAAAAACATTTGCTCACAAATGTGATCTTCCAAGGCATATGCTCCTTCACACAGGTGAAAAGCCTCATCAATGTGATGCATGCTGTAGAAAATTTGCTCGGAAAGGTGACCTTTTAAAACATATGCTTGTTCACACAGGTGAAAAGCCACACAAATGTGATGTATGCTCCAAACAATTTACTCGGAGAAATCATCTTTCAAGACATATGCACCTTCACACAGGAGAAAAGCCTTACCAATGTGATATATGCTCCAAAAAATTTACTCGAAGAAATCATCTTTCAGAGCATATGCTCCTTCATACAGGTGAAAAGCCTTACCAGTGTGATGTATGCTCTAAACAATTTGTCAGGAAATGCAGTCTTTCTAAGCACATGTGTTTGCACACAGGTGAAAATCCTGACCAATGTGTTGTATGTTCCAAAACATTTGCTTGCAAAAGTGATCTTTCAGTGCATATGCTCTCACATAGTTGACAAATCTCACCAAAGTTTTACATACAGGAAACAATTGGCTTGGGAAAGTTATCTTTCAAGGTATATGCACTAAAAAGTTTGCTTGGAAAGGGGATCTTTCAAGGCATATGCCCTCACATAGTTCATAAACCTCACCGAAGTTTTACATACAGCAAACAGTTTGCTTGGGAAAGTTTTCTTTCAAGGCATATGCACCAAACAGTTGGCTTGGAAAAGGGTCATTCCATGTCAGATCACCCAGGTCATGATAACCACCATCTCAGATCTTGATTAAAATTTGCTCAATTGTTCCTAGCAGGGTCCTGGAACCACCTGTAAAATTTTTTGGCTCTAGTCCTTGTACTTTTTTTTGTATATTTTTTGTTTTGTTTTATGATATTGGCGAAATTTGAGAGCTCGGAAAGAGCAGTGCCGAGCTGTACTTTCTACTTAAAAAAATTATTTCTCTAAGACTATTCAAGATATCAGTAGGAAACTTTGCAACAATGTTGATAACATACTGGGAGTAAGGGGGAAATATACTAATAGGCCTAACATCAACTGAAGATAATTAAAAAAATATTTTCCAATAATTAATTTAAAATTTCCATACTGCATGAATGTACTAAAATTGGAATATCTGAAATCTCCCACCAGATAGAGCTCAAATTTGTTTTAAATTATTACTTATAATATAGGCTATCTGGAAAACTAAAAATATTCATGGCTTTTTAAAAAGTATTTATTTACAATACATGTTGAAAAAGAATTTACGAAAAACAAAAAAATTATTTATACTTACATTTCAAAAAATCAAAAAGAAATAGAAACACAATATTTTAGATTTCTTAGTCATCTGTACATTTTTCATGTTGTGATTGATATTTAGAAATGTAATTCTTCCAATTTATCCAACAATTTTTAGTAGTTTTCAACTTTGCTTTTTTAAAAATAATACGTTTTTCCTGTGCTGCTCGTTTGAGGTGCATCTACTATACAGAGGATGTGCTGTAATGGCACAAGGCAACAGTTCTCGCTGTGAGGCCAGAAAAAAGACGTTGCTGGACCAGAGGGGTGAAGGAAAAGCAGTTCAACATTACCTTCTTCAATAAATACATTTTTTACTAAGGCGAAATACCATTTGTCATCATAAACAGGTGCTACATATTCATTCACTGATGGTTCCACACAGGCCCACTCCGAAGTTCTGTCAAAAGAAAAGAGAAGTGCAGGGTTTTGACTGTCAGTTGTTCTTTTCATCTCTAGGCGATTGGTAGATAGTGGCTTAAAGTGGTGGTAGCAGATTCTGGTTCCGAGTATTGACCATGTTTTAGAAAATCTTTCTTTAAGCTGTGAATGTAGCACATCATTTTTTTTTTTTCAATGTAGTGGAAGTGGATGTTTTCTATGTTTTTTTTGACAAAAAATGTATGTAGCAGAAGCAGTCACAATTTGATTTTAATCTGATTGCTGGAGGCTTGCTTTTCTTAAAATTCTTTTTATGTTTCCTCCCAGGCCATCACACATTGACTTCCCATGGCTTGTAGCAAAGAAAGAATGTTCAGCATTTATTTCAAAATCATTAAAATGTTCGCAAAGGTTCTTAAAACTGTTTCGGTTCTTATATTGGACAGCACAGTCATCAGTGAAATAGTGAACAGTTTTTACTTGTGTGTAATGTTTTGCAATCCATTTTGTGACCTCATTTTGGACATAAGTAATGAAACTTGAAGCAGTGGCTTGATGTGATGTTTTCTTTTTTTCGTTGACTAAGAATATCAAACAAAGATATTCGCTCTCTCCACGTTTACAAGTGAGTCACAGAAAAATTCTCATTGGCCGCCACCGGGAGTCGAACCCAGGGTCTTCCAGTTATGTGCCGGATATGCTTCCGCTACACATCAGCGGCCTCGAATCATTCCAGACTCGCACATGCTAACTGCCAAGCCAATAGGGCAGGTTGCTTCTTGGAGCCCCGCACAATGCTGGGGGATTCACCAAAGATGGTAAGCAGCAACTGAAGAAATAATTAGTAGGCGAATGAATAATTAATACAGAAATTTGACGTGGACCAGGAACATCAAACAAAGATATTCGCTCTCTCCACGTTTACAAGTGAGTCACAGAAAAATTCTCATTGGCTGCCACCGAGAGTTGAACCCAGGGTCTTCCAGTTACGTGCCGGATATGCTTCCGCTACACAACATTTTCCGTGACAAGTGAGTCACGGAAAATTTCTCATTGGCCGCCACCGGGAGTTGAACCCAGGGTTTTCCATTTTTTTCCGTGACTCACTTGTAAACGTGGACTAAGAATATTGCAACTGGATGAACATTACAGCTTTTTCTTGTCCAATGATAACTTTGGATTTCATTTTGAATTGTGAATGAATAATTTTCACTGAAATCCATCACTATGATAGCTGTATCGGAAGATAAATCATCCTTCATTTTTTTTAACTTTTATTATTGTGATTTTGAAATGAATGAATGGGGTATTAGTTCTTCCAGTTTCTTTGTCAGCAAGGTTATGTAATCTTCTATACTGATAGAGGTTTTAACCGTTTCAGCTCTGTCCGTATTCATCCATTGGCTTAGTTCAACCTCGTCTTCTAAGTCATAATCTTCAGTTAATTTGTTGTGTAAAAACTGAATTAATGTGGCATTTGTCGGGCAGTCATCACAATGGCGAAGCATACATTTTGAACTTTCTATATTACAAACAAGCATCTTCATGAAGTCTTTGTAAGTTTCTTTAATTTGGACAGCATCCAATAAAAGTTTAACATTTTGATGGATACTGCATATGCAGACTGTATGTGTGCCTGTAGAACCTGCCAGAACACACCATTTTAGTTCTTAAATGACAAAATGTAGAAAATCCTATTTTGACTTCTGAATACTGCGACTTGAAACAATAATAAAGTTCTATTAAATTACTGAGGATAAGCTTTTTTTTGCATATAAGTATTTTTTTAATGCTTACTTTGTCTTTCGCTCCTGGTAATATTCGTGAATATTCATCATTTTGATAAAAATCTGTTACAAGTAGTGCGTATGTTCTAAGAGTGATTTACCTTTTCTTGGCTCAGGAATGGACAAAATGCCTTTTTCTGTTTTCAGCTTCCTTGCTTGGTGTACTACATGTTCACTCACATTGAATTCCTTCACTCTTTCCTTACTCCGAGATTCTGGAGCCAATGTCAAAATCTGAATTTTTTTCTGATCGCCCTACAGTTGAAACTTTTCTCTTAAATAAAGAAACCATAACATCGAAGTCTTTGGCTTTTTGTACTTCTTCTTTGTCTCCTTCATTATCAGAACTTTCTATAGGGTAGTCTAGTGCTTTCCATATCTTTGTCTTCAGAACAGAAGTGACATTTTCAATTTTTCTTTTACCATATGACCCTTTTCTGTGAACTGATATGGCATGGAGTTTTACAGGGGAACACCCAAGGTCATCCAAAGCTATGTTTGTTTCCCGAAGACTTAAATTTATTGATTCCATTGAATCTAATTCATTCATGAGATTATCATCACTATCACTTTCATTTTTATTAATATTTTTTAATTCCCCCTCGCAATAGTTACAGCAATTGGGACATAGTTTTTGCCCTGGCTTTATGCTTACTCCTTTTGAAATCAATGATTTTGCAAAGTCCAAACTTACTGTTCTTAATGATCTTTTCACAGACTTTTTGTGTTTTTTTAATGGATCAAAACAACTTTTTTCATGGTTTTCAAACATATTTAAAAAGTAGTAGCTATGATGAGAGCATATGGATTTAAAATTGCTAACATTAATTCCTGTCCTAAGAATAATAATATATTTGTTCTCATCTGTTAATTCAGAAATAGATTGAATCTTTGTTGTAGATGTATAGATTGTTTTGTGACAGTGTTTTAAGAACTAAACCAATGCTACAAGTCTGTTTATCAGTCATGTTCATTTACACGTAAGCTAACTTGCTCAAAAAGTAGTATAGGGTCATTCCATGTCAGATCATCTAGATCTTGACACCCAACCATCTCAGATATTGATTAAACTTTGCTCTGAATTGTTTCTAGCAGGGTCCTGGAACCACCTGTAAATTATTGTATTATATAATAATGTAAATTATTATATATTATAATATTATATAATAATTAAACACCAGAATTGATATGTACGTACAGTAATTGTTATAAATTTGGAATCCACTCACTCAGTTCACTGTGCACACTAAAACTCGATGGACACAAGCACTAAATTAAAAAAAGGCACTATTTCAACATTTATCATAGATGTTCACTCCTTGAAAGGCAGGGATCAACTGAATCAGAATGTGATGACAACTGGGTGACTACAGGTTTCATGTCACTACATGCACAAAGAGATTGTTATGCAGGCATGGTTTCATGAGCTTGTCAGTACATGTCTGAAGCATGTGCACAGACAGACTCATCTTGGCCTTCCTTACCGTTTTGTGCCCTTCATTATTTTATATAATTTTTCATTATCATTATTAAACTTTAATTCAATTATTCTATATTAGAGCAAATGCATATGCAAGATGAATCTCAATAATAATTCAATATTCTGTTTTTTATTTTATTATTTTTTTGTTCTTAAAAATAGCTCTTAAATATTGTCTTTTATTGCTAATGCAATCTTTATACACATAATTTTTTTTATTTCATATTTTTTCTACCTTGTGCACTGTAATTTTACTTGTTAAAAAGCCATGAGTATTTTTAGTTTTCCCGATAGCCTTTATATACTTGTAATACTTTAAAGCAAATTTGAGCTCTCTATCTGGTGGGAGACTCCAGATATTCCAATTTTAGTAAATTCATGCAGTATTTCACCCTGGTAAAAAATGTATTTATTGAAGAAGGTGATGTTGAACTGCTTTTTTATCACCACTCTGGTCCAGCAACATATTTTTTCTGGTCTCACAGGGAGGACTGTTGCCTTGTGCCATTACAGCACATCCTCTGTTTAGTAGATGCACCCCAAATGAGCAGCACAGGAAAAGCGTATTATTTTCAAAAAGTGGAGTTGAAAACTACTGAAAATTGTTAGATAAATTGGAAGAATTATATTTCTAAATATCAAGCACAACATGAAAAATGTACAGATGACTAAGAAATCTCAAATATTGTGTTTCTATTTCACTTTGATTTTTTTAAATGTAAGTATAAATACATTTTTTTTTCGTAAATTCTTTTTCAATATGCATTATAAATAAATACTTGTTAAAAAGCCATGCACATTTTTAGTTTTCCAGATAGCCTATAT
This sequence comes from Macrothele yani, assembly GCA_039090855.1. Taxonomy (NCBI): domain Eukaryota; kingdom Metazoa; phylum Arthropoda; class Arachnida; order Araneae; family Macrothelidae; genus Macrothele; species Macrothele yani. The sequence continues at coordinate 152,368,998 of CM077009.1, forward strand.
TATAGGTTCAAATTTAAAACAAATTTGAGCTCTATCTGGTGGGAAATGTCAAATATTCCAATTTTAGTAAATTTATGCAGTCGTCCTGAAATTTTAAATTAATTATTGGAAAATAATTTTTTTAATTAACTTAAGTTGATGTTAGGCCTATTAGTATATTTCCCCCTTACTTCCAGTATGATTATCAACATTGTTGCAAAGTTTCATACTGATATCCTGAATAGTGTTAGAGAAATAATTTTTTTTTATTAGAAACTACAGCTCGGCACTGCTCTTTCCGAGCTCTCGAATTTCGCCAATATCATAAAACAAAAAAAAGTACAAGGGCTAGAGCCCAAAAAATTAACAGGTGGTTCCAAGACCCTGCTAGGAACAATGGAGCAAAATTTCATCAAGATCTGAGTTGGTGGGTGTCAAACTTAATTTTTATTGGGTGATTTGATGTGGAATGACCCAAAAGTGATCTTTCAAGGCATATGCTTCCACACAACTGACAAACTTCACCAATGGTTTACATGTAACAAACAGTTTGCTTGGGAAAGTGATCTTTCAAGGCATACCAGGGCTTGGAAAGTGTCATGCCCAAGATGCCTAGGGCATGTAAATTATTGGTCTGGGTAGGTAAATAAAAAACCGAGTTGCCGAATCTAGGCAACTAAATTTTAAATAAAAAAAAGTTTGAAATAGAATTTCCTGCTACAAAGAAAAAAGACGCCTGTTGCAGGTAGTGTTTTTTTTTTATTTATTTATTTTATCTGTTAATCACTGGAAGTTGTGTTATTGTTAAGGAGTGTCAAGGACAGAAGATCACTTCTTAAATCATATTTACAAGGTTTCTTACCTCTTTTCACATTTTGCCACACGTTACATTCTTTCTGCCGTCATGCTTGGTTTAGGCTTCCGGAGTGGTGTTCCTTTTTTGGTTTTCAGGTTCTTTCAAATGTTTTACCAACACTCAAGTCCATGAAGTGCCTTGTTGTCCAGGTTACAAAATTGTATCCTCCCCCCCCCCTTCCCACCATCTTGTAAAACCTAACTTTCGTTGCTCAAAACCAATTGTTGAACACAAAATCTTTTGATATTATAGACAACTACGAAATGCCTATTTACAAACATACAAATTCCAAACGAAAAATTAAAAACGTATATACAAATATTTACACACAATTCATTCTTTGGACTCCTCAACACCTCACGAACAACCAACCATACCCTAAGTCACTCCCAAGCAGATTGCCTCGAGTACTTTCAACCTCCTACTGGGTTATCTTCAGGAGTTGTTTTCTCTTCTGCCACTGCAGCAAGAGTGAGCGATATGCCCTGCCCCATCGTCATCCACAAAACGCTTCCACCGTGGCTCCATCTGTCATTGACTTTAGTGAACTCTTCATTTTCTCTTTCCCTTTCTGCGTTTTTGGTTTTTTTGGTCAATTTTTATTAATTCCTTCCATTTCTCATTATCTTAGGATCGTTACTATTACATACTCGGTATCTATTTTTTCAATTAATACAGATTCTGCAATACGTAGGTGTCTTCATTGCAACATGTTTTTATTATTTTAATTTCTTGAAAATTCGGATATGTCTGGATCTAGGCAGTACTGTATCAGTGCTGTTTTTGCTTCTTTATTTTTTTTGCCAATTTTTAACATGCTATTGTAATCAGTGTTTCAGCTGATTTTTAGTACTTCCAATATATGACATTGGTGGGATTCCATTTATGGGTATTTCATACACACCAGCTTTTACCAAGATACTGCATTTTTCAGTGTTATTTCTGGATTTATTTTTTCTTTGGATAGATTGAAATTACTTCCTTTAATTGAATTGGAAAGCATCTGCAGCACTTTAGAAAAAGAGGACCAAATTAAAGCAGACCTCCTCAGAAAAGATTACTACAATAGCCTTACAAAATTCCAGAAGCAAGTAAGGAAACCTCAAAAAAATTTTGATAATAGTCAATTAAAAGCTCTGAAAGATTTCAGAAAAAATGAAAGTGTAGTTGCTGTGAAAACAGACAAAAGTAAGTTGATTACTATTATGGATAAGAAAGATTATCTAGAAAAGATGGAAGAAGAACTAATAAAACCTATGTATGAAGAAGTAAAAGAAAACCCACTACCAGATTTGATTAAAAAGTCTCTAAGCTTATTTCACTTCAAAAAAAGAAAAACCAGCTTAAAGAAAACTATAAACAATTCTCAAAATTACAGTTCAGATTACCTCAAATATATGGAATAGTCAAACTGCATAAAGAACATCAACCAATTAGACCAATAATAGACTCAAAAACTCTATTCTTTCAAATCTAAACTATTTTTTGAAGTCACACCTTCAGAATTTTTTAAAAGAGCCACCTAACTTGAATAAAAAACTCAATGCAGCTAAAAGAAAAACTAGAACTTCTTCCTAAATTAGATTCTCCTATTATGGGTAGTTTAGATATAGTGTCTATGTATACTCACATTAATATAGATCAACTTATAGACTTTATAGCGGAAGACTTGGCAGACCTAATAGTTTTTCACAACAAGGAAAAAAACATATTAGTAGGAATTTTTTGAAATGCTTACTTTCTCTTTGCAGAACAACTACTTTCAATTTGGGAAAACTTTTTTCATTCAAAAATCGGGGCTAGCAATGGGCTCCCACTCTCCCCACTCTTAGCTAACTATTATGTGGGAAAACTAGAAGAAAAGATACTAGTACAACCAACATACTTCTGCTTATATAGCAGATACATGGATGACATCTTATTTATAATAGATAGCTCAGAAATTGTTCCAGAAAGAATTCTAGACTCATTCAATGAATTAGATGTTTCCCTTAAGTTCACTATTGAACTTCAAAAAGAAAGAAGAATAAACTTCTTAGATATTACTATCTATTATGAAGATGAAAAATTCCTCACTAGTTGGTATATAAAACCAATGAATACTAAAAGACTACTGGATTTCAATTCGTATCATCCAGTTTCTATTAAGAAAAATGTAGCAAGTCAGTTTTTAGAAAAATAATAAAATAGTTTCTACTGCAGATAAAAAGAAGCCCAAAAAGAAGAGCTTAAAGTCATACTTGCAGAGAATAACTATCCTAAAGAAGAAATTGAGAAGCTTCTGAATTTTAATGGTACAAAGAACCCACAAAAGCAACAAGTAAAATTCACTAGAAAAATTTCTTATCACAAAGGTTTATTTGAGGCTTTAAAGAGAATTAGTAAAAAATACAATATTAGGCTAGCTCCAAGTTTGGAGAACAAAGTAAAAAAATTTTTCCCTAAAATAGCTCAAAGAGAAGAAGATATTTTAAAAATGCAAGGAGTAGTTTATGAAGTAAATTGTAGTTCTGGACTATCTTACATAGGTGAAACAGGTCGCAGACTAGAAACTCGTATAGCTGAGCATAAAGCAGCTATAAAAAATTGCTCCAACAAGACTGGATTAGATAGGCATGTTAGAGAAACTGGGCACAGCATGGATTGGAATTCCCTTAAAGTAATCAGTTTCCAAAGCAATTTCCAAAAAAGAAAACTGAAAGAAGGAATAGAGATTGAGAAAAATCAAAATTCCATCATCAATGACTGCAAAGAATTTTCCTGCCTAACATCTGGCAGGATTTGTTGAAAAATAATCTAAACCGTCAAGGTAAACCGTAACCGTGCTAGTGACAAGTAAAAAGTGACAATAACAAGACAGCCTAAAGAAGAAGAGTTTTCTCCGAAAATTTGCTATTAATGAAAAAATTTCCTAGTAAAATCCCGTAAGTTGCTTTAGATTATTAAAATATTGTAATTGTTTTTGTTTTGTTTTTTGTTAGGAGAATAAGTATCAGACTCCATCTTTACTTGTACTTCATAAATCCATTTATTTATCTTCTGTGGAGAGTATCCATAGTTGTATGTGATTTCTTTAATATAATTTATTTCTTCATTATGAAATTCTTCAGTAGAGGAATGTGTGGTAGCTCTTTTAATTAATGTTTTTATGCTATTACATTTCTGTGCATAAGGTTGTGTTGAGTTATAAGGTATCAGAACTGAGACATATGTTTGTTTTCTGTGTACCTTGTACTGCAGTTGGTTATTTTGCTTGATGATCCTGACATCCAAGTAAAGGTAGAAAGAATGTAATGTGTGGTGAAATGTGAAAAGAGGTAAGCAACCTTGTAAATATTATATTAGTATGCACGCAAATTTAAGAACAGCTTTGGCCTCCACTATTATAGATGTTTTTAACCAGAATTTACTTCTTAAATCGTATTATGCTCCAGGTCCAGAAATTGAAACCATATGTAGTTTTGCTCCAAAATGCTCATGCCGCCCCAGTGGCGCAGTGGTCCAAGCGCTGCCTTATGACCATTCGTCCGAGAAGGTTCTGGGTTCAAATCCCGGTAAGCATGGATGTTGTGTTTGTCTTACGGCACTGGCTCTCTCCCTTCCCTGGAACCTGTGTCCCTAAATTAGGAACGGGCGACTGCTTATAGCCCATTGAGTTGCTCACAGTGGTTGTTAAACCTCAAAAAAAAAAAAAAAAAAAAAAAAAAAAAGGACAAAAACTTGAATGAAAGAAACATGGCAGAACCACTATATTTCTCGAATATCACAATTTCATCATCATTCCAATTTCAGCGTCATAATTTTAAAACGTGAGATACACATATTTGTGTATTGAACATTTTGAATACAGACCCTTAAAATGGAAATGCAAAATATATAAAGTTCATCATATTTTTTAACTTAAAAAAAAATCAAAAAAATCTGATTTATTGTCTTAAAAGGTAAATTTTCCTGGGCATGCAGCTTTTACTACCTGGGGGCAGATAAATAATTTCTGCACATGCCCAGCTGGACATGTAACTTCTCAGATATTTTTCAAGCCTTGCACATGCTAATCATATAGTTAACAAACCTCACCAATGTTTTATATGCACCAGTTTGCTTGGAAAAGTGATATTTCGGTGCATGCGCTCTCACATACTTGGCAAACCTCACCAATGTTTTATATGCACCAAACGGTTTGCTTGGAAAAGTGATCTTTCAAGACATGTTTGTTCACACTGTTGGAAAGCCTCACCACTGTGATGTGTGCTTGAAATAATTTGCCTGGGAAAGTGATCTTTCAACAGTTTTTGCATAAAGCTTATCTTTCAGAACATGTGCTTGTTCTAACTGGTGAGAGACCTCACCAATGTGTTATGAGGGTTTGCAAGGAGAAGTAGTCTTTCACAGCATGTGTTTGTTCACAGAGGTAAGACTTGGTAAATGTGTAGTTTAGTGTCCAAAATTATTTTGCCCCAAATGTTGAAGGATTTTGAAAAAGTGAGATGTACAGATTTTAAAGTATGTAATTTCATGGCAAATGGTGAAAAAATGTCATCTGTATAGTGCATTTTAAGGATTTTTACCGTAATATTTACATGTAAGTACAGTGCTGTGAACAGAAGCGGTGGCAGGCCTAACACAACGCCGTGGCGGCCATCTCAAGTTTCACTCCACTGAAACGATGGTCTCATTCCGGCTGCCATTTTGCTGGCGGAAGACTACAAGGAACATTCTTGCCAAGAAAGCGTTCCAATTTGTAGTGCTATCTGACAGAAAGTAGTTCTTTATTTGTGTTGCAGTTTTTCAAAACACATGGTGACAATTGTGTTTGTGTGCTTGAGAAATGTTATCGTCTTCTATGTAAATGTTATAGTCGTTTTTGTGTTTGAGAAATGCGTTACTTACGGTGGGGGGGGGGGCTGTTGTGGCAAGACACGTTCTGATTGTGTGAGGAATGAAGATGTGTTGCAGTTGTGTAATGTGAAGTAAAATGTTGTTGGCAAGGTAGAGACATATGCTTCGGTGGTTTGGCCATGCTGAAAGAATGAATGATGAGATGCTTACTATGCTTACTAAGAAAATCTTTTAGCCCAAGTGGCAGGAAGGGGGGATAGCCAAGGAAGTCATAGGAGGATCCGATTCAGGAGTGTCTGCATGAGAAAAAGATTATGAGTATGAAGTATAGAAGATCTTGTGTACGGCGTGTGATGGATGTCAAGACAGCTGTAAATGGAGAAGTTTGATACGGCAACAGTAAGTAAAAATTATTTGGTAGTTTGTATTTCCTTGTGGAGCTAACCTCTGAATATCAGAGAACAGCTTAGTGATATGCATGTGTGTATGTATGGTGACAATTGCTTCAATCTTACTATATGATTCTGTGATACGAAATAAAAAATGTATGCAGATAAAATCGAGACAAATGATTAGCTACTTTCTGTAGCGTAGCACTACAAAATGGAACGCTTTCCTCGCAAGAACATTCCCCCTTTCTTTTGAACTCTTTCACCACCAAAATGGCTGCCAGAACGAGACCATCGTTTCAGCAAAGCAAAGCTTCACCTCGTCGCGGCAGCGTTGTGTTAGGCCTGCCACAGCTTCTGTTCACAGCATCATACGTACACATAAATCATCATCATCATTGTGAACCATTATCAATCCACTGCTGTACGAAGGTCTCGCCAAGCCTCTTCCACAACAGTCTGCCTTGTGCCAGTCTCCTCCATGTTACTCCTGCATACTTTCGAATTTCATCCTCCCATCTCCCATGTGGTCTTCTGGGTTTTTTTCTGTCCCTTGGAATCCAATCTAAAATTTTAGGCTGTCCACTGTCAATCGATGGTCTGTCCTTCTGGCAGTATGTCCAGCCCATTTCCATTTCAGGGATTTTACTCTGATCATGATGTCTTTCACTCTTGTAATTTTTTTATTCCACGAGTTCTTATATCTCCTGGTTACACCAAGCATACACCTCTCCATGCTGCTTTGAGTTTTCTGCAGTCTTTGTATGTCTCTTTTAGTTAAGGTCCACGTCTCTGCAACGTATGTAAGCACTGGAAGGATGCATTGATCAAACACTTTCCTTTTAAGACATAATGGCATATTGCTCTTGAAAATTATACTGTTTCTTCCAAACGCTCTCCAGGCAAGTTTTATACGCCGATTAATTTCTTTATCAATGTGACCCTCACTTGATATTTGCTGTCCAAGATAAATGTAGGTATTGGTTATCCAGCTTTTCCCCATCAATCGATAAATCTTCATTTCTTGTAAAAGCATTGTACATAACTTTTGTCTTCTGAAAGTTCATTTTTAATCCCACTTCTTTACTCTTGTCAGCAAGTTCCTGAATCATACTCTGCAGCTCTGATGGAGTAGTTGAAAAAATGACTATGTCATCAGCAAAACGAAGGTGAGTTAGATAATCACACGTAAATATTACGGTAGCAATCTTTAAAATGTACTATAAAGAGGACATTTTTTCACCATTTGCCATGAAATTACATACTTTAAAAATCTGTACGTCTCACTTTTTCGAAATCCTTCAACATTTCCTACGAAATAATTTAGGACGCTAAACTACACATTTACCAGATTTTTATTGTAAAACTGACCTCCAAGTACGATGACGTGAACACTGCTGCATTAGGCCTAAGTAACGCAACGCCACAGCAGCTATGTCAAACTTTGCTCCACTGAAACGAAGGTCTCGTTTCAGCGGTCATTTTGCTGGCGGAAGAATACAAAAGGAATGGGGAACGTTCTTGCCAGGAAAGTGTTCCAATTTGTAGTGCCACCTGACAGAAAATAGTTCATTTCTGTTGCACTTTATCAAAACACATAATGACAGTTGTTTCAATCTTACACATATGATACCGTGATACGAAGTAGAAAGTATGCAGATGGCTTTCTTTCTTCTGGAAAAGTGTTAAAGTAGATGTTGCGTTTTCTCCAACAGAAGTTACATGGCATCGGAAAATGAAAGTTTAGCTCCTCCTATAGACGGCGTGGTTCACAGTTCATTCAAATTGGATTCATAATAAAAAAACTCGAAGAAGTTAGAGTGAGTTCATACATTGCACATCAATGATTCATATGCGAAAAAAACAAAAAATTGTCAGATTTTGATGTGAAAAGCAGACAGAAATGATGAGCTATTTTCTGTAGCATAGCACTACAAAATGGAATGCTATCCTAGAAAGAATGTTCGCCGTTCCTCTTGTGGTCTTCCTCCAGCAAAATGGCCGCTGGAACAAGACCATCGTTTCACCAGAGCCAAGTTTGATGTGGTCACCACAGCGTTGTGTTAGTCTTGCCGCAGCTGGTGTTCACATCGTCGTACTTGGAGGTCAGTTTTACAGTAAAAATCTTTAAAATGCGGGTTAAAATATGAAATTTTTTTCACCATTTGCCATGACATTGCATACTTTAAAATCTGTACATCTAACTTTTTGGAAATCCTTCAACATTTGCAGCGAAATAATTTAGGACGCTAAATTGCACTTTTAGGAAATACTGCATCAATGTACAGGATAATTCAAAATGATTGCCCCGATTACAAATGACAACTCTTGGTTTATGAACAGAGATCACATTGTTGCACAATAAAGAAGGAAGTTTAGAATTTTGTTTCCATACCTTACAAATGTTCTATGTGACTCCCCTGGGTCACGCAGACAACATCGAAATAGTAATCCATTTCACGCCATGCATTATGAAGCATGTCTGTGGTCACTGATACGCAAGCTGAATGCACATATTTAGTTCTTGCAGTGTTCTTGGCAAAGGTGGCACATACACATGGTTTTTGACATACTCCCACAAAAAGAAATCACAAGGAGTAAGATCCGGAGACCTGGGGAGCCACTTGCAGAAATCCCTGTCGTCCTGTCCACAACAACCAATTCAACGGTTTGGAAGAATTAGCAAGACCATACCATTTTTGGAAGACCGTAGCAACGCAGCAGTAGGTTTGAATAAAATTCTAAACTTCCTTCATTCTTGTGTAGGGATGTCAGCTGTCCATTTATCTTCATAAACACGTTTATTATCATTTGTAATCGGGGCAATCATTTTGAATTACCCTGTACAGTACCGGACCCACAATTCGGAATCCAAAAAGACCCAAATCCGAAATTTTTTTAAACTTTTTTTTTTTCCGGGAAATTTTTCAATACTGTATTTTTAGACACGTATTTTACAGTTTTTAGCATTTTTGTTTATTTGTATTCACTGTTTTAACAAAACAACAACAACAACAACAACAACAAAAACTGCATCCCAAGTCTGTTCACATGCAAACCACAAATCCCAGATTACCTTGACATTGGAATACCTACTGTATTCTAGAAGTGAAATGCTTTAAAGCAAGATTGTGTAAATAAGGTATGTATTGTTACCTTGAGGTGGACGTCAAGTAATTTTGCTTCCTATACTTCCAATGGAAAAACTTCTGTACACATTTTCTGCACAATTAATGCATTCCCAAGGATGAAAATTTAAACACCGATTAAAATAGCTTCATATTATAAATTAGAATACTTAATATTTTCTAAAACATAACCGTAATTATATTAAAAATCAATAACTTTTCCTTTGGTGGTGTTCAAACCAGAAAAAAGATGGCACGACCTGTACTTTGATGATGTCAGTAGACAAACAAATGTTGGATTGCATTATTATGGTTATGTTTTAGAAAATATTAAGTATTCCAAGTTATAAAATGAAGCTAATTTATTCGATGTTCAAATTTTCATCCTTGGGTACAGAAGTTTTTCCATTGGAAGTATATGAAACAAAATTACTTGACGTCCACCTTAATATGGGAGGTTAGCAAGGGTTTTATGTATTCTTTCTGAAGACTGGCGATAATGTTAAAAGTCCTCCTAGCTTTCAGCTGTGAAGGAACTGGGTAAACCATCTTGCTTATTTGAAAGAAACAAAATCAGCTTAAAAGGGGAGAATCTCATCCCACTTATAGCCTGTGTATCTTTTTGTAGTCAGCAGCAAAGACTGGATCCATCTCAGGGAGGAAAAGGGGGACCCTTGCTGTGTTATCTCCCTATCTTTCTTAAATTCCCTGCCTCTGCTGGGGGAAGGGGTTGCCACACTGCAAAACCTCTTCCTGTTTTCTCCTGTCCAACTTGTTTCTCCTTCCACCATTAAGATGCCTCAAATCAAATTACAGTAACATACATGCATATCTCTCACAGAAGCACCCCCAGTGAACTTGGTCCCTGAGCAGGGAAAACAAAAAGTCTGTTATCACTTCCAAATTTTCTTTCTTCTGAATGCTGGCAATGACTACTTTTTTCAAAAGATGGTGTCTTTAATGATTGTTTTAACATTGGTTGTTTATTCAATTTTTCACACATGTCAATAATGGGCACCAACTACCCAACATTTCTTCCTTCTGAATGCTGGCAGTGACTGTTTAGCTTCTTAAGGTGGTTAGTGTCTGAATAATTGTTTTAACCTTGGTTGTTTATTCAATTTGTGACACATGTCAATAATGGGCAGCAACTACCCAACATTTCTTCCTTCTGAATGCTGGCAGTGACTGTTTAGTTTCTTAAGGTGGTTAGTGTTTTAATGATTGTTCTAACTTTGGTTGTTTATTCAATTTGTCACACATGTCAATAAAGGGCAGCAACTACCCAACATTTCTTTCTTCTGAATGCTGGCAGTGACTGTTTAGCTTCTTAAGGTGGTTAGTGTCTTAATGATTGTTTTAACCTTGGTTGTTTATTCAATTTGTCACACATGTCAATAAAGGGCAGCAACTACCCAACATTTCTTCCTTCTGAATCCTGGCAATGACTGGTTAGCTTCTTAAGGTGGTTAGTGTCTTAATGATTGTTTTAACCTTGGTTGTTTATTCAATTTGTGACACATGTCAATAATGGGCAGCAACTACCCAACATTTCTTCCTTCTGAATGCTGGCAGTGACTGTTTAGCTTCTTAAGGTGGTTAGTGTCTTAATGATTGTTTTAACCTTGGTTGTTTATTCAATTTGTCACACATGTCAATAAAGGGCAGCAACTACCCAACATTTCTTCCTTCTAAATGTTGGCAATGACTGGTTAGCTTCATAAGATGGTTGGTGTGTTAATTATTGTTTTAACCTTGGTTGTTTATTCAATTTTTCACACATGTCAATAAAGGACAGGAACTACCCAACATTTCTTCCTTCTGAATGCTGGCAGTGACTGTTTAGCTTCTTAAGGTGGTTAGTGTCTTAATGATTGTTGTAACATTGGTTGTTTATTCAATTTGTCACACATGTCAATAATGGGCAGCAACTACCTAACATTTCTTCCTTCTGAATGCTGGCAGTGACTGTTTAGCTTCTTAAGGGGGTTAGTGTCTAAATGATTGTTTTAACCTTGGTTGTTTATTCAATTTTTCACACATGTCAATAAAGGGCAGCAACTACCCAACATTTCTTCCTTCTGAATCCTGGCAATGACTGGTTAGCTTTTTAAGGTGGTTAGTGTCTTAATGATTGTTTTAACCTTGGTTGTTTATTCAATTTGTCACACATGTCAATAAAGGACAGCTACTACCCCACATTTCTTCTTTCTGAATGCTGGCAATGACTGGTTAGCTTCATAAAATGGTTAGTGTCTTAATGATTGTTTTAACCTTGGTTGTTTATTCAATTTGTCACACATGTCAATAACGGGCAGCAACTACCCAACATTTCTTCCTTCTGAATCCTGGCAATGACTGGTTAGCTTTTTAAGGTGGTTAGTGTCTTAATGATTGTTTTAACCTTGGTTGTTTATTCAATTTGTCACACATGTCAATAAAGGGCAGCAACTACCCAACATTTCTTCCTTCTGAATGCTGGCAGTGACTGTTTAGCTTCTTAAGGTGGTTAGTGTCTTAATGATTGTTTTAACTTTGGTTGTTTATTCAATTTGTGACACATGTCAATATTGGGCAGCAACTACCCAATATTTCTTCCTTCTGAATGCTGGCAGTGACTGGTTAGCTTCTTCAGGTCGTTAGTGTCTGAATGATTGTTTAAACCTTGGTTGATTATTCAATTTGTCACACATGTCAATAAAGGGCAGCAACTACCCAACATTTCTTTCTTCTGAATGCTGGCAGTGACTGTTTAGCTTCTTAAGGTGGTTAGTGTCTGAATGATTGTTTTAACCTTGGTTGTTTATTCAATTTGTCACACATGTCAATAACGGGCAGCAACTACCCAACATTTCTTCCTTCTGAATCCTGGCAATGACTGGTTAGCTTTTTAAGGTGGTTAGTGTCTTAATGATTGTTTTAACCTTGGTTGTTTATTCAATTTGTCACACATGTCAATAAAGGACAGCTACTACCCCACATTTCTTCTTTCTGAATGCTGGCAATGACTGGTTAGCTTCATAAAATGGTTAGTGTCTTAATGATTGTTTTAACCTTGGTTGTTTATTCAATTTGTCACACATGTCAATAACGGGCAGCAACTACCCAACATTTCTTCCTTCTGAATCCTGGCAATGACTGGTTAGCTTCATAAAATGGTTAGTGTCTTAATGATTGTTTTAACCTTGGTTGTTTATTCAATTTGTCACACATGTCAATAACGGGCAGCAACTACCCAACATTTCTTCCTTCTGAATCCTGGCAATGACTGGTTAGCTTTTTAAGGTGGTTAATGTCTTAATGATTGTTTTAACCTTGGTTGTTTATTGAATTTGTCACACATGTCAGTAAAGGGCAGTAACTACAACATGTACATACAACATACAGTATTTTGATGCATGAGGACCCAAAATCCCGAATTTGTTTGGTCCCAAGCTTTCTGGATTTTTGCTCCCATACTGTATTATATGCTGAAGAGGGTTTGCATGGAAAAGCAGTCTTTCAAAGTATATGCTTTTTCACACTGGTGAAATGCCTTACACCTGCAATGTATTCTCAAAACAATTTTCTCACAAAAGTCATCTTGCATTGCATATGCAAAGCCTTGCGGATGAACCAAAGTATTTTCTCGTAAAAGTGTTCTTTCAAAGCATATGCTTGTTCTCAACCTCATCAATGTGATGTATCTAAAGAATTTGCTTAAAAGGACCTTTAATAGTAGAGGTCTTTCACACTGTTGAAAAGTCTCATCACTATAATACAGAGTTTAAGCTGGCTCAAAAAATGCTATAGAAGAAATGCTAAAATAGGGGGAAAAGTTGTAGCTAAATGCTAAAAACTTTAGTCGCTTGGAAAATCGTAACATCAAGCTAATCGTTTACACCAACAACGGCGTTGGACATCAGCGAAACACTAATGTTTATGGCCTTGGGGGAATGCCACAGATGTCACATCTGACTGGTTGAAACTTGAACTTTGAATAGGGGAAGGGGTGTAATCCCTGTGGCCTCTGTAATCTTATCTCATTGCACCCTTTATGGAGTATAATGGAGAGAGGCGAGGTTGATTGAGCCAGCAGGTGCTGTAGGAACATACTTTAAGGATTAAGAAAATAACGAAAAATTTTTAAGATACAAAGGCCTTGGAAAATAACATTAGCTGACTGCGAAATGCTACCCAGTGTTGCCAGTTCTGCTGTTTTCCCGCCCAATTGGGCTCGTTTTCTGAGAGGATCGCTGGTTTTTGGTCTGCTGTTCCTTGGGTTGGTTTTATTTTACCGTATTTTCTGGCACATAATCCACGTAAACATACGGTAAAAGGTTCGTTTAGCGGTAGCTTTCGGTCATCCTACGACCTTGATCACCCTCGATCGACTGGATGGGCTGGTTGCCAGAACTACAATTTGAAGTTGGAAATGTTGCCAGATTTTAGAAGAGAGATCCAAATAAATGGGATTTGGTGAGGGGTCTCTGAATTGCAGTTTTTGGTGAACAAAATTTCAATGCTCTTTTGGAAACGCATAGATGCCTTGTTGATGAATGGGGCAACGTTTTTGGTTTCTTTCCAAATGGGAACTGCAGAGGTGTCTTCAAGGGTTAGTGCAGATAAAGCTGTCTTTGGAAGACCATAGGAAACATCTTTTTTTATGTTCACCAAGTCTTATTTTGATGCTTCTGTGTGTGCTTCCAATATACACTGAGAGACCAGAGGAAGTTGAAATGGGAATAGCATGAACTCCAGGGGTGTCCAAGAGTGATACAGGATCCCTGTCTTTAAGCAGGCACATTATTGCAGAAGGGTTTGGTTTCACTGTGAGAGTGTAGCCCATAGTTTTGAAAAGTTTACACATCTTATAAGAGAAGGATCCATGGAAAGGGATGGAACCAATGAATGGTGGTTTTTCCATTATTATTGATGAGAGCAGACAGATTTTTCAAGTGGGAATTTGCCGCCCCGGTGGCGCAGTGGTCTAAAGCGTTGGCCTCTGATCATTCGTCGGAAGGGGTCCGGGTTCGAATCCCGGTGAGGCATGGATGTTGTGTTTGTCTTACGGCACTGGCTCTCTCCCTTCCCTGGAACCAGTGACTCTAAATTAGGGACGGGCGACTGCTTATAGCCCATTGAGTTGCTCACGGTGGTCGTTAAATCTCAAACAACAAGTGGGAATTTTGGAGGAATTTTTAAATTGTAGAAGGTGGGAACTGATGGGCTTCGGCAATTTTCTTTATGGTGTCAATTTCTTCATTGAAGGAAGATTCAGTGTTGCAGACAATCCTGGCACGATTGACATAAGTTTTAAAAGCTGCAAAACAGACAATCCTGGCACGATTGACATGTTTTAAAGGCTGCAGATTTGTGAGCAGTTAGGGAGTGGGATAAAAATGGGATTATGTTTGCTATTGCAGAGGGTTTTCTGTAGACAGATCTGTTGAGGTGATTCCCTTGCCTAGCCAGGTGGACATCCAAAAAGTCAATGCCTTGCTGTGATTCTTCATTGGTAAGGGGTCCGGGTTCGAATCCCGGTCAGGCATGGGTGTTGTGTTTGTCTTACGGCACTGGCTCTCTCCCTTCCCTGGAACCAGTGACCCTAAATTAGGGACGGGCGACTGCTTATAGCCCATTGAGTTGCTCACGGTGGTCGTTAAACCTCCAATCAAAAAAAAAAAGATTCTTCATTGATGGTGAATTTTATTGATGGGAACTTTAGGGAAATATTTTCAAGAAGAGATTCAAGATCAGTTCTATTGTGTGGCCAAATTACAAAAATATCAACATATCAAAGCCAAATGGAAGGTTGTAGATTGTGTTCCATGACTGTTTTTTTCGATATGTTGCATGAAAACTTCAGCCAGAAGTGCAGACAGAGAGTTGAACTCATCAGAAGTCCTTCTTGCTGACAGTAGTATTTGTTGTTTAACTTGAAACAATTAAGATCTCTCAGAGTTCGAAGGCAGTCATACAGGTTTTTTGTTAGTGGGCCAGAGAGTGATTGGTTTTCTTTTAGCAATTGTACTAGCAGCATATGAGAGTGGAAAAGAGGGACTGAAGGGAAGAGAGAGGCTACATCCAGATTGAACATTTTGTCAGAGGGTTCAATGCTAGGAGGGAGTTTTCTGATGAACTCTTTAGAGGAGGAAATTGACAAAGGATGGCTGGAGGTGAGATGTTTAAATTTTTCCACAATCCTCCTTTCAAGGTTACGGGTGGGTGAGAAAGTATATTCCACGAGTGGTCAAAGATGAAAACCAGTTTTATGAATTTCAATCTGGAAGCATAAGCGCTGAGTTCGGAAATGTGGTGGTAGTGTAAAATCTCCAAGAAAGGTCTTTAGAGTTGGTTTCTTGTTGAGTCTGTCAACTGCAGTTTTAAGTTTCGGGGTGGTATCAGATTTTAGAACCTTGCAATTTGAAGTTGAGAGGAATGATTCAGCTTTTTCATTGAGAACAATTTTGGAGAAAATGACAGGGCAGCCAGTTTTATCAGCTCTACAGATTGCAAGATTCTTTTCATTCATTAGATTGCTAATTTCTTTGAGGAATGAGGAAGAATACTGCAGGAGTTTCTTTTCCACTTTTGCAAGATAAAGTGCTGCCTTGGTACGGAGGATTGGTTGAGCTTCTGGTTTAGTACTGTGAACAGCTGCTTCTAGCATGGATATTGTGGCTTTTAGATTTAGATTAGTTTCAGGAGTGAATTTTGGTCCAAGTGAAAGGAAATCTTCCAGTTTTGGAGGAAGTGAAGTATCCGAGATATTTACGAAGCGAGGGGGAAGGAATGACGTGACGACGGACTTGCAGCTGTGATTGGAGAAGGTTTGGCGGGACACTGTTGAGTAGAAACTGAAATTTCTTTCAGTGTTTTGAGGTTTCATTTTCAGTCACTGTAGCGACGATTTCGGAGATGCGTATCATAAAGATATCTAGCAAAGATGAAAGGGTTTGGAAACTTAGAGCTTGGTATTCGGAATAGCAGAGGAGTTCGTTTTTAGCGATGTTTCCGCGGATTGCGGCTCGGAGCAATTTTCCCTTGGTTTCTTGGAGGATTTTAGAACAGCGTCCAGAAAAAAATGTTTATGTGTTATTTTCGCGTTAAGCCTGAGTTTTAAACATAATCCGCGGATTATCTGTTCCCGAAAGTTTAAATTCTGGCCACTGCGGGTAATATGGAGCTTTATTTATTTGTTTTCTCTGTAAAGTTAAAAATATGAAGCAGTTTTGCTCTTATACCATGCCATATAATGAGAGAAATCTGTATCATGTCAAAGCCTTAAGAATGCCACGTGCTTGACGATAATGCGCAGTGTTACTGCATCAACATATCTCCCTCCCCCTTGGTTTTGACAAAAATGCCTGTGTGTATGTGTGTGTAAACATTTCCTCTTTGTAGATTGCTACTTTGTAAAAGTTAGGGGAGAAAACATTGCCTGCAGCAAAGCGTGTTGACCTTGAATAGAGAAGTGCTGTTTCCATTCATGCTGCTCTGACCCGTGACCTCAGTAACGTCGCCCCCCCCCCGACATACACACTCATCTCGAGGTTCCACTTGTTTATTTTGCTTTACTTCAAAGAGAATGCTTCTGGCACTACAGCTCCAAGACTGAAGGCGAGAACTTTGAGACAGTCACAAATTATTTACAGTCTGAAATACTAGCATCTCTAGATAGGAATGAGTCCCTATGGGGTCTTACTGCGCACACTCACGGACACTGCCACTTGACGATCTCGGGGACTTCAGTTTCAGGGGTCGTACACATATTGCATTAATGAAGACGACAGCCCGACTTCTAGTCTCGAACGCAGGTGCTGTTTATATTGCTTTCAGGTCGGTAGGCATCTACTCTCGTGTGCAGAAAATAAGCACAGTGGTTCGTAAAAATTGAAGTACGTATTAGAGATGGGTTTCACGGTGACTTTTAAGTATCAGTGACAACGGTGACGGTTCCTGACAAGTATCAGGGACAAAATCACAGTCGGTGACAGCAGCGCCTCCAGACCGCGTAACGCTTGTCCGTCAGTGACAGGAACCATCGAGCTTACATCCACGCAGCACTGGCCGCCATAAGTCGCTGCCCGCGCTGCAGGTGAAGTCTCCAGGCAAGAAGCTGCTTTGAAATTATGGAAACCAACGGAACTACACAAGGAGGTTATATTACTGGAGACACCACTCCTATCCACGCAGCATTGGCCGCCATAAGTCACCGTCTGTGCTGCAAATGACGTCATGAGAAGGCACGACGCAGCCGCAGAAGAGAAGCTGTTTGGAAACCAATGGAACAAAAGCTTCTAAGCGTATAAATAGATAAAATGAGTAATTGAATAATCTTTGTCAATGATACACAAGCTTACTGTTTCATCAACGGTATGATTTAGTTCCTTTTTGCCTGCTTGTGACGTCACACCACAGATTAGCTGTGACCTATGGCGGCAGAGCCAGTGGTGTCTCCAGTAACATAACCTTGGAACTACAGCTCTACGGGGCGTATAGACAGATCAAATGAGGGATTTAATAATAATCAATTGTACAAGCTTACTCTTTTATCAACTGTATATAATAAAAAAAGTTTTGTATTTTTCTTGCGGAAATCATTGTCACAGCTCAGTGGCGCCAAACCCGTCTCCAAAGAGCAGGACTGTGGAGCTAGAGGCTTCCGCCGGTTACAGCGACAGGTGGCACTAACAGTGATTCTGTCACTGATATTTCAGCAAACAAGTCACAGCTGGTGACGGTGACATACTCGTATCAGTGACGTGATTTCCGACCCATCTCGAGTACGTATGTCAAACGCTATAAGCCTATAACCGCTCTCGTTCTTGTATGGCTCTCATGTGCTAAAGATAAGAGTTGGAAGTATGTCGAACGCCACAACTGTTTCTTGTGCTTATCGTAAGTGTCAGTTTTTTGGAAAAAGCAATAAAAGTAATTTAACGAGGCGCGTGAGAAAGTTTCATCCTACAGAAATACCTGGAACTTCAACCAATTTGCACTGTATTATTCGTAATCAGAGTTTCAGGCGTTTGCTCGACTTGCAACATCATATTAAAATTGTTCATACGGACATTGAATTACAATATGAACAAATTACATTACATTCTATGGAAGATTTTGAACTTTGGAAGAAGATGGAATGCAAGACTCAGTCCTATTTTTTTAAACAGACAGGAAATAAAAAAATGGCAGATGGTGACACAACAATGTAGTTTTCCTGTCATAGGAGTGGCGTGTACGATTGTAAAATGCAAAGCGAAAGAAAACACCGTTTAAAATGTATTGGGAGCTACAAATCCCAGAAAACTTCTCCTGCCAGTATTGTTGCTCGTGTTCAGCAAGTGAATGATGCTACTGAAATTGTTGTTACTTTTCAGTTTGTTCATGTTGGACGCAAATTGGAAGACTCCCATTGTCTGAAACAGAGAGAGAGAGAGGGGGGTCAACTTGTTGGGCAGCTAAATCAAGGAACACCCAAATCAGTTATGCTTGATAAACTGCGAAAACATTATTCACCAACAAAGCGCGTCAGTTTGGTAAACCAAAAGGATTTGCATAACATTTGTAGAGATTTTAAAATTGACCAAGAGGTAATTTTTCATCGAAATGATGTTCTTTCTGTAGATATCAGAGTAAAGAAAATGCAAAGTGAAATAAATAATCCTGTTTTAATATACAAGCCAATTGGTGAACTACTTCCTGGTTTCCCAACAATAAGTAAAGATGAATTTATGTTGGCGTTAATGACAGATGCCCAACAGAAGATGTTGGAATTATATGGGATGGAGTGCAATATGATAGATTCGACCCATGGGACTAATCAGCGTGGCTTCCAGTTAACATACATTATGGTAAATGATGGGAACCATGAGGGATTCCCTGTTGCTGTATTATATTCCACCCGAACTGCAGCAGAGACGTTCATTCCATTTTTTGCTGAAATAAAAAACCGCTGCTCCAATTTTACCTTAAAGCCAAAAGTTTTCGTGTCTGATGACGCTCCTGCATTTTACAATGCATGGAAAGTTGTCTTTGGGGAAGTAAACCTGCAACTGATATGTTCTTGGTATGTTCAACGCTCCTGGAATGCTAATATCAATGCAAAAATAAAAGATAAAGATAATCGTGAAAACGTAAAGCGGGAGTTGATAAAACTGTTTGGTAAAACTGATGTGACCACATTTAAAATAATTTCTGAAACTTTTGTTGCCAATTTGCTGAAGTTTGATGGAACAAAGGCTTTTGGCAGATACTTTGAAACACATTACATGAACTGTGTGGAGCAGTGAGCCTGCTGTCATGTAATTAAGAGATAAGATAAATCACTGTCTCTTGTTTTGAGAGCTATCTCCAAAAAAATTGATAGGGCACGTCGTGTCAATAAAGCGCAGCAAGTTATCTCACAGGATGTCAGCAAGTCAATGACAGCTGACTCTGTTATTGAAATGGTGCCCAAAAGATCTTGGATAGTTCTGTCAAGCAAAACCACTGAAATTTCTGTGTTGTTAGAGACATATAATGGATGTTTCTTTTGAAAAAGAATGTAAATGTGACGTAAAATGCCATGATTGCAATGTCTGTATCCACGGATTTTCATGTACATGCCACGATTATTGCATCCAATACATCATCTGTAAACACATTCACATGATTTGCCAGCATTTTGATTATGGCAGATCAGTAGTTGAACCTAATGTAATTTAGTGATTGACATAACTGATCAAGAAGAGCGTAGTAATGAAGAACATATTGCAATATCGAAGGAAATGAATTCTGCACCTGCATTCACTATTGCAGATAAAAGAAGTTCAATAATTTGTAAATTACAAAATTTAATAATGAAGTGCAATGAAATGCCCATTGCAAAATTAGAAATCTTGCATGAGGGACTAAAATATCTTGAGGTAAAGATTTCAATACCTGAAAGTGTACCTGATTTAGTCCTAAACATTTATCCAATGTGCCTGCAAATAAAAATATTTAGCATTAGGCAATGTTCAAAGCTCCAATGAAGCGAAGGCTCAATAATTAAAGTGCCTGTTGTAAGTTTCATTCTCTTAAGGTTATGCACACATGGGTGTAGAATTGTTCTAAAAGTTGGGGAGATGGGGAACACTGTTATTATGGTTGAAACAAGTATTTTAATAGGGTTCTCACTCAACCTGGAAAACAGGGAAAACCTGGAATTCTCAGGGAATTTGAAAATGGTTCCAAAAATCAAGGAAAACTCAGGGAAAATTACCCCTTTTTTTGTAAAAATCAATGGATACTTTATTTTGCCAAAAAACTTATTTTTTCAAGATTTCAAACTTTGGCTTGCAATCACTGCCTGCCTAGAATTTGGTAGATCTTACCTTCAGTTATATTAAGTATTTCCTTTATTCTCTAAAAAAAGATGCAAAATTGAATTATTAAAATTGCCAGTTATTAAGCTTTTGTTCAATTTCTGCAAGCAGTTGTTATAACGTGGAACGATTAGGCACAATGGCTCCTGCTTGAAGAAACACTTCACAAGAGAACCAACCAAATGATAGATCAAAGTCCTTTGTCTGTTGGTTCTCTTGAAATATGTTTCTTTGAACAGAACCATTCCATCATTAAGCTTAGCTGCATTGAAAACTGAAACTATTCAACCTACAGATTTTTTCTTACATATGACATGTTTCTATGGGAATGTATTTACAAATTCCGTGTGTGTAGTATTCACAAAAGTTCACGGAACTTTGGTACAGAAAATAATGTGCACAGTTAGTTGTTATTAATGAAAAGCAGGTAATTTTATGACAAATTACTTAAAGAATTTACAAGTGTGTGTTTTGGTGAGAAAAATGAATGGAATGAAATGAAATATAACAATTCTTTGCAACATGCCACTCTGGAAAACTTTAAAAACCACCTGGAGAACCTGGAAAAGTCGGGGAATTTTTTTATTACTTTTGAGTGGGAACTCTGTTTAAGTAATCTGTTGTAAAGTGTGTGTTTTGCTAATATGTGTACACCAGTGAGAAAAAAACATGACCAGTGTGTCGTCACGCAAATTGAAGCAACTGCAGATCAAGGCACAGTAAAAATAACACCTGATTTTTTTTACTGAGAGACTTGCTCACCGAATATTCCAGATTTGGGGATGCCAGATCTGGGGTTTTAGCCCTTCCATCATTCTCATTTTTGCAGTTTTACTGAATCAGCCAGATTTTAATCATTGTATCATGTTTTTAATACTATTTGTTTAATTGTCTTATGTTTGGCACTCTTTGGCCAAACATGGCCCTTGCGCCATAAAAATCAACCAACCAACCAACCAACCAACCAGATCTGGGGTCACATTGCTACATATTCAGGGACAAAAGGAATAAGAAATTGACAGATTTTTTTTGCTGTTGTTATTGTCAAAGGTATCTTTTTATCTCCAAGAAAGATGTAGACTTTTAATTACAATATTCCATGGATCCAGATAATAAGCAATGTGATGAAGCACGAAGATTACAAACTGGGCTAATAAGTCAAATAGTAATGAAAAATAAAATAAACCATCTTCTGCAAAGAATGTTTTTATTAAATAAGTGAGAAAGAATTTGGTGCACAGTTGAAATATTACACTTTCAATATCAGGTCACATTGTTCTGTCCACTTAAATTCAGCAATATCATTCATCAAAGAAATAACTTAGACCCCCCTTTTTGATCTCTCAATTTTGCTTTCTTGCTCAGGGTTTATGTTAAGAAAGCACCTATCAAAGAAAGTATCAGG
The DNA here is from genome assembly GCA_039090855.1 of Macrothele yani. Taxonomy (NCBI): domain Eukaryota; kingdom Metazoa; phylum Arthropoda; class Arachnida; order Araneae; family Macrothelidae; genus Macrothele; species Macrothele yani. Next base: position 152,390,924 of record CM077009.1, read on the forward strand.
TTTAGAAAACAAAGAAATAAATATATTTACATATCTAAATGCTTACACGTAGGAAAGATAATGCGCACACTTTTTCATTCATAGACCAATAGCAATGATCTTAGTGGACCATTGATTTACAAAATTGGGTGCTTCAGTACAAGTTCACTTCTAACTCTAATTATTCTTGTTTTCAAGTTTTTGAGCACACCTTGTATAACTCAAAAAAGAAACTATCCCTAATGTTAATATTTACCAACTTCTTTGTCATCATAATTCTTTTAAAATAGTACTAATTAAAGATTATTTGTGCACTAAATGATAGTATTAATTAAAAATTATATTTACTATTTTGGAAAGAAGTGTGTCCTCTCATTAAATTATTTATAAAAAACAAATGTAATTTACATTATTTTTTGACATATAGCATTTATAACCAGGCTTGTAGTCAGGATTCTAGAGGTGGGTGGGCGACTTTTTCTGCGTGGGCAGTTACGTCTGGTATATATCATCATCATCATCATCATCATCAACCATTTTCAATCCACTGCTGGACGAAGGTCTCCCCAAGTTTCCTCCACAACGGTCTGTCTTGTGGCAGTCTCCTCCATGTCACTCCCGCATACTTTCGAATTTCATCCACCCATCTCCTATGTGGTCTTCTTCTGGGTCTTTTGCTGTCCCTTAGATACCAATCTAAAATTTCGGCTATCCATCGATGGTCTGTCCTTCTGGCAGTATGTCCAGCCCATTGCCATTTCAGGGATTTAACTCTGATCATGATGTCTTCTACTCTTGTCATTTTTCGGATCCACGAGTTCCTCTTCTTATCTCTCCTAGTTAAACCAATCATGCACCTCTCCATGCTTTTTTGAGTTGTTTGCAGCCTTTGTATATCTCTTTTAGTGAAGGTCCACGTCTCTGCACCATACGTAAGCACTGGAAGGATGCACTTATCAAACATTTTTCTTTTAAGGCGTAATGGCATATTGGTCTTGAAAATTATGCTGTTTCTTCCAAAAGCTCTCCAGGCAAGTTTTGTACGTCGATTAATTTCTTCATCAATGTGACCCTCACTTGATATTTGCTGTCCAAGATAAACGTACGTGTCTGTTATCTCCAGCTTTTCTCCATCAATCGATAAATCTTCATTTCTTGTAAAAGCATTGTACATCACTTTTGTCTTCTGAAAGTTCATTTTTAATCCCACTTCTTTACTCTTGTCAGCAAGTTCTTGGATCATACTCTGCAGCTCTGATGGGGTAGTTGCAAAAATGACTACGTCATCAGCGAAACGAAGGTGAGTTAGATAATCTCCATTAATCTTTATCCCTTTGTTTTGCCAGTTCGGTGCTTGAAAGATATTTTCTAAGGTGGCATTAAAGAGCTTCGGATATATGGTGTCACGTTGTCTCACTCCACCGCCAAAAATGCAAGGCTGGGCAAACTGCCGACTCAGGGCGATGCCCTCCAGCTACAGGCCTGCTTATAACAACAGTGCTGCTAACTATATTCTCTAAAATGAAACAGTAATAGGATTACTTAATATTACTTATGAAGCAGTTTATAGTACTGACACATAAGAGTTATAATGTCTATGTAACTGACTTTTAATCATGTAATCATTATACAGTGTCTTTTAAGGCAAGCAAATTACACAACCTGTGCAATTATGTCATTAAGTTAAAAGAAGAAAAACAAATCTACTAGCCACAACAACACCTCAACCACTCATTGATGCATAATATTTCCAGAAAAATATTAATATAGTACAAGTCAAAAATCTTTGTAACCTATAACACAAATTGCAAATTGTAGCATTTTCCCTGTTGTCCAATTGTCAGTTAATAAACTGATTTCACTTTATACATTTGGGTTACATTTTACATGTAATATTTTTAGACATCTAAGTCAAAAATATGGTCAAATTTTACAAATTGCATATGCTAATTCCCACCTTGATCAAGAAATACTATTCCCAGAAGAAGCTTTATCATCCCACCAAAACATTTTTCAGCTTTTTTCTATAGATTGTCAGACAGGCATACTAAAATTTAAAACTTTTAAGGCATTATTGCAATACTTAGTTTAAAAAATTTCATATAGCAAAATTTTAGGTATGTAGCTACATTCTGTGTAATATTTTACAAGTTTAACAGAAAAAATGCTTGCTGGTATTCTTCCATGTTATTTATATGTCAAGAAATCCGTTGTCGTATAATTCACTGTTTCTCACGTTATCACTAAATTGAGAACGGGAAACGTCAATATTATAAATATATACCAAAATTTCAACATGTTACTCATATTCCTTCACGTGATCCCCAAGATATTGCAGATTTTCAGCAGTTGAAGTCATCAAACTGATATGGAAGAAGTCTTCATATGGATATTCAAAGGCAGCGTAAATGTGACCAAGTCTTCAAATAGGTAGACAAAAAGCAGCAAGTGATTATCACTATTTCAGATTCGTCAATTAAAATATGACTTATGAACTTTAAAAGAATTAAAACTTCAGAACCCCATGCTGAAGGTGAGTCGAATTGGCAATAAAATATTTTGTATCGTGACGGTTCAATCTTAGTTCCCCGTGGCACAAGCACCCATACTAGTTTCAATTACTATTTTGTAATCATCTTCAGTGGGTATGTACGAGTTTTTCCCATTCATGTTGTTTCTTGGCCACTCAAATCAAATCCACTGGCAGAGTCCGATGTTCACGTCGGCTGAACCACTGCGCATTCGGTTTTTGGTTTCATTGCGCATCTCAAGTCTGTGCGTTTTCAATTGGATCGTTCGAATTTTCTTCCGATTCCAATTCGTTAGGTGTCGCCATCTGTTTGTTGATAGATTTATATTTTATCCTGTTTCTGTATTTTTTATTTTTATTATGGTTATTTTCTTTTTCTATAAGGTATCTCCAAGCATATGGAAGATCTATTGGGTCGTTATTATTACAATTTGTTTCCTTAGTTTTTCAATCATCGCCAGTCCCTAATTTAGGGTCGCTTGTTCCAGGGAAGAAAGAGAGCCAGTGCCGTAAGACAAAGACAACATCCATGCAAAACTCTTGTTGATTAGTTGCTTTGTTTTTCCCTGGACCTTCATTTTATTATAAATACATCTATGTATCTTTAAAATTGAAAGTGCCGCACCGGTGGCGCAGTGGTCTAAGGCAATGGCCTGTTATCATTCGTTCGAAAGGGGTCCCGGTCCGAATCCCGGTGAGGCATGGATGTTGTATTTGTCTTACGGCACTGGCTCTCTCCCTTCCCTGGAACCAGGGACCCTAAATTAGGGACGGGCGACTGCTTATAGCCCATTGAGTTGCTCACGGTGGTCGTTAAACCTCCAATCAAAAAAAAAATTGGAAGTTTATGTCCAGTGCATGTTTTTTTTTTTTTTTTTTTGCGTAAATGCAAGGACACATAAGCGCACGTGCTTTTAAATGCAATATATTTCATATCTTTATGTTATCATTGAGAGAAATTCCTAGAAGTAACCTCTGTTTTGATCCATAAATTGAGCAATTTAGACAATACTGTGAATTTTAAAAAATCATGCCAGTTTGCGTTCCTTTTCAATCATGTTGATGATTATAAACTACAGCAGTGAAGATGTGTGTTAATTTTGAGCCATCAAAATGATTATCAGAATTTTGAATTGTACAATTTTTTCTATCCTGCGTAATTGTGGCAATGAATACAAACTGCAGCAATAGTCAACCGTTAAAAGCGTGTGTCTGAGACCTTAGAATGGCAGCTTATCGCACTAAACAGACACACATTCGAGTACTAGGGAGAAAAAAAAGCAAAGCTGTAGTTTTTACTTCTGGCATCACTGTACTTAAACCACTGTTCCACCGGAGCGGCTCAGCTGAATATAGAAAATTATCAGACCCACCTCTGCGGTCCAGTAATCAATTGTGCAGATTTTGTGCTAGCCTGTGGCTGAACCAGGCGTAGTTTTCTGACTCTCCAACCAAGCAATCAATAGTCCCAAATGACCAACTGTTTTTATCTCTGAGAACTGCTAAAAGTGTAGTTAAATATTACCCCTTCAACGCCCCATCAAGGCAGCGCGATTGCGCAGTGGTCTAAACGATGGGTTCTGATCATCTGCCCAAGGTGGGTTCGGATTCCGGTGAGGCATAGATTTCGGTTGTCACTAGTATCTCATCGTACAAATGTGTCCCACTCAAACGTTACCTCATTGGAGGAAGTGAGGCCCAGTCCCTCCAACTGGTGTTGTTCTCTAGAATACGATAAGAACAGCTAATGTTCCTGATCGAATACTGAATCGGTAACGCTATCGATGCCGCCCAGTTGGCGCAGTTGTCTAAGCGATGGCTTGTGATCATTCTCCCAAAGGACGGGTCCGGCTGGGTTTGAATCCCTGGAAAGGCATGGATGTTGTGTCTATCTTACGGCCGCCCCGGTGGCGCATTGATCTCAACGGTGGATTTTGATCATTCTCCTAAAGAAAGGGTCTGGCTTCGAATCCCCCATAAGCCATGGTTGTGTTGTGTTTATCTTTCGGTGGTTTAATTGCTGTGTTCTTTGTTCAACCTGCATATTGTATTCAATGTTTGCTATGTACTCGTACATTGTTGACGTCGAAACAACATGTCTATATTGTAAATGTCTGCCTGTATACGTCCATCTGTCAACCAAGTCCAAAATACATTTTTTTTAAACCTCCAATAATAAAAAAAAATGTTATCGATGAAATCCATCGAATTGGCTTTTCGTTACCTATGTTAAGAAGTGTACATGCATAGAGCTTTAGTCACGCGGACAGAACTAAAACGGTTTGTATTGACTTTTCGCTACGTTTATGCTAACACGTGTTCATTCTTAGAGCCTCAGTTACCAGGAAATCTGACAAAAATTGTGCTTTAGAGTTACATAATTTCCCTGTAAACACAATTTCCAAGGTGCCTTAACCACCCCGGTGGCGCAGTGGTCTCAAGGATGGCTTCTGATCATTCGTCCGAAAGGGGACCCGCCGCCCCGGTATCGCAGTGGTCTAAGTGATGGCTTATGACCATTCGTCCGAAAGGGGTCAAGGCCATCTTAATACCACACCAGGCCTGCAACAAGGTCACGTGATTTGGCCGTGACGTCACGATCGTAGGGCTACTCTTTTTTCCAGTAGACCTACGGATTTGACTCGTTTCGTAGTTGTAGTTGTGTTATATCGGTTTTTGTTGGCTAGTTGTGTTGTTCGATGAACGTTGTGTGGATATTTACAGCGTGTTTTTTAAGTCTATTGTGAAGATCCTGCTCGACTACAAAAGATATTTTCAACGGTAAGGAATGTTTCTTTTATTAGTATTCAGTACTGAAATTTTATAAATACGAATTGTTGATTGAAAGTTAGTTAATCCTTCATGAAGTGCGGGTTTTACGTTTTATAAATGTTCTCATTGCTGCGGAATAAAACGGGATGTAATGTTATACATTTTGTTATACGTAATATGCGCATGCTGCAAATGGAACAAGGGAAATTACGTTGTGATCTTAGAAATGGGTTCATGATTCTGAAGACGTCATATGAAAAATCATTTCTTTATTCTGCAAAAGTTAGTTAAGAATAATGTCAGAATTACAGGAAATTACAAAATTTTCGTTTTGAATAACATGTTTTAATGGTTGTTCACTGAATTTCAAAACATATCTTCTATTTTATGCCACCAGTAATTCTGGTTTTTAACACTATACAAGTAGCTTTCATTCTTGCGTCCTGAGGCTTATTGTGGACGGATTTTCATATTTGAAAATTTTGGAGACTTGTTATGATTGTCAAGTTCTTTAAAACCTCATTTCTTCAACTTCCATATTTCGTTTTCCTTCGAGAACTATGCAATAAAGTGAAATGTATTAGGCTCATAGCTTATTTACGATATATCAAAATAACTGATGATCCTGAAATGCTTGTTGCTTTGTAAATAAGACAGCATGTAATTTTAGAATGCCAAACAACATTACGATGACTGTAAACTGGGATACCTATAGGTATTCGACATTTTTTTTTATTTAATGACAATAGAGTGCTTTTTCCTGAAAAAATTACTCATCATGGGTTCAGGGATCGTGTTTTTAACTTTTAGTAATACCTATAGCATAGCTGTGGAGAAAGCGTATTCGCGTTTTTTACGACACATACACACACACACAAAATAAAAATGTCATGGTTGCTATGCATTCACGAATTGAGTGAAGCTGCTGCACAATGTGCTGAAGAATCTCCACAGCTTGCGTATCGATTAAAAAAATTATGTTTAGGCACACAGGTCTCTATTTCTGCTGTACCAACCAACAACACTAAATGTGATAGTGCATCACCGATCAGATATAATTATACAATGCACTTCTCGTTTACTGTAAAATTAATATTTTCAATATGCACATATAGTAATAAATATGCACATGTAGTAATAAATATGCCCAAATAGTAATAAATACAGTAGTATTTCAGTCTGGTTGCGACTTCTCTTTTCCAAAACATGAATGTCGACAAGTTAGAAACAGATTTCACCCACATGTTGTCTCCCAATCGCGATGCAAATTTAACTTGAATTTTTCAGGTGATACTTGAACAAATACTATACGCACAAAAGTATTAAGAGTACTACTTACCTTTCTGAAGAAATTATATTCCAAAATACTATACCGTGCAAATTAATTGGGGAAAGCTATTTTATTCTCAGAATTGTACTGTGATCGCCAGTTGATGTCGGAAACCCACATAAACCGATTTTATCGGCTGTGAGGTGGTGTGACTGTTAAAACGTGATAGTAAGAATGTGGTTTGACCAGTTTTAAACAGGAAATAGGCACTTCAGCTTCAGTTGTGAGCTTTCGTGTGTGACAGGTGGTTGTTAGTTTTTGCTCTCTGTAAGTATGTGTTGCTTTCGTGTATTGAAAAATGGATATTTCCCCAAGGAAGCGTGCAAAAAGAATTGCTCTGAAGGATGACACTTCTATGACAGTGAGAGATATCGCTTCTGCAGTTGGTTTAGACAAATCAAGTGTATCAAGACTGCTTACGCGATACAATGCATCTGGATCACCGTCTCCAAAAAGGAGAGGTAAATGTGGAAGAAATCGAAAAACAACTCCACGAACCGATAAATATCTAATCAGAAATAGTAAAATGAATCCAAAAAAAAAAAAACAAGCACCGACCTTCAAAGAGATTTATTGGCTAGTGGTTGTGGTGTTAGGGATTCAACTGTACGCCGTAGGTTTATGGAAGTTGGCCGGAAGGCAAGAAGACCAACGAAAAAATAATATTTTAATGCGAAAATAAAGATAAATCGTTTAGCATGGGCCAAAAAATATAAATCATGGACTGCTGACGACTGGAAAAAGGTAATTTTCAGTGATGAACCTCATTTATTTGTACAGGGTTACCAAACAATTTCGTTAGACGAAGCAGCGGTGAACCCTTAAGCCCTGAGCATGTATGTCAAACAAACTATAAAACACCTTCTGAAACAGATGTTTTGGTGTTTTTTTCACATCAAACTGCACTGGAAGCTTAGTTCCTGTTCAAGGTATGATAAATTCAGCCAAGTACGTAGAAATATTACAACGTAGGATTGTTCCATTCTTGCAAACTTTTGACGGGACATTTCAACATGACTTGGCCCCATGTCACAATTCGAAATTGGTCAAGAATTGCATGCTGTAAAATCAAATTCATTTGCTTGATTGGCCTGGAAATTCACCAGACTTAAATCCCATAGAAAACTTGTGGAATATTTTGAAGAGACGTTTAGGTAAAATGGACTGTACAACCAATGAATGCATGATTATGAATGCTATAAAAGTGTGGTTCCACGATTATGAAGTCAAAAATATGTGCACTCAATTAGTGGAGTCAATGCCAAACGAATTCAAGAGTTCAATTCTGCTAAAGGAGGACGTACTTCATACTAATACAGGTATTTATCAGCGTATATCAAGGCATAGAATGATATAAAGGCATAGTTTTGGAAAAAAAGAGTGATTTTTTACTTTGTCCCAATTAATTTACACAGTATAGTAGTTCCGAGAGGTACTCTAGAACATATCCCTTACGATGTTAACGCTAACATTTCTGCTACCACGAAGAGCAAAGCAATAGCACCACGATTGTGACGTCACAAATTCTTGTGGCAGGCCTGGTGAGGTATAAAGATGGCCTTGAAGGGGTCCGGTTTCGAATTCCGGTGAGGCATGGATGTTGTGTTTGTCTTACGGCACTGGCTCTCTCTCCCTTCCCTGGAACCAGTGACCCTAAATTAGGAATGGGCGACTACTTATAGCCCATCGAGTTGCTCACGGTGGTCGTTAAACCTCCAATAAAAAAAAAAGGGGGTCCGGGTTCCAATCCCTGTTGAGGCATGGATGTGGTGTTTGTTTTACGGCACTGGCTCTGTCCCTTCCCTGGAACCAGTGGCCCTGAATTAATGATGGGCGACTGCTTATAGCCCATTGAGTTGCTGACGGTGGTCGTTTAACCTCCAACACACACACACAAAAAATTACCCACAAATAAGCAATCCAACATTTATTTGTCTACTGACGTCAATGTATAGAACGCGTCATGTAGTTTTTGGTATCAACACCACCAAAGGAAAAGTTGTGATCTTCCCGCCAGAATTACCCAGTGGAACACGTACTGCAAACGATTCGGGATTCGATTGATAATATTAGGGATACTTATCGTATTCTAGAGGCAACGCCAATTGGAGTGATTGGGATTTATTTTCTCCAATGAGGTACCGTACGTTTGGATGGCATGCTATTGTACAATGAGGCCGCTCCGGTGGCGCAGTGGTCTAAGCGATGGCCTCTGATCATTCGTCCATTAAGGGGTCAGGGTTGGAATCCCGAAGAGGGATGTTGTGTTTGTCTTACGGCGCTGGCTCTCTCCCTTCCCCGGAACCAGTGACCCTAAATTAGGGACGGGCGACTGCTTATAGCCCATTGAGTTGCTCACGGTGGTCGTTAAACCTTCAATAAAAAAAATTGCACAATGAGACGTTAGTGTGTCTGTGTTACGACTCTGGCTCTCCGTTCCCCGGAACATAACCCATTGAGTTGCTCACGGTGGTTGTTAAACCCCCAGTAAAAGAAAAGAAAACCTCCCGCAAGGATCGATTAATATATAAATCTAGAAATGAGGGAGAGATGAATAGAGAGAAGAGATTGTCAGCCCCCGCCCCGGTGGTGCACTGTGTGTGGGGCGGTCGAGCCCTTCTCCTAGCCGTTGGCATTTTCAAATTTCAAATTTTTGATATATTTAAAACAATAAAATAGACGAAACCTGTTTTAAAAATAATAAGATATTAATATTTCATTGCAATTATCAAACTTCTTTATTTTTGTTGTATTTTAGTATCTTGTACATTTACTAAAATGTTTGACAGCCTTGAAGGAGGTAAGAATTTTTCCCAGTCCCCCCCCCCCCCCCCCGCACCCCTAAAAGTGCTCATATGGGCGCCACTAGGTCTAAGCGATGGCTTCTGATCATTCGTCTGAGATTTGTCCGGGTTCGAATCCCGATGAGGCATGGAAGTTGTGTTTGTCTTACGGGACTGGCTCTCTCCCTTCCCTGGAACCAGTGGCCCTAAATTAATGATGGGCGACTGCTTATAGCCCATTGAGTTGCTCACGGTGGTCGTTAAACTTCTCATAAAAAATAAAGATAAAAACAATAATACGAAAAATTTAAGTTTTTGTGAATAAGGAAGACCATAACAACTGTAAATTATGTATTTTACTTTTGTTAAATTAATTTCGTAAAAAAGTTTGCCCTTCTCCAACTTCCCTTTTGGTTGATTTTGTAAAAAGAATTAGTTGTTTTGAGGCTTCTGGAATCTGGAATTGGCAATAGTTTTCTTCGATAGGCTGGGTCTGTGTTCTTCTTTGATACATTATATTCTAGAAACGGGCTTAAGTGTGAAGAGAGTAATCTAATTTTAACTATGGGTAAGCTTCCCCCCTCCCCTCACCCCACTAAAATGCATCTGTGCTGTAACTTTTGCTTTTAAAATCTGATAACATTCTTTGAATTTGTTTCTTTTTCTCAGTTGCTTGAGAAGTTCCTAAACTAATCAAGCAATGTCGATTTAAAGGAGTGTTCATTCATGTTTTATTTTTCTGCAAACAATATTTAGCATCTTAAACGGGGAAAAACGTCTGTAAATTCGTTTCAATGAGAAAATTTAAGTCACTTCACTGTGTAGACAACAAAGTTATACAAGTGAGTATTTGTCTAGTGCCTTAGTTTAAAACAGAAAATTTGTACGATTTCAGAAAATGTGCCTTGAAATCGTGTATGATATCATTTCTGTTTTTTCTGCTTAATGTTTACTTGAGTTAATGAATAATTTTAAAGTATTCCTATAGATCACAGATATAACACTGTTAACTTTTTTTATATATATATGTGAAGGCAACAAAGTTTAAATGAAAGGTGCATGATTAGTTCAATTTATAATCTCAAAATTATCAAAAACTAAAATTATTGAACTGTCTTCTAAATAAATGAGGATTATAAGTATATCAGCATGGAGTCGGTGCTGGAACATTCTTTAGAAGTAGCTCAAGAATCAATTATAAAGGAACTGAAAAAAGAACCTGGTATTTCAACACACATTGCAGATACAAATCAAGTTGTTTGGGAATGTGAAATGTGCTTCCAGAAATTCACAGAAGAATCAAGCTTTGCAAGACACGTTCGACTTCACAGCAACAATAATTCTTTCCAGTGTGATGTGTGTCTCAAGATATTCACACTGAAAAGTAGTCTTATAAGGCATGTGAAGCTCCATTCAAAGGAACAACCTTGTGATTCTCATGTGCATCCCAAGCAGTTCAGTGAAGAATACAACCTCTCAAATAGACAACTTCACTCAGGTGAAAAACTTCACCAATGTGGTGTATGCTCCAAACTGTTTAATCAGAAATGTAATCTTACAGTACATATGCTCATCCACACAGGTGAGAAGCCTCACCAATGTGATGTATGCTGTAAACAATTTGCTCAGAAGAGTGACCTTTTGAAGCACATGCTTCTTCACACAGGTGAAAAGCCTCATCAATGTGATGTATGCTCCAAACTGTTTGTGCAGAAAAGTCACCTTTCAAAGCATATGTTCCTTCACACAGGGGAAAAGCCTCACCAGTGTGATGTATGCTCCAAACAATTTGCACGCAAATATTATCTTACAGAGCATATGCTCCTCCACACAGGTGAGAAACCATACCAATGTGCTGTTTGCACAAAAAGATTTGCACAAAAACGTGGTCTTTCACTGCACATGGTTGTTCACCCAGGTGAAAAGCCTCACCATTGTAATGTATGCTCAAAACAATTTGCTCAGAAAAGCGATCTTTTAAGGCACATGCTTGTTCATACCTGTGAAAAGCCTCACCAGTGTGATGTGTGTTCCAAACAATATACTCACAAAAGTGACCTTTCAGTTCATATGCTCCTTCACACAGGTGAAAAGCCTCACCAGTGTGATGTATGCTGTAGAAAATTTGCTCGGAAAGGTGACCTTTTAAAGCATTTGCTTGTTCACACAGGTGAAAAGCCTCACCAGTGTGTTGTATGCTCAAAAAGATTTGCTAAGAAAAGCGAGCTTTCAAGGCATTTGCTTGTTCACACTGGTGAAAAGCCTCACCAGTGTGATGTGTGTTCCAAACAATATGCTCACAAAAGAGAACTTTCAGTGCATATGCTCCTTCACACAGGTGAAAAGCCTCACCAGTGTGATGTATGCTGTAAGAAATTTACTCGGAAAGGTGGCCTTTCAAAGCATATACTTGTTCACACAGGTGAAAAGCCTCACCAGTGTGTTGTATGCTCAAAAAAATTTGCTTGGAAAAGTCACCTTTCAGAGCACATGCACCTTCACAAAGCTGAAAAGCTGTACCAATGTGATGTATGCTCCAAACGATTTGTTCAAAAATGTGATCTTTCAAACCACATGTACCAGCACACAGGTGAAAATCGTCACCAATGTGTTGTATGCTCAAAAACACTTGCTCACAAATGTGATCTTCCAAGGCATATGCGCCTTCACACAGGTGAAAAGCCTCACCAGTGTGATGCATGCTGTAGAAAATTTGCTCGGAAAGGTGACCTTTTAAAACATATGCTTATTCACACAGGTGAAAAACCACACAAATGTGATGTATGCTCCAAACAATTTACTCGGAGAAATTCTCTTTCAATGCATATGCACCTTCACACAGGAGAAAAGCCTTACCAATGTGATGTATGCTCCAAAAAATTTACTCAAAGAAATAATCTTTCAGAGCACATGCTCCTTCATACAGGTGAAAAGCCTCACCAGTGTGATGTATGCTGTAGAAAATTTGCTCGGAAAGGTGACCTTCTAAAGCATATGTTTGTTCACACAGGTGAAAAGCCACACAAATGTTACATATGCTCCAAACAATTTACTCGGAGAGATCGTCTTTCAAGGCATATGCACCTTCACACAGGAGAAAAGACTTAGCAATGTGATGTATGCATCAAAAATTGTACTCAGAGAAGTCATATTTCATAGCACATGCTCTTACATGCGGATGAAAAAGCCTTATCATTGTGATGTATGATCCAAACAATTTGTCAGGAAATGCAGTCTTTCTAAGCACATGTGCTTGCAGACAGGTGAAAATCCTCACCAATGTATTGTATGTTCCAAAACATTTGCTTGCAAAAGTGATCTTTCAATGCATATGCTCTCACATAGTTGACAAATCTCATCAAAGTTTTACATACAGCAAAGAATTTTCTTGGTAAAGTTATCTTTCAAGGCATATGCACCAAACAGTTTGCTTGGAAAAGAGATCTTTCAAGGCATATGCCCTCACATAGTCCACAAACCTCACCAAAGTTTTACATCCAGCAAACAATTTGCTCGGGAAAGTTATCTTTCAAGGCATATGCACCAAACAATTTGCTTGGGAAAGATCTTTCAAGGCATATTGCTCTCACACAACTGACAAACTTCACCACTGGTGTACATGTAACAAACAGTTAGCTTGGGAAAGTGATCTTTCAATGAATATCAGGGCTCAGAAAATGTCATGCCCAATATGCCCAGGGCATGTAAATTATTGGTCTGGATAGGTAAATGAAAAATCGTGTTGCCGAATGTAGACAGCAAAATTTTAAATAAAAGTTTCGAATAAAGTTTTCTACTACAAAGAAAAGAAAGGCAGCCATTACAGGTCTGTTTTCTTTCTTTATTTTTTATTTTTTTAATGTTTTTTTGTTTTATCTGTTAATCACTGGAAGTTGTGTTATTGTTAGGAAGTGCCAAGGACAGAAGAATATCACTTCTTTAACCATACTATGCTCCAGGTCCAGAAATTGAAACCATATGTAGGTTTGCTCTAAATGCTTACAGCCTGTTATGGGATGCATGTGTTTGATGTAACTGGCCTCCAGTGTTTAATGATAAAGGGTGCAAACTTCAATGAAAGGAACATGGCAGAATCACTAAAATTCTTGAATATTACAATTTCATCATCATAATCTTAAAACTTGAGATGCACATATTTGTGCATTGAACATTTTAAATACAGACCCTTGAAATGGAAATGCAAAATATGTAAAGTTTATCATATTTTTTAACTTAAAAAAAATAAGAATTCTGATTTGTTGTCTTAAAATGTAAATTTTCCTGGTCATCCATCTTTTACTACCAGGGCAGGTACGATAATTTTTGCACTTGCCCAGCTGGGCATGTAACTTCTCAGATATTTTTGAAGCCTTGCTCATGCTCTCACATAGTTAACAAACCTCACCAACGTTTTATATGCACCAGACAGTTTGCTTGGAAAAGTGATCTTTTAAGGCATGTGCTCTCACAGATTTGACAAATCTCACCAATGTTTTACATTCACACAGACAATTTGCTTGAAAAAGTGATCTTTCAAGGTGTGCACTCTCACATACTTGACAAATCTCACCAATGTTTTACATGCACTGAATAATTTGCTTGAGAAAGTGATATTTCCAGGCATATGTTCCTTCCAAGGAGGTTAGAAGAAGATGAGATGCAATGACCCATTTTGTATGAAGCCAAAACAGATCAGCTGTTTCGATCCTCTCTCTCTGGTGGTGGATGTCTGATGGAGGTCGGAGATGTGACGTCACTTCCTGTGCCAAAAGCAGTTTCGCTTAGCGCATGCAAACCATGCAAACCAAGGACGCAAACAAAGAATATTTCGGACTTTGTATTTCTCAACATTAGGGTTTTTGTTATATTTTAAACATGGTTCATTGCACATGCGCAGTATGCAAGTAACCATGTGCAGTATGCACTTCCGCTCAAAAAATCATTATTTTGTTAAATTTTTTAAAGAAATACCAACACATATTTTCCTATTATTTCTAGATTTTTTTAATTATGAGAATGAATACTTAAGTCTCAATTTTTTTCATGACTGTGTGGATAGACTAAGGGTCCGAAAGACCCGTTCGAAATCGCGATTTCCCCATAGAGATATGCAGGAGATTCTCAGGTTGGGTGCATTGGCGTAGTCAGCTGGTAAAAAGTGGCGTCACACCAGAAGCACAGGGAGAGTGGCTGTTGCCATCTCCTCCTGATTCTAACCTCCTCGGTTCCTTCACACAGACGAAAAGCCTCACCAGTGGGTCATTCCACGTCAAATCGTCAGATGCTATCCACCTCACCATCTGCGATTATTGCGATTTTTTTTTTTTTTCATGAATAGATCACCCCAATGTAAGAAAAGCCCAAAAGTTTAATTTTTTTATTTCCCATGGATTAGAAGAATATAATTTTCGAATTCTGGTACATTGCGGACCTTAATCACCTTTAAAATGCAAATATCTCCGTTGTTTGGATCAAAAGAAATATTAAAATCACCACTCCTTCATAATTTGCCTCCAAGGAATTGATTGGTGCAATGCACAAATTTCTATCTTTAGTTTTTGTGTTACATGCAACGGGAGAGCCTTTTTTCAAAATGTAAAAAGGTGCTGTAGAACAGCAATTAAAAAGTCGCAGTTTTTTTTTTTTTTTTTTAAGTTTAATCTAACAAATGAAGGGAAAAAAAACTTTTTGCTTTCGCTTGCATGCTTAGAAAATATTTTTTAAATATGGTTCACGGCTCGTATTTTGCCACCATGAAACCGCGCACAGCGAATAGCGTCGTGCAGCCACCAGCCAACCTAACAGCAACAGGAGTCGATGTTGGCCTTCGGACGGGCAGCAGATCAAGATACCATTGCACGCATTGGTCAGATCGCACGATCATTTGATGAGATGCTTGAAGGAGGAAGGATGGTGAATTAATGTTATACTTAAAGGCATTTCAAGTAATATAACAGCAAAATTTTACTAAGGGGTCATTTCACGCCAAATTGTCAGATGCACTACAGCACATTCTTAGCCATTGAACATCAAGGAAAACAAATATAAACCATTTTCTCCATACAGCTTATCAATATGAGCTGTACGGTGAAAATGGTTTCATACAAATGACGCATATAAATTATGCAACGGACGTCGAAAATATATTGGTATTCTTAGCCATTCAATGACAAAAAGAACTAATATAAACTTTTTTGTCCTCGTATAGCTTACCAATATAACTACTAAAAGCTTATAAATTATGCAATTGAAGTTTTTTTTATTGAAAGTTTAACGACCACCATGAGCAACTCAATGGGCTATAAGCAGTCGCCCGGCCCTGTTGTCAATACTAAATGCTTATAAATTATGCAATTGACATTGAATACCATTTTTTAGATATTGATTAACAATATCTACAGCTTACGCAATATCCGACAGAATTTTTAGACATGAAATAATTCTATTTCAGGAATTAATAAATTGTCTAGTTGTCCACGTCTGACATAAGAGATAATGATCAAGGAATGACAGCTTGAAAAATAAAGTAATCGGAGATGTGTATCTCGGTGCCTATTCTTGCGAGGTAGAGGAGATATATACTGCGTTTTAGTTAATGTCAGATACCTGACGATCACAGATGATGACGTTAGCGAAGCTAAGCGTGGGGTTAGAAAAAATTTATCGATTATTTTCCCGTAGATCTGGTATTTAAATGGTCGAGTATGTCTTGTAGTTGTCATTTGCCTGTTGTTGTTTTTTTAATTTATTTATTTCAGTTATTTATTTAAATATTACGCGTCAGGTGGGAGCTCATAAAACTATCAAGAGCTCATATGAAGCAAAATACACCACAGCAACCTAAAATAAGGAAAACACAATTTAACTGTTAGTGGTGTCGCCCTAAAATAGGAACATGTAGTTTGACGGTTACACTGAATGAAAAATTTTATGTTTCTTAATCATATCCCAGTGTCGGAGTGGTAGTAATTGGATTTATTTCTTTTATTACTATTTTTTTTAGATTAATTATCCTAATAAATTTAGAAATAGTGGGAAACATTAACAGACCTTGAACATATGAGTACATTTTCATTAATGTAATACCCAATGTATCACAATTATTGATTGCCGATATATGTAAAACAAGTATGGAACATGTTACTATTTAGCGATTGTAATTTGTCCGCTTTGTTTTGTGTGCTTCTGTTTCTCCTTATCAGCATCAACGCATTATTGTCCTCATAGCGACAAATTACTTTAGCTGTCGCTTGAATTAGATTTATTTTAGTTTGTTTTGTTTAAGATGTTACGCCACAATCATAATGCACAATGACGCTGAAAAACTAGGCAGCAACTTTCAAATCGCAAGAGAATAAAAGCGACCGGAGAAAATAGACTACAGAGGTTTTCCACTTGCAGTGAGCTAAAGCTGCTGTTTGCCAGAGGTCGTAAATTACGATCTAAGGGAGGAGTAGTTCGAGATCTGGTGGGGCCATGCTGTCTAAAAAAACAAAACAAAAATTCCGCGAGCGAGCAGAAGAAAAAACGTCAAACCCCAACCGTCCAAAGCAAGCGAGCTCCTAACGAGGGAGAGCAAACAAATATAAACAAATGGAAGAACGCAGGGAAGCAGACCAATGACTGATTCTCCAATGGCTTCGTCAAGGGCAAGCATAAAGAAAATGACTCACTTATCTACTGAGACCAGTGAAGGGTGGGTTTCTGCTAATCTAGTTTGCTATAAGGACAGATTAAATTTAAGGTTAAACTTGACATATTTAAAAGTGACATTAAAAACGACAAATTAAAAATATGATTGCTAATCCAACCCAGCAAACGTAGATTACATTGCCCGACCGCACAACAACCAACCAAGAGAAGCTCAGCTTGAAACTGTTATATATATAGTTATATATATATAGAGAGAGAGAGGCATACAAAGGCTGCAGACAACTAAAAAAATCACGGAGAGATGCATGCTTGGTGTAACCAGGAGAGATAAGAAGAGGAACTCATGCAACCGAAAAATGACAAGAGTGGAAGACATCATGATCAGAGTAAAATACCTGAAATGGCAATGTGGACATACTGCCAGAAGGACAGACCATCGATGGACAGCCGAAATTTTAGATTGGATTCCAAGGGACAGGAAAAGACCCAGAAGAAGACCACATGGGAGATGGGTGGATGAAATTCGAAAGTATACGGGAGTGACATGGAGGAGACTGGCACAAGACAGACCATTGTGGAGGAAACTTGGGGAAACCTTTGTCCAGCAGTGGATTGATAATGGTTGACAATGATGATGATGATAATATATATATATATATATTTTTAACTATAATTACAAAAATGATGTGTTTCTGCTGCTTTCTTAGAAAATCATTCAGAGGACCCCATTTCCTCCCATAAGTACATAAAACTAACAGCCATGTGGAATGCCATTTTTATTTTTATTTTAGAGGCTACAATTCATAAACTTCCAAAAGTCGAAAGTTTAAAATTGATTGGTTTACATCGGTGAGACGAACATTGTATTGAACTTTTCTCACAGGTCAAATTTAGTTGCCCTGCTACAGGAAAAGTATCATATTACTTTCACAGAAAATAATCGGAAATTTTGCACTCGCGCTTATAAAATCTTCTTAACACTTTGTTATCAACATCATTCCTCATCCTGCGGGGAATGTCAATTTAATACTTAACAATATCTTTATGAGGAGCAATAAATTTATGGGATGTTGATCAGACATAACGCAAAGAAGGTCTGGAGTGTCAGGTCATTTGCAGTAACCTTCCACAAAAACATCTAAAAAGGAGAGAAGCTTCATTTCATCGCCGGCATGATAAATCTCAAAACAAAGCATGACGGGACTTTTTTTCCCATGCATACATACATACTCGTCAGAATTAAAAAAAAAAAAGCAGATTAAAAATTACAAGATCCCTAAAATTAAAAGTACAAGATGATCCCTGAAATCATCTATGTATTGTAAAGTGGTTTTCATACCTGTAAGTTAGAGTTTCAATATAACAGTATGTAAAAATAGTTATACATCATTATATTAGTGGTAGAAATATTTCGATTCAGAGTTCGGGACTTTTGAATCACCCTGTATAAATATTTTTACATAGTATGTTTTAGCATTTGAAATCTAGCTGTGGAATCTCAGAGATATCTTCCATATGTTAAGTTTGTTCTTATCTGCTGTAACAGAATTAGACATTTCTTTGCAACAATTATTTTCATTGTTTTTTTAGGTCTTTGCCACTAACATGCACACTGTTTTTCTGCTGCATCCATAAGGAGAAATAAAATTTTTAGAATTGATTTTTACATCAGGTATATTGTGCCTATATTACAGATTACACAGCAAAATATAGTGTGCATTTATTAAAAGTTAGGACATTTAATATTGTGGCTTATTAGCAGTTTCATATGTTTGCTTATTTCGAGTTTTATGCTTAGCGAGCTGGAGAAGTTAATAATTTAGAGGTTAATGTTTAACAGCATGCTCCTGAACACTTGGCTTAAAAGGCAAGATTTTAAGTTGCAGCTCTGGCTGCACATTATGTCTGTTCCTGTATTTATTTCTGTGGCCAAAACCTGAAAGTGTAGATTCACACAGGTCTGTGGGTGCATAAGGTACAGGGGCGGATTGGCCCACCGGGACATTTCCCGGTGGGCCCCATCCATATATTTTGTCTCTGTCTTTCTTACTTTCTTAAAACATGGTTCCAGTTCATTTGTTTTAAACACACAACTGAACCACAACACTTTTGTACTTTTTATAAACGAAATACACATAATGTCATTATAACAAGCAGGGGGAGGGGGCTTCTACTTTGAATTAGGAAAAAAAAAATCCCCTCATCATGCAACTGCTAGAATCCCAACTATAACAGATGGACCATGTGTGTTTGCGAACTTTTGGGTTCATTTTGTAGCTGAGGAACGATAATGTATGTACCGTACGTTGCGGAAGGGCGGGGGTGTGTACAAGATGTTCTATATATTCCCCAAGGAAGGGGGGGGAGTAGTTGATTTTACTCCCATTGGTTGTAGGAGGCATTAGTGCTGTGCTTATAAGAGCTGAGTTTAGGCTCAATTTTAAGTGCCAGAGCCTGAAGTATGTCAGCCCTAGCCCACACGAGCCCGAATTTTATATTGCAAAATAAAGCCCGGTCCCGAACGAGTCCGAAAACTATGATTATTCTGTTGAGGCATTAAAAAAAATCTCCTCCAAACTTCCACTCCTTCTTAACCGTGCAATTAACCAATGTATTTCTCAACTGCGGAGTTTGGAAGGGATGTCTATCTATTTCTATAGTTTCTTTGACCATTCATTTCATCCTGAAATGTTTTGAGGGGCCCGGTATCAGGAAAAATCGGGCGGCACAACAATCTACTTAGGTTAACAGCATTGGGGTGGGGGCTGAACAGGGCTAAAATTGTTTCACTACTTTTGATAAAGTTGCAGAACAATGCTAGATAATGGTCATTATGGGTTGTCATCATCATTATCATTGTCAACTATTATCAATCCACTGCTGGACGAAGGTCTCCCCAAGTTTCCTCCACAACGGTCTGTCTTGTGCCAGTCTCCTCCATGTCACTCCCGCATACTTTCGAATTTCATCCACCCATCTCCCATGTGGTCTTCTTCTGGGTCTTTTCCTGTCCCTTGGAATCCAATCCAAAATTTCGGCTGTCCATCGATGGTCTGTCCTGGCAGTATGCCCAGCCCATTGCCATTTCTGGGATTTAACTCTGATCATGATGTCTTCCACTTGTCATTTTTCTGATCCAGGAGTTCCTCTTTTATCTCTCCTGGTTACACCAAGCATGCACCTCTCCATGCTTTTTTGAGTTGTCTGCAGCCTTTGTATGTCTCATTTAGTTAAGGTCCACGTCTCTGCACCATACGTAAGCACTGGAAGGATGCATTGATCAAACATTTTTCTTTTAAGACATAATGGCGTATTGCTCTTGAAAATTATGCTGTTTCTTTCATGGGATGTACTATCCACTATATGACAACACAGAATTCAGAGTGAAAGCTAATAATATTAAGAACTTATTTTGAAATAACTCTAAGATTATTTGCGGGGGTGTTCATATACGATCCCTTTTCCCCGAAATGTTCTACCTATGCAGCCTGCGCCCCTTGTGATAACTGACAAATGCTGCAGATGAAGGCATTTACTGAGATATCATTTCAGCATGAAGTTGCAAAATGTTTTGTTTACGTTATTTAGTAAGGTGTCTTTACAATACATAACCGCAGCATAAAAGCATGTTTTGTAATTGAGACACACATGAATATATGATCACTAAATGAAGAATCTGTTTGCCACAATATTTAAAAATCTTTAAAATTCTAACTGTTATTGTCCACAATAGAAAAAGGACAAAAATTGCAGTACAAATAGAAAATTTTACAGTGTAAAAGTTGTGTATTTTTTTCCATTTATTTAAATTTAAAAATCATGTCTTACACGAAAGTATTTTTTGGTACAACTCCAACATAATTTTGGTAGTATCAATTCTCCTTTCAAATATTTGCTGAAATTTCAGCCCACTTCATTGAAAATTTAAGAACTGGAAGCTCAAAGGTATGAAAATCAAGGTTACTTTATGATCTGTTAAACATAAAAAGGTTTTATAAGCAATTTTTTTTTCACGTTCTTACTGCAGCGTTCTTAAGAGAAAATTTTAAACAAATATAAATATTGAGTGTGTCCAAAATTAGAAGCTTCTCTCGTGCAATTACATACATAACTAACTAAACTAGTGATTTAAACCTGGTTATTCGCTTTTCCCACGTCGATTAAATTATTTGCCAGGATATATAAATATCTTGAAATTCCTGACTGTGATTATCCACAACAGAAAAATTGCAGTTTAATTTTTCTGCAGTAAAATCTTGGAATGGGCCGACGAAAATTTTTCTGCAACACCCACTTCAATTTAAGGATGACAGGTGTACTTTTTACCCCCCTCCCCCCGCTATGATTGCCACTGTTTCCAGAGCAACTATACTTTTTGTTTTGTTTCTTAAATAAATAAAGTGATTTTCAGTTGTGATACAATAGTACCGCAGAACTGCAACTGAATGGGCCCATTTGCAAACATTTTCCCGGGCTTTTTTGTGACCGCCAATCTGCCCCTGATAAGGTATCATGTATGTTGTCGCTTTTCCGGAAACATGATGCAAATTGCACTAAAGTCAGGCAAACCCACTAAAGAAATGATATTCTTCAATCAGGAATCGCAAGACAATTCAAGGAGTCAACTGAGTTTCTCAGAGGCAGTTTTTCATCCAAATTTTCATTTCATTGGAAGATGGGAAATAGTCTTTTTAGTGAGCAGTAACACCATATGTCCCTTCATGCAGTCCACAACATTACAGAGCTTTTTACCAGGAAATCATTAAGAAAAGGAAATATATCATATTTGTTGTTGACAATGTGCTGAGTCCAGGTCTTCAATTTTCTAATTGTCTTCTTCCTCTTGAGCGCATTTAAGAAGGTGAAAATCTGCTACATTACAGAGGATGTGAAGACGTGATAGGTAATTTACAGCCTTTTAACACTTATTTGGAAGAACAGCCCCGCTTCATCGTATAGCTCAAACAAATAAGTCAGGACTCTACCTGTAGACAACCACTAGACTCCGGGTAACAGAAGTTTTTATAATCGCTGCCCAACATGTGAAGATAATGTTGTTTGGAGATTGAGACCTATAAGTTACGATTTTAATGAATTTACATGGTTCCCATGGTCCTTGAAAGTCCCTGAAAACTTCTTGAATTGAATTAACCTTTTTTAAGGCATTTGACGAATTTACATGGTTCCCATGGTCCTTGAAAGTCCCTGAAAATTTCTTGAATTGAATTAACCTTTTTTAAGGCATTTGAAAGTCTTTTTAAGGCATTTGATGGATTTACATTGTCCTTGAAAGTCCCTGAAAATTTCTTGAATTGAATTAACCTTTTTTAAAGCCTTTGAAAGTCTTTTTAAGGCATTTGACGAATTTACATGGTTCCCATGGTCCTTGAAAGTCCCTGAAAACTTCTTGAATTGAATTAACCTTTTTTAAGGCTTTTGATGGATTTACATGGTTCCCATGGTCCTTGAAATTTCCTGAAAACTTCTTGAATTTAATTAACCTTCCTTAAGGTCTTTGAAAGTCCTTGAATTTTGTTAGAGTCCCTAAAGGTATTTGATTTTTCCTTTTACCAAATTTCAGAAGAATCTCAGTTATTTGAAGAGAAGCTATGGCCAAAATGTTGCATGTGGTTGCCCTGAATGGTGGAACACTCTTGGAATTGAGAGCAAGTGGGTGTCACATTTCCCTTTTTCTCATGGTTGTGAAAACTGGGTGCTGCAGAAAAGACATGAAAGTCATTTGTGCGCTGGGGAGATGCGTTACTTACGGGGGCTTTGTGGTGATACATGCTCTGATCATGTCAGGAATGAAGATGTGTAATGTGAGGCAAAATGTTAGTAAGGTGGAGACTAATATGCTTCAGTGGTTTGGCCATGTTGAAAGAATGAGTGATGAAGTGCTGCCTAAGAGAATTTTTTCAGCTGAAGTGGCAGGAAATAAAGGTAGATGAAGGCTAAAGACATAAGCATAGTGCGCAGGGAGGGGGGGGGCATGTGCCCCTCTACTAAAAATTAAAAAAAAATAATAACTTGTCTTTTGCCTTTTAAATGTTCATTGCTCTGACTGTTTCCCAGCAGTCATTTCGTACACAATAGCACGTAGTCATCTGATGATGGTTTTCATCATCAGATGTCTGCATGAGGTGCTTTGAAAGACATGTTTTTTGTTTCATCCTCATTATAGTGAAATCACCAAACCTGGTAGCCCTTGTAGTTTTGGATATATTAGGCATGTAAAAACCTAAGTTATGGCAATTGAAAAGGAGCATTTTTGGAGAAACTGTTTTTGAGAGTGCCCAGCAAAACACACTAATTTGTACCCCCCCCCCCCAAAGTTTGAACTACAATAAGTGAATGCAAGGGGGTGTTAGTTACTAGCATCTCAAACCAGGCATGTGATCCGCTGAATGTTTGTAGCCCAGCGCATGCGAGGAGGAAAAGTATTTTCAAATATGTCACTGGGCAGTCAGTCCTGCTTGGTGGGTGTGGCTTATTTCTCTGTGGTATAATGTTTACTTTTTCACATGGCTGTTGAAACAGCAGTCAGCTAGTATAAAGATGCAGATCTTAGTGGCAAGGAATAAAAGTCCTGCAGTGATCAATGTGCAGTGCTACAAAGTAGGCTTATCTAATCTGCTTTAGAATAGCACCTCATTTTACTACACCTATTTTTAGATGTGTTAATGAACTAGACTCCTGCACATTATTATTTGATAAGGGTTTGAACCATACTACACTGTCAAAGCAGATAGACTATCATGTTGCTTTGGAGAACAACCTAGTTTTTAACAGATACCGTACCTCTGTTTCCATGGGTCACTCTGTGCTGAATTTGCATGAAATTCAAACTGAGTATAAATAAGCGAAAAACCAAAATTATAGTTTTTGAGCGAGGAGCTGTTAGTACTTAATGTGATATGTCTAAATGGCACACCAATTGACCAGCTGAATGAGTTTGTGTATTTAGGAAGCATGTTTGACAGAGAGAACAAATTAGATGTTGAAATTAGTAGGCGAGTGAATTCTTCATTGAAAGTCATGGCTGCTGTAGGAGGTTTTCACAGGAATAATGCGTTCTCAAAAGAGTCCCACGTGGCTGTGTATGAAAGTGTGATAGTTCCTACTCTGATGTATGGCAGTGAAACATGGGTACTACAGAAGAAACATAGGAGTTGTTTGTGTGCTGGAGAAATGAGTTACAGGGGGCTTTGTGGCAAGACACGTTCTGATTGTGTGAGGAAGGAAGATGTGTTGCAGTTGTGTAATGTCTAATGTGAAGCAAAATATTGTTAGCAAGGTGGAGACTAATGTGCTTTGGTGGTTTGGCCATGTTGAAGGAATCAGTGATCAGATGCTTACTAAGAAAACCTTTTTAGCCCAAGTGGCAGGAAGGAAAGGCAGAAGAAGGCCAAGGAAGTCATGAGAGGATCAGATTCAGGAATGTCTGCATGAGAGGAAGATTATGACTATGAAGTGTAGAAGGTGTTTTATATGTCGAGTGATGGATGTCAGTGAAGCCCGAGTTATGTGTCAAAATCGCTGTAAATGGAAAAGTTTCATACAGCAACAGTAAGTAAATAATCAGTTAAAAATTTATTTGGTAGTTTGTATTTCTTTGTGGAGCTAACCTCTGAATCTCAGAGAATAGCTTGGTTATATGAATATAGTGAACTATGTTGCTGAATTAACATTGAAATCTCTGTGTGATGCTATACAAAAACTTAATTTGTCGAAAGTGTTAAACATATCAATGGATGGTCTAGCAGTTCACTGGAAGGTTATTAGCCTTATGCAAGCAGAAATTAAAAGAGTTTTGTTGCCAAATGGTTAACATAAGAAGGCAGTTGTGGTATTTGTATGCTGAACGATTGTTTTAAACATGAATGCACAGCTTCTTCATGGAATGTAGCAAGTTTTCTGCCAAGCCTTTATCAACTTTATAAAGACTGTCCTGCAAGAAGGGAGCAGTAGTAAAATTCAACAAACTCTGGGAAAAATGCCTTAAAATTTTTCTGTAGCTTGAAAATTGTCCGGCTGCTGAAAGAGCCACTGAAATGTGGGAGATTGTATAAAATTATGTTTCTCTTACTGACAAAGGGAAATCTGTAAATATTCCAAAGGGCAAAATCATACTTTGTAGTGTCACAGTCATGCAAAGATGTCCTGATGAAAGTGAAGCCGAATTTTTCCTTTCAATTTCGAAGAGTTTGCAACCCTTTCTGGTTCACAACCAGAAGTATTCTCCATTGTTGCCATTTTCCGCTGAAGATGTTAAAAATATATAGAGTTTGTGAACCTGTAAGAGTTTGCAACACTTTTTGGTTCACTGCCAAATTCAACAAACTCCATTGTTACCATTTTTAGGTGAAGGTATTAAAAAAATAATATTGGATGGTTTAAAATGCTTTGGCATATAAAATCTTCAGAAACTAAGTGAGATCAGCATATGATGTGACCATTTTTGATTTCACTGTTATATCTGCGCATTCATGCATCAGTAAAGTGAGCCTTGGCTTTGCTGGGTTTTAATTGTTAAAGGTACTTAGTTCCAGGGAAAAAGTGTGTCAGTGATAAGGAAACTTGAAATCTTGTGGAACAATAATACCTCACCAAAGTATGCTGCTATGTTTAGATATAACTATAATTTCAATTGATTTTTTTTGTGGCAGAAAAAGAGTAGGACCTATGATTTATCTTAGACTGATTTTTTTGTTTATGGCATGCTGTGTACAGTCATTTTTTCACAGTGAATGCTTCAAAGTGCCCATTTAACAGAGGCTGCTATAGACAGAATTCATGAAATATACCCCATGTACTCAGTGGCGTAACTAGCACAACATGCGCCTCCCCCGCAAGATGTACTTTAGCACCCCTAAGCACAGTTATTTTCCCAGGATTTTGAACGCGAGGGAGGATGCATTTTTTACGGTGTGTGTGGGGGCGGGGGGAGTAGGAAGTCAGGGAGAGTGTCTGCAAATGTAATGGTGGTACCTGGAGCCCTGTAGTTTCAGCGTTTTAAGTAATATACACTATCTACCAACAAGTAATTGGACACCTGTGACAGCAAAGGGAAACGAAGTTTATTCACCTTCAGTAGTTGGTAGAGCCTCCACGAGCGGCGATTACAGCTGCGACCCTCCGGAGCATACTCTCAACCAGACGTTGTACGACGGCTAGCGGTATTTTCTTCCACTCGGCTTGGAGAAGACAGGTCAGTTCCTTCACCGATTTCGGACGGTGGGGACACCCCTTAAGTCAACGCTCCAACTCGTCCCAGAGGTGTTCGATAGGGCTAAGGCCCGGGCTCTGCGCAGGCCAGTCCATTCCATTAACCCCATTGCACCATACCAAGCCATGGTGGACCTCGCAACATGACAGGTGGCATTGTCATCCTGAAAGTAACATGGGTCCACCCCGTAAAACTGTCACAACGTAGGAAGCGCATGGTCATCCAAAATGGTGCAGTAGGTCTCGGCTTTGAGTCTACCAGGAATTGCGACCAAGGGTCCTGTGCCATATCAAGAGAAATACCCCATAGCATAATTCCACCGCAGCAGAACTTCAGAGTTTGCACAATACATTCCGGCAGGAGGCGTTCTCCAGGCAGACGCCAAACCCAGACCCTGTCATCCGAACGGTAGAGGGTAAACCTTGATTCTTCGCTCCAGAGAACCTGTTTCCACTGTTCAACGGTCCACTGTCGACGTTCTTTGCACCACGTTAGCCGAGCAGCGCTATTGGACTTGGTGATCAAAGGCTTGTGGGCGGCAGCATGTCCATGATAACCAAGCAGATGGGCTTCCTTGCGGATGGTATTTATCGAAAGAACACTCCCGGATGCCTGTTGAAACTCCTCGCAGATGTGGCCCATCGATTTGGTGCGATTCTTCCGAATTTCTCTGGCCAGCACCCGTCGGTCTCTAACTCCCAGTTTCGTGGGTCTGCCGGGTTGGGGCACATTCCGACGGTCACCTCTCATATTCCACTTGCCAATCACGTAGGCCACTGTCGATTTTGTGTACTTCAACTCGCTGGATATGTCACGTATGGATCGGCCAGTTCTGTGATATCCGACGATTACACCTTTCTCGAAATCAGAGAGCTCCGAACTGCGTGGCATCTTGCATGCGACTGGTTGAGTTGTTGTTTCCCACACGATATTTAACGGCGGCGGCCGCGACGTGTATCAGGACCGCAGATATCGTCGATTGCAGGGGTGTCGAATTACTTGTTGGTAGATAGTGTATTTGACAATACGTGCCATTGCTTTGTACAAAACTAAAATAAATCACTTGAAGAAATCACCCTCTTACACACAGCAGATCTGTGGCTGCTGTGAATAAATGTTGATCCTTATGATGCACGTAATCCTAGGTAACTGACTGTTTTTTCACATCCTCCATGGGGAATCCCACTGGTGCCTCGGGCTTTTCCTCAGCAGCCCAGAGAGAGAGCGATTGGAGAGCGATCGTATTATTCACAACCCATTGCGGAGCAATCGTATTGCAAACCAAAGTCAAAGAGCCGAACACTTTCAATCTGTAGGACTTTCAGTGTTTTAAAAGTGAAACTAGGGCATTTATTTCGGCAAAGCTAAATATATCTTAAAGCAAAATAATGAATCTTTGGGTTAATTATTCTGCGTGTTCGATTTTGTCATAAAACTATAACTGACGGCTGCAGTACGCCCCCACCTTCTGCAGCTGCGGGGTGGTAGTTACGCTACTGATAGTAATGTCCATGCAGGCGCTAACATATTTATCCCATTTGCTTTTATTTTGGAGAACGGAACTTCAAACAAAGTTTCTGCATGTGTGTACAAGTGCAAGTTTATAAGAAAACAATAAATTATCTTATACCTAAGAAATGCTACTAAATTAGCGTTGACTGCAATGTCAGTTCTGTGTTCCAATTGAAATGTAGAGCAGACTCTGTGATTCAACTGCTCTTTCCAAATTTATTGCACACAGGTTGTTTTGGATATTTATTACCCATCAATAATTGTCAACATGTTAGCTGAAGGAAGAGTTGCACCTTAACCACTCGTGTGAGGTTTGTCTCCATTTTACCCACCATAAAGTTACCTGCTATGAAGCCAAACCATTTCATTGTGAGAACCAAAACAGTGGTCTTAACCCCTTTTTATAATTCTGGGGCATCAGTGGAGTGTTCATGGGGAATTACCCCCTCCCTCCCAAAATTGAAACCTTTTGATATTTAAAAAATTCAATTTTAAAAGGCAAGGTTTTGTTAGTATTTGAAATTGTTTTTGTCTCATGGCAACAATTGAACATGTTTTATCCATGAATATGTGGTAGTGGCAAGGTGCTAAAGGACCAGGATGTCCCATTGCAATAAAAGCCAATGCATGGGTATACTGAAAGGTTCTGTGGCCACAAGGCAATTCCAAATTTGAGTTCCATGATTTACTTCAGATTACTCTAAAGCACTCTGAAAAGCAAGGAGTGCTAATTAAAATACCAATAATCACATTAAAAGAAACCAATGCTGTGACATAAACACCAAAAACCCAGAAGACTATTATAGGATTTCAATTTATGTAACATTTTTAGACATGATTAATTATTAGTGCTCTGGAAAATAAATTTCTCACACAGAAATTAGTCATCAAGATTCCAGTTTCTTTTCCTAACTTGTTTTCTGCACAGGCAAATAGGAAAATATAAGTGGTTAAACATTATGTGGTGATAAGAAAATAAAAATATTAATAATAATTTCTAACAATATTTATTTGAGTATTTTTATGTGGATGTTGCATATATAATATTTTAAAAATGCGCTCATAACACATTTAGTGATATGAACAAAAATCGTAAAACCCCCTTCCTGAAAAAAATTTCTGGGCATGCCACTGCGGTGCATCATATAATTTGTTTAAAAATTTTTACTGGTATTCCAACTGTGTATCATTATGTTTAATTTTAACGTGTGTTTGCAATTTGGAAGGCTTCATGCATTTGATTCAGAGAACTTCACGACAAGTGTTTAATCATTATGTGGTAATAAAAAACACAGGTTTTCCTTTCCATCGTTGTCTATAACCATAAACCTAATCTCTAAATATTTAAGACCCCTGTTCATTGGTAACGATCGTTTTAATGAACCGATCAATTTTAAAAAGGTACACAGAATTCAAATAAAGTTAGTGTATAGTGTAATTTTGACATAGGTCTGAATTATTCAGAATTCAAAGTGACCCACAACTGATGTTCATTTCCATTATGAGGGCTGCTGGTATGGCTTCTAGTGTTTTACTCGGAAATAAAAGGCTATCACTTACAGTCTGATTTTCGAGTAGCACCCGAACTCATCCTCAGGTCTACGATGTAGTAGGTGTCAGTTCTGTGCACTCTTGAGCTTAAATTCCAGCCTTCCAAATAATTTAATGCTGTACCTTTGCTTCTATTTCTAGTCCTGAAAATTTTCTCTTGAAAAATTGCTGTCGATGTATCAGAACTTGGAACACAGTAGAAATTCTTGGGATGCTGTAGACGTGCTTTGGGACACTAGAAGTTCTGTCACATCAAGGACACTTTTTCAAGACAAAATTTTCAGAGGGATTTCAAGGGGAAATTTTTTGGACGTCAATGTGCAATTTGTGGTCACCCTTGTCTGTTTTTAGAAGCACTCCATGTGCCTCTAATGACACCAACGGTGTAATGTTTAGCGGAGAGTGATGCGATACAATCTTAAGAAAAATGAGAAAAGTCTCATGTTTAGCGGAGAGTGATGCAATACACTCTTAACAAAAACAGCAATTCCCTCACTGTAAGGAGTTTTATCGATAAACTGCATAATGGGGAATTTTGCAGCTAACATTTGGAGCACGGTGTGTGATAGGTGATACGACTGTGGAAACAGAAATCGCCTGTAAATCAGCCCACACGTTGGTCGCGCCATCACTAGATGGACCGCCCAGCCGCCGACGCCCCAGGGGGGACTGAAACTCACGGAAACATCCGAATGCCGGAGCATCAATTAATTCTCAAAAGAAACTGGTGGTTGTATGTCTAACACCCACTATATTGTTCACATACTTTGTCTGTGAAGGGGGTCAGTGATCGCTGTCTGAGTTCTGGGATTCCTAAGAAATTCGTTATGATCGTAGTCAACCGCACCCCTAACAATTCCATTAGGGGATTTACATATTCTGCTTTCTTGAAGAACTTGGCAAATCTATTGAAAAACTCGTGTACCTCTGAATTCCAAGTCTGTTCAGTAGGTTCCGAAGTGAGGTCCACGGGGGAGCCCCAGTGATCATACGAAGTGCTCGGCTCTGCACCCTCTCGATTCTCTTTCGCTGATTCCTACTAATACCTATTCAGATGGGGGAGGCGTAGGTAAGCCATTGGCCTAGCGACCGTCTTGTACAGCAGCACCTTCAGTGCCGGACGGTGTCTAGGTGCTGCAGCACGCTAAAAAATTTGAATTCAGATTCGTATTGTTCATTGTAGCTGAAAGCCCGAAAGTGCATGCATATGATTTGCTGCTAGCCCAAAATATGATTTTTAGGCGGACCGTAATCAATGCTCCTGTTCGTCATTCGTTCTGTTGTGTCGGTTAGCACACGGGAATAACAGAGTGGTTCTGCTGCCGTCTACGCGTTCGGTATTTCGTGCTGCAAACCAAGTAGCACGGCACCAACAGTGTGTCATTCCTGCCTCCTACATCACATCCCTCTCGGTGGTCCTCTTGTCAAACCGGGCAGAAGGATTCCAGCGTGCTGTGTTAACCTGCCACAAGGGATTCCAGCGTTCACGATATAAGATCGCTGGGAGCAAACGGCGTTGAAACCAGACTCCCCCCCCCCTTCTTCCATCGGAACTGGGAGCACGGCAGTTGACCAATGGAATAGAAGGAAAACTTACCTGATTGTTTGTTTCTGTGCTCTCATAACGTTTGCTTGATCAGTCAGTTAAAATCTATCTGTGCTTCTAATTGTTTGTTCTTTATTGTGTGGTTTTCGTAATCTTAATTTCATGAATGGAAATGTGATTAATTCAGTAGATTCTTTGTTGAAACTACCATTTTCTTCAAGAGATTTAGAGGGAAAAATTGAAGGAAAGTCCTCAGGTCGACCAACACCAGATTTGATTATAGCTCAGACTGCGAAATGCGGGTAAGGTCTTTCATATAAGAGGCAATTCAGTAGGAAGATATATGATAGCAATTCGTGGATATGTGGCTATGAAGTGAGGAATGCTCTTTTTCGATTTCCTTGTTTACTGTTCGGAAGCAATGATTCTTGGTCCAAAGGAGGAATAAAAGATCTCGGACGCTTAAACGGGTACATAACAAAACATTCAGAAAGTAAAAAACATATTAACAGTGTACTAAACCTCAGTGCATTTGGAAGAGTGAATATAGCAACACAGTTAAATCGGGCATATCAGGACTCAATACAAAAACACAATGAATTAGTGGAAAGAAATCGCTATATTCTGCCTAAAATAATAGACAGCTTAAATAGTATAACTATACTAGATATCAGAAATTTCTTGGTGTAGAATAGAAATCAAAATTTCCAAGCTTTCGCACATCAACCAGATGGCTTTCTTCAAAGAAGGTAGACAGCAAACTGCTGTAAGTTTGTTGTCTAGGCAGTTTGCTGTCTACCTTCCTTGAAAAAAACATCTGATTGATGTGCGAAAGCTTGGAAATGTTGATTTCTATTCTACACCAAGAAATTTCGGATATCTAGTATAGTTATACTATTTAAGTCCAGATGGTGTATAATTCCTTTTTATTTAAGTTAGACGTCAATTAATTTTGCTTCCTATACTTCTGTACACATTTTCTTCACAATTAATGCGTTCCCAAGGATGAAAATTTGAAAGTCGCTTAAAATAGGTTCATATTATAACATGGAATACTTAATATTTTCTAAAAGATAACCATAATTATTTTAAAAATCAATAACTTCTCCTTTGGTGGTGTTGCAACCAGAAAAAAGATGGCGCGACCTGTACTTTGATGACGTCAGTAGACAAACAAATGTTGGATTGCATAAATATGGTCATGTTTTAAAAAATATTAAGTATTCCAAGTTATAAAATGAAGCTACTTTAATCGATGTTCAAATTTTCATCCTTGGGAAGGCATTAATTGTGAAGAAAAGGTGTACAGAAGTTTTTCCATTGGAAGTCATCATAATCATCATTGTCAATCATTATCAATCCACTGCTGGACGAAGGTCTCCCCAAGTTTCCTCCACAACGGTCTGTCTTGCGCCAGTCTCCTCCATGTCACTCCCGCATACTTTCGAATTTTATCCACCCATCTCCCATGTGGTCTTCTTCTGGGTCTTTTCCTGTCCCTTGGAATCCAATCCAAAATTTCGGCTGTCCATCGATGGTCTGTCCTGGCAGTATGCCCAGCCCATTGCCATTTCAGGAATTTAACTCTGATCATGATGTCTTCCACTCTTGTCATTTTTTCTGATCCACGAGTTCCTCTCCTATCTCTCCTGGTTACACCAAGCATGCACCTCGCCATGCTTCTTTGAGTTGTCTGCAGCCTTTGTATGTCTCTTTTAGTTAGAATCCACGTCTCTGCACCATACGTAAGCACCGAAAGGATGCATTGATCAAACACTTTTCTTTTAAGACATAATGGCATATAGCTCTTGAAAATTATGCTGTTTCTTAAAAAAGCTCTCCAGGCAAGTTTTGTACGCCGATTAATTTCTTCATCAATGTGACCCTCGCTTGATATCTGCTGTTCAAGATAAACGTGCGCGTCTGTTATCTCCAGCTTTTCTCCATCAATCGATAAATCTTCATTTCTTGTAAAAGCATTGAACATCACTTTGGTCTTCTGAAAGTTCATTTTTATCCCACTTCTTTACTCTTGTCAGCAAGTTCCTGGATCATACTCTGCAGCTCTGATAGGGTAGTTGCAAAACTGACTACGTCATCAGCAAAATGAAGGTGGGTTAGATAATCTCCATTAATCTTTATCCCTTTGTTTTCCCAGTTCAGTGATTGAAAGACATTTTCCAATTGGCATTAAAGAGCCTCGGAGATATGGTGTCACCTTGACTCACTCCCTTTTCAATTTTTATGTGTGTTGCATTTTCAAACAGCCGAATCTTTGCACTTGCATTTTCGTAGATGTTATTAATAAAATTAATGTATGCATCTTCAATACCGCAGGATTTCAGAGCCGTTGTAACTGCTGAAGGTTTCACCGAATCAAAGGCTTTTTCATAATCGATAAAAGCCATGCACAATGGAAGTTCATATTTCCTCGCTCTTTCAATTAGTTCTCTCAGTACGTGGATATGATCTATTGTGCTGTAGCCACTCCTGAATCCAGCTTGTTCTCTCGGTTGAGCCATGTCCAGTGTCTCCTTTAAGCGGTGTGAAAGAACTTTAGTGAAGATTTTATAAACCACTGAGAGGAGGCTGATAGGTCTGTAGTTCCTGAGATCCTAAATGTCACCTTTTTTATGTAGCAGGATCAATGTAGCATTGTTCCAATCCTCAGGAATCTTCCCTGCATTAAGGCATCAAGTGAAAATTTGGGCGAGTACTGTTTCAATTTCTCCACTTACTTCTTGTAGGATGTCTACAGTAATTCCATCTTCTCCTAGAGCTTTCCCCCGCTTCATGTTCTTGATTGCATGAGCAACTTCTGCTGGAAGGACTGGAAGAACTCTGGTACCTTTCATGATGTCTGGAGTACATGTATCATCCCTTTCATATAATTTGGAGTAGAAATCTTTCACTCTTGTCAAAATTACGCCTCTATTCCTTGTTATAGAACCATCTTCTTTTCTCAGAGTCATAATCTGTTTTCTTCCCTTACTGAGATGACCCTTTGCTGTCTTTAGGCTTTGGTTGTTTTCAATTGCTTTCCTCACTAGCTCACAGTTGAATTTTCTTACGTCTTCAGTGATACTTTTTCGTACTGTCTTGCATAGCTCTATATATTCCACTTTGGAAGTCACATCTTCTTTAGTTGTCCTCGTGTCTCTTCTTTTTTGCATCAACAATTTGGTTTTTCCTGATAATTTGTTCACATGCAACTTGTTCTTAGACCCAGCTAATTTTGTTGCTGTTTCCATAAGAGCTTTGTTACTTTTCTGTTAACTTCAGAAATATACACTTCTTCCGATGTTAGGCCTTCTAAAGCAGAGAATCTGTTCTTCAGTTCCAACTTGAAAGTATTATGGTGTTTTTTAAGGTGGGTTATGTCAATACATTTTGTTTGTCTTTATGAGCTTGCGACGTTCGAGTTTAGTGTTGAGGTGCATCTTACATCTCACCAATCTATGGTCACTACCTGTGTTGAACTTGTTCAGCACACTGCAGTCTTCGATGACGAATTTTTTGTTACACATAATAAAATCAATTTCACTTGTCGTCCCAATTGGATGTGTCCATTTCCTGTGTGGCTTTTTCTTGAAAAGGGAGTTCAAGATGAAAAATCCTTCTGCCTCTGCAAACTCAACGAGAGTATTTCTACGCTGGTTTCCGTTGACGTGACCGAATTTACCTACTGAAGTTTCATTCTGTAGTCGTTGCCCTATTTTTGCATTGAAATCTCCCATAATTATCTTCAAGTGCTGCTTACCTTTATTATTTAGATGACGAATTTCCTCATAAAATTCTTCAGCTTCTTCTTCAGGATGACTTGTGATGGGTGCATAAGTTTGAATAATCTGAGCTTTGTATCTTCTCGAGAGTTGGATAACGAGTCGTGCAGCTCTGTCAGAGGAACTTTCAACTTCTACCACTTTATCGTTCAGTTTCTTGTTTATTATAAATCCAACACCACTAGTTCTGCCAGTATCTGTCCCACGATAGTAGAAGAGATGTCCACTTTTCAGTTCAATGAGATCTTCTCCTTACCTCATTTAGCCCGACGATGTCCCACTTGATCCTTTGTAGTTCCTCTTCCAATTCAAGAAGCCTTGAATCAGGAGATAGGGAGCGTCCATTATAGGTAGCCAAGGTCTGCATCAGATGGCAGCCTAGTCCGGTCCTCCGGGGATTCTTAGCACCCTCTGCCTTCATGTCGCACTGGTCGCTGCATTGGCCAGGTACATTCCTGCTGCCGGAGACTGAGGGCCAAGATTTAAGTTGTAGAGTAATTTTGGAGGCGTTTGGCCATTACTCACCACGCTGGCCAAGCGGGTTGGTGAGTGTGGGATAGCATTTCCTCTGATCCCGATGGTATATTTATACCGGTATTGGCGGTCGTCAGAGCCCCTTTAGTGGGAACATGATGCACCACGAGAAGGCGGGGTTGATATTTGTCAAGGAGAGGCTGTGATGTTACGCATCGCCGCCCGGGTGGCGCAGTGGTCTAAGGCGCTGGCCTCTGATCATTCGTCAGTAAGGGGTCCGGGTTCGATTCCCGGTGAGGCATGGATGTTGTGTTTGTCTTACGGCACTGGTTCTCTCTCTTCCCTGGAACCAGTGACCCTAAATTAGGGACGGGCGACTGCTTATAGCCCATTGAGTTGCTCACGGTGGTCGTTAAACCTCCAATAAAAAAAATGTTACGCATCACCTGACCTTACATCCCAATATATACTTTTATAAATAATGAGTCTCGTGCTTTTCGTCCTGTAGCCCCTACTCGTTTTTCCCTAAGAAGTCCGCTGTCTACTTTTCCGTAGAAAGGAGGTCAAAATAACATTCTCAGAGCCATGAAAATTCATCTGTTCTCAACTCTTCCAAATTCTTAGTTTAAAACTTCTCGCGTTAATTGACAATAAGGAGGACCGCTTGGAAGAGGTGAGTGCAAGACAAGCTTATTGGTTTCAATGAAGGATGTTAAGGCGGGGGGAAGATCTTATTTCCCCTTCCCCATAACTAACGAAAACATTTACTTTCCAACCCTTCTCCCAGGCATGAACATGTTCGCCGCTCCTGTGGTGCAGTGATTTAACGACTAGTTTCTGACCATTCGTCTGAGATGGATCCGGATTCGTATCCCAGTGAGGCATGGATGTTGTGTTTGTCTTGCGGCTTTGGCTCTTTCCCTTCCCTCGATCCAGTGACACTAAATTAGAACAGGAAACTGCTTCCCTTCCATCGAGTTGCTCACGGTTGTCCTTAAACCGAAAAAGATCTTTTGGCTGTAAACAGACCCCAAATTTGCTTTCGACAGGTGATTTATTAAAAGATGTAATAAAATATGATGATAAAAATAGCAGGATGCAAATTTTTTTTTTAGCAAAGTTCGAAACATATTTTGGATATTTTTTTGTTTTTTTGATTGAACATTTGACGACCGTGAGCAACTCAATGGGCTATAAACAGTCGGGCGTCACTGATTTAAGGCTGCCGCCCCGGTGGCGCAGTGGTCTAAGCGATGGCCTCTGATCGTTCGTCCGAAAGGGGTCCGGGTTCGAATCCCGGTGAGGCATGGATGTTGTGTTTGTCTTACGGCACTGGCTCTTTCCCTTCCCTGGAACCAGTGACCCTAAATTAGGGACGGGTGACTGCTTATAGCCCATTGAGTTGCTCATGGTGGTCGTTAAACCTCCAACAAAAAAAAAATTTTTAAGGCCACTGGTTCCAGGGAAGGGAGAGAGCTAGTGCCGTGAGACAAGCACAACATTCATGCCTTGCTGGATTCGAACCTGGGCCCATCTCAGACGAATGGCCATAAGCTATCGCTTAGACCACTGCGCATCAGAAAGTATTTCAGTTAAACAGTCTTTAAGCTTTTCCATCAGTTTTGGTGACTGAACATTCTCTACCTTCGTTTTTCACTCTTCAAAATCATTGGTGTCGTGAAACGCTTTTTCTTCAGAAGACAGCAAAATATCATTGATGCCCCGGTGGCGCAGTGGTCTAAGCGATAGCTTCTGATCATTCGTCCGAAAGGGATCCGGGTTCGAATCCCGGTGAGGCATGGATGTTGTGTTTGTCTTACGGCACTGGCTCTCTCTCCCTTCCCTGGAACCAGTGGATCTAAATTAGGGATGGACGACTACTTGTAGCCCATTGAGTTGCTCACGGTGGTCGTTAAACCTCCAATAAAAAAAATATCAGGATGGCTAGTAGTACTATGAGTCCGGATTCGAATCTCGGTAAGGCATGGATGTACACTTCTGTAGATGTTCGTGCATATAGTGCAAAAGACTTCGAACAAACTCCATTTTCTCACCTGAGTGGTATTTTCTCTCGTGTTTCTATAAAACACTGTGGTAAACGTATTGCTGCAAGTTTTGCATGTGAGCTGTTTGCTGGAGTCCATGTTACTCAGAGAGGGTCCGTTTTGATGCGCAGTAGTGAAGGCATTTCTGGACGCTGGAGCATGACGTACTGTGGATGTGGAAGCAGATCATTTGCTTCGATTGTTGTTTACATGAGGTTACTAGTCATACGTTTATTTAGTGGTATTTGATCAGTCCTTTGTGATCGAGAGTCATATTTTTATTATGACAGGATAAAGATATTGTGGTAACAAAAAGAAATCGTTCTATTGCTGGGTGTTTCGTTACTAGAAAACTTCACTACTCCACCATTCTGTGCTGTTATTTTGTAACAACGATGTTTAGTTGTGCCATTGCTCTGTGCCCATCGCAAAAAAAGGAAACAAAAGAAACTGAAATTTTTTATCACGCATTCCTGAAAAATCAGATGTTGAAAAAAACGTGGCTACTCAATTGTAAACGAAAAGATATGTAATCATTGTGAAATACGACAGAAGTTGCTCTAAACATTTTACTGAAGATGATTATGAACGTGATTTGCAAAAGAAAAAAACTGCTGCCAACCTTCGGAAATGAATTTGTTTAGAAGAAAAACTGTTCAGTGTTCTAAACAATATCTTTCATTCATTTCAGTAAAAGTCAAAATATACAGTTTGCATTTCGGAAATAATAGCGATTTTCTAAGTGAATTGCAAACATGATTTCTATTCGAGCTTTTCAAAATGCTCGCCATTTTGAGGCTGAAATGTAAAATGGAGATTAAAAAAGTAGCAATGCCGTGTGTAAAAGAAAGTCAACTACATTTCGGTAGCGAAAAAAAACAGATTAATTTATGGTATTTCAATACAAACCTTCATTATGTATTTAAATTTTATGTACCATGAGCTATCTATGAGAATAATTCTGACGCTAGTTATTAAAACTGCACAAATTAGAAAAGATCGCGGATGTTTTTTTGTCGATAAAATTCCTTAATCGTTTCGATAAAAATCCCAGATCTCCACCGCGTTGTTTTACTAACGAGTATGACAAACGGTGAATGATGAATTCCGAAATCGAACACAAGTAACTTTTTTTTTTTCACCGACGTCATTTTTAAGGTTACGGTTATTTCCGGGTAATGTTAACAGAATGTTCGACTGCCAAGGTTCCCGTAGGCACAGAGAATGGAGAGACAGAGCGTGCACAAGCCAGAGTTATGGAAATTGGTGGGCAGGGAAAAAGAACGATAGCAGAGCACCGTCGGCGCTTTATGGAACTAAACCCCACGTGCTCTCTGACGTAACGTCCCTACTGTAACGTTCATAATTCGAAATTGGTTATTTTGCTTGTTATTACTACCGTTACCACTGTGTGATTCTGTGATTATAACAACGCTTTTCGTTATTTCGTAGAAGTTATTTTCGGCGGATAATTATTTCATCTTTTATATGTAGGAAATCTTTGTCTATTTTTTAACTGTTAAAAATCGATATAAGTAAAATTTATATCAGAGTAGAGCCCTTACTGTATTTTGTTTTTCGTAATTCCATTTGATCCTTCGGGCAGATGTTTACAGATGTTTGATTCGTGATACAATTATGTCAGTTTGTTACCTTTTATTTGCCATTGCTTTGATATTTTTCCGTTGTTTATTTTCAAATTCCGGCAGTAGTATGTTGCGTTGACGAAGGTCTGCATTTTGAGAACGAAAGCTGCTACAGATTTATTAGTTTCTTTTAAGTCAGAGTTAGTACTTTATTTCTCAGTATAATTCCCGACTGCAAAGTGCTGTTCTTACGATTAAGAATATACGCCTAATTCCGTTACACCTACCGCAAAATTCCTCGGTCAATCACGCTACAGTGAACCTAACCAACTCGGGAAGTAAGGAAAATGGCGGCTCTCGCAGGGAAGGAAAGTCGAGAGAGACATTTGTAAACAAGTGGGAGGAGCGCAGTTGTGACGTCACTTTTAGTTCTCATTAACAGGCCGTGGGGCCGCCAACGTCTATGTGAGTTTAACATTATGCTGTTGCCATCGGACAAAGTGGAGAATTTCCTTTACGATCTTCTAGAGTGCACACTCTGTACCTCTCTTCTCTGTGCCCGTAGGATTAACATGGGGAAGCGATTTCCGGACATTCTGTCACTCGATTGTTTGAAGTTTTAGAAATGGTTAAAAGTTGCGTGGCATATGGGTGCTTCTCACTTAAAGTACGAATAAGACACTGGAATTTCCTTTTATCTCTTTCCAACGGGAAAAAAACACCTGATTATGTGGAAAAAAGCTGTACACCGGAAGGCATGGTCGCCCAAGTCGTATGACATGATTTGCAGTAAACACTTCATGTCAGGTATCGTAAATGTATATTTTACTACATTAAGGTGAACCTCAAATAATTTTGCTTTCTATACTCCAATGGGAAAACTTCTGTACACATTTTCTTCACAATTAATGCGTTCCCAAGGATGAAAATTTGAACATCGATTAAAATAGTTTCATTTTATAACATGGAATACTTAATATTTTCTAAAACATAATGTTATGGTGAGAAAAAATGATTTATTTTGAGTATATTGAATTGATTGTTATTTATTAAAAGGGTAGCCAAAATTAAATCTGAAGGGAAATTTTGAATTTAGACTAAAATTTAACTTTGGGAGATGGGTGGATGCATTTCGAAACAAAAATATTTTCTAAGTATTAGAAGGCCATGAACATCCTAAACAAAAATGCATCTGAACATTTACATTCCACAAGAAGTTATAGGAAAGTTTGCGTTGTTTGTGTTTACGCAGAGTTGAGTCACCTGAAAGTGCAAAAATAAGTGAATATTGTTGCATGTGTACGAAAAGGTGTCACTATAAGTCCTAGGATAAAATGTACTCGTTCAATTAACAACTTGTGGAGGCGGTGAAAGTCAATTTAAAAGGATAGGACAAA
The DNA here is from genome assembly GCA_039090855.1 of Macrothele yani. Lineage (NCBI taxonomy): Eukaryota > Metazoa > Arthropoda > Arachnida > Araneae > Macrothelidae > Macrothele > Macrothele yani. Next base: position 152,431,093 of record CM077009.1, read on the forward strand.
AATTGCAGTTATGAAATACCTTATAAAACCAGGATTCGGATCGATAGCCTTAGTCAAGCTAATATGGGGTACATGGGACCAAGTCATGGAAGACAACAACACACAAAATTTTTCACACTGCACTCATATTGGACTTTTTTTTGAAAGGCTACTGCCTGTATTTATTATTTTTCTTTAAAAACTTAATAAGGTCATTTAGGCCGCCCCGGTGGCGCAGTGGTCTAAGGCGCTGGCCTATGATCATTCGTCCGCAAGGGGTCCGGGTTCGAATCCCGGTGAGGCATGGATGTTGTGTTTGTCTTACGGCACTGGCTCTCTCCCTTCCCTGGAACCAGTGACCCTAAATTAGGGACGGGCGACCGCTTATAGCCCATTGAGTTGCTCACGGTGGTCGTTAAACCTGCAATCAAAAAAAAAAAAAAAAAAGGTCATTTAGTGGACAATCAGATGGCATTTCCTTTTTGTTGTTTGCTAAAACACAGCAGTATAAAAACAGAATCTCAATTTCTTTTCTATTTCTCTTTGGCCACTGGCCTTATGAACAGCACAACTTTACATATTTCAACACAGTTGGTTTGAACACTAGGCATGCATCCAAAATTATACCATGATTCACATAGCTTACACACAAAAAAAGATACTGGATTATTTTTAATTCCACAAGGTGGACAAGTTCTGTTCTTTTGAAACGTACTCTCTTCTCTCTCACCTAGTTAGCTCAATGACAAATTTACAATTTTACACTTATTGATTAAAATTTACAGCACCTAAACAATCTTAGCAAACTCTGCAATCCCCCAGACCAGTTTCGAAGACTTCAATTTAAATTTGCAGTTATTTTAAGAGCCACAAATTATACTTTAACAAATCTACTATCAGCAAGTAAACAAACCAAGTAAATTATCCTCAAAACAGAATTTACACTGAGCACAAGCATTAATTAACATTACATAACCTATAGAACTACCCTGAATGAACCCACTTCACTTATAAAGAAACCTAACTAACTTAAGAATTATCACTACTCATAACATCACCATAATTCAGAAATTCAAACAATCTTCTTGCACTAGCTTGCTCATAAAAATCACCTCACTCTGCACTTCACATAATAGCTCAAGATACCTAATAACTCTATACTGTAAACAAAAGCTCAAAATACCAATTAACTAAATTTCCAAACTAAATATCAAGTTCACTAACACCAACAACCAGAATTTAGAATTTACATCCCTAGCACTACAGCAAATCATAAACAAATAAATTTAGATACTTTAAATCACCAAACAAACTTAAATTTAACACCTGCAGTGAATTACTGAGGTAGCGGTGAGGCAAATACTCGCAGTTCAGACACTACCCTGGGTTTTTGAGAACCAACACAGGAAGAAAATACCAGTCAGGCTGAAGGCGTGAAATTGGGTCGTGAATCCACTTTCAGCCTATGCAAAAGGAAAGGAAAAAAAAATCCTCAAGTGCAACACATCATCAGGCACAGAATTTCCTCTAACATGATCTCGCCACATTTCTTGAAGCAGCGCTCGACCGACCCTCGCTGGCAGTACATATCTCCGTGAGCAGCGAAACTACTGGGGGGGGGGGGGTTGAAGACAAGTTTTACCCAAAAAACCACGTCCTCAAGGATCTCCCTTTTCGAACCAATGCATGATCCCACCTTGATCAACCACGCCTGCAAGAGCCTGTCGTACTTCAACCCTAAATACTCCAGGCACATCCAGCCCAGAACCAACACAACTATATCCCAGGAAAAATTCACTTATCTCTCTATATATCCCAAGAAATCCTAAATCACAATATCCACATATATCCCAGGAAAATTCACTTATCTCTCTATATATCCCAAGAAATCCTAAATCACAATATCCACATATATCCCAGGAAAATTCACTTATCTCTCTATATCCCAAGAAATCCTAAATCACAATATCCACATATATCCCAGGAAAAATCACTTATCTCTCTCCACATATGTCCCAGGAAAATTCACTTATCTCTATATCCACATACATCCCAGGAAAATTCATTAGCAAGGAAATTCTTCTGTACCATGGCAATGCGCAGGTCCACTTCAGACAATAACACTGACCATTTACATAACCCACTAAATATTTTCACCTTATTGAAAATTAAAATTACAATTTAGACTCTTTTTGTAAAAACAAGAAAATTTAGGCCAAAGAAAAGAACAATTAATACTGGAACTGGTGAGCAAAAGTGTGTCTTCTCAACCCATGATGTTCATTCTTTTTGTGAAATACAAAACTTGAGAACAAAAATTACTTTAACTTCTATTCTGCACATATCGCATCCTGGTGAAAATTCCCTAATCAGAGCCCTCTGCCCTAGGACAAGTTCCCGGTTTTCCCTAAGATCACCCCTTTCCAATGGGAGATTAACACTCATCTGGAGCATGTAAAATACTGGTCCTCAATTAACACTCCTACCATCTCAATTTCGACACTCAACACTCCAAGAATGTAAACAACACTTTAGGTTTCCAATTTCATCACGCCGCCCCGGTGGCGCAGTGGTCTAAGGCGTTGGCCTCTGATCATTCGTCCGAAGGGGTCCGGGTTCGAATCCCGGTGAGGCATGGATGTTGTGTTTGTCTTACGGCACTGGCTCTCTCCCTTCCCTGGAACCAGTGACCCTAAATTAGGGACGGGCGACTGCTTATAGCCCATTGAGTTGCTCACGGTGGTCGTTAAACCTCCAATCAAAAAAAAAAAAAAAAAATTCATCACACTATAATATGTTCCCAAAATCCCAATATAAATCATCCCATAATTTATCTTCACTCAAAAAGAAAATAACTCAACGCTGTAAAAGACTAGAGAGAAATGTTTACTATTATTTTATCACCCACGACATCACAATAACACTGCTTTTCAATTATCACATGCCGAACTAAACTATTACCGATGCACCAACATTTACGGTGCTCAAACATTAAACCAAATTTTTCCGATACATCAAAATTTACTGGCCTGGGAAGTTGCTAAAATACCAGACATGACAACACAAAAAAGCATAAATGAAAACATTTTCAACTCCCCTCTCTTTTTTTCTTTCTTTTTCTCTGAACTCACACCTGAGGAACCAATAAATCCTAATTTTGAAAGCTGAACGACAACACAGCCATAATCAGAGGCAAAAAAAAAAAAAACTTGCTCTTTTTCTTTTTGTTTCTTATGCTCAGCTCGAAGTTTAGGTACCCTGCGTGGGATGTTATATATCAATACAGAAAGATATGGACTAAAACATTACCTTCGAGCTGGCGTTCTTTTTTTCCTTTTTTTTTTTTTTTTTTTTTTTTCACCACAGTTTACAGTCCTGGCACAACCACAGTTTTTTTTTCTTTCCTACTGCAGCAGAGCATCGCTGGAGCCAGCAGGTACCTCCCATTGTGGTGGACTGGTGGTCATCAAAAAGCCGTCAAGCAAAAAAAAAAAAAAAAAAGAACTCCTCCCCAAACTTTGGGAGGAGATGGAACTGTTTTTGGCCTCTCTCCTTCGGCCTTTGAAGCAGGCCCTCCTCCTCCTTGGGGCAGCAACCGCATGGAGAGGTGTAGATGCTGTTGGCGGTATATCCTTAAGGGAGAAGGCATGTCTTGCCTTCCTCGGCTAAGTTCTCTCCAGGGCGAAGTTTCCGGACGGCGGGAGGCTTCTTTATCGGCGTGCTACATCGTCAACCCCTCGAATGCGAATACGAATACCAGAGCCAGAGTGTCCCATTGTGGTGGACTGGTGGTCAGCAAAATGCTGCCATGGAAAAAAAACTTTTTTTTTCTCTGTGGTTCTCTCCCGCCAAAAGGCGAGGAGAAAAAAACTCCGCCGTCCCCTCTTTCTCTGCCGGCCAGCAAGAGGACCAGAACAAAAGTGACTTCTCTCAACGGATAAAACTCTGGGGTGCTTGAAACCGCTGACCCCTCCCATTGGTCGAAACTTCAGCCTAGCAACTCACAGCTTCCCAACGGAATTTCACTCCAACGCAAGCCAGGGGTGACACTCTGACCTTCACACGTAGGGACCAAGCTTTTTTGACCCTGAGGTCTAAAAATAGATTCTGTTGCTGAATTTCTTACCCAAAAGACGAAAAGATGTTGCACTTTTGGGCGACTTTTCAAGACGTTGGAAACGAGGAACGAAAAATGGCGAATTCTTGCTTTGCAGAAAATCACTAATTTTAATTTTCTTTTTCTCTCGTTCCGTGATGTTTGTTAAACTAAAATTAATTTTGATTCTCTGAGCTGCACACCTACTCGCCTTTTCCTATCGCGATAAAAGAACAGATAAAATAATTATTTTCAAAACCCCAAAGTCAGTTAAATCAAATATTATTCTCTTTTTCTTTTACCAACATGAAATTTTGTTTTCCTGGTTGTGATTAAGACAAGCGAATTTTGCGCACGAATTCTCCTGCCTTTCAACCAGGAATTTTCTTCTAACGTATGTCATGGGAGAAAAGTTTTTGCATTAATTAATCTCTGATAAACCAACAGAAAGATTGATCAGGTCTCTCTGAAATTCACCAGAGGTTAAAATTTTCGCCATGACAATAACCATAATTACGCAATCCAACATTTGTTTGTCTATTGACGTCATCAAAGTACAGGTAGCGCTATCTTTTTTCTGGTTACAACACCACCAAAGGAAAAGTTATTGTTTTTTAATATAATTAGGGTTATCTTTTAAAAAATATTAAGTATTCCAAGTTATATTATTTTAATCGATTTTCAAATTTTCATCCTTGGGAACGCACTAATAGTGAAGAAAATGTGTACAGAAGTTTTTTCCATTGGAAGTATAGAAAGCAAAATTACTTGACGTCCACCTTAATAGTCGAATTTATATCAGTGCATTCTCTTACTCACTCTAATGTATTATTTTCAAGTTTTTACGTAAATCCTTGTAATTTTGTTTAAAATGCTCTGAATGCATGACGGATTAACTTTGCTGTCGAATCGGAAATTGCTAAGCTTTCGTGATCTTTAAAGATTTTGTACTGTTACTGATTTCTAAATACTGAAACAGATGCCTTTTTCCGGAACCGAAATTTAAGGATATACGTCCACATAGAAATGGAGGGTGCTGTCATACATTAAAGTGTCGTCCGTTTTCCCGGATCTGTTTTCCTTTTTCTTTTTTTTTTTTTTCCTTTTGTAAAAAAATAGTCCGTGTTTCGGGATATGATAAGTCGGTATTTTCTTTTTTTAATTGAAATACACACTGGAACCAGTCAGAAATGTAACAACTTACCTTAAACTACTGGATAAGAAATTTTTCGTTTTCAGTCTTCAGAATTAATGCATTTCTAACCCACCCATTTAAGTATTTATATGCATCAAGGCTTTTATAATATTTTAGAGCTTTTCCGGTATAACAAGAAAAACTGCCTATTAAATAGTTATAAATATCGTGACAGTTCAGATCAGGGAGGTCCGTAGCAACACAAACTTTTTTTTTTTTTTTTTTTGATTGGAGGTTTTACAACCACCGTGAGCAACTCAATGGGCTATAAGCAGTCGCCCGTCCATAATTTAGGGTCACTGGTTCCAGGGAAGGGAGAGAGCCAGTGCCGTAAGACAAACACAACATCCATGCCTGACCGGGATTCGAACCCGGACCCCTTACGGACGAATGATCAATGGCCAACGCCTTAGACCACTGCGCCACCGGGGCGGCAAACAACACAAACTTCCTGACGATAAAAGCATCTTTCAGGTATGTTATATGGATCTTCTATGACATTATTTCTCAGCTTTTCTTCGGAATGTTCCTTTTCCACCACATTAAGACGGCAAATTTTGTCAGAAAGAACAGTTTTTTTAACTCTATTTACAGCAGCAGCAGCAGCCATTGAAAATCATGGAGAGAGACCAGCTCGGATACTTTCTAACCACCCGGAAGTCTAGCAGACAGTTTTGTGACGTCACGTGCAAAGGCTCTATAAGCAGTCGCACGTCCCTAATTTAGGGCCATTGGTTCCAGGGAAGGAGGAGAGCCAGCGCTGTAAGACAAACACAACATCCATACGTCACCGGGATTCAAACCCGGACCCATCTCCGACGAATTATCAGTTGCCATCGCTTAGACCACTGCGCCACCGTGCTGGCATTCCAGTACCTAATCGGATTGAGGATGTAGCGAGGCTGACGTCATTGGGAAGTCTCGGTGAGTGGCAACTGTACCCGAACTGCAAGTTCCTGAAGGACAAGCATAGCTGGTTGGTTGGTTCATTGATTTTATTGGCGCAAGGGCCATGGTTGGCCAAAGAGCGCCAAACAAAAGACATCAAAAGAGAACAAAATCAATAAAACACGTACACAAGGCTAAAAACAGGATGAAGCGGTAAAAGTGAAAGATGGAAATGAATACGGTAAAAACTACAAGACAGACAGACAAACAAACAGTATTAAAAACGTGCGATGAAGCTTAAAATATGGCTGATCAAATAAAACTGAAGAATGAGAACGATGAAAGGGCTAAAAAAGATAATGAAACAAACAGTACTAAAAACATGATACAAAGATTAAAATCTAGCTGATTCAGTAAAACTGAAAAATGAGTATGATGATAGGGCTAAAATCTAGATACGTTTAAAATAGTCAATTTGTTTAAAAAATGAAAAAAACAACAACAGTATTGCAGTGGTCATTGAGGAGCCGCTGCAGTGTAGCGGCGTCCTCGTTCAACAAATGAGAATGAAAGAAATGAAAACGTACATCACGAAAACGAACACAGGTACACAAAAGATGAGTGACGGTGAGTCGGCAGTTGCACGTCTCACACATCGGCTCAGTGTCGCCACACAGCAAAAAGCGGTGAGTGAAACGACAATGCCCAATGCGGAGACGCGCAAGCACCACTTCCTCCCTGCGGTTCCGACGAGATGAGGAGTTCCAGATTTCGAGAATAGGTTTTATACGATGCAGTTTATTTTCCACCTGTTGGTCCCACAGACCCTGCCACGTTCGTTTGATATGATCACGAACAAGAAATCGAAAATCGCGATGAAAGAGTGGCAAGGGTGTGACGACCAAAGAGGAAGCAGATCTAGCGGCCGCATCAGCACACTCGTTACCCGAGATTCCAACATGCCCAGGAATCCAGACGAATTGAATCTGGACACCGGCCTCGAGCAAGGAACGAAGAAGCCCTCGTACGTTCAAAAGAAAAGGATGATTACAATAGTCCAGCGATGACAAAGACTGCAGGACACTTAAGGAATCCGTATAGACCATAGCACTATGATGAGAACTCGACTGAACATGAAGAAGCGCAAGATACACAGCATGCATCTCCGCCGAAAACACCGTGGCCTCAGCTGGGATCCGCGCTACTGACACGTCATCAACACAGACAGCTGCGGATCCAACGACTCCATGCATCTTGGAGCCATCAGTGAAAATGGGAGTGTATTCAGTTTTGAGGGCACGGTGCTCAGCGAAGAGCTGCTGGTACACTGACGCAGGGGTTGAGGATTTGTCGAAAGACGTAAAGGTGGTATCAACCATGACACCAAGTGGGTGCCATGGAGGATCCCCAAAGCCCCTGGTCGCTGCAACAAGCGACAAGTCGAGCCCTGCATCACGAGCTACGGCCGCCATACGAAGACCGAAGGTTGGAACGCACGAGGTCCGGTTCGCAAATAAACGAGCATGCTGAGGATGGAAAACTGCACCGTACAAAGGATGGTCTGGAAGAGACCGAAGTTTTAAGTAAAAGTGGACAGACAGCTGCAGACGGCGTAATTCAAGCGATGGTTCGTTCGCATCAGCGTAAAGGCTGGGAATCGGAGATGTTCGAAATGCTCCCGTACAAAGACGCAGCGCCTGGTGATGAACAGCGTCCAAAGGCCGGAGAACGGAAGGACGAGCCGAGCCATACACGATACAGCCGTAATCCAGTTTCGACCGAATTAAGGAGTGGTAAATGCGAAACAAAGAGATCCTGTCTGCGCCCCACGAAACTCTCGAAAGGATTTTTAGAATAGAAAGAGCACGCAGACAGGAAATCTTGAGCCGCCGAACGTGCACACGGAACGTAAGCGCACGGTCGGCGGTCAGTCCAAGGAACTTGGTCTCCGGCAAAACTGGAATGGCTGCACGGTCGAAATACAGCTCGGGGTCAGGATGGAGGCCACGCCTCCGGCAGAAATGAACACACGCTGTCTTGTCGGGAGAAAGAACGAAACCATTGCTATTCGCCGCTTTAAAAATCTGATTAATACTAGACTGCAACTGCCTTTCAATGAAACGCATGCTCGATGACGAGCAGAAGATGTGCAAGTCATCGACATACACAGTAGCCGAAACCGCAGGAGGAAGATTTGTGAGGAGACAATTAATGCGAAGGATGAACAATGTGACAGATAAAATGCAACCTTGAGGAACACCTTGTTCTTGATGGAATGTTGCAGATAGCGTCGTACCCAGGCGCACCTGGAACACCCGATTGCGAAGAAAATTTACAATAAAGGTCGGAAGATTCCTTCGCAATCCGCATGCGTGGAGGTCACGGATAATCCCGTGCCGCCACGCACGATCATAGGCTTTCTCGATGTCAAAGAATACAGAAACCAGGTGCTGCCTACGCACGAACGCCTCGCGCACAGATGTCTCAAGGTGCAGGAGATGATCGTGAGGTGAACGATGACGCCGAAAACCGCTTTGTGATGGTGAAAGTAATTGATGATGTTCTAAAAAATGAATTAATCGTGAGTTAACCATGCGTTCGAGAACTTTACACAGACAGCTAGTGAGAGCAATTGGGCGATAACTAGAGGGAGACTTAGGATCATTGCCAGGCTTCGGAAAAGGTAGAACAAAAGCCTTTCGCCAAGACTCCGGGAAACTGTGTTCTAACCAGATGCGGTTGTATAAGATTAAAAGGTTCTCGAGAGACGACTGGGAGAGATGACGGAGCATGTCGTAGTGGATGTCATCGGGACCGACAGAAGTAGCCCCGGACCGATGCAGAGCCACCCAAAGTTCACACATGCTGAAGGGGAGTTATAACCAGTGTCAGTATACGGCGCAAAAGAGATTCTCTGGCGTTCCGCGGAGGATTGAATCCTATGAAAGGAGGCCGGATACGCCAGATCACTCGAAACGGAGGCAAACGCCTCCCCCAAACAATCTGCAATCTCCCCGACGTCAGCATATGTGCAGCCGTTACTCTCGAGAATGGCAATCTGGTGTGAACTGTAGGTACCCCGGATCTTACGAATCCTTTCCCACACATTTTTCGAATTGGCACGTGAGGTAAGAAATGATACATACTGGATCCAAGACTCCCTCTTGCTACGTCGACGCACCAACCGAGCATAAGATTTAGCACGTTTAAAAGCAACGAGATTAGCCTCGGTTGGATAACGCCGAAAAGTAGACCAGGCCTTGTGTTGAGCTCTCCTAGCCGCTGCGCATTTAGGGTTCCACCAAGGTTTCGGAATTCTGGGGAGCTTCGCAGATGTTTTACGAATTGAAAGATCAGCTGCCTGAAGAATACAAGTTGTGACTTTAAGTACAGCTGCGTCGATTGACTCTTGGGTCACCATTTCAGAAGATATCACCGCGGACGATGTGAAGACCTCCCATCTGGCACAATCCATCCTCCATCGAGGTGGGCGGGAGGCAGAATATGGCACGTTTGCATGGTGCCAGAGGACGATTGGGAAGTAGGTCGCTCCCGTGGAGATCCTTACACACCGTCCACGACCAGTCAGCAATGATCGATGGTGAACCCAAGGTCAAATCGATCGCACTGAAAGATCTTGTCGGCTCATGGAAGTAAGTGTCAGCACCGGTGTTTAAAAGGCACACAGAGGCCGAGCACAGAAGAGACTCTATGCGACGACCTCTAGCGCTGGCGCTGACACTACCCCACAAAGGATGATGAGCATTAAAGTCACCCAAAAGAAGGAAGGGTGAGGGCAGCTGATCAATCAAGCTCTCCAGAACAGAGACGCTAACATCCTCATCCGGTGGTAGATAAACACTGCAAACAGTAAGAGGCACAGGCATAGAAATACGAACCGCCACGGCCTGCACAGTTGTGGAAACCGCGACGGAAGATACCGGAACCCTGTGAGGGACGAGAATAGCGACACCCCCACAGGCTATATTTCCAGACGAGTGGTCTGTCCGAAATGCACTGTAGCCTCGAACTGAAAGCAGGTCCGATGGTTTAAGCTTTGTCTCCTGAAGACAAAGGCACACCGGAGAGTACAAATAAAGCAGATGTTTCACGTCATCAAAACTGGTGCGAAAACCTCGGCAGTTCCACTGAATTATTGAACCCATGGGTAAAAATGAAATGAAAAAGGAAATGGTTAAACTTGGTCAGCCTCCATTTCCTCTGGTGAGTGTTCCCCCAGATTTGGTGGTGTGTGACCAGGGGCCAAGATTGGTGAATGCTTTGTCCCAAGTGTCTTAGCGGGATTTGCTCTCCGTTGATTGTTTGGCTGAGACTTTGAAGGAGAAGAAATGCTCTTCTTATCCTTGACCTTGGTGTTGGTGTTAGTGTTGGCGTTTTTGCCAGAAGAAGTGGCCTGAGTTCCCTTGCTGGTGTTGGAGTGAGTCTGCTTCGGTGAAGTGGCGGGTGCCGCTTTCAGATTCCTAGCTCGCGACTGGAGTGCCTCCAGTCCGGCTGCGATGATTTCCTCCATATTGAATGGACATTTAGGGGAGATCAGAACGTCGGTCTGAATGGCTACCGTAGATTTGGCAACCACCACTGAAGCGTATGATCGCCGATCAGATGTAACGGGAACCACTCTTCTTCTGGCCTCAGGATAGGAAATATTTTCCACCGTTTTGAGCCTTTGGATTTCCTTCTCCTCCTTCCACTTGGGATAATCTTTGGCTGATGCTGGGTGTGAACCCTTGCAGTTCACACAAAACTCGGCCTCGGCCACACATTCTGAGAGGAGATGCTCTGTGGCACCACAGCGTCCACACCTAGGAGAACTCCTACATGACTGCTGAGAGTGGCCGTACGACTGGCACCTAAAACATCTCAACGGGTTGGGAATGTACGGGCGTACCTCGAGGTGGAGATACCCTGCCTTGATGGATGTAGGCAGGGAAGGGCAGTTGAAAGTCAAGATAATGTTCCAGGATGGGACAAACTGCCCATTCCTCCTAAAAGAAATGCGTCGCACACCCGTAACATGTTGGCTCCTCAGTTCTTCGAGAAGTTCATCCTCAGAGCAATCAATAAGATCCCGAGAGGAGACAACACCTCGAGATGAATTTAGGTAACCGTGTGGTGTTATTTTGACAGGCGTCTCGAGCAGCATGCTGGTGTTGATAAGTGTGGAACTGTAGGCCACAGTAGACATCTCAACAAGAAGATCTCCAGACTGGAGCTTCTTGACGCTCTTAGGAGAGCTTGCAATTGATTGCAGTGCTTTGGGGATCCAAAATGGACTTTTGGAACTCAAAGGCTTTGAAGGGTCCAATGAGTGCACAAAAAAGAATCTGGCATTCGAGCAATCGGGCACATGCTTTTTAGCGGAAGGAGCTAAGCCTTCCTCAATACCTCTTTTGGTTTTAGGTTCGTGGGAAATTTCAGTTTGAGCCATAAAAAGTTTTTAGAATTCGTCCACCGACTTCCCCACCCACAATCGAGCCCAACGAGGGAGAGCCGGAGGTCCGCAAGCCCAAGTGGACGCAGGACACGACTCTAGGGATAGCAAGCGGATATAGCAAGTTGATAGGGCAGACATGCGCTCGGCGAGCACCCAGACTTTCCCATGCCTGGGGAACACCCCTTTGGCATGCCCACCCTATCCCCAGACTCACCCTGTCGTACGAGACGACAAGCCGTTAGAGGTCTGGGCTCCACTCGGCCACATACCTCATTGACTAGGAGTGGGTTAGTTCCCAGCCGCCCGTTTAGGGTGAAGCAGGGGGCAAAGAGGAGTGTTGGCAACTGGCGACAACAACACCCAGGCCTCCAGAAACCTCAGCCTCCAGCATCCCCTTTTCCACCTTACGGGTCACCGCACACGGCAAACGTGCAGGCAGGTCTAGCTAACCAGCTCGGAAAAACAAAGAAAGAAACATGAAATGGAGAAGACAGGAAAGTAAACGAGAAACTAAAATCCTGAGCTGGCGCATAATCACAACCTCAGCAACCTACAACTGAGGCGGGAGCGTGTCAAGTGAAAAACAAAAAACATAAAAAATGTGAAAATTCACATCTAGTACACGTCGGCTCGGGCCGTGAGGACGCCATCCCCCAGCAGCTGGATGAACAGCTGTCCCTTCGGTTATATAATCGTTCAAGACGAAATGAAAAATTGATCCGTCACAAGGTCAGCGCGGGCCGTGGGGGCGCCGCTCCCCAAATAACTGGAAAACCAGTTATCCCCGTGCGGGGCAAGCATAGCTGGCTGCCCTGCACTTAGTGTGTAAAGTGCAATGTTTAGCAGTCGGTGTTTATAAAAATTTGAAGCCAAAATGCCTAGATTTTGTGGCATTATGAATTGCGGTAACAGAGGAAATCAAGACCGTAAGTCTTTTTTAGGCTACTAAAGGATGTCTCTAAATGCAGTACCGAAAAAATTCGCTTATACACCAAACGAAGGGAGATCACTTCCCAGAGCTTAGAAAACACTTTTTTTTAAGAGTTAGACCCTTCAAAGGCAGAAAATCTTTTAAATGTTAGTTTTATCCAGAAATCAGTGATTTCTAGTAAAGCAGAGAATCTATCTTTTACTTGTTCAAACGCTATTGGAGTGCACTTATTGGGCCAGGCATTTCATTCGTTGATTGAATGTTTTCTAGTTGAATTTAAAAGGTGTTGGCTGTTTTTTTGTGTAGGTTTTATTGCTACTGACTATTTTCTTATAGAACACCTTTTAGAGTTTGTCTGTTACTCAAAATATTTCTTAAATAAACGCTTCGGTCCCCAATCGGCACTTCTGTGCACGTGTTTTTTTCTCCAGGGACTTTTCAGAAGGTTCCTGGTTGATCTAAGGGGTCTTGAAACTTTTTATAGGGCTAAAAGTTAATTTGTTAGCAAACCTGACTTTTAGTCAGAATCAAATCTCTGCTGTTCTGTATTTTTTAGATCTCGAGCACACGGTTCCTCTGACTCACTTTTTTTTGCGATTTTTCGACTTTTCACTTTTAAAGTTATTTGGCTGTCAATGTTGGGGTTTTTTTTTTTAGTTTACTACTTTGTTCTATATGATATTTCCTCCCAAAACTACAGTTGATTTTATTTTTAGTACACCTGGATTTTTACCTAGAGATTTTTTTTTGATTGGAGGTTTGACGACCACCATGAGCAACTCAATGGGCTATAAGCAGTCGCCCGTCCCTAATTTAGGGTCACTGGTTCCAGGGAAGGGAGAGAACCAGTGCCGTAAGACAAACACAACAACCATGCCTCACCGGGATTCAAACCCGGACCCCTTTTGGACGAATGATCAGAGGCCATCGCTTAGACCACTGCGCCACCGGGGGCGGCTTACCTAGAGACGAAGCACACTTTTGCGGAAAAATGCAAATAATGGCTAAAATTATTATCCAAATAAAATACTTTTTCGCATCTAGGTCTGTTTACATGCCGGTGTTATGCTGCTAAATTTATTTACGGATAAATAGATTATAGCGCACAAATCCCAGCAAAATTTTGATTTTTCACCACAATTTTACGAAAAAAAAAAAAAAAAAGGTTTTGCTAATTTTTCTAAGGCTTGGAAATCGGTTCCCAGAGCTTAAAAGGACACTTTTTGTTGAAGAGTTAAACTCTCAAAAAGGCACAGAACCTTTCAAGGATGAGTTTTATTAAAAATCAGAAATTCCTGGAAAAAAAGAAAACCTATCTTTTTTTACTCAGGTCTCCGCACCTGGGAGGGAAGAGAACCTTACTTATTAAGGCAGCGTACCTATTTTCTCCGTAAATTGCTGATTACTCGCGAATTCGTGATTCTTCTAAATTACCCTGTAAAAGAATACTGACAACGAGAAATTGTTGTATGCCTCGAACTGTTCTGCTGTGAAGGCACTTCGACCAAGGACGAAATAATCGAAAATATTTACTATTTGCACTTTCGGAAAACTTTTCGCATCACCTTCGAAGATACTTGCATTCAGCACATAAGGATCTTTTTCTTCAATCTGTTTAATTTTTTCCAAATACCGCATTTTGTACGGAAGTTTAAAGTTTCAAAGTAAGATGCCATCATTTCAACGGGGCTGGTTGTCCTTCACTTACGTTACTAAGGCTCGTTGCCATGTTGAGAGTCACGTGTCTGCTACATCCTCAAACCTGAATCGTAACACTATTATATTAGTTAAGAATTCATTCTGAACTGGACATTTTTCTTTTCTTTAGTAACTGCGTGACGAAATGAAAAATTTTAATGGGAGAAAAATTTGCTCATATAAACTTTCACGTTCTCCTCTTTGGCTTGAGTTGCGTATGAACGTTGTGTTTTGCTTCCGTTCCGTGCCTTGTAACATCACACACACTCGATCACAACACAAAACATTTATTACTTTACACAAAAACATAAATTGGAATACACTTCGCGTTACAAACTGAACTTGTTGTCTTAGCCAAAGTTTGCCATGTCCTCCTCCTTCGATATATCTCTCGCAACTCTCCTCATCACTCACCACACGCTCAAGTAATTAAATGTCAATGTATCCTTCCGCGCTTTTGTGCGTGGAAGTCGTACTTTACAACCCAATGTATCCTTCCGCGCTTTTGTGCGTGGAAGTCGTACTTTACAACCCCTCCTCACTCCAGAGGAACTTTTTCCAGTGGTAAAAAGTTCTTGTCATTTTACAATACAATAGTCATAGTTCACATAATGAATCATAATCCATTTACAAAGAGAAATATATGAGTTAATTTAACAATCATCTTTACGTGTTTTCCAACAATTTCAATGTAGTATATATCACAACCAAAAAAAAAAAAAAAAATGTTGATCAAGGTGGATCATCTAAAGTTGGAACTCTGCTCAATCCATCTGCATTTTTGTGCATAGTTCCCGATCGATGAATTATAACAAAATCATATGTTTGTAAAGCAAGGGCCCATCTCATCAGACGAGCATTTGAACTTGCGTTGGTGCGTAACCAAACGAGAGGGTTATGATCAGTTTGTATGAGGAATTTTTGACCATCCAGGTAGCATTTCAGTTTCTGTACCGCAAATATAATGGCGGCACATTCTTTTTCACTGGTACTGTATGTCTTCTCTGCTGTCGAAAGTTTTCTGCTTAGATAGAGTACAGGATGTTCAGCGCCATCTTCTTGTTCTTGCGAGAGGACGACTCCCATTCCTTGATCTGAAGCATCAGTTTGTAGAATAAATCTACGTTCATAGTCAGGGGTATACAGAACAGGAAAACTAGATAAAGATTTTTTTAGTTCCACAAAAGCTTTCTCACATTGTTCTGACCATATAATTTCCTCTTTACGATTTTTACCCTTCAAGATGTCTGTCAAGGGAGCTGCTATCGAAGAAAACATTGGAATATATCTGCTGTAATATCTCGCCAGGCCTAAGAAAGATCTTACTTGCGTCTTGTTCTTTGGCGTAGGAAAATTTTGTATGGCCTGAACCTTTCGTTCCGCTGGTTTTCGATATCCTTGTCCAACAATATGACCCAAATACAAGACGTGATCTTGAGCAAACTTACATTTGGAAGGTTTTATGGTCAAGGAAGCCCTCTGCAACCTCTGTAGCACTTCTTCAAGATGTATCAAATGATCCCCCCAGTTTTCGGAAAAAATGGCAACATCATCTAGATATAGTACGGCAAACTCTTCGCAGCCTCTCAAAAGTTCCAACATCATTTTGCTAAAGAAATAAGGTGCGTTCTTAAGGCCAAATGGCATCTTTAAGGGCCGATACGTTCCAAAAGTAGTCACAAACGCTGCCAATCGTTGAGCTCTAGCACTTAATGGAATTTGCCAGTACCCTTTTGTTAAATCTAATACTGTAATATACTTCGCTCCAGAAACCTTTTCGACTCTTTCTTCTATGTTGGGCAATGGATAGAACTGGGTCCTTGTCACTTCATTTAATCGCCTGTAGTCAATACATGGGCGTGGATCTCTTCCGGGTACTTCTACCCAAATCATGGGTGATGTATTGTCTAATTCACCAACTTCTATAATCTTGTACCGCAGCATTTTATCTATCTCGGCTTTAAGAATATTTATCTGTCTGGGCGACATTCTATAAGGCTTAACTCTTACAATAGCATTACTAGCTAGCTCGATATCATGTTCGACCAAATGAGTCTTTCCTGGAATATTAGAAAACATTTTAAAGTAATGACATAAAAGTTTTTTCAGATCCCGAATTTGTTGGCCACTTAGGCGCTCTCGAAGTTTACTGTTCTCCTCGATATCAGAGAAGTTAAATAAATTGGGAATTTTTTCAACTTGCGGAAATTTAATATCTAAATCCATTGCACCATTTTCACAACCGGGCAATAAGTTCACAAATTCTGGTCGTTTATGGTATGGTTTCAGCATGTTAATGTGATATACTTGATGCTTTACATTTTTACCTTCAAAGCTTACTACATAATTAGTCTCAGAACTTTTTTTCTCAATTTTCCCTGGTCCTTTCCACTGTTCCGCTAACTTATTTGGCCTGCAGGTAACAAAAACCAATACTAAATCTCCTTCTTGAAATTCACGTTTTACCGCATTTCTGTCATACCAATATTTTCTTTTCAATTGAGCCACTTCCATGTTTTTAATGGCAAGTTCTTGACATCTTTTCATCCTATTTATTAACTCAAATACATATTCAGTGACATAGTTTTCTTCTTCAGGATGACCCATCCATTTTTCATACAATAGTGTCATTGGCGTCCTCAAATTTCTTCCATGCACCAATTCAGCAGGCGTAAACCCTGTGCTTTCATGTGTCACAGTTCTCAAAGCAAACAGCGCCGCCAGTAACTGTTTCTCCCAATCCGGAGCAGACTCAAGACATAAAACTCTCAACATCCTTTTAATAGTTCGATGGAATCGTTCTACCGGATTACTTTGGGGATGATATGCAGAACTATGAGTAACTTTTATTCCAAACCGCTCCAGAAATTCTAGTGTCAAAATGCTTACAAACCTGGCTCCTTGATCAATTTGAATTTCTTTCGGAAATCCCATGCGGCTAAAAATGTGTAACAAAGCGTCAACTACCGACTTGGATCCTATGTCTGGTACTGGTACTGCATCTGGATATTTGGACGACAAACACATAGCTGTAATTAGGTATCTATTTCCGCTTGAAGTCTCGGGCAAAGGCCCACAGGCATCAACGTTGATTTTTGTAAAAATTTCAGGAATAATTGGAACTATTTTTAAAGGTGCTTTCTTTTTGTCCCCAGCTTTTCCAGCACGTTGGCATGAATCACAAGAATTTACAAATTCTTCAATGTCTTTATGACAGTTAGGCCAATAAAAATACTTCGCTAGTCTGTCTTTGGTTTTTGTCACTCCTAAATGCCCCGAAGTTCCCTCATGACACATGTTTTTTATTTGTTCTCTATATTGTTCTGGAACAACAATAAGATCTTCCTCTTCGCCAATCTTGTTGATCTTCTTCTTCACCAACATCCCATTTCTTAGTACAGCATAACCATTTGCCTTTTTAAAATCTGTTTTCTCTATTTCTTTGAGAAATTTTTTCAATTCCAAACTTTGCCGTTGATCTTCCATGAAACTTTTTGAATCCATTTTTACCAACTCTAACATGGCTTTATCTTCATCATGCCTCAATGGCAGAATTTCTTCTTCTAATTCATCTGATTCTTCGGAACCCACAGCCTCTCCTTCAAGGGCTTGTTTTTCTTTCTTCCCTGAATCATTCTTTACTGAATTTCTCTCTTCGTTGTTTCGTTTTTGTTTTTCTTGATACCGAGTAATCACAACATTTACCTGTTCTGAATTAAGTGGCCACTCCATATCAATTTTTTTAACAAAGCAGCAGTCTTATTTCCAAGTAAATATCTACCTTGATCTAGCGACTTTCTAATCACTGCAGCCTTAGTTACAATATGACCTAATTCATATTCTAGTTCAACTTCTGCCAATGGTAAACAAACCTTTTGTTCATCCAGAAGATGCTGTACCCACACATGTTCTCCAGTAAACTCACCTGGCGACACATACTCTTGACAAATGATATCAACTGATGAACCTGTATCCCGAAGATTAGGCATGGTAACTCCATTTATTTTTCCTTCAAAGGTATAGGGTGCCAAGAGATCCCCTTCAGTTTCCTCTCTGATTCTATTTACGCTTCCTGAGTTCTGTGATTTTAGCTTAGGACACTGAGGTCGAATGTGATCATAAGATGCACACTCGTAACATTGAATCTTCCGTCTGCGATCATACTTTTCTTCATTCTGAGATACATTCCGTTTTGACCACCCTTATCCTACATCTGGCTTAACATAATTTTTGTTATAAAATCCATTTTTCATAAAATTTCTGCGATCATAGTTATCTCTAGTTTTTTTCTCACTGCTTTGCATTTTCTTTGAAGCACAAAATTCATTCGACGAATTTTTCTTGATTCCTCCTCTTACACTTTCATAATTGTCCACCATATCAGCCTAATCTGAAGGTGAGACAATATTTGACCATTTATCAATAAAATGCTCCCTTATTTCTATAGGCACTCTCCGCTTCAATTGATCTGTGATCATTCATTTTTTTAGCCCTTCAAAATCGCCTATTTTAAGTCCTGAAATCCATTCATTAAAATAATTTTCTAACTCGAAGGCGAAATCTCTCCAGGTCTTCTCTGATGTACGCATGTGTTGTACAAATTTCAATCTAAATTTCTCTGGACTTAACTTATATCTTTTAAGAAGTAACCTTTTAACATATTCATAGTTTTTAGCATCTTCCACATTTTCTCTGGCAATCAATTGTGATATTTCGTAGGGCAAAAGTCCTATCAAATTCGTGACCCAATCTTCCCTTTTTATTTCTGCTTTTTGTGCTTGCCTTTCAAATAAAACTAAGTAAATACTTATATCACTGTCTTTTGGGTCAAATGTTTTCATCAAATGACGAAGTTCTAATCTCGGTTTATGAGAATTTCCATTTTGCTCCAAACTACCTCCCAGCGGCTGACGTCCAGCTTCTATTCTGAGTTTTTCAAGCTCAAATTTCATTTGTCTTTCTGTTTGTCTACGTTTTTCAAGCTCCAATTCCATTTGTCTTTCTGTTTCTCTACGCTCTTTTATACGTGCCAAAAGTTCTTTCACGAAATCCTCTTCATATCCTTCAAAGTTGACACTTTTATTTTTTAATTCCAGAATTTTGAGATTTGGCATAACTTCTATACCCAATTCTTCCGCCAACTGCAGAAGTTCTTCTTTTCGAGCTCTTCCTAAGAAAGCCATTTCAACAAGCTCTACGTGTACCCGATGTTTATTTATTATCGTATATGTGTATAGGGATGTAAGGTCAAGTGATGCGTAACATCACAGCCTCTCCTTGACAAATGTCAACCCCGCCTTCTCGTGGTGCATCCTGTTCCCACTAAAGGGGCTCTGACGACGCCCATAGCGGTATAACTATACCATCGGGATTAGAGGAAATTCTATCCCACACTCACCAACCCGCTTGGCCAGCGTGGTGAGTTATGGCCAAACCCCTCCAAAATGATTCCACAACTTAAATCTTGACCCTCAGTCTCCGGCAGCTGGAATGTACCTGGCCAAGGCAGCGGCCAGTGCGACATGAAGGCAGAGGGTGCTAAGAATCCCCGGAGGACGGGACTAGGCTGCCATCTGATGCTGACCTTGGCTACTTACAATGAACGCTCCCTATCTTCTGATTCAAGGCTTCTTGAATTGGAAGAGGAATTACAAAGGATCAAGTGGGACATCGTGGGGCTAAGTGAGGTAAGGAGAAAAGGAGAAGATCTCATCGAACTGAAAAGTGGACATCTCTTCTACTATCGTGGGACAGATACTGGCAGAACTAGTGGTGTTGGATTTATAATAAACAAGAAACTGAAGGATAAAGTTGTAGAAGTTGAAAGTTCCTCTGACAGAGCTGCACGACTTGTTATCCAACTCTCGAAAAGATACCAGGCTCAGATTATTCAAACTTATGCACCCACCACAAGTCATCCTGAAGAAGAAATTGAAGAATTTTATGAGGAAATTTGTCATCTAAATAATAAAGGTAAGCAGCACTTGAAAATAATTATGGGAGATTTCAATGCAAAAATAGGGCAACGGCAACAGAATGAAACTTCAGTAGGTAAATTCGGTCACGGCAACAGAAACCAGCGTGGAAATACTCTCGTTGAGTTTGCAGAGGCAGAAGGGTTTTTCATCTTGAACTCCTTCTTCAAGAAAAAGCCACACAGGAAATGGACATGGAGACATCCAAATGGGACGACAAATGAAATTGATTTTATTATGTGTAACAAAAAATTCGTCATAGAAGACTGCAGTGTGCTAAACAAGTTCAACACAGGTAGTGACCATAGATTGGTGAGATGTAAGATGCACCTCAACGCTAAACTTGAACGTGGCAAGCTCATAAGACAAACAAAATCTATTGACATAACCAACCTCAAAAAACACCATAATACCTTCAAGTTAGAACTGAAGAACAGGTTCTCTGCTTTAGAAGGCCTAACATCGGAAGAAGTGGACATCTCTGAAGTTAACAGAAAAGTAACCAAAGCTCTTATGGAAACAGCAACAAAATTAGCTGGGTCTAAGAACAAGTTGCATGTGAACAAATTATCAGGAAAAACCAAAATGTTGATGCAAAAAAGAAGAGTGATGAGGACAACTAAAGAAGATGTGACTTCCAAAGTGGAATATATAGAGCTATGCAAGACAGTAAGAAAAAGTATCACTGAAGACGTAAGGAAATTCAACTGTGAACTAGTGAGGAAAGCAATTGAAAACAACCAAAGCCTAAAGATAGCAAAGGGACATCTCAGTAAGGAAGAAAACAGATTATGGCACTGAGAAAAGAAGATGGTTCTGTAACAAGAAATAGAGGCGAAATTTTGACAAGAGTGAAAGATTTCTACTCCAAATTATATGAAAGGGATGATATATGCACTCCAGACATCATGAAAGATACCAGTACCAGAGTTCCTCCAGTCCTTCCAGCAGAAGTTGCACATGCAATCAAGAACATGAAGCGAGGAAAAGCTCCAGGAGAAGATGGAATTACTGTAGACATTATACAAGAAGCAAGTGGAGAAATCGAAACAGTACTCGCCCAAATTTTCACTCGATGCCTTAATGAAGGAAAGATTCCTGAGGATTGGAACACCGCTACAATGATCCTGCTACATAAGAAAGGTGACATTGAGGATCTCGGAAACTACAGACCTATCAGCCTCCTATCAGTAGTTTATAAAATCTTCACTAAAGTTCTTTCACACCGCTTGAAGGTAACACTGGACATGGCTCAACCGAGAGAACAAGCTGGATTCAGGAGTGGCTACAGCACAATAGATCATATCCACGTGCTGAGAGAACTAATTGAAAGAGCGAGGGAATATGAACTTCCATTGTGCATGGCTTTTATCGATTATGAAAAAGCCTTTGATTCAGTGAAACCATCAGCAGTTACAATGGCTCTGAAAACCTGCGGTATTGAAGATGCATACATTAATATTATTAATAACATCTATGAAAATGCAAGTGCAAAGATTAGGCTGTTTGAAAATACAACACACGTAAAAATTGGAAAGGGAGTGAGACAAGGTGACACCATATCTCCGAAGCTCTTCAATGCCACATTGGAGGGTGTTTTTCAGTCGCTGAGCTGGGAAAACAAGGGGATAAAGATTAATGGAGATTATCTAACCCACCTTCGTTTTGCTGATGACGTAGTCATTTTGCAACTACCCCATCAGAGCTGCAGAGTATGATCCAGGAACTTGCTGACAAGAGTAAAGAAGTGGGATTAAAAATGAACTTTCAGAAGACAAAAGTGATGTTCAATGCTTTTACAAGAAATGAAGATTTATCGATTGATGGAGAAAAGCTGGAGATAACAGACACGTACGTTTATCTTGGACAGCAGATATCAAGTGAGGGTCACATTGATGAAGAAATTAATCGGCGTACAAAACTTGCCTGGAGAGCTTTTGGAAGAAACAGCATAATTTTCAAGAGCAATATGCCATTATGTCTTAAAAGAAAAGTGTTTGATCAATGCATCCTTCCAGTGCTTACGTATGGTGCAGAGACGTGGACCTTAACTAAAAGAGACATACAAAGGCTGCAGACAACTCAAAGAAGCATGGAGAGGTGCATGCTTGGTGTAACCAGGAGAGATAAAAAGAGGAACTCGTGGATCCGAAAAATGACTAGAGTGGAAGACATCATGATCAGAGTTAAATCCCTGAAATGGCAATGGGCTGGACATACTGCCAGAAGGACAGATCATCGATGGACAGCCGAAATTTTAGATTGGATTCCAAGGGACAGGAAAAGACCCAGAAGAAGACCACATGGGAGATGGGTGGATGAAATTCGAAAGTATGCAGGGGTGACATGGAGGAGACTGGCACAAGACAGACCGTTGTGGAGGAAACTTGGGGAGACCTTCGTCCAGCAGTGGATTGATAATGGTTGACAATGATGATGATGATGATGATGTGTATACGTTCACAGAAATTGTTTACAACAATATTCTACATTTACCTGTAATCTAGCCTAAAACAGTTGATCTGAATGTACTATTTCTTGACAGAAATTATTTCCTTCTATTTTCGTATATGTGTATACGTTCACAGAAATTGTTTACAACAATATTCTACATTTACCTATACTCTAGCCTCAAACAGTTGATCTGAATGTACTATTTCTTGACAGAAATTATTTCCTTCTATTTTCGTATATGTGTATACGTTCACAGAAATTGTTTACAACAATATTCTACATTTACCTATACTCTAGCCTCAAACAGTTGATCTGAATGTACTATTTCTTGACAGAAATTATTTCCTTCTATTTAATTCCGTGCCCGGAAACTTCTAAAAAACTTGCTTTGATATTTCATTCCTTTGGATAATTCTCTAAGAACAACAACAAAACAGTACTTACATAAACATCTAATGTGGTGTAAATCCGATACGGAACAAATAATTTCGAATAAAACAAACTACAGTCACCATCCTTTCTTCTTCCCAACACAAAGAGGAAAAAAAATATCCCTGTCGCGTTGGTTCCTTCGCACGCTTGAAGAACTTTCAACTCATCGATTCCCACGGTCATAAAGAACGCCGCTAAAGTTGTTCTGTCTTTCGTAGTTCGAATCTCACAGGTGCCTTCACTTCCTGTCTTTCGTCGTTCGAATCTCACAGGTGCCTTCACTTCCTGTGTTTCGTCGTTCGAATCTCACAGGTGCCTTCACTTCCTGTGTTTCGTCGTTCGAATCTCACAGGTGCCTTCCATTTCTATCTTTCGTAGTTCGAATCTTGCCGGTGCCTTCACTTCCTGTCATTCGTCGTTCGAATCTCACAGGTGCTTTCCATTTCATCTTTCGTAGTTCGAATCTCGACGGTGCCTCCAATTCTATCTTTCGTCTGGAACATCACACACACTCGATCACAACACAAAACATTTATTACTTTACACAAAAACATAAATTGGAATACACTTCGCGTTACGAACTGAACTTGTTGTCTTAGCCAAAGTTCGCCATGTCCTCCTCTTTCGATATCTCTCTCGCAACTCTCCTCATCACTCACCACACGCTCAAGTCATTAAATGGCAGCCCCGGTGGCGCAGTGGTCTAAGCGATGGCCTATGATAATTCGTCCGAACGGGGTCCGGGTTCGAATCCCGGTGAGGCATGGATGTTGTGTTTGTCTTACGGCACTGGCTCTCTCCCTTCCCTGGAACCAGTGACCCTAAATTAGGGACGGGCGACTGCTTATAGCCCATTGTGTTGCTCACGGTGGTCGTTAAACCTCCAATCAAAAAAAAAAAGAAAAAAAAAGTCATTAAATGTCAATGTATCCTTCCGCGCTTTTGTGCGTGGAAGTCGTACTTTAAAGCCTCCACAGTAACGTCAAATGGGAGATCCGATGAGAGCGTAGATCGCTAATGGACCCAACCAAAGAGCCTTGGGACACCATCGCGTACTGCTTTTTTCGTACAATGCGATTTATAATTTTTTTTTTTTTGATTGGAAGTTTAACGACCACCGTGAGCAACTCAATGGGCTATAAGCAGTCGCCCGTCCCTAATTTAGGGTCACTGGTTCCAGGGAAGGGAGAGAGCCAGGCCGTAAGACAAACACAACATCCATGCCTGACCGGGATTCGAACCCGGACCCCTTACGGACGAATGATCAGAGGCCAGCGCCTTAGACCACTGCGCCACCGGGGCGGCAATGCGATTTATAAGCTGACTAAAATGTGGCTGTTCTAATATCCCGTTGCCAAGAAATACTTCCCACGCCCCTGATATGGAATATCGGAGATACATCAAGTACCGCCTTCATTCTATGGATTTCTATTACAGGTTCATCACACAAATTTCTGATGTCATTACTATATTATGAAATAGCAGTTAGATGTAAAGAGAGTTACCTAGACGTAATTTGGAAGAACACTCAAGAATTTGCTCTGCCGAAGTTTTCCCTTCTGAAGGTATTTTTCTGTTATAAAATTCGCCGTACAGAAAACATTCCTTGATTTTTATTAAACATTTTATCCACTTCTCGAGAAAGTTGACGAAAGTTCCTAAACAAATTGAGTTCTGTGGGTTTGTCGGCACGTTTGATTTTTCTGCAAACAATCTCTATCAACTGGCATCTTACAGGAACTGAAAGGTATTATATTTGCCTTAATGAGAAAATGTCCACGTCATTGCATAGGTCTGTTGCCTGTATTCTAAAATCTGAAAATTTTATCTCCGAGAAGGGTGCGGGTTCGGATCCCGGTGAGGCATGGATGTTCTGTTTCTCTTACGGCACTGACTCTGTCTCCCTTCCATGGAACCAGTCACCCTAAATTAGGGACGGGCGACTGCTTATCGCCCAATGAGTTGCTCACGGCGGTCGTTAAACCTCCAATCAAAAAAAAAAAAAAGCTTTGCCAAGAGAAGCTTATATATATATATACCTGCGTTAAAAGTTTCCGAAATTGTCAGGTGCCAAATCATAAAAGGGCATTGTTGAAGGAGCAGTCTGTCGAAAACACATAAAAAGCAATGACTCGGGAACCAAAAACTTTGAATTCTTATAAAGCTGTTTCAAAGAACTTCTTGAGCAACGACAGAGAAATAATTGAGAACATGCTAGGAAAATTCAAAGCATTAGTATTGTTCAATGAGCTTGAAGGTACACCTTCTGAACGGTCACTTGAATTACTTTCCTCAAAACCTTGACGCCGTTGGTGAGAAATATGGAAAAAGATTCCACCAAGACATAAATGAGTTGGAAAGACGATACCAGAAAAGTTGGATGCTACGCAGAGAAGAACCGAAAGCTGTGCATAAAAGAAACAGTACAAAATGAAACTTTGAAGTAAAAAAAAAAAAAAGACAGTATAAGGACTTATAAATATAAGTAACGTTTTAAAATGACTCTTTGTAATATGTTTTGCAGATGAAAAATATTTTTACGTACATTTCGTTATAAAAGATACTTTTCATCCGAATACATAAGAATAGGATACTCTCCTTAGGCTTTTCACCTGAATGAACTAGCATATGCCTTAAAAGATTACTTTTCTGAGCAAATTGCTTAGAGCACACATCACGTTAATGAGGCTTTTCACTTGTATGAAGGAGGATGGGCTGTGAAATAAGGCTTTTCCAAGAAAAGTGTTTGGAGCCTACTTTACATTGCTGAGACTTCTGCCCCGTGTGAATGAGTAAATGCTTCGAAAGAACACTTTTTTGAGCAAATCGTTTGGAGCATACGTCAAATTGGGGAGGTCCCCCCCCCCGCCTGAATGAGTAAATGCTTCTAAAGATAACTTTTCTGAGCAAATTATTTGGAGCATACATCACAATGGAGAGGTTTTCTTCCCCGTGTGAATGAGTAAATGCTTCCAATGTTCACATTTTCCAATGAATCGTTTAGAGCATACATCGCATTGGTGAAACTTTTCACCCGTCTCAATGTGTTAATGCTTCGAAAGATCACTTTTTCGAGTAAATTACTTGGAACATACATAACACTGGTAAGGCTTTTTACTTGTGTGCATAAGCATATGCTCCGAAAGATGACTTTTCCGAGTTTCTATTAGAATTTTTTCCTCTGTTGGCACAACAAAATGTTATACTGTTCAGTGCCATTCTGTCAATCAAAATGGGAAATTAAGCTGGTCATATCTAAAATCATATACGATCTTTACTACTAAATGCTCTTCGGAAATTAAAGGATTTCATATTAAATGTTTCTCTTTTGCTTATCTGTGAAAAGTAACTGCAGGAGCTGGTCGCCCGGAATTGTTGTGACTTCCGTAAGCGCAACAACATACCATTTCAAAAATAAAACTTCTCACGTACGTAACCCAATGGCTCAGAACCACCATCACAGGCTTAAGATGGCCGTCACACCGTCTGCGTGAGGCATTAGAGAATTTTTAGAGAGTGCACGAAGGAAGATTTATCTTACTAAGAATAATCTGCTCTGTTCAACAAGTGACGTGCATTTCCAAACACGCCGCTCGGCGGCGCAGTTGTCTAAGAGATGGCCTATGATCATTCGTCCGAAAGGGGTGCAGGTTCGAACCCCGGTGTGGCATGGATGTTGTGTTCGTCTTATGGCGCTGTCTTTCTTCCTTCCCTGGAACCTGTGACCCTAAATTAAGGTGATCAGATATTGGAACACTGATTTCAGGACAAAAGGGCGTGGCATCCACAAATCAGGAGTTCATTTGGGGACACATACGGTATTCAATGTAAATATGCAAATCTTGTTGTAACAAAACTGCATTGCTTCAATAAGTGTGATTTGCATATGAAAATTTGTGTCTTAAAAGGATATAGCTTGTAGAATGTTGGTAATTTTTATTGACAAAGTAGAACTATGATGACAAGAACATATTTGCAAAAGTAAAATGCCTTACCTTAGGTATATGTGCCCAGTATGTGCCGAATTAAAATCAAGCTGCGCACCAAACATATTTCATTTTGCCGAAGTTCTTCGAGGAATTCAAAACAATTGCAGTCGAAATTTGACTGTGCCAGTGGTGCAGTGTCTTAGTGCTGGTCACTGACGATGATTCGTACAAGTTGGCACAGGTTCGAGTCCCGAATGAGGCATGGGTGGTGTGTTTGTCTTACAGCCCTTGCTCTCTCGTTTCCCTAGAACGAATGTCTCTAAATTAGAAACCAGTGACTGCTTATAGTCCTCCGAGTTGCTCGCGGTGGTCGTTAAACTCGGAAAGAAGAAAAACAAAAATAAACAAAATTTGTTTTCAGAAAAAGCATGTAGGAAAACTAATACAACAAAAACTACTTTTAAGAACATTTTTCATTAGAAATCTAACGAGCTAATGAGAAAATGTAATTTCGAGGACATTTGAGGACAAACATCAAAATTTGAGGACAATTTGCGTCCCCAAAGGCATCAGACGTTTTTGGGGACAGTAAACTAAATTCGAGGACTGTCCTCAAGAATTGGTGACTTCTGGTCAGCATACCTTAAGTTAGGGACGGGCGACTGCTTATAGCCCATTAAGATGCTCATGGTGGTCGTTATATCTCCAATAAAAAAAAATTCAAAACATTTAAACGCAGATAGACAGTTCTATTCATGGTTCTACTGTAGTCGTATTGGTTCAGGTTTTGTCTTTTTCTTTCAGTGCAGTGGAATAAAGAAATTTCATTTGTTAACCAAAACTTCTATAATGGGAATTTTTACTTGGAAGCCCTTCTTCTTCAGAC
Organism: Macrothele yani; assembly: GCA_039090855.1. Classification (NCBI taxonomy): domain Eukaryota; kingdom Metazoa; phylum Arthropoda; class Arachnida; order Araneae; family Macrothelidae; genus Macrothele; species Macrothele yani. The sequence goes on from CM077009.1 coordinate 152,459,011, forward strand.
TATCTTGTGTTGTCAGTTGACTCCCATCACTATCGTGGTTAAGAAGAAGAAAAAAGATGTCACAATGAAAAAATTAATTTCATTACTACAAGTTATCTCACATGAACAAGTAACTTAGGTTATTCTTTTGGGAAACCACTGTACCTAATATGAACATGCACCAACGTATAATTATTTGAGAAATTGAAAAATAAACAAATGGCTTCTTTCTCGACTTTTCGCCTCAATGGGTATGTACCACTCTAAGCGTAACTTTGTCTATCAAATAACATCTTAATTTGTTTTTTTAACCGTTTTTTTTATGAAATGTTTTTATAAAAACTAAGTAACATGGATTTTATTAAGGAATTTCTATCCGTGTTTTAATTTTCTGCAAACATAAACAGAATACTCGTCATTTTGCAGGAAGAAAATAGTCAAAATAGTCGTATCATGTTTACTATGAACAGAAAATCTCATACAGCTGCAGAATCAGTGAGCTTTTTCGTTTGCTAGTGTTCTAGAATCCTCTTAAAATTGGCTTAGCCATTTCATAAAATGTGGTATCATGTTTCTGTTTCTTGTTTTTATGTGTTTGAATGAATGAAGTATTTTACAAAATATTTTAGGGGAAGTCGCTCGAGAATCCACTACCAAGGACGTGAATAAAGAAGCTGAGATTTCAACACACTTTGCTGCAGATACAAACGAAGACATGGGGAATGTCAAATATGCTTACAGAAATGCACAAAAGAATCTAGCATTGCGAGACACATGAAACTTCGTACAAGTGAAAAATCTTTACAGTGTGATGTTTGTTTCAAGAAATTCATGTGGAAAAGGAGATTCTTAAAGCCTGCAAAGATCCATGAAGGGAAATATTGCCGATATGACATGTGTTCCAAGTAGTTCATTGAAAAATGCTAAATGTCTAATGTTATCATAAAAAATACACTCGGAAGGCTGCCAATGCAAACCATGTTCACCTTCACGCATATGTAAAACCTCACTGATGCGATATATGCTAAAACCAATTTCCTGATGAAAGTTCTCTTTCAAAGCATCTGCACCATCATAAATGTGAGAAGCCTTATCAGTGTGATGAATATTATGATTTCACCAGGTAAGTAATTTTTCAGGGCTTTGCTTATTCACATGAGAAAAATGGCTGACCAGTGTCATGTGTGCATCGAACAATTTTCTGATGAAAGTGCTCTTTCAAAGCATGTGATCCTTAATGCAAAGCTTCACCAATGTGATGTATGTTCTAGGCAATTTGTGCAGAAAAGTGGACTTTCACAGCATATGCTTGTTCACACAGGTGAAAAGCCTCACCAATGTATTGTATGCTCCAAACAGTTTTCTCAGAAAAGTGTTCTTTCAAGGCATATGCTCCTTCACACAGGTGAAAAGCCTCACCAATGTGATGTGTGCTCCAAACAGTTTGCTCAAAGAAGTAAACTTTCAAGGCATACGCTTCTTCATACAGGTGAAAAGCCTCACCAATGTAGTGTATGCTGCAGACAGTTTGTGCAGAAGAGCCATCTTTCAAGGCATATGCTAGTTCACACAGGTGAAAAACTTTACCAATGTGATGTATGTTCCAAACAATTTGCTCGTAAATCTGATTATTCACAGCATATGCTCCTTCACACAGGTGAAAAGCCTCACCAATGTGTTGTATGCTCCAAACAATTTGCTCAGAAAAGTGGTCTTTCAAGGCATATGCTCCTTCACACAGGTGAAAAGCCACACCAGTGTGATGTATGCTCTAAACAATTTGCTCGGAAAAGTGTTCTTTCAAATCATATGCTTGTTCACACAGGTGAAAAGCTGCACCGATGTGATGTATGCTCTGAACAATTTGTTTGGAAAAGTCAACTTTCACGTCACTCAATCCTTCACACAAGTGAAAATTTTCACTAATGCGATGTATTCTACAAAAAAAAAAAAAAACGTGGTAAAGGCATAATTTAGATTCCTAAAAGGCTAAATAAAAAAAAATAAAAAAGAGAGTTGTACATGTTTTGAAGTACTTATTTTGATGTGAAATGGTGAACAAATTTCAGCTTTACAACACATTTTAAAGATTTTTACCTTAAAATTAACCTGCAGGTAGGGAAATGTGAACATGCTGCAGTGCGATTACCCCCAGCACCACCGCATTGTCAAAACGATCTTCGGCTTGTTCTGCGGAGGCCAGTTTATGGGCGAAAAATGAGAGAGAACAAGCCTTTGCATCTTACAACAATCTGCTTTGCTATGGAAAAGATTTCGACATTTACCATTATTGAAAATCATGAAAGAAATATGGGATTATGCCATATAATAAAAATTTTTGAAGATGACAATCCGATTTTTGGCGTAAATATGACAAGGATGGTAAGTCAGATAATATCCGAAAACTTGAAAATTTTCATCGTCCTGGAGCGGGACTCGAACCCGCGTCTCCCAGAAAACGCCTAGGTATGCTAACCACTACACCACCCAAAACATTTAAAAAAAAAAAAAAAGAGAGTTCAAAACTTTCATGTTCTGGGTGGTGTAGTGGTTAGCATACCTAGGCGTTTTCTGGGAGACGCGGGTTCGAGTCCCGCTCCAGGACGATGAAAATTTTCAAGTTTTCGGATATTATCTGACTTACCATCCTTGTCACATTTACGCCAAAAATCGGATTGTCATCTTCCAAAATTTACCATTATTGTCTGTCGAAAGGATGTTACAACTCAATTTTTAAGTGATCTGCAAAATCACAAAATGTCCGCTGCTGCACGTCACGGAGTTCAATGCTTCGCCGGAGCCTCGGACGACGTTGGGGCGGTGCTAGGGCGTAAGCTTAACACCAGAGTAGCATGATTTAGACAAATACTGTACATGAATAGTTTCCAAATTATCAGCACTTTTTGCTTGCAGATTTAAAAAACAAAATTATTTACCTCAATTAGAACACTTACCCTAGGCTTTTATTAATAAACTTAATTCTACTCAAACTTGAAGAACTTTCCATTTTTCACATGTTCTGAGTTCTTTTGTTTTTACAGACATTTCTGGCCTTTAGATTTTATCAAGGTCTATTCTCAGTGTGTAGGAACTGTATCAAAACTTTCAATTACACGGAAAGAATTAAAATTTTTATTGCCAGGTTCTTCTTGCAGCTGCCAGTTGTTAAATTAAAATCATGTTCTTATGTATTTTGTAAGACTAGTATTTTTGAATTAACTTGTTGAAAATGCTACTTGTAAGTAAATAGTAACACTATACTAATGATCCGATTTATTGGTGTAGGAAATAGACACACGTGCGTTTTCAAGTTTTTGCACATCAACCAGATGGCTTTTTCAAGGAAGTTAGAGAGGAAACTGCAAAATGAATAATAGAACACATTAACAATTTGAAAGCAGGAACTTTACGGTAAATAGATGCAATGTTATGTTCATTAAAAGATATGAAGGAAAAGGCGTTACTTGAAGAATTTGTTCCAAATTCTTGGCAACTCGAGTGAGACGTAATCATTGCAAGTATCGCTGTTGGTAATGATCTCTACGTTTTCCCGAGTGGCTATACATTTAGGGGTAGAGTACATAGCTAATTTCTTTATATCATCCCACATAGGAGTAACGGACTTGAATTTGACTTCTCTGGATAGTGCCGTGGCTACTTTACCATATTTTGTGTCCCTTTTATGTTCGTTGACTTTGATTCTAAATGAACATTTGGTCATTCCAATGTAGTATCGATTAGAGCCGTCCGGATACTGTAGGGGGATCGCATAAACACCTGCTTCGCTGGAGAGAGGTGGTTTTTCACTATTTCAATTTAGCATAGTATAAAAAGATGCAGGAGGCCTTAAGCCGCCGATGTAGTTTATCATCTTGAGGGCGTTTTTTGAGTTTGTAAGACACATTTGGTATTTAGGGAATTGAGCCTAAATAACGTAGCTGCGACACAGGAACATTAGAATGTTTGACCCTGGCTTTTTGGATAAAGTTACATATCTGATTCAATGAATATTCTGTATCAGTGGCCAACTTTAATGACGCTTTCAATTTCGTGTTGTCTAAAATGGGTATCATGGGCATGAAGTTTGGAAACGCTTACGTGTCTTTTTCCTACACCTGCCGCCCCGGTGGCGCAGTGGTCTAAGGCGCTGGCCTCTGATCATTCGTCCGTAGGGGGTCCGGGTTCGAATCCCGGTCAGGCATGGATGTTGTGTTTGTCTTACGGTACTGGCTCTCTCCCTTCCCTGGAACCAGTGACCCTAAATTAGGGACGGGCGACTGCTTATAGCCCATTGAGTTGCTCACGGTGGTCGTTAAACCTCCAATCAAAAAAAAAAAAAAAAAAAAAATTCCTGCACCGATAAATCGGATCACTAGTATAATGTTACTATTTACTACTTAAATGGTGTACTGTTCCTTGTTGTCAATTTGCTACTTATAATTTTTGAAGGTTCATTAATGGAATTGTTTTTTTTTTTTTTTTTTTGATATAAAAATTTTCTTTACCCTGTTTTTATGAGGTTCAAAGTTTTAATATTTTGCCATTACAGATCCATTTCACATACATTGCTGCACATTGAATTGTAATGTGCTTATTTCATCCTCATTGGAATCTGTAATATTCTAATAATTATTTGAATTATCTTATTCTATTGTCATCGTGGTTCTCAGGTTTGCAACAAGTTTTCTGTTTCATTGGTTGTGTACGCAGACACATTTTATTTTTGTACAACTCTGCTCCCCAAAGCATGGGTACAAATCCTTGTACTTGCTGGTAAATTTTACAGTAGAAATCTTTAAAATGTGCTATATACATCAAACAGAGGTCATCACTCTTTCCACGTTTATAAGTGAGTCACTGAAAAATTCTCATTGGCCGCCACCGGGAATCGAACTCGGGGCCTTCCAGTTACGCGCTGGACATGCTTCCACTGAACCACAAGGGCCTCGAATGTCTCCACATTCTCACACACTAACTGCCAAGCCAATTTGGCAGGTTGCCTCTTGGAGCCCCGCACAATGCTGGGGATTCACCAAAAATGGTAAGCAGCAACTGAAGAAATAATTAGAAGGCGAATGAATAATTAATCAGACATTTGACATGGACCAGGAACATCAAACAGAGGTCATCACTCTTTCCATGTTTATAAGTGAGTCACAGAAAAATTCTCATTGGCCGCCACCGGGAATCGAAGTTAGTGTGTGTGGAGGAATTTGAGGCTGCTGTGGTCTAGTGAAAGCATGTCCGGCGCGTAACTGGAAGGCCCTGAGTTCGATTCCCGGTGGTGGCCAATGGTAATTGTTCCATGACTCACTTATAAACTTGGAAAGAGTGATGACTTCTGTTTGATGCTCCTAATCCATGTCAAATGTCTGTATTAATTAATGTGCTGTAAAGCTGAAATTTTTTCACCATTTCATATCAAATTACATATTGTAAAATATGTACATAACTTTTCTCAAAAATTTAAGCCAAATGATTTAAGACGCTAAACTACTATACCATGCAAATTGATTGGAACAAGCTATTTTGTTCTCAGAATTGTAATGTGATCGCCAGTTGATGTTGGAAATCAATGTAAACCAGTTTTATCAGCTATGAGGTGGTGTGACTGTTACAACTTGATAGTAAGAATGTGGTTTGGTCGGTTTTAAACAGGAAATGGGCACTTCAGCTTCAGTTGTGAGCTTTTGTGTGTGACAGGTGGTTGTTAGTTTTTGCTCTCTGTAAGTATGTGTTGCTTTCGTGTATTGAAAACTGGATATTTCCCCAAGGAAGCGTGCAAAAAGAATTTCTCTGAAGGATCACACTTCTATGACAGTGAGAGATATCGCTTCTGCATTTGGTGTAGGCAAATCAAGTGTATCAAGACTGCTTACAGGATACAATGCATCTGGATCATCATCTCCAAAAAGGAGAGGTAAATGTGGAAGAAAACAAAAAACAACTCCACGAACGGATAAATATCTAATCAGAAATAGTAAAATGAAACCAAAAAAAAAAAAAAAAAAAGCACCGACCTTCAAAGAGATTTATTGGCTAGTGGTTGTGATGTTAGTGATTCAACTGTATGCCGTAGGCTTCTGGAAGTTGGCAGGAAGGCAAGAAGACCAACGAAAAAACAATATTTGAATGCAAAAATGAAGATAAAATGTTTAGCATGGGCCAAAAAATATAAATCATGGACTGCTGGCGACTGGAAAAAGGTAATTTTCAGTGATGAAACTCATTTATTTGTGCAGGGTTACCAAGCAAACGTTGTTAGACGAAGCAACTGTGAACTCTTAAGACCCGAGTATGTCAAACAAACTGTAAAACACCCTCTGAAACAGATGTTTTGGGGTTTTTTCACATCAAATGGCACTGGAAGCTTAGTTCCTGTTCAAAGTATGATGAATTCAGCCAATACGTAGAAATATTACAACGTAGGATTGTTCCATTCTTGCAAACTTTTGACGGAACATTTCAACATGACTTGGCCCCATGTCACAATTCGAAATTGGTCAAGAATTTCATGCTGGAAAATCAAATTCATTTGCTTGATTGGCCTAGAAATTCACCGGACCTCAATCCCATAGGAAACTTGTGGAATATTTTGAAGAGACGTTTAGGTAAAATGGACTGTACAACCAAAGAACGCATGCTAACGAATGCTATAAAAGTGTGGTTCCACGATTATGAAGTAAAAATATGTGCACTCAATTAGTGGAGTCAATGCCAAAACAAATTCAAGAGGTCATTTCTGCTAAAGGAGAACATACTTCATACTAATACGGGTATTCATCAGTGTATATCAAGGCATAGAATAATATAAAGGCATAGTTTTGGAAAAAAGAGTGATTTTTTACTTTGTCCCAATTAATTTGCACAGAATAGCATGCTTTTACCAAACAAAGTTTCTTACAAAAATGATGTTTTAAGACATACGAACCTTCACATAGTTGAAATTCATCCTTAATTTGGGTACTAGTTTACATTAGCAGCTTCATATAATTTATTGGATTTTCTTGATAAAATGCATATTTTCCAGTTTCTTGTGCTCATCTGATCCAATTTCAGTCAATAAAGTGCACACTTCCATTTTTTAATTTGTTAAAATGACATTTGAGAATCGGTCCCAAGCTGCTTTAATGCTTCACCAAGTAGCATCAGTTGGGTGAAGCACAAGAAACTCTCTTTTAATAGGTATTGTTGGAGCACCTATCTGATCTTTCTGAATAAGAATGTACCATAACAAAATGATCATCTGATCCAAGTGCACAACATTTGTCGTTGAGTCAGTAAGTGAGGTGAAAAACTGTGCATCTTTACATTCAGCATCAGCAACTTTTCTGGTCTGATCAGCTAATGTACTTAATAATTCATAGGTTGTTGTTTTACTCAAATACTAAATTCTTTCTGTGGATTCAATATGCACATAGAGAATAGGATTATGGCAGGAAATCAATTTTATGATAGTCAAGTAAATTCCAGGATACTCCTCCTGCTGCAAATTTTCATGGGGACAATGAAAAGCAGTGCCTAAACCTGATAATGTTTGCACTGTATCAAAAAGGATATGTAAAATGGTGCGCCATTTCTTAGCTTCTTCGCTGATCTGTTGATTTAGTTTATGAAGAAAATCTGCTTTCTGAAGGTAGGTTGCAACAGCGAGTACATAGTTTTACTTAAACTGTGTTTTTTGGCTGATTGATAAACAATGTTTCCAGTCTCTGAAAACAGTATACCACATACTTTTCCTCACAGCTTCATCACTAAATAACCAACAATAATGACAATAAGCATAATTTTTTGTTGGTGAATAGAAAAACCAGGGACTGCAGTTGTCTCCCACGAAATTCTTCTTCCTGTTTTATAATAAAAAAAAAAGAACTGAAATGATATATGTCACTTGATTGCTTTAAATTCACTGCCAAGCATATCACAATCTTTAGGCTGACAACAAAAACGCTCTAACTTGGTCCTCATTCAAATAAATATAATTTTCATAACAACCTGTAGTTTTCAAATCTACAAGATGTGGGTGAAGATTCATTCTGAAGCACATTTGTTGGTGCTGGTTGGTTTTTCTCACACGAAACAGGTTTATCGACAGTTGCAGTGAGGTCCACTTTCACTGGCTTTGGCAGGTACAGGTTCATTTTCAGTCAAAGATTCACCCTTACTTGACACCACACATTCTTCAGTAATTTTCTTCAGTTTCATTTTCATGACAGTTTGTTGACTTACAATGGCCGTTCCATAAAAACCGAGAGTAAAATCACACAAAATGCAGAAATATAGGTACAGCAAAATCAATGTTATTCTTTCTCAAAGTATCTTCTCTCAAATGATACGCAATGGTCCCATCGTTCAGTCCCCTTTTCAAAGCATGCGGCGAAGGCATTTTGTGGAAGCTACAGCTTGAATAATGTCAGCATCTGTGTTGAATGTTGCACCACACAACTTTTTCATTGTTGGAAACAACCTGAAATGACACAGGACAAGAACAGGACTGTAGGCAGGCTGTGGCATGATTTCAATACTGCATTTTGTAAGAAACTGTTTAACATAAGCAGCCACATGTGGGCAGGTATTATCATGGTGTAGGGTCCACTTGCCCACCAGTTCCAGTTGCTTAATTGATATGTGTCGTGGCAGACTTTTCGCGACTGAAATGTAATACTCAGCATTGACAGTAATTTGTGGAGGAATGGCATGCTGGTGGACTACACCTTATGATGAAAGAAAATTATCATCATCACCTTCCCTGCTGATTTGGTTTAGCAGACTTTTTTCAGAGGAGGTGAGCCTGTGTGTTTCAGACTCATTGTGTACTTCGTTAGGGGGTTCAATTAGTGGACCCACGTTTCATCAGCAGTTGTGACTGTGTTTAGAAAGTTTGGATCCACTTCAATCATTGTTTCCACTCATTGTACACCTGAGCTCTGGCTAACAGTTGTTCTCTCATTAAGTGATGAGTTACCCATCTGGGACACACACAATGCAGCAGTAATTTATCATGTAGAATGTAGAATGCCAACTGAAATATTAGTAGACATCGCTATGTCTTCACACGTCATTCGTTGAACTTCTTACAGGATTGCGCAGTGTTAACAATACTCTCCATAACAACATTTTCAGGTCGACGAGGCCTTTGGAGTGAGTTCTGTTGACAAACACCCTTTTTTGAAATTGTGATCTAAAAATTGTTGACTCACCCAAACATTTATCTTTGTGAGCTTTTTTTTATTAAATCAACTGCTTCTGGAGCCATTTTACTCTAACAATAGCAAAATTTTATCGCACAGTGCATTTCACTTCTTAACTGTGAATCACTTGCCTCCATAGCTGTACGACAAAGTGGATATGCACTCTAAAGAACTGAGCAATAACAAAATTAGAGTCATCTTCCGCGTCTAATAACTGTTGTCGTAGATACATCCTTAATTCAGTTAGTCGTGTGTATGGCTTTTCCCTTTCGCACTGTTGCCAACTAAAGAAAATACTCTCAGTTTTTATGAAATGGCCTTTGTATTTTGGTTTTCAGTAGACGTTGCATAATCACTGAGAAAGAATTTACTAACTTTTACTTGAAGATTATTTGCCATCTTGTCCAGCTTCAGTTTTTCTTTCTCTTGTCTCTTTAAACATCCACTCTTTGGCTTCTTATTAATCTTCTCCATTTGATTCCTAAATGCTCACTCAAAGGATAAACAAAAGCCAACACTTGAAAGACAAACACAAAATTAGTTGACCTTCTCTTGGAGGTCAGGACTGTATAGAAAGTATTCTCTCAGGCTCTCGCACTCTCAGCAGATGAAGTGGGAGAGAAAGTTTTATTGGTTGTCAAAATACACACTCAGAGCCCAGACTAAAAGAAAGTGCACGGAATCATAGGTTTCGCCGACACCTGACAAGGAGTCTGATTTAAGTGGGGAAAGAAATGCAAAAAGATTTTATTATGGTTGACAAAGATGTGTGTATCAAAGAGGCGACTAAAAAAGTGCATGAATTCGTTGCTTTGAAAGAGTTGGAAGAAAATGATTTGATTGAGGAAGCAGTTGTATAAGACGTGCACTTTTTTTAAAGATGCTGTGAAGTGTTACAAAAGTTATATTTAAACAAAGAGGATATGGGGATTAGCACGATTGAAGAATTTAAAAATACATTTTGAGAAACATGCTACAAATTGCCAAATCTGACCACAGCTTTTATCAGATTTTCTGCAGCCAAGAATTGCTGACTAAATTAATTAAATCATGAATGGTAAGAACATGCCTCTTAGAACTCATGATGTAACATATTTTGTTGTTGCATTTGTATGTCTAAATACATATTGAAATGTGTATATTGTACAAGGGTTGTACCAAAAGTAATGCAAAAGTGGGCATAACATTATTAGCTGACAGCAGTCGTTCAAATTGCACATGCTAGTAGAGTAACTCTTCCTCTATAGTAATCCTGCTTCATTGCAAATTTGAATGAGAGAGGGGTAGAAGTATGCTGTGATCTGCTGAAAGTGTTTGAAGCAATGAAGACATGTTTCTTTCCAATCTGGTGTCAGGGGATGAAATGTGGGCGTATCTTTACAATCTGGAAATGAAGAATAAATCCTTGGAATGGTGTCATGGTGACTGTTTTTTGGGATGACAGGGATGTCATTCTCCTTGATTTTCTCGAAAATGGCCATACTATGACCAGTGAGCAGTAATTTGAGACACTCTAGAAGCTTAGAGAAGCCATAAGGAGGTAGTGACAGAACAAGAATCTGAAAAAGATCCACATTCACAATGACAATGTGAGACCACACACATCTTTAGCAACAACCAACAAATCAGGTGATCATCAAATTAGGCTGGTCCTTGGTACCCCATCCCTTCTGTAGCCCAGATCTGGCACCCTCCGACTTCCACCTGTTCAGTCCAATGACGGACATTCTCCAGGGACAACAATTTGATGACACAGATGAGGTGAAAGTGGCTGCAAAGAAGTGGGTACAACCGTCACCCCTGGAAAGAGAGAGCCCTCGCACAAGTTTGTGATGTCTCTGGCGGTGGATCTTCGCATGCCTTTCTTTTCTTTTTAGTATTAGTTGGACTTGAATTTGAGAGTGAAAACACCTTGTGGTCCCTGTGGACACAATTTTATTCAAATGTTGAAGTACAGGAGCTAATCTTCTTTTATAGAGCCTAATGGCCAAAGCTAGGAATGTGAAAAATGATTTCATTGTTCGGGCGCCGCATTTATTTGATTGTTCATTCTGTGGAAGTTTTTCAGTGACATAATGAAATGTTTTTTTTTCTTATGGTTAAGTTTTTATAAATAAATGCAGGCCAAGTGGCCTTTCAAAAATCCAAAACTTTGTGCAGTGACAATTTTGTGTAAAGAGGCTGAATGTTATGACTTTGTCTCATGTTATCCACCTCAGCTTGACTAAAGAGAAGAGAAGAACCTAGATTTACGAAAATTGCAATTCATGAGGCAACCTTATGGGTTGTCTTATGTTATAAACGTGCTTTTGATTAATATATACATAATATCTAAGGTATTTTACATGATATTGTTGAAGTATTTCGCACGTTGTTTGCTCTGTGAAGCACGTGCTCCGGGCCCGAGAGGACCTCTCAGGCCAGGAGCACGTTCCTCAAGAGCAAACAACGTGCGAAATACTTGGACAATATCAGGTAAAATACCTTAGATATTATGTATATAAGAACCTAGATGGTTTTTTTTTAATGCAATCACAATCGTGTTCTTGGAATAACCGCTAGATTGATTCACTGCTGATATCTATTTACACGTGTACTATGCTACATTTTGGTACACATGTAAACAATATCACTTCTTTTTTACTTTCAGGTTTTCATCTCTTCAATCATAAACAATGCAAACAATAGTATTTTGGTTTTGGGAAGCAATAGTGAATCATTTTTATTTATCATGGCCTACAAAAAAAAAAAAAAAAAAAAAAATGCAGTTTCAGATTTCATCCTCCCATCTCCCAGATTTTCAATTTTTGATCATAATTTCAATATTTACCTGATTTTAATGTTTTCAATTTAAATTCTAAAATAACCCATAATCAAGCAAGTTATTAAACCCCACCATGACAATTGTTTCCTTTTATGTTCTCAGAACCTTAATGAAGTAAAAGCCATTTCGACAGTTGTGCACATAATTATTTTTGCTGTCTACATATCTAGATACTAACTATGCACACATGCATGCAAAAATCCCTCAGTTTCATGTACCACAGTGTATTTATATATAGTAGAGTAAGGCCACCTGCAACATGTTTGTTCAGTTATTCTATATTTTCAAAACAAATATTAATGTATTACTCTTTTGCATCCCACTCCTCGTACAAAGATATGGGATTGGGACCCATTTTTTTATTGCCCTGGGCCCAGGATTGTCATGATTGGACCCTGATTGCACTACTGCATGGGAATGCAAGTTGTGCTCATTTTGGCTAGCACACCTTGAAAGTTCTGCTGTTATGTTTGAAACCACAGGGTAATAAGAACGTGAACTGCAGCGCCATCTGGGAGCTCTTGTATCACAGTTGCTTGATATCATCGGATGTGCGCTCGCCGAAACCGCACACCCGAATATCTTAACACGAATGCGATATGATAACAGAACAAATCTTCTCCTCTTAATTAAAACATTATATGTATGGGGGAAATTAATTCTAACCACCACTTGAAGCCTTAAGACAAACTCTGGTGAGTTTTATTAGAAATAAATCTGAAAAAATAATCGTTAATGTAGGTTAAATTGCAACTGTTTGTGTGCACTGCACACCTAGCACACCCCGAATATTCGCCCCTGATATATATAGATACATATATCAATGTCAACCATTATCAATCTCTTGCTGGATAAATGTCTCCCCAATGTTTCTTCCACAACGGTCTGTCTTGTGCCAGTTTCCTCCATGTTACTCCCCCATAGTTTCAAATTTCAATCACCCATCTCCCGTGTGGTCTTCTGGGTCTTTTGAGTCCCTTGGAATGCAGTCTAAAATTTCAGCTGTCCATCGATACGGAATTCAAATAAAGTTAGTATAATTTTGACATAGGTCTAAATTATTCAGAATCCATAATGACCCACAACTAATGTGCATTTCCATTATGAGGGCTGCCAGTATGGCTTCTAGTGTTTTACTCAGCAATAAAAGGGTATTACTTACAATCGAATTTTTGGTAGCACCCCTACCTATTCTCAGGACTACACTATAGTACGCGTTGCCATTCATGAGCTAAATTCCAACCTTTCAAATAATTTGATTGTATCTCTTTTCTCTAATTATGAGGTCTGTTGAAGATGCCCACCAATTTGAGGTCATCTTTGCCTGTGTTTAGCACTCCATGTTCCTCTAAAGACAGACACCAACGGTGTAATGTTTAGCGGAGTGATGCAATACACTCTTGACAAAAATGAGAAAAGTCTAATGTTTAGCGGAGAGTGATGCAATACATTCAACAAAAATGAAAAAAGTCTAATGTTTAGCGGAGAATGATGCAATACACACTTAACAAAAACAGCAATTCCCCCACTGTAAGGAATTTTATCGTTACGATAAACTGTATCGTGTGCAATTTTGAAGCAAACATTTGGAGTGCTATGTGTTGCACAAACAAGGGCAACGTCTATCTGTTGTGTGCAAAAAAATGAAGAAAAGTCTAATTCGTCTTTTCTAATTGAATTAGCATTTCAAAAAGCCATCGGGAATTGTCTGTTTTTTTCTTTTTTTTAAGAGAGCAGTTCTAGCGGAATTGCTTTAAGAAGTGCCCACAATGTGAGCATTTTGTAGCGAAGTGTTTCGCTGAGAAATACTTTGAGAAAAAAAAGCATTTCCAGCGGAAGTGTTTTGAAAAAAGAAGTATTTCCATGGGAAATACTTTGTGAATTTGGAACAATTCCAATCGGAACGCTTTAAGAACCCACCCCTCCCCTCCCCGAAGGGAAGTTAAGGTTGCCTAAAACATTTGCCAGGAGCGACCAAAAAAATATGTCCGTTCACTACGAGAATAAGCGATTGTGAGAAACACTATTTGAAGAAGTTTTAGGAAGGGAGTGTCTGACACCAGGTTTAAAGCTACCCTTAGAAATAAGAAGCTAGGAGATCCGAGTAAGTAAACTCAATAGGAAAGATAAGCTGAAAAATGAGTGAAAAGAGAGGAGGAATATATCTTTCAAACTGTGAACCGTGACCCTAGTCCGGGGCGAGAAGGGGAAACCAAGCAACACGCAACTATCACGGAGAATCACACCACCACCCAGCCGCCGACGTCCCGGGGGTGAATGAAACTAACGGAAACATCCGAATGCTGGAGCATCAATTAATTCTCACCATCTTTATGCCAACCTAAAAAGAAAGTGGTGGTGGTATGTCTAACACCCACCATTGTTCACATACTCTCTCTGTCAAGGGGGTCAATGATCGCTGCCTTAGTTCTAGGGTACGTAAGGAATTAGCTGGGATCGTAGTCAACCGCATCCCTAACAATTCCATTTGGGTGGGCTTACGCTTTCTTGAAGAACTTGGAGAGTCTGGTGGAATACTCGTGTGCCTTCTCAATTACAAGTCTGTTCCGAAGTGTAGGGTCCAGGGGGAGCCCCAGTGATCATACGAAGTGCTCGGCTCTGCACCGTCTCGATTCTCTCTCGCTGATTCCTATCCACGTACAAAGTACGGGCAAACCGTACAGGTTGACAGGTATGAATTAAAACAATGGAATGGAAGAAATAAGATGGTAACTGTTACTTCAAATTTAAAAAAAAAAAAAAAACATGTACGTTTGTTCACTTGAATTTTAATTTGTTTGATAGAAGTATATTTGTTTACTTTGTAAAATAAGTCTTTTTCCTACATTTTACGCTAACGCTCTCTTGCTGTATTCTCAGCTGTGTCACCAACAACACAGATGAGGATTTAACTCATCTCAAAATGAACAACACTTGGTCTAAATTGTAAACAAACCTGCTGGCAACTGCCACTGGGGTATTATTACGGTAGTGTTTATTTTGAATAATGGTGGTCTGAAAAGCCACGATCTGAAACGTTAATAAATGTGTCGATGAACACTGTGCAGGGACACCCGTAGCACTGCAGAAGTTTTTCCGAAATTTGTACCCATGTATGAAGTCCCAGCTGTTACTAATAATAATAATATGCTTCACACTTTAAACACAACTTTATAATCTGTAGATACAGCACAAATTTGTAAACACTTTCCTATAAGATTGCTTTTGTCATATGATTTTATTTTCAAAAGAAAAAAAATCTCACAATTTCCACTATTTCTTCACTAATTCTCACATAAACCATCTTGATTTTTTTAAACTGTTACCCAAACAAGTCTTTTGGGCTTCAGAGATTTGTTTGTGGGTTTAATTATCACAGTGAACAACTCCATGAGATATAAGCAGTTACCTATACCTAATTTAGGGCCACTGGCTTTAGGAAAGGTATAGCACTAGTGATGTAAAACAAACATAACATCCATGCCTTACCAGGATTCAAATCTAGACCCATCACAGATGAATGGACGGAAGCTAGTGCTTAGACCACTGCATCATCCGGGCTGCATATATACTGTTTTTTTCTTTGTCCCTTGTATATCAGCTAAAAGATGTTAAACCTCCACCTGAGTTTAATATTTACATATTACATTATTTGAAAGTTATTGTGGTAGGGCAGTTCTTGCTTCACTGGACTCATTCCCATTCTGCTTCATACAAGAAAGAAATGTTTCAGGGAACAGCCATTTGTTTGTTTAACATTACAAAAAAGAAAAAAAATGCACAGCAAAATGGCATTTGTTGAACATTACAGAAGTATATGTACATAACTGAGTATATTTTCCAGTAGACAACCATATAAATTAATGTACATACTATATATTTATCAACGATTTTTTGCTTGCAGATGTTTTTTGAGCACAGAAATTTTGATGGTATGCTAAATTCTGTGACATCCGTATACAAAACAGCATGCTCTCAAGGATGATTTTGACGTTCTTGTTGTTACCCATTAGTAAAACATCGGAAAAATATATTTGGAGCGTTTTTTCTCCCCAAAACAAATAGTAACAAGCCCGCACAAATGCGTGATATAAAAGCAAACGGGTTTAAGAAGGAATAAAAAGCTTCCCACTGTCGCACGCTGGAATATCTACTTAAAAATATAATGAATGCGCAACATATAATTAAAAGAAAAACATATTCGTACTTCGGGAAAGAACGAACTTAATTCGCAACTTACCGATCAAGATATGCAATTAGTTTCCTGATTTTCACATTTTTTTGGAAATTAAAAATCGAAAGAACACTTTCAGGTTTTAACCGTTTTCTATTCTGAGTGCCATAATATTCAAAATCTTCGTCCTTAAAGTGGGCAGAACATATTCGGGAATGCGATTTGGGATGGAAATCATCCGGTTTCATTTTACACAGCCATTCCCTGTACAGTTTCGGCCTTTTCAGAGGAAAATTATGGAAAGTTATTCCTTCCTAAGTCATGCATGTTAATAAATTTACGAAAATCGCGATATTTTTTAACAATTGAAACGTTACGTCTTGTTAAGCAATGCAAAAACGCATGTAAACAAACTATTGCTGGTCCGCAAACACGGAAAAGCTTTCCCATGATGCAATGCGAGGTGAATTAGGTCCATTGTGCAGACACGGCTAACTGGAATCATCAACTTTTGAGGTAACTGCTAAGCCTCCGTCCCTCTTTATCCGTCAACGTACAGGTAGTGTTTCATATTTCTGCCATTGTGGCGCTGAACGCCGACCCCTAACGATTTTTATCGGGAAAATTTCCAACTGGAATTTCTTGGGTGCGGAATCTCATCCATTCGTTTCGTAGTGTCTTCTGTGGAACATTTTGACATGTAAATAAAAAAGCGTTAAACGAGAAGTCATTTGATTTGTCTTGCTATTAAATTTCTTCAGCTGCTAAAAAAACGTTTTTGCATAAAAAACTGCAGAATTTTCTTCTTTAGCTTTTGTGAACCGAAGCATAAAAAAAATCATGCAATATAAACAGAAAATAGGAATTAAGGAGCCAAGTATTAGCTCGTTCTTCAGGCAAAACATTTGTTTCGTGACTTTTGCTCACTCACCTCGGGAGGATATCGTCAAAACGTAGATTCCCCGTCCCGGTGGAGCAGTGGTCTAAGGGCTGACTTCTGACCATTCGTCTGAGATGGGTCCGGATTCGAATCCCGTGAGGAATAGATATTGTGGTTGTGTTTGTCTTACAGCACTGGCTTCTTTATCCCTTCCCTGAAACCAGTGGAACTAAATCAGGGACGGCCGAATCCTTACAGCCCATCGAATTGCTCACGGTGATTGTTAAACCCCAAACAAAAAAAACAAAAAAAAAAAAAAGAGAAGAAAAAGAAATGGTTAGGTTCAAAGCTTATCAGAGCTTAGCTTTTCGACAATATGGAAAAGTAAGAAAAAATTCTGTTTCTTTAATTTATACCTCATGTCTGACCTTACTAAAGGCCGACGCATGAGGTACTGCTAAAGAATAGTTTAGGAATCTATTGATCTTTTACATAATTTTTCCATTTAAACACACATTCATACATCCTTTTAGTAAATTAAGACATTTAGTGGATACTTTTATTATTATTATCATTAGTATTATTATTAGAGGATCCTTTAATAATTGTCATTTTCTCATAATTCCAGACAGAGCAGACACCCAACTGAGAGGGTGGGGGCCTGCACAATAGTTTCCGCTTGTTACAGGAAGTATACATTTTTTTTTAGAAATCACCTTTTTGAACACTCTACATATACTTAGTAAGAGGTTCTTGTTAAAGGCATTTCAGATAAAAAAAATGGCAAAAATTAGAGTAAACAAAATAACTTTTCTTTTTAAAACATGAAAGAATAGGAAAGTGATGTTACACAATAGTACAGGAAATACTAAAGATAAGATGGAAGAACACCAATGGATCCAGTTTTTTTAATTATATTACAAATACATTTATTTTTTATGTATGATATTTCATTATAATATTAATCAGTAAATTATTAAAATCCTGTTGTTATAGTCAAAATTGATTAATCGATCGATTAATCGGTAATTTGATCGAGTGAAAAAAATACTGTCACAAAAAATATACGACTGTAAATTACATTATGCATTATTCTATTATTATATGGATACTAAATACGTTGTCTGAAATGTTAGAGTGTTGAATGCATCATAGCCTATTAATCTAGTAGTATTCATTGCTTTACTTTATCAAAAAATCAGAAATACAAATTAATAATAATTACCTTGAATTTGGTTTGCAGTCTGTGTTTTAGGCACAAGAGCTTGTCAACATTGGATGATTTAAGCGAAGTACGAAGTTTGTTGACAACAATACCAGCGGCACTAAACACTCTTTCACTTGGCACAGACGTTGCTGGAATGCACAGCAACCGTTTTGCTAAAGTAGCGAGCAACACAACTGTAATGAATGAGTTTTCCACCACTGAAGTGGATCTGTAAAATCGTCGTCGAGTTCTGGCAAACTCTGATAAACTTGAAGCTCTAATTCTATCTACGTGCTGACATTTGTGTATGCCTTTATTTCTGTTTCTGGAATCGACGAATTGTCAAAACATAGTTTTCTTCGTTTCTGTTAAACATTACTTTGTTCTTGGTGTAAGGGCAGCTGTTGATTTGTGCTACTGGATGAAATTCTGTTCCACACTAGATCTCGGTTTTTTTCTGGTATACAGCAAAGTGTCTTGAATCGAGGGTCAAGGGCAGTAGCTTCTTCGTACTTGTCGTATAAAGGCCATTGACTGAGTCTTTCCGTCAGATCATCGAGCAACATAGCTATTTAAATCTTCAAATGTATGCTGGGTCGGTATCGGACAATCTCATTGCGCTTTTGAGATAAGAGGAAGCAGGAATTACAACACTGGCAGTTACGTACTTGTGACCTCCGATTATTTCAGTGATTTCCAAGCAAGGTTTCAATACGCTGATTAGCTTCTCAAGCACTTCCCACTCAACTGTTGTCAGAACAGGGGTATTCGATGCGTTGGCTACCAGAACGGGGTCTACTGCGGTTTTAGCTTTCACCAGACTTTCCACCATGATGTAGGTACTATTCCAGCGTGTCACTATGTCCTGTTGCAGCTTAGTATCAGGAAGACCAAGTTCTTTTTGCTTAGACGAGAGTGTAGCCTCTAAATGCGAGCTGTGTTTAAAATGTCCTACAATTTTTCGGCATTTAGCTAGAACCTTTTCTATCGATGCAACTTTAGGAGCTTTATTTATACTTAATTGTAAAGTATGTGCTGAAGATCTTACACTGTCAAACATTGATCTGTTAACGCCAAGAACAATATTTCTGGCATTATCAGTGCAGATTGCAACAAGCTTGTCCGTTAGTTCCCATTTTTCAACGGGTTCCTCAAATTCAATTGTACACTGATTTGCACTATGCTTCTCAATCACCTGTTTCACTTGAAGAGTTGCATCACAATAATACCACTCATTGTCAATCCAGTGTAGTGTTATTGCTAAGTAGGTGTCGTTGGCGAGTGAGGTCCAAAAATCTCCAGTTAAACTCACATAGGAAGCTCTCTTTAATTCATTAAACACTTGACTTCTGAATGTCGTAAATTTGGACAATTTTGTTCATAATGGTACTTCTGGCAGGTAAATTGTAACACTTAGAATTCAGAGCTGTTTGCAACAACACTTTCAGGCCAGGATCTTCAACAATACTGACAGGTCTCGAACTAGATGCAATCCACAACGCTAATTTATTTGTTAATTCCTGTTCTTTTAATGCAGAAACAGGCTTTTCGAGGAAGGAATTTATACCCATTTGCTCCATAGCGGTGGCATTTGAACTAGGCTGATCCCGTGGCGTATTTGATACAATTTCCATGAATGGATGTTGGGATTGTAAATGATAACGTAAGCTAGTCACACTTCCATTGTACTTAAAAATTTTCTTACATTTTAAACATGTCCGCGATCAATAACTTCCCCACTGTCTTTTAATTTATATCCAAAACAAGAGGATAATTTCCCTTTTAATCCCTGAAACTTCATTTTTGTAGCTCAAATAAACGTGACAGCAAGAGATGAATCAGCGTTCAAACTAACTTTCTTTCACTGACAGACACTCCCATGCTCATCCCAGTTGGCTCCGCTACCAATAAAGGAACACTATTTGCTTTTTCAATGAGGAGAGAGGGGGTAAAAATTTGCCCCAGACTTTTGCTCTAGCACTGAAAATTCTCCCTGTTGACGGATACAATACTTCGGCAACAATACGCAACTTGGTCCCTGGGTAATTAAGACTAATTGCATACCCCCATTGATTCCAAGAAACACGTGTATTAATCCCCCATCTTTCCTATTGAAAGCTGAATCTCATTGTGAGGACCAGCGGCGTATTTTCATCTGCATCGATGTAATAAAACCTCGGGGACCACTATCCAAGCTCGGAAGATGCCGGCCGTCTGTTATACCAACCTTACGTATTGAAACAACTGACTTTTCCTAGGCGATTCAGCTGAGACAGGAGTAGAAGAGGTGTGGCACCACGTAATGGCTGACGGGGTTGCATTTTTCCTGAATAGTTACAGTCAACAAGTGGGTAACAGGGAGGGGAAGCACAGACATACCACCGTATGAGAAGCGAGCATAGCGCACAGCAATAAAAGAACGGGGGAACCGCGTGGTCGAGAAGCTCTTAACGAAATGTTGGCAGGACAAGTACAGTGTTAAAGGCGGAAGTTTGGAATTGACGTTGAACTTTGAAGACTATCATACTGACACACAATGAACAATGGAATCCCTGCTGATAGTGGTGACTGCTAGATTTAAACTCCCATCGCCATGAAAAGGCTATTTTCCAAGAAGTGAAGACACAAGCACAAATGTTGTATTCAACAAATTCAAAACTATATGCAGTTTTTTGGAAGTTCCTAAAGAATTTTATTTTTGTACTAATTTTTTAAGTAACCGATTAATCGGAAGAAGAAAATAATCGGCGATTAAAAAATAGCAGAAAGTAATCGGCGACTAAAAACATTGATCGATTAATCGATCAAACCCGACAGCCCTAATAATTATATTTTACTTTTTCCAACAAAATACTGAAACAATATCGAGAACAAAAATGATATGTGTTTAAGAATTTAGTTTACTAATTTATACTTTTCAGTTTTATTATATTTCACATTTTTACTATTAATATTTTAATTTTAAATGCTTTATTCTATAATTTTATTTAGTACTTTTGTTCCTTTTTTATATATTACTGGTGCTAATACTTTCCATTTATTAAAAGCTTTGTGAGCTCCAACCGTTCTAGTTTCAAACTCCAGTGTTCTTCTGAGATCACATTTAATAGCTATTTTAATGTGCTCCGTATTTTTTGATTTTTGTTCGTAAGAAAAGGCATTTCGATTTTTCCACATATATTTTGTTATTGCTATTAAATAATTAATTGTTAGGTTTTTAGATTCAGAGCAGTTTAGATGTACATGGTACAAAATGGTGTGCAGTAAATTTATGTCTATAATTTAAGTATCGTTGTAACCACTCCCAGATATATTTTGCAAAATTGCAATCTACAAATAAATGTTGAAGGGTTTCTTCTGAACCACAGTAGTTACAGTTAGGATTAGACATTAGTTTAATTCTATACAACTATTTTCTTGTAGGGATAATATTGTGCAAAATTTGAAAAGTAGATCTCTAATATTAGTGTTTAGTTTTATTTTTGATTGCAGTGTCCAAATACTATGCACCATATTGGATTGCAGGGTATCCACACCCAAGGCTGTCACAGATAATATCTTACTAACATTCTCTTCCTCCTCCGGAGTCTGTAATTTTAACGATTGATGGAAGTCTTATACTTTAACAGTCTAAAATTATATTACTAGTGGAACAAGTCTGGCACGGCTGGACTTCAGAATGTCTCAGAAAACCCTTTTTGGGGATTTTTTCCCCTGGAAATTTCCCATGAAGACATTTTTCTCAAACTGTGAAACAAATCGAGCACTTTTGTCGTTAAATGTGAGGAAATGAAGTTTTTTCGGAATTTCAAAGTATAGGAACGTAAACAATTCTTTTCCTGAGGCAATGATTTTCTCGAAATACAGCATTGACTACATGAAAAATCTAATTTATATTCGATATTTAATAAATAAACGGCTTTCCTATTTTTCAAAATCCAAACCAGAAATATCACAATCGCAGACTTTCCAAATCATGTGGCGAAGCCACACGATAAACATAGAGAAAAAAATTCGAAGACTGGCAATCAGATAAAAAATGTATCAGAAATAATCGAATCGAAATGATTGCGATAGGAAACATCACCCAAACTGTGTGTGTGATCAAACCGATAAGTCTAACTGGAACGCCAACTCAGCAATCTCGCAATTCCAAACTTTCCGAAACAGAAACTCTCCCCTGAGTCTAAGGTTATTGTCCTGCTTTTGTGTGGCTTGGCCACACAATAGCAGAACAATAACCGAATCATACTCAATAACCTTTGCCGAATTATACTCAATAACCTTTGGTTTTCCCTTTTGAGTTACAATAAGGTTCACAGCAGTACACCATGGTAGCTACTGAATTCAATCAAGAAAACGTTTGCAATTTGAGTGTGATATAGGCTATAAAATAAATTATGCACTTTTTTTTTGCGTTCATACAGTTGCTTAACTGAAATGATTAACTTCACGAAAAGAGATTAAAACAGACTCGATTTACCTCGCTAATGCACGTTTAAACAGGACGGGCAAGTGAAAAACTAATTACGATCAGCCAAAAAAAAAAAAAAAAAAACACTAAGTGGGGTCGGCGTCTGCACCTCCTAGCTACGAAAAGTGGCATTTTTCTTGTACGCGAATCCCCGTAGAGTTTCCTGCAGTGACAGAGCCTTGAGCAGTAACAGTTACAGTTGATAATCCCAGTTAGCCGTGGTGGAGATCAGTGCCATCTTAACACTTTTGGGGGGCCCTGGGTCGTCACATTTTCGGAGGCCCCTGATCTTTTATACCATTGTCAACCATTATCAATCCACTGCTAGATGAAGTTCTCCCCAAATTTATTCCCAAACTGGTATCGAAACATTCAATATCCAGTAACTTTTAAATACCACTTGAATGAAAAATGGTACATGACAAAAATTGTAGAACTCCATGAAGTCTAAAAAATGCACGCATTTAGATGCTTAGTAAATTACAAGAAAATGGGTGCTAAAAGAGGATGTTTTTCCCCATTCTACAAATCATTCAACGAAATTTAAATTAGAAGAAAGAAATGAACCAATGAGCGCCGTTTCCAGAAAATGTGACGCACCGGACAAAAATGCCGATATGTGGTGCCGGCAGAGGCGGATTCATAGGGGGGAAAAAGGGACAATTGCCCCGGGCCCCACAGTCGAAGGGGCCCTCTTTATAGGAAAAATGTAATAAGTAAAAGATCACTTTATTTTATGAAAAAAAAAATTGTGACAAACAATTTTTAACAATAACCTACTTTTTAATTCTAGTTACTAATGCAGTTATCAACATGAAATTTATTATTTAGCCCAGCTTTTTCATGTACTCGTGTAATCATTAGGCTTTGAAAGAAATCGGGGAACCGAATGTGGGAATTCCCATTGTACTTTTGTTACTTTTGATATGCAGTTTCACATCTCAGTTTCTGCATGAGAAAGTCCAGTGAAGGCCACTACAGATTTTTTCGTTTCAGATTGCAGTATGCCGCGGAAAATTCAGTTGTCTGTGGCTCAGAAGAGAAAGGCTTCCAAAGAAAGGAGTGAAAAAACTGCTGCTGTCTTGGCAAAAACACCACGCCTTACAGAATTTTGGTCTATACTCGGGGCAAAGCTAACCTGATTACATGGTTAAGGTTATGAAACCGATTCAGTGACATGAAATCTCTTGTTTATCAGTATTTCTCCGCGCACTAGTGGGGTGTCGTGGATCGTGGACCTTTCTCCCTAAGGGTGACTGAAAACGAGACAAAAGGAAACTTCCCGCATTCCATCACGATGTCCCCCTCCATTCAATAACCTTCTCAAGCTTGTCGACAACCAGACAAACGATTTCTGAATGAGTATTTTAAAACAGCAACCACGAAGAAAGGTGCAGGCTCATTACAATGACCGCCATGATTATCTTCCCTGCCTCTGGCTAACAATTTTTTCCTCCAGTCGCAGTAAATGTCCTCCGTGTTAACTGTATAGCCTCTCTGAAGCAAAACGGAAGTGACAATGACGCCGCCAAAATGCGAATATTTGTACTTTTTAGAAACACGACCTTGGGATCTTCATTTTTTTAATGTGCGTACGTACGAAATTTAGAACATCTATATCCATGTGCTTTCTTAGGTCCCAGTTCAAGCTCGAACACGACTTTTAAATTGGATCTATATTATGCAGTGGAAGCACACACTGTGTAACTTAAACTCCAAGTCAGGTTAACCTTGCCCCGAGTATAGTCCGAAAATTGAAAACACAGAAGCCATTGATGAAGAACCAGTACCGGATGTCCCTTCTGAAGAACCAGCCGTACTCCCAAATACATCTGCAGAAAATAAGAGTAACGTATCACATGAAGATATTGAAGGCGATGGATCATCACATGCCACATGTGCTTCATAGACAGCGAAGAGCATCATGTGATCGAGATCCAGTCATGTGGTTTCCTGTCAAAGAAAAACATGTTCTTTTGGTCAAAATCAGCTATTACATGTCAAAATAAAAATGATTCCGACTCTTGCCCAGAATCTCGACGCCATTATCAATCAGGTGAAGGCCAGCAGGACGGCAATTGTTATTTCAAGAATTCCATGTTTTACACTAGGCATGACAATGATGAGCAGCATTTGAGAAAGTGGTTCCTCTACAGCACGTCGAAGGGCGCAGTTTACTGCTTTTACTGTACTTTGATGACCAGCCGGCGTGACAGGTTTTCCAGAGAGGATGGCTTTAATGACTAAAAAAACAGATAAAAAGTTGAAAACTCATCAACAAAGTCAAGGCCACTGTGCTGAAGTATAATCTTCGATACAGGGACTCTTCTCATGTTGACAGAGAGTTGGAAAAACACGTGCACGAAAAAATACTGGAGATGAGTATTGCGCCGTGTTGTAGCTTTAACATTCTTTCTTGCTGAGAGAGGCCTTGCATTTAGGGGCCATGAAGAGATCGTTGGATCAAAGCATAATGGTAATTTCTGAGGAATTATGAAACTTATTGCTCAATTTGACCCATTTCTGATGGGTCACCTTGAAGAATTTGGCAATCCTGGGAGTGGTAAGCAGTCATACTTATCGCCAACCATCTACGAAGAAATTGTTCTGCATATGGCAAAATTTGTTAAGAATTATATCGTGGCAGAACTTAAAACTGCCACGTATTTCTCAGTTTCAGTAGATTCAACACCAGACCTGGCTCCTGTTGACCATCTGACTGTCATTGTGCGATATATTGTTTCTGGAAAGCCGGTAGAATGGTTTTTAAGTTTCCTGCAGACTGGCTCTCACAAGGCTAAAGAACTGACTACAGCTATGCTATAATTTCTAGAAAAAGAAGGCAATAATTTTGAAGACTGCAGAGGACAATCATACGACAATGCTAGCAACATGTCTGGTCACTACACAGGAATGCAAGACAGACTTAAAGAGAAGAACCCAGCAACAGTTTTCATTCCCTGTGCTGCTCACTCGTTGAATCTTGTTGGACATTCTGCTGCCTCTTGATGTATTGAAGCTGTTAGTTATTTTGGCTTTATACAAAAGTTATACACCTTTTTTTTCTGCGCCAACACGGAGATGGGCAATTCTAATGAATTCTTTGAAAGGAAATAAAAGAGCACTAACTGTTAAGTCCCTGTCAGACACTCGTTGGTCAGCAAGAGCTGATGCTACTGAAGCCCTAGTAGATGGATACAACTACAGTAGACTCTTGCTAATCCGGCCATTCCGTGCACAAAGGGGTGCCGGATTAGCGAGAGTGCCGGATTATTGAGACTGTATAAAAATTCAGTTTAATTCTTCATTAAATTTAATGTTACAATTACAAGTTTACTATGTACACATGTACTTAAAAATACATAAATGAGAGACAAGCATATGATAACAGTAAAGGAACACGATAAGTACGTACTATACTCTCATTTAGAGCAATGAAATGATCTTTTCATATTATCAGTACAGTAAAGCACAATATGAATGTGTGCGTACTATACATAGTAAAGTAAAATAAACGTACAATTGCAATACATCACAGATGAAATCTTACATTTTCTACTCAGTGTGGTAACTTCGAAACATGTCCAAGATTTTTGTCTGCTTTAATAAAGATGCTTTTTGTAATATTCTTAATTATTTTGAGGATCCTTCCTACTTTTATTTTAAATTGAATTAATGAACGTTAGTGCCAATTCAAAACAAAACACAACGTTAAAATTGAAAATTTCACTCGTGTATGAAGTATAATTCATTCCGATAACACGATTTCTGCAACTAAAAACCACGCAAGAAGGAGGCCTGATTATGCAGAGGCCGTATTATCGAGGGCGGGATTAGCAAGAGTCTACTGTGCATTCGAAATGCCTTCAGAGATATTGAAAGTGACTTGGAGTAAACACCTGAAGCAATACATGAAGCTCAGATGTTAGCAGACAAATTGGACTGCCTTGAAACTGCTCTGATGGCCAAGGTCTGGAACTTAATTCTTCTTCGATTCAACATTACAAGTAAAGTTGTTCAAGGAGTTGAAATTGACCTGAAGAAAGCGGTAGATCTCATTGATTATCTGGAAAAGTTTCTGAAATCACTGCGGGATAGGTATGAAGAGTGGAACTAGATGCCAGGAAACTTTGTGGCACCACAGACTACAAGGCAGCTACAGTCAGGTCAAGAAAGAGAAACCAACGTTATGATGCTAATCCAACCTCTATATCAGAGGAAGATGTCTTTTTTTCGAGAGATAAATTCAGATGTGGAACTTTCAATATCATTTTAGATTAGTTGTCTGTTGCTTTAAAATAACGCAGGGTAGCTTACCCATCAGTGTATAACAGGTTCAAAGTCATAGCCAACTTATGTAATCTACCTGATGCAGAGATAAGAACTGAAGCTGAGAAACTTATAACTTCTTACCCCCGTGATTTCAGTAATGTTTTCATAAAGGAAATTGTCCAATTTGTAGCCTTCCCAAGTATTAATGTAGCTCTTAGAATATATTTGAGCATGATTGGCACTAGTTGTTCAGGAGAGAGATCATTCAGCAAACTGGCACTGATTAAAAATTATTTGAGAACCACGATGACTCATGAAAGATTAAGTGCTCTGTACCTACTGAATGTAGAGAGCAGTGTTCTTAAGATGATAGAGTTTAAGGAATTCATTAAAGATTTTTCAGATGTCAAGTGCAGAAAGAATGACTTTCTGTAAGTATTGGGCAGACTGTTTCCCTGTATAATGTACCTTCCTATGTATGTATAACTTGTCAGTTACAGTTACAAGCAGCACATTGGCTGCGATTCGCAAATTTGGTGAATTCTCCTTTTTGTTGTTTATTTTAGTTTCTGAATTCCAGGGCACCCCCGAAACTGAAGTGCCCCGGGTCCCCAAGATCTAAATCCGCCCCTCGGCGCCGGTCATTATTATTTATTTAAACACCGACGATTGAACATATGTAAGTATCCCTAGTGGGCAAACCCCTATGATAAACATATGTGCACTTCTTGATATATATAGACAACACAAATTACTGTTTAAATGGAAAAAATGATTCGGAAAAAAATGCAATGAAAAAAAAATGCCTTGCTCACATGAACATGAGTTAATTTTAACGTAATTTTACATCTAGCTCATTGAATGACTTTCGCCCTTAATTTCTTTTGAAAGTGAATCCTCTGAGGTCGGGAAATAGTTTGTGCTTTAAAAACCGACAATTCTCCTATGACAACATAAACACTTGGATATGCGCTTGTGGAAGTGTACTAGTTGCATTACATTCGGAATTCTAGAGATGTATGCCAAATATAAGATAAAACAAAACACTTGCCCCTTCAGTCAAAAATAAAGTCCATCCATTCACGACATTTTTTTGAGAAATGCTCTTCGGATACATGCTGTGACACGCCATTTTGTTTTTCGGATACCTCATACATATTTAGGAAATACACATTTTTTACTTCCGTTCAGAATTTTCATTGAATTGTTTCATCAAAACACTCTTCCCTCCGCCGCCCCGGTGGCGCAGTGGTCTAAGCGATGGCCTCTGATCATTCGTCCGAACGGGGTCCGGGTTCGAATCCCGGTGAGGCATGGATGTTGTGTTTGTCTTACGGCACTGGCTCTCTCCCTTCCCTGGAACCAGTGACCCTAAATTAGGGACGGGCGACTGCTTATAGCCCATTGAGTTGCTCACGGTGGTCGTTAAACCTCCAATCAAAAAAAAAAAAAAAAAAATCGCTCGTCCGAGTTCGAATCCCGTGAGACATGGATGTTGTGTTTTTCTTACGGCATTGGCTCTCTCCCTTTCCTGGAAACAGTAGCCGTAAATTAGGGACGGGCGTCTGCTTATAGCCCATTGAGTTGCTCACGGTGGTCGTTAAACCTCCACTCAAAAAAAACAACTTCCCTCCTGTCTCCTCGCTCAGGAAATCAAAGCTACGAGCAAGGTTTGAAAAACAAGACTGAACAATTTTCGACTTTCTGCATTAGTATTTCTTCTTTTCATTAAATAATAATAAAAAAAACTGCTGTTGAGTGGTGAAAAAGTTGGACTTTTTATGAATCCATAAAACACTTGGGGCGGTGGGGCCCCAGTTCAGGTGGGGGCCCTGGCCACCGGCCCCGTTGGCTCACTCTCTTAAGACGGCCATGGTGCAGATTCTGTGCTAGTCTGTGGCTGAACCATGCGTAGTGCTCTGGCTCTTCAACCAAGCAATCAATAGTCCCAAATGACCAACTTTTTATCTCGGAGAGCTGCTTAAAGTGTAGTTAAATATTACCTACGCCGCACCACTCAAGGCCGCCCGATTGCGTAGTGGTCTAAACGATGGTTTCTGATCATCTGTCCGAGATTGGTCCGGGTTCGAATTCCAGTGAGGCTGAGATTTCGGTTGTCACTAGTATCTCATCGTACAAATGCGTCCCACTCAAACGTTACCTCATTGGAGGAAGTAAGGCACAGTCCCTCCAACTGGCGCTGTTCTCTAGAATACGATAAGAATAGCTAATGTTCCTGATCGAATACCGAATCGGTAATGTTATCGATAGCACCGTCGTCTAAGCAATGGTTTTGTGATCATTCGCTAAACGGAGGGGTCTGGCTGGATTCGGATCCCTGGTAAGGCATGGATGTTGTGTCTACCTTACGTCCGCCCCGGTGGATTTTGATCATTCTCCGAAAAGAAAGGGTCTGGGTTCGAATCCCCCGTAAGCCATGGTTGTTTGTGTTTATCTTTCGGGTGTTTAATTGCTGTGTTCTTTGTTCACCCTGCATATTGTATTCAATGTTCGCTATGTACTCTACATTGTTGACGTCGAACACAACATGTCTATATGAGGATGTAGTACGTGACGTCATCGAGAAGTTTCAGTGAAGTAGCAACAGTCCCTGCAAGTTCCTGAACAAGGAGGTTAGAATAAGAGGAGGTGAAGGGACCCGTTTTGAGTGAAGCCAAAACAGATCAGCTGTTTCTGTCCTCTCTCTCTGAGGTGGTGGCAGTCTGCGCTGTGAGAGTTCGGGAACGTGACATCACTTCCTGTGGTTTAAGCAGTTTTGCTTAGCACATGCAAACCAAGGATGGAAAGAAGGAATATTTTGGACTTCTTATTTCTTAACATTAGGCTTTTGGTTATATTTTAAACATGGTTACTTGCACATGGGCAGTATGCATGGTTACTTGCATATGGGCAGTAAGTAACCATGCGCACTATGCACTTTCGCTCAAAAAATCATTATTTTGTTCAATTTTTTAAAGGAATACCAACACATATTTTCGTGCTTTTTCTAGAAATTTTTTATTATGGGAATGAATATTTCAGCCTCAATTTTTTTCGTGCCTGTATATGTAGAGTAAGGGTCCGAAAAACCCGTTCAAAATCGCGATTTCCCCATAGAGATATATGCAGGAGATTCTTAGGTTGAGCGCATTGGCGTAGTCAGCTGATAAAAAGTGGCGTCACACCAGAAGCACAGGGAGAGGGGCTGTTGCCACCTCCTCTTACTTCTAATCTCCTTGTTCCTGAACGACAAGCATAGCGGAC
Source organism: Macrothele yani (assembly GCA_039090855.1). Lineage (NCBI taxonomy): Eukaryota > Metazoa > Arthropoda > Arachnida > Araneae > Macrothelidae > Macrothele > Macrothele yani. The sequence goes on from CM077009.1 coordinate 152,489,276, forward strand.
TGTCCTGCACTTAGTGTGTAAAGTGTGCAATCATTAGCGGTCGGTGTTTATAAAAAATTTGAAGCCAAAATGCCTAGATTTTGTGGCATTATGAATTGCGGTAATAGAGAAATCGAGACGTAAGTCTTTTTCAGGCTACTAGCTGCTGTCTCTAAAGGCAGTACAGAAAATATTCGCTTATATGCCAAACGAAGAGAGATCGCTTCCCAGAGCTTAGAAAATACTTTTTATTGAAGAGTTAGACTCTTCAAAGGCAGATAACCTTTTAAATGTTAGTTTTATCCAGAAATTAATGATTCCTGGTAAAGCAGATAATCTATCTTTTACTTGTTCAAACGCTATTAGAGTGCAATGCTTGCACTTATTGGGCCAAGCGTTTCATTCGTTGATTCAAAGTTTTCAAGTTGAATTGAAAAGGCGTTGGCTTTTTGTTTGTTTTGTTATTGTTTTTTTTGCGTAGCTTTCATTGCTACTGACTATTTTCTTATAGAACACCTTTTAGAGTTTGTCTTTTAGTCAAAATATTTTTGATATAAACACTTCGATCCCCAATCGGCAATTCTGTGTTGTTGTTTTTTTGTTTTTTCCAGGAACTTCTCTTCAGAAGGTTCCTGGTTGATCTAGGGGGTGTTGAAACTTTTCATAGTTTTTATAGGGCGCTAACTTGTTAGCAGACCTGACTTTTAGTTAAAATAAAATCTCTGGCTCTTCTGTATTTTTTAGATCTCGAGCACACTGTTCCCCTGACTCACTGTGTTTTCCAAGTTTTAGGCTTTTCGCTTTTAAGGTTCTTTCGCTGTCTGTGTCAGGGTTTTTTTTAGTTTACTACTTTGTTCTATATGATATTTCCTCCACAAACTACCGTTGATTTCATTTGTAGTACACCTGGATTTTTACCTGGAGCTGAAGCACACTTTTGGCGTAACTTGGAAATAATGGCTAAAATTATTGTCCAAATTAAATCCTTTTTAATGTTTAGGTCTGTTTACAGGTCGGTGTTATGCTGCTAAATTTATTTACGTTTACGGATAAATAGATTATAGGGCACAAATCCCAGCAAAATTATTTTGATTTTTCACCAGAATTTTACGAAAAAAAAAAAAAAAAAGACTGCTCGTTTCGCTAAGGCTTGGAAATTGCTTTCCAGAGCTTAGACACTTTTTGTTGAGTTAAACGCTCAAAAATGCATAGAACCTTTCAAGGGTGAGTTTTATCCAAAATCAGCGATTCCTGGAAGGAAAGAAAACCTATCTTTTTTTTTTTTACTGCGTACCTATTTTCTCCATAAATGTGATCGTACTAAATTACTCTGTAAAAGAATACCAACGACAAGAAATTGTTATATGCTTCGAAACTGTTATATGTCTTGAACTGTTCTGCGGTAAAGGCACTTCGACCAAAGACGAAGTAATCAAAAATATTTACTATTTGCACTTTCGGAAAACTTTTCGCATCACCTTCTAAGATACTTGCATTCAGCATGCACATAAGGATCTTTTCCTTCAATCTATTTAATTTTTCCAAATACCGCATTTTGTACTCGGAAGTTAAAATTTCAAAGTAAGGCGCCATCATTTCAACGGGGCTGGTTGTCCTTCACTTACTTTGCTAAGGCTAGTTGCCATGCTGAGAGTCACGTGTCTGCTACATCCTCATTGTGAATGTCAGCCTGTATATGTCCATGTATCTGTCAACTAAATCCGAAAAACGCTGCCCCAGTGGTCTAAGCGATGGCCTCTGATCATTCATCCGAAAGGGGTCCAGGTTCGAATCCCGGCGAGGCATGGATGTTGTGTTTGTCTTACGGCACTGGCTCTCTCCCTTCCCTGGAACCAGTGACCGACCCTAAATTAGGGACGGGCGACTGCTTATAACCCATTGAGTTGCTCACTGTGGTCGTTAAATCTCCAATCAAACAAGAAAAAAAAAGAATGTTATCGATGAAATCCATCGTATTGGCTTTTCGTTACCTATGTTAAGAAGTGTACGTGCTTAGAGCTTTAGTCACGCGGACAGAAATAAAACGGTTTGTATTGACTTTTTGCTACGTTTATGTTAACACGTGCTAATTCTTATAGCTTCAGTTACCAAACATTGGCGCACCCACGGGGGAGGGGGGAGGGCTTCAGTTACCAGAAATTCTGACAAAAATTGTGCTTGAGAGCATTGGCGCACCCACGGATGAGGCTTAGGCCCCCTCCAAGGAGATTAAAAGCGACGTACATCACAAATTAAACATTCGAAAATATTATTTTACGTGTTCAAAAAATTACAGTGTCTGACGTAGTGTCTTCCATGGTATTACTGATCCAGTCTCAATAAGTAAAGGTGTAAGGCAGGGATGCTTGTTGTCACCTGCCATTGTTGGTATTTATCCGAAGTTATGATGGATCAGGCCTTGGGGTGCGCCAGCGAAGGAGTTTGGGTTAATGGAGAGAGAATTAAGACCATTAAGTTTACTGATGACCAAGCAATTGTTTCAGGATCAGCCAAGTCATTGCAGCGCATGATGTCAAAAATACACAAAAATGCGGATATCTATGGAATGAAGATAAATAAAAATAAGACAAAATTAATGGTAATGGGGAAGGATCCAAAACAGGTTTTCCTTAAACTTGAAAGACAATGCATCGAACAAGTTAAATAATTCCACTATTTGGGTCAAATTATTACTGCAGATGCGATATGTGGAAAGGAAATTAGAATGAGACTGGGGATTGCAAAAACGGCTTTTAGAGAGAATCAAAGACTACTGACATCCAAAAGTATAGATCTAAAAACTGAGGAAGAGAATTTTAAAGGCATAAGTTTGGTCAGTAGCTCTCTACGGTTCTGAGACATGTACATTGACCAAGAGGGAAGTGAAGAGGCTGGAGGCATTTGAGATGTGGAGCTATAGAAGAATGGAGAGAATAAGCTGGCTCGATAGAAAGACTAATATGGAGGTTCTGGAGAGAGTGGGAGAATCCAGGAATCTGATCAAAATGTTAAAAAGAAGAAGAATGTCATGGATGGGACACACATTGCGCCATGGAGGCCCGATTCTGAAAATTTTGGAAGGTAAAATTTAAAGCAAGAGAAGAAGAGGACGACCAAGGAATGGGTTTGTGGCACAATTACTCCAAGACACTAATACTAGGACATACTATGACTGAGAGAGAACGTCGGAGTTTAAAAAGACAGAGTACATCTACTGAACAACCAGTCATTGGATTGAGCAACCAAGAAGAAGAAAAAGAAGAATTACATGGCGTATTCTTTTTTTTTTTGATTGGAGGTTTAACGACCACCGTGAGAAACTTAATGGGGTATAAGCACCCAGCAAAAACACAAGTGCCGGGAAACTGCTGGCCACCAGCTGGCAGTGATGGGTCACTGCTGGCTGAAATCTGCCGCTCACGGCCCGGTAGTGGTCCGTTGGTGGCAGTGCTATCAGTTGGCGAGCCATTGATGGCCCTGCAGCATCACCGTGAATTGTGGGCCTCCAAGCAAGTGCCACTAGTGGCCCGTTGCTGGCAACCAATGCAACCCCCAACAGCAGGTGGAAGCATCGGGACTGCTCATGCGCAGAAGCAACACTTGCTGTGTCTCTCATGGTACCAGTTAGTTGAAGATGACGCTATCGCCATCGTGTTATTTTAGTGGATGTTAAGAAAAAAATCCATATGTGGAGAGGCGAATTAATTTCCTAATGAAATTTTACGTCGACGAAGATATCAGATTAAGCCGTGAAATACTAGATTACAGCCATGAAATACACCCACTCCATTCCCATGAATAACAATTCATGGAATGGAGTGGATGAATAACAAGAAAAAATTTGAAACCGCTTGAAACACATATCCTGGAAAATCATTAAAATAGCGTTTGTTGGAAAAAAAAAGAATTATACGCGTACAAAATTTATTAATTATTTGAAAGAAAAAAAAAGCAACGCTATGTGGTGTACTCATCCATGGGTTGAATACACAAGACTGGGAGGAATTCGCTTCTAAAATAACGAGAAGTAAAATAAAATATCTTTTACTCTTTAAAACAAATGTAGCTTCGGACAACGGAAAGGAAAGACACAACGTTAAAAATGTAACAGAATGTGACATGAACCCGGGTAAATACATATTTATTCAACAATCTCTTTTCAAGACGGCAAGGACAGTACAAAACTTTGGAAAGCGACTCTAACTATGTACACGCCTTGAAAATGAGTGAAGTTCCCTTAAGGTAAAAAAAACTATCGTTACGTTGAAAAAATTAATTTATCAATTATATGAAACTGACTTTTATGAAAAATACCTCGCAATATTATAAAATGAAAGAGGGAAGCATTCGATTACAAATTGCATGCCAAACAGATAGCTTCCATCACCTATCCGACCGTAGTGAGTTAGTCCGGTCGGTAGCGAGCGCGGCTTCCACGCAAACGGCTCAGGGTCGGATGCAAACGGGCGTTTTTCCGGTCTGTCGAGAAAATTTCTCCAGCGCAGTGCGTTAATTCACAAGCTTCGTAAGTGTAGAAAAAAATTGTAGCTTTAGGGAACTGCGGTTATCCTTGCTTTTTTTTTAATTATTATTATGGCTACTACTAGGAAATTGGCGGACAAGATTCGGCAAGCCACCAGTTACGTCACGTGGTTGCTGGCTGCCACCAACGGCCCACTAGCGGACCACATTAGGCTAGCCATCATTTCTGGCACGTGCTTGCAGGGCCACTGAAGGGCCACTTGCGGCAGCTACTGCCTGTGATGGGCCACTGATGGCCCTGTTGTGGCATATGACAACTGATGGGGTGCCAACTGTTGGCCTGAACTGCTGGCCCTTCTGTTGGCCGCCCGGACATTTTATTGACGGTTAGGCAGCGGCAACATAGTGATGGGCCATTGCTGGCAGTGCTGGCTGCCAGCAATGGCCCACTGCTGGCCCAGCAAGACTGTTTTTGCTGGGCAGTAGCCCGTCCCAAATTTAGGACCACTGCTTCCTGGGAAGAGAAGCAGTGGTCCTAAATTTGGAAACATTGTCCCTAGCCAGCGCTGTAAGACAAACACAACATCCATGCCTCACCGGGATTCGAGCCCGAACCCATCTCAAACGAATGATCAGAAGCCATCGCTTAGACCACTGCACCACCCGTGTGTGTTCTTCCCATAGAGATTAAGAGCGACGTACGTCAAATATTAAACATTCAAACATATTATTTCACATGTTCAAAAAATTACATAGTGTCTTCTATTACTTCGGGTCTTCTTCTCAAAGCCCCACAGAAATTAGGAGCGACGTGCGTCACAACCATATATATAAACTATAGGCATATATATATATATATATATATATATATATATATATATATATATGGGATGTAAGGTCAGGTGATGCGTAACATCACAGCCTCTCCTTGACAAATGTCAACCCCGCCTTCTCGTGGTGCATCCTGTTCCCACTAAAGGGGCTCTGACGACCGCCCATAGCGGTATAACTATACCATCGGGATCAGAGGAAATGCTATCCCACACTCACCAACCCGCTTGGCCAGCGTGGTGAGTTATGGCCAAACCCTCCAAAATGATTCCACAACTTAAATCTTGGCCCTCAGTCTCCGGCAGCTGGAATGTACCTGGCCAAGGCAGCGGCCAGTGCGACATGAAGGCAGAGGGTGCTAAGAATCCCCGGAGGACCGGACTAGGCTGCCATCTGATGCTGACCTTGGCTACTTACAATGGACGCTCCCTATCTTCTGATTCAAGGCTTCTTGAATTGGAAGAGGAACTACAAAGGATCAAGTGGGACATCGTGGGGCTAAGTGAGGTAAGGAGAAAAGGAGAAGATCTCATCGAACTGAAAAGTGGACATCTCTTCTACTATCGTGGGACAGATACTGGCAGAACTAGTGGTGTTGGATTTATAATAAACAAGAAACTGAAGGACAAAGTTGTAGAAGTTGAAAGTTCCTCTGACAGAGCTGCACGACTTGTTATCCAACTCTCGAAAAGATACCAGGCTCAGATTATTCAAACTTATGCACCCACCACAAGTCATCCTGAAGAAGAAATTGAAGAATTTTATGAGGAAATTTGTCATCTAAATAATAAAGGTAAGCAGCATTTGAAGATAATTATGGGAGATTTCAATGCAAAAATAGGGCAACGGCAACAGAATGAAACTTCAGTAGGTAAATTCGGTCATGGCAACAGAAACCAGCGTGGAAATACTCTCGTTGAGTTTGCAGAGGCAGAAGGGTTTCTCATCTTGAACTCCTTTTCAAGAAAAAGCCACACAGGAAATGGACATGGAGACATCCAAATGGGACGACAAGTGAAATTGATTTTATTATGTGTAACAAAAAATTCGTCATCGAAGACTGCAGTGTGCTAAACAAGTTCAACACAGGTAGTGACCATAGATTGGTGAGATGTAAGATGCACCTCAACACTAAACTTGAACGTGGCAAGCTCATAGGACAAACAAAATCTATTGACATAACCAACCTTAAAAAACACCATAATACCTTCAAGTTAGAACTGAAGAACAGGTTCTCTGCTTTAGAAGGCCTAACATCGGAAGAAGTGGACATCTCTGAAGTTAACAGAAAAGTAACCAAAGCTCTTATGGAAACAGCAACAAAATTAGCTGGGTCTAAGAACAAGTTGCATGTGAACAAATTATCAGGAAAAACCAAAATGTTGATGCAAAAAAGAAGAGAGATGAGGACAACTAAAGAAGATGTGACTTCCAAAGTGGAATATATAGAGCTATGCAAGACAATAAGAAAAAGTATCACTGAAGACGTAAGGAAATTCAACTGTGAACTAGTGAGGAAAGCAATTGAAAACAACCAAAGCCTAAAGATAGCAAAGGGACATCTCAGTAAGGGAAGAAAACAGATTATGGCACTGAGAAAAGAAGATGGTTCTGTAACAAGAAATAGAGGCAGAAATTTTGACAAGAGTGAAAGATTTCTACTCCAAATTATATGAAAGGGATGATATATGCACTCCAGACATCATGAAAGATACCAGTACCAGAGTTCCTCCAGTCCTTCCAGCAGAAGTTGCACATGCAATCAAGAACATGAAGCGAGGAAAAGCTCCAGGAGAAGATGGAATTACTGTAGACATCATACAAGAAGCAAGTGGAGAAATCGAAACAGTACTCGCCCAAATTTTCACTCGATGCCTTAATGAAGGAAAGATTCCTGAGGATTGGAACACCGCTACAATGATCCTGCTACATAAGAAAGGTGACATTGAGGATCTCGGAAACTACAGACCTATCAGCCTCCTATCAGTAGTTTATAAAATCTTCACTAAAGTTCTTTCACACCGCTTGAAGGTAACACTGGACATGGCTCAACCGAGAGAACAAGCTGGATTCAGGAGTGGCTACAGCACAATAGATCATATCCACGTGCTGAGAGAACTAATTGAAAGAGCGAGGGAATATGAACTTCCATTGTGCATGGCTTTTATCGATTATGAAAAAGCCTTTGATTCGGTGAAACCATCAGCAGTTACAATGGCTCTGAAAACCTGCGGTATTGAAGATGCATACATTAATATTATTAATAACATCTATGAAAATGCAAGTGCAAAGATTAGGCTGTTTGAAAATACAACACACGTAAAAATTGGGAAGGGAGTGAGACAAGGTGACACCATATCTCCGAAGCTCTTTAATGCCACATTGGAGGGTGTTTTTCAGTCACTGAGCTGGGAAAACAAGGGGATAAAGATTAATGGAGATTATCTAACCCACCTTCGTTTTGCTGATGACGTAGTCATTTTTGCAACTACCCCATCAGAGCTGCAGAGTATGATCCAGGAACTTGCTGACAAGAGTAAAGAAGTGGGATTAAAAATGAACTTTCAGAAGACAAAAGTGATGTTCAATGCTTTTACAAGAAATGAAGATTTATCGATTGATGGAGAAAAGCTGGAGATAACAGACACGTACGTTTATCTTGGACAGCAGATATCAAGTGAGGGTCGCATTGATGAAGAAATTAATCGGCGTACAAAACTTGCCTGGAGAGCTTTTGGAAGAAACAGCATAATTTTCAAGAGCAATATGCCATTATGTCTTAAAAGAAAAGTGTTTGATCAATGCATCCTTCCAGTGCTTACGTATGGTGCGGAGACGTGGACCTTAACTAAAAGAGACATACAAAGGCTGCAGACAACTCAAAGAAGCATGGAGAGGTGCATGCTTGGTGTAACCAGGAGAGATAAGAAGAGGAACTCGTGGATCCGAAAAATGACAAGAGTGGAAGACATCATGATCAGAGTTAAATCCCTGAAATGGCAATGGGCTGGACATACTGCCAGAAGGACAGATCATCGATGGACAGCCGAAATTTTAGATTGGATTCCAAGGGACAGGAAAAGACCCAGAAGAAGACCACATGGGAGATGGGTGGATGAAATTCGAAAGTATGCAGGGGTGACATGGAGGAGACTGGCACAAGACAGACCGTTGTGGAGGAAACTTGGGGAGACCTTCGTCCAGCAGTGGATTGATAATGGTTGACAATGATGATGATGATGATGATATATATATATACTTAAGAGCAAAACTGAAGACTAAGGAAAAAATTTAAAATTTAAAACGAAGGGTGCAAAATAACCTGAAAATCAAAACGCGCAACGCAGCAGTTTTGAAAATTCAGAATTCACATTCTATAAAGAAGATACCTAAGCAAAAAAATACATATATAATTTTGACTCACACCTAGTATAACATAGAAAAGGTTATGTATCTACCTGTGTGAGTAAAAGGAGAAAAGATAAAAAAATAAAATAAAACAACTGAATGTAGAAGGTGTCGAGAATACTGAGCCTTGGCTTTATCAAGGACCAGCAAAAACTCTGCATTTTCTCACTTCCACAAAGACCTAGTTGGAAATGGGTTTCTGCAAGGCCATAGATGCAAGTTACATTCCCACCTAAAATAGTTTAAAAAATATATATATAAGTCATGTCCTCCGTAGAGTAGCATGACCTAGCACTAGTTAACAATTTCGCTTGCATCCATTAACCTTCATGGCCCGACCCATGCTCTTCATCTGTTACAATTAAACAGAGAGAAGAAGATTAAAGAAAACTCAAGCTGTGAGAGTGACATAATAATTAGAAATGATTTTCAGCTATAACGAAATTCCAAGTTCGTTTGAGAGAGAATTTAAACCTGAAAAACAATGCAAAAGAAATCCAAATTTTACATTGCAATTAAAAAGGAAATGTTAATTTATAACGAACAGATTTTTGAAAGAAAACTTGAGTCTAAAACCCCCTACTCTACAACTTATGACAGCACGAAAACGAGAATAAGTTAAAGATAATAATTAACTAAAGAAAACTTTGTGAAAGTTATATACCTTAAACAGTTAGTTGCAATATGTACAAAGTATTTCAGCAGTGCTTTAAGTGCATAATTAATTAGTTATTAAGAACTTAACTACTTTGAAAAAACAGCGCATAGACAGCGCATAGAAAAGGAACAAGCTTAGCCGTCTTCTGTTCCTAGGTACCCCAAAAGACGCTCAAAGTTACAAAGAAAAGCAAGAGTTAAAACCCGCAAAAATGTTAACAGACAAACCAATGCTTAAAAGCTGAAAAGCTAAAAAACGACAGAGAAAAGGTACATGAACTACAAACATTGAACTTATAAAACCTAGAACCCAAAAACAAGGAAGAGAGCTTACCTCTTGTGTGACAAAAACTTTTCTCCTCACAAGAGAAGAACATGGCTGACCTCTTCCGCCACTCCCTAGACGCTGGGGGGCAGTGAGGGTGGGGCTGATGGCCTCCTCATACAGCAAGAAACCAACGCGCGGAGATTTTAACCAGAGAAAAAAATATATAAACTTAAGACTGTGGATCTGAATGATCAGAAAGAGCAGAATTAACTCTCCAGAATACATGAGAAATATTATAAAATACACGAGCAGTTTATTTAATAATCTTTGCATGTATTAAATCACCTTAGTGAGCTTCTATAGATTAATCAGAATCTTATTAATTTTAATGTTGGTTTTACTATTTTTAGTATAGCTATCCTAGTGATGAATAACTAGTTTTCTTTTTTATTTGTTTTTATTTTCTTTTATAAACAGATTTTTAAGCTTTTTTTGTGATTTTGTTTATATTATTTAATTTTTTGTTTTAATAGGACCGTCATATCCATAGCACTAAGGTTCCTTTAGGTAGTTAATAGGCATCCTCTAGCCAACTTCCTTACGGCTTTGATTGGTCAGAATCATATTATTAACTGTGTAAAAAATTAAAGCAGATCTGCCAACCTTACTCTATTATTCAGAATAATTTTTCTTAAAGTTCTTTTGATGAAAGAAGAAGGAATTTCGTTCTCTAGAAAACTTTCTAATAGTATATTAATGTGGTAATTGAAGTCCAAATTGTTGCTGCAAATTCTTGAAATTCTTAGGACCTGAGAAATTAGTACATTCTCAATTACTTTGGTTGAAATGTTATTATTCCAGTGTAGATATTTAATTACTTTGAAAGGAAAATTAACTCTTTTATCAAAGAGGCTAATAGATGGGTTACCTCTGTTGAGCTTAATGCTTAAGTCTAGGAACTCAAGTTCCTGATTACTGTGGTTGGTTTTACATAAGTTAAGAGAGCTAGGATAGATATTATCAAAATCACTCTCTATAACTTCTGAATTATTGATACACAGCAGATCATCAATATATCTAAAAGTGTAAAGGTAGTTATCTGAGCAGGTGGGGTGATTTTTAATGAATTTATATTCCTTAAAGAACAGGAATAGATTAGCGATATTCGTGGACGTTGATGTTCCCATTGGAATACCGTTCACTTGCTTATAGAGAGTATTATTATATAAGATATGGTTATTTTTTATGCAGCAATTGAGATAAGAGTTCCAAGTTCCTACATCAACAAATTGGTTAAGTTTAAATTCTGCATACAGCTCTTTAAAGGTAGTGATTATATCTGATAGAGGCAGATTAGTATATAGGTTTTCAAAATCATAACTATTAATATCTAGGGGACAAACTTTGAGTATAGTAGAAATTACTTCTGCATTATTATTAATTATCCAAAAATTTCTGTACATCAAGTTAGAACAGTTTCTAATGTGTTTCAAAACCTTCTTTAAGACATCTTCAAAAGCAAGATCTATTTTCTTTTTATGACTCCTTACTCCACTAGCTAAAAACCAACATTAAAATTAATAAGATTCTGATTAATCTATAGAAGCTCACTAAGGTGATTTAATACATGCAAAGATTATTAAATAAACTGCTCGTGTATTTTATAATATTTCTCATGTATTCTGGAGAGTTAATTCTGCTCTTTCTGATCATTCAGATCCACAGTCTTAAGTTTATATATTTTTTTCTCTGGTTAAAATCTCCGCGCGTTGGTTTCTTGCTGTATCAGGAGGCCATCAGCCCCACCCTCACTGCCCCCCAGCGTCTAGGGAGTGGCGGAAGAGGTCAGCCATGTTCTTCTCTTGTGAGGAGAAAAGTTTTTGTCACACAAGAGGTAAGCTCTCTTCCTTGTTTTTGGGTTCTAGGTTTTATAAGTTCAATGTTTGTAGTTCATGTACCTTTTCTCTGTCGTTTTTTAGCTTTTCAGCTTTTAAGCATTGGTTTGTCTGTTAACATTTTTGCGGGTTTTAACTCTTGCTTTTCTTTGTAACTTTGAGCGTCTTTTGGGGTACCTAGGAACAGAAGACGGCTAAGCTTGTTCCTTTTCTATGCGCTGTCTATGCGCTGTTTTTTCAAAGTAGTTAAGTTCTTAATAACTAATTAATTATGCACTTAAAGCACTGCTGAAATACTTTGTACATATTGCAACTAACTGTTTAAGGTATATAACTTTCACGAAGTTTTCTTTAGTTAATTATTATCTTTAACTTATTCTCGTTTTCGTGCTGTCATAAGTTGTAGAGTAGGGGGTTTTAGACTCAAGTTTTCTTTCAAAAATCTGTTCGTTATAAATTAACATTTCCTTTTTTAATTGCAATGTAAAATTTGGATTTCTTTTGCATTGTTTTTCAGGTTTAAATTCTCTCTCAAACGAACTTGGAATTTCGTTATAGCTGAAAATCATTTCTAATTATTATGTCACTCTCACAGCTTGAGTTTTCTTTAATCTTCTTCTCTCTGTTTAATTGTAACAGATGAAGAGCATGGGTCGGGCCATGAAGGTTAATGGATGCAAGCGAAATTGTTAACTAGTGCTAGGTCATGCTACTCTACGGAGGACATGACTTATATATATATTTTTTAAACTATTTTAGGTGGGAATGTTACTCGCATCTATGGCCTTGCAGAAACCCATTTCCAACTAGGTCTTTGTGGAAGTGAGAAAATGCAGAGTTTTTGCTGGTCCTTGATAAAGCCAAGGCTCAGTATTCTCGACACCTTCTACATTCAGTTGTTTTATTTTATTTTTTTATCTTTTCTCCTTTTACTCACACAGGTAGATACATAACCTTTTCTATGTTATACTAGGTGTGAGTCAAAATTATATATGTATTTTTTGCTTAGGTATCTTCTTTATAGAATGTGAATTCTGAATTTTCAAAACTGCTGCGTTGCGCGTTTTGATTTTCAAGTTATTTTGCACCCTTCGTTTTAAATTCTAAATTTTTTCCTTAGTCTTCAGTTTTGCTCTTAAGTAACTAATTTCAATTTATTATTTAGCAGCTCATGCGCAAATTCTAGTTGAAATGTTTTATTATTATTATTATTTTTTTTTTTTTTTTTTTTTTTTTTTACTTGAGGTTTTTTTTCATTTCCTAATTTTTCTTTTTAGTATGTTTCGGATGCAGTTTTTTGGAGTGTAGTTTATACTCGAGTTTGGTCTTTTCTTGGACTGCTTATTTCTAAAAAGTTTTTCCTAGTAGGTTTGCTCAGAATTTGTATGTTTTGGCCCAAGTGGAGTTCTAAGGACGATGAAAGGATTGGAGGTCAGCTCAGATATTTTAAGTCCTCCCGCTGGTTAGAGCTAGCACCCTTTCCCATAGTGTATGAACTCGCTGGCAAAGGTAATCTAAAGTTATGAAATGACAAACGTTGTTTGACATGTAAATCTGCAGATCCTAACCTGTATTCTTCTGTTGAGGATAATTGCTCCAACAAGTTTTGCAAAGCCTACAATACCATCTATAAGCTCACCTGTACTGTCTGCAACCTTAGCTATATTGGCCAAAGTAAAAATCCTCTGCATCTTAGGATTAATGGTCACAGGTCTCTAGTAAACAAGTTCTCTAATTCAGGAGCGAACCCTCCACAAACGCCAACCAGTACTCTACCTTTGAATTAGAGCATTTCCATACTCATGGTTTTGACAAAGTGAAAATAGAGGTACTACATATTATCCCTGACCTCTATGCTCGGCTAGAAACTGAATCCCTTGAAATTTTGCAGCATCAGTCTCTTTATTCCTATGGCCTTAATTCCACTCTATCTGACAATAAGCATAATCAGCATAAATTTTCAATTCGTGAACTCTTCTTTCTTGTTAATAATAAGAGCTGCTCTAGAGGTAATAGAGGACAGAGGTTATTTCGCACATCAAGCAAAATTGATCTTGCTAACTTGCTAAAAACTCTGGAAAGCTTTAATACTGGCACTAATTTTGTTAAAAATACTTACAAAATTCTCAAGTCCTTCAAGCACTCTGTCCTTAAATGTTTTTTCAAATTCTGGAATGAAACTGCTGACCATGTTGATAAGCATGTTTTTGCTTTGGTTCTGGACATTCTTAAACATATTCTTAAAGATAAAATTTCTTAAAGAATTTTCCAGTAATTTTGTTACCATCAGGTTCCTAAATAAAGCCTACGATAATCTCAATGTAAGGAAGCTGTTCTACAATAATGCAATTTTTTTTCCCATCCACAGGCACCAGTCTATTGTAAGTTTTAAATATGTTAAGACCTTAGGGTCAATAGTTAAAAACTACAAACTTAACTCTTCGAGCTACATTCCTGTTTTTACTACTTGTTCTTGTGATGAACATAAAGAAACAGTTCACTATGATAAGAATTACAACCATATTATCACCGGAAACTTGAGTTTTGTTGAAAATGAAAAGCTTAGGAATTTATTAGAGTATGGCTCTAAATTCAGACCTTCCTTCACAATTTCCAAAGAAAGGATTCTTGAGAGCTTCACTCAAGATGTAAATAAGTACATCGTAAAAACCAGTTTAACGTACAATCAGCCTATTGAGGCCTTCGCAGAATGGAAATATAATATAATCAATAGCTTCACCGGTGAGTTGGCAGGTCTGGACTTTTGTTTCGACAGAAATCTCTTTTTCTCTGGAGAAGCTAAAAGGTCACTCTCCAAACTACAAGACCAATTTATTTTTACCACTACGGATAAAGCTAGCAATAATTTTGCAATTATCTGTAAGAAGTTCTATTTTGAATTGTTAACAATGGAACTCAATAATAGAGTAACATACGAGCCCGTAAGTTATTCTACCAAGCAGTTAGAAAATCGGTTTAAGGCATTCTTCAAGAAACTTAAAATTCCACAAACTAGAAGATATGAGCCTGAATTTCCATTTCTTTTTGCAACGGTTAAGTTTCATAAGGATCCTGTGAAGTTCAGGTTCATAGCTAGTGGAGTAAGGAGTCATAAAAAGAAAATAGATCTTGCTTTTGAAGATGTCTTAAAGAAGGTTTTGAAACACATTAGAAACTGTTCTAACTTGATGTACAGAGATTTTTGGATAATTAATAATAATGCAGAAGTAATTTCTACTATACTCAAAGTTTGTCCCCTAGATATTAATAGTTATGATTTTGAAAACCTATATACTAATCTGCCTCTATCAGATATAATCACTACCTTTAAAGAGCTGTATGCAGAATTTAAACTTAACCAATTTGTTGATGTAGGAACTTGGAACTCTTATCTCAATTGCTGCATAAAAAATAACCATATCTTATATAATAATACTCTCTATAAGCAAGTGAACGGTATTCCAATGGGAACATCAACGTCCACGAATATCGCTAATCTATTCCTGTTCTTTAAGGAATATAAATTCATTAAAAATCACCCCACCTGCTCAGATAACTACCTTTACACTTTTAGATATATTGATGATCTGCTGTGTAACAATAATTCAGAAGATATAGAGAGTGATTTTGATAATATCTATCCTAGCTCTCTTAACTTATGTAAAACCAACCACAGTAATCAGGAACTTGAGTTCCTAGACTTAAGCATTAAGCTCAACAGAGGTAACCCATCTATTAGCCTCTTTGATAAAAGAGTTAATTTTCCTTTCAAAGTAATTAAATATCTACACTGGAATAATAACATTTCAACCAAAGTAATTGAGAATGTACTAATTTCTCAGGTCCTAAGAATTTCAAGAATTTGCAGCAACAATTTGGACTTCAATTACCACATTAATATACTATTAGAAAGTTTTCTAGAGAACGAAATTCCTTCTTCTTTCATCAAAAGAACTTTAAGAAAAATTATTCTGAATAATAGAGTAAGGTTGGCAGATCTGCTTTAATTTTTTACACAGTTAATAATATGATTCTGACCAATCAAAGCCGTAAGGAAGTTGGCTAGAGGATGCCTATTAACTACCTAAAGGAACCTTAGTGCTATGGATATGACGGTCCTATTAAAACAAAAAATTAAATAATATAAACAAAATCACAAAAAAAGCTTAAAAATTTGTTTATAAAAGAAAATAAAAACAAATAAAAAAGAAAACTAGTTATTCATCACTAGGATAGCTATACTAAAAATAGTAAAACCAACATTAAAATTAATAAGATTCTGATTAATCTATAGAAGCTCACTAAGGTGATTTAATACATGCAAAGATTATTAAATAAACTGCTCGTGTATTTTATAATATTTCTCATGTATTCTGGAGAGTTAATTCTGCTCTTTCTGATCATTCAGATCCACAGTCTTAAGTTTATATATTTTTTTCTCTGGTTAAAATCTCCGCGCGTTGGTTTCTTGCTGTATGAGGAGGCCATCAGCCCCACCCTCACTGCCCCCCAGCGTCTAGGGAGTGGCGGAAGAGGTCAGCCATGTTCTTCTCTTGTGAGGAGAAAAGTTTTTGTCACACAAGAGGTAAGCTCTCTTCCTTGTTTTTGGGTTCTAGGTTTTATAAGTTCAATGTTTGTAGTTCATGTACCTTTTCTCTGTCGTTTTTTAGCTTTTCAGCTTTTAAGCATTGGTTTGTCTGTTAACATTTTTGGGGTTTTAACTCTTGCTTTTCTTTGTAACTTTGAGCATCTTTTGGGGTACCTAGGAACAGAAGACGGCTAAGCTTGTTCCTTTTCTATGCGCTGTCTATGCGCTGTTTTTTCAAAGTAGTTAAGTTCTTAATAACTAATTAATTATGCACTTAAAGCACTGCTGAAATACTTTGTACATATTGCAACTAACTGTTTAAGGTATATAACTTTCACAAAGTTTTCTTTAGTTAATTATTATCTTTAACTTATTCTCGTTTTCGTGCTGTCATAAGTTGTAGAGTAGGGGGTTTTAGACTCAAGTTTTCTTTCAAAAATCTGTTCGTTATAAATTAACATTTCCTTTTTTAATTGCAATGTAAAATTTGGATTTCTTTTGCATTGTTTTTCAGGTTTAAATTCTCTCTCAAACGAACTTGAATTTCGTTATAGCTGAAAATCATTTCTAATTATTATGTCACTCTCACAGCTTGAGTTTTCTTTAATCTTCTTCTCTCTGTTTAATTGTAACAGATGAAGAGCATGGGTCGGGCCATGAAGGTTAATGGATGCAAGCGAAATTGTTAACTAGTGCTAGGTCATGCTACTCTACGGAGGACATGACTTATATATATATTTTTAAACTATTTTAGGTGGGAATGTTACTTGCATCTATGGCCTTGCAGAAACCCATTTCCAACTAGGTCTTTGTGGAAGTGAGAAAATGCAGAGTTTTTGCTGGTCCTTGATAAAGCCAAGGCTCAGTATTCTCGACACCTTCTACATTCAGTTGTTTTATTTTATTTTTTTATCTTTTCTCCTTTTACTCACACAGGTAGATACATAACCTTTTCTATGTTATACTAGGTGTGAGTCAAAATTATATATGTATTTTTTTGCTTAGGTATCTTCTTTATAGAATATATATATATATATATATATATATATATATCATCATCATCATCATTGTCAACCATTATCAATCCACTGCTGGACGAAGGTCTCCCCAAGTTTCCTCCACAACGGTCTGTCTTGTGCCAGTCTCCTCCATGTCACCCCTGCATACTTTCGAATTTCATCCACCCATCTCCCATGTGGTCTTCTTCTGGGTCTTTTCCTGTCCCTTGGGATCCAATCTAAAATTTCGGCTGTCCATCGATGATCTGTCCTTCTGGCAGTATGTCCAGCCCATTGCCATTTCAGGGATTTAACTCTGATCATGATGTCTTCCACTCTTGTCATTTTTCGGATCCACGAGTTCCTCTTCTTATCTCTCCTGGTTACACCAAGTATGCACCTCTCCATGCTTCTTTGAGTTGTCTGCAGCCTTTGTATGTCTCTTTTAGTTAAGGTCCACGTCTCTGCACCATACGTAAGCACTGGAAGGATGCATTGATCAAACACTTTTCTTTTAAGACATAATGGCATATTGCTCTTGAAAATTATGCTGTTTCTTCCAAAAGCTCTCCAGGCAAGTTTTGTACGCCGATTAATTTTCTTCATCAATGTGACCCTCACTTGATATCTGCTGTCCAAGATAAACGTACGTATCTGTTATCTCAAGCTTTTCTCCATCAATCGATAAATCTTCATTTCTTGTAAAAGCATTGAACATCACTTTTGTCTTCTGAAAGTTCATTTTTAATCCCACTTCTTTACTCTTGTCAGCAAGTTCCTGGATCATACTCTGCAGCTCTGATGGGCTAGTTGCAAAAATGACTACGTCATCAGCAAAACGAAGGTGGGTTAGATAATCTCCATTAATCTTTATCCCCTTGTTTTCCCAGCTCAGTGACTGAAAAACACCCTCCAATGTGGCATTAAAGAGCTTCGGAGATATGGTGTCACCTTGTCTCACTCCCCTTTCAATTTTTATGTGTGTTGTATTTTCAAACAGCCTAATCTTTGCACTTGCATTTTCATAGATGTTATTAATAATATTAATGTATGCATCTTCAATACCGCAAGGTTTTCAAAGCCATTGTAACTGCTGATGGTTTCACCGAATCAAAGGCTTTTTCATAATCGATAAAAGCCATGCACAATGGAAGTTCATATTCCCTCGCTCTTTCAATTAGTTCTCTCAGCACATGGATATGATCTATTGTGCTGTAGCCACTCCTGAATCCAGCTTGTTCTCTCGGTTGAGCCATGTCCAGTGTTACCTTCAAGCGGTGTGAAAGAACTTTAGTGAAGATTTTATAAACTACTGATAGGAGGCTGATAGGTCTGTAGTTTCCGAGATCCTCAATGTCACCTTTCTTATGTAGCAGGATCATTGTAGCGGTGTTTCCAATCCTCAGGAATCTTTCCTTCTTTAAGGCATCGAGTGAAAATTTGGGCGAGTACTGTTTCGATTTCTCCACTTGCTTCTTGTATGATGTCTACAGTAATTCCATCTTCTCCTGGAGCTTTCCCCCGCTTCATGTTCTTGATTGCATGTGCAACTTCTGCTGGAAGGACTGGAGGAACTCTGGTACTGGTATCTTTCATGATGTCTGGAGTGCATGTATCATCCCTTTCATATAATTTGGAATAGAAATCTTTCACTCTTGTCAAAATTTCGCCTCTATTTCTTGTTACAGAACCATCTTCTTTTCTCAGTGCCATAATCTGTTTTCTTCCTTTACTGAGATGTCCCTTTGCTATCTTTAGGCTTTGGTTGTTTTCAATTGCTTTCCTCACTAGTTCACAGTTGAATTTTCTTACGTCTTCAGTGATACTTTTTTCGTACTGTCTTGCATAGCTCTATATATTCCACTTTGGAAGTCGCATCTTCTTTAGTTGTCCTCATCTCTCTTCTTTTTTGCATCAACATTTTCGTTTTTCCTGATAATTTATTTACATGCAACTTGTTCTTAGACCCAGCTAATTTTGTTGCTGTTTCCATAAGAGCTTTGGTTACTTTTCTGTTAACTTCAGAAATGTCCACTTCTTCCGATGTTAGGCCTTCTAAAGCAGAGAACCTGTTCTTCAGTTCCAACTTGAAGGTATTATGGTGTTTTTTAAGGTTGGTTATGTCAATAGATTTTGTTTGTCTTATGAGCTTGCCACGTTCAAGTTTAGTGTTGAGGTGCATCTTACATCTCACCAATCTATGGTCACTACCTGTGTTGAACTTGTATATATATATATATATATATATATATATTCGGTCACGGCAACAGAAACCAGCGTGGAAATACTCTCGTTGAGTTTGCAGAGGCAGAAGGGTTTTTCATCTTGAACTCCTTCTTCAAGAAAAAGCCACACAGGAATGGAGACATCCAAATGGGACGACAAGTGAAATTGATTTTATTATGTGTAACAAAAAATTCGTCATAGAAGACTGCAGTGTGCTAAACAAGTTCAACACAGGTAGTGACCATAGATTGGTGAGATGTAAGATGCACCTCAACACTAAACTTGAACGTGGCAAGCTCATAAGACAAACAAAATCTATTGACATAACCAACCTTAAAAAACACCATAATACCTTCAAATTGGAACTGAAGAACAGGTTCTCTGCTTTAGAAGGCCTAACATCGGAAGAAGTGGACATCTCTGAAGTTAACAGAAAAGTAACCAAAGCTCTTATGGAAACAGCAACAAAATTAGCTGGGTCTAAGAACAAGTTGCATGTAAACAAATTATCAGGAAAAACGAAAATGTTGATGCAAAAAAGAAGAGAGATGAGGACAACTAAAGAAGATGTGACTTCCAAAGTGGAATATATAGAGCTATGCAAGACAGTAAGAAAAAGTATCACTGAAGACATAAGAAAATCCAGCTGTGAACTAGTGAGGAAAGCAATTGAAAACAACCAAAGCCTAAAGATAGCAAAGGGACATCTCAGTAAGGGAAGAAAACAGATTATGGCACTGAGAAAAGAAGATGGTTCTGTAACAAGAAATAAAGGCGAAATTTTGACAAGAGTGAAGGATTTCTACTCCAAATTATATGAAAGGGATGAAACATGCACTCCAGACATCATGAAAGATACCAGTACCAGAGTTCCTCCAGTCCTTCCAGCAGAAGTTGCACATGCAATCAAGAACATGAAGCGGGGAAAAGCTCCAGGAGAAGATGGAATTACTGTAGACATCATACAAGAAGCAAGTGGAGAAATCGAAACAGTACTCGCCCAAATTTTCACTCGATGCCTTAATGAAGGAAAGATTCCTGAGGATTGGAACAACGCTACAATGATCCTGCTACATAAGAAAGGTGACATTGAGGATCTCGGAAACTACAGACCTATCAGCCTCCTATCAGTAGTTTATAAAATCTTCACTAAAGTTCTTTCACACCGCTTGAAGGTAACACTGGACATGGCTCAACCGAGAGAACAAGCTGGATTCAGGAGTGGCTACAGCACAATAGATCATATCCACGTACTGAGAGAACTAATTGAAAGAGCGAGGGAATATGAACTTCCATTGTGCATGGCTTTTATCGATTATGAAAAAGCCTTTGATTCGGTGAAACCATCAGCAGTTACAATGGCTCTGAAAACCTGCGGTATTGAAGATGCATACATTAATATTATTAATAACATCTATGAAAATGCAAGTGCAAAGATTCGGCTGTTTGAAAATACAACACACATAAAAATTGGAAAGGGAGTGAGACAAGGTGACACCATATCTCCGAAGCTCCTTAATGCCACATTGGATGGTGTTTTTCAGTCGCTGAGCTGGGAAAACAAAGGGATAAAGATTAATGGAGATTATCTAACCCACCTTCGTTTTGCTGATGACGTAGTCATTTTTGCAACTACCCCATCAGAGCTGCAGAGTATGATCCAGGAACTTGCTTACAAGAGTAAAGAAGTGGGATTAAAAATGAACTTTCAGAAGACAAAAGTGATGTACAATGCTATTACAAGAAATGAAGATTTATCGATTGATGGAGAAAATTTGGAGATAACAGACACGTACGTTTATCTTGGACAGCAGATATCAAGTGAGGGTCACATTGGTGAAGAAATTAATCGGCGTACAAAACTTGCCTGGAGAGCTTTTGGAAGAAATAGCATAATTTTCAAGAGCAATATGCCATTATGTCTTAAAAGAAAAGTGTTTGATCAATGCATCCTTCCAGTGCTTACGTATGGTGCAGAGACGTGGACCTTAGCTAAAAGAGACATACAAAGGTTGCAGACAACTCAAAAAAGCATGGAGAGGTGCATGCTTGGTGTAACCAGGAGAGATAAGAAGAGGAACACGTGGATCCGAAAAATGACAAGAGTGGAAGACATCATGATCAGAGTTAAATCCCTGAAATGGCAATGGGCTGGACATACTGCCAGAAGAACAGACCATCGATGGACAGCCGAAATTTTAGATTGGATTCCAAGGGACAGGAAAAGACCCACAAGAAGACCACATAGAAGATGGGTGGATGAAATTCGAAAGTATGCCGGAGTGACATGGAGGAAACTGGCACAAGACAGACCGTTGTGGAGGAAACTTGGGGAGACCTTCGTCCAGCAGTGGATTGATAATGGTTGACAATGATGATGATGATGATATATATATACTACCCAGCTCCCTCCAACAAAAAATCCTGGGTGCGCCACTGCTTGAGAGTTACATAATTTCCCTGTAAACACAATTTCCAAAGTGCCTTAGCCACCCCAGTGGCGCAGTTATCTAAAGGATGGCTTCTGATCATTCTGCCGATAGGGGTCCGGGCTCGAATACCGAAAAGGCATGGATGTTGCGTTTGTCTTAAAGCATTGACTTTCTCTTCCTTGAAACCAGTGGCCCTAAATTAGGGACGGACGACTGCTTTTAGACCACTGAGTTGTTCACTTTGGTCGCTAAACCCCCAATCAAAAAAAAAAAAAAAAATTAAAAAAAGAATGAAAAAGGAAGTGCCTTAAGGTAGAACCATGAAAAATCTTTGTCTTATATTTCCAATGGGCAAAGTTCTGTAGCCATTTTCTTCGCAATTAATACGTTCCCAAGAATGGATATATTTTTTTTTTGATTGGAGGTTTAACGACCACCGTGAGCAACTCAATGGGCTATAAGCAGTCGCCCGTCCCTAATTTAGGGTCACTGGTTCCAGGGAAGGGAGAGAGCCAGTGCCGTAAGACAAACACAACATCCATGCCTGACCGGGATTCGAACCCGGACCCCTTACGGACGAATGATCAGAGGCCAACGCCTTAGACCACTGAGCCACCGGGGCGGCTAATGGATATTTGAACATCGATAAAAATAACTTTATATTATAGCATACTATACTTAATATTTCCTTAAATTTAACAGCAGCCCCAGTGGTCTAAGCGATGGCTTCTGATAATTCGTCCGAGTTGTGTCCTGGTTCGAATCCCGGTAAGCATGGATGTTGAGTTTGTCTTGCGGCACTGGCTCTCTCTCTTCCCTGGAACCATTGTCCCTAAATTAAGGTGACCAGATATCGGGACACCGATTTGAGGACAAAAGGGCGTGGCGTCCCTAAATCGGTAGTTCATTTGGGGACACATACGTACTCAAATTAAATATGCAAATCTTTTTGTCACAAAACTGCATTGCTTCAATAAGTGTGATATTACACATTAAAATCTGTGTCTTAAAAGGATATATCTTGTAGAATGCTGGTAATTTGTATTGACAAAGCAGAACTATGATGGCGAGAACATATTAGCAAAAGTGAAATGCTTTACCTTAGGTACATGCGCTGAATTAAAATTAGGCCGCACACCATAGTAATTCCATGGCGAATTTTTCATTTTGGCAAAGTTTTTGGAGAAACTCAGAACAAGTACAGTAGAAATTTGCCCGCGCCAGTAGTGCATAGTGCTGGCTACTAACCATTCGTACAAGGTGGTACGGATTCGAGTCCCGAATGAGGTACGGGTGTTGTGTAGAGATGCAAAATTCCCGGGAATTTTGGATCAAGGGAATATTCCCAATGGCAAATAATCAAAATGGGAAAAAAATTGTGATTATGGGAATAAACCAACGAGATAGGCGAAATAGCAACTGCAGCCTACAGCATGCTTGCTCGGGTAGGGGACATGCAAAATGGTAGCTATAAACTAATTTGTGGGGTGGATTATTAGCATACTGACAGGATAGGTTACCAAGTTAATCTTTCTACAGTTACTTCCATTATTCATGAGAAGCAAAGAAAAAAATTACGATATATAGTCCAACAGGCACAGAGCAGTCGTAGCCGGGTGATTTGCAAAGAACTAACACAATGTGAAATGCTGCGGAACATTTTTATAGTAACTTTGCTTTTGATTGAATCGTACTTGCTAATTTGAAATCCTGTGTTCATGAAATATGATTAAAAAAATATACTAACAAACTACTGTGGTTCAGACAGATTTTGAAGGATTACACATTTTCACTTGTGACTTATTTTTTAATCAAGTTATGTGTTTTCTCCTGCTACATTCCTTGTGGTGTTCTCCCTAGATTTCACACACAAATTGTAAACACCGGTTTTATACGTATGTATACTGTTATTTCAAAGATTTGGGGGCACGAAAATGTCAGTTCTTAAAGCGAATTTGCAAATCACTGCGGACCCGAAGATGAATTTCATCAGCAGTGCATACCCAAATGTAAAGCCGCCCCCCGGTGGCGCAGTGGTCTAAGGCGTTGGCCTCTGATCATTCGTCCGTAAGGGGTCCGGGTTCGAATCCTGGTCAGGCATGGATGTTGTGCTTGTCTTACGGCACTGGCTTTCTCCCTTCCCTGGAACCAGTGACCCTAAATTAGGGACGGGCGACTGCTTATAGCCCATTGTGTTGCTCACGGTGGTCGTTAAACCTCCAATCAAAAAAAAATGTAAAAATTACGATTCCTAGCTTCTCACAAAAAATATCGATCCTCCTAATAAAAGTTCAGTCAGTGCATCAGCACGTATTGCTTACAGAAATGCCTGATATCGACAATAAATTGATTTACAACATAATTTGTAAAGATGACAAAGGGCTAAACTGAAACACAAATACACTAAGATGCAGATTTTTTGCACGAAACTGCTGCAACACTTTCTAAGAATTGCAGCAAAGAAAAAATTTTCAAATGAAAAATGCAGGTTCCGGTTGTTGTTTTTTATTTCATAATAAAGTTCCTAAAAAAAAAAAAAGAATTTGTTTACTTATGTGGTGAAATTGATTACTACAATTTAGAAACAGAAAAACGATTGTTTGTTTCTAAACTTAGCACTGATTAAATATTAGAATTTCTGTGCACTGACAAACCTAATTACATTTATATTAATACTGTGAGAAGTTTTCGGAATTTTTAGGTAATTTGCATTTAGAATATGAACATGAATTGACATTATGGGAACTGAGCAGCAAAGCAAAATTTATATTTTTCTGCTAGATAAACCATTACAATAAAACAAAAATAAGCAGCTGCTTAAGAATAATTTTGTACAAGAGTGAAGCACAATGAAAAATTATTTGATACAGACACAGCAAACAAAATGATGAAAAAAATCTGGTATTGGCAATCTCAGCGGTCCGCTCTCCCTCTAGCGGCAAAAGGAAGAATTACTGTAGTACGGGTAACGTTTTCAGCTCAATGCTTGGCTGTTGGTAGATCGCTCATTACGTTCAGTTGTCGTAGTTTGGTGTATTTTTGCATTCATTCTGGAATTAGAGAGTTGTATAATGGAGAATTCCGTGAAGAAGAACAAATCATATTGTTGTGTCCCGCAAAGTCGTTTCCAAGGTTTCAGCTATGTTTTTCACAAGTTAGTATAAACGTTTGTGCCTTGCGTTTGAAATCCTTCCAGTGAAATGCTACTAACCTAGTAACGTCTTTGAATGAATAAAAAACAAGGCAGCATGTTTTTATTGCATAGTAGTAATTAAAAAATCCGCATTTCTACATAATCTTGAAAACAAATAATTGCTGTTATCCGTATAAATTTAAACTTCATTATGGAACAAGATTTGGAATGTTCTGTCAACAGTCATCTGTTCAAAACGCAGAACCCATTGATGATCAACAATTACCAATTCACAAACACTTTTAGGAACAGAATGTTCAAAAATTACAAATGTTATTGTTGGCAGTATTGAAAATGGGTCCTGGGAAACGTCAAGTGAAACGAAATGTCAGCTTTTAATAGTAATCCGGATTAGAACACCACTGTCGGTATTACTATATCACTTGCCTGAAAATGTAAAAATAAAAATTACCTGTTACAGTAAAGCATTACTGCTACACAGTGCTTACACGTTCCACTTCTGCCCGCTTTACAAGAGCACTCAAATGACTTTATAGAAATTTCACTGTTACTTGTATCTAAAACACCGTTGATGGAGTGAGGCGACGACGTTATTGCCGTGGACTGAATGCAGTGCAAAACTATGAGAATTTCTCTTCCATCTTCCTTTTTAATTCCACAAGAAATTATATGGCCTACATTAACAATCACTTCCCCTTCTTTAATGCATCTTGAATTTTTAGAAGCGTCCACAAATTTCATTATTTCAAGGATTGAAAGCGACAGACCAGCCATTCTAACATTCGACTTTATGGAAACACGTGCGACGTTACCCGTACTAGAGAAGTTTGTTTACGTTTGCGCAGCGCCCCTATAGTTCGTTGAGGTTCCCAATTGGCTTAAACAGAAAGATCGTTTTAGAAGACACGAAACTAAACAAGAACTGCCGCCCCGGTGGCGCAGTGGTCTAAGGCAATGGCTTCTGATCATTCGTCCGAAAGGGGTCCGGGTTCGAATCCCGGTGAGGCAATGATGTTGTGTTTGTCTTACGGCACTGGCTCTCTCCCTTCCCTGGAACCAGTGACCCTAAATTAGGGACTGACGACTGCTTATAGCCCACTGAGTTGCTCACGGTGGTCGTTGAACCTCAAAAAATTAAAAAAAATAAATAAACAAGAACTAATTTCCTAGCTGTGTAGTAGTCAGCAGAAAAGCAAAGTTATGGAATTATAAGAAACTACTATATTTTTTTCTCGAACCAATAAATACAGTAAAAAATTAAACATACATAAATATGTATATTTGGGAAAGTCAGATCAATCGGACAGTCCTATCCATGGGACGAAGGACATTTGGCGCGTCGTCATAAAATATACAGTTACGGTTAGATTATTTCAATTTTGCCCAATCTTCCCGTTCTTCTCAAAATTTCTTTCCCAAAATTTCCGTTTTTTTCCTACTGTTTTTTCCCGGGAATATTTCCACCTTTGCATCTCTAGTGGTGTGTTTGTCTTGCAGCACTTGGAATCTCCCTTCCCTAGAACAAATGTCTCCAAATTAGAGACAGGTGACTGCTTATAGTCCGTAGAGTTAATCGTAGTGGTCGTTAATCCCAGAAAGAAGAAAAAAAAGTCAAAATTTGTTTTCACAAGAAGCATGTTGAAAAATTAGTACAATGGAAACTACTTTTAAGAACTTTTTCATTGAAAATCTAAAGGGTTAATGAGGAACTGTTTCATTGAAAATCTAAAGGGTTATGAGGAAGTGTAAATTCGAGGACATTTGGGGGGGAAACATTAAAAGTTGAGGACAATTTGCTTCTCCAAAGGCTTGAGACGGTTTTGGGGACAGTAAACTAAATTCGATGACTGTCCTCAAGAATTGGGAAATTAATTTCGTAAAAAAGAGTGTCCTTCCCCACCTTTGCTTTTGCTGGATTTTTAGTTGATTTTGTAAAAAGAATTAGTTGTTTTACGGCTTCTGGAATCTGGAATTGGCAACAGTTTTCGGTAGGCTGTGATGTGTGATACCTGGAGGTTATCAAGTAGTTTTGCCTTTGTTCCAGTGTTCTAATGAAATAGAATGAAAGAAAAAAAAAATTAGTGATTTATGAAAATTCAGTCTGGAATGTTACTTTCTGTGTTCTTTTTATCAGTTGCTTAAGAAGTTCCGAACTAATTAAGTAATGTGGATTTAAAGGAGTGTTCTTTCATGCTTTACTTTTCTGCAAACAATATGTAGCACCTTACATGGAGAAAAACGTCAGTGAATTCGTTTTAATGAGAAAATCTAAGTTACTTCACGGTGTAGACAACAAAGTTATACAAGTGAGTATTTGTCTAGGGCCTGTAGTTTAAAAAAATTTTTGTACGATTTCAGAAAATATGCCTTGAAATCATGTATTGGTATCATTTCTGTTTTTTCTGCTAGATGTTTATTTGAGTTAATGAATAATGTTAAAGCATTCCTATAGATCCCAGACATAACACTGTAAACTTTTTTTTTTTTTGGTATGTGAAGGCAAAGTTTAAATGAAAAGTGCATGGTTGTTCAATTTATAATCTCAAAATTATCAAAAACTAAAATTATTGAACTGTCTTCTAAATAAATCAGGATTATAAGTTTATCAACATGGAGTCAGTGCTGGAACTATCTTTAGAAGTCACTGAAGAATCGATTATAAAGGAAGTGAAAAAAGAAACTGGTATTTCAACACACGTTGCAGATACAAATGAAGTTGTTTGGGAATGCGAAATGTGCTTCCAGAAATTCACAGAAGAATCAAGCTTTGCAAGACATGTTCGACTTCACAGCAACAATAATTCTTTCCAGTGTGATGTGTGTCTCAAGATATTCACACTGAAAAGCAGTCTTGTAAGGCATGTGAAGCTCCATTCAAAGGAACAACCTTGTGATTCTCATGTGCATCCCAAGCAGTTCAGTGAAGAATACAACCTCTCAAACAACCAGTGCCCAAGTGAAAAACTTCACCAATGTGGTGTATGCTCCAAACAGTTTAATCAGAAAGGTAGTCTTACCATACATATGCTCATTCACACAGGTGAAAAGCCTCATCAATGTGATGTATGCTCCAAAAAGTTTGGGCAGAAAAGTCACCTTTCAAAGCATATGCTCCTTCACACAGGTGAAAAGCCTCACCAGTGTGATGTATGCTGCAAGCAATTTGTACGCAAAGATTATCTTTCAGAGCATATGCTCCTTCACACAGGTGAAAGACCATACCAGTGTTCTGTTTGCTCAAAAAGGTTTGCACGAAAATATGGTCTTTCACTGCACATGGTTGTTCACACAGGTGAAAAGCCCCACCATTGTGATGTATGCTCAAAACAATTTGCTCACAAAAGCCATCTTTCAAGGCACATGCTTGTTCACACTGGTGAAAAGCCTCACCAGTGTGACGTGTGTTCCAAACAATATATTCGCAAAAGTGACCTTTCAGTGCATATGCTTCTTCACACAGGTGAAAAGCCTCACCAATGTGATGTATGCTGTAGAAAATTTGCTCGGAAAGGTGACGTTTTAAAGCATATGCTTGTTCACACAGGTGAAAAGCCTCACCAGTGTGTTGTATGCTCAAAAAAATTTGCTCGGAAAAGTCGCCTCTCAGAGCATATGCACGTCCACAAAGCTGAAGAGCTGTACCAATGTGATGTATGCTCCAAACGATTTGTTCAAAAATGTGATCTTTCAAATCACATGTACCAGCACACAGCTGAAAATCCTCACCAATGTGCTGTATGCTCAAAAACATTTGCTCACAAATGTGATCTTCAAAGGCATATGCTCCTTCACACAGTTGAAAAGTCGCACAAATGTGATGTGTGCTGCAAACAATTTATTCGGAGAAGTCATCTTTCAAGGCATATGCACCTTCACACAGGAGAAAAGCCTTACCAATGTGATGTATGCTCCAAAACATTTTCTCGAGGAAATAATCTTTCAGAGCACATGCTCCTTCATACAGGTGAAAAGCCTCACCAGTGTGATGTATGCTGTAGAAAATTTGCTCGGAAAGGTGACCTTTTAAAGCATATGTTTGTTCACACGGGTGAAAAACCGCACAAATGTGACATATGCTCCAAACAATTTTCTCGGACAAATCATCTTTTAAGGCATATGCACCTTCACACAGGTGAAAAGCCTTACCAATGTGATGTATGCATCCAAAAATTTACTCAGAAAAGTCACCTTTCACAGCATATGCTCCTACATACAGGTGAAAAGCCTTACCGTTGTGATGTATGCTCCAAACAATTTGTCAGGAAATGCAGTCTTTCTAAGCACATGTGCTTGCATACAGGTGAAAATTCTCACCAATGTATTGTATGTTCCAAAACATTTTCTTGCAAAAGTGATCTTTCAAAGCATGTGCTCTCACATAGTTAACAAATCTCACCAAAGTTTTACATAGAGCAAACAATTTGCTTGGGAAAGTTATCTTTCAAGGCATATGCACCAAACAATTTGCTTGGGAAAGTTATCTTTCAAGGCATATGCACCAAACAATTTGCTTGGCAAAGTTTCTTTCAAGGCATATGCTCTCACACAACTGACAAACTTCACCAATGGTTTACCTGTACCAAACAGTTTGCTTGGGAAAGTGATCTTTCAATGCATATCAGGACTTAGAAAATGTTGTGCCCAAGATGCCCAGGGCATGTAAATTATTGGTTTGGGTAGGTAAAGAAAAAATTGAGTTGCCGAATCTAGGCAACTAAATTTTAAATAAAAAAAGTTTGGAATAAAGTTTCCTACTACTACAAAAAAGAAAGAAAGGCAGCCATTGCAGGTCATGTTTTTTTCCTTTATTTTTTAATGTTTTTTGTTTTATTTGTTAATCACTGGAAGTTGTATTATTGTTAGGGAGTGCCAAGTACAGAAGAATGTCACTTCTTCAAAAGTACTATGCTCCAGGTCCAATAATTGAAACCATATGTAGTTTTTCTCTAAATGCTTAGTCGGTTATGGGATGCATGCCTTTGATGTAACTGGCCTCCAGTGTTTAGTTATAAAGGGTGTAAACTTCAATGAAAGGAACATGGCAGAATCAATAAAATTCTTGAATATTGCAATTTTGCAGGGCGCAGTCGCCCTAAAATTCCTAAAATCCCTAAACATTTATTAGTGTCCTAAAATATCCCTAAGAAAACGTAAAAGATCCTAAAATTTGTCCAGCATTAATTATTTTGGTTTTATATGTGCAAAATGGTTTCTACATTTTGTTATGTACAGTAATTTTCAGGCTAAATAAAAAGCTGTAGCTTGTGGTTTTAAAAGTTTGATTTTCCAAAGAAGGCAGGTGCACCATTAAAGTGATCTTTCATCAGATGCCCCTCCCCCAAGAGAGCGCAACTGTTTCCCAGAGTGTTTATTTACAGAAGGAAGCATTGGGTTCAGGACGAAGACGCTGATGGACTTTGATAACATTCACGGGGGAGGAGTGACTTCAGCCGCTCGGGATACATGTGGGTGGGGGCTATAGTGGGAGGAAAGGAGCAACTCTGGAGGAGTTGGTTTTGTGCGCATGCTGGAGATTAGTCTTGCGATAAGGATAGATGGATCACACCCTGCTGACTGACTTCCTTGATTTGAGGCGCACTAGGATAAAAAAATACAAAAATCAATCTTTGTGAATTTTTCACGAAACTGGCTAAAATTTTTGCGAACTCCATAAATCGCTAATAGGAAGTGGTCCCCAAAGTTTCACCTGAATTGGCTAAACTTAAAAGCCAGTGTAGGGCTACCCTGGCTATTTTTTGGGAAAACATGTTACCACCACGGTTTGGTTGAAATTAACTCCAATTACGACTTGATTTGCTTCCTTTGACTTTCTTTCCCTGGAAATAAAATGATTTCGGCTTGATTGACAGATAAGCTGGCACCTTTTCAGTTACGCGGGAAAAACAGCAGAGCTGATAGAGACTGTTACGAGTACGGATTTTTTTTTGCCAACTGTGAACAAATTGCTCATGATCAGTAGAAGGAGAATTGGTGAGAAACCTAAAGTTACTGATTGGATGAAAACATTTGTTTCTTGTGGTACGCAATATTGATATAACAAAGAAAATGTGCAATGCAAGTTCAGTTGTGAAAGGTATCCTTGAGTAAAAACGTCCTTTTTGTGTTGTTGTGCTGGTTGGCATAGGATGTTCAATAACCAAGTCATTGACATTTTCATAAGTTTTTTTTGTTCTGCTTTCATTCTTGAGCTGATTAAGAAACTTGGCAATTAAAATGTCTCCTGGAAAAACAAAATTTTAGACATCATGGCTAATGCGAGAGTTGGATGGAGTTCCCATTGCTGAATGGTGTTCTGCCATGCCAGACATATATTCAGCTAAGTGTGAATTCTGCAGTGATAGTTTTGCTGTATTCAACAGTGGATTTTCTCAGCTTAAATCCCATCATAATGGGAAAAAGCACAAAGAATGTTTCCTTGCAAGGTATTCTAACTCTTCACTTGTTAAGTTGTTTGACATTCGGAGATGTAAAACAGTTGAACCAGTTTACCCTCCTGAGGTATTGAGATGGAAACAGTTAAAGCACAAGGTATATGGGCATTAAACATAGCACACGCAAATTTTTCTTTTAAATCTTGTAATGAGACCCTAAATATCTTTAAGGTTATGTTCAGCGATTCAAAAATAGCTGCTGAGATCCAACTAAAAAAAAAAAAAAAAATAGCCTACACCATATCCCATGGGTTGGCTGTACATTTTGATAACGAACTGAGAAAAGACATTAGGGAAAGCAACAACCCTCTCACACTTGCATTTGATGAGACTACAAATAGCCAAGTAAAGGAACAGCTAGATATCTATGTTAGATATTGGTCTGAAGAAAAAAACAAGATAGTCTATCGGTATGCTACAAGCATATTTTTGGGTCGTGCATCAGCAGATAAGGTGGTACATGAGCTCCTTGATCAATTGGCCTCATATGAGATCAATTTATGTAATTTATTGACCATCTCCACAGATGGCCCAAATGTAAATAAAAGTGTAGTGCATAAAACTGAATTAATTGATGGAAATTGAAACTGGGCATAAAATGATGGATGTTAGTTTCTGCTGTTTACACATTGTGCACATAGCTTCAACAAGATGCTGAAAATTTTTGATTTCAATCTTGACGAGTTTTCTACAGATCTGTATGCATTTTTGAAAAATAGTGCTGCTTGATGGGAGGACTTTAAGGAAGTGGATAAGATTACTGGCATTTTAACACAATTTATGATAAAGCATGTTACAAGCAGGTGGCTTACTATAGGACCTCTCGCAGAGAGAATTTTTGAACAGCTGCCAAATTTGAAAGAATATTTTTGCATTTTTTGCCAATGCAAAAGTCTTTTGATAACAGCATAAACAATACTGAGAGATATAGAAGAATCAGAAGTTCCTTGACAAGTCAAATAATGCCTTGCTATTTGACTTTTGTAATACACATTTATCTAGTATTTGAGAAATTTCTAACCCTATTTCAGCGTGAAGAACCTCTAATTCACATTATGTATTCTGAGATGAATTCCTTTTTGTGTAACCTTATGTCAAAATTCATTTATGATAACATCCTTTGACTTAAAGAGGGGGAAGAGTTGAAAAAAATTGATTTAAAAAAAATGACTCACTTTAAAGCTTTGAACGAACTTGAAATTGGTATGGCAACTAATTGCCTAGTGAGGGCACTAGAAGCAAATGAAAGAAGAAAATTCCTTCTTGATATAAGAGCTGCTTTGGTTTAAAATGTTGAATATCTGAAAGAAAATCTTCCATTTTGTAGCCAAAAATTGAAAGATCTGCAAGTTTTTCGCCAGAACATGCCAAAAGCCACACAGGTTGAACGTGATGCTAACCATGGTTTGCATGTAATAACACGTGTGTGTCAATATCTACATTTCCTCGAAGTGACTGATTTGGTAAGAGATGAATGGAAAATTTACCAACTTTACAGACCTTACCTGAAGAAATCCGGAATGATAAGGGAACGCTTATTCTTATTGATGAGTACTGGGCAAAGATACTGCTAGGCTAACTGAT
This sequence comes from Macrothele yani, assembly GCA_039090855.1. Lineage (NCBI taxonomy): Eukaryota > Metazoa > Arthropoda > Arachnida > Araneae > Macrothelidae > Macrothele > Macrothele yani. Next base: position 152,522,230 of record CM077009.1, read on the forward strand.
GTTGATGGAAAGCTTAAATTTGCTAATTTAGCCAAAGTCATAAAGTCTGCATTAGCTCTGCCCCATGGAAATGCAGATCCTGAGCATGGCTTTTCTTTAAACAATTCTTTGATAACCAAAGACAGGTTCAGTTTGAGTGAGTCAACAATAAGAGCCATCCGCACTGTTAAATCAGCAATTCATTATTATGGTGGAAATGTTCTGGATGTACCAATCACTCTACCTCTTTTAAAGGCAGTTTCAAATGCTCATAAGCATTTTAAGGAAGAAACAGAGAGGAGAAAGCAGGATGAACTAAAATTACAGAAACAAAATTAAAAAATTGAGAAAGAAAGACAGGAACAGAAGGAATTGAAAAAGTGCAAATTAGAGTGTGATGACAGCATTTCAACATGTGATGTTGAAATAAAGGAGTTATGAAATGAAAAAGAGGCTTCCCTGTCTATGATAAAAGAAGGAACTGAACGAGTGACCAAAGCAAGCAAACTCAAAAACAATGCAACTGAAATGATAATTGCCCAAAAGTTAATAGCTGAAGGAACAGATTCTTTATCTCAGTTGGAAAATAAAATAAAAGTGTTGTAAGATAAAAAAGATTCCCTTATAAAAAAAACGCTTAAAAATGGCCAAATGATTCTTTGTGATAATCTTAAGTGACATCAGAACAGAATGTGCCCAATAATAATTTTTTGTGACACTCTTAACTAAGGGACAACAAAACAAGATGTGCTAAATGAATTTTTTTGTTACAATTTTAATGTAGTGACAAAAGAACAGGATGTGTCAGTTTTCCTTCAGATATCATGCAGTGGAAGAACGGGAAAGAAGTTCCCAAATTATTTTTTCAATTCATATGGTATGTTACACCTTTACAAAATACAAAGGCATTAAATAGTTGGAATTCATTCACAATTGTGTCGTCCTTAAACTAAGTTGATTTCTGTTTTTGAATAAAATTGTTTTTGCATTTTTAAAGTGTGCACAATTCAATTATGGTGAATTGCTTCCTAATCATATATGCCCAGGTGAGTTTTGAAATTTATATTTGTGCAGTTATTGATACATTTTAATATTTGTGTTGTATCATTCATATCTAAATGTTTTTGCTCAGAAAATGCCAATATTTTTGTGGCCCCACTTTGCTGAGAGCATTGAATGAGCTGCAGCCTATATAATTATTAATTTTAAGGTTTATTAGAAAAATGTGCAAGATGGTTATAAGTATCAAAAATATAATTAATAAACTAACAGTAATAAAACCACTTAATAGACATATATGCCAACTCTTTTAAATCGTGTGAATTTAAGTGTTGTCATGTTTTTATGTAATCTTATGTGACATATATGCCAACACTTTTAAGCTACATAAATTTGAAAGTGTTTGTGTATGTATTTATTTAGGCATTTGTTCGATTGTTCTGTTATTTAAATTAACCTGTTTTAAGAAAGAAAAAAAAAAAAAAGATCCCTAAAATATCCCTAAAAATTTTAACTGAATGTCCTAAATTCCTACCTAAAATATTGTATTTCTGTGCTGCACCCCCTGATTTCGTCATCATAATCTTAAAACTTGAGATGCACGTATTTGTGCATTAAACATTTTAAATACAGACCTTTAAAATAGAAATGCAAAATATATAAAGTTCATATTTTTTTACCTAAAAAAAAAACAAGAATTCTGATTTGTTGACTTAAAATGTAAATTTTTCTGGGCATCCATCTTTTACTACCTGGACAGAGGTACGATAATTTTTGCGCATGGGAATGTAACTTCTCAGATATTTTTCAAGCCTTGCACATGCTCTCACATAGTTAACAAGCATCAATGTTTTGTATGCACCAGACAGTTTGCTTGGAAAAGTTATCTTTTAAGGCATGTGGTCTCACATATTTGACAAACCTCACCAATGTTTTACATGTACCAAATAGTTTGCTTGGAAAATTGTTCTTTCAGTGCATGTGCTCTGACATAGTTGACAAACCTCACCAGTTTTACATGCACCAAACAATTTGTTTGGAAAAGTGATATTGCCATGCATATGCTCCTTCACACAGGTGAAAAGCCTCGCCAGTGGGTCATTCCACGCCAAATTGTCAGATACTATCCACCACACCATCTCCGATTCTTACAAAAAAAATTTTTCATGAGTAAATCACCCAATGTAAGAAAAGCCCTAAAGTTTCATTTTTATATTTCCCATGGATTAGGAGATATTAATTTTGGAATTCTGGTGCATGGTGGGCCTTAATCACCTTAAAAATGCAAATATCTCCATCGTTTGGATCAAGAGAAGTATTAAAATCACCACTCCTTCATAATTTCCCCCAAGGAATCAATTGGTGCAATGCATGAATTTCTATCTTCTTTAGTTTTTGAGTTACCTGCAATGGGAGAGCCTTTTTTCAAAATGAAAAAAGGCAATGTAGTACAGCACTTAGAAAGTCGCAATTGTTTTTGTTTTTAAAGAAAAGTTTAATCGAACGAATGAAGAAAAAACAAACCCTTGGGCTCTTTCACTTGCATGATGAGAAAAGGATTTTTAAATATGGTGCACGGTTTGTAGTTTGCTACTGTGAAATCACAGTTCGCCAAAATGCGTAATTACGCGTCTAGTACACATCAAAAAGTGTGTTTACGCATCGGGAATTTAAAAAAAATGCATCGAAAAAAAGCATAAAATACATATCCACGCGTTAAAATATACATCGAGAAATGCATAAAGTACACATCAACACAAAAATACTCTTCGAGAAACACATAAAACTATGCACCAAAGAATTTTACCAAAGCATAAATATGTGCACCCGGACGGTATTTCATCTTTCAAAAGCGGAAGTAAACGAAATAAAGATTTTTTCCGTAATCATAATTTTGTTTTCCTGTGATGTTGCCTCTGTTCAGTATTGTTGTTATATATCATTTTCTTCCATAAATATTTGTATTTCAGTTTGAAAACGGAAATTCGACGCCGCGTAAATTCCCCTGTACCGTAATCTTCAGGCATGAGAGTGTCATGGCTTTGAGGAATTTCTCGTTTTCATCATAATTTGGTTTATCTTAGAGATCGATGCATAACTGAACACAAATTTTTGGGCAATTGGTAGTGGTGAAGGAGATGCTTTCCGCATAAAACTTTCAAAAACAGAAGTTAGACGCAGTGAAGTTTTCTCCAGTAATCATGATTTTATTTTTGTCCGAAAACGGAAATTGGACGTCGAAAAGATTTCTCTCATAACTGTAATTCCCCCCCCCAACAATGTTGCGAACATATGTCCCGTGTTCTTAAATATTCCCACCCAAAAAGTTTGCATTTCAGCTTGATAGGCGGGGGGGGGGGGGGGTGTCAGAAAACGAAAGTAACGAAGCTGAAAAGTTTGTATGAATTGATGCATGATGTTCAAAAGTATTCATATTCTTAAAGTTACAGTATTTATCTTTTATCTAAAATAGTGAAAGCTATCATGCATTCATAATCCTCAGACTGAAAGTTCTTTCAGCATGATGGATAAAATTGTCATACAAGGGCATTAAAAAAAAAGGAAGAAAAAAAAAGTGACAATGAAGAAATGGGAAAGGAAGGGAAACAAAGATATCAGCAAAGTGAAAATTTAAGCACTGGATGTTGTGCAGCCGCAGAGACAACAAAAGACAAATGTGGCTGTTAAATTTGCTGAGGAGTTTATCAGATATTTTTAGATATCTATAGGAATATCAAAAGTGCAATGTATTCACTTCTTGAACACATTGCTATCGCGTGTGGTCATTACAAAACATGATAAATTTAATGTTATTGTTTTTAAATATGAATATTATATTTATTACTAAAATGAGAAGCAAAACGGATCCAAATTCTAAATACCCTGAGTGATAGTGAAATTTTTAATATGAAAAAAAATCTGGATTTTCCATAATCGCCCTTCATTTTTGTAAGTTTTTTTTTATTTTATCAGTTAATTTTTCTAAAATACTCCCTAGATTTTTTCAAAGGAGTAAAAATATTGTCAAACTCTGTGTGAAACTGCGCGTAGCAAATAGCAACCCGCCAACCAAACAGCAGCGGGAGTTGATGTTGGGCTTTGAACAGGCAGCAGATGAAGATACCATTGCAAGCATTGGTCAGATCGCACGGTCATTTGATGAGATGCTTGAAGGAGGAAGGATAGTAAATTAATATTATGCTTAAAGGCATTTCAAATAATATAACAGAAAAATTTTACTAAAGGGTCATTTCATGCCAAATCGTCGGATGTAGTCCACCACATTCTTAGCCATTCGACGGCAAGGAAAGCAAAGATAAACCATGTACTTAATTAACATCATGTCTAAATTGAGCTCATGAAAGTACATTATCTTAGCCATGTAAAAATATATTGATCGCAAATTGGCGAAATTTGAACAACGATATAAAACATAAACCATTTTCTCCGTACAGCTTACCTATATGAGCTGTGCGGTGAAAAGAAAAGGGTTGCATAAAAATGACGCATATAAATTATGCAACGGACGTCAAAAATATATTGGTATTCTTAGCCATTCAATGACTAAAAGAACTAATATAAACTTTTTTCTCCTCATAGTTTACCAATCATCATCATTGTCAACCATTATCAATCCACTGCTAGGCGAAGGTCTCCCCAAGTTTCCTCCTCAACGGCCTGTCTTGTGCCAGTCTCCTCCATGTCACTCCCACATACTTTCGAATTTCATCCACCCATCTCCCACGTGGTCTTCTTCTGGGTCTTTTCCTGTCCCTTGGAATCCAATCTAAAATTTCGGCTGTCCATCGATGGTCTGTCCTTCTGGCAGTATGTCCAGCCTATTGCCATTTCAGGGATTTAACTCTGATCATGATGTCTTCCACTCGTGTCATTTTTCGGATCCACGAGTTCCTCTTCTTATCTCTCCTGGTTACACCAAGCATGCAACTCTCTCTTCTTTTTTTAGTTGTCTGCAGCCTTTGTATGTCTCTTTTAATTAAGGTCCATGTCTCTGCACCATACGTAAGCACTGGAAGGATGCATTGATCAAACACTTTTCTTTCAAGACATAATGGCATATTGCTTTTGAAAATTATGCTGTTTCTTCCAAAAGCTCTCCAGGCAAGTTTTGTACGCTGATTAATTTCTTTATCAATGTGACCCTCACTTGATATCTGCTGCTCAAGATAAACGTACGTGTCTGTTATTTCCAGCTTTTCTCCATCAATCGATAAATCTTCATTTCTTGTAAAAGCATTGAACATCACTTTTGTCTTCTGAAAGTTCATTTTTAATCCCACTTCTTTACTATTGTCAGCAAGTTCCTGGATCATACTCTGCAGCTCTGATGGGGTAGTTGCAAAAATGACTATCATCTGCAAAACGAAGGTGGGTTAGATAATCTCCATTAATCTTTATCCCTTTGTTTTCCTAGTTCAGTGATTGAAAGACATTTTCCAATGTGGCATTAAAGAGCTTCGGAGATATGGTGTCACCTTGTCTCACCCCCTTTCCAATTTTTATGTGTGTGTTGTATTTTCAAACAGCCGAATCTTTGCACTTGCATTTTCATAGATGTTATTAATAACATTAATGTATGCATCTTCAATACCGCAGGATTTCAGAGCCATTTTAACTGCTGATGGTTCCACCGAATCAAAGGCTTTTTCATAATCGATAAAAGCCATGCACAATGGAAGTTCATATTCCCTCGCTCTTTCAATTAGTTCTCTCAGTACGTGGATAGGATCTATTGTGCTGCAGCCACTCTTGAATCCAGCTTGTTCTCTCGGTGTTACCTTCAAGTGGTGTGAAAGAACTTTAGTGAAGATTTTATAAACCACTGATAGGAGGCTGATAGTTCTGTAGTTCATGAGATCCTCAATGTCTCCTTTTTTATGTAGCAGGATCATTGTAGCGTTGTTCCAATCCTCAGGAATCTTCCCTTCATTAAGGCATCGAGTGAAAATTTGGGCGAGTACTGTTTTGATTTCTCCACTTTCTTCTTGTATGATGTCTATAGTAATTCCATCTTCTTCTGGAGCTTTTCCCCACTTCATGTTCTTGATGGCATGTGCAACTTCTGCTGGGAAGACTGGAAGAACTCTGGTACTGGCACCTTTCATGATGTCTGAAGTACATGTATCATCCCTTTCATATAATTTGGAGTAGAAATCTTTCACTCTTGTCAAAATTTCGCCTCTATTTCTTGTTACAGAACCATCTTCTTTTCTCAGTGCCATAATCTGTTTTCTTCCCTTACTGATATGTCCCTTTGCTATCGTTAGGCTTTGGTTGTTTTCAATTGCTTTCCTCACTAGCTCACAGTTGAATTTCCTTATGTCTTCAGTGATACTTTTTCGTACTGTCTTGCATAGCTCTATATATTCCACTTTGGAAGTCGCATCTTCTTTAGTTGTCCTCGTCTCTCTTCTTTTTTGCATCAATATTTTGTTTTTTCCTGATAATTTGTTCGCATGCAACTTGTTCTTAGACCCAGCTAATTTTGTAGCTGTTTCCATAAGAGCTTTGGTTACTTTTCTGTTAACTTCAGAAATGTCCAGTTCTTCCGATGTTAGGCCTTCTAAAGCAGAAAATCTGTTCTTCAGTTCCAACTTGAAGGTATTATGGTGTTTTTAAAGGTTGGTTATGTCAATAGATTTTGTTTGTCTTATGAGCTTGCGACGTTCGAGTTTAGTGTTGAGGTGCATCTTACATCTCGCCAATCTGTGGTCACTACCTGTGTTGAACTTGTTTAGCACACTGCAGTCTTCTATGATGAATTTTTTGTTACACATGATAAAATCAATTTCACTTGTCATCCCATTTGGATGTTTCCATGTCCATTTCCTGTGTGGCTTTTTCTTGAAAAAGGAGCTCAAGATAAAAAAACCCTTCTGCCTCTGCAAACTCAACAGGAGTATTTCCACGGTGGTTTCTGTTGCCGTGACCAAATTTACCTACTGAAGTTTCATTCTGTAGTAGTTGCCCTATTTTTGCATTGAAATCTCCCATAATTATCTTCAAGTGCTGCTTACCTTTATTATTTAGATGACAAATTTCCTCATAAAATTCTTCAATTTCTTCTTCAGGATGACTTGTGGTGGGTGCACAAGTTTGAATAATCTGAGTCTTGTATCTTCTCGAGAGTTGAATAACGAGTCGTGCAGCTCTGTCAGAGGATCTTTCAACTTCTACAACTTTATCCTTCAGTTTCTTGTTTATTATAAATCCAACGCCACTAGTTCTGCCAGTATCTGTCCCACGATAGTAGAAGAGATGTCCACTTTTCAGTTCGATGAGATCTTCTCCTTTTCTCCTTACCTCACTTAGCCCGACGATGTCCCACTTGATTCTTTGTAGTTCCTCTTCCAATTCAAGAAGTCTTGAATCAGAAGATAGGGAGCGTCCGTTATACGTAGCCAAGGTCAGCATCAGATGGCAGCCTAGTCCGGTCCTCCGGGGATTCTTAGCCCCCTCTGCCTTCATGTCGCACTGGCCGCTGCCTTGGCCAGGTACATTCCAGCTGCCGGAGACTGAGGGCCAAGATTTAAGTTGTGGAGTCATTTTGGAGGGGTTTGGCCATAACTCACCATGCTGCCCAAGCGGGTTTTGTGAGTGTGGGATCTATTGTGCTGTACAGTACTAAATGCTTATGAATTATGCCATTGACGTTTATTTGTTGTTGTTGTTGTTTTGATTGAAGGTTTAACGACCACTATAAGCAACTCAATGGGCTATAAGCAGTTGCCAGTCTCTGTTGTCAATACTAAACACTTATAAATTATGCAATTGACTTTGAATACCATTTTTGAAATATTTTAAATATTTATTATTGATATCTACAGCGCACGCAATATCCAACAGAATTTTTAGACATGAAATAATTCTATTTCAGGATTTAATAAATTGTCTAGTTGTTCGCACCTACCATAAGAGAAAACGATCAAGGAATGACAGCTTGAGAAATAAAGTAATCGGGAATATATATCTCGGTGCCTATTCTTGTGAGGTAAAGGAGATATATATTGCGTTTTAGTTAACGTCAGATACCTGACGATCACAGATGATGACGTTAGCAAGGTTAAGCGTGGGGTTAGAAAAAATGTTATAGATTATTTTCTCGTAGATCTGGTATTTAAATGAACGAGTATGTCTCATAGTTGTCATCTTGCCTATTATCTATTTATTTTTTATTTATTTATTTCAGTTGCTTATTTAAATATTATGCATCAGGTGGGAGCTCATGAAACTATCAAGAGCTCATATGAAACAAAACACACCACAGCAACTTAAAATAAGGAAAACACAATTTAACTGTTGGTGGTGTCGTCCTAAAATACAAACATTTAGTTTGATGGGTTACACTGAATGAAAAATGTTTTGCCTCCTAATCCCAGTGTCGGAGTGGTAGTAATTGGATTTATTTCCGTTATTTCTTTTTTTCTGTGCTAATAAATTTAGAAATAGTGGGAAACATTAACAGACCTCGAACATATGAGTACATTTGTATCACAATTATTGATTACCAATATATGTAAAACAAGTACGGAACTCATGTTATTATTTAGCAAACGTAATTTGCACGCTCTGTTTTGTGTGCTTCCGTTTCTCCTTACCAGTATCAATGTATTATCGCCCTCATAGCGACAAATTACTTTAGCTGTCGCTTGAATCAGGTTTTTTTTTTTTTTTTTTTTAAGCGTTATGCCACAATCACAATGCACAAACACGCTGGAAAACTAGGCAGCAACTTTCAAATCACAAGAGAATAAAAGAGACCCGAGAAAATACACCGCAGAGCTATTCCACTTGCGGTGAGATAAAGCCGCTGTGTGCCAGAGGTGGTAAATTACGATGCAAGGGAGTAGTTCGAGATCTGGGGTCATTCTGTCTAAAAAAAAAAAAAAAAAAAGAAAGAAAACTAGAAGCAAGCGTGTTGAACATAGCACAGGTATAAAGAGTAAATCGTCTCTAAGAAAAAAAAATCAGTTCTACAGCTGTGTCGACGCTAACCACTCAGAACTGGGGGAGCCAATGGGGTGGGGGTGGAGGCAGCTAAACATGATAGGAGAGGAGGCACACATTTTAAAGTGTTTGGCAGAAATTTTGGAGAAAAATTCTGTTTTTATGCATTTTACCTGACGCTGATAGCATTATCCCTACTGAAAAAAAGTTCTCAAGTAAATGCTGTACATAATATTTATCCAGTGTATGTAATATGGGAACCATGGATACAAATCTCTATGGCAAGTTATTATTTCTTAGCAAGTTTAGCTTACTTAAATCTTTTTTTTTTTCTTTCATACAGCTATTTATGAATTATAGTTTGTAGCCTGACAAGGAATATCTCTGTTATCATTTTAAACTATAATTACAAAAATGGTGTTTCTGCTGCTCTCTTAGAAATTCATTCAGAGGACCCCATTTACCTCCCATAAGTACAAAAAACTAACAGCCATGTGAAATGCTTTTTTTTTTTTTTTAGAGGCTACAATTCATAAACTTCCAAAAGCCGAAAGTTTAAAACTGATTGGATTACATCAGCATACCTGCCAAGTTTTACGGGTTAACCATAAAATTTACGCAACTTGTACTTGTTTTACGGAGTGGCACATTTTACGGACTTTTTTTTTCGGAATAGATTAGGGTCATATATATATAATATATATTTAAATATATTAACTAAATATTTTTCGAAGAGAATAATTATCTCAAAGGACTACGGCACCTGCATGTTTCTGATTGCCCTGATCATAATTTCTTCCAACCCCATCTCATCTCATCCAATTTGGAAATACTCAGAAATAAACTTTGTAAGATTAATATTAGCTGCAAATAGAGAGAGAGAGAGAGAGAGAGAGAGAGGAGGAAATTGCTTTTTAAAAGGTACTTTAGCATACTGACACAAAATGACGTTCAAAACCATTTTTAACTTAAAGTAAAAAGTCGCTGCAACATATCGCTTGTAGCTGCAATTCCGCAGTTACAAATAAATTCTTTTTTTCGTATATGTAGCCTAATGACTGTATACAGAAGATGGCTTAATTATGTTTTGACTCTATTTTAATTTTATATGCGAGAAATTGTGCAATACATTTTATTTGCATAGCATATGAAATCGATATAAGGTTCTCATAATGAATCGGCTTTTAATCGATATGCTCGATACATTTCATCAGTACATTCGATACATTAGTCAGTCTGACATATCGATTATAAATGCTCACTGAACTCTTTTTACGGATTTCAATTCTTGAAAGTTGACAAGTTTGCATCAGTGACACGAACATTGTATTGAACTTTTCTCACAGGTCAAATTTAGTTGCCACACTACAGGAAAAGTATCATATTACTTTCACAGAAAATAATCTGAGATTTTGCACTCGCGCTTATAAAATCCTCTTAACACTTTTTTATCAACATCATTTCTCATCCTTCAGCGAATGGCAAGTTTGTACTTAACGATATCTTTACGAGAAGCAATAAATTTGTGGGATGTTGATCAGACAAAGCACAAAAAAAGTCTGGAGTGTCAGGTCCACACATTTGCAGTAACCTTCCACAAAAAACATCTAAAAAGGAGAGAAACTTCATTTCATCGCCGGCATGACAAATCTCAAAACAAAGCACGACGGAACTTTTTTATCCATGTATACATACACAGTACATACATACTCGTCAGAATTTTAAAAAAAAAAAGCAGATTAAAAATTACAAGATCCCTAAAATTAAAAGTACAAGATGATCCCTAAAATCATCTATTCTAAAGTGGTTTTCATTACCTGAAAGTAAGAGTGTCAATATAACAACAGCATGTAAAAATAGTTATACATCACTATATTCGTGGTAGAAATATTTGGATTCAGAGTTTGGGGACTTTTGGATCACCCTGTATAAATAATTTTATTTAGTATGTTTTAGCATTTGAAATCTAGCTGTAGAATCTCATATCTTCTATATGTTAAGTTTGTTCTTATTTGCTGTAACAGAATTAGACATTCCTTTTCAACAATTATTTTCATTATTTTTTAGGTCTTTGCCTCTAACATGCACACTGTTTTTCTGCTGCATCCATAAGGAGAAATAAAATTTTTAGAATTGATTTTTACATCAGGTATATTGTGCCTATATTACAGATTACACAACAAAATGAAGTGTGCATTTATTAAAAGCTAGGTCATTTAAAATTGTGGCTTATTAGCAGTTTCATGTGTTTGCTTAATTAGAGTTTTATGCTTAGCAAACAGGAAAAGATAATAGGCTTTTAAAGGTTAATGTTTAACAGCATGCTTCTAGCTCGAAAGGCGGGATTTTAAGTTGCAGCTCTGGCTCCATATTACGTCTGTTCCTGTATTTATTATTTCTGCTGCCAAAACCTGAAAGTGTAGATTCACACAGGTTGGTGGATGCACAAGGTATCTTGTATGTTGTCATCTTTTTCTGTAAACATGATGCAAATTGCACTAAAGTCAGGCGAATCCACTAAAGAAATGATATTCTTCAATCAGGAATCGCAAGACAATTCAAGGAGCCAAGCTGTTTCATTGGGTTGCAATTGAGTTTCTCAGAGACAGTTTTTCATCCAAATTTTCATTTCATTGGAAGATGGGAAATAGTCTTTTAAGTGAGCCGACAGTAACACCATATGTTCCTTCGTGCAGTCAACAACATTACAGAGCTTTTTACCAGGGAAATCATTAAGAAAAGATATCATATTTGTTGTTAACAATGTGCCGAGTCCAGGTCTTCAGTTGTCTAATTGTCTTCTCCCTCTTGAGTGCATTTAATAAGTTAAAAATATCTGCTACATTAGAGAGGATGTAAAGACGTGAGAAATCATTTAGAGCCTTTTAACACATATTTGGAAGAACAGCCCCACTTCATCGTATAGCTCAAACAAATAAGCCAGAACTCTACCTGTAGACAACCACTAGACTCAGGGTAACAGTAAGTTTTTATAATCGCTGCCCAACATGTGAAGATAATGTTGTTTGGAGATTGAGACCTATAAGTTACGATTTTCATGGATTTACATGGTTCCCATGGTCCTTGAACGTCCCTGAAAACTTATTGAATTTAATTAACCCTTTTTAAGGCCTTTGAAAGTCTTTTCAAGGCCTTTTACAGATTTACATGGTTCCCATGGTCTTTGAAAGTCCCTGAAAACTTCTTGAATTAAATTAACCTTTTTTTTAAGGCCTTTGAAAGTCTTTTTAAGGCATTTGACAAATTTACATGGTTCCCATGGTTCTTCAATTTAATTAACCTTTTTTAAGGCCTTTGGTGGATTTACATGGTTCCCATGGTCCTTGAAAGTCCCTGAAAACTTCTTGATTTTAATTAACCTTTCTTTAAGGCCTTTGAAAGTCCTTGAATTTTGTAAGAGTCCTTGAAAGTATTTGATTTTTCTTTTTCCTTTTACCAAATTTCAGAAGAATCTCAGTTAGTTGAAGAGAAGCTATGACCAAAATAGTAACACTGTACTAGGGATCCAATTTATTGCCATGGGAAATAAACACATAAGCGTTTCCAAGCTTTTGCACATCAACCAGATGGCTTTCTCAAGGAAGTTAGACAGAAACTGCAAACTGAAAAACAGAACACTTAACAACTTGAATGTGGGAAATTGTTAACAAATCCCGCATTCAAATTGTTAAGCGTTCTATTTTTCAGTTTGCAGTTTCTGTCTAACTTCCTTGAAAAAGCCATCTGGTTGATGTGCGAAAGCTTTGAAACGCTTATGTGTTTATTTCCTATGCCAATATATAAATCGGATCACTAGTACAGTGTTACTATTTATTACTTAATTGGTGTACTGTTCCTCCTTATAAATTTATGGCCAAAATGTTGCATGTGGTTGCCCTGAATTGTGGAACACTCTTGGATTTGAGAGCATGTGGGTGTCACATTTCCATTTTTCTCATGGTTGTGAAACCTGGGTACTGCAGAAAAGACATGAAAGTCATTTGTGCGCTGGGGAGATGCGTTACTTGTGGGGGCTTTGTGGTGAGACACTCGCTGATCATGTGAGGAAAGAAGATGTGTTGCAGATGTGTAATGTGAGGCAAAATGTTAGTAAGGTGGAGACTAATATGCTTCAGTGGTTTGGCCATGTTGAAAGAATGAGTGATGAGGTGCTGCCTAAGAGAATTTTCTCAGCTGAAGTGGCAGGAAATAAAGGTAGATGAAGGCCAAAGACATAAGCGTAGTGCGCAGGAGGGGAAGGGGGCGTGTGCCGCCCTCTACTAAAAATTTGAAAAAAAAATTATAACTTGTCTTTTGCCTTTCAAATGTTATAAAGTGTGACATGAAACCAAGTGAACAACTCTACGCAATAGAGAACATTGCTCTGACTGCTTCTCAGCAGTCATTCCGTTCACAATAGCACGTGGTCATCTGATGATGGTTTTCATCGTCAAATGTCTGCATGAGGTGCTTTGAAAGGCATGGGTTTTTTTGTTTTTTTTTCATCCTCATTATAGTGAAATCACCAAGCCTGGTAGACCTTGTAGTTTTGGATATATTAGGCATGTAAAAACCTAAGTTATGGCAATTGAAAAGGAGCATTTTTGGAGAAACTGTTTTTGAGAGTGCCCAGCAAAACATCAGTTTACACTAATTTGTATCCCCACCCCCAAAGTTTGAACTACAATAAGTGAATGCAAGGGGGTGTAAGTTACTAGCATCTCAAACCAAGCATGTGATCAGCTGAATGTTTGTAGCCCAGCTCATGCAAGAGGAAAGGTATTTTCAAATATGTCACTGGGCAGTCAGTCCTGCTTGGTGGGTGTGGCTTATTTCTCTGTGGTATAATGTTTACTTTTTCACATGGCTGTTGAAACAGCAGTCAGCTAGTATAAAGATGCAGATCTTAGTGGCAAGGAATAAAAGTCCTGCAGTGATCAGTGTGCAGTGCTACAAAGTAGGCTTATCTAATCTGCTTTAGAATAGCACCTCATTTTACTACAGCTATTTTTAGATGTGTTAATGAACTAGACTCCTGCACATTATTATTTGATGAGGGATTGAACCATACTACACCGTCAAAGCAGATGGACTATCATGTTGCTTTGGAAAACAACCTAGTTTTTAACAGATACCATACCTCTGTTTCCATGGGTCACTCTGTGCTGAATTTGCATGAAATTCAAACTCATTATAAATAAGCGAAAAACAAAATTATAGTTTTTCAGCGAGGAGCTGTTAGTACTTAATATATAAGTCTAAATGGCAGACTAATTGACCAGCTGAATGAGTTTGTGTATTTAGGATGCATGTTTGACAGAGAGAACAAATTAGATGTTGAAATTAGTAGGCGAGTGGATTCTTCATTGAAAGTCATGGCTGCTGTAGGAGGTTTTCACAGGAATAATGCGTTCTCAAGAGAGTCCCACATGGCTGTGTAGGAAAGTGTGATAGTTCCTACTCTGATGTATGGCAGTGAAACATGGGTACTACAGAAGAAACATAGGAGTTGTTTGTGTGCTGGAGAAATGAGTTACAGGGGGCTTTGTGGCAAGACACGTTCTGATTGTGTGAGGAAGGAAGATGTGTTGCAGTTGTGTAATGTCTAATGTGAAGCAAAATATTGTTAGCAAGGTGGAGACTAATGTGCTTTGGTGGTTTGGCCATGTTGAAAGAATTAGTGATCAGATGCTTACTAAGAAAACCTTTTTAGCCCAAGTGGCAGGAAGGAAAGGCAGAAGAAGGCCAAGGAAGTCATGAGAGGATCAGATTCAGGAATGTCTGCATGAGAGGAAGATTATGAAGTGTAGAAGGTCTGGTATATGTCGAGTGATGGATGTCAGTGAAGCCCGAGTTATGTGTCAAAATCGCTAGCCGCCCCGGTGGCGCAGTGGTCTAAGCGATGGCCTCTGCTAATTTGTCCGAACAGGGTCCTGGTTCGAATCCCGGTGAGGCATGGATGTTGTGTTTGTCTTACGACACTGGCTCTCTCCCTTCCCTGGAACCAGTGACCCTAAATTAGGGACGGGCGACTGCTTATAGCCCATTGAGTTGCTCACGGTGGTTGCTAAACCTCCAATTAAAAAAAAAAAAAAATCGCTGTAAATGGAGGAGTTTCATACAGCAACAGTAAGTAAATAATCAGTTAAAAATTTATTTGGTAGTTTGTATTTCTTTGTGGAGCTAACCTCTGAATCTCAGAGAATAGTTTGGTGATATGAATATAGTGAACTCTGTTGCTGAATTAACATTGACATCTCTGTGTGATGCTATACAAAAATTTAATTTGTCGAAAGTGTGTTATACATATCATTGGATGGTCTAGCAGTTCACTGGAAGGTTATTAGCCTTATGCAAGCAGAAATTAAAAAAAGAGTTTGGTTACCAAATGGTTAACATAAGTAGGTAGTTGTGGTGTTTGAACACTAAACAATTGTTTTAAACATGAATGCACAGCTTCTTTATAGAAAGTAGCAAGGTTTCTGTCAAGCCTTTATCAACTTTATAAGGACTATCCTGCAAGAAGGGGGCAGTAGTAGATTCAACAAACTCTGGGAAAATGCCTTAAAAATTTTCTGTGGCTGGAAAATTGCCCTGCTGCTTGAAAGAGCCACTGAAATGTAGGAGATTGAACACAATTGTGTTTCCCTTACTGACAAAGGGATATCTGTAAATATTCCGAAGTTCAAATCATACTTTGTAGTATCACAGGCATGCAAAGATGTTCTGATGAAAGTGATGCCGAATTTTTCCTTCCAATTTCCAAGAGTTTGCAACCCTTTCTGGTTCATAACCAAAGGGATTCTCCATTGTTGCCATTTTTAGCTGAAGATATTAAAACAATGTAAGGGATGTAAGGTCAGGTGATGCGTAACATCACAGCCTCTCCTTGACAAATGTCAACCCCGCCTTCTCGTGGTACATCCTGTTCTCACTAAAGGGGCTCTGACGACCGCCAATAGCGGTATAACTATACCATCGGGATTAGAGGAAATGCTATCCCACACTCACCAACCCGCTTGGCCAGCGTGGTGAGTTATGGCCAAACCCCTCCAAAATGACTCCACAACTTAAATCTTGGCCCTCAGTCTCCGGCAGCTGGAATGTACCTGGCCAAGGCAGCGGCCAGTGCGACATGAAGGCAGAGGGTGCTAAGAATCCCCGGAGGACCGGACTAGGCTGCCATCTGATGCTGACCTTGGCTACATATAACGGACGCTCCCTATCTTCTGATTCAAGGCTTCTTGAATTGGAAGAGGAACTACAAAGGATCAAGTGGGACATCGTCGGGCTAAGTGAGGTAAGGAGAAAAGGAGAAGATCTCATTGAACTGAAAAGTGGACATCTCTTCTACTATCGTGGGACAGATACTGGCAGAACTAGTGGTGTTGGATTTATAATAAACAAGAAACTGAAGGATAAAGTTGTAGAAGTTGAAAGTTCCTCGGACAGAGCTGCACGACTCGTTATCCAACTCTCGAGAAGATACCAGGCTCAGATTATTCAAACTTATGCATCCACCACAAGTCATGCTGAAGAAGAAATTGAAGAATTTTATGAGGAAATTCGTGATCTAAATAATAAAGGTAAGCAGCACTTGAAGATAATTATGGGAGATTTCAATGCAAAAATAGGGCAACGGCAACAGAATGAAACTTCAGTTGGTAAATTTGGTCACGGCAACAGAAACCAGCGTGGAAATACTCTCGTAGAGTTTGCAGAGGCAGAAGGGTTTTTCATCTTGAACTCCTTTTTCAAGAAAAAACCACACAGGAAATGGACATGGAGACATCCAAATGGGACGACAAGTGAAATTGATTTTATTATGTGTAACAAAAAATTCGTCATAGAAGACTGCAGTGTGCTAAACAAGTTCAACACAGGCAGTGACCATAGATTAGTGAGATGTAAGATGCACCTCAACACTAAACTCGAACGTAGCAAGCTCATAAGACAAACAAAATGTATTGACATAACCAACCTTAAAAAACACCATAATACCTTCAAATTGGAACTGAAGAACAGATTCTCTGCTTTAGAAGGCCTAACATTGGAAGAAGTGGATATTTCTGAAGTTAACAGAAAAGTAACCAAAGCTCTTATGGAAACAGCAACAAAATTAGCTGGGTCTAAGAACAAATTGTATGTGAACAAATTATCAGGAAAAACCAAAATGTTGATGCAAAAAAGAAGAGTGATGAGGACAACTAAAGAAGATGTGACTTCCAAAGTGGAATATATAGAGCTATGCAAGACAGTACGAAAAAGTATCACTGAAGACGTAAGGAAATTCAACTGTGAACTAGTAAGGAAAGCAATTGAAAACAACCAAAGCCTAAAGATAGCAAAGGGACATCTCAGTAAGGGAAAAAAACAGATTATGGCACTGAGAAAAGAAGATGGTTCTGTAACAAGAAATAGAGGCGAAATTTTGACAAGAGTGAAAGATTTCTACTCCAAATTATATGAAAGGGATGATACATGTACTCCAGACATCATGAAAGGTACCAGTACCAGAGTTCTTCCAGTCCTTCCAGCAGAAGTTGCACATGCAATCAAGAACATGAAGCGGGGAAAAGCTCCAGGAGAAGATGGAATTACTGTAGACATCATACAAGAAGCAAGTGGAGAAATCGAAACAGTACTCGCCCAAATTTTCACTCGATGCCTTAATGAAGGGAAAATTCCTGAGGATTGGAACAACGCTACAATGATCTTGCTACATAAAAAAGGTGACATTGAGGATCTCAGGAACTACAGACCTATCAGCCTCCTATCAGTGGTTTATAAAATCTTCACTAAAGTTCTTTCACACCGCTTGAAGGTGACACTGGACATGGCTCAACCGAGAGAACAAGCTGGATTCAGGAGTGGCTACAGCACAATAGATCATATCCATGTACTGAGAGAACTAATTGAAAGAGCGAGGGAATATGAACTTCCATTGTGCATGGCTTTTATCGATTATGAAAAAGCCTTTGATTCGGTGAAACCATCAGCAGTTGCAATGGCTCTGAAATCCTGCGGTATTGAAGATACATACATTAATATTATTAATAACATCTATGAAAATGCAAGTGCAAAGATTCGGCTGTTTGAAAATACAACACACATAAAAATTGGAAAAGGAGTGAGACAAGGTGACACCATATCTCCGAAGCTCTTTAATGCCACATTGGAAAATGTCTTTCAATCACTGAACTGGGAAAACAAAGGGATAAAGATTAATGGAGATTATCTAACCCACCTTCGTTTTGCTGATGACATAGTCATTTTTGCAACTACCCCATCAGAGCTACAGAGTATGATCCAGGAACTTGCTGACAAGAGTAA
Organism: Macrothele yani; assembly: GCA_039090855.1. Lineage (NCBI taxonomy): Eukaryota > Metazoa > Arthropoda > Arachnida > Araneae > Macrothelidae > Macrothele > Macrothele yani. The sequence continues at coordinate 152,540,509 of CM077009.1, forward strand.
AGAAGTGGGATTAAAAATGAACTTTCAGAAGACAAAAGTGATGTTCAATGCTTTTACAAGAAATGAAGATTTATCGATTGATGGAGAAAAGCTGGAGATAACAGACACATACGTTTATCTTGGACAGCAGATATCAAGTGAGGGTCACATTGGTGAAGAAATTAATCGGCGTACAAAACTTGCCTGGAGAGCTTTTGGAAGAAACAGCATAATTTTCAAGAGGAATATGCCATTATGTCTTAAAAGAAAAGTGTTTGATCAATGCATCCTTCCAGTGCTTACGTATGGTGCAGAGACGTGGACCTTAGCTAAAAGAGACAAACAAAGGCTGCAAACAACTCAAAGAAGCATGGAGAGGTGCATGCTTGGTATAACCAGGAGAGATAAGAAGAGGAACACGTGGATCCGAAAAATGACAAGAGTGGAAGACATCATGATCAGAGTTAAATCCCTGAAATGGCAATGGGCTGGACATACTGCCAGAAGAACAGACCATCGATGGACAGCCGAAATTTTAGATTGGATTCCAAGGGACAGGAAAAGACCCAGAAGAAGACCACATGGAAGATGGGTGGATGAAATTCGAAAGTATGCGGGAGTGACATGGAGGAGACTGGCACAAGACAGACTGTTGTGGAGGAAACTTGGGGAGATCTTCGTCCAGCAGTGGATTGATAATGGTTGACAATGATGATGATGATTAAAACAATAGTATTGGATGGTTTAAAATGTTTTGGCATATTAAATCTTCAGAAACTAAGTGAGATCAACATATAATGTGACCATTTTTGATTTCACTGATATGTCTGCACATTCATGCATCAGTAAAGTGAGCCTCGCCTTTGCTGGGTTTAAATTGTTAAAGGTATTTAGTTCCAAGGAAAAAGTGTGTCAGTGATAAGGAAACCTGAAGTTTTGTGGAACAATAATACCTCACAGCGTTCGAATTACCCAGTAGTCCGCTGGCCATTGGCCAGTAAAAATTCCATTGGGCTAGTGAACTATTTATGTTACTGGCCTAGGCAGCCAGTATTTTTTTTTTTTTAATCCAGTTTATTTCGGAATTTGCAAGTTTATAAAGAACTGAACCAAATTTCAAAATATCCAGGTTTGGCTATGACAGTTTTCAGATTTCTTTTGAAATTCAGATATTTACTACTCAAAAACTGAATATCAGAATTTCAAACCATACTTTAGTTTTATGAAAATTTTGGACTGTAGGAAGCCGTGGTCTGAATCAAAATATTTCATTTGGATTTAGACTTTGCCCGAGTAGTGACCCCAGAATATGGTTCTTTTATAATGCTTTCCAACAGGAGGTTGAAGAACCGTTAATGAACTGGGTTTTCCCATTTGTCTTTCTCTCCACATGGGGTAACCTCCTGCCTTTCACACTGAAGCAAGGTATTTCAGACAGGTGGCTTTTGGTATGTTGCAAAGTGCTTCATAATCAGTACACTGTATGGTTTTTCCCTTACTTATGTTCTTCCTTGCAACTTTGTGTGCTGTGCATGCTCATGTATTTGCATGTATTGAATTTCATCACTTTTGTTGCTCTTAATTTGTGTTATACAGCTCCGATGAAATGACACGTTATTTTTTGCATATACTGTAAATGTGAAAGGTTTTTCTTTCACGGACCAGTGGGCATTTTGACAAACCAGTGATTTTCAAATTCAAGTGGTCCCTTGGGCTTGTCGAAGATTTATTTCTAATTCTAACACTGCCTCACCAAAGTATGCTACTATGTTTAGATATAACTATAATTTTAATTGAATTTTTTGACTGTTTATTGCAACATATTTTGGTGTTTCATGAGTCTCATTGGGCACCAATATAGTCTTGAAAGCTTTTGTGAGTCCTTGCAAAGCCCTTGATTTTTTTGGCGATAAATGAGTAGGAGCAATGATTTATCTTAGACTGATTTTTTGTTTATGGCATGCTGTGCACAGTCATTTTTTTCATAGTGAATGCTGCAAAGTGCTCATTTAGCAGAGGGTGATACGACAGAATTCATGAAACAAACCCCATGTACATCAGCATAGTACTGTCCATACAGGCACTAACATATTTAGCCCATTTGCTTTTATTTTGGAGAACAGAACTTCAGAGTTTCTGCATGTGTGTAAAAGTGCAAGTTTATAACCAAACAATAAATTGTCTTATACCTAAGAAATGCTACTAAATTAGTATTGGCTCATTCCATGCCAAATCAACCAGTGCTTTGAACCTTCATATCTTAGATCTCAATGATTTTTTGGTATGTAAGATGTACCTATAGAGCATAATGAAACTGCAAATTTTCAGATTTTTTGGACATGGCATTTTTGTGGTATTATTCTTTGAAAAATCGAAAAATTAGGCCATTTTTCCACAATCACAGTTCATATTAATGTAAATATCTCAGCACCTATTTCAGCTAGAAAGCTCATCTTGGGCTCATTTTAAAGCTCATTTTAAGAGCTTTCTTATGATATGCATCATGACTATATAAAGACAAAAAAAAATTCTAAATTAAAAAAAATACATTTAATCTCAAAAACACCATTTTTTAAAAATTTCAAAAAAAAAATATGTATTACAGAAAGACCATTTGTAAGAACCTGTGCAAAATTTCAGGATAGGACAATCATGGGATCATAGTAAAAAAAAAATTAGATCTTCCTGCGTACAGTGGAATTTAAGATATTATTTCGCAGTTTAGGTTATGTATTTGAATTTAAAATTTGTCGTAAATATATATATATATATATAAGATTGGGATGTAAGGTCAGGTGATGCGTAACATCACAGCCTCTCCTTGACAAATGTCAACCCCGCCTTCTCGTGGTGCATCCTGTTCCCACTAAAGGGGCTCTGACGACCGCCAATAGCGGTATAACTATACCATCGGGATTAGAGGAAATTCTATCCCACACTCACCAACCCGCTTGGCCAGCGTGGTGAGTTATGGCCAAACCCCTCCAAAATGATTCCACAACTTAAATCTTGGCCCTCAGTCTCCGGCAGCTGGAATGTACCTGGCCAAGGCAGCGGCCAGTGCGACATGAAGGCAGAGGGTGCTAAGAATCCCCGGAGGACCGGACTAGGCTGCCATCTGATGCTGACCTTGGCTACTTACAATGGACGCTCCCTATCTTCTGATTCAAGGCTTCTTGAATTGGAAGAGGAATTACAAAGGATCAAGTGGGACATCGTGGGGCTAAGTGAGGTAAGGAGAAAAGGAGAAGATCTCATTGAACTGAAAAGTGGACATCTCTTCTACTATCGTGGGACAGATACTGGCAGAACTAGTGGTGTTGGATTTATAATAAACAAGAAACTGAAGGATAAAGTTGTAGAAGTTGAAAGTTCCTCTGACAGAGCAGCACGACTTGTTATCCAACTCTCGAAAAGATACCAGGCTCAGATTATTCAAACTTATGCACCCACCACAAGTCATCCTGAAGAAGAAATTGAAGAATTTTATGAGGAAATTTGTCATCTAAATAATAAAGGTAAGCAGCACTTGAAAATAATTATGGGAGATTTCAATGCAAAAATAGGGCAACGGCAACAGAATGAAACTTCAGTAGGTAAATTCGGTCACGGCAACAGAAACCAGCGTGGAAATACTCTCGTTGAGTTTGCAGAGGCAGAAGGGTTTTTCATCTTGAACTCCTTCTTCAAGAAAAAGCCACACAGGAAATGGACATGGAGACATCCAAATGGGACGACAAGTGAAATTGATTTTATTATGTGTAACAAAAAATTCGTCATAGAAGACTGCAGTGTGCTAAACAAGTTCAACACAGGTAGTGACCATAGATTGGTGAGATGTAAGATGCACCTCAACACTAAACTTGAACGTGGCAAGCTCATAAGACAAACAAAATGTATTGACATAACCAACCTTAAAAAACACCATAATACCTTCAAGTTGGAACTGAAGAACAGGTTCTCTGCTTTGGAAGGCCTAACATCGGAAGAAGTGGACATCTCTGAAGTTAACAGAAAAGTAACCAAAGCTCTTATGGAAACAGCAACAAAATTAGCTGGGTCTAAGAACAAGTTGCATGTAAACAAATTATCAGGAAAAACGAAAATGTTGATGCAAAAAAGAAGAGAGATGAGGACAACTAAAGAAGATGTGACTTCCAAAGTGGAATATATAGAGCTATGCAAGACAGTAAGAAAAAGTATCACTGAAGACGTAAGAAAATTCAACTGTGAACTAGTGAGGAAAGCAATTGAAAACAACCAAAGCCTAAAGAATACAAAGGGACATCTCAGTAAGGGAAGAAAACAGATTATGGCACTGAGAAAAGAAGATGGTTCTGTAACAAGAAATAGAGGCGAAATTTTGACAAAGGGTGAAAGATTTCTACTCCAAATTATATGAAAGGGATGATACATGCACTCCAGACATCATGAAAGATACCAGTACCATAGTTCCTCCAGTCCTTCCAGCAGAAGTTGCACATGCAATCAAGAACATGAAGCGGGGAAAAGCTCCAGGAGAAGATGGAATTACTGTAGACATCATACAAGAAGCAAGTGGAGAAATCGAAACAGTACTCGCCCAAATTTTCACTCGATGCCTTAATGAAGGAAAGATTCCTGAGGATTGGAACACCGCTACAATGATCCTGCTACATAAGAAAGGTGACATTGAGGATCTCGGAAACTACAGACCTATCAGCCTCCTATCAGTAGTTTATAAAATCTTCACTAAAGTTCTTTCACACCGCTTGAAGGTAACACTGGACATGGCTCAACCGAGAGAACAAGCTGGATTCAGGAGTGGCTACAGCACAATAGATCATATCCACGTACTGAGAGAACTAATTGAAAGAGCGAGGGAATATGAACTTCCATTGTGCATGGCTTTTATCGATTATGAAAAAGCCTTTGATTCGGTGAAACCATCAGCAGTTACAATGGCTCTGAAAACCTGCGGTATTGAAGATGCATTCATTAATATTATTAATAACATCTATGAAAATGCAAGTGCAAAGATTCGGCTGTTTGAAAACACAACACACATAAAAATTGGAAAGGGAGTGAGACAAGGTGACACCATATCTCCGAAGCTCTTTAATGCCACATTGGAGGGTGTTTTTCAGTCGCTGAGCTGGGAAAACAAAGGGATAAAGATTAATGGAGATTATCTAACCCACCTTCGTTTTGCTGATGACGTAGTCATTTTTGCAACTACCCCATCAGAGCTGCAGAGTATGATCCAGGAACTTGCTGACAAGAGTAAAGAAGTGGGATTAAAAATGAACTTTCAGAAGACAAAAGTGATGTTCAATGCTTTTACAAGAAATGAAGATTTATCGATTGATGGAGAAAAGCTGGAGATAACAGACACGTACATTTATCTTGGACAGCAGATATCAAGTGAGGGTCACATTGATGAAGAAATTAATCGGCGTACAAAACTTGCCTGGAGAGCTTTTTGGAAGAAACAGCATAATTTTCAAGAGCAATATGCCATTATGTCTTAAAAGAAAAGTGTTTGATCAATGCATCCTTCCAGTGCTTACGTATGGTGCAGAGACGTGGACCTTAACTAAAAGAGACATACAAAGGCTGCAGACAACTCAAAGAAGCATGGAGAGGTGCATGCTTGGTGTAACCAGGAGAGATAAGAAGAGGAACTCGTGGATCCGAAAAATGACAAGAGTGGAAGACATCATGATCAGAGTTAAATCCCTGAAATGGCAATGGGCTGGACATACTGCCAGAAGGACAGATCATCGATGGACAGCTGAAATTTTAGATTGGATTCCAAGGGACAGGAAAAGACCCAGAAGAAGACCACATGGGAGATGGGTGGATGAAATTCGAAAGTATGCAGGGGTGACATGGAGGAGACTGGCACAAGACAGACCGTTGTGGAGGAAACTTGGAGAGACCTTCGTCCAGCAGTGGATTGATAATGGTTGACAATGATGATGATGATGATATATAAGATTTAAATATTTTTAATAATTCTCATCTTACTTGCTTTATTTAAACCCAATAGGATGTAAAAGACTTAATTCGTGCCTTATTTACAATTAAATTCCATTTTGTAGAAACAGTTGACCTGGTTTAAACAATTAACCTAATTAGTACTTAAAATCACATTTTGGCCTGCTTAAACTTACAAATGTTGTAGGTAGTTAATTTCTCCAATAAAGCTACTTCATATATCAAAAGCTTCTTTTAACTAGTGTGTTTCAGTCTTTGAGCCAAAAGGTGTGATGATCTCTGACTTTCAGCCTTACTTATGGTGTAGACACGTCCAGTAGATGTAACAGGTTCTACTTGCGTAAGCACTATACTTGCAGGAATATTCTGTGTGTCCGGGATAAATGGGTAAGCAAAAGATGGTGATGGTCCTCTAGGGTATAGGAAGGTTACTCTCAGCTTGGTGGAGTCCTCATATGTTGCAAGGATGCATGCTACCCACCATGCATCATCATATTAAACGGTTTTGTAGCCTGAATTAAACTTTGGTGCTTCGCAAGATCTTCGGAGAAAAGCACTTTTAGAAACTACATGTATTTCTTCCTTTCCTTCCCTGATGTCACTTGAAAACAGCTTAACTACCACTTCACTGTCTGACCTAGTAATATAGCCAGGGCCTGATTTCTGCATGTGCACAGAGCCTCAGAATTTGGAGGGGCCTCCAAACTACCATAACAATAATACGAATTTTCAGAACCAAAATTTATTTTCTGTTATAGCACGAAATTATTATAAGTTTTGGTTTCAAAATTTAGGATGAGATTTTGGAAACCAAATTATTATTATTTTGTATAATAAAGCCCAAGCATTGTGCTGAGCTGTATTGGCCAGTGTAACATCTTAATGTCACCCTTATTTGTAACAATCAAATTGCAATGGGAAGAGCCTATATTCAGAGCAATACGGTATATTATACATGAAAAGCATTTCAGCAAACATATATAATTTACAAGAAATATTTTTATTATTAATATTAGTCTTGTGAGAACAAAAATTGTTCATCAATATTCATAATTATGTAGGGTTTATTTTTACATAAATAAAAATGCAAAAAAAGTTCAATTGACACTACTTTATTTAAGACTATTGTAATAATTTACATGGAGTGTTGCAATAATTTATCCCACAATATGTGTGGTCAGCTGTAAGACTTTGTGAGGGATTACTTCTTACAGATTAAACTACCATTGATTCATCATTACCATTAAATTTATGGTAAACTAGGTGTTTTAAATTATATCTCTGGGAGGATAGTTATTTGTTTCCATAAATTATACTATAAAACAAAAAAAGAATTCCAGAATAATTAGTGTTACAGCTGTAGGCTCTGCAGGTGTGGGGAAGTACAAGCGGTGTGAATGATCGTCTATTACAAGACACATTGGCTATAAAGTTGGTTAATATAGCATGTGAGATGTGTTTTAATGTTTTTACTGCTAGAAAAACTTCTTGCATAAAAACATTTACCAGTAAATATTCTTTTCGACTCAAAATTACAAGAAGACTTGTGCGAAATGATACCAATTATTCACTAAAATTATTGTCTAAAGCACAATTAAAATTGGGCTTTAGACAGTAATTTTAGTGAATAATTGGTTCTTTTCAACTGTTCGACTGAAAATCTTAATCGAGGGGGCTCCAGACATAGGATTTGCACAGGGCCTCGACTGACCTAAGTCGGGCCCTGAATATAGCTATGGAATTTCTTTGTTCCTGTAAGTTGTTTAGTGTCCTGGATCCGAGAAGTCAGTTCATACTCACTCTCTTTATAGTCATTTTTTGTTGTGTACTGAAAGTTGATTCCCAAAATGTTTTGATTTGCAAAGTGAAACAATTCACTAGGTGTCAGGATTTGGTCATTATAGAGACGCTGCAGGCTTGCTTTTGTAGCCAATCTCTTTTATTGTTCCTCCAAGCCCATCACAGGCACTCTTCCTATGGACAGAGGCAAAAAGATGCCATTCAGCCTCTAATTGAAAATCATTTTGGTGGTTGCACAAGTTCAGGAAGTTCTTACAGTTCTTGTATTGTGCAGCACTCCTATCAGAAAAGTAAAAGATTTTTTTTTAGACTTGTAATCTTAGATTTTAGGATTGGAATCAGCTTCTTCATGAAGGTGTAAACAGCAACAGTGTTGTGCTTTAAGCACTCTGATATGAAGACAACATTCATGTGCTTGACTTTTCTATCTTTTCTGAAGTATGTAACACAGGGGTGGATTGTTGCTTGTGCACTCGTCCAATGGTAAGACTGTACTTCATCTTGCAAAACGAAGCTATAGCTTTCCGCAAAATCACACGTTAAAAGTACTTCCTCTTCAGTTAGAGAACCTTTCAGCTCATTATAAAAGGATTTCTGCATCTTTGAAGTCATGAGTTTTTAGCTTCAATAGTAACTGACTGAAATCTTCCACAAATTCTTCAACATCTTTTACCACTATCCAGTGGCGGCCCGTCAGATGAGGCAAGTGAGGCGCCGCCTCACCTGAAATTCCGCAGAATGAGAAGTGAAAAAAAAACTTCGGTCAGTAACAAAGATATAAGAACTTTGCAGGATAAATGAAACACTGAAATTTACATTGTGATTCATGAATTAGGTTAAAAAAAGGCTTTCAAGAAGAGGAATGAATCATTATTTATGCAAAGCAGCTGCATGTTTTAAGCGCTTAGAGGCGACCGGCTGAATCGTCTCGATGAGAAGCCGGTTTTGGGAACTGGGGATCAGAGAAGAGCCTTACAGAGTGAACCCCCCCACCCCCACGGTCCGAGGTCTACCTAAAGAGGTGCCGGACTTCCAGTAAGAGAAAGGAAATTTCTGAGGCGACCCTCCATTTCGCTTAAACTAGAATCGCATCTCTGCTGTTATTGAAGAACCCAAGGATTGTGTATCCAATGGGCGCGGAAAAATGAGCAGATGACCTTGGTAAAAAGTGGTTTTACAGGCGATGACGCGTTCGCCTCTATACGCTTTGGAGTACGATGATTTCTACGTATCTTTAACTATTTGTCAGAGTGTATTTGAGTCTAACTTTTTGTAGTGTGTTTTCAATCCTCTCTTCTGCGGGTGTTGGCTAGTTCATAGTAATGTTGAGTTTTTCTTCTTTTTCATTTTGTTATTGTTACTAAACAGCATATTTTGATTTTGGTTGGAAAATATGAATGGCCCAACAAACGACGTGATTTGTGTTCTGGAAGAAATTCCTTTTAAACACTGGAAAGTTTATGATAAAAGGGATGTTCTCATATCTGGAAGACCGACACCTATAATAATTTCAATATCTAAAGATAAGAAGTGCGGCAAATCGTTTTTTAGGTCTTTCAATAAATCATGGTACGAGATTTTTCCCTGGCTTTCTGGTAGCTATTACAAGCAAACTCTCTTTTGCTGGCCATGTTTACTTTTGAGCAATAAGAAAAATATGTGGAATACAATGGGTTATTTTGATCTAAAAAACTTTTCTCGTAGTGCAAAATTGCACGAAAGCTCTAAAGAGCATATAACTAACCACGTAGTCTAAAACAAATGGAAAAAAACACAAACACTATTTCTGATATGCTCAAAGAAAATGCTGCTCTTCATAAAGCTAAGTTTAATGAAAAGGTCAGACTAAAATAGGCTTTTTATGGAACATATAATCGATTTAGTTGTCGTTCTAAGCAAGCAAGAACTGCCTTTTCGAGGACATGATGAATCTATTTCCTCATTAAATAAAGGTAATTTCAAGGAGATGTTCCATTTGTTACTTCGTAGGAGCACCCCAGAATTAAAAGCACATTTTGAAGAAATACAAAGCTTATTTTCTGGACAATCTAAAACGATACAGAATGATTTAATGGAGTGTATTCATGAATATATAAACGAATGTGTTAAAAGCGAAATTAATGAGTCAAAATTTTTTGACTCATGACCCGGAATCAACGGCAGAATCAATCAACGGAGCCATAGGATATTTGAAAAATTTCACTAATTTTGAATTTGCTTTTTTATCACTGATTTTTGATGACATTTTTGGAATTACGGATGTACTGTTTGATGTTTTACAAAAAAAGACTTTAGATATCAGTTATTGCCAAAGACAAATTAAACAATGTTGCGAACGAATAAATAAGAAAAGGAATGTAACCACTTACTTGAAACATTTCAGTGAAGCAATTAGTTTTAGTGGAGGTCCTAAATGTCGCCAAAAGAAACATTTGACTGAAGAAGAAGTGGAAAACTATTACAAAATTTTGTTTTACGAAATCGTTGACAGCATAATAGTCCAAATAAATACCAGATTTGAAGATATGGGAAAGCTCGAGTTTCTGCAGCTAGTTGACAGCTCAAAATACCATAGTTATTCAGAGTCATTTCCATCCAGTGCCCTTAACACTCTCAAAAAAATTTATCCAAACATTTTTACAGACACACAACGACTAAAAAACGAATTAGATTTTTTATATAATGATCACAACTTCAGGGAACTCAGTGTTCAGAAAACCTTGAAAACAATGAAAGAAAACGAGCTGAAAGATGTGTTACCAGAAGCCTACAACTTATTTTCTCTTGTATTGACACTGGCATCAACAAGTTCTTCTGCTGAAAGGAGTTTTTCTTGTTTGAAGAGAATTAAGACTTACCTCCGTAATACAACGGCACAAGATCGTTTGTCTTCACTCGCTAAAATTTCAATCGAGAAAGAATTGCTGAACCATCTAATGTCCACTCAACCATTTTATGATCTGATCATAGACAAATTTGCAGCCAAAAATGATCGCAGAATTGAACTTATTTATAAAACATAAACTGAAAGCATTCTGTTCGAGACCAAAGCAAATTAATATCGTATTCCTCTGTTTTTAATTCCAGGTTTAAATTACCTAATACTTTTTTTATATAGAAATGTGCTTCCTTAACTTGGCTTCTCCTGTACATAGTTATCACGAGCCTGGACTTCAGTTTGTGACCCATGCTAAATGCACCTTCACTAATATGCCAATCGAACTGTGACTTTTATTCAAGCTCAAGAAACATTTCGTGAGAAAACAATTTCTATTCAAATGATTTACTTTGAATTTTTTAAGAAGTGGATCTCCGACTGGCGTTGGGATGTGAGTGACGCATTGACTAGCTAAAGAAACCGCACAAATTGCGTATTTTCACTCAAGTGTATTACATAAAAGAATACAGGTGAAATATTTCTTTCTTTGTTGTAAAATTATCGAATAATTGTTTTCATAAAAATATTGTTGCAAAGGTAGCGTATATTACACACACACACATATATATATATAGTGGTATATGCACATTTTCCCTCTAAAATTTTTGGATTTTTTCGTGAAGAATGACTCCCCACGCCGTGTTTCTATATTTCTATAATTTTATTCCATTACTGTTGAATAATATTTGTATATAAGGGCTAAATGGCATGGGCTGAAGCCCTAAAGGATGGGGGTTTACAGCTGTTTGTAACAAGGCGCCTACCCGAGACCAATGGCTTAACGAGACTTCCGAATCTCAGTGGATTTTAATGATTCAGCCGACTCGAACCCAGGACTTCAAAGATATCCGATGGGTGATACTGCCTTTGACATGAAACTTTTGGGGGGGGGGGGGGAGTTCTGCACTTCTGTTGTATAACTGTGTATAAGTACATGTAACAATTTGGGGGGGGGGGCGCTTCGACAAATATTTTTCTATTGGAACGTACGCACATCTTGAACATTAATACAAAACGAAGCTAATTTAATAAAATGAAGAAAATGCAATAAATTATAGTTGTTTTAATAAAAATAAATAAAGCAACTTCTTTGGCCGCTTTGCTTTACTTTCTCTTCTATTATCAAGAAATTACATTGATATTATGTATCAATGTAATTTATTTGTATTACATTGTAAGTTATGTAAAAATCAATGAATTTAAATAGGGAAATTATCTATAAAACGTACTTAGAAAAAGCTAACTGTCTCGCCTACTTAGGGGGTGCAAACCACGACCCTTCCCCCCAGGCTACGCCACTGATATATATATATATATATATATATATATATATATATATATATATATATATGTTCATATAACGTTATACGAATTTATATATTTTTCAATAACATATGTTTTACTGATTTACATCAAGACCGTTCGCCTCACCAGCATTTTACACCACGAGCCGCCACTGCCACTATCTCCATCATACACTGATCAACTGTTAACCACTGTTTGTATGGGACCTTCTCCATAAATGATTCTTCAAAATGAGTAACCAAGGCATCTCATAATTCGTCTACTCCTGGGCATTGTGAGCAATCATTTATGTTGCACTCTGTTCGAGGTGGATTACACATGATCTTAGATAAACACAAAATGAGCTCCATTCATCATGAGCTTCACATTTTGATGGGTGAGACATACACACACTGTGTGTGTCCCATTCTTTCCAGCTACAATGCAATTTTTGGGCCTCAATTCACAGAATTTGGAAAAGCCGATTTTCATGCCTGGGTATTTGGTTTTGAATTGTTGATTAATTTTGTTTAAATTAGAATGAGCCTTTTCTGAACCTGAATTTTTTGAAGGCCCTTTAAGCATGCACTGAAACTATGTTTGTCATTCCTGGCATGATTCTACTGACTTCATCATCATTGTAGAATTCTTTAACCAACAATACTGTCTCTATATAAAGGGTCCTGCCAGGTTTTGGGTTAGGTGAGGTGAGTACGCCTTTTAAAGAAACCAGTTTTTTTACTTGATGTGCCATGTATTCAGTAACACCTTTGAACTCAATCATTATCCTAGCTCTAGACCAGCTTTTAGGTAAAACTGAGAGGACAATTACCTTTTCACTTTGAGAAATTGTCCCTGCAAACTTTTCCTTCAGCTGCTCTAGCATTTCCTTTCTGTCATCTGACTTCTGAACTTGTTCTTCTGGTTTCTTTACAGGAATTAGTTTTTTTCAAGGCTTGTGTTCACTTTCTCTAATTTGGATTTTGCATAAACTGTTGAGTGTGAAACTTTTTTCTTGTCAACAGGCGACTCAACTATGTATGAATGAGACCTGCTCAACAACTCAAAAGAAGTATCTGCGTCAATGAACTGAGGGTCCTCATTACTGGAGCCTGCCATTTCATTTTCTTCCTCCACAGGACTTTCTTTGATTTTAAACTTGGACAGTTTCTTCCTGCATTTATCACATATTTTCATTCCTGATTTTATCTCAAAAGTTTCTAAACAACACATCCATGTGAAAACATTTGACATCAGTTCTGTGATTTTTTTCTAAAAAGGATTACAGCATTTTGTAGCATATAGTGACCATTTCTTTCCTCTCTTATCACTCATTGTGATTATATGTATTTAAGGTGGACATTAAGTAATTTTACTTCCTATACTTCCAATGTAAAAACTTTGGTTCACATTTCTTTCACAATCAGTGTGTTTCCAAGGATGAAAACTTGAACATCGATTAAAATAACTTTATTTAAACTTGGAATACTTAATATTTTCTAAAGCATAATCATAAGTATATTAAAAATCAATAACTTTTCCTTTGATGGTGTTGAAAGCAGAAAAAAGGTGGTGCGACCTGTACTTTAATGACGTCAGTAGACAAATAAATGTTGGTTTGCATAATTATGGTTATGTTTTAGAAAATAATTAAGTATTCCAAGTTATAAAATGAAGCTATTTTAATCGTTCAAATTTTCATCTTTGGGAATTCATTAATTGTGAAGAAAATGTGTACAGAAGTTTTTCCATGGGAAGTATAGGAAGCAAAATTACTTGACGTCCACCTTAATTTTGTTTTTAGTTTACTTGGTCGTTATTTTGTAGTCACAATATTATAAAAATGAAATAGAACCCGTTTTCAGGGAAGAGAACTTCACTAGCAAATGAAGTAAGAAAGGTTCAGTTGTTGAGTTAATTAGTTTACCACCTAGGTCAGATCACTAGAAAATTTCCTTAAAACAAACTAAAACCATGGTACTTATCTTTGCCAAGAGATCTCAATCTGAACTGAAACGTTTTCCAAATCTGACTGATTAGAAGACTAGAGACCTATGATTGCATCAGAGCAAGCTAAAGTGAAAACTGAACCAAAACTAAAATGCAAAAAAATAAATAAACTGAAACCAAAACTGAAATGCAACCCAAACCAAAACTGAAATGCAACCCAAACAAAAAGTGCTTTCTAAGGATAACTGAGCTATTACATAACCTATGCAAGAATATAGCTCATGTTAAAAAAAAAAAAAATTAAATTCCAATGCAGGCAGGAAGAACTAATTTTTTTACTATGATCCCATGATTGCCCCATCCTGAAATTTTGCACAGGTACTTACAAAAGGTCTTTCTGTAATATATATATTTTTTTAATTTTCAAAAATGGTATTTTTGAGATTTTCAAAATATCTTTTTTTTTTTAGAAAAATATTTTTTTTTATATAGTCATGATGCATATCATAAGAAAGCTCTTAAAAAGAGCTTTAAAATGAGTCCAAGATGAGCTTCCTAGCTGAAATAGGTGCTGAGATATTTGCATTAATATGAACTAAGATTGTGGAAAAATGGCCTAATTTTTGATTTTTCAAAAATTAATATCACAAAAATGCCATGTCCAAAAAATCTGAAAATTTGCAGTTTTATTATGTTTGATAAGTACATCTTATTTACCAAAAATTATGGTAATCTAAAACATGATGGTTCAAAATTACATTTTTATTGGTAAATTTGGCATGGAATGAGCCTGCAATGTCAGTTCTGTGTTCCAATTGAAACGTAGAGCAGACACTGTGATTCAACTGCTTTTTCCAAATTTATTGCACACAGGTTGTTTTGGATATTTATCACCCATTAATAGTTGTCAGCATGTTAGCTGCAGGAAGAGTTACACCTTAGCCACTCGTTTGAGCTTGGTCACACCTTTTTACCCAACATAAAGTTACCTGCTATGAAGCCAAACCATTTCATTATGAGAACCAAAACAGTGGTCTTAACCACTTTTTATAATTCTGGGGCATCAGTGGAGTGTCCATGGGGAATTACCTCCTCCTCCCCAAATTGGAACCTTTTGGTATTTAAAAAATGCAATTTTAAAAGGCAAGGTTTTGTTAGTATTTGAAATTGTTTTTGTCTCATGGCAACAATTGAACATGTTTTATCCATGAATATGTGGTAGTTGCAAGGTGCTAAAGGACCAGGATGTCCCATTGCAATAAAAGCCAATTACATGGGTATACTGAAAGGTTCTGTGGCGACAAGGCAATTCCAAATTTGAGTTCCATGACTTACTTCAGATTACTCTAAAGCACTCTGAAAAGCAAGGAGTGTTGATTAAAATACCAATAATCACATTAAAAGAAACCAATGCTGTGACATAAACACCAGAAACCCAGAAGACTATTATAGGATTTCAATTTATGTAACATTTTTAGACATGATTAATTACTAGTGCTCTGGAAAATAAATTTCTCACACAGAAATTAGTCATCAAGATTCCAGTTTCTTTTCCCAACTTGTTTTCTGCACAGGCAAATAGGAAAATATAAGTGGTTAAACATTGTGGTGATAAGAAAATTAAAATGTTAATAATAATTTCTAGCAATATTATTTGAATATTTTTATGTGGATGTTGCATATATAATGTTTAAAAAATGCACTCATAACACATTTAGTGATATAAAAAAAAAAGAACACACGCCAAAAAAAAAAAAAAAAAAAATTCTTATCCCCGCCCCCACTGAAAAAATTTAATAACGTCCCCCTTCCTGAAAAAACTTTCTGGGCATGCTACTATGGGGAATCATAATTTGTTTAAAAAATTTACTGGTATTCCAACTGCATTATGTTTAATTTCAATGCGTTTGCAATTTGGAAGGCTTCATGGATTTGATTCAGAGAACTTCACCCCAAAAAACACTCTGGGGTTATTTGTGGTGAAGTTACCATCATTGTCTATAACCATAAACCTAATCTCTGAATATTTAAGACCCTTCATTGGTAAGGATCGTTTTAATGAGCACAATGTCAGCAACCAATCAATATTAAAAAGGTACACAGAATTCAAATAATGGTAATGTATAGTGTAGTTGTGACATGAGTAGGTCTGAATTACTCAAAATCCATAATGACCCACAACTGATGTTCATTTCCATTATGAGGGCTGCTAGTATGGCTTCTAGTGTTTTACTCGAGAATAAAAGGCTTATCACTTACAGTAAAATTTTCAGGTAGCACCCCAACCCATCCTCGGGACTACACTATAGTAGGTGTTACCATTCGTAAGCTAAATTCCAACCTTTCAAATAAATTAATGTTGTACCTTTGCTTCTCTCTATTTCCAGTCCTGAAAATTTTTCTCTTGAAAAAGTGCTGTCGATGTATCGGAACTTGGAATACAGAAGTTCTTGGGACACTGTAGAAGTTCTGACACATCAAGAACACTTTTTCAAGAGAAAAATGGCCGCCCCGGTGGCGCAGTGGTCTAAGCGATGGCCTCTGATCATTCGTCCGAAAGGGGTGCGGGTTCGAATCCCGGTGAGGCATGGATGTTGTGTTTGTCTTACGGCACTGGCTCTTTCTCTTCCCTGGAACCAGTGACCCTAAATTAGGGACGGGCGACCGCTTATAGCCCATTGAGTTGCTCACGGTGGTCGTTAAACCTCCAATCAAAAAAAAAAAAGAAAATGTTCAGAAGGATTTCTAGGGGATCTTTTTTTGACCGTTACCGTTGGTCTTGAACGTCAATGTGCGTATGCGGTCTGTTGTAGATGCCTGTAAATTGAGGTCACCCTTGTCTGTTTTTAGCAGCACTCCATGTGGCTCTAATGACACCAACGGTGTATTGTTCAGCGGAGAGTGATGCAATACTCTTAACAAAAATGAGAAAAGTCTAATGTTTACCGGAGAGTGATGCAGTACACTCGTAAAAATAACCCAGCAATTCCCCCACTGTAAGGAGTTTTATCGTTACGATAAATTGTAGAGTGTGGAATTTTGAAGCTAGCATTTAGAGTGATATGTGCAGCACAAACAAGGGCAACGTCTATCCGTTGTGTGCAAAAAATTAGAAAAGTCTCATTTGTCTCTTCTAATTGAATTAGCGTTTCAGAAGGCCATCCGGAATTGTGTTCTCTTATATTTTTTTTAAGAGAGCAGTTCCAGCGGAATTGCTTGAAAAAGTGCCCACAATGTGAGCATTTTGTAGCGAAGTATTTTGCTGGGAAATACTTTCAGAAAAAAAAAGCTTTTCCAGAGAAAGTGTTTTGAAAAAAGAAGTATTTCCAGAGGAAATACTTTGTGAATTTGAAACAATTCCAATCGTAACGCTTGGGGAACTCTCCACAATGCATTAACGTTGCCTAAAACATTCGTTAGAAGCGACAAAAAAAAAAAAAAATCCGTTCACTACGAGAACAAGCGAGCGTCAGAAAATTAAAAAAAATATACAAAACAATCCACCAGACGCTACGCTATTTGAAGAAGTTTTAGGAAAGGAGTGTCTGACACCAAGTCTAAAGCTGCTCTTAGAAATAGGAAGCCAGGAGATCTGAGTAAGTGAACTTAATAGGAAAGATAAACAGAAAAATCAGTGAAAGGAGAGGAGGAACATATCTTTCAAACTGTGAACTGTGACCCCAGTCCGGGGCGGGATGGGCAGGGGGAACAAAGCACCACACAACTGTCACGGAGAATCACCACCCAACCGCCGACGCCCCAGGGAAGACTGAAATTCACAGAAGCATCCGTATGCCGGAGCATCAATCAATTCTCACCATCTCGATGCCAACCTAAAAAAGAATGGGGTGGTGGTACGGTTAACACCCACCACTGTTCACATACTCTCTGTCAAGGGGGTCAATGATCGCTGCCTTAGTTCTGGAGTACCTAAGGAATTCGCTGGGATCAAAGCCAACCGCATCCCTAAACAATTCCATTTAGGTGGGCTTACGCTTTCTTGAAGAACTTTGAGTCTGGTGGAATACTCGTGTGCCTTCTCAATTACAAGTCTTCCGAATTAGTGTACAGGGGGAGCCCCAGTGATCATACGAAGTGCTTGGCTCTGCACCTTCACGATTCTCTCTCGCTGATTCCTACTAAAGTATCATAAGACAAACACAACATTCATGCCTTGCTGGATTCGAACCTGAACCCATCTCGGACGAATGGCCATAAGCCATCGCTTAGCCCGGTGGCGCAGTGGTCTAAGGCGCTGGCCTCTGAGCATTCGTCCGTAAGGGGTCCGGGTTCGAATTCCGGTCAGGCATGGATGTTGTGTTTGTCTTACGGCACTGGCTCTCTTCCTTCCCTGAAACCAGTGACCCGAAATTAGGGACGGGCGACTGCTTATAGCCCATTGAGTTGCTCACGGTGGTCGTTAAACCTCCAATCAAAAAAAAAAAAAAAAAATTCGCTGGGATCAAAGCCAACCGCATCCCTAAACAATTCCATTTAGGTGGGCTTACGCTTTCTTGAAGAACTTTGAGTCTGGTGGAATATTCGTGTGCCTTCTCAATTACAAGTCTTCCGAATTAGTGTACAGGGGGAGCCCCAGTGATCATACGAAGTGCTTGGCTCTGCACCTTCACGATTCTCTCTCGCTGATTCCTACTAAAGTATAAGACAAACACAACATTCATGCCTTGCTGGATTCGAACCTGAACCCATCTCGGACGAATGGCCATAAGCCATCGCTTAGCCCGGTGGCGCAGTGGTCTAAGGCGCTGGCCTCTGAGCATTCGTCCGTAAGGGGTTCGGGTTCGAATTCCGGTCAGGCATGGATGTTGTGTTTGTCTTACGGCACTGGCTCTCTTCCTTCCCTGAAACCAGTGACCCGAAATTAGGGACGGGCGACTGCTTATAGCCCATTGAGTTGCTCACGGTGGTCGTTAAACCTCCAATCAAAAAAAAAAAAAATTCGCTGGGATCAAAGCCAACCGCATCCCTAAACAATTCCATTTAGGTGGGCTTACGCTTTCTTGAAGAACTTTGAGTCTGGTGGAATATTCGTGTGCCTTCTCAATTACAAGTCTTCCGAATTAGTGTACAGGGGGAGCCCCAGTGATCATACGAAGTGCTTGGCTCTGCACCTTCACGATTCTCTCTCGCTGATTCCTACTAAAGTATAAGACAAACACAACATTCATGCCTTGCTGGATTCGAACCTGAACCCATCTCGGACGAATGGCCATAAGCCATCGCTTAGCCCGGTGGCGCAGTGGTCTAAGGCGCTGGCCTCTGAGCATTCGTCCGTAAGGGGTCCGGGTTCGAATTCCGATCAGGCATGGATGTTGTGTTTGTCTTACGGCACTGGCTCTCTTCCTTCCCTGAAACCAGTGACCCGAAATTAGGGACGGGCGACTGCTTATAGCCCATTGAGTTGCTCACGGTGGTCGTTAAACCTCCCAAAAAAAAAAAAAAAAAGCCATCGCTTAGACCACTGCGCCACAGAGGTGGCTATGTTTGCTTCAGAGAGTATTTCAGTTAAACAGTCTTGAAGCTTTCCCATCAGTTTTGGTGACTGAACATTCTCTACCTTCGTTTTCCACTCTTCAAAGTCATTTGTGTCGTGAAAAGCTTTTTCTTCAGAAGATAGCAAAATATCAGGGTGGCTAGTAGTAATGTGAGTCCCGATTCGGATCTCGGTAAGGCATGGATGTACACTTCTGTAGATGTTCGTGCGTATACTGCAAAAGACTTCGAACAAATTCCATTTTCTCACCTGAGTGGTATTTTCTTTCATGTTTCAATAAATTACTCTGATAAACGTGTTGCTGCAAGTTTTTCATGTGAGCTGTTTGCTGGAGTCCATGCGACTCAGAGAGGGTCCATTTTGATGCGCAGTAGTGAAGACATTTCTGATCGCTGGAGCATGACGTACTGTGGAGGCAGATCATTTGCTTCGATGGTTTGTTTATATGAGGTTACTATAGTCATACGTTCATTTAGTGGTATGTGATCAGTCTTTTGTGATCGGGAGTCTTATTTTTATTATGATAGAATAAAGATGTTGTGGTAACAAAAAGAAATCATTCTATTTCTGGGTGTTTGTTTGCTGGAAAACTTCACTACCCCACCATTCTGTGGTGTTATTTCGTAAGAACGATGTCTACTTGTGCCGTTGCTCTGTGCCCATCGCAAAACAAGAAAACAAAAGAAACTGGGATTTTTTTTTTTTTATCACGCATTCCCGAAAGATCAGATGTTAAAAAAAAACGTGGCTACTCAATTGTAAACGAAAAGATATGTTGTCAATGTGAAACATGCCAGAATTTGCTCTAAACATTTTACTGAAGATGATTATGAACGTGATTTACAAAAGAAAAAGGCGAATATTCGGAAATGAATTTGTTTAGAAGAAAAACTGTTCAGTGTTCTTAACAAAAACTTTCGTTCACTGCAGTAAAAGTCAAAATTAAAGGTTGCATCTCGGAAATAATAGCGACTTTCTAAGTGAATTTCAAACAAAATTTCTATCCAAATGTTTCAAAATGCTCGACATTTTGAGACCGAAATGTAAAATAGAGATTAAAAAAGTAACAATGCCGTGTGTAAAAGAAAGTTTACTACATTTCTGTAGCGAAAAGAAACATTAATTTATGGTATTTCAATACAAACCCTCATTTTATATCTAAACTTTATGTACCATGAGCCATCTATGAGAATAGTTTTGACGCTAGTTATTTAAAACTGCACAAATTAGGAAAGATCGCGGATGTTGTTTTTTTTTTGTCGATATAAATTCCTTATTTGTTTTGATAAAAATCGCTTGTCTCCACAGCGTTGTTTCAGAAACGAGTATGACAAACTGTGAATGAGGAATTCCGAAATCGAACTCTAGTATCTTTTTTATTTATTCTTTATTTTCTATTTTGGAGGTTTAAAAATATAACAGACTTCATTTTTGATGTCACGGTTACTTCCGGGTAAGGTTAACAGAAAGTTCGGCTGCTAAGGTTCCCGTAGGCTTAACATGGGGAAGCCATTTCTGGACCCTCTTTGAAATGGTTAAATGTTTTGTGGCGTATGGGTGCTTCTTAAAATACGAGTAAGATAGTGGAATTTTTTTTATCGCTTTCCAACGGCAGAAAAACGCCTGATTATGTGAAACATATCGTTACATTGGAAGGCATAGTCGCCCAGATCGTATGATAGGATCCGCAGTAAACACTTCATGTCAGGTATCGTAAATCTGCCTATTTTACTACATTATTAGTTACTAAGAGAAGGAGAGGGGTTTTTAAGTACCTGCGAAAAAGTTTCAGCGATTGTCAGGTGCCAAATCATAAAAAGGCATTGTTGACGGAGCAGTCTGTCGAAAACACATAAAAAGCAATGACTTGGAAACTTAAAAGACAGGCTCGGAATTCTTATAACGCTGTTTCAAAGAAGTTCTTGACGAACGACACAAATAATTGAAAACATGCTAGAAAAATTAAAAGCATAAGTATTGTTCAATGAGCTTGAAGGTACACCTTCTGAACTGTCACTTGAATTAGTTTCCTGAAAACCTTGAAGCCGTTTGTGAGAAATAGGGGAAAAGATTCCTCCAAGACATAAATGAGTTGGAAAGACGTTACCAGGAAAGTTGATAATTTAACATAATGGCAGACCACTGTTAAATGCTACGCAGAGCAGAACCGAAAGCTGTGCATAAAAGAAACAGTACAAAATGAAACTTTGAAGTCAAAGAAAAAAAGATGATATAAGGATTTCTAAATATAAATAACGTTTTAAAATGCCTCTTTGTAATATGTTTTGCACATGAAAAATATTTTTACATACAATTCGTTATCATCATCATCGTCAACCATTATCAGTCCACTGCTGGACGAAGGTCTCTCCAAGCCTCTTCCACAACGGTCTGTCTTCTGCCAGTTTCCTCCATGTTACTCCCGCATACTTTCGAATTTCATCCAACCATTTCCCATGTGGTCTTCTAGGTCTTTTCCTGTCCCTGGAAATCCAATCTAAAATTTCGGCTGTCCATCGATGATTTGTTCTTCTGGCAATATGCCCAGCACATTGCCATTTCAGGGATTTTACTCTGATCATGATGTCTTCCACTCATGTCATTTTTCTGATCCAGGAGTTCCTCTTCTTATCTCTCCTGGTTACACAAAGCATGCACCTCTTCATGCTTTTTTGAGTTGTCTGCAGCCTTTGTATGTCTTTTTTAGTTAAGGTCCACGTCTCTGCACCATACGTAAGCACTGGAAGTATGCATTGATCAACCACTTTTCTTTTAAGACATAATGGCATATTGCTCTTATAGATTATATTGTTTCTTCCAAAATCTCTCCATCCGAGTTTTATACGCTGATTAATTTCTTCATTAATATGACATTCACTTGATATCTGCTGTCCAAGATAAACGTAGGTATCGGTTATCTCCAGTTTTTCTCCATCAATCGATAAATGTTCTTTTCTTGTAAAAGCATTGTACATTACTTTTGTCTTCTGGAAGTTCATTTTTAATCCCACTTCTTTACTCTTGTCAGTAAGTTCCTGGATAATACTCTGCAGCTCTGATGGGGTAGTTGCAAGAATGACTGCGTCATCAGCAAAACGAAGGTGAGTTATATAATCTCCATTAATCTTTATCGCTTTGTTTTCCCAGTTCAGTGATTGAAAGACTTTTTCCAATGTGGCATTAAAGAGCTTCGGAGATATGGTGTCACCTTGTCTCACTCCCTTTCCAATTTTTATGTGTGTTGTATTCTCAAACAGCCGAATCTTTGCATTTACATTTTCATAGATGTTATTAATAATATTAATGCATGCATCCTCAATACCGCAGGATTTCAAAGCTATTTTACCTGCTGATGGTTTCACCGAATCAAAGGCCTTTTCATAATCGATAGAAGCCATGCAAATTGGAAGTTCATATTTTCTCGTTCTTTCAATTAGTTCTCTCAGTACGTGGATATGGTCTATAGTGCTGCAGCCACTTTTGAATCCAGCTTGTTCTCTCGGTTGAGCCATGTCCAGTGTTACCTTGAAGCGGTGTGAAAGAACTTTAGTGAAGATTTTATAAACCACTGATAGGAGGCTGATAGGTCTGTAGTTCCTGAGATCCTCAATGTCACCTTTTTTACGAAGCAGGATCATTGTAGCGTTGTTCCAATCCTCAGGAATCTTCCCTTCATTAAGGCATCGAGCAAAAACTTGGGCGAGTACTCTTTTAATATCTCCACTTGCTTCTTGTATGATGTCTACAGTAATTCCATCTTCTCCTGGAACTTTTCCCCGCTTCATGTTCTTGATTGCATGTGCAAATTCTGCTGGGAGGACGGGAAGAACTATGGTACTGGTACCTTTCATGATGTCTGGAGTACATGTATCATCCCTTTCATATAATTTGGAGTAGAAATCTTTCACTCTTGTCAAAATTTCGTCTCTATTTCTTGTTACAGAACCATCTTCTTTTCTCAGTGCCATAATCTGTTTTCTTCCCTTACTGAGATGTCCCTTTGCTATCTTTAGGCTTTGGTTGTTTTCAATTGCTTTCCTCACTAGTTCACAGTTTAATTTCCTTACGTCTTCAGTGATACTTTTTCGTACTTTCTTGCATAGCTCTATATATTCCACTTTGGAAGTCACATCTTCTTTAGTTGTCCTCATCTCTCTTCTTTTTTGCATCAACATTTTGGTTTTTCCTGAAAATTTGTTCACATGCAACTTGTTCTTAGACCCAGCTAATTTTTTTGCTGTTTCCATAAGAGCTTTGGTTACTTTTCTGTTAACTTCAGAAATATCAACTTCTTCCGATGTTAGGCCTTCTAAAGCAGAGAATCTGTTCTTCAGTTCCAACTTGAAGGTATTATGGTGTTTTTTAAGGTTGGTTATGTCAATACATTTTGTTTGTCTTATGAGCTTGCGACGTTCGAGTTTAGTGTTGAGGTGCATCTTACATCTCACCAATCTATGGTCACTACCTGTGTTGAACTTGTTTAGCACACTGCAGTCTTCTATGACGAATTTTTTGTTACACATAATAAAATCAATTTCACTTGTCGTCCCATTTGGATGTCTCCATGTCCATTACCTTTGCAGCTTTTTCTTGAAAAAGGAGTTCATGATCAAAAACCCTTCTGCTAACTCTACGAGAGTATTCCCACGCTGGTTTCTTTTTTTTTCTTTTTTTTTTGATTGGAGGTTTAACGACCACCGTGAGCAACTCAGTGGGCTATAAAAGCAGTCGCCCGTCCCTAATTTAGGGTCACTAGTTCCAGGGAAGGGAGAGAGCCAGTGCCGTAAGACAAACACAACTACCATGCCTCACCGGGATTCGAACCCGGACCCCTTCGGACGAATGATCAGAGGCCAACGTCTTAGACCACTGCGCCACCGGGGCGGCCACTGGTTTCTATTGCCGTGACAGAATTTACCTACTGAAGTTTCATTCTGTTGCCGTTGCCGTATTTTTGCATTGAAATCTCCCATAATTATCTTCAAGTGCTGATTGCCTTTATTATTCAGATGACGAATTTCCTAATAAAGTTCTTCAATTTCTGCTTCAGGATGACTTGTGGTGGGTGCATAAGTTTGAATAATCTGAGTATAGTATCTTCTCGAGGGTTGGATAACGAGTCGTGCAGCTCTGTTAGAGGAACTTTCAACTTCTACAACTTTATCCTTCAGTTTCTTGTTTATTATAAATCCAACACCACTATTTCTGCCATTACTTGTCCACGAGATGTCCACTTTTCAGTTCAATGAGATTTTCTCCTTACCTCCTGAGCCCGACGATGTCCCACTTGATCCTTTGTAGTTCCTCTTCCAATTCAAGAAGCCTTGAATCAGAAGATAGGGAGCGTTCATTATAAGTAGCCAAAGTCAGCATCAAATGGCAGCCTAGTCCGTACTTCCGGTGATTCTTGGCACTCTCTGCCTTCATGTCGCACTGGCCGCTGCCTTGGCCAGGTACTTTCCAGCTGCCGGAGACTGAGGGCCAAGATTTAAGTTGTGGAGTCATTTTGGTGGGGTTTGACCATAACTCACCACGCTGGCAAAGCGGGTTGGTGAGTGTAGGATAGCATTTCCTCTAATCCCGATGGTATAGTTATACCGCTATTGGCGGTCGTCAGAGCCCCTTTAGTGGGAACAGGATGCACCACGACAAGGCGGGGTTGACATTTTTCAAAGAGAGGCTGTGATGTTGCGCATCACCTGACCTTACATTTCGTTATAGAATATACTTTTCATCCGAATACATAAGAATAGGATGTTTTCCTATATCTTTACATCCGTTTTGTGAAAACCCTTACATCTTAGAGAAAAAACGTAATCATTTTTTAAATCAGTTCACCAAGACCTTTAGAATCAACGAAAAACTAGCAGACAATTTTCAGTGACTCGAATTTTGCAAATCCTTGTGTTTTGGTCTTCCATTGTGAATATAATCTTTTTTTATCTTTTACATACTTAACAGTTTGCCCTTTACATATAAGAATGGTGATATGGTTACTAGGACTCCAAAGTGCGAATACAGCAATATGTTTTTTTCATTTTTATATTCCTCACACGTGAGCACACCATGCTGCCAATGTGGCCAAGTAGTTAAAGGGTATAGTTTTTGGATAATAGTTAATTCAATGTAGGTTCGTGTTCTGTTTGAAGCAGGACTGATGTGTCTGTTGTAGCAACAGAACCAGAACCAAATGGTTCTGGTTCAGTTGCTTTAATGAACCAGTGATATTCTTTTGAAAATATGCAACTCCTTCTAGACTTAGTTCTTCATGGGGATCACAGAACCATAAAACAGGACAGGAACAAAATTGCACTACAGCAAATTATCTAGAACAACTACTTGTCAACGTGTTGGGCCACCACGGGCATTCAAAACAGGTCCGATTCGATTGGCCATGGAAAAGCGAGGGATTCCTCTGAGTTAATGCCCTCGATTCTATGTGGCATGTGAAACGGAGCGAGTTCTCTACATGTCAGGTTACAAACTAAAATTCATAGACATCTTTATGACAAGAAATATTAAGAAAAGTTTAGAAAGCATGACATACAAAAGATACATAGAAAAAAATACTAGGTGTCAGGAAGGCAGCCACTAGGGTGCTCACAGGCTTGCGTCCCCTCCAGGAGCACTACTTTGCTCCCATCTGTTAATAAAACTGATCAAATTTAACGCTGAGTGGAGCAACCCCAAATTTATCCAAATATATATTTACAAAAATTATCAGCATATATTTACGGTTGTACTGTTTGAAGTATTCTTCTTTTCTCCAAAGTGCTGGCGCTTATTGCTGTAGTGCCTTCACAGAGTTCTTTTACGTAGCAAGGTTAGAATGAAAAAATCAAAAGAAACCTGTAAAATTTAGGTGCTATTTTATAAAACAGAAGTAAAAGCAAGTTGATTAGCTCCTGCAGGATTGGATTCAATTAGGGCTGAATACACTGGTTGTCGTGTGTGTGTGTGGGAGGGGGTTCAGTTTAAATCAGCAGATGAACAACTAGGTTCGGCATTTTATTGCTTTACAATCAACATATGTACTCCAACAAGTCAAACATTTATGGCAATTTAGGAAATTGTAATTATTTCGCTCAGATAACAAACCCAGTAGTCACACTGAAAGCACACGCAGGAGCAGCATAAAGTTGGTAAGAATACTTCTTCCTTTGATTCTTGTGCTGCTTTCGAAAAGAAACTATTTTCTTTTCAGTTTCATATCTTTTTTCACATGCAGTGCATCCTCCTGAACAATGAAAGGGAAAGCCTAAAACGAAATTATACCATACTTTAGCAACAGCAACAACAAAAAAAGTATTGTACTGTATGCGTCCTCCGTGAGTTTTAAGATACCACTGCATAATAGAGTAAAGAATAACCGGGGTAAAACTTAAATTTATATGGATCAGTATATCTAAAATGAAATGCAAAATATTTCGAGATCTGTAAGAATTAATCTTTGCTTCCAGTTTTAATCATAACTTTTCTTTCAATAATAATAACGTGCTATTATTTTGTTTTCTGCTTCGATGATCATCGAGCGCTTCATCTGACCCAACAGCCCCCCCCACGTCCACGAAGCCCCATGGTTGCGACCGGTTGCCGCCCCAGTGGCGCAGTGGTCTAAGGCGTTGGCCTCTGATCATTCGTCCGTAAGGGGTCCGGGTTCGAATCCCGGTGAGGCATGGATGTTGTGTTTGTCTTACGGCACTGGCTCTCTCCCTTCCCTGGAACCAGTGACCCTAAATTAGGGACGGGCAACTGCTTATAGCCCATTTGAGTTGCTCACGGTGGTCGTTAAACCTCCAATAAAAAAATGGTTGCGACCGACACTGCTACAAACAGCAGAGGCGTATATATAATTTTTTTTCGAGGGGCTACAAAAAATGAAAACTTTTGAAATCCACCAGAACAAAATAAATGTTAATTTAAAACAAAAGAAAAAATTTAAGTATTTTTTTTCTAACATAAGTTAATGCATTTTTGTTAGATTCAAGCATTTTTTTCTAATATTAGTCGTATTTTAAACAAAAACGTAAGAAAAAAAATGAAATCATTTCGGTGAGCAAAATTCCCTTGTTTCTATCTCCTAACCTCCTTGTCCTATAAACAAGCCGCTGACCCACATGTACCTGAACACTTTTTTTACTCGGAATATCATCAGCGTCCGGTAAAATCAAGATTAGAATAAGATATCTGGAGATGCCCTTGTTAATGGAGCAGTACAACTTTGTGTGAAGCCTATAACCGCGAGCGACAGCCGTCAAAGTGTGGGAAAGCTGATGGTTTCCAATGCTATTGCAATGCATTGTGTGTTGACCGAATCGCCTTCTTTCGTCGCAAATGTTTCCAGTTTCGCATCATAACTTGCTTCCGATCTGTGAGAAAATGCAAAATTTATAAAATTCTTAATTATTTTGAAGTCCCATCCCCTTTTTATTTCAAATTGAAATACACGAACATTAGTGCGAATTCAAAACAAAATACAACGTTAAAGTTGAAAACTTTACTCGTCTATGAATTATAATTCATTCCGATTTTATATTAACGCAGTTTCTGCCAAAGGACCTTGGTTTCTGCAACCAAAAGCCACTTAATTCCAAAATACACACGATGAAATTACACAGGTGTTGTGTAAACAACGTCCAATTCCCATACATGGCGGCTTCACGGTTAAAGATACTCAGGGCATATCCAGAAGTATTATTCTAACTTCCTTGGATAAAATATACATGAACAGATGTTTTTGGCAAAATTTCTGCCATGCACTTCAAAAATTGTGCTCCTTTCCCAAGGATATGCCTCCCAATCCACTTCTCAGCTGCGGTATCGCCACAGGTTAAATATTTTAATCGAAACGTTTTATTATGATTAGAACGATACGATCAATAATTAGTGTCCTATCACCATCCGCGGGTGAATCCATGGAGGCCGCCCCGGTGGCGCAGTGGTCTAAGGCGCTGGCCTCTGATCATTCGTCCGTAAGGGGTCCGGGTTCGAATCCCGGTCAGGCATGGATGTTGTGTTTGTCTTACGGCACTGGCTCTCTCCCTTCCCTGGAACCAGTGACCCTAAATTAGGGACGGGCGACTGCTTATAGCCCATTGAGTTGCTCACGGTGGTCGTTAAACCTCCAATCAAAAAAAAAAAAAAAAAAAAAAGAATCCATGGAGGTAGGAATAAGGAGGAAGGCACTCTCCGTTGGCTCAATGCAATCCAATTGAAGCCGGAGAAACGTCACACGTGTGAAGTCACGGCAGCCATCTTAAGCCTGACATGAGCAGACTATGCCATAGCTGTTGGTCAACAAATTTTATTGTGAAACACCAATTTGGCATATTACAATATAAAACAGTATCAGGAAAAATATAACACTTTGAGCACGAAAATTCGGAGCTAAGAGCGAGATGCTCGTGATGCCATAGCTGTTAGTGCTGTGCGAGGCATGAAGTTTGCAATTTGCTTTTAATATTAATAAATTTGCCCTTCTTTATTATATTAATCGTTAATATACTGTTCTTAAGGATATTATTAGTTGATTTATCAATGTTTAGGGCGTTACTGCTATTTCCAGGTAATTAAAATTTAGGAAAAATTTCGGCTGGCTTCTGGGGCATCAGCGTAAGTACAAGTGTTTTTCTCATTCTGTAGGGAAAACCGCCATGTAATTCCATAATTTTTAAAAATGTGTGTATGACAATCTAAGTTTAGTGAGTAGTTTTAATCTAAGTTCAGTGACGTTTTACGGAGATCTGCTCTGTTAAAATAAAATAAAGAGAATGTGATAGTGTACGCAAATGAATGTTAAGCTGTAATACCCCAATATCACTTTATACAGTATTAGATATATTATGATTTTGCCTTTTTACCTGTGAACAAGCACGTGCCTTGAAAGATGACTTTCCCGAGGAAATTGCTTGGAACATTCCTCACATTGGTAAGGCTTTTCACCCGAATGAATAAGCATATGTTTTAAAAAGATGACTTTCTCAGGAAATTGCTTACAGCACACATCACATTGATGAGGCTTTTCACCTGTGTGAAGGAGGATGGGCTGTGAAAGAAGACTTTTCCAAGAAAATTGTTTGGAGCATACATCGCATTGGTGACGCTTTTCCCCCGTCTGAGGGAGTAAATGCTTCTAAAAATCACTTTTCGAGCAAATTATTTGGAGCATACATCACACTGGTGAGGTTTCCACCCCTTGTGAATGAGTAAATGCTTCGAATGTTCACTTTTTCGAATAAATCGTTTAGAGCATACATCGCATTGGTGAGGCTTTTCCCCCGTGTGAATCAGTAAATGCTGCGAAAGATCACTTTTTCGAGTAAATTGCTTGGAACATACATCACGTTCGTAAGGCTTTTTAGTTTTTACCTGTGCGCTCCAAAAGATGACTTTTCCGGGTTTTTATTAGAATGTTTTCCTCTGTTCGCACAACAAAATATCATACTGTTCAGTGTCATTCTGTCAATCAAAGTGGAAAATTAAGCAGGTCATATCTACACTGCTGGCCCACCCAAAATGCAACACCAAGAAGGAAGTATCAGATTAGCCTGAAATTCGCAGCATGCGTCGCCCGCGAGAGGACATGCAAACGATTAGCGTTGCAGGGCATATGCAAATCATGTGCGCTCGGCACGCCACCGAGAAGCATTATAAGAAGGGTGCACAGAAGGCAGGGGTGTAAGTAGTAGAAGTGTGTTGTGCTGCTGGACCTGTGCGTGGTAAGCTTCCTGATGCCTCGTCGCAGAATACGGAAGTCATTCCAGCACGTTTCGGAGTTCGACAGAGGACGAATAGTGGCTTATCGTGACAGCGGTTTATCGTACCAAGACACCGGCGCCCGTGTGGGACGACATCCAGCAACAGTGAGGCTAGTATGGATTCGGACCGACCGACGAGAGTGATTTCTGCAGCCGCGGCCCAACACCGAACGAGAGGACCGGCATGTTGTGCGGCGGGCATTGACGGCTCGCACCGTCACATCACGAACGTTAGCGCAGGAATTAGGGTGTGTTGCGCAACAACCTGTGTCAGCACGTACCGTTCGACGTCGTCTGCAGGAGCGGCGACTTGTCGCACGGCTCCCATTGCTCCGATTACCATTGACGTTACACCACCGGCGAGTGCGGCGGCAATGGGCCATTGAACGCCGCACTTGGACTACGGAATGGCACGACATTGTCTTCTCCGACGAATCCCGCTTCTGCCTGCAACACCACGAAGGACGGATCTGCGTGTGGCGGCACCGCTGCGAGAGACTGTATGACGCCTGCATTATGCAGGGCCATATCGGTCCGTCGCCTGGCGCTATGGTTTGGGGCGCAATTGGATATGATACCCGCACTTCCTGGTTCGCATCGCCAGTACACTCAACAGCCACCGCTACATCTACGACGTTTTGGAGCCTGTAGTCCTCCGTTACCTTCAGGACCTGCCAGCGGCCACGTTTCAACAGGACAATGCGCGCCCGCTCGTGGCACGCATCGTGCAACAATTCTTCACGGCCCACCAGGTGTCACTGCTGCCGTGTCCCGCCTGTTCTCCCGATATGTCGCCCATCGAACACGTCTGGTCCTTGATCGGCAACCGAGTGGCCCGGCAAGCACCACCCACGGCTACCACTGATGAACTATTGGCAACGTTTGGAAGTAGCCTAGACCGACATACCCCATGCCCACATCCAAAGCCTCTTTCGTTCGATGCCGCGGCGTGTAGCGGCCGTTATTGCCAGCCATCAGGGCCGCAGGAACTATTGATGTCTGCGTGTTACGGAAGTCGCACGGGCATGTAAGCTCAATATTTTCATCTTTGTATCTGTTGTTATGTGACCAGTAAATTTGGCTTTGCTATCTCGTGTCCTTCTTGGTGTTGCATTTTGGGTGGCCAGCAGTGTAAATTGACTTCATATACGCGCTTTACTTCTAAATGCTCTTCGGAAATTAAAAGATTTCATATTTAAATGTTTCTCCTTTGCTTAGCTGTGAAAAGTAACTCCAGGTGGCGGTCGCCCGGAATTGTTATGACATCCGTAAGCGCAACAACACACCATTTCTAAAAAAAAAAAAGTAACTTCAAATTTCGAAAATCAAACTTCTTACGTACGTAACCCAATGGTCCAAAACCACCGTCAGGGCTTAAGAGAGCCGTCTACCATCAGCGTCTTCTGCTGAGAAAGCTTCAAATTTGTGACGTCATACTTTCTCCTCTAATTCATATCTCCATGGGTTAATCGTGTTTTCAGAATGTGTTTGATGTGTAACCATAACAACGAAATTGCAACGATGTACTGAGGTATTAGAGAATTTTTAGAGAGTGCACCAAGGAAGATTTACCTTACTATGAGAATAATCTGCTCTGTTGAACAAGTGACGTGACATTTCCAAACACGCCGCCCGATGGCGCAGTGGTCTAAGCGATGGCCTCTTTTTTTTTTTTTTTTTTTTTTTTTTTTTTTTTGTTGAGGTTTAACGACCACCGTGAGCAACTCAATGGGCTATAAGCAGTCGCCCGTCCCTAATTGAGAGTCACTGGTTCCAGGGAAGGGAGAGAGCCAGTGCCGTAAGACAAACACAACATCCATGCCTCACCGGGATTCGAACCCGGACCCCTTCCGACGAATGATCAGAGGCCAACGCCTTAGACCACTGCGCCACCGGGGCGGCTAAGCGATGGCCTCTGATCATTTGTTGGAAAGGCAGTGCCGGATCTAGGGGGGCAGCCGGGGCTTAAGCCCCGGCTGCCTGCTGCAATGGAATGGGCGCCAATTTGGTTCTGCGAAAGAAAAGAATTTTAGAGAGGAACGAAAAGAAAAGCGGAAAATAATTATTTTTATTATTCCAAAAAAAAAAAAAAAAAAATTAAAGAAGGAAAATTTTTTTGCTTAAATAGACTTTTATACTTTTTTGCTTAAAGAAAGATAGATTTTTTGCTTAATGGAAAAAAATCTGAGATAAGAAAATATCTCAGAGAAGGAGAACAAATGTCCCTTTTGTGTGAAACGATGTCAGGTCAGCCGCCCCGGTGGCACAGTGGTCTAAGGCGCTGGCCTCTGATCATTCGTCCGTAAGGGGTCCGGGTTCGAATCCCGGTCAGGCATGGATGTGTGTTGTCTTACGGCACTGGCTCTCTCCCTTCCCTGGAACCAGTGACCCTAAATTAGGGACGGGCAACTGCTTATAGCCCATTGAGTTGCTCACGGTGGTCGTTAAACCTCAATAATAAAAAAAAATGTCAGGTCAAATCGGGAACAAAAGTAGCATTAACGGAAAATTACGTGAGAACTGTTGGCAACACTGGCGCTGGCCAATCCAGTTCAGCCTTGCGCTGGCTAAGCAAGGTCTTTTTCTTGCGTCTTCTTTTCTGCACGTGCGCGGTAACATACGAGGTAACAGCCTAGGGTTCTCTCCACACGTGCAGTGCTAAACTAAACAAAAGAATTTTTATTCCCCGCAATTCCTAACGAAGAAGTAAGATGCTGTCAATGAAAAGAAAGTTGTCAGGAAGTCAAAATGCTAAAAGAGCTCAGAAGAAGTAAATGGAAATTCAACAATCAGCAGAAATGTTTTCAACGTGGATGAAGTCGTCTGATCGTACTAACCAGGTCATTCAAGAAGGTAAGGAGAGAAATTGTTATCGTCTTATATTGGAAACGTAAAAAATAGCCCATTGTATTTTGAATAGAGACCCGTGTAACCCCTCTGCCGGGGCCATAGTAATGGTTTTTAACCCTTATTAATATAATTGCCTTGCTGTTGATTTTTTTTTAAATAACTTTTATTTTGTTTAATGTGATCGGAAAATATGTTTAACTGTGTAAATTTTCGAAATTTTTACTAACTGCCAAGTTGTCGTGTGCTAACTTTGTCGCTGATTTTAACCCTTTATTTGTCCTGCGTAATCTGGGTTAATATTGTAAAAACAAAAGTGGCCCGACAATTTATTAAATCCGGGTTTGTCAGGGGGGGCAGGTTTTTTAAGACGTTAAATCGAACAAAGTGTTTCGCAAGGTATTTTTATTTAGATATTTGTGTGTGTGTGTGTTTTAAACGTCGTAACTGAAAGTGATGAACGAGCTTTTTTTAATGGCCGCTTGCGTGTATGAAACAGTTGTATTTGCAGGCTGAAATTTTGTAATGTGGTGCTTGTGTTTAATTTATGGATGATTTCTTGATGTGTGTTTTAAATCTTCAGTGTTTTTATTAATGTGCGTGTTTGAAATGTTCAGTTATTGCGGTGTGTTTAAAATTATGTTTATTAATACTCGTAATCAGTGATCGCGTTAACGCCTAAACAGGCGTATTTTACGCATCAAAAACGGAAATGAATTCCTAAAAAAAAGCTGGGACGAATTTTTACTTCTCCAAAACTTTTAAAAACCGAATCTAGGTTGTTGTTTTTTATTATCATCATTAGTCATTACTCTATATATATATGTATACCCCCCCCCCTTGAGTTGGCTGTTGAACACAGAAGTTGCGCCATCGATAATGTAATTCCTTCCTAGTTCCCCACCCCAAGCTCTGCCACTGTTCTCAGTTTCGCATATCTCTCGGGCTGCGGGAAAACACGACCCCGAAAGGCCAAGGCATGTGTGGACAAACGACTATCTCTGTCACCACTTGGGAAGAGAAATTCCAGTGACCTTGATCTCTGCTGCCGTGCCCGGTGAACAACAGCTACAAAAACGCCGTAAATAGAGGGAGGAAGACAACTTTTTTTTTTTCGATAGTTCTGAAGGAAAAAAAATAGCTGTTCTGTATTAAAAAAAAAAAAAGAAGCTTGGGGGTGGGGGCAGATTCCCGCTATTTACAACTGAAATGTTTTCTGTTGTACTTCTTTTGGGGGGGGTCTAAAAATATGAGCTGGTAAGCGTGGTATATAATATTTTACATATATTCTGCGTATTTTTATACTTCAAATTTAATGGAATTCATATTTCTTACGATTACCACAATACTTCCTTCATATAATTATCGTTATGATTTACATGCTGCATTTGTGGGAATCATACAATAGAACTTTATTTCATTTGTAGGAAAACTTCCTACTGTCCTACATAATGGTATTTTATTTCATATCTTCCCACAGATATTATCAGAGAGCTGACGCAAATTGAAAATGAAGAAAGGCACAGCATCTTCCACGAGGAAGATCAGATAGTTGTAGTTAAAGAAGATCAGAACAAGGTCCAACTCCAAGAAAATGACTGAAGGAAAACGAGAAGCGTTCAGATCAAATGCAAGATGACGAAGAGGGTATAAATGTAGATTTACGTATTGGTGGCACAGGAAAAAATATTCCGTCAACTTTTGGTGAATTGGATTTAGATTATCATGATCCAGGAAGTTGGCCTGAAAAGTTTTGTGATGCCCAAAGATGCTATTTGATAAGGATGAGAGCTGAAATTCGAGATGTCCATGACCCTAATGATCTTGCTAACAGTCTAAGGAATGGTAGGAAGCTTACCGAAGAATGGTTTTACAAACAGCTTCCAAACAATTTCAGAGTTCGGAGATCATGGCTAGCGTACAGTAAGTCGAAAAAGGCACTTTTCTGTATCCCCTGCAGATTATTTTCAGATTCCATTCCCGATCAAAAGTTATCAACTCTAGCTAAAAAAGATGGGTTCACTCAGTGGAAGAAATTAAGTGATCGAATTCCAGAGCACGAAAACTCGTTAAATCACAAAATGTTTTTGTTCATGGAAGACGCTGGAGTCATCATTGGTAACAAGAAAAGGCATAGATAAAGAGCTTCAAGAGCAAATCAGAGAAGAGGAAAACCATTGGAAAGCTGTGTTGCTATCTATTGTTGATGTCATTGTGCATTTGGCAAAACAGGGTAGCCCGTTTAGAGGATCAGAAGAAACCGATGACTTTGGTGAACCTAGCAGTGGAAAGTTTCTCAATACCATAGAGCTCGTTTCAAATTACCATGCATGCCCCTTTACGAGAACATATTGAACGCCACAAAAAAAGGTCAGCTTACTTATTTTTCTCACGCAATACAAGATGAATTTTTGAAAATAATTTCAAGAAAAATTAGGGAAAAATACTGAACGACATTAAGGAAGCAAAGTATTTTTCCATGATGTTTGACTGCACTCCCGACGTAAGCCATCAGGAGCAGATGTCTCAGATTATAAGGTACATACGGGTTGATGAGAGTGGTCCAGAAGTTGTTGAGAGCTTCATTGATTTCTTCACTGTGACGGATAAAACTGGTTCATGCCTGTAAGAAGCCATCATAGATAAACTGAAAAGGGATGGGTTGGATACCAGCAACTGCATGGGCCAGTCGTATGATAATGGTGCTAATATGGATGGAAAGAACAAGGGTGTTCAGAAACGTATCTTGGATAAGAATCCCTTAGCCTCTTTTATACCATATGCAGCTCATTCACTAATTTAGTGGGTTTTCACGCTGCTTGTGTGGTGGTAGAGGCAGAAACATACTTCGGTACACTTCACCGCCTCTATTTATTCTTTGCTGCATCAACTTCAAGGTGGGAAGTTCTTCAGGCTCATGTGATAACCACACTGAAATCGCAGACACAAACCAGATGGTCAGCCAAAATTGAAGCCGTGTGAGTTGTTTTTTTTCCAACTGGAAAAAGTCATGAAGGCCTTATATGAACTTAAGAACTACAGTGACTCAAACTTGGAAACGAAAGATGGGGCCAAAAATCTTTTGAAAGACCTATCAACATATGAATTTATTGTGATGACCTGTTTCTAGTTCAAAGTTTTGAGTCATCATGAAAGAAAGAAATACGGGATTACGCCATATAATACAAATTTTGAAGATGACAATCCGATTTTTGGCGTAAATGTGACAAGGATGGTAAGTCAGATAATATTCGAAAACTTGAAAATTTTCATCGTCCTGGAGCGGGACCCGAAACCGCGTCTCCCAGAAAACGCCCGGGTATGCTAACCACTGTTTTGTGTCATATTCAACGGGTCAACAAACTTCTACAAACAGAGTATATAACAATTGATTTGTCTGCAAAGCACATCCGTGGACTCATCAAACTTCTGGAATCGTCTCGAGATACTTGTGCAAATGATGCAATCACCGAATGCCGCCCCGGTGGCGCAGTGGTCTAAGCGATGGCCTCTGATCATTTGTCCGAACGGGGTCCGGGTTCGTATCCCGGTGAGGCATGGATATTGCGTTTGTCTTACGGCACTGGCTCTCTCCCTTCCCTGGAACCAGTGACCCTAAATTAGGGACGGGCGACTGCTTATAGCCCATTTGAGTTGCTCACGGTGGTCGTTAAACCTCCAATCAAAAAAAATCACCGGATCCAGAGAAAAGGCAGAGGAACTTGGGTTGCGCCACAAATTCCAAAAAGTTCGAATGAGGAAAAGGAAGACATTTTTGAATGAAGAAGGTGAAGATGAAGAGGTTCAAATGTCTACAGAAAGAAAATTCAAGATCCTTCTTTTGGAAGTAATGGACAGGGTGCTTTCAGAACTGAGAAGGAGATTTGATGCAATCGAGGAACTAGATAAAAAATTTAGTTTCCTTCATGGCTCCAAGTTCCAGTCACCTTCTGCAGAAGAACTAAGGTCAAAGGCAGCTCAGCTTGGGGAGACGTATTTAGATAATATCTGTAAAGCTGAGCTTGAACTAGAAGTTGAGAGCTTTAAGCATCACGCTCTGAGCCTGGACAGTAATTTGAAAACTGCATCTCCTAAAGCTCTCCTAAGTTTCATTTTCAAATGTAGACTTGAAGATGCGTACCCAAACATTTAAACAGCACTTAAGATTTTGTTGACACTTCCAGTGACTGCTGCATCAAACGAACGAAGTTTCAGCAAACTAAAGCTGATTAAAACGTACGTACGGAACACTATGAGACAGGAACGTCTCTCAAACCTAAGTATAATTAACATTGAACACAAAGTGGCATCACAAATATCATATGATGAAGTCATTAAAACCTTTGTAGCCAAGAAAGCTCACAAGATAAAGTTATAGGAATTTTTTTGCAATCTTTTTTGTACACTTTTAGTAGAATTTTTTGTGTTTACACCATAAATGTAATTAAATAATACCTTCATTTTGATAATCTGGTAAAAGGCCTCCTGTATACACTTTTTAAATATTTTTTTTGTTCAAACCATAACTGTAAATAAATAATACTTTAATTATGAAAATCTGGTAAAACGTTTTGTGTGAAAGAGGGGGGGCGCCAGTCTGAGGTTTTGTCCCACCAAAGAAAATTTCTAGTTCCGGCACTGCGAAAGGGGTCCGATTTCGAATCCCGTGTGGCATGGATGTTGTGTTTGTCTTACGGCACTGGCTCTCTCCCTTCTCTGGAACCAGTGACCCTAAATTAGGGACGGGCGACTGCTTATTGGGAACCTCAACGAACTATAGGGGGCGCTGCGAAACGTAAACAAACTTCTCTAGTACGGGTAACGTCGCACGTGTTTCCATAAAGTCGAATGTTAGAATGGCTGGTTTGTCGCTTTCAATCCTTGAAATAATGAAATTTGTGGACGCTTCGAAAAATTCAAGATGCATTAAAGAAGGGGAAGTGATTGTTAATGTAGGCCATATAATTTCTTGTGGAATTAAGAAGGAAGATGGAAGAGAAATTCTCATAGTTTCGCACTGCATTCAGTCCACGGCAATAACGTCGTCGCCTCACTCCATCAACGGTGTTTTAGATACAAGTAACAGTGAAATTTCTATAAAGTCATTTGAGTGCTAATGTAAAGCGGGCAGAAGTGGAACGTGTAAGCACTGTGTAGCAGTAATGCTTTACCGTAACAGGTAATTTTTATTTTTACATTTTCAGGCAAGTGATATAGTAACACCGACAGTGGTGTTCTAATCCGGATTACTATTAAAAGCTGACATTTCGTTTCACTTGACGTTTCCCAGGACCCATTTTCAATACTGTCAACAATAACATTTGTAATTTTTGAACATTCTGTTCCTAAAAGTGTTTGTGAATTGGTAATTGTTGATCATCATTGGGTTCTGCGTTTTTGAACCGATGACTGTTGACAGAACATTGCAAATCTTGTTCCATAATGAAGTTTAAATTTATACGGATAACAGCAATTATTTTTTTTCAAGATTATGTAGAAATTGCGGATTTTTTAATTACTGCTATGCAATAAAAACATGCTGCCTTGTTCATTATTCATTAAAGACGTTACTAGGTTAGTAGCATTTCACTGGAAGGATTTCAAACGCAAGGCATAAACGTTTATACTAACTTAACATAGCTGAAACCATGGGAACGACATTGCGGGACACAACAATATGATTTGTTCTTCTTCACGGAATTCTCCACTATACAACACTCTAATTCCAGAATGAATGCAAAAATACACCAAACTACGACAACTGAACGTAAATGAGCGATCTACCAACAGCCAAGCATTGAGCCGAAAACATTACCCGTGCTACAGTAATTCTTCCTTTTGCCGCTAGAGGGAGAGCGGACCGCTGAGATTGCCAATAGCCCATTGAGTTGTTCACGGTGGTCGTTAAATCTCCAATCAAAAAAAAAAAAAATCCAAACATTTAAACTCAGATAGATAGTTCTACTGTAATGGCATGAGTTCAGGTTTTGTCTTTTTGTTTCAGTGCAGTGGAATAAAGAAATTTCATTTGCTAATAAAAACTTCTATTATGGGAATTTTTACAAACCCTTGCTTTTCCCTGTCAGTATCGCGGTTAAGAAGAAGAAAGAAATTTCGTTTTCATATAGTAATAAAAAGTACACCAGTTCAGCCTTGAAAGAACACTGCTGCATTAAAATTGGTACACCAGATGTCGCCCTCTGTTCAATGATTTTGACGTCATACGCTTGGTCACAATGAAAAATCTTATTTCATCAATAGTTATCTCACATGACCAAGTAACTTCGGTTATTCTTTTGGGGAACCAATCTACCTAATATGAATGTGCAGTAAAGTTATTTGAGAAATTGAAAAATGAACAAATCGCTCCTTTCTCGACTTTTCGCCTGAAAGAGTAAGTACGCCTCTAAGTGTAACTTTGTCTATCAAAATACATCGTAGGGATAACATCAGAATTTGTTTTTTTAACCGATTTTTTTATGAAATGTTTTTATAGAAACTAAGTAACATGGATTTTCTTCAAGAGTTTCTATGCATGCTTTATTCTCTGCAAACATAAGCAGAACACGTCATTTTTCAGGGGAAAAAGTCACATTTACTGTGAACAGAAGATCTCATACAGCTGCAAAATCAGTGAATTTTTTCTTTGCTTGTGTACTAGAATCCTCTTAAAATGGGTTTAGCCATTTCATAAAATGTGCTTTCAAAACCTGTGTGATGTTTCTGTTTTTTGTTGAATGAATGAAATATTTTGAATATATTAGGGGAAGTCACTCAACTACCAAGGATGTGAATAAAGAAGCTGAGATTTAAACACTCATTGCTGCAGATTCAAATGAACATCTTGGGGAATGTCAAATATGCTTACAGAAATTTACAAAAGAATCTAGCATTGCGAGACATATGAAACTTCATGCAAGTCAAAAATCTTTCCATTGTGATGTTTGTTTCAAGAAATTCATGTGGAAAAGGAGATTCTTAAAGCTTGCAAATATCCATGGACGGGAACATTACTGATACGACGT
The DNA here is from genome assembly GCA_039090855.1 of Macrothele yani. Classification (NCBI taxonomy): domain Eukaryota; kingdom Metazoa; phylum Arthropoda; class Arachnida; order Araneae; family Macrothelidae; genus Macrothele; species Macrothele yani. Next base: position 152,580,583 of record CM077009.1, read on the forward strand.
GTTCCAAGTAGTTCATTGAAAAATGCAACCTCTCAAGGCATAGGTTCCTTCATTCATGTGAGAAATCTTACCAGTGTGTTGAATGCTTCGATTACTTCAATGGAGAAGTATGTGCTGGTTCATGCAGATGAAAAATACTACATGTCGGATGTTATAATAAAAAATGCACTCAGAAGGCTGTCAATGCAAACCATGTTCACCTTCACCCATATGTAAGACCTCACTCATGTGATGTATGCTAAAACCAATTTCCTGATGAAAGTTCTCTATCAAAGCATTTGCACCATCATAAATGTGAGAAGCCTTATCATTGTGATGAATATTATGATTTCACCAGGTAAGTAATCTTTCAGAGCTTTGCTTATTCACACGAGAAAAATGGCTGACCAGTGTCATGTGTGCATCGAACAATTTTCTGATGAAAGTGCTCTTTCAAAGCATGTGATCCTTCATACAAATGCAAAGCTTCACCAATGTGATGTATGTTCCAGGCAATTTGTGCAGAAAAGTGGACTTTCACAGCATATGCTTGTTCACACGGGTGAAAAACCTCACCAATGTGATGTATGCTCCAAACAATTTGCTCGAAGAAGCAATCTTTCAGAGCATATGCTTCTTCATAGAGGTGAAAAGCCTCACCAATGTGGTGTATGCTCCAGACAGTTTGTGCAGAAAAGCCATCTTTCAGGGCATATGCATGTTCACACAGGTGAAAAACTTTACCAATGTGATGTATGTTCCAAACAATTTGCTCGGAAATCTGATTATTCACAGCATATGCTCCTTCACACAGGTGAAAAGCCTCACTTTTGTATTGTATGCTCCAAACGTTTTTCTCAGAAAAGTGTTCTTTCGAGGCATATGCTCCTTCACACAGGTGAAAAGCCTCACCAATGTGATGTATGCTCTACACAATTTGCTCGGAAAAGTGTTCTTTCAAGGCATATGCTCCTTCACACAGGTGAAAAGCCACACCAATGTGATGTATGCTCCAAACAGTTTGCTCGAAGAAGTAATCTTTTAAAGCATATGCTTCTTCATACAGGTGAAAAGCCTCACCAATGTGGTGTATGCTCCAGACAGTTTGTGCAGAAAAGCCATCTTTCAAGGCATATGCTTGTTCACACAGGTGAAAAACCTCACCAATGTGATGTATGTTCCAAACAATTTGCTCAGAAAACTGATTATTCACAGCATATGCTCCTTCACACAGGTGAAAAGCCTCACCAATGTATTGTATGTTCTAAACAATTTGCTCGGAAAAGTGTCCTTTCAAGGCATATGCTTGTTCACACTGGTGAAAAGCCGCACCAATGTGATGTATGCTCTAAACAATTTGCTCGGAAAAGTGTTCTTTCAAGGCATATGCTCCTTCACACAGGTAAAAAGCTGCACTAATGTGATGTATGCTCTGAACAATTTGTTTGGAAAAGTCAACTTTGACTTCACTCAGTCCTTCACACAGGTGAAAATTTTCACTAATGCGATGTATGCTACAAAAAAAGTAGTAAAGGCGTAATTTACATTCCTAAATTATTTGGCTAAAATTAAAAAAAAAAAAGGGGGTTGTACATATTTAAAGGTACTTAATTTTGATGTGAAATGGTAAAAAAATTCAGCTTTACAATGCATTGTAAAGATTTTTACCATAAAATTAACCTGCAGGCACGGAGATGTGAACATACTGCAGTGAGATTACCCCCCAGCACCACCGCATTGTCAAAACGATCTTCAGCTTGTGCTGCGGAGGCCATTTTATGGGCGAAAAATGAGAGAGAGCAAGCCTTTGCATCTTACAACAATCTGTTTTGCTATGGAAAACAGTTCGACATTTACCATTAATGTCTGTGGAAAGGATGTTACAACTCAATTTTTAAGTGGTTTACAAAACGATAGTCATCTGCATTTTGGCAGATCTGCAAAATCACAAAATGTCCGATGCTGCACGACTCGAAGTTCAGTGCTTCACTGGAGCCTCTGACGACGTTGGGGCATAAGCTTAACACCAGAGTTGCATAATTTTGATAAATGCTGTACATGAATAGTTTCCAAATTTTCAACACTTTTCGCTTGCAGATTTAAAAAATAAAAAAATTATTTACCTCAATTAGAACACTTACCCCAGGCTTTTATTAATATACTTAATTCTACTCTAACTTGAAGAACTTTTAATTTTTCACATGTTCTGAGTTCTTTTGTTTTCACAGCAATTTCTGGCCTTTAGATTTTATCAAGGTCTATTTTTAATGTGTGGGAACTGTATCAAAACTTTCATTAACAAGGAAAGAGTTTAAATTTTTATTGCCAGGTTCTTCTTGCGGCTGCCAGTTATTAAATTAAAATAATTTCCTTATGTATTTTGTAAGACTAGTATTTTTGAATTAACTTGTTGAAAATGCTATTTATAAGTAAATAGTAACACTATACTAGTGATCCGATTTATTGGGGTAGGAAATAGACACATAAGCGTTTCCAAGGTTTCGCACATCAACCAGATGGCCTTTTTCAAGGAAGTTAGACAGAAACTGAATAATAGAATGCATTAACAATTTGAACGTGGGAACTTGACTTTACAATAAATAGATACGACGTTATATTCAAAGATGTGAGGCATCACGTTGGTTGCGCGCACAGTATCCTGGTAGGGAGAAGGCGTTACTTGAAGAATTGGTTCCAAATTCGTGGCAACTTGAGTGAGACACAATCATTGCAAGTATTGATGTTGGTAATGATCTCCAAGGTTTCCCGAATGGCTATACATTTAGGGGTAGAGTAGGTAGCTAATTACTTTATATCATCCCACATAGGAGTAACGGACTTGAATTTGACTTCTCTGGATAGTGCCGTGGCTACTTTACCATATTTTGTGTCCCTTTAATGTTCGTTGACTTTGATTCTAAATGAACGCTTGGTCATTCCAATGTAGTATCGTTTAGAGCCGTCCGGATACTGTAGGGGGATCGCATAAGCACCTGCTTCGCTGGAGAGAGGTGGTTTTTCACTATTTCCCTTTAGCATAGTATATAAAGATTTAGGAGGCCTTAAGCCGACGATGTAGTTTATCTTCTTGAGGGCGTTTTTTTTAGTTTCTAAGACACATTTGGTATTTAGGGAATTGAGCCTAAATAACATAGCTGAGGCACAGGGACATTTGAATGTTTGACTCTGGCTTTTTGGATAAAGTTACGTATCTGATTCAATGAATATCCTGCATCAGTGGCCAACTTGATAATGCTTTCAATTTCGTGTTGTCTAGAATCGGTATCAAAGCTTAGAAACGCTTACGTGTCTATTTCCTGCAGGCCAATAAATCGGATCATTTTCTTTAGTCTGTTTTTATGAGGTTCAAAGTTTTAATATTTTGCCATAAAGATCCATTTCACACACATTGCTGCACATTGAATTGTAATGTGCTTATTTCGTCCTCATTGGAATCTGTAATGTCCTAATAAATATTTATTTTATTAATTCTTCTTTAAATTATGTTATTCTATTGTTATCGTGATTTGCGGGTTTGCAGTAAGTTTTCTGTTTCATTGGTTGTGTATGCAGATACATTTTATTTTTATACAACTCTGCTTGCCATAGCATGTGTTTTACATCCTTGTACTTGCAGGTAAATTTTACAGTAAAAATCTTTAAAATGCATTGTAAAGCTGAAATTTTTTCACCATTTCATATCAAATTGCATATTTAAAAATATGTATATAACTTTTTCTCAAACATTTAAGCCAAATGATTTAGGACACTTAATTATGCTTTTACCAAAAAATAAGTTTCTCACAAAAGTGATGTTTTAAGACATACGGTCCTTCACAGAGTTGAAATTCATCCTTAATTTGGGTACTAGTTTACATTAGCAACTTCATATAATTTATTGGATTTTCTTGATAAAATGCATATTTTCCAGTTTCTTGTGGTCTCCTGATACAACAAAGTATACACTTCCATCTTTAAATTTGTTAAAATGACATTTGAGAATCAGTCCCAAGCTGCTTTGATGCTTCATCAAGTAGCATTAGTTGAGTGAAGCGCAAGAAACTCTGTTTTACTAGATATTGTTGGAGCACCTATCTGATCTTTCTGAATAAGAACGTGCCATAACAAAATGATCATCTGATCCAAGTTTGCGACATTTGTTGTTGAGTCAGCAAGTAAAGTGAAAAACTGTGCATCTTTACATTCAGCAACTTTTCTGGTCTGATCAGCTAATGTACTTAATAATTCATAGGTTATTGTTTTACTCAAATACTTAATTCTTTCTGTGGATTCAATATGCACATAGAGAATAGTATTATGGCAGGAAATCAATTTTGTGATAGTAAAGTAAATTCCAAGATACTCCTGCTGCAAATTTTCACAGTGACTATGAAAAACAATGGCTAAACCTGATAATGTTTGCACAGTGCCAAAAAGGATATGTAAAATTGTACGTCATTTCCTAGCTTCTTCGCTGATCTGTTAATTTAGTTTATGAAGAAAATCTGCTTTCTGAAGATAGGTTGCAGCAGCGAGTACATAGTTTTACTTAAACTGTGTTTTTGGCTGATTGATAACAATGTTTCCAGTCTGTGAAGCCCAGACCACATACTTTTCCTCACAGCTTCATCACTAAATAATCAACAATAATGACAATAAGCACAATTTTTTGTAGGTGAATAGGAAAACCAGGGATTGTAATTGTTTCCCACGAAAGGTTTCTTCTTTTATAATAAAGAAAAGAACTGAAATGATATTTGTCACTTGACTGCTTTAAATTCACTACCAGGCATATCACATTCTTTAGGCTGACAGGAACCTGTCAACAAAAGAGCTCTGACTTGGTCCTCGTTCAAATAAATATAGTTTTCATAAAGACCTCTGTAGTTTTCAAATCTAAAGATTTGGGCAAAGATTCATTCTGAAGCACAGGTGTTGGTTGGTTTTTCTCACACGTAACAGATTCATCGGTGGTTGCAGTGATGAGAGGTCCACTTTCTCTGGCTTTGGCAGGTACAGGTTCATTTTCAGTCAAAGATTCACCTTGACTTGACACCACACATTCTTCAGTTTCATTTGCATGACAGTTTGTTGACTTACAATGACCGTTCCATAAAAACTGAGAGTAAAATCACACCAAATGCAGAATAGGTACAGCAAAATCAATGTTATTCTTTCTCGGAGTATCTTCTCTCGGATGATATGCAGTGGGTCCCATCATTCAGTCCACTTTTCAAAGCATGCGGCGAAGGCATTTTGTGGAAGCTGCTTTAGGGACCCTTGTACAGCTTGAATAATGTCAGCATCTGTGTTGAATGTTGCACCACACAACTTCTTCATTGTTGGAAACAACCAGAAATTGCATGGGACAAGGTTGGGACTGTAGGCAGGCTGTGGCATGATTTCAATACTGCATTTTGTAAGAAACTGTTGGACATATGCAGCCACATGTGGGTGGGCATTATCATGGTGTAGGGTCCACTTGCCCACCAGTTCCGGTTGCTTAATCGATATGTGTCGTTGCAAACACTTCAAGACTGAAATGTAAAACTCAGCATTGACACTAATTTGTGGAGGAACGGCATGCTGGTGGACTACACCTTGTGATGAAAGAAAATTATCATCATCACCTTCCCAGCTGATTTGGTTTGGCGGACATTTTTCTGAGGAGGCAAGCCTGTATGCTTCAGACTCATGTGCTTCGTTAGGGAGTTGAAATAGTGGACCCATGTTTCATCAGCAGTTGTGACTGTGTTTAGAAAGTTTGGATTCTTTGCAATTATTGTTTCCACTCATGACACACATGAACTCTGACTAACAGTTGTTCTCTCGTCAGGTGATGAGGTACCCATCTGGAACACACACATGACGCAGTAGTCATTTGTCGCGTAAAATGCGGAATGCCAACGTTTTTGAAATATTAGTTGACATCGCTATCTCTTCACACATCGATCGTTGATCTTCTTACAGGATTGCGCAAACAATGTTAACAATACTCTCCATAACAACGCTTTCAGGTCGGCCAGGCCTTAGAGTGAGTTGTGCTGACAAACGCCCTTTTTTGAAATCCTGGTGTCATCTAAAAATTGTTGACTGACCCAAACATTTATCTTTGTAAGCTTTTTTGGTAAATGTGTACTTTAGCGTCCTAAATTATTTCGTCGGAAAATTTTACTGTGAGAAAAGTGCGACGTACAATTTTTTAAGCATGCAAAATAATGGGGAAAGATGAAAAATATATAGTATTTGTAGATAAAAGGAAATAATTTTTCCAAAGTATTTACCTGCGATGGTTTAAGAGAGTACATGCGGCAGGCCTAGGACGACGGGGCGGCGACGACGACCTCAAGGTGCTGTCCGGTGAATGGAAGCTTCGTTGAGAAGGGCAAGTAATGGGCGGAAGAATACACAAGGAAGCGGTTGAGCAATATGTATTCATCGAAGCATCTTGTAAGAGTACGAGGAAGGAAAGAGGTCGGTCTTACGCGGCATTGTAATTTGTTTTTATTAAGGGCAGTTTAGAGAAAGCCAAAGTACAAAATTGTCAGTCTCCACACTTCATTTCGGATTTTGTCATTGCTTAAAATTTCATTATCTGCCACAATACAAGAAGCTGTAGGCCTCCCTGCCATAGTATGATATCTGAATTGAAGAAAATCAGTTAATTTGAAAAACGTCCTTTTAACGAGGAAAACATGTCAGCTACGATGTACGGAATAACAGCAGAACTGCAAATGAAGTGCTTGAAGAAATAACCTACCCCTGCACATCTTCCAAACCATAACCAAAACTTTGGGTTCAACAGGAACCAAAATTTCTTCCTCAAAACTTCTGTCCTACCTAAATTCATTTACATTCCTTATTTTCTTTCCATTCACAGACAGTACGAAACTAATAATAACGACATTCCGCACATGTCTTTACCGAAAAAAAAAAAAAACCCAGTTTTGAACAACTTCTACTTGCGCACGACTGCAAGACGCATCACTTTCTTCCGAAAAATACACCCCATTCCTGTTGTATTCTTCCGCGTGTTCACTACCAACTCGTACTGCATTCCGAAGCATGGAACCTTCACGTGGTGGCCGTTAGCATCGCTTCAGCCTCCCGCACCAACTGCTGCAAACTATTGTACTCTCAGGTTAAAGCTTCGAAAAAATGATTTCCTTTTATCTACAAATACTATATTTTTGCACCTTTCCCCATTATTTTGTATGCTTAAAAATTTGTACGTTGCAGTTTTCCCACACAGTTACATTTTTTCCAACGAAATAATTTAGGACACTAAAGTATACATTTACCGCTTTTTTTATTAAATCAACTGCTTCTGGAGCCATTTTACTCTAACAATAGCAAAATTTTATCTCACAATGCATTTCACTTCTTAACTCTGAATCACTTGCCTCCATAGCTGTACGACAAAGTGGAGATGCACCCTAAAGAACTGAGCAATAACAAAATTAGAGTCATCTTCCGCGTCTAATAACTGTTGTCGTAGATACATCCTTAATTCAGTTAGTCGTGTGTGTGGCTTTTCCCTTTCGCACTGTTGCCAACTAAAGAAAATACTCTCAGTTTTTATGAAATGGCCTTTGTATTTTGGTTTTCAGTAGACGTTGCATAATCACTGAGAAAGAATTTACTAACTTTTACTTGTTGAAGATTATTTGACATCTTGTCCAGCTTCAGTTTTTCTTTCTCTTGTCTCTTTAAACATCCACTCTTTGGCTTCTTATTAATCTTCTCCATTTGATTCCTAAATGCTCACTCAAAGGATAAACAAAAGCCAACACTTGAAAGACAAACACAAAATTAGTTGACCTTCTCTTGGAGGTTATGACTGTATAGAAAATATCCTCTCAGGCTCTTGCACTCTCAGCAGATGAAGTGGGAGAGAAAGTTTTATTGGTTGTCAAAATACACACTCAGAGCCCAGACTAAAAGAAAGTGCACTGAATCATAGGTTCTGCTGACACCTGACAAGGAGTCTGATTGAAGTGGGGAAAGAAATGCAAAAGATTTTATTATGGTTGATAAAGATGTGTGTATCAAAGAGGCGACTAAAAAAGTGCATGAATTCATTGCTTTGAAAGATTTTGAAGAAAATTATTTGATTGAGGAAGCAGTTGTATAAGACATGTGCACTTTTTTTAAAGATGGTGTGAAGTGTTACAAAAGTTTTATGTAAACAAAGAGAATATGGGGATTAGCACGATTGAAGAATTTAAAAATACATTTTGAGAAACATGCTACAAATTGCCAAATCTGACCACAGTTTTTATCAGATTTTCTGCAGCCAAGAATTGCTGACTAAATTAATTAAATAATGAATGGTAAGAACATGCCTCTTAGAACTCATGATGTAACATATTTTGTTGTTGCATTTGTATGTCTAAGTACGTATTGAAATGCATATATTATACAAGAGTTTGCAGGTAAATTTTACAGTAAAAATCTTTAAAATGTGCTGTAAAGCTGAAAAAATTTTCACCATTTCATATCCAATTACATATTTTAAAATATGTATATAACTTTTTCTCAAAAATTTAAGCCAAATGATTTAGGATGCTAAACTAAACTATCCTTTTACCAAAAAAGTTTCTCACAAAAGTGGTGACTTTTTTGGGGGGGTGACAGGGGTGTCATTCTCCTTGATTTTCTGGAACGTGGCCATAATGTGACCAGTGAGCGGTACATTGAGACACTCAAGAAGCCATAAGGAGGAAGAGACCGAACAAGAATCTGAAAAGGATCCACATTCAATATGACAATGTGAGACCACCCACATCTTTAGCAACAAGTCTTTTCTGCAGACGTATGGATGTTTCATCTTCTGTTTTAACAGTCACACAGTCCTTCTTTCCAGGCATTATTCGGCTTACCTCATTGCTATTATAAAAGGTTTTGACTGTGTCTTCAACTTCAACATCTAACATTTTGGCTATTTTTGGATCTAGTATAGACAAAATTCGCTTTTCCTTAACTAAGGCTTTTGCTTTCCTTGCCATTCGGTAACTTACTAAGAATTCCTTTTTAATTCTTTTACAAGATCAGCTTTTGGGAAGAGCAGTCAAAATAAGAAATTTTTCACTTCTCATCTGTGTTTCTCTGAACCTTTCTTTAAGCTGTTTGATTATCTCTGAATCTGTGTCAAATTCTTCACTAGATATATCTGAGTTTTCTAGGCTTTTGTCTTTGGGCGTGCTTTGTAGCACGCCCAAAAGCACTGTTCTAAAAGCACCCAATATTTTCCAGGTGCTTTTGCTTCTACATAAGACCACCCAATATTTTCCGGGCATGTTGTATAAAAAGGCTAACTCACGTGCACGACAACCGAAAGCTCAACACTGGCCAATGGCGCATGAACGCGGAGCTACTATCGGCACTCCCCTTACGTTTGCCCTTTGACCCCTCTGGAGAGAGGGATTGCGACGGCCCTCTGACCGTGACGTCACACTCCCTCGCAGTTCGCACGCCAGGGCTTGCTCTCCATGGGGTTTGGGTATAGCCCAGATCTGGCACCTTCCAACTTCCGGCTGTTCAGTTCAATGAAGGACAGTCTCCAGGGACAACGATTTGGTGACACAGATGAGGTGAAAGTGGCTGCTAAGAAGTGGGTATAACAGTCCACACCTGAATATTTTCAAAGAGGATTCGAGGATTAGGTTCAACGATGGTGCAAATGCACCGCTTGTGATGGAGACTATGTTGAGCATTACCTTTGTATAGAGAGAGAGTTGCTGTACCAACATGTGCAATTTGAACGACCTCTGTCAGTTAATAAAAATGTTATGCCCACTTTTGCATTGCTTTCAGTACAACCCACGTGCAGTATATAGTCTATTTTAAAATGACAATACTGAGCATGTATGTATCCATACATGTTGTATTGTTTCTCACTGTGAAGCAATAACAAAAAAACATTTCAGTTACATATTGTACTTATGAATTTAGTTATAAAGTTTTGTGTATTATGAGCTTGGTTGCACTGGGAAGTCAATTTCCTGAATAGTGAACACTTACCAGTTGCATGTACAAATGTTGTCCCAGGGTTTCTGCTATCCAGATATTTTACTGTAGTAAGATAATTTACCTTTTACAAGGGCTGTGCTGTTAATAGTGAAATCTGCCAGTTGTTGTACATATTTAAGAGTGATTTAATTTTGTTTTCAATTGGTTAATGATAATGACAATAAAAAAAAATTAAATTACCATACTTTAATCTTTTCAGTATGATTTGCTTGGAGGTTTAAAGAAAAAGTACTCTTGTGAATCACAAGGCTTTCAGATACCAAACTTTACATGCATCACTCTGCCTTACTTTCTTGTGGCTGATACCCACACAACAAGAAAGGGAACAGGCTTTTCATGCTCTGCCACTAAATCAAAGCAAAATCATAGTACATAAAAGAAATCTTACAGTTTGGGCCACCGCCCCCCCCTTTTTTCAACTAGAATATGCTTTAAAACATGAAATGAGTAACATATCCATACATAAAGTGCACAACAAATTTATGGCTTAACAAAAGACGTATTTATTGCACAGATATATACACTGGCGTGCAAAAAATAAAAACGAGACGGTTTTTCGAATGTAACGTCGTGCAGAAGTGCTCCACATCGACTCAAATCATACCATAAGATCCCCAAGATGTAAGAATATGGGGCAAGGGAGCAAAACCGTCCAAACAAGGAATCCAAATGATACAAAGGCACTTTATTGAAAAGGTAGCTTCGAGCACAACTGGACAGAAACGTCCATGTGACAGGCGGCTGTAAAGAAAAATCCAGTCTTTAGTAGGGGATATGATCACCCCTGACTGCGTTGCAGGATTTACGTCTGTCCATGCTAAGGACGAGGTTGTCAAGGAGCTGTTGAGGCACCGCTGCCCATTCCTTTTGTAGCGGCAATCGCAGCTGCAGAATCGTTTCTGGCGGCTGGTGACGTGTTGCCAAGCGTCTTCCGAGAAAGTCCCATCCATGTTCGATTGTATTTAGGTCCGGGGACCTTGCGGGCCAATCCATGCGTTGAATATCCACTCTCCAACAGCTCTGCGACAGCCACTGTACGACGAGGTGTAGCGTTGTCGTCCATGAAGAGGAACTCGGGACCCACAGCACCTCTAAACAGACGCACGTGAGACAGGAGAACCTCGGTACAATAGCGGACACCAGTGACAAGCTCCTTGGTTTATTTGGAGGTCAGTACGGCTACCAAGCATGATACCGCCCCAAACGAGAACTCCAAACCGGTCCCTATCGATGATGTTGGAGGTGTGATTGCGTGTTCACTGCTCTCTCCAGATGTGTGTGTGTCCAGAATCGCTCGTCAGACTAAATCGGCTCTCATCCGTAAAGAAAACTCGACCCCATTGCTGATGTGTCCAGTTCTTGTGTTCCTGGCACTACAGGAACCGCCGTCTCCGATGAGCAGGCGTTAATGGCACATACCGTACTGGTCGTCGTGCAAATAGACCACCTTTGTGCAGCCTCCTGGCCACGGTAAAACACGATAACGGACGTCCAGTTGTCTGTTATATGTGCCTTGCGATTTCGCCCGCTGTCTGCCGTCTGTCTCTTCTCGCCTGTAGGACAATATACCGGTCGTCCGCCGCCGTGCTTGCTCGTGGACGACCACTGCTAAACTCTCGGACAGCTGTTCCTGTCTGAAATACTCTCCAAGCTCGTGAAACGATGCTGTGAGCGATCCCCAACTCCTCGGCCACACTAGTCACACATCGCCCTTCTTCTAACTTCCCAATGACGCGACCATCATCCAGATGTCGTCTACTGGATTGCCTGTTGGCCATATCACGCGGTGGCAGCAACTCGACGTCGTTCAAACCGATGTACACCGTGCAATAGCTTTCATCGAATTGCTGAGCGTACACCGCCTGTGTGCTTTATACCCTTCCACCACCACCCCTACGTCATGCTGAACATATATGCGCATGCCTTACCGTACCGGACCCTAGTCTATCTCCTGAGTGGTCTTTCGGTCCGTTCTGCCTGCTCGTTCCGCTGTTATGCAGATTTCTGCTCTTCGTCCTTAATTTTTGCACACCAGTGTAACTATTTGTTCCTGAATGATTAATTATGGTATTCCTGAATAATTTCTTCTGTTTTACGCACTGAAGTACTTAGCTTAATTCCTCAAATAAATTTGAATGGTGCCTTCAAGTCATATGTTGAAACAAAAATTCCAAGCCTCGTCCAAATGCTTCAACAGAGAGGGTTTGGAATCTTAAGAGCCTTTCCTTCAATAAAAAAGGAACCTACTTTCTATAAAGTGCATCATTCGAAGAGAAAACATCTGCTTTATTCAAATTTTGACGATGACAATCCGTTTTTTGATGTAAATATGACAAGGATGGTAAGTCAGACAATATTCAAAAACTTGAAAATTTCGTTGTCCTGGAGCGGGAATCGAAGCTGCGTCTCCCAGATAGTGCCCGGGTATGCTAACCACTACACTACCCAGAACGACCAAATCTCAAGTTTCCGATTAATTTGAATATAACCACCATGCTTCATTATTGTTTGATATTTTCTTCATATAATGAAAAACCTGCATTTTTTAAATAAAAAATGCTGGTAACAATTATTTCTGCATATAAAAAGAATACTTTTTGGGACTTCAGAAAAATGTAAAAAATGCCATTAATTTTTTACTTTATCTTGTTTCTGGCCTAACATAATTAAAACTGGATAATGGGAATTTTTTATTGCAAGCAATCAATCTCAAGGGAAAGTGTATTAGCTACAGAGTTGTACACAATCCTATCAGAATAATATGACCACCTCCGGAATGAAGTGTACCCGCCCAGGCACGTCAGAGTGCACGTGACAATGATCATGATCATATGTAGAGGATTTTAGGAAGGGAGTATCTGACCCCAGGTCTTAAACAACCCTTAGAAATAGGAAACTAGGAGATTTAGGCTAGAGCGCCCGATAGGAAAGTGACACGGAAGCGAAGTAGAAAGGAGGAGAAAGACGCCCTTATTTATTACCGAGGGGCCAATACCAGGGGTCCGACGCACGGCGGATATTTAGTGGATCGAGCGTTCGTACCTGCATGGGATCGAATCTGAGGCCCTTTCCGTGGCAGTCACGAACGTTGCTCACTACGCCACCCGCGGGCATGACAGATGAGCCACAGTGTGTTACGTGAGCACAGTGGGCAGAGGTAGTGATTTGACGGACGTTTAAAAAGGAGTAATCATCAACTACCTCGCCAAGGGTGAAAGCATCTCAGAAACAAGACTTCGTGGGCTGTTCGGTAGGTGCTATAATAAGGGTGTACTGAGAATGGGCTGCTGCAACTCCGAGTACCTCCCAACATCATAACTGTGGAGCCCCAAACTCCATCGACCCCAGGGGAGAACGTCGAGTGGCGAAGGGCAATCGACCACTCAAATGAACACTGGGGCGCCCAGGTCCCTGATAACAGTACAGCAAACCCTGTTGCGCATGGGTCTCAGGAGATGACTGCAATAAAACCTTTTAAATTCAACTTGAAAACTTGGAATCAACGAGTGAAACGCCTGGCCCAATAAGTGTAAGTACTGTGCGCCAACAGCATTTGAACAAGTACAAGATAGGTTCTATGTCTTACCAGAAATCACTAATTTTTGGATAAAACTAACCGTTAAAGGATTTTTTTCCCTTTGAAGAGCTCTTCAATAAAAAGTGTTTTCTGAGCTCTGGGAAACGATCTCTCCTCGTTTGGCAGATAAGCTAGGCTGATAACTTTACCTGCACCGTCTGATTGCAGACTTCGCATGGATATGTAAAACTCACTCTCAGGTTCGAATACACTAGATTCCTGACGGCGCTGCGACATCTAGCCCATCAGTCACCGGAAACCACAGTCTTTCACTTGGACAGAATCGGTCCAGGGACCTGTGGTGTTCTGCCTCCCCCACGGGACCAGTATCTTGCACCCTTCGATCATAGCCCGTGTGAGCGACGTGCTGTGGGTGGGGCAAACAAATTTTTCAATAATTTTCACATCTCGTGGCTGGGAGGTCGTCCGCCAACGCGAGTTTTTGGGACTAGAGTCCTTTATTTGCTATCTAATAAAAACAAGAAAATACATGCACATTGACAATATGAGGGTCTCATGCACCCCTCTCACAAATATTCAGCACAGAATCACATTAAACACACACATAATTAATTACATGGTCCTCAAGACTAGGGCCAGTGCTGCGGTGATGACTCCGGGCCAGAGTCATCAGAAACACCTTGGTCAAAAGACCAGCAAACTCATAATTCGAGAGCGACGTACGTAGCTCTGGGGATACCACAATCTGTCAACCATAGTTGACCCAATTTTTTCTTTGCTCAAGTTCCCTAATAAGACTTGGACACGTCTTACTGAAGCTAGAGTGAGCATCATCCAGCTTCAGGCGGAACTTAGCATTTGCAGCTGAGCAGTTGCAGCACTTCGGGGTGGCTGCACACTGGTGGTGTTGGTGCCCAACTACACCGAAATTGCCACACCTATCTTCGGACTCTGGACAGTTGCTCCGGAAATGACCGAAGCGATTGCACCGGAAGCACCTGACTTCGCGCAAAAACTCCTTTAAGCGGAGCACTGACCAACCCAAGTTCAGTGTCTTCCGCCTCATTAAGAGCTTGAAGGCCTTGGTCTCCACATCTACCACACAGTGGACCCTACTTTCCTTACCCTTGATGGGAAAACGAGCTGCAAGCCTGTCTTCGAGGTCAGGGTTCCCCATCTACGCCATAGACGATCAACCGAGGTAATCTCTTCCGTGTGGGGAGTGCAATCTTTCGTCAACGAATTGCTTCTCAACTCCTGGGCGAGGCGGTCGAGCTCCTCTGGGTGGGAACACTCCACCGCAACACCACCCTAATGTTCCGAATGCTCTTGACCCCTAGCTGCAGTTTAGCTGGGTTGACTGCAGTTCGCAGGGTTCTCTTTACATCCTCTGAGGACGTACTCTCGACAATGGGATAGACCAGGAGAACGTGTCTCCTGTCCCCGACTTTTCCTTTTTCCCACTTGGGGTAGGCGAAGGCCCTTTCCTAGCCGCTTCGGCGAGGAAACCACTTTAGTGGCGGCCTGGCGGCGCGACACCAGATCTGCGGACAGCCTACCTTCTAGGGCTGTCGACTCACGTGCTTGCAAGATGAAAGCCCTGCGGATCTCATTTAGGCCCGCTTTCATTTGTTCTCGACCTGGGGAAGTGACCCGAGAGTCCCTAATAGCGGACTCTACTTCCACTAGGAGAGAGAAGATGCGGCTCAAGAAGGCCGGTAGTGTTGGCACCTGGGGTGTCCCGGGATGCTGGTTGGGCTCTAGAGTGGTCTCTGGAGGACCAGCGGACAACCCGTCGGAATCCCGAGAGGACTAGGGTTGGAGCGATGATGTCCCCTTGTTTTCCCCGGGCGGAGGTGGAAAAAGCGTGCCTTCACCACGTTTTGACTGAGTTGGCTCAGTCGAGGTGGGGAAGGCCCCTTCGTGGATGCAGTGGCCGATGGACCCTTCGAACCAAGAAGAGTCTTCGAAGAAGGCCTCAACCTGGTGCTGGGCTTTACCTTCCGGTTGGTCTCGGAAGTGGGGCAGGGCCCCTTAGAACTACCAACAGGGCTGGGTAGTTCTCGGCCACTACCTTCAGAGTCCGGGTTGACCCGGGTGGTTTAGGGGCTGACCCCTTTGAATTCCTTTACCCTTGTGGGTAGCTGAATCTCTGTGAGATGAGAACACAGGAGAATTTTTCTAAGTGCTGAGTGGGCACCCTGGGGTTCTCCCACTCTCGCTAAAACTTAGAATACCAAACACTCGGGCTTTGGCCTAGCCAAGGATCAAAGTGTCCTTATGCTAGGGGGACCAGAACGACGACGACGTACCCGAAGTCTGATACGAAGGTCACTGTGTGGGCTGCACGAAACTTCGCCCTTAGAAGGGCGTTTTCCTAAGTCCGCAACTGCTCTGATTTGAAGCAACGTAGAGGAGATGAAATCTCATTAGAAAAGCGCGAGAGGAATGAATTACTCCTTCGCGCACATGAACGTCAGTTCTGCTAAAGCAGCGCAGTAAAGCTCAGCCAAAGCACACACAACTCGCTGCGAATCTTTTCGGTACTGCTTTTAGAGACAGCAGCTAACAGGTTAAAAAAAGAACTTTAGGTCTCGATTTCCTCTACTACCGCAATTAATAATGCCACAAAATCTAAGCATTTTGGCTTTAAATTTTTATAAACACCGATCGCTAGTGATCGCACTTTACACACTAACTCTGCAGGACAACCAGCTATGCTTGTCCTTCAGGAACTTCCAGGGACTGTTGCCACTTAGCTGAAAACTGCTTGAATTTATTTTGCTTGGAAGAGTGCGAACCTAGAAAAAGCTGCTGATTAAAGCTGTTAGGTGCAGCTACTGTTCATATTGCAGACAGTTTGGGTCATGAAGCAGACGACAATCGTTTCTGTCTTCCAAATTGCTTCAAAATTTGGACCAGTCCTACCTACTTGAACAAGTTTCCTGAAGAGTTTCCACGTTCGAGTACGAAAGCAATTTGGAACCGCAGTCCTCCTTATTTGAACAAGTTGCTTGAAAAGTTTCCATGTTCCAGCACGAAAGCAATTTGGAACCAGTCTTACTTACTTGAACAAGTTGCTTGAATAGTTGTCCATGTTCCAGTACGAAATTAATTTCGAACCAGTCCTACCTACTTGAACAAGTTTCTTGAAGAGTTTCAATGTTCCAGAAGGAAAGCAAGTAGCTTTCAAGTGCTACTTGTTCAAGTAAACTTTCCCATTGCAATCCGGGCTTCACGTCACTTTGTAAGAGAAAAGATTACAAAATTCATCTCTTTGTTGAACAGGAAAATGCGGAAGTAATGTCATTTTCATTATTTACTGAAACATTTAAAATATAGAATTTTGGAACACTAACTCTATTTATTTTAGCCTCATCTTATGCTCAGAACGACTTTCCTATTAACGAAGATAAGGAAATTTGATAAATTTAGCACATTCAAGTTATACATACAGTGCGTCCATAAAGTCTTTCTGACATTACAAAAATTAATATAAAAAAATCTATGTAAAAATGAAATGGTTGGCAACACAATATAGCAGTACCCATGAAGATTTTCTTTCCTGTTCTTTATGTGAGCGCTACTGCTGAATGAGAGGAGCATTTAATCGATAATGGCTTCCATGCGAGAAAAAGCGGCGTGCGTGTTGTGGTTCCATGACACCAAATTGGCGGTTACTGTCCAGCGTAATTTCAGAAGAGAGTACAGATGATCATCACCTGACCAAACATGCAAAAAATCTTGGTATAAAAAGTTTAAAGCGACGGGTAGTGTTGGTTACCTTCCCCGAGCCGGCCAACACCGGTTACACAAGAGGCAGCTGTTCAGGAGACATTTCTGCGAAGCCCCAAGAAATCCATTCGTCGTGCTTCACTGGAAACTGGGATTTGCTGTGCCACGGTTCACAAAATTTTACACAAACGTCTTCATGTGTATGCTTATAAAGGTACAGATCGTTCAAGCTCTTCAGACTGATGACCGGCATCGCCGTGCTGCAGTTACGGCGGAGATGTTGCATCGCATAGCTCATGATAGTTATTATGTGCACCATATCTGTTTCTCAGAGAAAGTCACATTCAACGTCTCTGGTACAGTAAATAGGCACAATATGCTAATCTGGGGATCATAAAATCCTCATTATGTCATCGAACAACAGACGGCTCTGCCAGCTGGAAAGTTAACGTATGGGCGATTTGATGCATGGCAGAACCATCGGTGCCTTTTTTTTTTACTTTTCCAGCAAGACGGTGCCCCGTCACGCCAATCAATAATGGTTCGTGAGTTCCTAAATGCCACATTTCCAGACAGATGGATTGGCCGCTACGGTCCCATGACATGACCCCCTCGATCCCCTACATAACCCCTCTAGATTTTTTCCTGTGGGGTTATATGAAAGGCCAAGTTTACTCTAGCAGTGTGCCGGTTATCGAGACGTTGAAAACTAAAATAACGGACGTCATTGGTTCTGTCTCTGCTGAGATGTTAAACAAAACATGGCGTGAAATAAAATATCGCTTAGATGTCCTGCGGGCCATAAATGGCACACATGTGGAGATGTAATGACACTGGAAAAAACAAACTTTATTTGTGCACCATCACTCTTGTGCAATCCCTTTCTTGCACCTGTATTACATTTTTTTATATATTAAATTTTATAACGTGGGAAATACTTTATGGACGTTATAACTCAATATACGATGAGAAGTCGCCCGTGCCGCCCCGGTGGCGCAGTGGTCTAAGGCGTCGGCCTCTGATCATTCGTCCGTAAGGGGTCCGGGTTCGAATCCCGGTCAGGCATGGATGTTGTGTTTGTCTTACGGCACTGGCTCTCTCCCTTCCCTGGAACCAGTGACCCTAAATTAGGGACAGGCGACCGCTTATAGCCCATTGAGTTGCTCACGGTGGTCGTTAAACCTCCACTAAAAAAAAAAAAAAAAAAAAAAAAAAGAAGTCGCCCGTACGTAATTTAGGGCCACGGGTTCCATGGAAGGGAGAGAGAACATAGCGTAAGATAAATACAACATCCATACCTCGCCGGGATTCGAACCAGGTCCCATCCCGAACGAATGATCAGAATCCAGCGCTTAGACCACTCCGTCCCTGGTTCGGTCAGAACATCTCCAATACTATCGAATGCGAAGCCAACTTTTCTTATCTGGGAGGGTGAGCCTTAAAACTACGCCCCTTAGACTTTACATGTTTCACTTTCACTCAAAGATACTCCGCTTTTACTTTCTCCGTATTGTAGGAAATTATTATGATCATTCAAAAATATCTTCCATTGTTTCACATAATTTTACTAAAAAACATAATCAAATCCTTTTATCACAGTTATAACGCTTTACTCTGCCTCAGTTAAATTAAACGTATTAAAAATCATAGTTGCCGACGTTCCTATTGCCGCCCCAGTAGCGCAGTGGTCTAAGCGATTGCCTATGATCATTCGATCCAAAGGGGGGTTCGGGTTGGAATCCTGGTGAAGCATTGATGTTGTGTTTGTCTTACGGCACTGGCTCTCTCCCTTCCATGGAACCAGTGACCCTAAATCAGGGCCGGGCGACTACTTATAGCCCATTAAGTTGCTCACGGTGTTCGTTAAACCCCCAATCAGCCTCCCCGGTGGCGCAGTGGTCTAAGGCGTTGGCCTGTGATCATTCGTCGGAAGGGGTTCGGGTTCGAATCCCGGTGAGGCATGGATGTTGTGTTTGTCTTACGGCACTGGCTCTCTCCCTTCCCTGGAACCAGTGACTCTAAATTAGGGACGGGCGACTGCTTATAGCCCATTGAGTTGCTCACGGTGGTCGTTAAATCTCAAAAAAAAAAAAAAAAAAAAAAACCCCAATCAAAAGAAAAAAAACCCTGTTGCTGACGTCACAAGCGGGAAAATCGTGTAGGCTTAAGCATCTAGTGCTCGTGACGGCTTTGGCACATCCCCTACCCTCCCACAAATAAGCATTCTATTCTCGAAGTCTCACGCAAATTACTATGTGTTTCCCAGAAGTATGATACGCATAATAATTCAGCACTTGATTTCACAGTGTTACAAACTATCAGCTTTCTACAACGGAAACTATTCAGTACTTGATGTCACTGTGAATGAAACTATCAGTGTTTTTGAAATATTTAATGCCCCCCCCCCACCCGGTGGCGTAGTGGTCTAAGCGATGGATTCTGATAATTCGTCCGAGATCGAATCTCGATGAGGAATTGATGCAGTGTTTGTCTTACGGCGCTAGCTCTCTCCCTTCTCCGAGACAAGTGGCCCTTAATTAGGGATGGACGACTGCTTATAGAGTACTGAGTTGCTCTCGGTGGTCATTAAACCTGCAATCAATATATGCCCCCCGATGGCGTAGTAGTCCAAGCGATGGCTTCTGATCATTCGTCCGTGATGTGTCCGGGTTTGAATGCCGATGAGGAATGGATGCTTTGTTTGTCTTACGGCACAGTCTCTCTTCCTTCCCTGGAACCTGTGGCCCTAAATTAGGAACAGATGACTGCTTCGAGCCCATTGAGTAGCTCACGGTGGTCGTTGAACCTACAATATAAAAAAAATCAATATGTATATTATATATTAAATGATTTTTAAAGGTAACAGCCGATACCGATACTATCGATTGTATTTATCGCATCGTTATTCGTAGATCATCGTATGCTTAGAACTGTGTCTTTTTCTTGTCTTGTGCTGTTTTCAGCATGATATACCACTGTACTACAGAATTTCAAGAGCGCACCAAGTAGATATATCTTAGTAAGAATACCTTTTGTTGTGTCACAACTAACACAACATTTCAAAATACCTAATCCTGTATAGACAGTTCTATCGCAATAACTTGAGATAAATTTCATGCTTCCTTGCGCCAATGCTGCAATCGAATGGAAAAAATCGTTTAGAAAAAAAAAAAAAAGGGATCACCCGACGCGTAATCATCTGGGTACGAGTTCGAATTGCTGCCTCAGAGTGAAAAAATTATGTGTTTTGATAATCATAACGTTGTGAGTTAAGACTTAAACATGAACAATGTAACTTAAGCCTAACTTGACTTATTCTCTTTGGGGATAAACTACCAAATCTTAACATGTCACTTAGGAATAAATATGCCATTATTTGTTAAGGTGATAATAATTGCTGAAGAAAACGCGTCTAAGCGTTAAGCCCCCCCCCCCCTCGCTTCCAATTCCTAGGAAGCAGCGATTCCCAGACAGTTGCTCACTGTGGTCTTTAAAACACAAAACGAAAACAACAGAGCTTTCAATTTTTCTATCCGCTTCTCGGTAAATTTGATGTAATTTCCCTAAAGAAATTCAGTAATGTGGATCAACAGGAGTTTGAATTCATGTTTCTGCAACCATAATTTCCAGCACCTAATATTTTACACATGCTCTAAGATCTCTTGAAAACAAGCTAAGCCATTTAAGATGATATACATTCAAAACCTGTTTGGTGTGTCTGTTTTTCGTTCTACATGTTTGAATTAATGAGATACTTTAAAGCATTTCTAACGTCCCTTGAAATGCCGCAGGGTTTTCTTGTTATCTAATAGGAACAATTTAAATGAAAGGGGCATAAATTAGTGTAAATATTTATCAGAATGGAATCAGGGTCTGAACATTCCGTGGAGGAAGTCACTGAAGAATGGATTGCCCACGAAGTGAAAAAAGAAGCTGAGATTTCAACACACATTGCTGCAAATGAAAATGAAGATCTTTTGAAATGTGAAATATGCTTTAAGAAATTCAAAGCAGAATACAGCCTTGCAAAACATATGCAATTTCATAGGAGTGAAAAAAATTTCCAGTGTAATGTGTGTCCCAAGAAATTCTCTCGGAAACCTAGTCTCTTATTGCATGTAAAGGTCAATGAAGGGGAACAGACTTATGATCCAATTATATCTGCCAAGCAATTCAGTGAAGAATGCAACACTTCCAGGCATAAGCTGATTAATTCAAGTGAGCAATCTATCCCATTCATTGAGTGTTCCAAACGCTTCAGAGAGAAAGATCATCTTTCAAAACATATGCTGCTTCATGCAGATGAGAAACATTACCAGAGTGATATATATTCTAAGAAATTCACTGAGAATGCAGGCCCCTCATCCCATATGCCCATTCACACAAGTGTAAAGCTTCACCAGTGTGGCGTATGCTACAAACAATTTGCTCGAAAAAGTAATCTTTCAAAGCATGTGCTTGTTCACTCAGGTGAAAAGCCTCACCAATGTGATGTGTGCTCCAAACAGTTTGCTCAAAAAATTCATCTTTCAGAGCACAAGCTCCTTCACACAGGTGAAAAGCCTCACCAATGTGATGTATGCTCCAAACAATTTACTCGGAGAAGTAGCCTCTCGCAGCATATGGTACTTCACATGTGCGAAAAACCTCACAAATGTGTTGTGTGCCTTAAGCAGTTTACGCGGAAAAGTGAACTTTCCCAGCATTTGCTCCTCCACACAGGCGAAAAGCCTCACCAGTGTGATGTCTGCTCCCAACAATTTGCTCGGAAAAGTTATCTTTCAAAGCATATGCTTATTCACACAGGTGAAAAGTCACACCAGTGTGATGTGTGCTTTAAATCATTTTCTCGGAAAAGTCATCTTTCAAAGCATATGCTCCTTCACACAGGAGAAAAGCCTCACCAATGTGATGTATGCTCCAAACAATTTGCTCAGAAATATCACCTTTCAGAGCACATGCTCCTTCACACAGGTGAAAAGCCTCACCAATGTAATGTATGCTCCAAACAATTTACTCAGAAAAGTCATCTTATACAGCATATGCTGCTTCACACTGGGGAAAAGCCTCACCAGTGTGATATGTGCTCCAAACAATTTGCTCGGAAAAGTCATCTTGTACGACACATGCTCCTTCACACCGGTGAAAAGCCTCACCACTGTCATATATGCTCCCAACAATTTGCTCAGAAATGTAAACTTACAGAGCATATGATCCTTCACACTGGTAAAAGTCTTCACCAGTGTGATGTGTGCTCCAAACAATTTACTCGGGGAAGTGATCTTTCAAGGCACATGATTCTTCACACAGGTGAAAATCTTCACCAGTGTGATGTATGCTCTAAACAGTTTGCTCAGAAAAGTAATCTTTCAAGGCATGTGATCCTTCACACTGGTAAAAAGCCTCACCAATGTGATATATGCCCAAAAACATTTGCTGCGAAAAATGAACTTTCAATGCATAAGTTCCTTCACACAGGTGAAAAGCCTTACCAGTGTGATGTGTGCTCTAAACAATTTACTCGGATAAGTAGACTTTCACAACATGTGCTCATTCACACAGGTGAATTGTGTCACCAATGTAAAGTATGTTTGAAACAATTTCATAGAAAAAGTGATCTGTCTAAGCACATGCTCCTTCATGTAGACAAATAAGTGTGGCCATGCGATATATATGATTAAAGAAAACTAGACTTGATTGCAATATGTCAAGACCATTGGACAAAGTTGAAACCTTATTTTAAAATCCTTGGGGAAACCACAGTTTCAAGTCACATGTTGCATTATTAGAAATATGTACTGTAATAAGGTAATTCCTTTTTATAAAGGTTGTGTGCTATTGCTATTATTATTATTACCGTAATTTTCGTCGTATTATCCACACCAGCGTATAATCTGTAGATCGCAAAATTCACATAAAAAAAAATTCCTTCGTTTAATCCGCAGACTGTGACATTCAGGAAAAAAAATCGTTGTATAATCCGCACATCATAGATGTTGAACTGGAAGTGGAATTTCTGACAGAAAAGTCGGTCACATAATGACCCATGAGTCGGAAGAAGTAAGAGCAAGAAAAAGATTTTATTAAATGAAGAAATTCATTTTTAAAGGTTACTGTTTTATATTTTTATCTCCGGACAGATAAAAGGTGTGGCATCCATAGATCATGCCAATGCAGTTCCAGAGGATTGCATTACACCTTGCCAATGACGAAAGGCTGATACAGAAGAAGTCATAGAAATACTGTACGTACTTGCATATAAGTCGAAAGTTTTTGGAGGAATTCCTGCTTTCAGAGTTGAGAGATCCACTTATATGTGGACCAATAAAAACTTCCGTGAATTCTCCCGCAGAATTTACCGACCGATTTGTTTGTGTTTTAGACCGCCGCACAGAGGCTTTCCGCATGTTATTACTCGACTGTGTTCTGACCTCAAAATGATCACACAGTGACACAATCATATCCTTAATTCTGTCCACCACTTTAAGTTTAAATTTGGCAGTGTAACTGAAACATTTCCTTTTCAGAGACATCATGATCAGCAATGAAGGAAAATGGCAGCAACAACGTTCGTCAAAACCGCGAAAGCGAACTAAACACAAGGCAGCGCACACAAGATCTAAAAGGAGGAACGCGTAGGTTCATGCAGCAAGTGCTGTGCGTACTTCTTTGGCCTTTGCCAAAACCGGAGACTGTACAACATTTAGACCTCAATGATAACAAAATGACGGCTGCCGTCCCTCCACACGACTTTCTCGATCTTTCGTTACGACGTTCCTCCCCGATCCCTACAAACTCCTGAACTGGGGAAAATTCTGCCGAGGAAGTTCCTTTTCCGATTATACCCTTTCCCCTGCACAATTACGCTGCAGATTTTTAAAAATCAGAAGGTCGTAATTTTTTTTTTTTATTATTAAATCGGCGTATTATCCGCAGAACCTATATTTTAAACCTTTTTAGCAGATAATCTGCGGATTATACAACGAAAATTACGGTACTACTGGACTTCCAAATCTCAGTGCATTTTGTAATTCTCCTTTGGTAGAGGTGTAGTTTAACGTCCTAAATTATTTGGCTAAAAATTTCAAAAAAAAAAAAATTACATACATATTTTAAAGTATGTAATTTGATAAAAAGTGATGAACAAATTTCAGTTCTACAATAGATTTCAGATATTTTTATTGTAAAATTTAGCTGCCAGCGTGGGGATATGAATGAATGTTGCGCGGAGCCTGCCCACAGCAGTAACATGATGTCCTCTAAGGCTCTGCCAAAACAAAGGTCACAATAATTTTTTTTTTTTTTTTTTTGTTTTCTTTTGCTTTTGTGATCCACTTAGAAACTGCATTGAATTTTGACACCCTTTGTAGAGACAATAGTGATAAATTTAGAATTGTTTTCCAGAGCAAAGTTAAGATGCTGCAATGGCTATTTTACAGGCAGAAAACTGAGCGAGATCGATTCTTTGCAACTTACTTCGCCCTGGAAAATAATTCTAAATTTATCATAATTGTCTCCAGAAAGATTGTTAAAATTCAGTTTCTAAGTGGATTGCAAAGACAAAAAAACAAACAAAAAAAACATGACCACGATCTTCATTTCAGGGGAGCCTTGGATGACATCGTGGCAGGGGCGCCACAATGTTTGTTCACATCCCCACGTTGGCAAGCAAATTTTACGGTAAAAATCTTTAAATTGCATTGTAGAGCTGAACATTTTTACCATTTTCTGTCAAATTACATACCTTAAGATGTGTATATAATTTTTTCTCAAAATTTTCAGTTGAATAATTTAGGGCACTAAAGTACACCTATACCCCTTTGTTTACATCAAGATATTAGGTCTGCAAATGTTTTATGCAAAGTGTTTTTATTTCCAAACATTAATTTTAATGCTGCAACAACATGGATTTTTTTATACACAAAAATATGGATTGTTTCACATAAAGTAAAGCTGAATAAATATTTTTTTATCTTTTCAGGCTTTAGCCATCCATCTTGTTACCACAAATTTTGCCACAGGAAAACAAACACACTTTAAAAAATCATACTTCCTTTACGCAGTGTACCCAGAAATTCCTTTTAAATACCACGTTTTTTCAGCTTAAAAAATTAAATGTGTTAAATTTCTCAATTTCCTTATCTTCATTCATAGATAAGTTGAGCCAGTGTACTATAAGGCAAGGCTAAAACAAATACAGGTGTTCTGAAAATCAATGACTAAATTTTTATAGATTTTTCAAAGCAATCAGAATGGTGTACTGGATTTCCTGCAATTCTCTGGTCTCCATGTAACATCTCCTCAGAGTGAATTAAGGAAAAGATATTCCTCAGAAATACATGGGAAATTCGAATTGTGTACTGGATTGCCTGTAATTCACTGGTCTCCATGTAACATCTCAGGTAACTGGGAAAATAAAGGCCGCCCCGGTGGCGCAGGGGTCTAAGGCGCTGGCCTCTGATCATTCGTCCGTCTGGGGTCTGGGTTCGAATCCCGGTGAGGCATGGATGTTGTGTTTGTCTTACGGCACTGGCTCTCTCCCTTCCCTGGAACCAGTGACCCTAAATTAGGGACGGGCGACTGCTTATAGCCCATTGAGTTGCTCACGGTGGTCGTTAAACCTCCAATAAAAAAATAAAATAAAATAAAGTTTTGATTTTTTAAGTTTTCTAAGGAGATGTTAGATTGTTATTTTCAAATTTTATAAGACATGGAAACCAGTAAACTACAGGCATTTCAGTACACAATTCTGATTGCTTTGAATAACCTAGTGAATTTCCTATGTATTTTTGAGGAATATTTTTCCTTAATTCACCCTGAGGATATGTTACTTGGAGACCAGTAAACTACATGCAATTCAGTACACAGTTCTGATTGCTTTGAATAATCTTATGAATTTCCCATGTATTTCTGGGGAATATTTCTTCCTTAATTCATTCTGAGGAGATGTTACATGGAGACCAGTAAACTACAGGCAATTCAGTACACAGTTCTGATTGCTTTGAATAATCTAGTGAATTACCCACGTATTTCTGGGGAATATTTCCTCCTTAATTCATTCTGAGGAGATGTTACATGGAGACCAGTAAACTACATGCAATTCAGTACACAGTTCTGATTGCTTTGAATAATCTTGTGAATTTCCCATGTATTTCTGGGGAATATTTCTTCCTTAATTCATTCTGAGGAGATGTTACATGGAGACCAGTAAACTACATGCAATTCAGTACACAGTTCTGATTGCTTCGAATAATCTAGTGAATTTCCCACATATTTCTGATGAATATTTCTTCCTTAATTCATTCTGAGGAGATGTTACACGAAGACCAGTAAACTACATGCAATTCAGTACAGAGTTCTGATTGCTTTGAATAATCTAGTGAATTTCCCATGTATTTCTGATGAATATTTTTTCCTAAATTCACTCTGAGGAGATGTTACATGCAGACCAGTAAACTACATGCAATTCAGTACACAATTCTGATTGCTTTGAATAATCTAGTGAATTTCCCATGTATTTCTGATGAATATTTCTTCTTTAATTAATGCTGAGGAGATGTTACATGGAGACTGATAAACTACGGACAATTCAGTACACAATTCTGATTGCTTTGAATAATCTAGTGAATTTCCCATGTATTTCTGGGGAATATTTCTTCCTTAATTCATTCTGAAGAGATGATACATGGAGACCAGTAAACTGCAGGCAATTCAGCACACAATTCTGATTGCTTTGAATAATGTAGTGAATTTTCCAGGCATTTCTAAAGAATATTTCTCCCTTAATTCATTCTAAAAATTCTAAAGAGATGTTACATGGAGACCAGTAAACTGCAGGCAATCCAGTACACAATTCTGATTGCTTTGAATAATCTGGTAAATTTCCCATGTATTTTTAAGAAATCTTTCTTCCTTAATTTCTATATTTTTAATGTTTTAGTAAATATTGAAACCAAAAGACAGAGGTTACTTCCACATTTTCCTTTTCAACAAAAAGTTGAATTTTTAAAGATTACTTTTTCCCCTATGGACTATCATTATTCTATTCCTTTCCTCTTACTGGGGCCAGTCAAAGAAATCACTGCACAAAGGTGTAAAAAAAAGGGGGGGGGGATAAATCAGAGGAATGCTTGCAGCATGAGTTGTTCACTACTTTTTTACCAAGTCCAATTGAAATCAGAAACCAAAGAAACTTTTGATTTCAATCAGAAATATGAAATAAATTAAGATAAGTACAATAAATGGAAGCAACAGTTTATTTTAATTCAGTTTAGAGATTCACAGATCTCAAAAAACTGCCTTCACTAGCTTCTGGTCATTGCTGTTCCCGAAGCACATGTGCCGCTGGCTGTCAACACTATTGTCACCAGGCACTCAACTGCATTGTAGCGATAGGTTTCAGAGGTTTAATCGCTGAAAGATAAATGAGGTGCACCAACTTTAGTTTTTTCAGCTTCGCAACACTAGGGGTGAATGTCACCATGGGGTCTTAGAGGAATCGCAAGGGGAATTCAGTTAACATATGCCGCTGCACCAAATGGGTCGCAGCAATTTTAGGAACGTTTCTGTCGAAAGGATATTTCCATTTCAGCTTTTAAACAAATTCTTAGTTTATTAAACATTACATTTCCTTTGCTTTCAGAATGTTTCTTTATGAACATAATACAGGCATACCTCATTTTAAAATGTTTTTTAAATGCAGATTGATGGAAACTTGTAGTAATAGAAAAAATAAATAAAAATAGAGTCTGTAACTTTAATGATCCAAATATACTCTCAGCTTGTTGGAAAGACTTGATAACTGAATATACTCAGGCAGAAAAAAATGTAATACATACTTTGGTTTCCAATAGATGGCGCTAGGTTTGCAATTACTTTGGAGCTGTCTGTATGACCAACCACGATAGTTTAGATGAGTGTCTTTCCAGAGGATGCCCATGTGGTTGGGCAAAGACGGCAGCTTACCAACCTTTCCTGAGGATGCCTGTGGGGTTGGGCAAAAACGGCAGCTTACCAACTTTTCCTGAGGATGCCCATGGGGTTGGGCACAAATGGCAGCTTTTACCAGCCTTTCCTGAGGAATCCCATGGGATTGGACAAAAATGTTAGAATTGGCCATCTCCTGTTTGGTTCAGGTATGCATTTAAGATTTTAACTTTCAAGTTTAACCTTTTAAATTTTCAAAAGTAATGTGTGTTA
Organism: Macrothele yani; assembly: GCA_039090855.1. Lineage (NCBI taxonomy): Eukaryota > Metazoa > Arthropoda > Arachnida > Araneae > Macrothelidae > Macrothele > Macrothele yani. Next base: position 152,609,066 of record CM077009.1, read on the forward strand.
TGTTAAGGGTACTGTCATTATTACACGAGCTTTTTTTTTAGAAAAGATAGAGGTGGGATGAATGAAATGAGCTGTGTTGTGCTTAGTGTGCATTTGCTATTAACTATGTAAATATTTTAATGACAAGAAGTGTTAAAGTTAAAAACCATACCATTTTTCTATTCGTATTAGTTTCAGAGATAATGCAGACTATAGGATTTTGTAGCCATTTGGCACGGTGAAAAACGCTAAAAATTTGCCAAAATGTCACCATCGACAATAACTCAAAAACTAAAACAGCTATTCCGGATTTAACTGCATAGTCTTGTTTGCGTTTATAAACTACCCTAAGTGGTGCAGTATGGTTTTTCTATTCGTATTAATTTCAAAGATAATGGAGACTATAGGATTTTGTAGCCATTTGGCACGGTCAAAAACTCTAAAAATTTGCCAAAATGACACCATCGACAATGACTCCAAAACTAAAACAGCTATTCCGGATTTAACTGCATAGTCTTGTTTGCGTTTATAAACTACCCTAAGTGGTGCAGTATGGTTTTTCTATTCGTATTAATTTCAAAGATAATGGAGACTATAGGATTTTGTAGCCATTTGGCACGGTCAAAAACTCTAAAAATTTGCCAAAATGACACCATCGACAATGACTCCAAAACTAAAACAGCTATTCCGGATTTAACTGCATAGTCTTGTTTGCGTTTATAAACTACCCTAAGTGGTGCAGTATTGTTTTTCTATTCGTATTAGTTTCAGAGATAATGCAGACTATAGGATTTTGTAGCCATTTGGCACGGTGAAAAACGCTAAAAATTTGCCAAAATGACACCATCGACAATAACTCCAAAACTAAAACAGCTATTCCGGATTTAACTGCATAGTCTTGTTTGCGTTTATAAACTACCCTAAGTGGTGCAGTATGGTTTTTCTATTCGTATTAGTTTCAGAGATAATGGAGACTATAGGATTTTGTAGCCATTTGGCACGGTGAAAAACGCTAAAAATTTGCCAAAATGACACCATCGACAATAACTCCAAAACTAAAACAGCTATTCCGGATTTAACTGCATAGTCTTGTTTGCGTTTATAAACTACACTAAGTGGTGCAGTATGGTTTTTCTATTTATTTCCTGGTTTAGAGACAATTGTTCATATATTATGTTCATCATCATTGTCAACCATTATCAAATCCACTGCTGGACGAAAGTCTCTCCAAGCCTCTTCCACAACAGTCTGTCTTGTGCCAGTCTCCTCCATGTTATTCCTGCATACTTTCGAATTTCATCCACCCATCTTCCATGTGGTCTTCTTCTGGGTTGTTTCCTGTCCCTTGGAATCCAATCTAAAATTTCGGCTGTCCATTGATGGTCTGTCCTTCTGGCAGTATGTCCAGCCCATTGCCATTTGAGGGATTTAACTCTGATCATGATGTCTTCCACTTTTGTCATTTTTCTGATCCAGGAGTTCCTCTTCTTATCACTCCTGGTTACACGAAGCATGCACCTCTCCGTGCTGCTTTGAGTTGTCTGCAGCCTTTGTATGTCTCTTTTAGTTAAGGTCCACGTCTCTGCACCATACGTAACCACTGGAAGGATGCATTGATCAAACTCTTTTCTTTTAAGACATAATGGCATATTGCTCTTGAAGATTATACTGCTTCTTCCAAAAGCTCTCTACCTGAGTTTTATACGCGGATTTATTTCTTCATTAATGTGACCCTCACTTGATATCTGCTGTCCAAGATAAATGTAGGTATCGGTTATCTCCAGTTTTCCTCCATCAATCGATAATTTTTTTTTCTTGTAAAAGCATTGTACATCACCTTTTGTCTTCTGGAAGTTCATTTGTAATCCCACTTCTTTACTCTTGTCAGCAAGTTCCTGGATCATACTCTGCAGCTCTGATGGGGTAGTTGCAAAAATGACTGCGTCATCAGCAAAACGAAGGTGAGTTAGATAATCTCCATTAATCTTTATCCCTTTGTTTTCCCAGTTCAGTGATTGAAAGACATTTTCCAATGTGGCATTAAAAAGCTTGGGAGATATAGTGTCACCTTGACTCACTCTCTTTCCAATTTTTATGTGTGTTATATTTTCAAACAGCCAAATCTTTGCACTTGAATTTTCATAGATGTTATTAATAATATTAATGCATGCATCTTCAATACCGCAGGATTTCAAAGCCATTGTAACTGCTGCTGATTTCACTGAATCAAAGGCCTTTTCATAATCGATAAAAGCCATGCACAATGGAAGTTCATATTCCCTTGCTCTTTCAATTAGTTCTCTCAGTATGTGGTTATGATCTATAGTGCTGTAGCCACTCCTGAATCCATCTTGTTCTCTTGGTTGAGCCTTGTCCAGTGTTACCTTCAAGCGGTGTGAAAGAACTTTAGTGAAGATTTTATAAACCACTTATAGGAGGCTGATAGGTCTGTAGTTCCTGAGTTTCTCAATGTCACCTTTTTTATGTAGCAGTATCATTGTAACATTGTTCCAATCCTCAGGAATCTTCCCTTCATTAAGGCATCGAGTGAAAACTTAAGCGAATACTGTTTCAGTTTCTCCACTTGCTTCTTGTATGATGTCTACAGTAATTCCATCTTCTCCTGGAGCTTTTCCCCCACTTCATGTTCTTGATTGCATGAGCAACTTCTGCTGGGAAGACTGGAATAATTCTGGTACTGGTACCTTCCATGTGTGGAGTACATGTACAATCTCTTTCATATAATTTGGAGTAGAAATCTTTCACTCTTGTCAAAATTTCACCTCTATTTCTTGTTACAGAACCATCTTCTTTTCTCAGTGCCATAATCTGTTTTCTTCCCTTACTGAAATGTCCCTTTGCTATCTTTAGGCTTTGGTTGTTTTCAATTGCTTTCCTCACTAGTTCACAGTTGAATTTTCTTACGTCTTCAGTGACACTTTTTCGTACTGTCTTGCATAGCTCTATATATTCCATTTTCGAAGTCACATCTTCTTTAGTTGTCCTCATCTCTCTTCTTTTTTGCATCAACATTTTGGTTTTTCCTGATAATTTGTTCACATGCAATTTGTTCTTAGACCCAGCTAATTTTGTTGCTGTTTCCATAAGAGCTTTGGTTACTTTTCTGTTAACTTCAGAAATATCCACTTCTTCCAGTGTTAGGCCTTCTAAAGCATAGAATCTGTTCTTCAATTCCAACTTGAAGGTATTTATGGTGTTTTTTAAGGTTGGTTGTGTCAATACATTTTGTTTGTCTTATGAGCTTTCCACGTTTGAGTTTAGTGTTGAAGTGCATCTTACATCTCGCCAATCTATGGTCACTACCTGTGTTGAACTTGTTTAGCACACTGCAGTCTTCGATGACGAATTTTTGTTACACATAATAAAGTCAATTTCACTTGTCGTCCCATTTGGATGTCTCCATGTCCATTTCCTGTGTGGCTTTTCCTTGAAAAAGGAGTTCATGATGAAAAACCCTTCTGCCTCTGCAAACTCTACGAGAGTATTTCCACGCTGGTTTCTGTTGCTGTGACAGAATTATGTTACTTTAAGTTATTTCTTTTCTTACTTCATGGTTTCTTGTAATTTCTCAACATAAGTCTTTTTAATAACTTCATATCTTTCAGGAATTGCAATACACATTGCAGCAAAATTCTCCATTGCAGTTTCTGTTTCTTCACTATTATTAATACAGCAAATCAAGCATATCTGAATTGCCCAATTTACCACGTCTCATGTAACAATAATCACATCAGAAAACTTTAAAATTACATCATCCTGTGTGATATAATTTTCAAGTTTTGATCAATGAAAATTACATTGTCCTGCAGGATGTAGTTTTCAAATTTTAATTTTTTCTTGAAAATTATACTGTCCTGGACAATGTAATTTTGAAGATTTCTGATGTGATTAATGTTACGTGAAGAGCACTAAATACAGGCAATTCAGATATATCTGATTGCTGTATTAATAATAATGACATATTTTCCACATATGATGAAAACAATATTTCTTCCACACAATATATCTGTTTTTTCATTTATGGAGTCATCCTTAAGAAGAAAGGGATTCCCTCCTTTTCTGCTCGACATCTTTTAGGCTTTTGAGATGAACCTCAGGCTTAGGGTAGAGCACATTTGAACTTTCTTTTGACAGACATGTCTTCCAAGTTGTGACCAAACTTTTCCAATCATTGACATAGAATTTTAGTCTCTCTTCAGCAGAAAGTAAATCTTCTCTGGTTTAAAAAACCCATCTTCAGGTTTCATCCCATTTTTGTCTTCAGAAAATTATGGTTCCCACTTGATGAATTGTTCTTGTTTATGAGCATATTTCAAACAATAATTTCTGCTGGTCTCATGCTCATTGAAATACACACGTTTGGTTTCTTCAAATTTGCCACCTCCTGAAAAACAAATTATACATCTCTTGGTTTTAAGAGTATATCAAACTAACGTGAAAACCCTCCAAATATTTTTCGTCAGTGAATAAACAAAGACATCGCTCTTTCCATGTTTAGCAACACACAGCAACTGAAATATTGTTATTTGGTCACTGCTGGGGAATTGAATCCCAGATCTCTCGATATCCAGCCGAGAGCGTTAGCCTTACATTGGAGTTCATTTCTCCAGCGGTGACCGAATAACAATGTGGGGTTTAATTGCCCAGCTGTGACCGAAGAACATTTTTTCGTTGCTGTGTGTTGCTAACGTGGAAAGGGTGATATTTTTGTTTATTCACTGACGCCACGTATTTGGAGGATTTTCTCTTTGGATTTAACTGCTGTAATTAATATATAGCCAGTGCCATTAATGCCCACCAAATGGAGACATCTCAGTAGCTGAGCCCATCTTACAGATTTATGTCAAACTGACAGAAAAGCACACATAGCGCTGTGGATTGTTGGCCACTGTGGTGTAAGGCTAACACACTTGGCTAGATATTGAAAGATCTGGGATTCAATTTCCCAGCAGTGACCGAATAACAATTTTTCGGTTGCTGTGTGTTGCTAAACATGGAAAGAGCGATGTCTTTGTTTATCAAACTAACATTGCTGGGTTTGCATTATTTTTGCAGTTTTGCTTTGCTTAGTTTAGGAATGTATACAAGTGAAGACTTCAGTGTTACTGTGTTAATATGATTGATCTAAACAACCTTTTGAAATGTCTTGCAGAAAATTTTCTTCCCAACCAAAGTTCATGAAGAGTTTTATTGTTTGTCTGACTATGTACAGCTCTTTTTCAAATAGGTAAATTCCATTAAGATTTTGGCCCATTAATTTCTTATCAATTTACTATTTTCTAAAAATGGTACCGACATGCTCCCATTATGCCAAGATTGTACCTTTCAGCAATTCCATTCATTTTAATAATTACCTATGAGAATGTAAAAAAACATTCTTAATAGTATTAATAATCTAAAGAAACTTATGGGAATTTTACTAGGAAATTTTTTCATTAATAGAAATTTTTTTAGTATTCATTGGTTTTTTATACCAACTAGTGAGGAATTTTTCATCTTCATAATAGATAGTAATACCTAAGAAGTTTATTCTTCTTTCTTTTTTGAAGTTCAATAGTGAACTTAAGGGAATCATCTAATTCATTGAATGAGTCTAGAATTCTTTCTGGAACAATTTCTGAGCTATCTATTATAAATAAGATGTCATCCATGTATCTGCTATATAAGCAGAAGTATGTGGGTTGTACTAGTATCTTTTCTTCTAGTTTTCCCACATAATAGTTAGCTAAGAGTGGGGAGAGTGGGGAGCCCATTGCTAGCCCCGATTTTTGAATGAAAAAGTTTTCCCAAATTGAAAGTAGTTGTTCTGCAAAGAGAAAGTAAGCATTTCATAAATTCCTACTAATATGTTTTTTTTCCTTGTTGTGAAAAACTATTAGGTCTGCCAAGTCTTCTGCTATAAAGTTCTGCTTATATAGCAGATACATGGATGACATCTTATTTATAATAGATAGCTCAGAAATTGTTCCAGAAAGAATTCTAGACTCATTCAATGAATTAGATGATTCCCTTAAGTTCACTATTGAACTTCAAAAAGAAAGAAGAATAAACTTCTTAGATATTACTATCTATTATGAAGATACAAAATTCCTCACTAGTTGGTATAAAAAACCAATGAATACTAAAAGACTACTGGATTTCAATTCGTATCATCTAGTTTCTATTAAGAAAAATGTAGCAAGTCAGTTTTTAGAAAAAATTAATAAAACAGTTTCTACTGCAGATAAAAAAGAAGCCCATAAAGAAGAGCTTAAAGTCATACTTGCAGAGAATAACTATCCTAAAGAAGAAATTGAGAAGCTTCTGAATTTTAATGGTACGAAGAACCCACAAAAGCAAGAAGTAAAATTCACTAGAAAAATTTCTTATCACAAAGGTTTATTTGAGGCTTTAAAGAGAATTAGTAAAAAATACAATATTAGGCTAGCTCCAAGTTTAGAGAACAAAGTTAAGAAATTTTTCCCTAAAATAGTTCAAAGAGAAGAAGATATTTTAAAAATGCAAGGAGTAGTTTATGAAGTAAATTGTAGTTGTGGACTATCTTACATAGGTGAAACAGGTCGCAGACTAGAAACTCGTATAGCTGAGCATAAAGCAGCTATAAAAAATTGCTCCAACAAGACTGGATTAGATAGGCATGTTAGAGAAACTGGGCACAGCATGGATTGGAATTCCCTTAAAGTAATCAGTTTCCAAAGCAATTTCCAAAAAAGAAAACTGAAAGAAGGAATAGAGATTGAGAAAAATCAAAATTCCATCATCAATGACTGCAAGGATTTTCCCTGCCAAACATCTGGCAGGATTTGTTGAAAAATAACCTAAACCGTTAAGGTTAACCGTAACCGTCAAGGTAAACCGTAACCGTGATAGTGACAAGAAAAAAGTGACAACAACAAGACAGCCTGAAGAAGGAGAAGAGTTTTCTGTGAAAATTTGCTATTAATGAAAAAATTTCCTAGTAAAATTCCCATAAGTTGCTTTAGATTATTAATTCAATTAAACTAGGAAGCCATTTCTCAACATGAGCTTTATTCAAAAAATTCTTAATAGGTTTTTAAATAAAAGATGTGTCAAATCAAAATTACCTACAGAAATAATCTTGTAAGAATGTGAGCATAATTTACCTTGATCTATTCATATTCTCACATTTTTGGCAGGTTCTTTTTCCAACTCAGTTCCTTTTTATGTCATCGGGAGGGACAGGTTTTCATACATTAAGTAATAAATACAGTAATCCCTGGTTATCCATGGTTTTCATTTTACTCATTTGTGAAATAACAAAAAATGCCAAAAAATATTCTTTAAAAATATGGACAATTAGTCAAGTCTTAGAGTGAGCAAAAGGTGAAAAAAATACAACAAAATGTCTGACTGTCTTCGTATCTTCAAATAATCCTTTGGTGAAATGAAACCGTACAGAATTAATGAATGTTGATGGAAATTGTGTCCAAAAGTTTTTATTTTGATATTCCAGATATGAATGTGATACTGGACCAAATTGTAACCATTGCACAAAATGCAGAGTGTGAAGGCTTCAGTGTTACTGTGTTAATATGATTGAGGTAAACGAAATGGTCACTGGAAAAGAAAGAACTAATGTCAGAAGAGTTGGAAGAATTGATTACTGATTCACAGGGAAGTCGATTGGAAGATGAAAAAGAAATGGAAGTTGTTAAACTGGATTTTGTATGGAAACATTGAATGAAATTTTTTCATTGGGTTGTCTATTAGCTGATAAAGTTTTAGATTTCCAAAGAGTAGGAAAAAAAGAAGAAAGAAACGTTAAATCACAATTCCACTTAGTAGTTCTAATTCTGACTATTATATAGCTCTAATTATTCTACTATTCTCTTTTACGTGCGATATTTCAAAGTAACTTGTACAAAAATCTAGCGGATAATGCTTACCTTGGCATTCCTTTCAGCGACAGGAACATTTCACGCACGTGTTTTCCGGTCTTTGTTGATGTTATTGTCCTAAAGTCCGTTGTATGCGATGACTGGCTTTACTTCTCACACTTTTCGCTGGGTATACTCATTGGATCTTTGCCTTAGGATTCAAACATCAATTTTTTACCGTTCTTTATACTCGAAATTTTCGCCCATACTCTGGGCATCTTCAGGAGCGTGGCGACTTTACCACCGATGTTCGTGGTTAACTTCGTGCTAATGGTACAGTGCCTAGAAGAATTAGTGTGTCGTGCTCGCAGAAAAAATTGCTGCCCGCAATCATGAAAGCGGTAGATGGCGCTGCCATCGGATGTCACGTCGCTTTTCAGGGAGGAAGGAGGACGAAAACGCACATCTTTCTATGACACAAACCCAGCTCGTCAGTATTATGTGTACTCCTTGAACGATATTTTATAAGCAGATAAGTGTATACGAAAAAATAGACACACCTCTTTCATTCCCCCCCCCCTCCAAAAAAAGAACGAACGGGGTGCTCAAGATTCATTAATAAGGGTATCGTAGTTTAAGTTAAGCTTTGCATTGTGCTAACGTCAACATTAATGTTAGATATTTCGGAAATTTTAGAGACATACATGGGTTACATTTTGAAAAAACACTGGAGACCAATATGCAGTTTACAATCACTGAAACATCAACTTACAGTATAAAGTAAAAATTTAAAAAAAAGAAAATATTTTGCCCCTCAAAACCTTACCGGAAAAAAAGGGGGAAATATTTTCTCAATGAGACATCGGCTTTATAATTTGCATTCCAATATTGTCTTAAAATTCAGTAACCTAAAAACTTTATAAATTATTTAATAATGTACTTCATTTTTCAGCAATGAGTGACTAAATTTCTTGGTAAGAACATGGGATCAAAATAAATATTGAAACTTTCCATTAAGTTGGCTTTGAAAAGAAACCTTTTAATGAGTTGAAAATAGAATGCAAAAAATGCGATTAATATTTTTAAAATTGGTCTATTTTCTAATAATATACTAACTGTAATCCATTCATAAAAATCATTCCTAAAAACACTTTGCCTGTGATACGATAAACAAAATGAATCATACTGGACAGAAGTAAATATAAAAAAACTGAATTTATATGATGACATTCTTTTAAAGAAAAATAATTATAACATTTTTCTTTACTTTTCTTCACCTTATAATAATTATGTGATTAAATTTGCTATTCAAATGGGTTTGCAGTGAAGAGAGGAAAATTCTTTTGCACCTTAAGTAAAAAGTTTAATAAGGTAAAAATTTGGAAGTGGGTGTTCATGAAGTCGTCTAAATGGGATAATTCTATGCAGTTCCTGTAAACTATTTTTACCCTTAAGAAAAAGGAAATTATTAATGTAGCATACACACAGGTGTAACGTGGGGAAGGCACAGTAGGGCATGCCCCCCCCTTAAAAATTGGAAAAACTAATCAGTCGTTCGCCTTTTAAATGTCTTTTAAATTTGGGAAAATAGTAGGTATGGCGTCAGGCTTGAGTAGTAATGGTTTGTCTCGGCATGTTAGAACTTCCTTACCTTGAATAGTGGAACGATAATGCATCTCCATGAATTTAGATTCAAAGTGCAAGGCACATACAACACACCTTTCATCAAGTTTCTTATCAGCTCTGGGAATTGCCTTATCCCATTTGCTCAACATATCAGGTATTTTGGGGACAGCAAAGAGTGATATTTTATTTTTGCAGGATTTATAGCCAGTATTACATCCTGGCACAAAACAGCTGCTTTGCCTTTTCCGTTTTCTATGTTTTTAATTATTTGCTAATGTAGAATTTCCCAGTCCTTTCATAGCTGACATTATTTCCCTATGATCTTATAACTGTTGCAGTCGATTTCAGTACTGCACTTAAGTTTAACCACACAGTAGGTTCAACGCGTGACAGCCAATACTTGATCATCTTCTACATCTTCACGAATAAAAAGTTACTAATTTCGGAAATAAACTTCGTTATAAATAATCCACAGTTGAATAAAACTAGTACACTAACACCCGAATAAGCCTATTGCGTTTTAGTGATCAACTGTTGAATTACCTAGTGTACTACTGTTATGATCGAGCTACAACGAATTAGCAAAGATACTGCCAAAAAGATTTCCTCCACTAACCTTTGTTTTGTGAAAATTTGAAGTTTCGTAAGGCAACAAATTCTTGGCAAACAAACTTCCCACCATTGAATAGCATGAAGCCCATGAAGCATCCTAACGTAACTTCCGATGCCAGCGCCTTCTGTCATTTCATGACGATTGGTCACAAAACCGTGAGGGACGTCTTATGGAGCACGTCACACTAATTCTTCTAGGCACTGTACTAATGGAGCCCGATACTCCTTGTTGCCATTCGTCGGAAATACTTTCCTGGATATATTTCGTTATCAAGCCCCGCTGGCGCTATCTATGTTTCGTTAAGAACACTGTTTTTTTTTTTTTTCGTATTTTTTTTTTAATTTTCTTCTCCTATCCTGGTTTTCTTGTCTTTTTTTGCCGGTTTTTCTTTTGTTGTTGTTTTTCTTGTCTTATTAGTTCTTTCCACAGGCCCGATAATGTGCTAGGGTCGTTCTGGTTACATACCCTTGCTTTATTTTTGTAGATTAATATTGCTTCTTCCCTCCTCGTTTGCCTTTCCGATTTTTTATTCTTTTTTAGCATTTTAATTTCATCGAACTTTGAGAATGTCCGGTTTTCCAAGCAGAATTGCACTAAAGCAGTTTTGGCTTCTTTTTTTTTTTGCCAGTTAGATATGTGTTGTTGAAGTCTTTTTTAATCTGTTTTTCGTACTTCCAATGTACGATATTGGGGGTATGTGTGCTATTGGAATTTCGTAGGTTCCTGATTCTTCTAGCATTTTTTCTTCTGTTTTTTTTGTTGACAGTCATACTTTTCATGGTGTGCACTGAGCTTCCTAGTTGTAAGTCATATTTAGCACAGTGCCTATTGATTTCTTTACTCACTTAGATTTACTGTTTTATTTCTATTTTGAAACAAAGAAGTAAAATTTTCAGGTTTTAATGGCGCACATCCCATTTCCAGAGCCATTACACGGCACAATGGCAGCTGTGCCACGAACTATGGCAGTTAGCGATTTACTTGTTGTGCAGTTGTATAGGAAACCCCCTATGGCGCACACAATAACACCACGAGGGATCCCATCGCCTCCTTTTTTGGGGAGTTGAGGGGGTTATCGCACCCCCGCTTGCAGATAAGGCAAAAAAAGTCAATTACAGACTTGTTCAGAGAGGCAAAAATAGTACATAAATCTTTTTGTCTCATAACAAAAGATGGAAGGGGACCAGGAATGTGGCCCCAAGAAAATCACAACATCCGAAAGCAATGACAGTATTTAGAAAAACTTATTACTTAGAACTTATCTAAACCGGTAAGTTCTAAGTAAATGAAAGTACAAAGGAAATTTTCTCCTATAAACCTTATCAACAGTTCTTGTTCTGAAATAAAACGCAGTTCCTTGACGTATTCAATATCAGACTTTGATGTCCAATACACTGAGACAAGGAGAAATTGCATAACGTGGTGAAACACTCATCCGATAGGAAAACTGTATACACATCTAATTGACTTGCATACATGGCAAAGCTTTCGACTTTCCGTCACTGGTTCATGAAGTGTTGGCAACCGACCACACATATAGTTTTTGTATTCTGACGATGGAGCAGAAAGCACATTTGAAATTCACGCAAATATGCTTTGGACACATTGACTCAGGTAGCTTTCTGTTTTTTCGCATTTGGAGAGTCCCCTTCCATCTTTTTTCATGGGACAAAAACATTTATGTACTATTTTTACCTCGCTGAACAAGTTTGTAATAAACTTTTTTGCCCTATCTGCAAAGGGAGGCGCTATTGCACCATACCCCCACCCCCACCCCAAGGGGGTGAGAGAATCATTCGTGGTGTTATTGTGTGCACCATAGAGGGTTTCCTATACAGCTGCACAAGAAGTAAATCGCTAACTGCCATAGTTTGTGAGATATTGGCCTGACACGGACTTTCCTTGTAACCCTGTATATGTATAAATGTGTATCTATATGTATTATCATCATCATTGTTGGCCATTATCAATCCACTGCTGGATGAAGATCTCACAAAGTTTCTTCCACAACTGTCTTGAGCCAATCTTGACCGTTTCACTCTGCCAGGCCTTTGAGTTTGTTCAATTCCATCTACCACGTTGTCTTCTAGGTCTTTCCCTGTCCCTTGGTATCCAGGCTGGTATTTGAGTTGTTCATCAGTGATCCACCCTTCTAGCAAAATGTGTAGCCTATTGCCTTTCAGGGATTTTACTTTTATCATGATGTCTTCCAATCTTGTCATTTTCCCGATTCACGAGTTCCTCTTCTTATCTTTCCTGGTTACACCAAGAAATATCTCTCCAGGCTTCTTTCAATTTCCTGCAGCCTTTGTATGCCTTTTTAGTTAAGGTCCATGTCTCAACTCCACAAGTAACAACTGGACAGATGCATTGATTAAACACTTTTCTTTTAAGGAATAATGGCATATTGCTCTTAAACATTGCACCATTTCTTCCAAAAGCTCTCCAACCAAGTTTTATATGTCGATTAATTTTTTCATCAATGTGACTTTTGCTTGATATCTGCTGTTCAAGGTAAATGTAGATATCTGATATCTCAAGCTTTTCTCTATCAATCAATTAATCTTCATTTCTTCTAAAAGCATTGTACATCTGTTTTGTCTTCTAAAAGTTCATTTTTAATCCCACTTCTTTACTCTTGTCATCAAGTTCCTGGATCATACTGTGCAGCTCTGAAGGGGTGGTTGCAAAAATGACTACATCACCAGCAAAATGAAGGTGAGTTAAATGATCTCCATTATTCTTTTTCTCTTTGCTTTCCCTGCTGAATGATTGAAATACATTTTGTGATGTGGCATGAAAGAGTTTGGAAGATATAGTGTCACCCTGTCTTACTCCCTTTCCAATTTTTATTGGTGCTGTATCCTCAAATAGCCGAATCTTTGCACTTGCATTTTCATAGAGGTTGCTAATAATACTAATGTATGCATCTTCAATACCACAAGATTTCAAAGTCATTGTAACTGCTGATGGTTTCACGGTATCAAAGGCATGTTCATAATCAATAAAAGCCATACACAATGGGAGTTCATATTCCCCTCATTCTTTCAGTTAGTTCTCTCAGCACATGGATATGATCTATAGTGCTCTAGCCACTCCTGAATACAACTTGTTTTCTTGGTTGAGCCATGTCCAATGGTATCCTCAAGCAATGTAAAAAAACTTTAGTGAAGATTTTATAAACCACTGATAGGAGGCTGATGGGCCTGAGATCCTCAATGTCACCTTTTTTATGTAGCAGGATCATTCTAGCATTGTTTCAATCCTCGAGAATCTTCCCTTCATTGAAACATCTAGTGAAAACTTGGGTGAGTCTAGTTTAAATTTCTCCACTTGCTTCTTGTGTAATGTCCACAGTAATTACATCTTCTCCTAGAGCTTTTCGCCATTTCATGTTCTTAATTGCATGCATAGCTTCTGCCATGAGGACCGGAGGGACTTTGTTACTGGTACCTTTTGTAATGTCAGTAGTAGATGTATCAACTCCTTCATATATTTGCGAGTAGAAACCTTTCACTCCTGCCAAAATTTTGCCTCTATTTCTTGTTACAGCGCCGTTATTTCTTTAGTGCCTAATTTGTTTTTTTTTCCTTTAAAGATGCCCCTTTTTGCCGCCCCGGTGGCGCAGTGATCTAAGGCGCTGGCCTCTGATCATTCGTCCGTGAGGGGTCCGGGTTCGAATCCCGGTGAGGCATGGATGTTGTGTTTGTCTTACGGCACTGGCTCTCTCCCTTCCCTGGAACCAGTGACCCTAAATTAGGGGCGGGCGACTGCTTATAGCCCATTGAGTTGCTCACGGTGGTCGTTAAACCTCCAATCAAAAAAAAAAAGATTCCCCTTTGCTTTCCTCAGGCTTTGGTTGTTTTCAATTGCTTTTGTCACTCGTTCACAGTTGAATTTCCTTACGTCTTCAGTGATACTTTTTTGTACTGTCTCGCATAGCTCTATATATTCCACTTTGGAAGTGACATCTACTTTATTTGTCCTGGTCTCCCTTCTCTTTTGCATCTGCATTTTTGTTTTTCCTGATATTTTGTTCATATGCAACTTGTTCTTAGTACCACCTATTTTGTTGGTGTTATATACACTGAAAAGCAATTGAATTAGAGATACCTGTCTAGTAACGTGTAGCACTACCTTTCGCCCTGATGACGGCGGCGATTCGTCTCTGCATGGACTCGACAAGACACCGGAAGCGTTGAGAAGCCATACGGATCCACGACCCCTGAACAAGCTCCCACAGTTCACGAAGATTTGATGGAGGGGGTCAGAGCCTCGAACATCTCTCTCGATGGCATCCTAGATGTGCTCAATGGGATTGAGGTCAGGTGACCTAGCTGGCCAAGGGAGCGAGGTCATGTCCGTGGAGTGTTCACCCAACCATTCGGATGCAATTCGGGAGCGAGGTCATGTCCGTGGAGTGTTCATCCAACCATTCGGATACAATTCGGGAGCGATGGCACCGTGCACTGTCTTGTTGCAAGATGAAGTCCCCAGTGGGATGTTGAAGACGCACAAATGAGAGCAAATGGTTGTCCAGGATATCCAAGTAATGTTGATCTGTGAGTGACGATGTCACATGTACCAGGGGTCCCATTTCAGCCCATGTAAACAGTCCCCAGACGAGAATGCCACCCCTACCAGCTTGAAGAATACCCTGCTGGCAAGAAGGATCCATTGCTTCATGTGGTTTGCACCGTACTCGTATCCTGCCATCCGCATGTACCAACGTGAATCTCGACTCATCAGTCCGGGCAACATTTTTTCACATGTCTAGGGTCCAGTGCCGATGCTCCAGCGCCCATGCTAATCTTTTCACCCTGTGATGTGCGGTCACCAGCCATACCCTCGTGGGATCTAAAGTAAACGTGTAAATATATTGAAGTTTCCTTTGAATAATTAAGTTTTCTTTCTGTTTCACAACGGACTTCTATAAGCATTTGTCAAAAATCAAAGACGTTGCGGGAATTAAGACGTACTTTTTATGGAGGGGTTGTCAACAAACGGACAAAATGGGGGAGGGGGAGTCTAAAAATAGTAAAAAATCGCTGACGTACTTTATGGACGGCCTCATAGTTGTTGCCACTATGGGTCAGTTCTTGTAAGATTTCGAAATATGGCAACAACTGATGCTTATACCACATGGTTTATTCTATGTGTTTCCTTCCATGGCTGATGAAGGTACAAGGGCCGCCCCGGTAGCGCAGTGGTCTAAGGCGTTGGCCTCTGATCATTCGTCCGTAAGGGGTCCGGGTTCGAATCCCGGTCAGGCATGGATGTTGTGTTTGTCTTACGGTACTGGCTCTCTCCCTTCCCTGGAACCAGTGACCCTAAATTAGGGACGGGCGACTGCTTATAGCCCATTGAGTTGCTCACGGTGGTCGTTAAACCTCCAATAAAAAAAAAGTACAAGGCAATTACCAAAACGTTCCACCACTTATACACGGTCGAGTCACATTATTGTGACCACCTCTTACTTTTTGAGGTCAACAACGCGTAGCCAATGAAAGAAGGCACGTGTCGTGAGCAGACTAGGAGGGTATATAAGGTGTGCTGTAGGCAATCTTAGAACATATCATTTGTTGCAGTCATGGATAAAAGGAGCGATTTATCAGATTTGCAAAAAGGTATGATTATCGGCTTTCGGACCAAATGTGGCAGTATTTCTGAAACAGCGCAGTGTATAAACTGTACCCGTGCTGTTGTGATTAAAGTATATCGTGATTGGATAAATGGCACCATTGCAAATAAGCAACGTGGAAACTGTGAAGCACCACGTGCAATTCACGTGAGAGGTAAACGTCGGCTGTGAAGGTGCGTGAAGGCCGATCGACACGCTACAGTGGATCAACTTACTGGCGAATGAACCAGAGTGCTACTGGAAGTGTGTCTAAACAGACAGTTTAGCGAACCCTGCTACGTATGGGGCTCCAATGCAGTCGGGTGTGTGTGTGTGTGATTGGATTTTTAACGACCACCGTGAGCAACTCAATGGGCTATAAGCAGTCGCCCGTCCCTAATTTAGGGCCACTGGTTCCAGGGAAGGGAGAGAACCAGTGCCGTAAGACAAACACAACATACATGCCTCACCGGGATTCAAACCCGGACCCCGTTCAGACGAATGATCAGAGGCCATCGCTTAGACCACTGCGCCACCGGGGCAGCTGCAGACGGATAATCACTGCACCTATGCTAACGAAGGTGCATCGTCAGAAAAGGCTTACATTTTCACGGCAGTATTGGAATTTGTCCTCCGCTGATTGGCAAAAGATTGCCTTCTCCGATGAGTCACGTTTTCTGTTTCATCGATGGGATGGACGTTGGCGTATAAGGCGAGAAACATCTGAGAACAAACACTCTTCAACCATTGCTGGAAGAATGCAAGCTGGTGGGGAGGCCACCCCGGTGGCGCAGTGGTCTAAGCGATGGCCTCTGATCATTCGTCCGAACGGGGTCCGGGTTCGAATCCCGGTGAGGCATGGATGTTGTGTTTGTCTTACGGCACCGGCTCTCTCCCTTCCCTGGAACCAGTGACCCTAAATTAGGGACGAGCGACTTCTTATAGCCCATTGAGTTGCTCACGGGGTCGTTAAACCTACAATAAAAAAAAGCTGGTGGGGACAGCGTTATGGTCTGGGAAATGTTTTCGTGGCATTCTCTTGGTCCACTCCTACCTGTGGAAGGCACTACGGACTGAATGCGTTGTGAACTCATCCTTGTAGACCACGTACACCTATACATACTGATTGTCTTCCCTGGGGCGAATGGGAACTTGTAGCACGACAGTGTGACGTGTCACAGAGCTAGAAATATCCGAGAGTGGTTGGAGGAGCACGAGGAATACTTCAAAGCACTTCTCTGGCCCTCTAGTAACCCAGATTTAAACCCAATTGAGCATTTGTTGGACCACCTCGATCGTGTTAATCGCTCAATGAATCCTCCACCACGCACTCTCCAACAGTTGTCCGACGCATTGCAGTCAGCATAGCTCCACATGCCACCTTCCAGCACCTTATTGAGTCACTGCCAGCCTGTCCAGCTGCTTTCTGCGCTGCACACGGCGGTTAATCTGGATATGGACCTTATTCATGTGACGTCAGAAGTGGATTTATGGGGACCAACATGGCTGCTGATTCAATGTTTTCGCTATTTGATTATCCCCTACTGTTGCCTAATTTTTACAATCCTAACATCATGGATTCTGCTGAGGAATTAATAGAGCTACAGGGCGAAGAAGAAGAAATTAATTTCTTAGAAGAACAAATCAAGGTTGCAAAATTATACAAAGACAATTTTGTGTTTGATGTTTATTTCGCATGACGCAGAAAAGAATCGCGGTTAGTCATAATGAAGTTTTTAATGTAGCATTTCTCGTACACGCTATATTAAATTTTCATGTTCTTATTGCCAGACATTGGCGAAATATCTGAAACATAAAATTTAGTACTTTGTTTTGTACAACAAAAACATTGCCCGGTGGCGCAGTGGTCTAAGGCGCTGGCCTCTGATCATTCGTCCGTAAGGGGTCCGGGCTCGAATCCCGGTCAGGCATGGATGTTGTGTTTGTCTTACGGCACTGGCTCTCTCCCTTCCCTGGAACCAGTGACCCTAAATTAGGGACGGGTGACTGCTTATAGCCCGTTGAGTTGCTCACGGTGGTCGTTAAACCTCCAATCAAAAAAATAAAATAAAAAACAACAACAAAAACATTTAAAAGCCCAGACAAATACGTAATAAGGAAACAAACTAGGGTTCGCACGCTAGGCAATCTGCTTAAAAATTAAATGAATGCGTAACATTAAATAAAAGAGAAATAATAGATATGTTTGTTTTATTCTTTGAGGAAATTAGAACTTAATTCGTAATTTACCGATCCAAATATTCCATCAATTTTCGCCTACCTTTTTTTTTTTTTTAAATTGAAATTCGAAAGAATACTACGAGGTTTCAACAGCCTTTGATTCTGATATCCAAAATACTTTTCGTTAAAGTGAACAGAACATTTTGGAGAGCACGCATCGGAATAGAAATCACTGCGTTTCATTTTACACAGCCATTCTATTAATAATTTCGTTTTTTCAGCGGAAAATTAAAGAATGTTTTTCTTTCGTCTACACAATTTAGGTTGCAGGATTTATTAGCACAACCATACGATGAGCAAAATTATACGTGTCCTTAATAAATTTACGAAAATCGCGTTTTTCCTGAACCCTTGCAACGCAACGCCATGTTTAGCAATGGGAAAACACATGTAAACAAACTCTTGTTGGTCCTCTGCCACGGAAAGGCCATGATGCAATGCGAGGTGAATAAGATACATTAGCTGGTGGTCACCATAATGTGACTCGACCGTGTAATATTTTTTTTATGATTGGAGGTTTAACGACCGCCGTGAGCAACTCAATGGGCTATAAGCAGTCGCCCGTCCCTAATTTAGGGTCACTGGTTCCAGGGAAGGAACAGAGACAGTGCCGTAAGACAAACACAACATCCATGCCTCACCGGGATTCGAACCCGGACCTCTTACGGACGAATGATCAGAGGCCATCGCTTAGACCACTGCGCCACCGGGGTTATTGGAGGTTTAACGACCACCGTGAGCAACTCAGTGAGCTATAAGCAGTTGCGTATCCCTAATTTAGGGCCACTAGTTCCAGGAAAGGGAAAGAGCCAGCGCTAAGACAAACACAACATCCATGCCTCACCGGGATTCGAACCCGAACCCATCGCTTAGACCACTGCGCCACCGGGGAGGCTGAATATTAGTGTCAAAACTTGCCGGAAACTTACCTCAACTGATTTTTTTGCCAGTAATTTTTCTTTAAAAAAGCAACTCAAATTTCCCCTCTCCCTGCTTTTCTAACTGCATAATTTTATAGTCGTAAATTTCGAAAAAACTCGATGTTATTGTTTTAGCATTGTAATCTATGTTGAAATTGACCACTAGCCGCCCCGGTGGAGCAGTGGTCTAAGCGATGGCCTCTGATCATTCGTCCGAAAGGGGTCCGGGTTCGAATCCCGGTGAGGCATGGTTTTTTTTGATTGGAGGTTTAACGACCACCGTGAGCAACTCAATGGGCTATAAGCAGTCGCCCGTCCCTAATTTAGGGTCACTGGTTCCAAGGAAGAGAGAGCCAGTGCCGTAAGACAAACACAACATCCATGCCTCACCGGGATTCGAACCCGGACCCCTTACGGACAAATGATCAGAGGCCAGCGCCTTAGACCACTGCGCCACCGGGGCGGCGGGTCCGGGTTCGAATCCCGTTGAGGCATGGATGTTGTGTTTGTCTTACGGCACTGGCTCTCTCCTTCCCTGGAACCAGTGACCCTAAATTACGGACGGGCGACTGCTTATAGCCCATTGAGTTGCTCACGGTAGTCGTTAAACCTCCAATAAAAAAAAATAAAAAAATACGCAAATCTTTTTGTCACAAAACTGCATTGCTTCAATAAGTGTGATATTACTTACGAAAATTTATGTCTTAAAAGGATATATCTTGTAGAATGTTGGTAATTTGTATTGACAAAGTAGAATTATGATGGCCAGAATATATTAGCAAAAGTGAAATGCTTTACCTTGTATATGTGCAGAATTAAAATCAAGCTGCACGCCAAACTAATAGCATGGCGAATTTTTCATTTTGCAAAAGTATTTGGAGAAACTTAGATCAAGTACAGTCGAAATTTGATTGCCGCCCCCGTGGCGCAGTGGTCTAAGCGATGGTCTGTGATCATTCGTCCGAATGGGGTCCGGGTTCGAATCCCGGTGAGGCATGGATGTTGTGTTTGTCTTACGGCACTGGCTCTCTCCCTTCCCTGAAACCAGTGACCCTAAATTAGGGACGGGCGACTGCTTATAGCCCATTGAGTTGCTCACGGTGGTCGTTAAACCTCCAATCAAAAAAATTTGATCGCGTCAGTAGTTCAGTGTCCTAGTGCTGGTTACTGACCATTCGTACAAGTGGGTATGGGTTCGAGTCCCGAATGAGACATAGATGGTGTGTTTGTCTTACAGAATTTGCTCCCTCTCTCTCTTCCCTAGAACGAATGCCTCCAAATTAGAGACGCCGCCCCGGTGGCGCATTGGTCTAAGCGATGGCCTCTGATCATTCGTCCAAACGGGGTCCGGGTTCCAATCCCGTCAGGCATGAATGTTGTGTTTGTCTTACGGCACTGGCTCTCTCCCTTCCCTGGAACCAGTGAACCTAAATTAGGGACGGGCGATTGCTTATAGCCCATTGAGTTGCTCACGGTGGTCGTTAAACCTCCAATAAAAAAAATTGATCGCGCCAGTAGTTCAGTGTCCTAGTGCTGGTTACTGACCATTCGTACAAGAGGGTATGGGTTCGAGTCCCGACTGAGACATAGATGGTGTGTTTGTCTTACAGAACTTGCTCCCTCTCTCTCTTCCCTAGACCGAATGCCTCCAAATTAGAGACGCCGCCCCGGTGCCGCAGTGGTCTAAGCGATGGCCTCTGATCATTCGTCCAAACGGGGTCCGGGTTCCAATCCCGTCAGGCATGGATGTTGTGTTTGTCTTACGGCACTGGATCTCTCCCTACTCTGGAACCAGTGACCCTAAATTAAGGACGGGCGACTGCTTATAGACCATTGAGTTGCTCACGGTGGTCGTTAAACCTCCAATCAAAACAAAAATTTGATCGCGCCAGTAGTTCAGTGTCCTAGTGCTGGTTACTGACCATTCGTACAAGTGGGTATGGGTTCGAGTCCCGACTGGGACATAGAGGGTGTGTTTGTCTTACAGAATTGCTCCCTCTCTCTTCCCTAGACCGAATGCCTCCAAATTAGAGACGCCACCCAGGTGGCGCAGTGGTCTTTTTTTTTTTTTGGATTGGAGGTTTAACGACCACCGTGAGCAACTCAATGGGCTATAAGCAGTCGCCCGTCCCTAATTTAGGGTCACTGGTTCCAGGGAAGGGAGAGAGCCAGTGCCGTAAGACAAACACAACATCCATGCATGACGGGATTGGAACCCGACCCCGTTTGGACGAATGATCAGAGGCCATCGCTTAGACCACTGCGCCGCCGCCCCGGTGGCGCCAATCAAAAAAAAATTTGATCCAATCAAATCGCCCTCTGTCATTTCATGACGATTGGTCACAAAACCGTGAGGGACGTCTTATGGAGCACGTCACACTAATTCTTCTAGGCACTGTACTAATGGAGCCCGATACTCCTTGTTGCCATTCGTCGGAAATACTTTCCTGGATATATTTCGTTATCAAGCCCCGCTGGCGCTATCTATGTTTCGTTAAGAACACTGTTTTTTTTTTTTTTCGTATTTTTTTTTTAATTTTCTTCTCCTATCCTGGTTTTCTTTGTCTTTTTTTGCCGGTTTTTCTTTTGTTGTTGTTTTTCTTGTCTTATTAGTTCTTTCCACAGGCCCGATAATGTGCTAGGGTCGTTCTGGTTACATACCCTTGCTTTATTTTTGTAGATTAATATTGCTTCTTCCCTCCTCGTTTGCCTTTCCGATTTTTTATTCTTTTTTTAGCATTTTAATTTCATCGAACTTTGAGAATGTCCGGTTTTCCAAGCAGAATTGCACTAAAGCAGTTTTGGCTTCTTTTTTTTTGCCAGTTAGATATGTGTTGTTGAAGTCTTTTTTAATCTGTTTTTCGTACTTCCAATGTACGATATTGGGGGTATGTGTGCTATTGGAATTTCGTAGGTTCCTGATTCTTCTAGCATTTTTTCTTCTGTTTTTTTTGTTGACAGTCATACTTTTCATGGTGTGCACTGAGCTTCCTAGTTGTAAGTCATATTTAGCACAGTGCCTATTGATTTCTTTACTCACTTAGATTTACTGTTTTATTTCTATTTTGAAACAAAGAAGTAAAATTTTCAGGTTTTAATGGCGCACATCCCATTTCCAGAGCCATTACACGGCACAATGGCAGCTGTGCCACGAACTATGGCAGTTTGCGATTTACTTGTTGTGCAGTTGTATAGGAAACCCCTATGGCGCACACAATAACACCACGAGGGATCCCATCGCCTCCTTTTTTGGGGAGTTGAGGGGGTTATCGCACCCCCGCTTGCAGATAAGGCAAAAAAAGTCAATTACAGACTTGTTCAGAGAGGCAAAAATAGTACATAAATGTTTTTGTCTCATAACAAAAGATGGAAGGGGACCAGGAATGTGGCCCCAAGAAAATCACAACATCCGAAAGCAATGACAGTATTTAGAAAAACTTATTACTTAGAACTTATCTAAACCGGTAAGTTCTAAGTAAATGAAAGTACAAAGGAAATTTTCTCCTATAAACCTTATCAACAGTTCTTGTTCTGAAATAAAACGCAGTTCCTTGACGTATTCAATATCAGACTTTGATGTCCAATACACTGAGACAAGGAGAAATTGCATAACGTGGTGAAACACTCATCCGATAGGAAAACTGTATACACATCTAATTGACTTGCATACATGGCAAAGCTTTCTGACTTTCCGTCACTGGTTCATGAAGTGTTGGCAACCGACCACACATATAGTTTTTGTATTCTGACGATGGAGCAGAAAGCACATTTGAAATTCACGCAAATATGCTTTGGACACATTGACTCAGGTAGCTTTCTGTTTTTTCGCATTTGGAGAGTCCCCTTCCATCTTTTTTCATGGGACAAAAACATTTATGTACTATTTTTACCTCGCTGAACAAGTTTGTAATAAACTTTTTTGCCCTATCTGCAAAGGGAGGCGCTATTGCACCATACCCCCACCCCCCACCCCAAGGGGGTGAGAGAATCATTCGTGGTGTTATTGTGTGCACCATAGAGGGTTTCCTATACAGCTGCACAAGAAGTAAATCGCTAACTGCCATAGTTTGTGAGATATTGGCCTGACACGGACTTTCCTTGTAACCCTGTATATGTATAAATGTGTATCTATATGTATTATCATCATCATTGTTGGCCATTATCAATCCACTGCTGGATGAAGATCTCACAAAGTTTCTTCCACAACTGTCTTGAGCCAATCTTGACCGTTTCACTCTGCCAGGCCTTTGAGTTTGTTCAATTCCATCTACCACGTTGTCTTCTAGGTCTTTCCCTGTCCCTTGGTATCCAGGCTGGTATTTGAGTTGTTCATCAGTGATCCACCCTTCTAGCAAAATGTGTAGCCTATTGCCTTTCAGGGATTTTACTTTTATCATGATGTCTTCCAATCTTGTCATTTTCCCGATTCACGAGTTCCTCTTCTTATCTTTCCTGGTTACACCAAGAAATATCTCTCCAGGCTTCTTTCAATTTCCTGCAGCCTTTGTATGCCTTTTTTAGTTAAGGTCCATGTCTCAACTCCACAAGTAACAACTGGACAGATGCATTGATTAAACACTTTTCTTTTAAGGAATAATGGCATATTGCTCTTAAACATTGCACCATTTCTTCCAAAAGCTCTCCAACCAAGTTTTATATGTCGATTAATTTTTTCATCAATGTGACTTTTGCTTGATATCTGCTGTTCAAGGTAAATGTAGATATCAGATATCTCAAGCTTTTCTCTATCAATCAATTAATCTTCATTTCTTCTAAAAGCATTGTACATCTGTTTTGTCTTCTAAAAGTTCATTTTTAATCCCACTTCTTTACTCTTGTCATCAAGTTCCTGGATCATACTGTGCAGCTCTGAAGGGGTGGTTGCAAAAATGACTACATCACCAGCAAAATGAAGGTGAGTTAAATGATCTACATTATTCTTTTTCCCTTTGCTTTCCCTGCTGAATGATTGAAATACATTTTGTGATGTGGCATGAAAGAGTTTGGAAGATATAGTGTCACCCTGTCTTACTCCCTTTCCAATTTTTATTGGTGCTGTATCCTCAAATAGCCGAATCTTTGCACTTGCATTTTCATAGAGGTTGCTAATAATACTAATGTATGCATCTTCAATACCACAAGATTTCAAAGTCATTGTAACTGCTGATGGTTTCACGGTATCAAAGGCATGTTCATAATCAATAAAAGCCATACACAATGGGAGTTCATATTCCCCTCATTCTTTCAGTTAGTTCTCTCAGCACATGGATATGATCTATAGTGCTCTAGCCACTCCTGAATACAACTTGTTTTCTTGGTTGAGCCATGTCCAATGGTATCCTCAAGCAATGTAAAAACTTTAGTGAAGATTTTATAAACCACTGATAGGAGGCTGATGGGCCTGAGATCCTCAATGTCACCTTTTTATGTAGCAGGATCATTCTAGCATTGTTTCAATCCTCGAGAATCTTCCCTTCATTGAAACATCTAGTGAAAACTTGGGTGAGTCTAGTTTAAATTTCTCCACTTGCTTCTTGTGTAATGTCCACAGTAATTACATCTTCTCCTTGAGCTTTTCGCCATTTCATGTTCTTAATTGCATGCATAGCTTCTGCCATGAGGACCGGAGGGACTTTGTTACTGGTACCTTTTGTAATGTCAGTAGTAGATGTATCAACTCCTTCATATATTTGCGAGTAGAAACCTTTCACTCCTGCCAAAATTTGCCTCTATTTCTTGTTACAGCGCCGTTATTTCTTTAGTGCCTAATTTGTTTTTTTTTCCTTTAAAGATGCCCCTTTTTGCCGCCCCGGTGGCGCAGTGATCTAAGGCGCTGGCCTCTGATCATTCGTCCGTGAGGGGTCCGGGTTCGAATCCCGGTGAGGCATGGATGTTGTGTTTGTCTTACGGCACTGGCTCTCTCCCTTCCCTGGAACCAGTGACCCTAAATTAGGGGCGGGCGACTGCTTATAGCCCATTGAGTTGCTCACGGTGGTCGTTAAACCTCCAATCAAAAAAAAAAAAAAAAAAAGATTCCCCTTTGCTTTCCTCAGGCTTTGGTTGCTTTCAATTGCTTTTGTCACTCGTTCACAGTTGAATTTCCTTACGTCTTCAGTGATACTTTTTTGTACTGTCTCGCATAGCTCTATATATTCCACTTTGGAAGTGACATCTACTTTATTTGTCCTGGTCTCCTTCTCTTTTGCATCTGCATTTTTGTTTTTCCTGATATTTTGTTCATATGCAACTTGTTCTTAGTACCACCTATTTTGTTGGTGTTATATACACTGAAAAGCAATTGAATTAGAGATACCTGTCTAGTAACGTGTAGCACTACCTTTCGCCCTGATGACGGCGGCGATTCGTCTCTGCATGGACTCGACAAGACACCGGAAGCGTTGAGAAGCCATACGGATCCACGACCCCTGAACAAGCTCCCACAGTTCACGAAGATTTGATGGAGGGGGTCAGAGCCTCGAACATCTCTCTCGATGGCATCCTAGATGTGCTCAATGGGATTGAGGTCAGGTGACCTAGCTGGCCAAGGAGCGAGGTCATGTCCGTGGAGTGTTCACCCAACCATTCGGATGCAATTCGGGAGCGAGGTCATGTCCGTGGAGTGTTCATCCAACCATTCGGATACAATTCGGGAGCGATGGCACCGTGCATTGTCTTGTTGCAAGATGAAGTCCCCAGTGGGATGTTGAAGACGCACAAATGAGAGCAAATGGTTGTCCAGGATATCCAAGTAATGTTGATCTGTGAGTGACGATGTCACATGTACCAGGGGTCCCATTTCAGCCCATGTAAACAGTCCCCAGACGAGAATGCCACCCCTACCAGCTTGAAGAATACCCTGCTGGCAAGAAGGATCCATTGCTTCATGTGGTTTGCACCGTACTCGTATCCTGCCATCCGCATGTACCAACGTGAATCTCGACTCATCAGTCCGGGCAACATTTTTTCACATGTCTAGGGTCCAGTGCCGATGCTCCCGCGCCCATGCTAATCTTTTCACCCTGTGATGTGCGGTCACCAGCCATACCCTCGTGGGATCTAAAGTAAACGTGTAAATATATTGAAGTTTCCTTTGAATAATTAAGTTTTCTTTCTGTTTCACAACGGACTTCTATAAGCATTTGTCAAAAATCAAAGACGTTGCGGGAATTAAGACGTACTTTTTATGGAGGGGTTGTCAACAAACGGACAAAATGGGGGAGGGGGAGTCTAAAAATAGTAAAAAATCGCTGACGTACTTTATGGACGGCCTCATAGTTGTTGCCACTATGGGTCAGTTCTTGCTAGATTTCGAAATATGGCAACAACTGATGCTTATACCACATGGTTTATTCTATGTGTTTCCTTCCATGGCTGATGAAGGTACAAGGGCCGCCCCGGTAGCGCAGTGGTCTAAGGCGTTGGCCTCTGATCATTCGTCCGTAAGGGGTCCGGGTTCGAATCCCGGTCAGGCATGGATGTTGTGTTTGTCTTACGGTACTGGCTCTCTCCCTTCCCTGGAACCAGTGACCCTAAATTAGGGACGGGCGACTGCTTATAGCCCATTGAGTTGCTCACGGTGGTCGTTAAACCTCCAATAAAAAAAGTACAAGGCAATTACCAAAACGTTCCACCACTTATACACGGTCGAGTCACATTATTGTGACCACCTCTTACTTTTTGAGGTCAACAACGCGTAGCCAATGAAAGAAGGCACGTGTCGTGAGCAGACTAGGAGGGTATATAAGGTGTGCTGTAGGCAATCTTAGAACATATCATTTGTTGCAGTCGTGGATAAAAGGAGCGATTTATCAGATTTGCAAAAAGGTATGATTATCGGCTTTCGGACCAAATGTGGCAGTATTTCTGAAACAGCGCAGTGTATAAACTGTACCCGTGCTGTTGTGATTAAAGTATATCGTGATTGGATAAATGGCACCATTGCAAATAAGCAACGTGGAAACTGTGAAGCACCACGTGCAATTCACGTGAGAGGTAAACGTCGGCTGTGAAGGTGCGTGAAGGCCGATCGACACGCTACAGTGGATCAACTTACTGGCGAATGAACCAGAGTGCTACTGGAAGTGTGTCTAAACAGACAGTTTAGCGAACCCTGCTACGTATGGGGCTCCAATGCAGTCGGGTGTGTGTGTGTGTGTGTGTGATTGGATTTTTAACGACCACCGTGAGCAACTCAATGGGCTATAAGCAGTCGCCCGTCCCTAATTTAGGGCCACTGGTTCCAGGGAAGGGAGAGAACCAGTGCCGTAAGACAAACACAACATACATGCCTCACCGGGATTCGAACCCGGACCCCGTTCAGACGAATGATCAGAGGCCATCGCTTAGACCACTGCGCCACCGGGGCAGCTGCAGACGGATAATCACTGCACCTATGCTAACGAAGGTGCATCGTCAGAAAAGGCTTACATTTTCACGGCAGTATTGGAATTTGTCCTCCGCTGATTGGCAAAAGATTGCCTTCTCCGATGAGTCACGTTTTTTGTTTCATCGATGGGATGGACGTTGGCGTATAAGGCGAGAAACATCTGAGAACAAACACTCTTCAACCATTGCTGGAAGAATGCAAGCTGGTGGGGAGGCCACCCCGGTGGCGCAGTGGTCTAAGCGATGGCCTCTGATCATTCGTCCGAACGAGGTCCGGGTTCGAATCCCGGTGAGGCATGGATGTTGTGTTTGTCTTACGGCACCGGCTCTCTCCCTTCCCTGGAACCAGTGACCCTAAATTAGGGACGAGCGACTTCTTATAGCCCATTGAGTTGCTCACGGGGTCGTTAAACCTACAATAAAAAAAAGCTGGTGGGGACAGCGTTATGGTCTGGGAAATGTTTTCGTGGCATTCTCTTGGTCCACTCCTACCTGTGGAAGGCACTACGGACTGAATGCGTTGTGAACTCATCCTTGTAGACCACGTACACCTATACATACTGATTGTCTTCCCTGGGGCGAATGGGAACTTGTAGCACGACAGTGTGACGTGTCACAGAGCTAGAAATATCCGAGAGTGGTTGGAGGAGCACGAGGAATACTTCAAAGCACTTCTCTGGCCCTCTAGTAACCCAGATTTAAACCCAATTGAGCATTTGTTGGACCACCTCGATCGTGTTAATCGCTCAATGAATCCTCCACCACGCACTCTCCAACAGTTGTCCGACGCATTGCAGTCAGCATAGCTCCACATGCCACCTTCCAGCACCTTATTGAGTCACTGCCAGCCTGTCCAGCTGCTTTCTGCGCTGCACACGGCGGTTAATCTGGATATGGACCTTATTCATGTGACGTCAGAAGTGGATTTATGGGGACCAACATGGCTGCTGATTCAATGTTTTCGCTATTTGATTATCCCCTACTGTTGCCTAATTTTTACAATCCTAACATCATGGATTCTGCTGAGGAATTAATAGAGCTACAGGGCGAAGAAGAAGAAATTAATTTCTTAGAAGAACAAATCAAGGTTGCAAAATTATACAAAGACAATTTTGTGTTTGATGTTTATTTCGCATGACGCAGAAAAGAATCGCGGTTAGTCATAATGAAGTTTTTAATGTAGCATTTCTCGTACACGCTATATTAAATTTTCATGTTCTTATTGCCAGACATTGGCGAAATATCTGAAACATAAAATTTAGTACTTTGTTTTGTACAACAAAAACATTGCCCGGTGGCGCAGTGGTCTAAGGCGCTGGCCTCTGATCATTCGTCCGTATGGGGTCCGGGTTCGAATCCCGGTCAGGCATGGATGTTGTGTTTGTCTTACGGCACTGGCTCTCTCCCTTCCCTGGAACCAGTGAGCCTAAATTAGGGACGGGTGACTGCTTATAGCCCGTTGAGTTGCTCACGGTGGTCGTTAAACCTCCAATCAAAAAAAAAAAAAAAAAAACAACAAAAACATTTAAAAGCCCAGACAAATACGTAATAAGGAAACAAACTAGGGTTCGCACGCTAGGCAATCTGCTTAAAAATTAAATGAATGCGTAACATTAAATAAAAAAGAGAAATAATAGATATGTTTGTTTTATTCTTTGAGGAAATTAGAACTTAATTCGTAATTTACCGATCCAAATATTCCATCAATTTTCGCCTACCTTTTTTTTTTTTTAAATTGAAATTCGAAAGAATACTACGAGGTTTCAACAGCCTTTGATTCTGATATCCAAAATACTTTTCGTTAAAGTGAACAGAACATTTTGGAGAGCACGCATCGGAATAGAAATCACTGCGTTTCATTTTACACAGCGCCGCCCCGGTGGCGCAGTGGTCTAAGGCGTTGGCCTCTGATCGTTCGTCCGTAAGGGGTCCGGGTTCGAATCCCGGTCAGGCATGGATGTTGTGTTTGTCTTACGGCACTGGTTCTCTCCCTTCCCTGGAACCAGTGACCCTAAATTAGGGACGGGCGACTGCTTATAGCCCATTGAGTTGCTCACGGTGGTCGTTAAACCTCCAAAAAAAAAAAAAAAAAAAATTTTACACAGCCATTCTATTAATAATTTCGTTTTTTCAGCGGAAAATTAAAGAATGTTTTTCTTTCGTCTACACAATTTAGGTTGCAGGATTTATTAGCACAACCATACGATGAGCAAAATTATACGTGTCGTTAATAAATTTACGAAAATCGCGTTTTTCCTGAACCCTTGCAACGCAACGCCATGTTTAGCAATGGTAAAACACATGTAAACAAACTCTTGTTGGTCCTCTGCCACGGAAAGGCCATGATGCAATGCGAGGTGAATAAGATACATTAGCTGGTGGTCACCATAATGTGACTCGACCGTGTAATATTTTTATGATTGGAGGTTTAACGACCGCCGTGAGCAACTCAATGGGCTATAAGCAGTCGCCCGTCCCTAATTTAGGGTCACTGGTTCCAGGGAAGGAACAGAGACAGTGCCGTAAGACAAACACAACATCCATGCCTCACCGGGATTCGAACCCGGACCTCTTACGGACGAATGATCAGAGGCCATCGCTTAGACCACTGCGCCACCGGGGTTATTGGAGGTTTAACGACCACCGTGAGCAACTCAGTGAGCTATAAGCAGTTGCGTATCCCTAATTTAGGGCCACTAGTTCCAGGAAAGGGAAAGAGCCAGCGCTAAGACAAACACAACATCCATGCCTCACCGGGATTCGAACCCGAACCCATCGCTTAGACCACTGCGCCACCGGGGAGGCTGAATATTAGTGTCAAAACTTGCCGGAAACTTACCTCAACTGATTTTTTTGCCAGTAATTTTTCTTTAAAAAAGCAACTCAAATTTCCCTCTCCCTGCTTTTCTAACTGCATAATTTTATAGTCGTAAATTTCGGAAAAACTCGATGTTATTGTTTTAGCATTGTAATCTATGTTGAAATTGACCACTAGCCGCCCCGGTGGAGCAGTGGTCTAAGCGATGGCCTCTGATCATTCGTCCGAAAGGGGTCCGGGTTCGAATCCCGGTGAGGCATGTTTTTTTTTTTTTGATTGGAGGTTTAACGACCACCGTGAGCAACTCAATGGGCTATAAGCAGTCGCCCGTCCCTAATTTATGGTCACTGGTTCCAAGGAAGAGAGAGAGCCAGTGCCGTAAGACAAACACAACATCCATGCCTCACCGGGATTCGAACCCGGACCCCTTACGGACAAATGATCAGAGGCCAGCGCCTTAGACCACTGCGCCACTGGGGCGGCGAGGCATGGTTGTTGTGTTTGTCTTATGGCACTGGCTCTCTCCCTTCCCTGGAACCAGTGACCCTAAATTAGGGACGGACAACTGCTTATAGCCCATTGAGTTGCTCACGGTGGTCGTTAAACCTCCAATAAAAAATTGACCACTAAAGCAACTTTTCTTTTTCGGTCCCTTTCGTTTCTCCCACGTAGCGTTGACTAGAGACGATTTTCAATTTGTGTCATGTGTTTACGTAAGCCAATCACAGAACATTGGGCTCCCTCCGAAGAGTTTCTTCGAAGGTTCTGTGAAAATGCCTGTCGCATCGCTTAAAGGAAACATTAGACATTAACCAACCAAGGGAACAAGCTAAATTCAGGAGCTGCTTCCTTACTATAGACAATACCTTGTATCGAGAGTACTAAGTTAAAGAACAAATCAATATGAACTATTATAAAGGCTTTTATTGATTATGAAAAGGCCTTTGATTCGGTGAAACCATCAGTAGATTTAAAATTCTTTGAAATTCTGCGCTATTGAAGATAAATACCTCAACATTAATAATGAAATCTATAATACAGTCGAACCCAGATATAACGAGTTATTGCGAATTTCGAACTTTTGAAAATCACCGTCAGAATAGCCTGAAAATAACATGTAAATCATCTTCCTATATCGAACGAGTCAAAGCAGCTATTGTATATATTGAATTTTTCGAATAAAAGTCATCAAATTTTCTCGGAAACGAATCTTGTCAAGCAAGACCACCTTTTTTTCAGCGAAAATGGGAATTCCTCTTGGCGAATTCCTGACGCTTCCAAACTGGAATCAATCTTTTCTTTCACCGTTAAAGGGATTATCTCTTTCCGAACTTTTCAACGAGACGACCCCCTCCCCCTGCTTCCCTCTTTTGAAGCGCCTGAGGCAAAAAGGAAAGAAGGGCCAGACTTTGTGATATTCGAGCTGCGTTGATAAGTGAGAAAGCTGCTGTAGGGTTGAGAATTGAGGGTATTGGATACACCTTGATTCGCAAAATCGAGCAGGTTGAAAACTACATTTTGACAAGTGCAATAGCTTTAAAGAAACAGAAAAAGACGACCGATTATTTTATGCCCTAAAGCATCGCTTCTGGTAAGACTTCCTTTTCTATTATATTGCTGTGTATCTTGACTTTAATTTGATCATGTAATTCTATTCACAATTTTAATACAGAAGTAAAAGTTTTTTTGTGGGTTCACCTATTGTATACACCAGAACACCACTGAGCATGGTAGGGCGGTAAAACCCGCACATAGAATTATTGTGCATGTCAAACTACCGTGTTCTCCCATTCGAATTCGATATAAACAGGTTCAACTGTGATTGAAGCGCAAAGCACCACCACCGTGAGCAACTCAATGGGGTATAAGCAGTCGCCTGTCCCTAATTTAGGGCCACTGCATGGTTCCAGGAAAGGGAGTAAGAGTTAGCGCCTGCCGCCCCGGTGGCGCAGTGATCTAAGCGATGGTATCTGATCATTCGTCCGAACGGGGTCCGGGTTCGAATCCCGGTGAGGAATGGATGTTGTGTTTGTCTTACGGCACTGGCTCTCTCCCTTCCCTGGAACCAGTGAACCTAAATTAGGGACGGGCGACTGCTTATAGCCCATTGAGTTGCTCACGGTGGTCGTTAAACCTCCAACCAAAAAAAAAGTTTTAGCGCCGTAAGACAAACACAACATCCATGCCTCACCGGGATTCAAACCCCGGACCCCTTTCGGACGTATGGTCAGAAGCCATGGCTTAGACTAATCCGCCACAGGGTGGGCGGCCTCAGATTTGTGTTTCTTTCTTGTCGTGTGTCAATGTTTTCAATAGGATTAACTGTGTTACTTGAGAATTTTAAGAGTGCAGCAAGTACATTTATCTTCGTACGAATACTTTTCATTGTGTTACAACTAATATAGGCCGCCCCGGTGGCGCGGTGGTCTGAGGCGCTGGCCTCTGATCATTCATCAGTCAGGGGTCCGGGTTCGAGTCCCGGTGAGGCATGGATGTTGTGTTTGTCTTGCGGCGCTGGCTCTCTCCCTTCCCTGGAACCAGTGACCCTAAATTAGGGACGGGCGACTGCTTATAGCCCATTGAGTTGCTCACGGTGGTCGTTAAACCTCCAATCAAAAAAAAAACTAACATAGCATTTTAAAATACCTAATCCCATATGGACAGTTTTACACTGTACTAGCATGGGATTAAGTATTTGTTTCGTTATGTCAACGCAGTCGAATAAAAATATTCATTTTCGAAAAAAAAAGGAAAGAAAAGAAAAGAAAAGCAGAATAATAATAGTAATCAACATCCGTAATGTTAAACGTAAGTTGACCTGAAGTCCCCAATTCCGGAGGACAGTCCTCGAATTTAGTTTACTGTCCCCTAAAACGTCTGATGCCTTTGGGGACGCAAATTGTCCTCAAGTTTTGACGTTTGTCCTCTAATTTGCACTTCCTCATTAACTCGTCTGATTTCTAATGAAAAGTGTTCTTAAAAGTAGTGCCGCCCCGGTGGCGCAGTGGTCTAAGGCGCTGGCCTCTGATCATTCGTCCGTAAGGGGTCCGGGTTCGAATCCCGTGAGGCATGGATGTTGTTTTTGTCTTACGGCACTGGCTCTCTCCCTTCCCTGAAACCAGTGACCCTAAATTAGGGACGGGCGACTGCTCATAGCCCATTGAGTTGCTCACAGTGGTCGTTAAACCTCCAATCCAAAAAAAAAAAAAAGTGGTTTTCGTTGTACAAAATTTTTCGACATGCCTCTTGTGAAAACAAATTTTGACTTTTTATTTTCTTTCTGAGTTTAACGACCACCGCGAGCAACTCTAAGGACTATAAGCAGTCACTTGTTTCTAATTTTTTTTATTTGATTGGAGATTTAACGACCACCGTGAGCAACTCAATGGGCTATAAGCAGTCGCCCGTCCCTAATTTAGGGTCACTGGTTCCAGGGAAGGGAGAGAGCCAGTGCCGTAAGACAAACACAACATCCATGCCTGACGGGATTGGAACCCGGACCCCTTACGGACAAATGATCAGAGGCCAGCGCCTTAGATCACTGAGCCACCGGGGAGGCTGAATATTAGTGTCAAAACTTGCCGGAAACTTACCTCAACTGATTTTTTTGCCAGTAATTTTTCTTTAAAAAAGCAACTCAAATTTCCCCTCTTCCTGCTTTTCTAACTGCATAATTTTATAGTCGTAAATTTCGGAAAAACTCGATGTTATTGTTTTAGCATTGTAATCTATGTTGAAATTGACCACTAGCCGCCCCGGTGGCGCAGTGGTCTAAGCGATGGCCTCTGATCATTCGTCCGAAAGGGGTCAGGGTTCGAATCCCGGTGAGGCATGGTTTTTTTTTTTTTTTGATTGGAGGTTTAACGACCACCGTAAGTAACTCAACGGGCTATAAGCAGTCGCCCGTCCCTAATTTAGGGTCACTGGTTCCAAGGAAGGGAGAGAGCCAGTGCCGTAAGACAAACACAACATCCATGCCTGACGGGATTGGAACCCGGACCCCGTTTGGACGAATGATCAGAGGCCATCGCTTAGACCACTGCACCACCGGGGAGGCTGAATATTAGTGTCAAAACTTGCCGGAAACTTACCTCAACTGATTTTTTTGCCAGTAATTTTTCTTTAAAAAAGCAACTCAAATTTCCCTCTCCCTGCTTTTCTAACTGCATAATTTTATAGTCGTAAATTTCGGAAAAACTCGATGTTATTGTTTTAGCATTGTAATCTATGTTGAAATTGACCACTAGCCGCCCCGGTGGCGCAGTGGTCTAAGCGATGGCCTCTGATCATTCGTCCGTAAGGGGTCCGGGTTCGAATCCCGGTGAGGCATGGATGTTGTGTTTGTCTTACGGCACTGGCTCTCTCCCTTCCCTGGAACCAGTGACCCTAAATTAGGGACGGGCGACTGCTTATAGCCCATTGAGTTGCTCACGGTGGTCGTTAAACCTCCAACCAAAAAAAAAAAAAAAAAAGTTTTAGCGCCGTAAGACAAACACAACATCCATGCCTCACCGGGATTCAAACCCGGACCCCTTTCGGACGTATGGTCAGAAGCCATGGCTTAGACTAATCCGCCACAGGGTGGGCGGCCTCAGATTTGTGTTTCTTTCTTGTCGTGTGTCAATGTTTTCAATAGGATTTACTGTGTTACTTGAGAATTTTAAAGAGTGCAGCAAGTACATTTATCTTCGTACGAATACTTTTCATTGTGTTACAACTAATATAGGCAGCCCCGGTGGCGCGGTGGTCTGAGGCGCTGGCCTCTGATCATTCATCAGTCAGGGGTCCGGGTTCGAGTCCCGGTGAGGCATGGATGTTGTGTTTGTCTTGCGGCGCTGGCTCTCTCCCTTCCCTGGAACCAGTGACCCTAAATTAGGGACGGGCGACTGCTTATAGCCCATTGAGTTGCTCACGGTGGCCGTTAAACCTCCAATCAAAAAAAAAAAAAAAACTAACATAGCATTTTAAAATACCTAATCCCATATGGACAGTTTTACACTGTACTAGCATGGGATTAAGTATTTGTTTCGTTATGTCAACGCAGTCGAATAAAAATATTCATTTTCGAAAAAAAAAAAGGAAAGAAAAGAAAAGAAAAGCAGAATAATAATAGTAATCAACATCCGTAATGTTAAACGTAAGTTGACCTGAAGTCCCCAATTCCGGAGGACAGTCCTCGAATTTAGTTTACTGTCCCCTAAAACGTCTGATGCCTTTGGGGACGCAAATTGTCCTCAAGTTTTGACGTTTGTCCTCTAATTTGCACTTCCTCATTAACTCGTCTGATTTCTAATGAAAAGTGTTCTTAAAAGTAGTGCCGCCCCGGTGGCGCAGTGGTCTAAGGCGCTGGCCTCTGATCATTCGTCCGTAAGGGGTCCGGGTTCAAATCCCGTGAGGCATGGATGTTGTTTTTGTCTTACGGCACTGGCTCTCTCCCTTCCCTGAAACCAGTGACCCTAAATTAGGGACGGGCGACTGCTCATAGCCCATTGAGTTGCTCACAGTGGTCGTTAAACCTCCAATCCAAAAAAAAAAAAAAAAGTAGTTTTCGTTGTACAAAATTTTCCGACATGCTTCTTGTGAAAACAAATTTTGACTTTTTATTTTCTTTCTGAGTTTAACGACCACCGCGAGCAACTCTAAGGACTATAAGCAGTCACCTGTTTCTAATTTTTTTTATTTGATTGGAGATTTAACGACCACCGTGAGCAACTCAATGGGCTATAAGCAGTCGCCCGTCCCTAATTTAGGGTCACTGGTTCCAGGGAAGGGAGAGAGCCAGTGCCGTAAGACAAACACAACATCCATGCCTGACGGGATTGGAACCCGGACCCCTTACGGACAAATGATCAGAGGCCAGCGCCTTAGATCACTGAGCCACCGGGGAGGCTGAATATTAGTGTCAAAACTTGCCGGAAACTTACCTCAACTGATTTTTTTGCCAGTAATTTTTCTTTAAAAAAGCAACTCAAATTTCCCCTCTTCCTGCTTTTCTAACTGCATAATTTTATAGTCGTAAATTTCGGAAAAACTCGATGTTATTGTTTTAGCATTGTAATCTATGTTGAAATTGACCACTAGCCGCCCCGGTGGCGCAGTGGTCTAAGCGATGGCCTCTGATCATTCGTCCGAAAGGGGTCAGGGTTCGAATCCCGGTGAGGCATGGTTTTTTTTTTTTTTTTTTTGATTGGAGGTTTAACGACCACCGTAAGTAACTCAATGGGCTATAAGCAGTCGCCCGTCCCTAATTTAGGGTCACTGGTTCCAAGGAAGGGAGAGAGCCAGTGCCGTAAGACAAACACAACATCCATGCCTGACGGGATTGGAACCCGGACCCCGTTTGGACGAATGATCAGAGGCCATCGCTTAGACCACTGCACCACCGGGGAGGCTGAATATTAGTGTCAAAACTTGCCGGAAACTTACCTCAACTGATTTTTTTGCCAGTAATTTTTCTTTAAAAAAGCAACTCAAATTTCCCCTCTCCCTGCTTTTCTAACTGCATAATTTTATAGTCGTAAATTTCGGAAAAACTCGATGTTATTGTTTTAGCATTGTAATCTATGTTGAAATTGACCACTAGCCGCCCCGGTGGCGCAGTGGTCTAAGCGATGGCCTCTGATCATTCGTCCGTAAGGGGTCCGGGTTCGAATCCCGGTGAGGCATGGATGTTGTGTTTGTCTTACGGCACTGGCTCTCTCCCTTCCCTGGAACCAGTGACCCTAAATTAGGGACGGGCGACTGCTTATAGCCCATTGAGTTGCTCACGGTGGTCGTTAAACCTCCAACCAAAAAAAAAAAAAAGTTTTAGCGCCGTAAGACAAACACAACATCCATGCCTCACCGGGATTCAAACCCGGACCCCTTTCGGACGTATGGTCAGAAGCCATGGCTTAGACTAATCCGCCACAGGGTGGGCGGCCTCAGATTTGTGTTTCTTTCTTGTCGTGTGTCAATGTTTTCAATAGGATTTACTGTGTTACTTGAGAATTTTAAGAGTGCAGCAAGTACATTTATCTTCGTACGAATACTTTTCATTGTGTTACAACTAATATAGGCCGCCCCGGTGGCGCGGTGGTCTGAGGCGCTGGCCTCTGATCATTCATCAGTCAGGGGTCCGGGTTCGAGTCCCGGTGAGGCATGGATGTTGTGTTTGTCTTGCGGCGCTGGCTCTCTCCCTTCCCTGGAACCAGTGACCCTAAATTAGGGACGGGCGACTGCTTATAGCCCATTGAGTTGCTCACGGTGGTCGTTAAACCTCCAATCAAAAAAAAAACAAACTAACATAGCATTTTAAAATACCTAATCCCATATGGACAGTTTTACACTGTACTAGCATGGGATTTAGTATTTGTTTCGTTATGTCAACGCAGTCGAATAAAAATATTCATTTTCGAAAAAAAAAAAGGAAAGAAAAGAAAAGAAAAGCAGAATAATAATAGTAATCAACATCCGTAATGTTAAACGTAAGTTGACCTGAAGTCCCCAATTCCGGAGGACAGTCCTCGAATTTAGTTTACTGTCCCCTAAAACGTCTGATGCCTTTGGGGACGCAAATTGTCCTCAAGTTTTGATGTTTGTCCTCTAATTTGCACTTCCTCATTAACTCGTCTGATTTCTAATGAAAAGTGTTCTTAAAAGTAGTGCCGCCCCGGTGGCGCAGTGGTCTAAGGCGCTGGCCTCTGATCATTCGTCCGTAAGGGGTCCGGGTTCGAATCCCGTGAGGCATAGATGTTGTTTTTGTCTTACGGCACTGGCTCTCTCCCTTCCCTGAAACCAGTGACTCTAAATTAGGACGGGCGACTGCTCATAGCCCATTGAGTTGCTCACAGTGGTCGTTAAACCTCCAATCCAAAAAAAAAAAAAAAAGTAGTTTTCGTTGTACAAAATTTTCCGACATGCTTCTTGTGAAAACAAATTTTGACTTTTTATTTTCTTTCTGAGTTTAACGACCACCG
Organism: Macrothele yani; assembly: GCA_039090855.1. NCBI lineage: Eukaryota > Metazoa > Arthropoda > Arachnida > Araneae > Macrothelidae > Macrothele > Macrothele yani. The sequence goes on from CM077009.1 coordinate 152,647,085, forward strand.
CGAGCAACTCTAAGGACTATAAGCAGTCACCTGTTTCTAATTTTTTTTATTTGATTGGAGATTTAACGACCACCGTGAGCAACTCAATGGGCTATAAGCAGTCGCCCGTCCCTAATTTAGGGTCACTGGTTCCAGGGAAGGGAGAGAGCCAGTGCCGTAAGACAAACACAACATCCATGCCTGACGGGATTGGAACCCGGACCCCTTACGGACAAATGATCAGAGGCCAGCGCCTTAGATCACTGAGCCACCGGGGAGGCTGAATATTAGTGTCAAAACTTGCCGGAAACTTACCTCAACTGATTTTTTTGCCAGTAATTTTTCTTTAAAAAAGCAACTCAAATTTCCCCTCTCCCTGCTTTTCTAACTGCATAATTTTATAGTCGTAAATTTCGGAAAAACTCGATGTTATTGTTTTAGCATTGTAATCTATGTTGAAATTGACCACTAGCCGCCCCGGTGGCGCAGTGGTCTAAGCGATGGCCTCTGATCATTCGTCCGTAAGGGGTCCGGGTTCGAATCCCGGTGAGGCATGGATGTTGTGTTTGTCTTACGGCACTGGCTCTCTCCCTTCCGTGGAACCAGTGACCCTAAATTAGGGACGGGCGACTGCTTATAGCCCATTGAGTTGCTCACGGTGGTCGTTAAACCTCCAATCAAAAAAAAAAAAAAAAAAAAAAAAAGACCACTGCGCGGCCGGGGCGGCGTCTATAATTTGGAGGCATTCGTTCTAGGGAAGAGAGGGAGCAAGTTCTGTAATACAAACACACCATCTATGTCTCAGTCGGGACTCGAACCCATACCCGCTGCCCCGGTGGCGCAGTGGTCTAAGGCGTTGGCCTCTGATCATTCGTCCGTAAGGGGTCCGGGTTCGAATCCCGGTCAGGCATGGATGTTGTGTTTGCCTTACGGCACTGGCTCTCTCCCTTCCCTGGAACCAGTGACCCTAAATTACGGACGGGCCGCTGCTTATAGCCCATTGAGTTGCTCACGGTGGTCGTTAAACCTCCAATCAAAAAAAAAAAAATAAAGAACCCATACCCACTTTTTTTTTTTTTTTTTTTGCTTTACTGTAACAGCTAATCAGGTAATTTTTATTTTTACATTTTCAGGCAAGTGATATAGTAATACCGACAAAGGTGTTTTTTTTTTTTCGATTGGAGGTTTAACGACCACCGTGAGCAACTCAATGGGCTATAAGCAGTCGCCCGTCCCTAATTTAGAGTCACTGGTTCCAGGGAAGGGAGAGAGCCAGTGCCGTAAGACAAACACAACATCCATGCCCCACCGGGATTCGAACCCGGACCCCTTACGGACGAATGATCAGAGTCCAGCGCCTTAGACCACTGCGCCACCGGGACGGCTCATCCCCACTTGTACGAATGGTCAGTAACCAGCACTAGGACACTGAACTACTGGCGCGATCAAATTTTTTTTTGATTGGAGGTTTTGATTGATTTTTTTTGATTGATTGATTGAAATTTTTTTGATTGGATCAAATTTTTATTTGATTGGCGCCACCGGGGCGGCGGCGCAGTGGTCTAAGCGACGGCCTCTGATCATTCGTCCAAACGGGGTCCGGGTTCCAATCCCGTCATGCATGGATGTTGTGTTTGTCTTACGGCACTGGCTCTCTCCCTTCCCTGGAACCAGTGACCCTAAATTAGGGACGGGCGACTGCTTATAGCCCATTGAGTTGCTCACGGTGGTCGTTAAACCTCCAATCCAAAAAAAAAAAAAAAAAAAAAAGACCACTGCGCCACCGGGGTGGCGTCTCTAATTTGGAGGCATTCGGTCTAGGGAAGAGAGAGAGGGAGCAATTCTGTAAGACAAACACAACCTCTATGTCCCAGTCGGGACTCGAACCCATACCCACTTGTACGAATGGTCAGTAACCAGCACTAGGACACTGAACTACTGGCGCGATCAAATTTTTGTTTTGATTGGAGGTTTAACGACCACCGTGAGCAACTCAATGGTCTATAAGCAGTCGCCCGTCCTTAATTTAGGGTCACTGGTTCCAGAGTAGGGAGAGATCCAGTGCCGTAAGACAAACACAACATCCATGCCTGACGGGATTGGAACCCGGACCCCGTTTGGACGAATGATCAGAGGCCATCGCTTAGACCACTGCGGCACCGGGGCGGCGTCTCTAATTTGGAGGCATTCGGTCTAGGGAAGAGAGAGAGGGAGCAAGTTCTGTAAGACAAACACACCATCTATGTCTCAGTCGGGACTCGAACCCATACCCTCTTGTACGAATGGTCAGTAACCAGCACTAGGACACTGAACTACTGGCGCGATCAATTTTTTTATTGGAGGTTTAACGACCACCGTGAGCAACTCAATGGGCTATAAGCAATCGCCCGTCCCTAATTTAGGTTCACTGGTTCCAGGGAAGGGAGAGAGCCAGTGCCGTAAGACAAACACAACATTCATGCCTGACGGGATTGGAACCCGGACCCCGTTTGGACGAATGATCAGAGGCCATCGCTTAGACCAATGCGCCACCGGGGCGGCGTCTCTAATTTGGAGGCATTCGTTCTAGGGAAGAGAGAGAGGAGCAAATTCTGTAAGACAAACACACCATCTATGTCTCATTCGGGACTCGAACCCATACCCACTTGTACGAATGGTCAGTAACCAGCACTAGGACACTGAACTACTGACGCGATCAAATTTTTTTTTTGATTGGAGGTTTAACGACCACCGTGAGCAACTCAATGGGCTATAAGCAGTCGCCCGTCCCTAATTTAGGGTCACTGGTTTCAGGGAAGGGAGAGAGCCAGTGCCGTAAGACAAACACAACATCCATGCCTCACCGGGATTCGAACCCGGACCCCATTCGGACGAATGATCACAGACCATCGCTTAGACCACTGCGCCACCGGGGGCGGCAATCAAATTTCGACTGTACTTGATCTAAGTTTCTCCAAATACTTTTGCAAAATGAAAAATTCGCCATGCTATTAGTTTGGCGTGCAGCTTGATTTTAATTCTGCACATATACAAGGTAAAGCATTTCACTTTTGCTAATATATTCTGGCCATCATAATTCTACTTTGTTAATACAAATTACCAACATTCTACAAGATATATCCTTTTAAGACATAAATTTTCGTAAGTAATATCACACTTATTGAAGCAATGCAGTTTTGTGACAAAAAGATTTGCGTATTTTTTTATTTTTTTTATTGGAGGTTTAACGACTACCGTGAGCAACTCAATGGGCTATAAGCAGTCGCCCGTCCGTAATTTAGGGTCACTGGTTCCAGGGAAGGGAGAGAGCCAGTGCCGTAAGACAAACACAACATCCATGCCTCACCGGGATTCGAACCCGGACCCCCTTCGGACGAATGATCAGATGCCATCGCTTAGACCACTGCGCCGCCGGGGCGGCGTATTTATTTTGAGTACGTGTATGTCCCCAAATGAACTGACGATTTGGGGACGCCACGCTCTTTTGTCCTCAAATCAGTGTTCCGATATCTGGTTCAAGGAGGTTATATTACTGGAGTCAGTACTAATATGCACGCAGAATTCGCCGCCATAAGTCACCGTCTGTGCTGCAAATGACGTCATGAGCAGGCACGACGCAGCCACAGAAGAGAAGCTGCTTGGAAACCAATGGAACAAAAGCTTCTAAGTGTATAAACAGATAAAATGAGTAATTCAATAATATTTATTAATGATACACAAGCTTACTGTTTCATCAACGGTATAATTTAGTTCATTTTTGCCTGCTTGGGACGTCACACCACAGATTAGCTGTGACCTATGGTGGCAGAGCCAGTGGTGTCTCCAGTAATATAACTTCCTTGAACTGGTCACCTTAGTTAAACGACGTAAAGTCTTTTGTGTAAGGATTCATAATGCTGGTTCTCCTCGAAAAACTTTTGGTTTGATAACCGTAACTTTATGGATAAGTTTACCTTCTACCTAGGAAGAAAATATAAATAACGTGTGTTTGTGTGTGGTGTAAGCCTATTTGGGGTAAACTACCAAGCCTTAATTTGAAAGAAAATAATAAAAATGTAACTAATTGCGAAGGTAACAATTGCCGGAGAAAACACCTCCATAAGTTAAGCCTCTGAGGCCACCCCCCCCCTACTCTACCCTGGAACCACTGTTTCTAAATTTCAAAAGGGTTACAGAGCCTATTCTTATATAACATTGGTTGTCGTTAACCCCTCCCCCCCCCCGGCCTCGCTCCCGAATAAAGAAGCAGAACATTTTATCAGTTTGTCTTGTCAGCATCTTTTCTTTGTAACATTTACGGAATTTCCTCAAGAAAACTGAGTAACCTGTGTGTCCACAGCAGTTTGAATTCATGTTCTATGTTTCTGCATACATCATTTCCAGCGCTCAATATATTACAGGAATTCTAGCCTTAAAAAAACTTGCTCAGCCATTTCAGATGTGCATTCAACACCTCTGTGGTGTTCTATTTTTTACTTTAGATGTTTGAATTAAAATGATACTTTAAAGCATTTTTAACAATTTGAGATATCATAACAGTTTTCTTGGTATGTGCAGACAACACAGTTTGAACGACAGGAATAAATTAAGTAAGTTTGTCAGCATGGAGTCAGTGCCAAAACATTCCATAGAGGAAGTCACTGAAGAATTGATTACCAAGGAAGTGAAAAATGAAGCTGAGATATCAGCCCATATTGCTGCAGATACAAAAGAAGATCCTTTTGAATGTGAAATATGCTTCCAGAAATTCAAAGCAGAATACAGCCTTGCGAAACATATGCAACATCATAGAAGTGAAAAATATTTCTATTGTGGTGTGTGTGACAAGAAATTCACACGGAAAGTTCGTCTCTTAGCTCATGTAAAGGTCCATGGAGGAGAACAACCTTATGATTCTGATTTATCTTCCCAGCAATTCAGTAAAGAATACAACACTTCTAGGCATAGGCAGCTTCATTCAGGTGAGAAATCTTACTTGTGCATTGAATGTTCCAAAACCTTTACAGAGAAAGGTCACCTTTCAAAACATATGCTGCTTCATGCGGATGAGAAAAACCATCAGGCTGATATATATTCCAAGAAATTTGAGAAAGGAGACCTCTCTGCCAATATGCATCTTGACACAGCTGTAAAGCCTCACCAATGTCATGTATGCCACAAACAGTTTGCTCAGAAAAGTAGTCTTACACAACATGTGCTGATCCACACAAGTGAAAAGCCTTACCAATGTGATGTGTGCTCCAAACAATTTGCTCAGAAATGTAATTTTTCACGGCATCTGCTCCTTCACACAGGTGAGAAGTCTTACCATTGTAATGTATGCCCAAAACAATTCACTCAGAAATGTAAACTTTCAGAGCATATGCTCCTTCATTCAGATGAAAGTCCTCACCAATGTGATATATGCTCGAAACTATTTACTTGGAGAAGGGGTCTTTCAAGGCATATGCTTGTTCACAGGAGAGACGATCTTCACCATTGTGATATATGCTCTAAAAACTTTGCTCGGAGAGTGGATCTTTCAAGGCATATGCTTGTTCACACAGGTGACAAACTTCACCAATGTGATACATGCTCTAAAAAATTTTTTCAGAGATCTGATCTGTATAGGCATGTGCGTGTTCACACAGGTGAAAAGCCTCACCAGTGTGTTGTTTGCTCCAAACAATTTTCACAGAAATGTAATCTTTCACAGCATATGCTACTACACACAGGTGAAAAGCCTCATGTATGTGATGTATGCTCCAAACAATTTGCTCAGAAAAATAATCTTTCAAAGCATATGGTTGTACACACAGGTGAAAAACCTCATGTATGTGAAGTATGCTACAAACAATTTGCTCAGAAAAATTGTCTTTCAAGACATATGGTTGTCCATAGAGGTCTAAAGCCTCATCAATATGATGCATGGTTCAAATCATTTGCTCAGAAAAGTGGTGTTTCACAGTATATGCTCCTGCACACTGTTAGAAAGCCTCACCAGTATGATGTAATCTCTGAGCAATTTGCTCGGAAGAGTGAAGTATCACAGCATATGATTGTCCACACAGGTGAAAAAGCCTCACCAATGTGATCATGATTGAGATTCTTCCATGGAATTCCACTTTTTTTTTTTTTTTTTTGTCTTCATTTGGGCTGTTTTCAAGATCGATGCAAAAGTGAAAAGAAATATTTTTGGAAGTGGGTGCTTTTTTCTCCATCTGGGGACAATACTTTGTGTTTCAAAATTGGAAGTTAGATGGAGTTGAGGGGAATTCCATTGTCATGTATAGGACTTTTGTGCACACTATTCATAAACAATAATATTTTTAATTATTGGGGTTTTCATGTTATTAATAAACCTTTACTATTGCTTAAACACGAAATTTTTGATTCTTACAGAAATCTTAGTTCAATCTATTAGTTTAAAATTACCCGTCAGATGCGGGACAGGGCTTTTGTACCATGATTATGAAAGTTCCAGGGGTGCAGAAAATGTTCAGGGTGTAATATTTCCCCAGAACCCTTTTTTTTTTTTTTTTTTGTCTGAAATTTCCCTCAAAACTGTAGCAGAGTACATGTCGATGATCAAGAACTATACTTAAAGCCTATTACTTAAAAATTTGAAAAAAAACAACTAAAAAAAAAAACTAATATTTATTCCAATAAATAACTAGCTTTTTTTTTTTTTTTTATGCGCGAAAGATTTAGTGCTCAAGGTGAATCTCTCCCCTCTTGCAGGTGGAAGTTTCAGGCGAGACAAGAATAGGCGAATCAAGAATTCTTTCCTTGCCTAAAATGGCGGGACTCATTAACTTTCGACACACGAGGAATAGGCGAAACAAGAGTAGGCAAATCAAGAAGTTTGCTCCAGGTGAATCCCTCCCTTCTAGCAGGTGAAAGTTTTAGGTGAGACAGGAATAGGCGAAACAAGAATTCTTTCATCGCCTAAAACGGCAGAACCCATTAACTTTCGACGTACAAAGAATAGGCGAATCAAGAAGTAACCCGAGGCAGAGGCTGAAAAATAAACAGCTAAAAAATTCTGTAATTAACTATAATTTATTTCATTCTAAAATTTCAGGCATCTAATTATGCCAGATAGTTTTACCGAATGAAATTTAAATTTGACTTAAATCCTTTGAAAAATGCATGGATCATTCGCTTTAAAATGTCCAGTACCGCCAATAATTTTTCAGATTGGCGCCTATGACACATTCGCTGCCATTTTTTTTTTCTATTGGAGGTTTAACGATCACCTAGAGCAACTCAGTGGGCTGTAAGCAGTTGCCCGTCCCTAATTTAGGGCCACTGGTTCCAGGGAAGGGCGAGAGCCAACGCCATGAGACAAACACAACATCCATACCTCAACAGGATTCGAACCCGGACCCATCTCGGACGAATGATCAGAAGCCATCGCTTAAACCACTGTGTCACCGTGGTGGCCCATTAGTTTTGAAAATGTTTATTAGCGTGATTAGTGGTTGTGTCGTACTTGTTACTCACACCATGCTGTCTTCGCCTTGGCATTAGTAAAGTCGTTTAAGCTTGGTGAATCATTTGCAAGCCGCAGTTCGCAGTACGTCACTGCCCTCATAACCTCTTGTATTCATAACGACACATTTGTCAAAATGATTACTGTGAAGTAAGTTACTCCTATTTTTCATGCTGTATTCGTTGTTAATAAGTCAATTTTTCGTTTTATTATTACTACTAATATTTTACCCCCGGGGCAAAAATTTCCCCAGAGCTGCCTTAATTTCCCCCGAACAATGTTCGCGCATTCGGACATATTCTGCACCCCTGGAAAGTTTTAGTTCAGCGTTCGAATTACCCAGTGGTCCGCTGGCCATTGGCCAGTAAAATTTCCGTCGGACCACTGAACTATTGATCTTGCTGGCCCTGATGACCAGTAAGTTTTTTTGGGGTTTTTTTCCTAATTTGTCACAAGTTAAAAAATAAATTTCTATTTCTTTTACCTTTGCTATATTGTTTTCTTTTTAGGCTGCTAACTAATGATAGGTTTAAAAACAAATATTGGAGATAGTTCCATTGAAATCATACTTTATTTTCTACATAACTTGTAAACGTCTTTAAATATATTTTTTTTACATAGCAGTAGGCATTTTGGTGGAACAATGGTTTGCAAATTCTAGTGGTCCACTAGTCCAGTAGAAGATTTATTTCTAATTCCAACACTGTAGTCTTTCTAAAATTGATCAAATATAGGTGTCCCATAATCAAAACATATTTTTTCCTTCATCTAGGAATCTTAAACTATGATATAGGTGAAAAAAATGTACAGATTATGCTTGCCAATTAATTGCAGAAATATTTTAGATATTGCAGCAGATTCACGGCGATATATATCGCATATTTATGTTGTACTCATCGTTGCAGCAGATTTGCAGCGACGGGCGACATATATTGCAGATTTTGTACTCGTCCCCGTAGCAGAGTTGCGGCGACATACATCGAGATATATATATTTTGTATTAATCCTCGTAGGAAAATTGTGGTGACGGCCGACATACATCGCAGATTCACTTTGTACTCATCCCCGCATCAGAATCGCAGCAACAGGCGACGTACATCGCAGATTTGTTTTGGTCCTGCAGACAAAAACAATATCCCCATAACCCTATTAAATCATCTTGCAGACTGCCTATTAAAGATACAAGTTTACAGCCATTCAACATTTCTGAAAACATATGTTAGGCAGAGTGACGATATCTCCCGTAATCATAATTATTTTTTTTTCTCACGACGTTCCCTCAACGCTTGAAAAGAAGATTGTCCGATACTGTTGTTAAAATATCATTTTATTGCACACATATTTGTATTTTTGAAAATGGAGGCAACAGTTTCAGAAAACGAAAGTTTGACGGAACCCAATAATCTTAAATTCTTTTTCTTGCGATGTTCCCTTTGCCCTATATGGTCATTAAATATCATTTTATTAGATAAATGTTTACATTTAAAATTGGTTTTCATAAAATTTTCCTCCATTTTCAAAGTTGTACAAAGCGAAAATTTCTCCCTGTAATATCCCTCCACCCACTGTGCTTCTGTATTATTGTTTAAACATTATTTAATTACATAAATGTTTGAGATGGGAAATGGAGAAAATTTTTCCAAAAATGGAAGTAGAACAGGGTGAAGATTTCTCTTGTTGTGACAATTTTTTCCTAGTGATACCTCTGCCCTTTATTGTTATTAAATATCATTTTATTCCATAAATCTATGTGTTTCAGCTTGAAAATGGTGGCAAAATTCCAGATGCAGAGGGCCAGAATATTCTTGATCTTAATTAACATTTCAATTGCTGTAGTACCTAGGTTAGACATTTGTTTTAGGTAGAAAAATGCATCCGTGCAATTTTTATCGTTTTTTGCATCTAGTAGTTATTTTGCTTAGTGACCACCCGCAGATGATTTTGTGGCACAAGGATATCTGTTGCAGACTGACCAGGAACTTTCTGCTATGGGGACTTATGCATGAAAGATGAACTTAATTTTTTTGAAATTTCAACTCATGGACAACGTTGAAATAATTATGTAAAACACAAAAACCTTTTGTTCGCATAGTTCCTTGAACTTAAAATACGTCTACTGTTTGCCACCTCTGGAGGAGAAATTTTCTGACAAATATCTTCAATATTATATCAGATAGTTGGGTAATTTTATCCACTTATAATAACCTTTAAGAATTTCCATCATAACCGAAACTCCAATATCTGTAGCCATGTGAATTTTTACAATTTCACTTGGGTAAATAAATCTGCCATATCAAACAATCACCCAGTTCCCTTCAGAATGCTGTAGCTCAGCAGAATCTATATGATAATTCACCTCGGCCAAAATATGTAATTCCAAATGTATGTTCCCAACTTCATTACCAAACACATGACACTGAGAAATCCTTGGAACAGCTGGCACTACATCCCGTGGTTTATCCATGAGAATTTAGTTCTTGATTTGTTCTTCTGCAATGAACAGAACATATGCTGATAGAACTAACTTGACTGTAACTGAGTAAAGTGCACTGCTGATTGAATAATAGCTCCTGTTCCCCCTTGACCATTTTCTGCCTCACAGGTCTTTTGACATTACTGCCTATTCAATCGGCCACACCTTTTCCCTGAGCTGTTGCGAAGTACTTCCAGCTAAATTTTCCAGAATACTTCTGACATACAGGACTTAAAATTCAAATCTGAAATGGAAGGGAGTCTCCCCACTTGTGTTTGTAAATGGAGGGGGATTGAAAATTTCAGGTGGAGAGTTTTGAATATGTGACTTAATAATACTTGTAATATTAAAAGAATCAGGAAAAACACCAGTAATTTTTCAAACAATATAAGCTATACTTGGTTTTTAAAACAAACAGGTGAATTAGATCAAAACATTTTCTACATTCAGTCTAATACAAATTATCCTGATTCATTTTACAAAACTAGGGTTAACAATAATAGCTTACCTTTTTTAAGGCCAGCTCCTTTGCCAAACATCTCATTGTATGTTAGGTTTTTTGGAGTTTTTTGTTGGTTCTAGTCTTATTTTGCCTTCATTTCATTCCATGCTGACTAGTTAATTAATCCACTTGAAGTGTTTTGCAGCAATAACACATGACTTCAAAAACTATTAATATTTCTTAAAAAACTCTTCTACCAACATATAAATCAAACCAAGTAAACCTGATAACTTTTCAAACCAAAATTCTTTAATGCAACTACTAACATACATCGACAAACTCACTTAACTCCAACACTGCCTCAAGCGCTTTCTACCCTCTTTTTTTCTTTTGAGGTAGTAGTGTCATTCATCTTACATTGTACTTCATATATCCATTTTTTATTTTTGTAGTGGGTATCCATAATTATATGTTATTTCTTTGATTTATTTCTTCTGTAAAGAATTATTTTTAAAAGAAATAAATTACATTAAGAAGAATTCTTTACAGAAGAAATAAATTACATTAAGAAGAATTCTTTACAGAAGAAATAAATTACATTAAATTAAAAAATGGATATATGAAGTACAATGTAAGACTGACACTACTACCTCAAAAAGAAGTTGCAGTATGTTGGAGCATTACCTTACCTCCCAGGCATTTCTACATAAATCAATAAATTGTCATAAATATGAAATCCAGATGGGAAATAAAGTACTAACTGTTAGATATATGATGATCAATAATACTGAAAACTGTAGTATCCTTGAAAAAGCAGGTGTATATGAAATACCAATAACTGTAATATCACCAATGTCATATATTGGGAGTACAAAAAACAAACTAAAACATCGTTTCAACAGCATATTAAAAATTGGCAAAAAAAAAAAAAAAAAAAAGGCCAAAAAAGGCCAGAACAGCACTAATACAATTTTGCTTGGATAACCATTCATACCCTAAATTTGATGAGATTAATATAATAAAAACATGTGGAAACTAAAGACATCCACACATTGCTGAATCAGTTTTGATTGAAAAACATAGAGATAGAATTTGTAATAATAATGACCCAAGTATCCTAAGTGAAAAATGGAAAGAATGAATTAAAACTGAACAAAAAAGTCGAAATTACAGAAGAAGAAAATGAAGGTTTTATCAGTGTTTACAATAGATGGAGCCACGGTGGAGAGTTCAGAGATGACGTCGGGACTTGGACGAGAAGGTGGATCATTTCGCTCACTCACTCTGTGGCGGCAGAGTAGTTAACATCTGAAATGCTGCCTGAAGACAATTAGGTGGGGGGGGGTAGAAAGCGCTTGAGGTGTGGTGGCTACATGCTAAATACGGTGAGGTGTAAGGCATGAATAGGACAATGACAGAGATGGCAATAGTACTGGTTTTGTGTAAATAGTGTAAATATGGTTTTTAGAGATATGTTTAGAATATGTATATGGTTTCATTGTTGGAGTTAATGTGAGTTTGTTAGTGTATGTTAGTAGTTGGGTTAAAGAATTTTGGTTTGAAAAGTTATCAGGTTTACTTGGTTTGATTTATATGTTGGTAGAAGAGTTTTTAAAGAAACATTAATAGTTTTTGAAGTCATGGGTCATGGCTGCAAAACACTTCAAGTTGATTAATTCACTTGTCAGCATAGAATGAAATGAAGGGGAAATAAGACCACCACATTGGAGGCTGGAACCAACAAAAGACTCCAAAAAACGTAATGTGCAATGAAATGTTCAAAGGAGCCGGCCTTAAAAAAGGTAAGCTATCTATTATTGAGATATGTATGAACATAAACTAAAGATAGTTATGGCATAAATTGGCATTATGCTATCACTGAAAAAAACTAGGGTTGTTCGTTTTGCAGTACTTTGATATAATAAAATTGCGCCTAAAGTATATATGTTTGTCTTTCATTTCTTGCCACGTTAGCAAGCTTTGATCAGCTGTTTTATTCCCGAGGGTTTATCTGGCCCAATTTCAGAAATGGGCAGTAATATTGTTGTTGCTCAGTGAATCTCTAAATTTTGACTGAATTCTGTTTTGTGTGCTATAGCAACATTCACATGGTACATTTGTTAAATGCAACACAACACTTACTTGCAAAAGAAACTTTTGACACTAATGGAAATGTGTGCAAATGGTTGCTTAGAAAACTTTAGACATTGGCACATATACATACATATCATACATATATCACTAAGCTGTTCTCTGAGATTCAGAGGTTAGCTCCAAAAAGAAATAAGAAATACAAACTTCCAGATATTTTTATTTATTTTTGTCGTATCAAACTTCTCCATTTACAGCGATCTTGACATACAACTCGTGCTTCACTGATATCCATTACATGCCATACTCAAGATCTTTTATACTTCATACTCATAATCTTTTTCTCATGCAGACACTCCTGAATCTGATCCACCCATGTCTTCCTTGGCCTTCCTCTGCCTTTCCTTCCTGCCACTTAGGCTGAAAAGATTTTCTTCGTAAGCATTTCATCACTCATTCTTTCAACATGGCCAAACCACCGAAGCATATTGGTCTCCACCTTGCTAACAACATTTTGCTTCACATCACACAACTGCAATACATCTTCATTCCTCACACAATCAGATTATATCTTGCCACAAACCCCACGTAAGTAACGCATTTCTCCAGCACACAAAAAAACTCCTATGTTTCTTCTGCAGTACCCAGGTTTCACTGCCATACATCAAAGTAGGAACAATTACTGTTTCATACACAGCCATGCGGGACTCTCTAGAGAACCCATCATTCCTGTGAACACCTCCCAGAGCAGCTATGACTTTCAAAGAAGAATTCACTCGCCTACTGATTTCACCAACCGAACTTGTTCTCTCTGTCAAACATGCTTCCTAAATACACAAACTCACTCACCTGGTCAATCGCAGTGCCATTTATACTTACATTACATTAAGTACTACCCGTTCCTCTCTCAAACACCATAACTTTGGTTTTTCCCTTATTTATACTCAGTTTGAATTTCATGCAAACTTCGTGCATCCAAGTCAACATACTCTACAACTCACTTTTGCTTTCTGCCAACAGGACAGTGTCATCAGCATACAGCAATCTGCACACACAGATATCACCAAGACATAAACCACTATTATCTGTTTTGGCATCACACATGCATGTGTCCATAAATATATTAAACAGCCATGGTGACATTACACAACCTTGTCAAACTCCTGCACCAATGGAAAACCATTTTGATAAAACACCATTCACTCATACACAAGCTCTACTACTAGCATACATGGCTTTTACACTATTAAGTAGATTCCCAGTAACACCATATTCATTCAATACCTTCCACAAAAGTGTCCTATTCACTCGGTCGTAAGCTTTCTCTAAATCTATGAAAGCAGTAAAAACTTTCTTCCCTACAGCCAGATACTTTTCAATCATCGTGTAATGCAAAAATCTGGTTAGTGCAGCCTTTACCAGGCATAAAACCACTCTGAACATCCCACACTTTCAATGATGTAAGACCTTGTACTTTTTCAATAACAACCTTACCAAACACTTTCTCTGGCACACTCAGTAGGCTAATACACGATAGTTCTTGCATTCAGTCTGATCACCTTTTCCCTTATACAAGGGAACAATAATAGCATCCTTCCAATCCCAAGGGACCATTCCTAACTCCCAGCACAACTGGCAAATTTCAGTTAACCAGTCAATTATAGAGTCGCCACCATATTTCAACATCTCTGCAGTTATGCCATCAACTCCCCGAGCCTTACCATTCTGAAGAGATTTTAGAGCTTTACACACTTCTCTTGAGATCCCTCCTGTGCTTTCATCCCTCATTGTGACATCATCTGCATCTGTCTCAGAATCACCTTTGCTTTCCTGATCTAATAACTCACAGAAGTATTCACCCCATCTGTCACTTAACTCATTGGGCTCCCATATCATTTCCCCAATCTCATTCTTCACACAACTTACAACTTTGTTTCCCCTATTTTTCCTGAGTCTCGTGTACTTCCAGAAGGACTTCCTATCTTTCCAAAAAGTCAGTTCGTGCCTTTCCACTTTCTCCTTCCTATCTTTTGCCTTACTGTGGTGAACCAGCTTAGCAGCTTCACGCTTCTTACAGCGATATTCATCCACAGAGACTCTAACTTGCAACATCCCCAAATAGGCTTCCTTCTTTCTCTTTACTGCCTCTTCAATCTCACTATTCCACCAAGCATCACCTCTATTGTTGCCCACTATTGTGGTGCCACAGACCTCTTTAGCAGCAGTGACAACACAGTTCTTAAAACATTCCCACTTCTTTTCTACATCCCTCTCACCAGACTTCAGATCCTTCAGTCGTTCTCTGAGTAAGTCAGAATACCGCTGATAATCTTCAAGGAGCCTATCAACTTTTATTCTTTCTATCCTGGGTCTCTTCCTATTCCTTTTCCTCCAACCAACTTTAAGTTTCACTCGTGACACTACCAAGTAATGATCGGAACCAACATCCGCACCTCTCATCACACAGGTGTCAACAACTAAGTGTTTCAAACACTCATCATAGACAACAAAATCAATCACACTCTTTTGTCCAAGAGTACGATTTTCCCAAGTATATGTGTGGATATACTTGTGGTTGAAAAATGTATTAGATACACACAAATCATTTTCAATGCAGAGTTCAATTAATCTTTCACCATTGTCATTCACACAAGGATCATTAAACTTACCCAGAACATTGTCAGAAATTGCATTCTGCACATCTGCTCTAGCATTGAAATCACCTGCTATTATAACTTTTTCTTTAGCACCAAACTGGGAGACTGGCTCAAAACAGCTTTTAGCTCATTCCAGAAATCTTCTTTCTTATCAGAAGGTTCCGAGTCACAAGGACCATACACTACAACAATTACAATTCTCTGAAGTTTCACTTTCAAACGAATCCAGAGAATTCTCTCACTTACACAACTATAGTGAATCAAGTTGTTCTTCATCTTTTCACTTAAAATCACACCTACACCAGCCTGTCCTCTCATATTATCCAATACTCCAGACCACACACTCACCGTGCCATTCACTTCTTCTACCCCAATTACCTTCTTTTTGGTTTCACTTACATGCAGCACATCCAGTCTATATTTATTCATCTCCTCAATCACCTCACTCATCTTGCCATTTATACCTCTAGTATTCCATACACCAATCTTACATTCACTCAGCCGAGATCTCTTTCTCATACGCCATTTAGAAAGTCCAGGTCGATTCCGTGGTGGACCGTCCTTCTCAAGTGTGGTAGGTCCACCATATCCCACACTTGAGTCATTCTTAATATTTCTTTTTGTCATATACTCTTCATTTTTTACAGCTATATTTGAATAGTGAATATTCCATACTACATCTTCATTCATTTTCGAAAAAAAAAAAAAAAAAAAAACCCAAAAAAAACTGGTCTGCTAGGATTTTGAAATACTGTACCAAAACTTGTGTGTGTGTGTTGCTTCACAGATTCAGTTTCTACACACTCAAACTTCAAAAAGAGTTCCATTGTGGAGGAAGGAAATCTGCAGTCTATCTCAATCACAAAAGATAAAATAAACCTTTAATTGACATTGTGATGGGCAAGTTTAGTATTACAAGAGTCAAATAATTTATTATTTTTAAACATGTTTCCCTTCAGCTCTGAAAAAATTTTCTTCTTCAATACTATGTATGAGATGTTAACAGATCACATAATTGAGACTTGGTTCATTCAACCTTTCTTCTGATATGAGGAACATCCAGTTTTTCATTTTGCAACTATTTATGGAGGGAAAATAACATTTAACAATAATTCAGGACAGTGGGAACATTGCAAAAAAATAAAAATACGATTACGAAAAAACCTTTGTTTTGTCCGGATTCCGTTTTTGGAAATTTTCCTTCCACTTTCAAGCTGAAACACAATCAGTATCGAACAAAATTATATTTTACAATAATACTGAGCAGAGAAAATATTGCAAGAAAAAAATTGTGATTACAGATTAAATCTGCAGTTCATCTAACTTCCATTTTCAAAGGTTTTGAAAGACGAAATTCTGCCCTCCCCCCATCTTCAGTGTTGTATCTTTCTCGAGAATGATGACAAGAAAGTCAAGAGTTCCTTGAATCTAAGGTAGAAACTCGTGCCTAAAATTTACAAGGAAATTTTTGCTCCGTCGAATATTTGTTATTGGAAATTGTTGTCAACACTTTCAAGCTGAAATACAAACATTTATGTAATGAATTGATATTTAATAACAATACCAGACAGAGGAAACTTTACGTGAAAAAGAAATTACTATTGTCGGAAAAATTTTCACTGTGTTTAACTTTCATTTTCGGAAGTTCTGAAAAACCGGGTACTGTTCCCCAGACAGAAAATGCCCCCCCCCCCACACACACACTAATCCTTCGAACGTAAAAGATTATCTTCATTTATTGTTTTTTAGTTGTTTTTTTTCATCGATGTCGAGTGAAACCGAAATGTGGCGGAAAAAAAAAGGAATTTTGCAAATCCGAGGAAGAACCTCATGGCTGATTCGTAACAGTCCGCGATATGCAAAATGAACTTCTTGTGCAGCTACATATATGGAAACCGATTCAAGTGTCCATAAACTGATTATTTTCTCGACTTGAATGATGTATTTGATTCCAGTTTTTGGAACTCTGAACGGTCCGTTTTTAATTCACGTATTTTTACGAAGGATACGTTTTTAACTTGTGAATTTTGCGAGTGGTCCAAAAACGGACCCAAGAATTTATATTTATATATACAGCGTGACTCATAAAGAAGTATACAGTTTCAACGCAGTATAAAAACAAGAACAATGTAAGATATTTTATGTTACCTGTAACAGAATTGTAGGGGAATGTTTCAAGTTTTTTTAGAGACACTCACAGATGTTCCATGTGGGCACCCTTAGTCACACGACACACATCGAGCCGGTAACCCATTTCCGCCCAAATGCAAGGTGAGATATCTGAATCAAGTGCAGTGATAGTGGCTGTGATGCGCAGTTTCAGCTCCGCTAGATGAACAGGAAGGGGAGGGGCGAATACTGAACATTGTGCTTGTGTACCTGACCACTCACATGATGAAAACTAAGTTATCTTCATCGGTGAAAACTAAGTTATCAGCTAAATCATCATTTTCAAAACGGTGCTGTGTTTCTGCACAAAATTCAAAGCGCTTTGTCTTGTCAAGGTCAGTGAGATTTTGCAACATCTGCACTTTGTCTTGTCAAGGTCAGTGAGATTTTGCAACATCTGCACTTTGTCTTGTCAAGGTCAGTGAGATTTTGCAACATCTGCACTTTGTCTTGTCAAGGTCAGTGAGATTTTGCAACATCTGCACTTTGTCTTGTCAAGGTCAGTGAGATTTTGCAACATCTGCACTTTGTCTTGTCAAGGTCAGTGAGATTTTGCAACATCTGCACTTTGTCTTGTCAAGGTCAGTGAGATTTTGCAACATCTGCACTTTGTCTTGTCAAGGTCAGTGAGATTTTGCAACATCTGCACTTTGTCTTGTCAAGGTCAGTGAGATTTTGCAACATCTGCACTTTGTCTTGTCAAGGTCAGTGAGATTTTGCAACATCTGCACTTTGTCTTGTCAAGGTCAGTGAGATTTTGCAACATCTGCACTTTGTCTTGTCAAGGTCAGTGAGATTTTGCAACATCTGCACTTTGTCTTGTCAAGGTCAGTGAGATTTTGCAACATCTGCACTTTGTCTTGTCAAGGTCAGTGAGATTTTGCAACATCTGCACTTTGTCTTGTCAAGGTCAGTGAGATTTTGCAACATCTGCACTTTGTCTTGTCAAGGTCAGTGAGATTTTGCAACATCTGCACTTTGTCTTGTCAAGGTCAGTGAGATTTTGCAACATCTGCACTTTGTATGGAATCATTTTCAGCTTCTTTCTCAAAATTCCCCAGACAGTGGACTGTGAAATCTGCACTTCACGACTCACCCTCCGCGTTGATTTTCCAGGGCTTTGTTGAATGGCAGTGCAAACACTATTGACGATTTCTTCCAATACATGCGGTCATCCAGGACTTTTAAGTTTGCACAAACAGCCCGTAGTTTCAAATTTTTTATGCCAATCGTAGATAGATATTCTGGGTAGAGGTTCTTTTTCAAATCGTGATCGAAAATGCTGTTGCACAATAGTTACAGATTCCGTTTTGCTTAATTCAAGAACAGAAAACGCCTTCTCCACTACAGACGCTGCCATTTTAAATGACTAGTCGCATGACACACTCGCTATCACCTACGTCACTCCCCTCAGTAGCGGGACACAAACTTTATGAGTACATCTACCTAACGGTTCGCAGTTGTGGTCCGTGTCTTCAACTGTTACTGTTTTACAGCATCTAGAAACTATACCGTAATTTCGGGTAGATAAGCCGCGGCGTATACGAGTTCAAAACGAAATTTTCGGCATGCGCGGCTTATACAGCATGGTGGCATGTACAGCTTTTTTTTTTGCGGAGCGAAATTATGTAACAATGAACGTTTCGGCTTGTTCTATTCTTTTTTCCGCAGGAAGATATCTCAATAGAGAGTGAATGGAATAACGATGTTACAGCCTCGTGCAATAAATTCCACCCACCCCCTCTTAAAACAGAATATGGAAATAATAGGCTATAGGATTGAGGTGGGACAGACAAGAGAGGGGTGACCGATAAAACTCTGGAAAAATCTGTGGCTGGGGGAAACTTTGCAGGGAATCGATCTTGTTAGCAAGGATCGCTCTTGTTTCATGCTTCTAGAAACTAATTGTCATTGGTCAATGACAGCACGTGCAAATTTTGTCAGGCACGTGTGCGTTCATTGCATTCAGTTCACCAAATCGCATTTTCCTAGAGTATGCTATGCGTAGTTCTACGTTATCATGGGAAAATGACGACATGCAGAAGTTATACTTGTAGTTTTAAGCCAATGGTAAATAAATATGTTTTTCCGAATCCTGGAAAAACATCAAAACTTCAACGATTATTTTGGGCTTCACTGAGGCAAACATTATTTCTAAAAACTGCGGTGAAATGCAAGAAGACAGCAAAAGTGATGCGGATGACCCTAAGTTTTTTTAGATGATGAGCTTTTAAAATTTTTCAATTCAGACAGTGAAGTTTCCGACTTTGATAGATTTGATTGGAAAACTATGTGCACCAGATATTTTTAAAATGTTGTGCATGTATTTTTTAAATTCTTGAGGTATAAATGTTTTATAATTGGTTTAAGCGCCTTATGAATTGTTCGAGTAAATTTTTATAAAATAGGTAGTAGGGTAAGTGTTATCCTTAAGATTGAATCTTGTTTAATTGATATTTTTATTTATTATTTGAAAGATCAGTTTCTGGTGATTTTTTTTCATTCCTCCCCTTTTTTTATTGCTGCGGTGTATACACCAGTGCGGCTTATTTACCCGAAATTACGGCACTGCTTTATGAATCGCTCTGTATTTTTTCTTAAAATTTTGTAAGGTGGGAGACTCTCGCATAACAACTTTATTTTGGTGGGAGTCTAAAATTTTTGGCGGGAATCCTGCCATCCCACTCTGAATTTTAACCCCTGACATAGCTGCTGAAGTGTCTTCTCAATAAATCGATTTTTAAACTCTGGTATGCCGCCTCGGGAGTGCAGTTGTCATAAGCGCTGGCTTATGATCATCTGTGAAGGGTCCGGGTTCAAATCCCTGTGAGGCATAGATGTTGTGTTTGTCTTACAGCACTGGCTCCCTCCCTTCCTTGAAACCAGTGACCCTAAATTGGGGACAGGCGACTGCTTAGGAGCACATTGAGTTGCTCACAGTGGTCATTAAACCTTCAATCAAAAGGAAAAAAAAAAAAAAAAAAAACTGGTAAATTCAGAAATTTTAATCCAGCTCTACCACCAATTTATATAGCCTGTAATGATTTAAAAATTGCTTTGTTGTATGTTTGCTTGCAATGGTGATTCAAAGTTTTTGCAAGGTGAAGTGGTTGGAAATACAGTAATACAGTGGCATTGCTAGTGGCCTTTTTTTGCTCTGTGTGTTCATGTTTTGTCCTTTTCATAATTTTTTCGGTTAGCCCCTTTACCTTGTCTGTTATTGTTTCTTTCTTCTTATATTCATTAACATTCGCATTCTGCTGTTTCTGAAAATCAGAGTTTTCAGCTTTTGTCTCATTTTTTTTTCTTTTTTCATCCTGCTTGCACTACTTGATGCCTACCTTTTATTAACCGTCACTAAATCTATAAATCGAAAGTAATAACATAGATAACAGATGCCAAGATAAGGGGGGGGGGGGGGATATTCAGAAATGCTTTTCCTGAAATATATTTTTAATAGTTTTAATATTGGAAGCAGGACTACATTTTTGACCAGAAAACATTCACTTTTGTGCATGTTTCAATAACTGGATTTTAAAAAAATCACTGAAATAAATAATAATAATTATTATTTTTTTATTTAAAGAAATAGAAAACATTCATATTTGTGCATATTCTGATAATTGAATTTCATTAAAACCACTGGAGAACATTATTTTTCTTTTTGATTAAAAAAATAAAATAAAGGTAATCTGAAGAGATTAACAACTTTGGTCAGATTTATAAAAAGTCATGTATAGCACAAAAAGTATCTAACTAAAAAGGAGTTAAGGCTCGGCGAGACGTAACTGGCGCCACTATATTTTAAGAATTAAAATGCAGTGCACAGAAGCCAACATACCAGCTGATGCCGGAGCAGACTGCGCATGCATATTTCTGTTGACTCCAATTCTTTGGGTAAACAACAGTCAGCGGAGCTATTCACAGCATGTGATTGTTACCTTCTCGGTAGCATAAACACTTCGCAAATTTGATATGTTAGTTTGTTACACCAATCGGGTTAGTTAAAGCTTTTGTTTGTTCTTCAGTTTTTCAGAAACATTTTCAGTAATGCCAAACACTAGGGAATGTCTGCGTTTTGTACGGATCCTTAGACCTAACTATAATATTTGCGAAAATTTAATTTAAATAATAATACTAATGTTATTGCATATTTTTCTCACCTAAATAAGGTATGGGCGGAATATCAGAAAACAGCAACAACAAAAAACTGCTCTAAGCAAATAGTCATCAGATCAAAGGAAACCATCATGGATCAAAGAAAAGCTTCACTGCCGTAGTTCCCCTAATGTGTTTTGCTCCTGAATGTTAACTTTTCTGCAGAGCACACTACCTCTTGAGATATGGTGGTGCTGTTGTCGCCTTTTTTATATTATCTCTATGAGATTTGGCATTCTTCAAGCTTTATATTCTTTGTATGGCACCTGTCATGTATGGGACAATACTCATTCATTAATAGATACATATTGGTTGTTGCCGCCCCGGTGGCGCAGTGGTTTAAGGCGTTGGCCTCTGATCATTCGTCCGTAAGGGGTCCGGGTTCGAATCCCGGTCAGGCATGGATGTTGTGTTTGTCTTACGGCGCTGGCTCTCTCCCTTCCCTGGAACCAGTGACCCTAAATTAGGGACGGGCGACTGCTTATAGCCCATTGAGTTGCTCACGGCGGTCGTTAAACCTCCAATCAAAAAAAAAAAAAAATATTGGTTGTTAAACAGTTGGGAGCCCAGACTGTTATGTTATTGCCACCCAACCTGATTAAGTGCAACAATTTTAAGATTTTAGCAAATACAGTTCACTAGATATTTAAAGATAATAGATCTAAGTGTCACATGTGGGGACACCAGCATTTGTGGTCTAAATAAATTGGCTTCCAGAAAAGTGAGAAACAATATTAGCAAACTAAAACCAAACCATACAATTGTCAAAAGATTAGGAGTTGACCTTCATTTTATTTCAAATAAACTCTAGTGCTGGTGTTTTTCAATTGCTAACATCCACTAATAAATTGAACAATTGAATGAGTCTAGATGCAATAAAGAACAAGGAGTTATTATTTCTTTTTTGTATGTGTTGCAACTCACAAAGATAACAAATTTTGCATTTATGTAAAAATTGTTATTTTAACATGTGGCTATCAATTTAAAGTGAAGTTTACCTAATTTGGAATAACTGATGTCATGGCTAATCCTGGACTTTCGGAGTAAAACCCATAAATTTCACTAAATTATGGGTTTTACTCTGAAATAAAGGAAATTACTTACAGTCAAATTTTTGGGTAGCACCCCTACCCTTCCTCAGGAGTGTACTATAGTAGGTGTTGCCATTCATTAGCTAAATTCCAACCTTTCACATCGTTTAATGTTGTACCTTTTCTTCTCTCAACAGGGAAATTGAGAGAAGAAAAGGTACAACATTAAACGATGTGAAAGGTTGGAATTTAGCTAATGAATGGCAACACTTACTTTCAACAGGAAATTGAGAAAAGAAGAGGTACAACATTAAACGATGTGAAAGGTTGGAATTTAGGTAATGAATGGCAACACCTACTTTCAACAGGAAATTGAGAAAAGAAGAGGTACGACATTAAACGATGTGAAAGGTTGGAATTTAGGTAAGGAGTGGCAACACCTACTTTCAACTTTAAATTGAGAAAAGAAAAGGTACAACATTAAGCGATGTGAAAGGTTGGAATTTAAGTAATGAATGGCAACACCTACTCTCAACTGGAAATTGAGAGAAGAAGAGGTACAACATTAAATGATGTGAAAGGTTGGAATTTAGCTAATGAATGGCAACACCTACTCGCAACAGGAAGTTGAGAAAAGAAGAGGTACAACATTAAACGATGTGAAAGGTTCGAATTTTGCTAATGAATGGGAACACCTACTCTCAACTGGAAATTGACAGAAGAAGAAATACAACATTAAATGATGTGAAAGGTTGGAATTTAGCTAATGAATGGCAACACTCTCAACTGGAAATTGGGAGAAGAAGAGGCACAACATTAAATGATGTGAAAGCTTAGAATTTAGCTAATGAATGGCAACACCTATATAGTGTAGTCTTAAGGAAGGGTCGGGGTGCTACCCGAAAGTTTGACTGTAAGTGATTTCTTTTATTCCTGTATAAAACCTATAATTTAGTTAATTTGGGAATTTTTATAAATTTTACCAAAAGCTGACTTTTCTGTGGAATCTCCCTAAATTTTTTTCTCCCTATAATAGAATTTTTTTTTCTCACGATGTTGTAAATTATCAGTTTAGTGCATAAGTGTATTTCCTGCTTGAAACTATGGGCGGCAATTTGCAAAATTGGGAATTAGAGGGTGCAACAATTTCCTTGGGATCTTCAGTCATGAGTTTCTTCCGGGGATTCTGGGAATTTTGCCTTTTCTGTTATCATTGTGAGCAATCATGAGATGGAGGCACAGCTAAACAGAATTTTTTTGTTTTTATTGCTGGAAGGAGGGTTCCGTCAGTGGACGGAATTCCATCTTTCAAAAATGAAAGGTAGACAGAATATTGAAGTTATTGAAGAAATTTGTGCCAATAACACTAATTGCTAGAATGCCATCATTGCATGATATAAGATGAAATTCAAATTTAATGATGAAAAATGACTTTTATTTACACTGAATAAAAAGTTGAAAGTCAAAATCACATCACTAGATCTTTCATGCTGGCTCCCAGCACATCAGGTGAATTCTAAAACAGGTATTCTAAAAATTTGAAACGAGTCCACCGTGGAACGTCGCTTATGTTTATAAACATCGCGTTCAGCTCCCAAATGACTTCAAAAAATGTCACCATACTCTGACTTATGATTGTTGTGTCTTAATTGTTATTGGGTGAGTTCCAAAATAAAGTTCGAGTTATTGGTTTATTTGCTTCTGGTTGTTCAAAATTAACTGCGTCCAAGTTGGAGGTATGAATCTGGGTACTTCATCGTTACAACATTTATCAGCGTTATTGACGATGTGTAAAATCTCCGCTAGCAAAGTTGCATTTTTGTTGTTGTGAAAAGAAATAACTCTTGCCTCATTCCACAGAGGGATGTGAGCTCCCTGGTTAACTAATCTTGCAAGTGCTGTAGAGTTTGAATGTGTTTTTACACTGTACTTGTGTTCCTCAATACGAAAGTTCAAGTTCGTCATGGTGGATCCAATATAAATTCGATCTATGTCAACAGCATCCAGGGCCTGTAAAGGTATTTTGTAAACTCCGAATCTGCTATTACTTAGAATTGGGTCCCGATCTTTTTTAATAGTTGACATTAGGTTGTTTGTTTTAATTCCAAAATCCAAGGTGTATTTTTTACAGGAAGATTTAAGTATATTCATAACTTTTGGAATATAATTCACTGACCCAACATATTTGCATTGATTGGATTCTTTAGTTAATGTAGAAAAGTTTGTTCCTCTTAGTTTTTGATGGATCCAGTTTACAATATTTCTGGGGTACTCATATTCGTCTGCTATGGCATTTATTTCATTTAATTCTCGTCTCCTAGCAGTAATGCTTGAGCAATGTGTGTATGCTCTATGGATGAGAAACTGGAATGCAGATAGTTTATATGTATTAGGGTGTGCTGAATAATATGGTATAATTGCTGATGTTGCAGTGGGATTGCGGTATACTGAGAAATAAATAATTTTGCCGCCCCTGTGGCGCAGTGGTCTAAGTGATGGCCTTTGATCATTCGTCCGAAAGGGGTACGGGTTCGAATCCCGGTGAGGCATGGATGTTGTGTTTGTCTTACGGCACTGGCTCTCTCCCTTACCTGGAACCAGTGACCCTAAATTAGGGAGGGGTGACTGCTTATAGCCCATTGAGTTGCTCACGGTGGTCGTTAAACCTCCATAAAAAAATTGTGATATAGGGTTTCTCTTCAACAAAGTCTAAAAAAGGTATAGTACAATTTTGTTTCAGGTCAGCTGTAAAATTAATTTAGGTAATCTGCGAAGACATTATTTCAGCAAATTGATATAAGGAATCTACATCATGGTTCCAAAAAACAAGAATATCATCTATGTATCGTAGATATAGGCACGGAGCTACAGGAGTAAGTTGTGAAACTCTTTCCTCTAAATCTTGTAATACAATCTCTGCCAGGAAAGGTGACAGTGGGGAGCCCATAGGGGCTCCTTCCTTTGTTGGTAAATGACATCTTGAAATTTGAAATAAGTTCTTTTGAAAACCAATTTCGAGGCTTTCATGAAAGCTTGGATTTCTAGATCATTCATGGCTCCCAAGGATTGTAGTTTTTCTTCTATTAACTCATGTGCATATGTTATCGGTATACTTGGGAAGAATGACCCAACGTCCAGTGACGCAAACCAAAATGGAGAGTTCCCTGGTACAAAGTCTTTAATTTTCTTTAAGGCTGCAACAGAACTGGGTACTTGGAATTAGGTAGACAGAACGAAGATTTGTTTTTGTAATCATAATTTATTTTCCTCGCGATGCTCTTTCTCCCATTATTGTTGTTAAACATTTTATTCCATAAATATTTGTATTTCAGCTTGAAAAGGGGGTGGTGGTGGAAAACTGAGTTGGACTGAGCAAAGATTTCTCCCTTAATTGCAATCTCTTCCCACAATGTTTCCACTTTTCTGTGCTTCTGTTAAATGTTATTCTCTCCCCCCCCCCCCCCCCGTAAATGTTTACATTCAGACTCGATAAGGGAGGGAGAATTTTCCATGAACAGAAGTGCCGAGGTTTGTTGGAAAATTGGTAGAAATTGGGGCATTGTGTTTGAAGGTATTAATATTCTCAAAGCTACACTATTTACCTAAAATAGTTAAAGCTTTGATATTGTGCACTCATGGCCCTCAGGCTGAAAGTTCTTTCAGCCTGATGAATGAAATTATTGCCATCACAGGGCATAAAACAATGACTATGGAGAAACGGGAAGAGGAAGATATCAACCGAAAGAAAGATTAAGCAATGGATCCTGTACAACTATATATACAACAGATTATCGAACAAAAGACAAACAGAAGGTGGTACACATTATGTTCACACTTTCTTGAAGTACATTTGATTTTTCACTCAGCCCAAAAGTTCACTCTTGCGTATGTGCCCCAAACAGTTTGCTCAGAAAAGTAATTTTTCATGGCATGTGCTTCTTCACACAGGTAAAAAATCTCACCAATATAATGTGTGCTCTAAACAATTTTCTCAGAAAAGTAATCTTTCATGGCATGTGCTCATTCACACAGGTGAAAAGCATCACCAGTGTGGTGTTTGCTCCAAACAGTTTACTTGGGAAAATGAACTTTCACAGTATATGTTCCTTCACACTTGTGAAAAGCCTTATCAGAGTGATACGTGCTCCAAACAATTTACATGGATGAGTAAACTTTCACGGCATATGCTTGTTCACACTGGTGAAATTCTTTGCCAATGTAATGTTTGCTCAAAACAGTTTGATCAAAAAAGTGATTTTTTCTAAACACATGCTCATTCATGTAGATGAATAACTAACTGCAGCTTCTCAATGCATATGATTGTAGAAAAATATACCTAATTGCAATATAGCAAGGCAATTGAACAGTGGTAAAACTTGACTTTCAAATTCCTGGAAAAACTGTAGTGTTAGGCCATACTTTCATTATTGGGAATGTGGGTTAAGGGGTACTTTCGCATCCTAAATTATTTGATTGAAAGTTTTGATAAAAACTGATATACACATTTTAATGTAATTGGATAAAAAACAGTAAAAAAAAATTGGCTTCACAGCACATTTTAATGATTCTTGCAGTAAAACTTATGAGCAAGCTTGAGGATATGAGAGAAAGCTGTGACAATATCATCCATGGCTCTGCAGAAATGAAGATCATCAGGTCTTGATATATATATATACATGCATACATATTTGCTTTGTAATCCAATTAGACTGAAACTGAGTTTTAATACCTTTTCCAGAGACTCAACAGAAAATAATAATAAATTTAGAACACTTCTGCTGAGCAGATTACTTTAAGATAGGGTCCATTCTGTCTCACATTATTCTGTCTCATAGTTTTCTGTTCATAAAATGGCTGCTGCAGCCTTGTACTACAAGACATGCTTTGAATTGAGGAGCAGGTTCTTCAGTGTACAAGTTTAAGAGCAGAGACCAGTCTGCACAGTGTAATCTTTTTATTTGGTTTAGGGACAATTGTCCATATTTTACGTAGCTTTAAGAATTTTCTTTCTTTCTTCATGGCTTCTTGCCATTTCTCAGTATTGGGCTTCTCAATGACAGCTTCTTGCCATTTCTCAGTATTAGGCTTCTCAATGACAGCTTCTTCATATCTTTCAGGCACTGTAATACATGTTCCTGTTTCTTCACTATTATTTATATAGAAAATCAGACATCTCTGAATTGCCTGCATTTACTGTGTTTCATGAAACAATCACACTAGAAAGCTTGAAATTTACGTCATCCTGGATAATGTAATTTTCAAGTTTTGATTACTGAAAATTAACAACTAGAAAATTACATCAGTCTGGACGATGTAATTTTCAAGTTTTTTGATGTGATTAATGTCGTGTGAAAAGCATTAAATGCAGGCAATTCAGATAAGTCTGGTTGCTGTATTAATAATAGTGACATATTTTCCACATATGATGAAAAGAATATTTCTTCGGCACAATATATCTGTTTCTTCATTTCTGGAGTCATTCTTAAGGAGAAGGGGATTCCCTCCTTTTCACAATATTGCTCGACACCTTTTAGACTTTCAAAACAAACCTTAGACTTAGGGTAGTGCAGATTTGAACTGTTTTTTAACAGACCTGTCTTCCAAGTTGTGACTAAACTTTTCCAATCATTGACATAGTGTTTTGGCTTCACTTTAGCAGAAAGTAAATATTCACTGGTTTTGAAATCCTCAACTTCAGGTTTCATCCCATTTTCATCTTCAGAAAATTCTGGTTCCCACTTGATGAATGGTTCTTGTTTATGAGTATATTTCAAACAATAATCTCTACCGGTCTCAAGATCATTGAAATATACATGTTTGGTTACTTCAAATTTGCTGCTTTCTGAGAAACAAATTCTACATCCCATGGCTTTAAGATTGTATCAAACTAACATTGCTGGTTTTGCGTTATTTTGCAGTTTTGCTTTGCTTAGTTTAGGAATGTATAGAAAGGCTAGACTTCTCAAACTTTTGAAATGTTTTACAGAAAGTTTTCTTCCCAGTTCATGAGGTGTTTTATTGTTTGTCTGACTATGTAGAACTCTGTTTTTCAAATAGGTAAATTCCATTAAGATTTGGCCCAGAAATCTCTTAGCAGTTTAGTGTCTTCTAAAATAGTATGAACACACTCCCGTTATGGTATGATTGTACATTTCAACAATTCCATTCATTTTTCACAATTACCTGTAAGGATATAAAAAACATTCTTAATAGGTTTTTAAGTAAAAATGTGTCAAATCAAAATTACCTATAAGGATGTCAAACATTCTTAATAGGTTTTTAAGTAAAAATGTGTCAAATCAAAATTACCTATAAGGATGTCAAACATTCTTAATAGGTTTTGAAGTAAAAATGTGTCAAATCAAAATTAATTTGGCAAATAATCTTGTAAGAGTATAACATAACTCTCCCTGATGCATTTATTTTCTCACATTTTTAACACGTTACTTTCTCTCGCTGTCCATTTGTTTTTGTCATTGGGGAGGGACAAACTTTCATACATTAAGTAGTAAATACAGTAATCCCTGGGTATATGTGGTTTTGGTTGTGAGTATTTGTGAAATAACGAAAAATATGAAACAAACTTTTTGAAAACTATGGACAATCAATCAAGTCTAACAGTGAGCAAAAGCTGAAAAAATTACAACAAAATGTCTGTCTTCAGAACAACAAATAATCCTTCGCTAAAATTAAACCATACACAATGAATGTTGAAGAAAATTGTGACCGAAAGTTGTGAGAGATTCCAGAACTCCAGATATGAATGCGATAGTGGAACAAATCGTAACTTTCACACAAAACATAGATGTTACTGTATTAATACGGTGGAGGTAGAAGAAATGGTCTCCACCCTGGTGGCGCAGTGGTCTAAGCACTGGCTTATGACCATTCATCCAAGAAGGGTCTTGAGTTCGAATCCCAATGAAGTATGGATGTTGTGTTTGTCTTACAGCACTGGCTCTCTCCCTTCCTTGGAACCAGTGCCCCTAAATTAGGATGGACAGCTGCTTATAGCCCATTGAGTTGCTTACAGTAATCATTAGAATTTCAATCAAAGAAACAAAAAAAGAAAGAAATGATCACAGGAAACGAATGAGAACTAATGTCAGAAGGGTTGGAAGAACTGATTACCAATCTGCTGGAAAGTGAATTGGAAGATAAAATAGAAATGGAAGTTGTTAAATTGGATTTTGTATGGAAACATTGAATGAATTTTTTTAATTGGGTGGTCAGTTAACTGGTAAAGTTTCAGATTTATACCATTTTAGATTTAGACCATTTTATGGAAAGAGGATTGAAATTTAAAAGACATGTAGTAAGCTTACTTGTTCCTTATAAAAAAATTTGCAAAGATCTTGAAAAAAAAAAAGAAACAAATGTTAAATCACAAATTCTTTTTTGCCTCATTAGTCCACTTACATATCTGCAGTTTAGGCTGTTTGCTCTGGTAAGTGTCTTCTTAAAGCACACTTTATAATTAAATGTTACCTAATGTCTAATTTGGTAGTTTTGTTTCTGATGTATCCTATAATGTATAAAATCCTACAAAATTTTCTGCTACTTATAGGTAAATTAGGACAGTTTTTACATGCAATCCCTGTTCTTGTATAGATGCATAATCTTATTATCTGCAGTTGTCTTATCCATGGCATGTTGGCAGAAAATAACCCTTGCAGATTATGAGGAATTACTGTATATACTTGATTGTTAGTAAACATTTATTTGATCTGCCATTCTATCTCATGCTCATTAAAATGTTTGGTATATGGAGGAGAACTGTATATTAGTAATGTGCAGGGATTACTCTATATACTGTATGTACTTGATCATAAGTAAATATGTACTTGATCTACTATTCTCATGCTCATTAAAATATACATATTTGGTTTCTTCACACTTACACATACCAAAGCCACAAAAAAAAAAAAGTGAAAATTACCGATTAGACAATCACAAGGTAGCAGCATGTGCTACCAAACAGAGATGTATGAAACTTAATACACACAATTGACATGGACTAGCAACATCAAACAGAAGTCATCTTCTCTCTTTCCACATTTATAAGGGAATCACTGAAAAACTCTCATCGGCCACCACCGGGAATCAAACCCAGGTTTTTCCGGTTATGCGCTCGACATGCTACCACTGCACCACAGCTGCCTCAAATTCTTCAGACTCACATACGACTAACTGCCATAGTAATAATTAATACACAATTCCCGGTGGCGACCAATGAGAATTTTTCCGTGGCTCACTCATAAATGTGGAAAGAGCGATGACTTCTGTTTGATGTATGAAATGTCTTTTGTGCCATGATATGCTCCAAAAAACCTAAAAGTAAGATTGCTCCTTGCATCTAATGTTTTCAGTAGGTTAAGGACAAAAGACACAAAGTAATATGGTTTTGAGAATACCACACAGAGTAGCGAAAGGCTTCAGCGTGTTACTGGGAGAAAGAGGGACAATATATGTATGGTTTCATCTATTATATTAATTATTACTATATTATATAATATACTAATAGTAATATAATATTTACAAAAAAATTCGTTAAAATAGGAGTTTGCTAAAAAAAAGGGGGGTTATTTTAAAGAAAAGGTAATAATTTTTTTATTAAAAATTGATTATAAAATTAATAAAAACAAAAAAATATAATTTAAGTTGATCAAGTATATATTTACTACTTAATGTATGAAAGTCCGTTCCTCTCTAATGATATAAAAATGAACGGGCAGTCGGGAAGCAACATGCTGTAAAAGTGGGAAAATTAATAAATCAAGAAGACAGTGAGTTGTGATCATATTCTTATGAGATTATTTGTTTAATTAATTACCATTCATTTTTGGATAGTCCGCATTTTTTCTTTCTTTATTAATGCCAGAATTCTTTAGGTATTGTTCAAATTCAGTGCAACAGAATTCCATAAAACTATCTGTTCTTATGTTGATTTTTCTATCAAGTTCTCATTCCACCATAACTTGATATTTCAGGAAGTGACTGAAAACATTTCTTTTGTTAGCCATGGAATAGACACTTGTTTTCGCAGAGAAATAATCACAATAATGCTCAAAATATATGTCACACCCCATTTTGACCCAATAAGAACAGAATTAATAAACCAATTGAAATTCCTTAAAATTTTTGTGACCCGGGCTGCCATATAGCACAGCCTTGCTACATCTGACTGAAATGAAAGTCTATGATGAGATCACCCTATCTGGTACCAAGAGTTTTGTATTTTTGGAAAAAGAAGAATAGAAGAAGTGTCCATTTTGTTTTCTCCTTTATCGTGTTTCTGTTCTTTTAATTACAAATGGCATAATATTATTTAAAATGAATAATGAATTAGTACAATCAATAATAATTTCATTTTTGATTACTCTGCTTCAGAATAGTACTGAATAATGAAGAACTGTGTGCGTGATCTTACAGTGTTTACCATTTGACCAGTGCTACTGAAATTTAGATGAATAAAGAACATGAAAATTAAAAAAATATACATCCTAGATTAAAATATGTTTTTTTTCATCAAGAATATTAGTAATTTTATAATAAAAGCATATGCCACAAGATTTAGTGAAAGTATATCCTAGTTTTCAAAAGTTTCTATTCAAAACATTAAAAAGTGCTTGCTAAATGAAAATATGTTTTTCTTGGTAATAATGGATGACATTGCTATTCCTAGACTTAATGCACTATAAATATTTAAAAATTATGGTTTTTTACTAAGGAATAAGAGAAAATTTTATGTCAGATTTTCAGGTAGACACTTGTTTTCACAGAGACTACAACTATAGTAGGCGTTGCTATTCATGAGTTAAATTCCAACCCTTCAGATAATTTAATATAGGACATAAAGTACTTTGGGACACTGCAGAAGTTCTGACACATCAGCACGACTGTTTCAATGAAAGAAAGTAAGAAGGTCTGCAAATAGAGAGAAGTACAACATTAAATAATTTGAAAAGATGGAATTTACCTCATTAATGGCAATACCTACTACAGCTGTAGTCCTAAGGAAGGGTACTGGTACTACCTGACAATTCTACGTTTAAATTTCATTTTATTCCTTAAAATCCTATATTTTTCTCTTCAGGAGTATTAGTAATTTTATAACAAATGCATGTGCTACAAGATTTCATGTAAATATACCACTGTTCTCAAAAGCTTCCACTCAAAACATGAAATATTATGAGAAAGGTTCAAAGTTTCATTTTTTCCCATAAGATGTTTTTACAACGACAGTACTATCTTTTTCTTTTTCACACTTCCACTGAGGAGTATCTTAAAATGCCAATATTTTTTCACCATGTTCATGACTCTCAGTTTTAATGGGTTCTGGTAGATGAAATGAGGAAGTGCTTCTTTTAAAGTTTTAGAAGGAAAATCAAGAAAATGAGAAAACACGAAAAAGAGCGGAAGAATCACTGTGGCAACATTGCTTACAACCACCATTCAAGTTCACACAAGAGTAGTTGGGGTGAGTTTCATAAATTATGAAGCATCAAACTTTCAATTCCCTTGATGGTGATTTTTTTAAATGCCTTGCTTTTGTGTTGGACCATGAAGCAAGAGAAATCAGAAATTGCCTCACGGGCCACTTGTCCATTGTATGACAACCATCTTCAGATGCTATTTTTTTTATTGGAGGTTTAACAACCACCGTAAGCAACTTAATAAGCTATAAGCAGTCCCCGTCCCTAATTTAGGGCCACTGGTTCGCAGGGAGCGTATTTCACAAGTGAATATAGGAAATTGCGAGTAAGGCCATTTCAGTCACTCGATTGGTTCAGAGCTAGGATGCACTTCCATACCTGGCCTGCGTCGTCTGCTGCAACACAGCAACGCGGAATCGCCGGTAATATGACATTTGAGTGCTGCCATCTCTCGGGCGATATAAAAAACCGTGTGATGTATTCACGAAACGAATGTTTCCGAGGTATTCTGGCTGACCTTTAAAGGGGGGATTCTCATTTTTTACGCTAAAAATTACCGCTTTTTTTTAGTGTTTATTGACGAAACTATGTAATCAATTGATTCCAAAGTAGGTACATCTATTTATTATCATTTCAGGTACCTCAAAACAATTTTTAATAATTCAAAGCCGAAGAAACAGTCCCCCTCACAATACTTGACAAATACGTCATGACACTCAACACAGCAACCGGACACAGCCGAATTGACTGTAATTACTGTTACACACGTGAATTAAATCACATCAGAAAACTTGAAGATTTCGCCCCCGTGGAGCGGGAATCGAACCCGCATCTCCCGATGAACGTTCGATCGCGCTATCCGTTGCTCCACCCACGACGGCGAATTCACAAGTCAATTCCCGCCCCACGCCGGCAAAAATTTTGAAGTTTTCTGATGTGATTTAATTCACGTGTAAAACAGTAATTACAGTCAATTCGGCTGTGCCCTGTTGCCGTGTTGATTGTCATGAATTTTTGATAAGTTTCATAGAGAATCACTCCCGCAAATCCCCCTCGAACATGACACTCCGCGAAGACCGGCGGTCACTGGTTGGCATGATTACTCCACTCCAGGTGATCTGAAACAAAAAACTCGAACTGCGTTTTACTCTATACACAAATAGTTATCGTTTGATGAACCAGAAAAATATATATATATATATATATTTGAGGGAAATGGTGACTTGTCAAACTCAAATTATCAATTTAGCTCAAAAAATTGACAATATTTTTCGTTATTTGAAAAAATGTACTAACGTATCGCGTTTTTGGTTCATCAAACGATAAAAGGATGTTTGCTGAATATGAAGTTTTACATATGAAGTCCATCGGTCCAATAGTTTTTGAAATATGCCAACCATTCGCGAAAAAGCTGTTTCGAGAAAAATGCGTTTCAAGCGCAGTTTACGGAGGCGTACTTACAGTATTTTTCTGCTAATCTGCTATACAAGGGTCATACAGTGTTTTTCCCCCTGCTACGTAGAACTTGTTTAGAGACATTTGCTCGCTTCTACGCCTTGTACGAGCCTCTTTTGTAGCCTCGAGGCTGCGTCTCGACGATCTCTGCAGACGCTGTTGGTCCGGCGCGTTGGCAAATATCTTCATTTGCTCGCCAATAATAATTCCTGTCGTTGTCATCATTTTGAGGACGGCAGAAAAGCCTTCATTAAAAATGCCTGCTACTGCATAAGCTGCCATTTCGATGGCTTTTGAGCCACAGTGAAGATGTTTGCACAAGAACCGACAAACAGTAGAATTGAAACTTTCATTGTTGTTTTGAGTGTCACCACCCAAACACCTTTCCAGCAAGTCTCTTGATGACAAATCGTTGTAAATCGGCTTTATTGCATTTTTGACATTTTTATAAAGTGGCGGTTCGTGATTGAAATTCGTCCAGAATTTTCTAAGCTTTTTTTTTTTTTTTTTGATTGGAATTTTAACGACCACCGTGAGCAACTCAATGGGCTATAAGCAGTCGCCCGTCCCTAATTTAGGGTCACTGGTTCCAGGGAAGAGAGAGAGAGCCAGTGCCGTAAGACAAACACAACATCCATGCCTGATCGGGATTCGAACCCGGACCCCTTACGGACGAATGATCAGAGGCCAACGCCTTAGACCACTGCGCCACCAGGGCGGCTTTCTCAGCTCCGGCTTTGCGCCAGTTGTACCAATTTTGTGACCCCACTGGACAATAACAGATTATAACTTGGTCAATTTCGACTTGAAATTTGGTACACATATTCTTAAGACTTGAAATAATCAAATAACGTAAAAAAAAATCGATTTTTTTCGCCCAAAAAAATGAAAATCTCCCCTTAAAATGGCCTTTCATGAAGAATGATTTTGTTCGGATTCTGAAACATTTATATACAGGGACGGTAGAGACCTGTTTCGTGCAGAATTAAAACCTGTCTTTCTAGCATATAATTGAATAAATTTATTATGTCCAGAAAATAACTATTATGATCCGAATCATGACCTCAAAGCAATATTCTGACGAAGGACGACAATTCCGTCGGAATAAATATTGCAGAATATGATCTGCCAAATGAAGTATGAGGTTTCCATAACTAAGTTTGCGTTTGAGAGGTCGCCAATTGCTCTGAACAATTTGGATACGATCCCGAGTACTGGGATCCACAAAGTTCAGTGAGTGGTTAACTGTGCGATGTGCGAATCCGCAGATTCTGAGGTTACGATATCAAGGGCGTCGGAACCGGCGGGGGGGGGGGGGACAGTTGCCCTCGCACACAAATGAGTGTGGGGTCAAAACATCCCATTTGCCCCCTCAGTTTTCTTACTTTTCAAAAATTAGAAATGTTCCTGATTGGTAATCTCATTTTTTTATTTGTTTTATTTTTGAGGTTCATAAAAAATTGAGTATTGCTCTTCATTTTTCACCATGAACTATCTAGAAATCTGAATATTCTTTTCATTGCCACCTGCTCCTGAGACGCCAAAAAATGCTGGCTCCATTAAACAGTCCTGACGGCTGTTTCTCGTCTGTTTGAAGACCAACAACGTTTTGTGTCTCATGAGGTGTAAAAAATTAGTCTTCCTCTAAAAAAATGAGTAAAAATAAATAGGGAAATGGTAGTAGTGACAGGAATGAGATATAGGTTCCTTCAATGTTTAATTATGGCGTCTACGGCCACAATTCTTGCGGAATTCGTACCAATCTTGAAGTATCAAAATCTATAGTTTAACGCCACTTATGTGTACAGTTAGTTTGCATTGAGATACTATATGGATAGGAAAGCATTTTTTTTTCAGATGAATGTTTAAATCCCCCCCCCCCCCCAAAAAAAAATGTTTAGCAAATTTACCTAATGAAGTCAGCACGTCTTCTTTTACAGTAGTACGATAAATTTTATGCCATGATAAAATATATTGTTCTGCGACATCTTGATCCGCTGTCAAAAAAGTGTTTCGACGCTTAAATCTTATCGCACTAGGCAGCTGCTTAGTGTGCCAGTGGTTGAACGAACCGGCCCTGTTGTGGAACCACCCTGAAATCTGAGAAACATTCCTGGTGTGCCACAGCATAAACAACTCTTCCCACGAATTTCAACTTTCCGACAGGGTCCATGGACCAGATCAGATCCTATGTAGCGGATTTTAGAAAGGGAGTGTCTGACCCCAGGTCTTAAACAACCCTTAAAAATAGGTATTAAACAACCATTAAAAATAGGAGGCTAGGAGATTTGAGCTAGAGTGTCCGATAGGAAAGCGACACGGAAGCGAAGTAGGAAGGGGGAGGAAGACGCCCTTATTTATTACCGGGAGGCAAGTATTCGGGGTTCAACGGCTTAACGTGTCCATCCGACTCACGGCGGATATTTAGTGGTTCGTACCTACCTGGGATCAAACCTGAGGTTCCTCCGTTGCAGTCACGAACGCTGACCACTAGGCCATCCACTGCCCGGTCCATAGACCAAGGGCAACGCCAGGACCAAATTAAGGGGGTATCTAACGAAGCTGTAGCTAGGGCCCCCCATTACCAAGGGCCCAGGAGGTATGCCGCTACATCGCAAATAATAATACGACATATATATTTATGTAGAAAGAAGTGCAAAATAGTTTTTCACGTATAATTTCTACTCGATCACAAGAAGTAGCTAATTTTTATTTGTAGAAAAGTATGCTGCGCCCCTTTTCAAGCTCTTTGTGCCGTCCCCTGGGGGTTGCACACCACAGTTTGAGAACCACTGTTGTATATCGTTTTTTGATATCTATTATCGCACAGACGCAACTGACTAAATCTGTGACGTCAGCATGGTATCCTGGCTTTGTGAACTTAGCATCTCTCGAATGGTTGATCCAATTTTAAGGGTTTCCTATGGCTTCACACGCTGCTTTCAAATATTAGCATTTAGTAAATCATATAAGTTAGAAGTTTGTTTTTTAGGAATAGTACACATAAAAATATTTTCATTAGGAAAATTTCATTTATAAGCTTAAATCAATAGTCTTGAAGTTAAGCAATCAGTCGTTAGATCAAAGGTAATTAGTTTTGGGTGAATGATCACCATTTGTTTGCACCTCGAACTTTTCGCCAAATGGCGTTTTTATTAATAACTTATGAATACAGAACTAGTGGTTTTAGTTCATTATAAAAGTGGAAATTCTGGTATTGCCTAATAAAAGTGGAAATTCTGGCATTACCTAATAAAATAAAAATATACGCCAATTACATCACAGTACTGAAAGTAAGCAAAGGCCTTTAAGATCGAAGATGCATACACTAGAAGTTCTTGTGTAAATTAGTGGCAGCAGCTAGAGACATTTTGATCGCAGAGATTGTATGGAAAAACGGCATGCGTTCTATGTAAAGAACGTTAATTAAGCTCTCTTACCTGCGCGAAAGAAGAAATTTTACGTTTTTATAATCATCATCATCATCATTGTCAACCATTATCAATCCACTGCTGGACGAAGGTCTCCCCAAGTTTCCTCCACAACGGTCTGTCTTGTGCCAGTCTCCTCCATGTCACTCCCGCATATTTACGAATTTCATCCACCCATCTCCCATGTGGCCTTTTTCTGGGTCTTTTCCTGTCCCTTGGAATCCAATCTAAAATTTCGGCTGTCCATCTATATTCTGTCCTTCTGGCAGTATGTCCAGCCCATTGCCATTTCAGGGATTTAACTCTGATCATGATGTCTTCCACTCTCGTCATTTTTCGGATCCACGAGTTCCTCTTCTTATCTCTCCTGGTTATACCAAGTATGCACCTCTCCATGCTTCTTTGAGTTGTCTGCAGCCTTTGTATGTCTCTTTTAGTTAAGGTCCACGTCTCTGCACCATACGTAAGCACTGGAAGGATGCATTGATCAAACACTTTTCTTTTAAGACATATTGGCATATTGCTCTTGAAAATTATGCTGTTTCTTCCAAAAGCTCTCCAGGCAAGTTTTGTACGCCGATTAATTTCTTCATCAATGTGACCCTCACTTGATATCTACTGTCCAAGATAAACATATGTATCTGTTATCTCCAGTTTTTCTCCATCAATTGATAAATCTTCATTTCTTGTAAAAGCATTAAACATCACTTTTGTCTTCTGAAAGTTCATTTTTAATCCCACTTCTTTACTCTTGTCAGCAAGTTCCTGGATCATACTCTGCAGCTCTAATGGGCTAGTTGCAAAAATGACTACGTCATCAGCAAAACGAAGGTGGGTTAGATAATCTCCATTAATCTTTATCCCCTTGTTTTCCCAGTTCAGTGATTGAAAGACATTTTCCAATGTGGCATTAAAGAGCTTCGGAGATATGGTGTCACCTTGTCTCACTCCCTTTCCAATTTTTATGTGTGTTGTATTTTCAAACAGCCGAATCTTTGCACTTGCATTTTCATAGATGTTATTAATAATATTAATGTATGCATCTTCAATACCGCAGGATTTCAGAGCTGTGGTAACTGCTGATGGTTTCACCGAATCAAAGGCTTTTTCATAATCGATAAAAGCCATGCACAATGGAAGTTCATATTCCCTCGCTCTTTCAATTAGTTCTCTCAGTACGTGGATATGATCTATTGTGCTGTAGCCACTCCTGAATCCAGCTTGTTCTCTCGGTTGAGCCATGTCCAATGTTACCTTCAAGCGGTGTGAAAGAACTTAAGTGAAGATTTTATAAACCACTGATAGGAGGCTGATAGGTCTGTAGTTCCTGAGATCCTCAATGTCACCTTTTTTATGTAGCAGGATCATTGTAGCATTGTTCCAATCCTCAGGAATCTTCCCTTCATTAAGGCATCGAGTGAAAATTTGAGCGAGTACTGTTTCAATTTCTCCACTTGCTTCTTGTATGATGTCTATAGTAATTCCATCTTCTCCTGGAGCTTTCCCCTGCTTCATGTTCTTGATTGCATGAGCAACTTCTGCTGGGAGGACTGGAAGAACTCTGGTACGTTTCATGATGTCTGGAGTACATGTATCATCCCTTTCATATAATTTGGAGTAGAAATCTTTCACTCTTGTCAAAATTTCTCCTCTATTTCTTGTTATAGAACCATCTTCTTTTCTCAGAGCCATAATCTGTTTTCTTCCCTTACTGAGATGTCCCTTTGCTATCTTAAGGCTTTGGTTGTTTTCAATTGCTTTCCTCACTAGCTCACAGTTGAATTTCCTTACGTCTTCAGTGATACTTTTTCGTGTTGTCTTGCATAGCTCTATATATTCCACTTTGGAAGTCACATCTTCTTTAGTTGTCCTCATCTCTCTTCTTTTTTGCATCAACATTTTGGTTTTTCCTGATAATTTGTTCACATGCAGCTTGTTCTTAGACCCAGCTAATTTTGTTGCTGTTTCCATTAGAGCTTTGGTTACTTTTCTGTTAACTTCAGAAATATCCACTTCTTCCGATGTTAGGCCTTCTAAAGCAGAGAATCTGTTCTTCAGTTCCAACTTGAAAGTATTATGGTGTTTTTTAAGGTTGGTTATGTCAATACATTTTGTTTGTCTTATGAGCTTGCCACGTTCCAGTTTAGTGTTGAGGTGCATCTTACATCTCACCAATCTATGGTCACTACCTGTGTTGAACTTGTTCAGCACACTGCAGTCTTCGATGACGAATTTTTTGTTACACATAATAAAATCAATTTCACTTGTCGTCCCAATTGGATGTCTCCATGTCCATTTCCTGTGTGGCTTTTTCTTGAAAAAGGAGTTCAAGATGAAAAATCCTTCTGCCTCTGCAAACTCAACGAGAGTATTTCCACGCTGGTTTCTGTTGCCGTGGCCGAATTTACCTACTGAAGTTTCATTCTGTTGCTGTTGCCCTATTTTTGCATTGAAATCTCCCATAATTATCTTCAAGTGCTGCTTACCTTTATTAATTAGATGACGAATTTCCTCATAAAATTCTTCAATTTCTTCTTCAGGATGACTTGTGGTGGGTGCATAAGTTTGAATAATCTGAGCCTGGTATCTTCTCGATAGTTGGATAACGAGTCGTGCAGCTCTGTCAGAGGAACTTGCAACTTCTACCACTTTATCCTTCAGTTTCTTGTTTATTATAATCCAACACCACTAGTTCTGCCAGTATCTGTTCCACAATAATAGAAGAGATGTCCACTTTTCAGTTCAATGAGATCTTCTCCTTTTCTCCTTACCTCACTTAGCCCGACGATGTCCCACTTGATCCTTTGTAGTTCCTCTTCCAATTCAAGAAGCCTTGAATCAGAAGATAGGGAGCGTCCGTTATAGGTAGCCAAGGTCAGCATCAAATGGCAGCCTAGTCCGGTCCTCCGGGGATTCTTAGCACCCTCTGCCTTCATGTCGCACTGGCCGCTGCCTTGGCCAGGTACATTCCAGCTGCCGGAGACTGAGGGCCAAGATTTAAGTTGTGGAATCATTTTGGAGGTGTTTGGCCATAACTCACCACGCTGGCCAAGCGGGTTGGTGAGTGTGGGATAGCATTTCCTCTGATCCCGATGGTATAGTTATACCGCTATTGGCGGTCGTCAGAGCCCCTTTAGTGGGAACAGGATGCACCACGAGAAGGCGGGGTTGACATTTGTCAAGGAGAGGCTGTGATGTTACGCATCACCTGACCTTACATCCCGTTTTTTTTTTTTTTTACAGCATGTTATTATTTTTTTCAATGAGGGAT
Organism: Macrothele yani; assembly: GCA_039090855.1. Lineage (NCBI taxonomy): Eukaryota > Metazoa > Arthropoda > Arachnida > Araneae > Macrothelidae > Macrothele > Macrothele yani. The sequence goes on from CM077009.1 coordinate 152,688,152, forward strand.
AAATTAGACATTGTACTTTTTAGTTTACGATTAAAGAAAATATCATCATCGTAATGTTGGGGGTTATGAAATAACTGAAGGGAAACGTAGCTTGTCCTATGTGTAAAATATATTTCGGCTTCAGTTGCTTGTAAACTACGTGATCTAGTTGCATTTATTCGTATTTCACACTCAAGTAACGTCAAAACTCATTTTAATGAAGTCATTTGTTTATTCTTAAGAGAAGTTGCCCAGAACAAAACGTTGAATTTTGGAAGTTTTTCCCGCAGTATTATGAGTTCGTAATAGCTACTCAACGGGAGAAAAATAAATAAAGTTAAATATAATAGAAAAAGATGCAATACATAATCTGGTGAATGACACAAGGGGCTAGTAAAAACTGAGGCCCTCAATTTAATATTTAGAGATAAGGTAAGTGTAAAAGGTTACTAACTAACTATCCTGCACTTAAAATACTAAAACACCTCTCTCATTTTTTCTGATTGGAGGTTTAACGACCACCGTGAGCAACTAAATGGGCTATAAGCAGTCACCCGTCCCTAATTTAGGGTCACTGGTTTCAGAGAAGGAAGAGAGCCAGTGCCGTAAGACAAACACGACATCCATGCCTCACCGGGATTCGAACCCGGACCTCTTTCTGACGAATGATCAGAGGCCATCGCTTAGATACGGCTAACTGCGATTATCAACTGTAACTGTTGTTAACTGCTCAAAGCTCTGTCACTTCGGCAATCTTTACGAGGAATCGCGTACAAGAAAAATGCCGTTTTTCGTCCCTAGAGGGTGCAGACACCGACCCTAGTTGGTGATTTTTTTCGGGCTGATCGTAATTAGTTTTCAATGTGCCGGCCAGTTTTTTTTTCTTTTTTTTTTAATTGGAGGTTTAACGACCACCGTGAGCAACTCAATGGGATATAAGCAGTCGCCCGTCCCTAATTTAGGGTCACTGGTTCCAGGGAAGGGAGAGAGCCAGTGCCGTAAGACAAACACAACATCCATGCCTCACCGGGATTCGAACCCGGACCCCGTTCGGATGAATGATCAGAGGCCATCGCTTAGACCACTGCGCCACCGGGGCGGCACCGGCCAGTTTGAACGTGCGTTATAGCGAGGTAAATCGACGGTCTGTTTTAATCTATTTTCGTGAGGTTAATCAATTCAGTTAAGCAACTGTATGAAGGCAAAATAAAGTGCAGAATTTATTTGATAGTCTATATCGTACTCAAATTGCAAACATTTTCTTTATTGAATTCAGTAGCTACCATGGTGTTTTCTTTTTTTTTTTTTTGATTGGAGGTTTAACGACCACCGTGAGCAACTCAATGGGCTATAGGCAGTCGCCCATCCCTAATTTAGAGTCACTGGTTCCAGGGAAGGGAGAGAGCGAGTGCCGTAAGACAAACACAATATCCATGCCTAACCGGGATTCGAACCCGGACCCCTTACGGACAAATGATCAGAGGCCAACGCCTTAGACCACTGCACCACCGGGGCGGCCATGGTGTTTTCAACAAATTTATTGGTGAAACACCTTTGATACATGATCAAACAAATTCAAAAAGTAATACAATAAGTAAAACGCGTAAAACAAAGCCCAGAGATTCTCCGGGGATAAAAAGGTACACTGACGTAGCACAAAATAACGAACAAGATCAGTCATGAGCAGGGACAAAATTTGAAAAAGACTGAGTGTTCATCACTGACAAAACGGGGGAAGTCACTAAGACACTGAACTGTCACGAGCAGTAGAAAACATTGCGACCAGACGAGAAATCACGATGAATCCAGGTCAATCATCATCAGGAGGTCGAAGGGACCGGGCAACACGTTCGGCGTCCACGGTTAGATCAACCAGTCATGCATAACAGGGTTCAAGGTCACGATTAGTCTCTAGAAGTTGTCGAAATCCGGAAAAGAGGTCCGTCAACTGACGAACAATATCGGTTGCTGGGAAACTACATTGAAAAAAGTATGTAGCGAAGTTGAAAGATGAGTCCTGAGCAACTGAAAGATGAAGAATCAATTGCCGTTGAGATAACGGCTGGTCAGTGATAGGACAGGTCTGACAGAAACTTTGAAACTGCGAAATTACATCTGCCTCAGCGAGAGCAGCAGGATCATCAGCAAGGCTCCACCCCTTTCGGAGAGGCAGGAGGAGAGCGAGTGCCAGACGAGGAGCGGGAGCGATTAACTCTTGGACGACCACGCTTGGCTGGACCTCTGGGTGTTTTAAAGACACTTCGCTTGTCAATACGCGAGCGGGGATCGGTAAACGGCTCAGCGGTAATGGTGTAGTCCTCCGAACCGGAGGGATGCGCAGGAGAAGTCAGGAGTGAGAGTCACAGTTTCAACGCATGTATGAGCTGCAGTAGAAGGAGAAGTAGATCGCTCCGCATCAGAGACGGCGTCCGAAGAGGAGGTATCCCTAGCCGGAGCGGAAATGCCGGACTGTTTCGTATCAGGAGGAGGTACAGACGCTCGAAAGTGAGAAGGCTGAGCATCAGTACAAGGCATAGCACTAGAAGCCGGCACTGAAGAAGTAGCCGCAGGAGGAACGATAGATGACTCTGGAACAGACGATTGGGTAGACTGAGTCCTGTTGGAAGGAGAAACTCCAGGATACACCTTATAAAAGTGGCAAATGCGCCGACATGCACTACAATGGAACTCTGTGAAAAGGTCGATGCACCGGCATAGGCCGGCACACACAATCATAAGTCGTGTTGGAAGAGTAGCAATAGCATCCGGTTCATGAAAAATCACACGCACTGTACGCCGAGCTCCGAGAATGGAGCGGTCCGCTTTATTATACGGCGCTGCCGATTAGGTCGTGAACTCTCCAACTACTCGACCAAAGGGCGAGACCGTAGCGTAGAACATGGCATCTGTTACTTCAGGAGGCACGGGGAAAAAGAGACGGCCACTGGTCGCTCCGCCACTGGATTGACATCCACGTGTGTCCCTCCAATTTGAAAGCCAGTCCACTCAAGGGATTCAACAATCTCAGCGTTTGTAAAATACACAAAAACAAGCAGATCACGACGAAACATGTGAGTAATAACAGCATCTGGGAACAATTTCTTAATGGCCGTCGCATAGACCTTCAGTTTAAGGTTGGGTAAGGCATCAAAATGGGCCCGAAGGGACATGTTCCAAGTAAACTTATGTCCTTCGGGAACTTCGAGCACAAGAGAGGAACCTTCACGACGAAGATGAGGACGTAAGGCAGCAGCCAGGCCGAACATGTAAATTACCTTGTTTGTAAGTAATACTCGGTATTAAAGGAAATTATAATTATACAGTAAAAAGTAATAATATTCCATATTTTAAAACCATCTAAATAAACCCTCAGTCAACAACAGCACATTATTGTCATTGCGGTCGCTGACAATTCAGCAATGCGAAAGATGAACACGTCACGGATTTTGGGGTAATCAGCTAAAGTCTTAGGATCTCCGAAGAGTTTTTTTGTAGGTTTTGTGAACATGCGTCCTACGCTCTGGTCTCCGAAGAATTTCTTTGCAGGTTTTGTGAGCGTTCCGCTTGTCATGTGATATTATTAGTTATTACCTGGTTATTACTGAACGTATTATTTTGTGATGCTAGAGAATTTTTAACATACAGCAAGGAGATTTATCCTACAAATACCTTTACTAATTCACTGTGCTACAACTAACACAGCGTTTCAAAAATCTTTAACCGGATATTGTAATAGCGTGGGATCTAGTATTTGCTTCCTTCTGTAAGTGCAATCGGATGAAAAAAAAAAAAATCGCTAATGCGCTGGAGTTATACAACAAATGTGAAATATAAATAATACACCACATGTCACCTTCGCTGTACAGATTCATATTGCCTGTTCGCCATGATGATGTTATGTTTTTTAAACATTGCGTTATAGAGTGAAGCTTACATACATATAAAGAGAATAACGTAAGCCTAACTTCAGTTATCATTTTTGGGGCCAAACTTACGAGTACCAAATTTTGACATGCAACAAGATAATAAAAATGTTATTTCTTCGAAACGGGAAAATTGCAGAAGTATGCTACCTCAGGAAGTTTAGCGTTTAATGTTAGCTTTGACTTTTAAAATTCTTTACGAATAACCTATCAATTTGTTTTGTGTTTAAAAAAGTTCCAACAGAAATGGAGTAATGTGGATCAACAAGAATTTACATGCATATTTTATTTTTCTGCGAACCATAACATCCAGCAAGCAGCATTTTACAGGAATTCTAAAATCTCTTGAAAGCTTGCTTAGCCATTTCAGATTATATGCATTCAAAACCTATATGGTGTTGCTGCTTTTTGTGCTATGTATTTCAATTAATGATACTTTAAAGCATTTCAAATGTCCCTTGAGTTGTAACAAGTTTTACGTGGTATTTGCAGAACACACAGTTTAAAAGAAAGAAGCATATATTAGTGTGTATTTATCAGCATGCAATCAGTGTCTCAACATTTTGTAGAGGAAGTCGCGGAAGAATTGGTTCCCAAGGAAGTGGGAAAAGAAGCTGAGATTTCAACACATGTTGCTACAGGTACAAATGAAGACATTTGGGAATGTGAAATATGTCTCCAGAAATTCAAAGCAGAATACAGTCTTGTGACACATATGCAACTTCATGGAAGTGAAAAGTGTTTCCAGTGTGGTGTGTGTCGCAAGAAATTTGTGCAGAGAGCTAGTCTATTAACACATCTAAAATTCCATAAAGGGGAACAAGCTTATGATTCTGATATATTTCCCAAGCAAGTCAGGGAGGAATTCAACACCTCTATGCATAAGCAGCTTCATTCAAATGAGGAATCTAACCACTGCATTGAACGCCCCAAACACTTTCAAGAGAAAGATCATCTTTCAAAACGTACGTTACTTCATACAGATGAAAAGGTTCACCAATGCAATGTATGCCACAAACAGTTTACTCGGAAAAGTGGTCTTGTGCGACACGTGCTTCTTCATACAGGTGAAAAACTTCACCAATGTGATTTGTGCTCCAAACAATTTTCTCGGAAAAGTGCTCTTTCTGTGCATATGATTGTTCACTCCGGTGAAAAGCCTCACCAATGCGATGTATGTTCCAAACAATTTTCTAGGGAAAGTCATCTTTCAGAGCATAAGCTTCTTCACACAGGTGAAAAACCTCACCAGTGTGTTGTATGCTCCACACAATTTACTCGGAAAACTGCTCTTTCACGCCACATGCTAGTTCACACAGGTAAAAAGACTCACCAATGTAATGTATGCTCCAAGCAATTTTCTCAGGGGAGTAATCTTTCAAAGCATATGCTCCTTCACACAGGAGAAAAACCTCACAAGTGTGAAGTATGTTCAAAAAAATTTGCTAGGAAATGTGATCTTTCCAAGCATATGCTTATTCACACAGGTGAAAAGCCTCACCAGTGTGATGTGTGCTCCAAACAATTTTCTCGGAGAAATTATCTTTCGAACCATATGCTCATTCACACAGGTGAAAAGCCTTACCAATGTGATGTATGCTCTGTGCAATTTGCTCGGAAAAGTTTTGCCTCTGAGCATATGCTCCTCCACACAGGACAAAAGCCTTTCCAGTGCAATGTATGCTTCAAACTATTTGCACAGAAAAGAAATCTTTCAAGGCATGAACTTCTTCACTCCGGTGAAAAGTCTCACCAATGCGATGTGTGCTCCAAACAATTTGCTCGGCGAAGTGATCTTTCAAAGCATATGTGCCTTCATACAGGAGAAAAACCTCACCAATGTGATGTATGCTCCAAACAATTTACTTGGAAAAATAATCTTCTAGGGCATATGCTTATTCACTCTGGTGAAAAGCCTCACCAATGCGATGTATGCTCCAAACAGTTTGCTCGGAGAAGTGATCTTGGAAAGCATATGCATCTTCACACAGGAGACAAGCCTCACAAATGTGATGTGTGCTGCAAACAATTTGCTGACAAAAGTAATCTTTCAAAGCATATGATCCTTCACACAGGTGAAAAACGTCATCAGTGTGATGTGTGCTCCAAACAATTTACTCAGAAAAGTAGTCTTTCAAGGCATATGCTCCTTCACACAACAGACAATCCTCCCTAATGTGAACAATTTACTCAGAGGGTTGTACTTCAGTTTATCACGGACCTAGGTTTTGTAGGCTTTTTCTCGCTGTATGGAATATTAGGCCCTATGGAACATGAAAGTGATGCCATGTGGGGCTGAGGCTTTTTTTTTTTTTTTTTTTACGGATTTTTAAAGTTTGGACTATTTTTTGCTTTTTGCTTCTCGTAGTGCTGATCATCGCAAGTGATTCGGCATTTCCGTGCAAGAGGTTTTTGAGCTTCTGAGCAGTTCTCGGCATTTCTCGGCATTTTAATGTTGCCATTGAGTGAGTTTAATGAGAGGTGCGAGGTGGTGTTCTTCGTTACAGAAGTCGGAAACCTCATTACCTAGGTTACTTACCAGAGTTCCAGTTCAAGCGTACGTTCCAGGATGAAAAGGAACGGATTCTCCATTTCTGGAAGACCGTAGCAGTGGTGTACCCTCCCTCTATTCCCTAAAGAGATCGTAACAATTATTCCTTAGATTACGACATCTGTATATATATATTACAGAATGTTTATATTTCTTTGAAAATGTTTATATTTCAATGTATATATTTTAATAAACAAAGACATCTGCGTCTAAGAAAAAATGTAATTGCTTTTGTCCAGTGGCATGGTCTACAAAACCTACGTCGGAGGTAAACCTCTACTACGAAAATGCCGAATCACTTGCGATGGCAAGCACTACGCTTGGGAAAAAGTAGTCCAAACTTTAAAAATACGTACAAAAAAAAAAAAAAAATGTGCCTCAGCCCCACATAAGGGATCCACTTTCATGCTTTATGGGGCCTAATATTCCATCATCATCATCAACCATTATCAATCCACTGCTGGATGAAGGTCTTTCCAAATTTCGTCCACAATTGTCTGTCTTGGGCCTGTCTCCTCCATGTCACTCCAGCATACTTTCGAATTTCATCCTTCCATCTCCCATGAGTCTTTTCCTGTCCCTCGATATCCAGTCCAAAATTAAAGTTGTCCATTGGGGGTCCATCTGGCAATATGTCCAGCCCATTGCCATTTCAGTTATTTCACTCTGGTCATGATGTCGTCCACTCCTGTCATTTTCCTTATCCAAGTTCCTCTTCTTATCTTTCCTGGTTACACCAAGCATGCATCTCTCCATGCCTCTTTGAGTTGGCTGCAGTCTTTGTGTGTCTTTTTTAGTTAAGGTCCATGTCTCTGTTCCATACGTAAGCACTGGCAAGATGCATTGATTAAACACTTCTCTTTTAAGACATAATGACATCGTGCTCTTAAAAATTGTACTGTTTTTTCCAAAAGCTCTCCATCCAAGTTTTATACGCCAATTTATTTCTTCATCAATGTGACCCTCACTTGATATCTGCTGCCCAAGATAAATGTAGGAATCGGTTGTGTCAAGCTTTTCTCCATCAATTGATAAATCTTCGTTTCTTGTAAAAGCATTGTACATCACTTATGTCTTCTGAAAGTTCATTTTTAATCCCACTTCTTTACTCTTGTCAGCAAATTCTTGGGTCATACTCTGCAGCTCTGAAGGGGTAGTTGCAAAGATGACTACATCATCCGCAAAACGAAGGTGAGTTAAGTAATCATTAATCTTTATCCCTTTGTTTTCACAGTTCAATGATTGAAAGACATTTTGCAATGTGGCGTTAGAGCTTGGGGGATATGGTGTCACTTTGTCTCACTCCCTTTCCAATTCTTATTTGTGCTGTATCCTTAAATATCTGAACCTTTGCACTTGCATTTCATAGATGTTATTAATAATGCTAATGTATGCATCTTCAATACCGAAGGATCTCAAAGCCATTGTTACTGCTGATGGTTTCACGGAATCGAAGGCCTTTTCATCGTAAATAAAAGCCATGCATAATGGGAGTTCATGTTCTTTTAATTAGTTCTCTCAGTACATGAATATGATTCACAGTGCTGTAGCCACTCCTGAATCCAGCTTGTCCTCTTGGTTGGGCCATGTCCAGTGTTACCTTCAAGCGACGTGAAAGAACCTTTGTGAAGATGTTATGGTAAATGTGTAGTTTAGCGTTCTAAATTATTTCGTCGGAAAAATTTAACTGGGGAGAACAAGTGCGACGTACAATTTCTTAAGCATGGAAATTAACGGGGAAAGGTGCAGAAATATAGTATTTTTACATGAAAGGAAAGAATTTTTCCGAAGAACTTACCTGCGAGTATGATTGTTTGCAGCAGTTGTTGTGGGAGGCTGAAGCGATGCGAACAGCTACGACGTGAAGGGTCCGTGCGTCAGAAGGGAGTAGCAGTTGTTAGTGAATGCACAGAAGAATACATCAAGTGTGGAATGTATGTCTCGGAGGAGTGTGATGCATTGTGTAATCATGTGCAAGAAGTAGTAGTTCAGAAATGTTTCATTAATTATTAATAAAGAAATGTGCTAAATGTTGTTGTTATCATTGTAAAATTGTCTGGGAATGTAAATAAATGAAGCAATGTAAATGATATAATGTGCGGCAGAAGTTTTGAGTTAGATGTTTTGGTTCTGGTCGAACCCCAAGTTTTGGTTATGGTTTCAGAGGGGTCGGTGATTTCTTCAAGCACCTCATTTGTACTTCTGCTGTTATTCTGTCCATTGTTGCTCCTTTATTTTTTACTCGTGAAATGGATATTGTTCAAAATAAAAGATTTTCTTAAAATCAGGAATCGTACTATGGCAGGGAGGCCCAGAGCTTCGTGTCGAATTGTGGCGGATGGTGAAATTTTAGGCCCTGACCAAATCCACAATAAAGTGTGGAGACAGCTACTAAACACTATGGAAAAAGCTACGAAATGGCTTGTGCGGCGACAGCTCCTTAGAAATTCATGTACCTGTTCACGCTGTGATGAAGAATATAGGCTGGTCCATTATTCCCAAGGAATTGACCAGGAATGCTGGAAATGTAATAGGTGTCAATTCACCAAAAGTATAAGATTTTCTCTGTTTCTAGGAAGAAGCCATTTATCTTTGAAGAAAATAGCCATAATCGTGTACTGCTGGACGAAAGATTATTCACAGAAACTTATTCATCATGAAGTTGTTGTGAGGGGAAAATCCATCGTAGATTGGTGCAATTTCTGTAGGGAGGAGTGCGATAAGTACCTACGTTGTAATGTGGAATCCATTGGAGGCTTTGATGACAATGGCGAGCCCATTATTTTGGAAATTGATAAAACGTATTTCTTCCACAGAAAGTACAATACAGGATGGTACAAGAGAGGACACTGGGTTTTCGGTGGAATTGAAAGGAACTCCGGAAAGTGCTGCTTGTTGGAGGTCGGAAATCATAAAGCCAGGACTCTTCAGTACTTTATTACGCAGCACATCTTGCCTGGAAATCACATCATTTCAGATGGATGGGCAGCTTACGCAGACATTGATAACTTGAGCAATGGAATTTGCACTCATTCCGTTGTGATCCATAGCGACAATTTTGTTAATCCACTGGATCCTACAATTCACACACAGAATGTGGAAAACTTGTGGATGTGTTTGAAGAGAAAGCTGCCGCCCCGGTGGCGCAGTGGTCTAAGGCATTGGCCTCTGATCATTCGTCCGTAAGGGGTCCGGGTTCGAATCCCGGTCAGGCATGGATGTTGTGTTTGTCTTATGGCACTGGCTCTCTCCCTTCCCTGGAACCAGTGACCCTAAATTAGGGACGGGCGACTGCTTATAGCCCATTGAGTTGCTCACGGTGGTCGTTAAACCTCCAATCAAAAAAAAAAAAAAAAAAAAAAAAAAGGGAAAGCTACGACGCCAGTACAGAACACGAAGACGACTTTTCGGCTCTTACATATTTAAATTTATGTTCAGGACACTATTCACAGATAGAACAATTTTTGCCAATTTTCTACTTACAACTTCGCAAAATTGCCCTTGAAAAAAGGATATTACAATGCAGCATAAAACCGACCTCTTTCCTTCAGCGTATTTCTACAACCCTCTTCAATGACTACGCTCTGCTGAACCGCTTCCTTGTGCATTCTTCCGCCCGTAACTTGCCGTTCTCAACGACGCTTCCACTCACCGGACTCCATCTTCATGCCGTTGCCGCTCTGTCATCTTAGGTCTACCGCACATACTCTTCCGAAACTTCGCCCTCCAAGGTAAGTTCTTCGGAAAAATCCTTTCCTTTCAAGTAAAAATACTATATTTTTGCATGCTTAAAAAATTGTACGCCACACTACCCCCCCTTCCCCTCAGTTAAATTTTTCCGACAAAATAATTTAGGACTCTAAAGTAAACATTTACCAATTTTATAAACCACTGAAAGGAGGCTGATGGGCCTAATATTTCATATAGCATGGAAAAAGTGTACAAAACCTAGGTCCGAGGTAAATTGAAGAATTACCTACTCAGAGAAATGATCTTTCAAGGTATGAGCTCGTTGACATAGGTGATGTGTGTGCAAAGCTGTTAGGTAAGAAAAGTAGTTTTTCTAAGCACATGCTGTTTCATATAGGTGAGTAACTGTTGTAATGTAATGTATGTGATTGAAGGAAACCACATGTAATCTCAATATAATAAGACCATTGAATAATTATAAAATTTCATTTGCAAATACCTGGAGAAACTGCAACTTCAGATCATGTGTTTCATTATTGAAAAATGTATTGTTAGTTGAGAGAAATGAACAGCAACAAGTAACTAAAATAAAAGCTGTAAATAAAGCAGAAATTTATTCTTGAATGACGATAAAAGTACAGGGTGATTCATAAAGAAGTATACAGTTTTCAGATGCTGTAAAACAGTAACAGTTGAAGACACGGACCACAACTGCGAACCGTTAGGTAGATGTACTCATAAAGTTTGTGTCCCACTGCTGAGGGAAGTGACGTAGGTGATAGCACCCGTGTCACGTGACTAGTCTGTCGATGAACATTTTCCTCACCGATGGATTGGACGAGCTACGGACTGCAATATGCCACTGACCCAATGGCCACCCAGAAGTCCTGACTTAACACCTTGTGACTTTTTCCTGTGGGGGTATGTAAAGAACAAGGTATTCACCCCTCCCCTTTCTGTTGATCTAGCGGAGCTGAAACAGCGTGTCGCAGCCACTATCACTGCACTTGATTCAGATATCGTACTTCGCGTTTGGGTGGAAATGGATTACCGGCTTGATGTGTGTCGTGTGACTAAGGGTGCACACATAGAACATCTGTGACTGACTCTAACAAAACTTGAAACATTCCCCTACAATTCTGTTACAGGTAACATAAAATATCTTATATTGTTCTTTTCAAGTAAAAATAAATGTATACTTCTTTATGAATCACCATGTATACTGGGATATGGGAGCTTTGAAGAAGGCCTTTGATCAGACCCGTTTGTAATCCGGATGTAGCCCGGAATTCCAGGTCTTTGTCACATTCCAAGCCCGTAAATCCGGGTTTTTAAATTTTAGAAGAATTTAAGATGCTTCGGACATTTTATTTCTAAAAATGCTACAAAATGATAACTAAAAGTTAAAGTTCCATTTTCTTTGGGAATTACAGTGTTTGATTAAAAACACTGCATATCCATTTTTCACACCTTGAGTGTTTCTTTTGTTGTCAAAAAGCTCTCAAGATAACAGCCTGCTAAAAGGAAGGCTTTTTTTTCTTTACAATATTTTGAAAGTTGCATGTACATCAAATAATTTGATTATATTAGATTCAGTTAATCCAATTAGCTATTTTTAGAAATTGAATGAAATCCACTGTTGTAGGCTTCAAGCAAAACTGATCCACATAGACTGCTCAATTAACATATAAAGTGAAGTGTGAAATTTGATTTCAAAGATGCAATGCCTGAAGGATTTTGTACAATGAAAGAAAATTGGGTACAAGAAAAGATGCTAAGTTTAACTGCACAAGCAGTAGGGCCTATTTGTTGTGTAGCTAGTTTATATATGTGTAATATATATAAATATTTGTAATATGCAGGGGTAGAAAAATATTCTGAAATCTGGTGGCCTGCTAAACTTTTTGGTGGCCAGACATTGGACCAGCAGGGGAGGGAGGGGGTGTATTATAATATCAAAGTCATGTACACTTCTGTCCAAAAAAATAATGCTTTCCCCTTTTACTCTCAGCCTTTATCTTTTCTTTCCCAGGGGAAAATATTTTAATTAAACACAGAAATTTTCGAAGAAAACTCTTCTCCTTCTTCAGGTAGTTTTTTTCTCTTCTCCTTCTTCAGGTAGTTTTTTTCTCTTCTTCTTCTTCAGGTAGTCTTCTCCCAAAGCAAATATAACTGACTGCCTAAAGCAGAAGTGTTTTCTCCGAAAAATTATGTCCTTAATTAAAATATTTTCCTAGAAGAAGAAACTCATATTAGATGTTTGATTAAGTGTTTTATTTAAGAAACTAGGAAGCCAGTTTTCAACTTGAGCTTTATTCAAAGAACTAAAAAAATCAAGTTCCTGTTGAACTACAATTACCTCAGAAATATGGGTTTTTTACTAAGGAACAAAAATAATATTTACTGTCAAATTTTCGGGTAATATCCCTACGCTTCCTCTAGGCTACAGCTAAGTAAATGTTGACATTCAAGAGGTAAATTCCAATTTTTCAAATAATTTAATGTTGTACCCAGTGGGGACTCGTGGCAACTGACACAAGTGGAACCAGTAGCCAAAGGCGAACAATGAAATAAAACAAACGGTCATTATTAGGCCAACCATTCAGACCCCCCATACTCCCAAGATTCCTTTACTCTGCCTCTGTTTAACCCATTGACTCACATTAATGCCCAAATCAGGCACGAATGTGTCAACTATTGTATTGCACACACACACCTCCTCAGAATAGAATGCATATCTATTAACAGAAAAATGTTAAAACTCCTTAAATATCCTCAGAATAGAATGCATATCTATTAACAGAAAAATGTTAAAACTCCTTAACTAAAATTTTTAGCTTAAAAATATTTCAGCATTAATATATGTTAGTTGTGCTTTGTGTTTCTTCAGATTTCTCAACTGAGTAATAATCACAGGATTCAGAGGATAAAAAGTCTAGTGAAACAATAATAACTCCAAATATATGCAGGGAGGGAATGTTTCACGAATTTCGTCCCATATAGAATGAGTACCATATTACCATTAGCATTATTCAAAATATTTAACCTTTTTGTTAAAGAACTTGTGAAGCCTAGAAACATATACCGTATGTACTCATGTGCAAATTATACTTACAGGTTTTCTCATTTATTTATTTATTTATTTTTAACATAGAAAATCATCTTAGTTAAAACTGAAATTAGTTCTGCAAAGCACTTTGTAAACTCCATATTCTTGGAAACTCAAATTCTTGGGCTGATAAGCACCAAGTTTTTGTAAAGTGAAGCTTTTTGACTCAAATTCTTGGGCTTATAAGCACTGAGTTTTTTTCAAGTGAAGCTTTTCTTCCAGATTTAAAGCAAAGAACAGAGATTTTAACAAAATATCCACTCTATTCATTGTACTCGACAAGCAAAAAAGTCCACGACACAAAGGAACAACCCATCACCGAGAGACACACACACAGAAAAAACAACTAACTGAACTTTGCTACAACATTTGAAACCCTCCTGCCACCCTTGAGCTTGGTCAGGGTAAGCTTCTCTGTCAGCCCACGGCGTTAAGGAAATGGATACTCTCCCGGCCAATCAAATTAGCATGGGCCTAGATAGATCTCGCCCCACCATGGAGCTTGTATTAGGTGGAGACACCACTGGCTCTGCCGCCATAAGTCACAGCTAATCTGTGGCGTGACATCACAAGCAGGCAAAAACAAACTATCTGGTTAAAAAGATACACGTGAGTGTGCTACATTCGTATTGTGCAATTGCAATTAAAAAAAAGCATTACACTGAATTTAATAGGTATGTAAAAGACACGAAACTGCTGTCATTGAAATAAAAATCCGATATTGTGTAATATATACACATGGAGGAGACTGGCACAAGACAGACCGTTGTGGAGGAAACTTGGGGAGACCTTCGTCCAGCAGTGGATTGATAATGGTTGACAATGATGATGATGATGATGATATACAGTATAAACATTGAGCACGATAATCGTGCATTGTGGCTTCTCTTCAAAAGCAATTCAACACAGGGGCGCCGACTGTGTGGGTGCTCCGGGGCCTGCACACCCATTGAAAGTTTTGCGTCTTTTACAAGAATTTTTTATTCACATTATTTTTACAAATTTGAATTGCCCTGGGATTGGAAAACGCAAATAATTCAGAAGAAAAAAAAATTGATCTTCATGTTCAGGTGTTTTTAAAAAACCCTGGTTTTCCGAAATTCAGGGGAAAAAAGAAAAACAAAATAACTGCTGGAAATGTTATGTTCATCTGTTCTTCGACAACAGGTTGACGCATTTTGGACAGATATCTATTTAACAGCCTAAAAATCTAAGTTAAATAGAAACTTTTTGAAAAAAAATTAGTCTTCATTGTATTTCCATACCTTAAAAACCCCTTCCCCCCACCCCGTCTTTTCTCTGCTCATACTCCAAGTCATTGTTATGGGCTGGAGCACCCATTGGATTTCTGGAAAGTTGACGCATGTGCTTCAACATATAAATGAGTGATTTTAAAGTCTTTGAAATCGTACACTTTCAGAACTTGTGTAAACTGTTAATAGTTTCATTTCTTAATTTAGTTGTCTGAAACCAAACCAGACGTTAAAAAAACTCATTAAACTGAATCAAATGTATACACCAGTTGCATATTGAAAGTTACAACACATCATTTATTTTACTTCTAGGCTGTGCTACGAGGAGGGAAAACATTTTAAATTGCACTTGGTTTTACATGTTTTTGAGCAATACTTAATATAAAAAACTTATAAACTTGCATTCTTTTTTCTGAATAATTTTGATGTCCATCTGCTTTTCTGACTTCTTTTAAGTTGTGTGCAGCCTATTGAAATATATATTTCTTAATATTCACTACCCTCTTAACCGAATTGTTCATGTTACCTAATATGCTAGTCATTTCTGAAACTTACTCTTTCAATTTTTAGTTAGAGCCATGCATCAGTTTATTTTTAAAGCACTAGATGACGCAGGTTGCATGACATGGGTGTTGGCATTTAATCCCAAAACTGCATATTTTTTGCTGTACTTGGGGCTATATATAAATAAAGTCATTGTAGACCACACTGGTAACAAACTTGCTAGGATACCCATAATCACTGCCACTGCTTTAGTGAAGTAAATAGGTGAGACATTTATTCAGTAACTAGGATGAGGAGACGAGAACACATCGCTACACCTCTGCATAGCTTATGAGCATCTTATATAGTGTGTTGTATTGCCAACCTGTTCTCCAGCTGGTAATGAAACTGTGAGGTGGGTGGGAGAGAACCTTTTACCCATTTCTGATACCACAAAAACAATAAATTTACCAGTGGGGAAGTGCGAGAGGTTTATTAATGTCACAACATTAAAAAAGTTTTTTAATCACGTCATGACATTAAAAAAAATTAATTATAAGAGAATATGCAACTACACTGCTGGCCACCCAAAATGCAACACCAAGAAAGACACGAGATAGCAAAGCCAGATTTACTGGACACATAACAACAGATGCAACGATGAAACGATTGAGCTTACAGGCCCGTGCGACTTGTGGGACACGCAGACATCAATAGTTCGTGTGGTCCCCATGACTGGCAATAACGGCCACTACACGCAGCGGCATTGAACGAAAGAAGCTTTGGATGTGGGCTTGGGGTATGTCGGTCCAGGCTGCTTCCACACATTGCCACAGTTCATCAGTCGTAGCCACAGGTGGTACTTGCCGGGCCACTCGGTTGCCAATCAGCGACCAGACGTGTTTGATGAGCGACACGTCGGGAGAACAGGTGGGCCACGGCAGCAGTGACACCTGGTGGGCCGTGAAGGATTGTTGCACGACGCGTCCCACGTGCGGGCGTGCATTGTCCTGTTGAAACGTGGCCGCTGGCAGGTCCTGCAGGTAAGGGAGGACTACAGGCTCCAAAACGTCGGAGATGTAGCAGTGGCTGTTGAGTGTAACAGCGATGCGTACCAAAAGGCGTGCTGGTGTCATATCCAATTGCACCCCAAACCATAATGCCAGGCGACAGACCGGTATAGCAATGCCTAATGCAGATGTCATACAGTATCTCTCGCCGCGGTGCCACCAGGCGCGGATCCGACCATCGTGGTGTTGCAGGCAGAAGCGGGATTTTGCTTAGAAGACAATGTCGTGTCATTCCATAATCGAGGTTAGGCGTTCAATGGCTCACTGCCACCGTACTCAGCGGTGGTGTAACGTCAATGGGTGCCGTGCGACAAGTCCCCGCTCTTGCAGATGACGTCGAACGATACGTGCTGACACAGGTTGTTGCGCAACCCACCCTAATTCCTGCGCTAATGTTCGTGATGTGGCTGTGCAAGCCGTCAATGCGCACCTCACAACATGCCGGCCCTTTCGTTCAGTGGTGTGCCGCGGCTGCGGCAATTGCTCACATCAGTCCGTCCGCTCCTCCTGCACCCACCGAATCCATACTCACTTCACTGTGACTGGATGTCGTCCCACACGGGCGTCAATGTCTCGGTACGATAAACCGCTGTCGCGATAAGCCACTATTCGTCCTCTGTCGAACTCCGAAACGTGCTGGAATGACTGCCGTATTCTGCGACGAGGCATCAGGAAGCTTCCCACGCACAAGTCCGGCAGTACAACACACTTCCACTACTTACACTCCACCTTCTGTGCACCCTTCTTATAGGGCTTCTCGGTGACGTGCCGGGCGCACATGATTTGCATATGCCCTGCAATGCTAATCGTTTGCATGTCCTCTCGCGGGCGACGCATGCTGCGAATTTCAGGCCAATGGGATGCTTCCTTCTTGGTGTTGCATTTTGGGTGGCCAGTAGTGTATTAGATTGCACCATGCAGCTAAACAAACTACACAGAAAATGCTATGGATAAATGTGCGCTTAAACCTGACAAAACTTATATTGCACAAAAATCAGTAAATGTAGGCATGATGGACATATTGATTTTTATGAGATTTTTTGTTTTGTAAATGCTTCCTCCCCTATACGAGTATGTATATCATCATCAACCATTACCAGTCCACTGCTGGATGAAGCTCTCTGCAAGTTCCTACCACAATTTTCAGTCGTAAGCTAGTCTCCTCCATGTTACTTAAGCAAGTTTTCAAATTTCATCCACCCAACTTCCACATGGTCTTCTTCTTGGTCTTTTTCTGTCCCTTGGTATCCAGTCTAATATTTCAGTTGTCCAATGGTGGTCAGTTCTAGAAATGTGTCCCATCCATTGTCACTTTATAGACTTTACTTTGATCTTCATGATTTGGATTCATGAGTTACTGGTTCTGCCAAGCATGCAGCACTCCATGCTTCTTTGAGTTGTTCACAGCTTCTGTATGTCCTTTTTAGTTAAGGTCCATGTCACTGGTCCACAAGTGAGAAGTCACTGGTCCACAAGTAAGAACTGGAAGGATGCATTTATTAAACATTGTTTTAAGACATAATGAAAAATTGCTGTATAATGTATTTAATTTTTTTTTTTTTTTGTTTTGTTTTTTAATGTGAAGAATAACTTCAGGGAAAAGTCAGTTTGACAAATTTGGGATTTTATTTGTTTTACTAATTATCAGAAGCGTTATGATGGAATAATATATATAGTACTGGGATTTAAGGTCAGGTGATGCGTAACATCACAGCCTCTCCTTGATAAATGGCAACCCCGCCTTCTCATGGTGCATCCTGTTCCCACTTTTTTTTTTTTTTTTTTTTTTTTACTAATTATCAGAAGCCTTATGATGGAATAATATATATACTAAAGAGCAAAGCTGAAATCATAAGAAAAACTTTACAATTTAAAACGAAAGTTGCAAAACAACCTGAAGATCAAAACGAGCAACGCAGCAGTTATGAAAATTCAGAATTCACATTCTAAAAAGAAGAGACTGAAGCTAAAAAAATTTTTTTTTAAAAACTCACACCAAGTACAACATATAAAAGGTTATGTATTGACTGGTGTGAGTAGAAGGAGAAAAAAAAAAAAATAACCACTGAATGCAGAAAGTGTCGAGAATACTGAGCCTTGGCTTTATCAAGGACCAGCAAAAACTCTGCAAAAACCTTTTTGGAAATAAGCAGTCCAAGGAGTTAATACTCGAGTTTTGGTAATTTCTTGGACTGCTTATTTCCAAAAAAGGTTTTTGCAGAGTTTTTGCTAGTCCTTGATAAAGCCAAGGCTCAGTATTCTCGACACTTTCTGCATTCAGTGGTTATTTTTTTTTCTCCTTCTACTCACACCGGTCAATACATAACCTTTTATATGTTGTACTTGGTGTTAGTTTAAAAAAAAAATTTTTAGCTTCAGTCTCTTCTTTTTAGAATATATATATATATATATATATATATATAGTACTGGGATGTAAGGTCAGGTGATGCGTAACATCACAGCCTCTCCTTGACAAATGTCAACCCCAACCCCGCCTTCTCGTGGTGCATCCTGTTCCCACTTTTTTTTTTTTTATTACTAATTATCAGAAGCCTTATGATGGAAAAGACCCAGAAGAAGACCACATGGGAGATGGGTGGATGAAATTCGAAAGTATGCAGGGGTGACATGGAGGAGACTGGCACAAGACAGACCGTTGTGGAGGAAACTTGGGGAGACCTTCGTCCAGCAGTGGATTGATAATGGTTGACAATGATGATGATGATGATATATATAGTACTGGGATGTAAGGTCAGGTGATGCGTAACATCACAGCCTCTCCTTGACAAATGTCAACCCCGCCTTCTCGTGGTGCATCCTGTTCCCACTAAAGGGGCTCTGACAACTGCCAATAGCGGTATAACTATACCATCGGGGTTAGAGGAAATGCTATCCCACACTCAGCAACCCGCTTGGCCAGCATGGTGAGTTATAGCCAAACCCCTCCAAAATGACTCCACAACTTAAATCTTGGCCCTCAGTCTCCGGCAGCTGGAATGTACCTGGCCAAGGCAGCGGCCAGTGCGACATGAAGGCAGAGGGTGCTAAGAATCCCCGGAGAACCGGACTGGGCTGCCATCTGATGCTGAAGTTGGCTACGTATAATGGGCGCTCCCTATCTTCTGATTCAAGGCTTCTTGAATTGGAAGAGGAACTACAAAGGATCAAGTGGGACATCGTTGGGCTAAGTGAGGTAAGGAGAAAAGGAGATCTCATTGAACTGAAAAGTGGACATCTCTTCTACTATCGTGGGACAGATACTGGCAGAACTAGTGGTGTTGGATTTATAATAAACAAGAAACTGAAGGTTAAAGTTGTAGAAGTTGAAGGTTCCTCTGACAGAGCTGCACGACTCGTTATCCAACTCTCGAGAAGATACCAGGCTCAGATTATTCAAACTTATGCACTCACCACAAGTCATCCTGAAGAAGAAATTGAAGAATTTTATGAGGAAATTCGTCATCTAAATAATAAAGGTAAGCAGCACTTGAAGATAATTATGGGAGATTTCAATCCAAAAATAGGGCAACAGCAACAGAATGAAACTTCAGTAGGTAAATTCGGTCACAGCAACAGAAACCAGCGTGGAAATACTCTCGTTGAGTTTGCAGAGGCAGAAGTGTTTTTCATCTTGAACTCCTTCTTCAAGAAAAAGCCGCACAGGAAATGCGCATGGAGACATCCAAATGGGACAAGTGAAATTGATTTTATTATGTGTAACAAAAAATTTGTCATAGAAGACTGCAGTGCGCTAAACAAGTTCAACACAGGTAGTGACCATAGATTGGTGAGATGTAAGATGCACCTCAACACTAAACTCGAACGTGGTAAGCTCATAAGACAAACAAAATGTATTGACATAACCAACCTTAAAAAACACCATAATACTTTCAAGTTGGAACTGAAGAACAGATTCTCTGCTTTAGAAGGCCTCACATCGGAAGAAGTGGATATTTCTGAAGTTAACAGAAAAGTAACCAAAGCTCTTATGGAAACAGCAACAGAATTAGCTGGGTCTAAGAACAAGTTGCATGTGAACAAATTATCAGGAAAAACCAAAATGTTGATGCAAAAAAGAAGAAAGATGAGGACAACTAAAGAAGATGTGACTTCCAAAGTGGAATACATAGAGCTATGCAAGACAGTACGAAAAAGTATCACTAAAGACATAAGGAAATTCAACTGTGAACTAGTGAGGAAAGCAATTGAAAACAACCAAAGCCTAAAGATAGCAAAGGGACATCTCAGTAAAGGAAGAAAACAGATTATGGCACTGAGAAAAGAAGATGGTTCTGTAACAAGAAATAGAGGCGTATGTTTGACAAGAATGAAAGATTTCTACTCCAAGTTATATGAAAGGGATGATGCATGTACTCCAGACATGGAAGGTACCAGTACAAGAGTTCTTCCAGTCCTCCCAGCAGAAGTTGCACATGCAATCAAGAACATGAAGCGGGGAAAAGCTCCAGGAGAAGATGGAATTACTGTAGACATCATACAAGAAGCAAGTGGAGAAATCGAAACAGTACTCGCCCAAATTTTCACTCGATGCCTTAATGAAGGGAAGATTCCTGAGGATTGGAACAACGCTGTAATGATCCTGCTACATAAAAAGGTGACATTGAGGATCTCAGGAACTACAGACCTATCAGCCTCCTATCAGTGGTTTATAAAATCTTCACTAAAGTTCTTTCACACCGTTTGAAGGTAACACTGGACATGGCTCAACCAAGAGAACAAGCTGGATTCAGGAGTGGCTACAGCACAATAGATCATATCCACGTACTGAGAGAACTAATTGAAAGAGCGAGGGAATATGAACTTCCATTGTGCATGGCTTTTATCGTTTATGAAAAAGCCTTTGATTCGGTGAAACCATCAGCAGTTACAATGGCTCTGAAATCCTGTGGTATTGAAGATGCATACATTAATATTATTAATAACATCTATGAAAATGCAAGTGCAAAGATTCGGCTGTTTGAAAATACAACACACATAAAAATTGGAAAGGGAGTGAGACAAGGTGACACCATATCTCCGAAGCTCTTTAATGCCACATTGGAAAATGTCTTTCAATCACTGAACTGGGAAAACAAAGGGATAAAGATTAATGGGGATTATCTAACCCACCTTCGTTTTGCTGATGACATAGTCATTTTTGCAACTACCCCATCAGAGCTACAGAGTATGATCCAGGAACTTGCTGACAAGAGTAAAGAAGTGGGATTAAAAATGAACTTTCAGAAGACAAAAGTGATGTACAATGCTTTTACAAGAAATGAAGATTTATCGATTGATGGAGAAAAGCTGGAGATAACAGACACGTACGTTTATCTTGGACAGCAGATATCAAGTGAGGGTCACATTGATGAAAAAATTAATCGGCGTACAAAACTTGCCTGGAGAGCTTTTGGAAGAAACAGCATAATTTTCAAGAGCAATATGCCATTATGTCTTAAAAGAAAAGTATTTGATCAATGCATCCTTCCAGTGCTTACGTATGGTGCAGAGACGTGGACCTTAACTAAAAGAGACATACAAAGGCTGCAGACAACTCAAAGAAGCATGGAGAGGTGCATGCTTGGTGTAACCAGGAGAGATAAGAAGAGGAACTCATGGATCCGAAAAATGACAAGAGTGGAAGACATCATGATCAGAGTTAAATCCCTGAAATGGCAATGGGCTGGGCATACTGCCAGAAGGACAGGCCATCGATGGACAGGCGAAATTTTAGATTGGATTCCAAGGGACAGGAAAAGACCCAGAAAAAGACCACATAGTAGATGGGTGGATGAAATTTGAAAGTATGCGGGAGTGACATGGAGGAGACTGGCACAAGACAGACTGTTGTGGAGGGAAACTTGGGGAGACCTTCGTCCAGCAGTGGATTGACAATGGTTGACAATGATGATATAGTACTAGTACATATTGATATGGAATAGATAAATGTAAATTCTGTATTTGAAATATTGTATGGTATTAAAGTGAAAATTTGTAGTAAATTAATACATTCATACATGCCTTCTTTAATAACTGATATATAGGTTGGTTTTGTATGGAGTGCACATACGGTTAAAAATCATAGTTTATTATGATTTTCAGGATACATCACCTGTTGTATATTTATATTTAAAAGTGTTTCAGTTATAGTTTTAGACAAACTTGAGAAAACAAAAACATTTCAGTAGATCTTAGGATCAGTTCTTTTTTCCCCTCCCAAGGTTCACCTTATTTAAATTAACGTGGAACACATTTAAACCGTGTATCGTGTGTATTATTGCTATTATTTGTTTGTGTGATAACATTTTGTTTGTTAGCACTGGTAAATGTATACGAGGTACACATTGGTATAATATATATATATATTTTAATGCAATACTACAATGGGGGAATATACAGAATAAATTGCACTCCAAACACATGAGCTGCATCATTATTAATAGTAAAACCAACGTAAAATTATTAAAAAAAAACCTGGTCATTGTTTTAAGGATTATATATTATCTGTCCATTCTGGTATAATTTTGTCCATAATAATGAAAATTCATGATAGTAAAAAAAAATGAATTGCTCTTTTTAATTAATGTGTTGTGTTTTTTTTTTTTTTAGAAAAACATAAATCTAGGGACTCTGCATTAATGTGATAAATCTTTGACTAATAGAGAAGTAAAATTTCAAAAATATGTTCTTTGAGAAATGCATCATTGTAATCTAAAGCCTTTACATTGTTACTAAGAATTGCAATTTCCCAGTGGGGCTAGTGAGTTCTTTTGCATGCGATTATTTTTAAATTGGAACAAATTTTCCTTACACACTGTGCTAAAACCAATGGCTCTTTCCGTGGATTCTAAGCTGCCACATTTGTGGGAAGACCATGGCAAAATGACCTGAGAATACTGGTTCTTTGTATACTCGGGGGCGGGGGGGGGGGGGGGTAACAATGAGCAATAGTCTCCGTAGAAATCAACTTATCCACAGGTGGCGGGAAAAATTCCTTAACAAAATAGTCACCAGTAATGCTCACTTACTGCAGTGACTTCTTTGCTAATGCTGTAAATACCATGATAGCAAGATTTATTAATTTATAGAAAATCACTGTTGGTCATCAAAAACAGGAACGTGCTAAGCGGGCGTTCAACGGGTGCTAAGCACCCTGGTGCCAGATTTTGGGGGCAGAAGGACCCACAATTAATTTTTTGGGTTGATAAATTAATATCATGACGTGGGAGAAGTTATGAGTTATGAAAACGTGATACTGTGAGAAATCATAATGCTAAGTGGAACGTTTACTTTTTTAGTAAAAATAACTCGTTTATAATTCAACAGAAAATGTCTTGAAATCAGAGAATTTTTACTGTTTTGTTCAGTAACAGATACTGCGGGCAAAGGATTGAAAATTCTTTTTCTAATTTTTTTTTTTTTTTAAATCTTGAAGATTTCAGCATTCATGAATGTGTGGCCCCCGCTATGACAAATGGGGCCAATATGTAGGAAAAACACAATGGACTTCAAAAAGCATAATTTATTGACTTAAGACCCTTAAGAGCCGCGGATGGCTTAGTGGTTAGAGTTTCAGATTATCGATGCTGGGTCCCCAGGTTCTAGCCTGGGCTGATCTTTCAGAGATGGCGTGATTTACTAACAATCGCTGAATATCCGCCGTGCATCGGACGAGCACGTAAAGTGACGGCCCCCAGGCTGGACCCACTGGTTAAATGGGTATCCTTTCCTATGTCCTCCCTGAAATTCTCTCACCCATCTATGTGCAATATCGTACTTGTACGGTGGCGCCATCTACTGTACTCTAATCTCACTACAAACTGTTCTGTCAAAGTCAGCTAGACTTGCTCTCATTGTTTCTGTGTCCTGCCCAAAAGGCGATCTTGCTGTAGGTGGCTGGGACCTAAACTCTACTCCCTGTGGACGGAAGTCCTACATGAAAAATGACAAATGCTCTCATGGTGCATGCCGTAGATTACTTAAGACCCTTAAGCATTCTATGTACTTTAAGCTGCTCGTACTTTAAATCTGGTCGTAAATGACGACGAAAATTTTTTCCTACAGATTGTGAACATTTTCAGCATTGTTGAAGAAATATATGCTTACTTTTCTGAATTACCTTATCGTTGGCAAATTTTCAAGAAAGAGCTTCAAGCGTTGGCCATAAAACAGGGTGGGAAAATAGTATAGGATCGATGCAATGCGGGTAACGAGCACTGGGGTACAATTTCGATGTATTCCACGATATTAGATATTTTGGTTAGAATAGTTAGAGATGCTCGTCATGTTTAACATTACATGTTTATATATCATCATCATCCTCCTCAACCATTATAAATTTTCTGCCGGATGAAGGTCTCCCCAAGTTTCTTTCACAACGGTCTGTCTTGGACCAGTCTCCTCCATTTTACTCCTGCATGCTTTCGAATTTCATCCACCCATCTCCCACGTGGTCTTCTTTTAGGCATTTTCCTGTCTCTTGGAATCCAGTCTAAAATTTCAGTTGTCCATCGATGGTCTGTTCTCTTGGCAATATGTCCAGCCCATTACCATTTCAGGGATTTTACTCTGATCATAATGTCTTCCACTCTATCATTTTCGTTACTCATGGGTTCCTCATCTTATCTTGCTTAGTTATATATACTGTACATGTGTGTGTGTGTGTGTGTGTATCCATCAAGAAGCTGTAATATGTTTATCATCGTTTATGACAAAACTGTTTTTTACAGGTAATACAGACTTTTGTGTAAATTGAAAGAGAGGTAGCTGACTTCTTGAATTATTCGTAGCGTCATCTGAACTAGAGTTTTACATATTTTTTTTTCTTCAGTTTTCTATGAGACAGTAGTATTTTATGGAAAATCTCAATTTACCGAAAATAGAAAATAATGTAGCTAAAGATATTTATTTCATGTAAAAATGAATAAAAATTGAAAAATATTCTCGTATAAGGGGTGGCAAATCTGGGCTTGCACTCGGGCAGCAAATGCCCTTGGCACGCTCCTGATCAAAAACATCCAAATGCTAAGTGAACTTAATGTCAAATGACCTATCATTAATTTATTATTGTACATTTTATTGAATACTTTATTTAGTGGTTGTGAAATATAAAGGAGGATATATTGCTGTTCACATGAAAATAATATGGTTAGCAAGGTTTTATTGTTTAACAGTATTAATCTTCTGTCATTGTATTTTAATTGTTGAATTAACAGAAAGTGCTGTTACAACTGTATGTAATTACAGTATAATAGAAGTTAGTTGGGCAAAGAATGTCCTTAATGCTATCTTGAATGAGATTTGTAAAGATTTACTTTGGGGACAATTATATTGAATCCAACAGTTACAGGTTCGATAGTTTGACCCAACTATTGAACAAACTTTTGTAAAATGATTATTATTATTTGGTTTTCTTTTAAAGGGTAATTCTGGTTATATATATATATATATATATATATATATATATATATATATATTTTATTGTAGTTGAACTGTGGTGGAATTTAATGTAATGTTTTTTGGATATATAATAACTATATCCTGTATGGGTACATATGCTCATTCCACGCATTGTGGGTCTACTCTGGAGTGATATGTATAACTTTTTTTTATATTAGGAGCTGTGTCTTGGATGTTTTTTTTTTTTTTTTGTGAAAACATGGAGTTTATATTTATATCACATATGTATACACAAAAGTGGTGAATCGTTTTTTTAAAGCTGTTTTTCTTATTTTTATTTATTATTTATTGTAAGTATAGCAGCGGACATAAACAGATTTGATTCTATGTTCGTAGATACTGAATGAAATTTTAAACGTAATGAAAAATAAGTGACCTGCTATGACACCTATGCATATTTTGTGTTATAAGGTAATATCTTTGAAAGCTGATATGATGTGAGCATAAGAATGACCTTTGTATGGAGAATAAATGTGCATGCATGTTTATTTGTTTTGTATTTCTTCATTTTCCCCTTATTCTGGTTGAATAAAGATTGAATGATTTAATACAGCAGCGAGATTTCAAAAATATGACCTCTTAACAGCGACCCTTCACTTAATGTAAAATTTGAAGTAAGGAAATATATTCGACTTCAAAAACTTAAATTAGTGAAATTACTGAAAATATTAAATTATCTGCACATATCAGACAAGTAATTCTATTCTTTCAGCACCTAACCTTCTGTGAAAGAATTGCATTCCGATTTTTTTTTCGTAGTCTCAGAGTTTAGATTCCCGAAATGCTGGTTTCTTCTTCCTTTTCTTTTTTCTCTCATTTTAGAAATCTTGTGAAATTAAGAAGAAAAAAACATTCTTATTTACACAGTTGATTAAACAATGAGGTTGTATAATTGATAATTATTAAATCCCTCACTTTATCTGTCTAAATGCCTCGTAGCTTCAGTGGTTTCCGTAGTTTCAAAGCAGCTTTTTGCCTGCTTGTGACGTCACATGCAGCGCGGACGGTGACTTATGGCGGCCAGTGCTGCGTGGCTAGGAGTGGTGTCTCCATCTAATATAAGCTCGATGGGCCCCACAGCTTTTTTTTTTTCACACACGGTTAAGGCAGTGTTGATGTAGGTCATCATACTGAATGAGACGGGGAAGAAATCGTCTCCTCTTCGCTTGCGTAGTGATGTTACTGGGGCCTTTTTTTTTTTTTTTTTTTGATTGGAGGTTTAACGACCACCGTGAGCAACTCAATGGGCTATAAGCAGTCGCCCGTCCCTAATTTAGGGTCACTGGTTCCAGGGATGGGAGAGAGCCAGTGCCGTAAGACAAACACAACATCCATGCCTGACCGGGATTCGAACCCGGACCCCTTACGGACGAACGATCAGAGGCCAACGCCTTAGACCACTGCGCCACCGGGCCGGCACTGGGGCCTGTTGGAGCTGGCCCCAATAACCTCACACTCTGAACGTGATCTCTTTCCTCGGGGAATAGTTTTTCGTTTTTGAAGGAAACTTTTCCCTTAGGTAATGGTTTTTGAAGGAAACTTTTCCCTTAGGTAATGGTTTTTGAACGGAACTTTTCCCTTAGGTAGTGGTTTTTGAAGGGAGAGGTTTACCACCATGTAGTTAAGAGAGAGAATAAGAATTAGGGCAAAAAATATATATATATATTTATTTCTAGAAACAAAATTTTTTAGGAGGGACCCGGCCCGTAAGACGAACCGCCCCTGGTTGTACATCATCATCTTTCTATTACCAGTCTTTCTGCCAGTTTTCGAGGACATAAAGTGCTTTGGGGACACTGTAGAAATTCTGACACATCAACAGTATTTCTTCAAAAGAAAACTCGCAGAAGGAGAAATAAATAAAATTGTTTTGACTGCAAACACTGTGCTAACCATGTACAGCATTCTGTTGCGATCATATTATTCAACAATATTTCTGTAGTACAATCATCACTGTAGTTAAATAGTTAACATAATTATTATAAATATTAAATTTTCTATCTACTTTTTTAAAATTGCTTATTATATGAGTTCTTACTACAGTGGGCACCGCGTAATGTTATCTAATCGCGAAAACTCAAACGAACGTATTTAGAACCATTTTGAAATCACCGGTTATTTGTTATCAAAGCACCGCTTAACGTTATCAGAAATTTGACTCATACGTTTATCTCATAAGTATCTCGTGTTCCTTATCAAAACTTCCCTTAGGGACCGGGCTGTCCATAAAGTACGTCCGAAATTACAGGGGGAGGGGTTTCCTGACAACCGGACCAAATGTGACATGGGGGAGGTTTAGTAATTCGGACGTCTAGCGGCAAAAGTATAGTAGATGGCATTTCTTCGTTGTGTTTTCTCTTTTTTTTTACGCTTTCCAACCGCAGGTTGAAGAAGCGTATATGTTCCAGCGTTGTCCGTCTGTCTGTCCGCACGATAACTCGCGTAAAAATGGTTCGATTTCGATGAAATTTTAGTATGTGGTAGGGGATAACCTGGGGACAAACCCTATTGAAAATGATCGAGATGGGGTCAAAGGTCAGGACATAGAAGCGAGATCCATTCCATCGCCCTTATGCGTCATAACTTATGTAAAAATGCTTCGATTGCGACAAAACTTTAACATGTTTCGTAGGTATGCTGAACAAATGCTGTTTAATATCATCGAAATGGGGTCAAAGATTAGGGCACAGGAGCAAGATTTATTCCACAGCCATTATCCTCATAACTTGAGTAATGATTTCTGGTATGTTGGAAAGCGTATCATGAATTGCATGATTTTACTAACTTTTTCTTCTTTTAATAGTTAAAAAAAGGTATGAAATATTTCTGATATTTAGCTAAATCAGAATATTAATATTAAGTTCTCGTGCTTGTACTACCAAATCCATCGTGTTTTGTAGATGCTATGATCGGGAGTGTTGCAACCTTGAATGCGTGCGTTCATTTGTAGATCTTTAGTTCAGAATGATAAAGTTCGGGTAATATTCGGAAATAAATTAATGCCTAAATAATAAACATTTTCTGAAGCAAAAATGTGTAAATATGGACGATTCCTTTAAATATTAAGGGTGTTCAAATGAAAAGGTACGAAACGTCATAAGAACGTAACCGTTAACATATTTGTCTATGCCGCTATGGGAGAACGTAGCGACACATCTAGGGATGCGATTGTAGTCGCCGGCGTGGATCGGAGCATGCGCGGGCGCCCGCATGCCCAGGAGAGAGCAGAGGCTCTTATAAAGAGCGCCGTCCAATTGACGCGGCAGTGTGGAGCCGCGGATGGCTTAGTGGTTAGCGAGTCAGACTATCATTGCAAGGTCCTCAGGTTCGAGCCTGGGCTGATCTTTCGGAGATGGTGTGATTTACTGACAAGCGCTGAATATCCGCCGTGCATCGGACGAGCACGTTAAGTGACGGCCCCCAGGCTGGACCCACTGGTTAAATGGGTATACTTTCCTATGCCCTCCCCCTGAAATTCTCTCACCCCTCTGTGTGCAACATCGTACTTGTACGGTGGCGCCATCTACTGTACTCTAATCTCACTACAAACTGTTCTGTCAAAGTCGCTAGACTTGCTCTCATTCCTTCCGTTTCTGTGTCCTGCCCAAAAGGCGATCTCGCTGTAGGTGGCTGGGACCTAAACTCTACTCACTGTGGACGGAAGTCCTACAAGAAAATGACAAATACTGTGGTAAGAAACGCGGCAGTGTGTGTGAGGACAGGATGGCGTTCACATTGCAAAATTCGACGATTGAGAAGCAGCGAGGCGTTATCCGATTTCTGACAGCGGAAGGTGTTAAACCGGCCGCTATTCATCGCCGGATGGTGACCGTATATGGGGAAGACTGTGTATCCGACAAGTCAGTGAGAAAATGGAGTGCCCGTTTTCGTGCAGGCCGTGAGAGTTTGGTTGATGACCCGAGACCGGGCCAGGCAAACACAGTCATCACGGCCGATCTCATCGACAAGGTGGACGACCTAGTGAGAGGTGATCGACGTGTCACATTGCGAATGTTGGCGGTGGAGGTGGATGTCAGCGTTGGAACAGTGTGGACAATTGTTCACGACAGGTTGCGTTATCGGAAGGTGTGCGCGCAGTGGGTTCCGAAGCAGCTCACCGACCAGCAAAAAGAACTGCGTATGGGGCTAGCACTTCAACATCTGTTTCGATATCATGAAGACCCCGCTTTCCTGGAGCGGATCGTCACAGGTGATGAGAGCTGGTGCTATCACTACGAGCCAGAGACAAAGCCGGACAGCATGCAGTGGAAGCATGCGTCGTCACCTCCCTAAAAAGTTCAAAGCCATGGCGTCAGCAGGCAAGGTGTTGCTCACCGTCTTTTTCGACGTCCAAGGTCCACTACTTGTTGAATTCCTCCAGCACAGACGAACCATTAACTCCGATGTGTACTGTGAGACACTCCGAAGTCTACGCAGGTTCATCAGGAACAAAAGACCGGGGCTTCTCACGGAGGGTGTGGTTCTGCTCCATGATAACGCGCGTCCACACGTCTCCAGGGTCACACACGCGGAACTGGCCAAGTTCCAGTTGGAGCAGCTTGACCATCCGCCCTACAGCCCGGACATGTCGCCCTGCGATTTCCATGTGTTTGGTCCCCTGAAAAAACATCTGAAAGGGAAGCGCTTCCACTCGGACGACGAACTCAAGGACACTGTGCAGGACTGGGTCTCGTCACGGCCACAGGAATTCTGGGAACAAGGAATCCTTCGGCTCGTTAATCAATGGGATCGTTGTGCTACGGCCTATGGTGTATACTTTGAATAAAGTCTTCATTTATACCCACAGTAATCGTTTCGTACCTTTTCATTTGAACACTCCTTGTAATTACATGTTTTTTTATTCTGTTTCTCAACGGACTTCTAAAAGCAGTCGTCAAAAATAAAGGGGGTTGCGGGAATTAGGACGTACTTTTTAGGGGAAGGAGTGTCAACAATGGGACAAAATGTGACATGGGGGGGTCTAAAAATAGTAAAAAATCACGGACGTACTTTATGGACCCCCTTATAGTGAAACAAGAATGCTTTTCCGTAGGGCACTCAACGGACAGGATGTTTATAGAAAAGCAACTCTGATAAGCGTGAAGACCCCCCCCAGCGCATCGGGCATTTTGGGAACAAAAGAGTTCGAAGCGTGCGTGTGCAAGTAATTCGCGGAATTCCCCTCTCTGACCTTTCCCGGTCTCCACAGTGAGATGGGTGGGGCAGTTCAGATTCTGGTCGTTGAAGTGGTTCTCGCCTGTGCCGCTCAGTGACGTCACGGGGATGCATGTCACTTGTCAGTGCGCGATATAAAGCGCTCGGTGGATGATGTTAACCAACGTCTACACCCACATATGATTAGAGAAAGACCTAGCCAAATAGCAAACTGTACCGTCTCATTATTTCAAATGTTTACGCCCAAGTGTCTAACCAGGGGTCTCTTATTACCCGCACAACTCACGGCGGCCTAGATGAATTTTGCATTGTTGTTGTGTGTTCTTAAGTGTGATATCTCTGCATCTTAAAATGATAAATTAGTGATTTTTGTTTTTGCACTTGCATCATGCTATGCTGTGTCCATTGTCTGTTTCATTCTCATGTGTTAAGTACTCCTGTTATTCTACTAGTGACATATTTCATGTCTTCAGATCTTCCACTAAGATCTAAATACACTGCATTTATGTTCGTACAGCATACCGTTCTATTACGACCTCTATTAATTTCTTTTTTTACGAGTACGATTCTTCAAACTGACTGATAGTCAGTTTAGCTATTTTAAATTCTACGCAATGTTTTTATTAAATACTTCGATATTGATACTAGACAATCTGTAAATACGGAAAGTTGATAGAATGAACTTCTGAGCATTCCCAACAAGAATATATATTTCCCACGTCATTCATACAATAAATAGCGGTTAAAACGATGAAGCTAACTAATTTCGATGAAAATATTACGTGTGCATCACTTGGTGCAACATCTTGGACTTCAGAAAAGTAAGTTTCAAAGGCAAATTCTAAACAAACTTCAATATGGCGAAGGCGTGAATTGTGATGTTTGTGCGTGTACTAGAGCCACCATACGGTCATTTCTGTCGTAACTCAAACAAAAAAAAAAAATGGGACGCTTTTTTGGTGTCATTTCGCGTTTTGAGCAGGTCGTACCTCTAATCACATATAGCCCGGTGGCGCAGTGGTCTAAGCGATGGCCTCTGATCATTCGTCCGAAAGGGGTCCGGGTTCGAATCCCGGTGAGGCATGGATGTTGTGTTTGTCTTACGGCACTGGCTCTCCCCCTTCCCTGGAACCAGTGACCCTAAATTAGGGACGGGCGACTGCTTATAGCCCATTGAGTTGCTCACGGTGGTCGTTAAACCTCCAATCAAAAAAAAAAAAAAAATCACATATAGATCTAGCTATTGATAATTAAGAAAAACTATCGATGTACTGATTTGGCTAAAACTATCGATAGTGCCATCGATAGTTCCCTTAATTCTGCTTTTGTGTATGTCCTGTGAAAATTTTAGTAAACATATTATTTTGGTACTCAAGGAGGTTAGAATAGATGGAGTAAGGGTACGCCGTTCCTCTCGTGTGATCAAAATGATCCCAGCGAAACGTCACTGCCTCCGCCGCCATGTTGGTGAGACGACTGAGATCATAACATCACATTGAGTAATGATGATGTGGCTGCCTTTTTTGATCTATATCTTTAAATTTCAGTACATGGATCAGTAAAAAAAACTACCGATTATTAGGTAACATATCATAAACGTTTTAAGCTGGCTGGCTATGATACATTTTTATTGATGTTTTTTGAACTTTGTTTTAGTTTTCTATTAACTGCAGAAGAGTATGTGCTTTCGTTAGCAAGTTCATAAATAGCTAACCTAACATTTTCTACTTATCATGTTTTACAGAAATCTCTGTATCAAACTGTACCAATTAATATTGTTAGAAACTCAGTTCTACGGGCTCTATTAAGTTCCTATTTACTCGCAAACCTAACGAACCTATTATAAACAACAGCACATTATTTTTACGAGTTCCTCTTGACACAAGTACTTAACATTATAGTTAAAGGGATTTGTGTGTGCTTGGACAATTTCTTCAGATCATCAGATACGCATAAATTACCCTTGAGAATATTTTTTACGTGTCAGTTTATGGGTCCTACCTTCGCAAAATCGAACTCTTAAGAAAGTATGAGCTACAGCGCTTAGAGTAAAAATAAGCAGTCGAATGGATTTTTTTGCATTTTAAAATTTTCATAATGAAAACTTCGTTTAAACGTTTACTGGAATTCAATGGGAGTGACTCACGAGCCCGGACCTCCCCATGAGGTATCACTTGATCCTTCGTTCTTTGTATTGGCTGCTTATTTTTAAATGTAATTTTATGTGTTTTTGAATATATATTTTACCAACAATGGGAATTTTAAATATATTTGTTTTTGTTTCTGAATATATATTTTCAATTTAATATGGTGGAGATATTTTTATCGTTTCCCAATTACTCTGGAAGATGTTTTCTGCAGAGTGTTTTAATTTGCGTCTTCAATAATTTGCACCACCCCTGTAAATAAATCTGGGGTACGCTGCTGGAACTTACTAACATAAAGACCACAAAAAGTAAAATCACGAATTTATCGCTTTATGTGAAACATGCGTTCACCGCATTATATGCATGCATGTCTGAGAAACCTCCGCCGAGAAAATTCACCCGTTTTTCTACGACGCACTCTCCGCCGCCGTCAGCACACAAAAGTTTAAGGTATATCAATTCTTAATAAATGAGAACCTTACTGTGGACAATTTCTCGAGGGGAAGAGTAATCTAAATTCTGATTTGCTTAAAATTTGATCAGTTTCAGAACCGTAAGTTCTTTATTAAACTACAATGCTTTGCAAGAAAAAAGTTTAAATTTAGAGAAAAATTTATATTCTATGCACAATTTCCTATGAAAGTTACACCAGTCGGTGCTTTAGTTGATGAGTTGACCCATGCAAAGGCACAGCAGCCGCCCAGTGGCGCAGTGGTCTAAGCGATGACCTCTGATCATTCGTCCAAAAGGGGTCCGGGTTCGAATCCCGTGAGGCATAGATGTTGTGTTTGTCTTACGGCACTGGTTCTCTCCATTCCCTGGAACCAGTGACCCTAAATTAGGGACGGGCGACGACTTATAGCCCATTGAGTTGCTCACGGGATCATTAAACCTCCAATCAATCAATGGATGTTGTGTTTGTCTTACGGCACTGGATCTCTCCGTCCCCTGGAACCAGTGACCCTAAATTAGGGACGAGCGACTGCTTATAGCCCATTGAGTTGCTCACGGTGGTCGTTAAACCTCCAATAAAAAAAAAGGCACAGCACGATCGCATTTTGAAAGAGTATAACTTTTTTGGTGAAAAACGGTCTTTTCCTTATTCCCGCAATGGGAAAAAAGTAGTAGTAACGTATCACTGAGCGTGGCTATCAGCTCCGCGTCGTCTGTTCAAAGCAAGGAGGTTAGAAGAAGAGGAGTTGAAGGGGCCAGTTTTGAGTGAAGCTAAAACAGATCAGCTGTTTCTGTCTTCTCTCTGAGGTGGTGGGAGTCTGCGCTGCGAGAGTTCGGGAACGTGACGTCACTTCCTGTGGCCTAAGCAGTTTTGCTTAGCCACAGGAAGTGACGTCACATTCCAAACCAAGGATGGAAAGAAGGAATATTTCGGACTTCTTATTTCTTAACATTAGGCTTTTGGTTATATTTTAAATATTGTTACTTGCACATGGGCAGTAAGTAACCATGCGCACTATGCACTTCCGCTCAAAAAATCATTATTTTGTTTAATTTTTTAAAGAAATACCATCACATATTTTCCAGTTTTTTTCTGAAAAATTTTAATTATGGGAATGAATATTTCAGCCTCAATTTTTTCATGCCTGTATATGTAGAGTAAGGGTCCGAAAAAACCGTTCAAAATCGCGATTTCCTCATAAAGATATACAGGAGATTCTTAGGTTGGGCGCATTGGCGTAGTCAGCTGATAAAAATTGTCGTCACGCCAGAAGCACAGGGAGAAGGGCTGTTGCCACCTCCTCTTACTTCTAACCTCCTTGGTTCAAAGGGAGAGCAGTGGTGCCAACCCTAGGGAAATTTCCCTAGATTTGGGGAATTTCAAAATGTTTCAGGGAAATAGGGAAAACAGAAAAAAATTCTTGGGATTTTTGCATACTTTCGAAGAAAATCCTTTTTTTGGTCTCTCTTCTGCGAAAGAGGCTGGTGAGGTCTGGTGATTAATACTTTGTACCGTAGAGGGGGTGCAAATGCCATCTGAACGACTGGGTGGGTAAATGACCACTGCCGGCGCAGGTGTCTTTAAAAATATCCTTAAGCACAGTGGAAATTTCAAATGTGTGTGGGTTGTAGGTGATACCTTCGTAGCAAAGCAAGCAAGCTGTGGACTTTGCGGGAGTCATAAAAATTAGAAGATCCTAAGTGTAAGTTTCTAGTGTTTCATCCAGTGGTCCCTCACCACATTTAAAATACTTGAAATCCCCTAGATTTAGGGAACCGTAGGTTTCGTGAAATTCCCTTTTGATTCCATAGATTTAGATAATTTCACGGTATTTTAAAGAATTAGGAAAAGCCACAAAATTCTAGGAATTTATATATACTTTCGATCGAGGAAATCTTTTTATTAAGACTTTTTGTGAATTTTCGTTGTTGTTGTTTTTTTTTTGTTTTTTTTTTTGCGAGTGCAGTCGAGGATTTCGAATATTATGACACTACGAGCTGAAGGCAGTTAACACCTACAAATTCGAATTTTAATTTCAAAAATGAAACTGATTGTATATTTGGCTCGATAAGTTGCGGATTAAGTTTTATGTTCTTTTCCCAAAGAACGAAACATATCTGTAATGTTTTTCTTATTTAACGTTATGCATTCATTTTATTCTTAAGTAGATTGCCTAGCGTGCGATAGCAGAAGTTTTTTTGTTTGTTTTTTTAACTCTAGTCTGTTTCCATATTACGTATTCGTCTGGGATTCTAAATATTTCGTTTTGCAAAAAGAATTCCCAGATTTATGTTTCACCAAAGTTTGACAGTAAAAACATGACCATGTAATATATATACCGTGTGCTAGAAATGTTTGATTAAAAATTTCACCATGACTAATGATGTCCTGCATCATTTGAAATAACCACCAAATACAAAATTGTCTTGGTACATTTTGGAACCTTGATTAGTTCTGTTAGGAAATTGATTTCTTCTTCTTGGCACTGTAGCTCTATTAATTCGTTGGCATACTCCAAGACGTTAAAATTTTAAACATTGGGCAACAGTAAGGGGTACTCTAATAGCAACAACAACACATGAATTCTTTGCCGCCCCGGTGGCGCAGTGGTCTAAGGCGCTGGCCTCTGATCATTCGTCCGTAAGGGGTCCGGGTTCGAATCCCGGTCAGGCATGGATGTTGTGTTTGTCTTACGGTACTGGCTCTCTCCCTTCCCTGGAACCAGTGACCCTAAATTAGGGAAGGGCGACTGCTAATAGCCCATTGAGTTGCTCACGGTGGTCGTTAAACCTCCAATCAAAAAAAAAAAAAAAAAAAGAAAAAGGAACATACAACATAATGAATATATGAATTCCTTACACTACGCATCCCATAACACATTACAAATATACCAGCGTTCTTATGTTTACCATAAAACAGAATATTTTACAAGTTTCTGCCTATTATCTAGTCTTAAATTTGATGAACAGGTTGGCAGGTGGCAGCACTGTACTAGAGCATTTTAAACGTGCAGCAAGCAAGGAGGTTAGACCAAATAATATCGTTAGACTCCTTAGTCCTTGGCAGCAAGGAGATTTACCCTACAAACACTTTTCACTGTGCTACCACTAACACAGTGTTTCAAAATCTTTAACCGGATATTTTGATACCGTAGAATCGACTATTTACTTCCTTCTGTAAGTGTATTTGAATGAAAAAATCGCTAATGCTGTGGAATTATACAACGAATCTGAAATGTAGGTAGTGCACCTTCTGTGTACGGATTTCTACTGCTTGTTCGCCGTGCAGATATATTATTTGACCATTACGTCATAGAAAAAAGCTGACATGTAAAGAGAATAAGGTAAGCCTAACTTCAGTTATCATTTTTTGGGAGCAGACTAATACATTTTGACATGTAGCAAAATAATAAAAATGTCATTTCTCGGAAACATGAAAATCACAGAAGTACCCTTCCCTCAGCAAGTTAAGCTTTTAATGTTAGCTCTGGCTTTTAAAGTTCTTTACGGATAACATTCTACCAATTTGTTTTGTGTTTAAAAGGTCCTATAGACATGGAGTAACCTGGATCAACAAGAATTTTCCTGCATATTTTATTTTTCTGCAAACCAAGCAGCATTTTACAGGAATTCTAGAAAGCTTGCTTAGTGATTTCAGATGGTATACATTCAAAACCTACATTGTGTTACTGTTTTTTATGTTGTGTATTTCGATTAATGATACCTTAAAGCATTTCAAATGTTCCTTGAGATATCCTAGGTTTTTCTTGATGTGTAAAGAAAACAGTTTGAAAGAAAGGGGGCATATATTAGGTACATTTATCAGCATGGAATTAGTCTCTGAACATTTTGTAGAGGAAGTCACTGAAGAATTGATTGCCAAGGAAGTGAAAAAAGAAGCTGAGATTTCAACACATGTTGCTAAAGATACAAATGAAGATATTTGGGAATGTGAAATATGCTTCTTGAAATTTGAAGCAGAATACAGCCTTGCAACACACGTGCAACTTCATGCCAGTGAAAAATGTTTTCAGTGTGGTGTGTGTCACAAGAAATTTGCAGAGAAAGCTAGTCTCTTAACACATGTACAAGTCCATGAAGGGGAAGAACTTTATGGTTCTGATATAACTTCCAAGCAGATCAGTGAGGAATTCAACACCTCTAGGCATAAGCAACTTCATTCAAGTAAGGAATCTAACCACTGCGTTGGACGCCCCAAACATTTTAAAGAGAAAGGTCATCTTCTGAAACATGCACTACTTAATACAGATGAAAAGGCTCACAAATGTAATGTATGCTACAAACAATTTACTCGAAAATCTAATCTTTTACGACATGAACTCCTTCACACAGGTGAAAAGTTTCACCAGTGTGATGTCTGTTCTGAACAATTTACTCGGAAACATGATCTTTCTGTGCATATGCTTCTTCACACAGGAGAAAAGCCTCACAAGTGTGTTGTGTGCTCCAAACAATTTTCTCAGAAAAGTAATCTTTTGAACCATATACTAGTTCACACAGATAAAAAGACTCACCAATGTGGTGTATGCTCCAAGCAGTTTACTGGGGTGAGTGATCTTTTAAAGCATATGCTCCGTCACACAGGAGAAAAGCCTTACCAATGCAATGTATGTTCCAAAGAATTTACTCGGAGAGGTAGTCTTTCCAAGCATGTGCTTATTCACACAGGTGAAAAACCGCATCAGTGTGATGTGTGCTCTAAACCATTTTCTCGGAGAAGTAATCTTTGGAGCCATAAGCTTATTCACACTGGTCAAAAGCCTCATCAGTGTGAAGTATGCTGCAAGCAATTTGCTCGGAAAAGTGATGTCACACAACACAGGCTGCTTCACACAGGAGAAAAGCCTCACCAATGCGATGTGTGCTCCAAACAATTTACTCGGAGATGCGATCTTTCAAGGCATATTCTCATTCATACAGATGAAAAGCCTCACCACTGTGATGTATGTTCCAAACAACTTACTCGGAGAAGTGATCTTTCAAAACATATGCTCCTTCACACAGGAGACAAGCCTCATCAATGTGATGTTTGCTCCAAACAATTTGCTGACAAAAGTAATCTTTCAAAGCATTTGCTCCTTCACACAGGTGAAAGGCCTCACCAATGTGATGTGTGCTTCAAACAATTTACTCAGGCAAGTAGTCTTTCTAGGCATATGCTCCTCCACACAGGAGACAAACCTCACCAATGTGATGTCTGCTGCAAACTATTTACTCAGAGAAATAATCTTTTAAGGCATGAACTTGTTCACACAGGTGAAAAGCCTCACAAATGTGTTGTGTGCTCAAAACAGTTTGCAAAGAAAATTAGTCTTTCTAAGCACATGCTGTTTCATGTAGGTGAGTAACTGTTGTAATGTAACATATGTGATTGAAGAAAACCACATGTAATCTCAGTATAACAAGACCAGGGCACGAAATTTCCGGTCGCCGGCTCGCCATTGGCGAGTAAAGAATTGTCACCGGCGAGTAAAACTTTTCTCATTGAATTATTGTAATTTCCTTTTTATTAGCCGTGGCTATTGTGATGATAAAAGGTTTTTTTTTTTTTTCCGGATATGCGGCACATAATGTGCTGATATGCTGAATTTGTTTTCTCCCCTCTGAAATTTCTACACAGATGAGTAAATCTATTCAAAGCATTTTTTTTTCTCTTCCATAAACTGCCAGGTTGTCGGTGCTTGTTTGAAGTCTGTAAAGATCACTCTGCATTCTTGTTTATATGCCACTACTGGGAACTGACTCACTTGAATGAACTTCGACCCGCGGGGGTGGGGGGGGGTCCCTTCAAGAGATGCAGGCAAGCCACAGCAGAGACAATCCCTCAAACAAAGAAAGAAAAGCAAAAACTAAACAAGCTTCCTTCAGATATATGACACCCGCAATTGAGCTACTAGAACAAACTTTTAAGTAGGAAACACCGGGTCTTTGGCGCTGCATGTTTTTTTCTTTACTTTTGATAGCAAAGACATAATAGAAAAACTTCGTTTACGGGGAATAAATAAAAATATGCACTATTTTAATCCTATTTTTATAAACTGGGAAGGGCAGTGTTTTTCTTCGCGAAAATAATTGTTGTAGTTTACTGTTAAAAAAAAGTGTGAATCACTGTAGATACTAATTTTCTAAGAAAACTGCTGACTGTCAATGGTTGATCGGAAAATTTTCACCATCATCGTTAAATTCATGAAATGTTTACCAAATAGAAAAAATATTTGGAAGACGTGAATGAATAATAAAAAAATTATAGTAGGATAAAAATGTGAATTTAAACACAGTATTTCTATCCTATGTAACCAAATGGTTTAGCTTTAGGGATCAACTCATAAAATGACTGTTTTCTACGTGTCCCCAGTTTAATGACTGTTTTCTATGTGTCCCACAGCTGTTAACACATGTGTGGCACATACGGCAACATTTGCTCCCAAGTTGACTAAATTAACATTTCAGTAAAACCTTAAAATTGTATTATAAATACCATATATACTCACGTAAAAGCTGAAAGTTTTTAGAAGAAATTTTTTTAAAGTGAAAGTGTTGGCTTATATGCAGTTCCTGTGGTTTTTTTTACCAATTCCTTGCTGTTGAACTAGGGGGCTACGGTTTATATGAGAGCATATACTGTATGTAAAATAATGTTGTTGTTTTTTGGTTTTTTTTCCGAGCAGCATTCTCCTTTCATGTGACGTCATGATCTCTGTTTGGAGATCACAACCTTTGCAAAGCCTTCACACATTGTGTTGCTATCAAAGTTCTTTCTGAATTGGTGGAATCCTTAAAAAAATTGAAAGTGATGTATATTATTGGATTGTTCTTATGAAACCATGCTTGTATAATTGCATAAACAATAAAGTTGTTTATTATATACAATAAAGTTTTTAACTCCTGTAGTTGTATGTCATTCATTGATTGGTCCTGTTTCAATTTTTCAATAATGATATCCACCGCCTCAAGTACAGGTGTACTTGGAAACAACGACTTGACATCCATACTCGCCATTCTGTAACTTCTTATATCTTGGCTTACATTCTTTGCGCCATTCTGTAACTTCTTATATCTTGGCTTACATTCTTTGCGCCATTCTGTAACTTCTTATATCTTGGCTTACATTCTTTGCGCCATTCTGTAACTTCTTATATCTTGGCTTACATTCTTTGCGCTATTCTGTAACTTCTTATATCTTGGTTTACATTCTTTGCGAGTATGGATGTCAAGTCGTTGTTTCCAAGTACACCTGTACTTGAGGCGGTGGATATCATTATTGAAAAATTGAAACAGGACTAATCAATGAATGACATACAACTACAGGAGTTAAAAACAACTTTATTGTATATATATGAACATAATATCTTCAAATATAATGATAAAATATACAAACAAAATTACGGTGGACCAATGGGCTCACCCCTATCAAATGTGTTTGCTGAAGTAATCATGAATAACATAGAAGGACAAATAATTAGCAAAATTCAAGATCCCCTCTGATATACTGTAGATATGTAGATGATATCTTCATCTTGACCAAAATGGATACAGATGAGCTAGAAGCATTGACACAACAACTTAGCAATATTTATCCATCAATACAATTAACAATTGAACATGAAGAAGAGAATTCCTTGCCTTACCTGGATGTTAAGGTTATCAAACAAAATGACCATATGCAATATAAAGTACATAGAAAACTAACATATGTTCCTGTTCTGATTCCATATTCATCAACACACCCTTATACACAAAAATGCAATAGCATTAAAACATTAATTAAAAGAGCAATTACACACTCCTCTAAAGAAGAATTCCTGAATGAAGAGATCAGGTACATTAAAGAAATTTCATTTAGTTATGGATATCCACTGCAAAAAATAAATAAATGGTTATATGAAGTACAAGTTAAGACTCAAGATACATCAACCTCTAAAAGAGAAAAGGAATTACAATATGTTGGTGCTTTACCTTACCTTCCAA
The DNA here is from genome assembly GCA_039090855.1 of Macrothele yani. Taxonomy (NCBI): domain Eukaryota; kingdom Metazoa; phylum Arthropoda; class Arachnida; order Araneae; family Macrothelidae; genus Macrothele; species Macrothele yani. Next base: position 152,729,433 of record CM077009.1, read on the forward strand.
GAATATCAACAGGGATAAATAAGTTATGCCACAAATATGGAATTCAGATGGGAAACAATGTACTGACGGTCAAAGATATGATGATTAATACTACAGAAAAAAGCAGTATCTTGGAAAAAGCTGGTGTTTATGAAATACCAATAACAGGCATCCCACCAATATCGCACATAGGGAGTACCAAAAACCAATTAAAACATAGGCTGCAACAACACATAAAAAATTGGCAATAAAAAGGAGCAAAAACAGCACTGATACGGTATTGCTTATATAATCAAAGATACCCAAAATTTGAAGACATCAAAATAATTAAATCATGTAACAATGAAAGACATTTGCGTAGTGCAGAATCTGTGCTGATCGAAAAAAAGAGGGATCGAGTATGTAATAATAATGGCCCAAATATACTTAACGAAAAATGGAAAGAACTAATAAAAATAGAACATAAAAGAAAAAAATAGTGAAGAAGAAAATAAAATATTAACTAGAGTTCCTAACAGATGGAGCCACGGTGGCCAAATGTTCAATATGACATAGGGGATGGGGCTGACGCAAGAAATCGCTTCTCTCACTCACTCGCACTGTGATAGCAGGGCTGATACCATCTGGCCTCCTGAAGATGACCCTGGACGGGTGGAAAGCTGCTCGAGGCAATCTACGTTGGGAACGGCAGAGGTGTGGTGCATGAATGAGAGAGTGAGATGAGTTTGTAAATAGAGGGCAATGAGATAAGTTTGTTGTGAATAATTGCATTTTAGGTTTTTAAATGTTTTTGTTAGAAGTTTTGGTGTTTGTAAATAAGAAGTTAGTTTATGGTTTCTGAAAGTTCAAGCAATTAGGTTCACTGAATAATAAGTTTCAATAAACCGATTAGACTACCAGTTAGGGTTATTCAAAGTCGTTGTAAATATCAGTTTTTAAGTAAAAAAGAGGTTTCTTGGATCAAGTATCATTGCAGCAGTATGGATTAATAAATTACTCAGTCAAATAAAAGAACAAGTTAAAGACAACATAAAACCGCAGCACCAGCAGCCCAAACCAACCGTAGATATTAAAATGGAAATAATCGTGCAAATAAATGTATTTTTTCAGAGAGAACAGACCTTCTAGTAGGGGTAAGTCTCTCTCATTGCTCTCATTAAAATACATATATTCTAAATTTTGTCATGTTGGGGGCAATTTTTTTTTTTTTTTTTTTTTTGTTTCAGAGATATAAGATTGGAATTAAAACCCTGGTTCCAACTTTTTGTGCCCGTGACTATGCCACAGAGGAAACAGGACGAGATGGGGAGGAAATATTTTGTCAATAACTTTTAAAGTTAAATAGTGTGCCATTGATGCAGATGAATTATTATTTGTAAAGTGTCTCTGGTAATTTGGTCCATACATTGAAACTAGGGCAGCTTTCAGTATTTTTTGGACTGATTTATGCCCAAATTGTGCTCTTTTGACATTATAAACATTCATTTATAATTTGTTCCAACTATAACATCATCTTTGTCATTAAATTAATATTGGGTCTTTTACTTACACAATATGTCAGTTGTTGAACACCAGGATTCACAAATTGCCTCAGAGACAGGCAGAGAAAGAATAAAAACAACAAACTTAATAAATTTTGGAATCTCTGCTTTTATTTCATTTAGAGCTTGTTTTAAAAGAACTTTAATCTGGAAAAACTGTTCCTTTTGTCCTACTTTCTTACATATTTCTATAGGTCCAAGTGACGAAAAGGGTATACCCAAAGAATAAATCTTTTTTTCTTCAAAGTGTGGAACACATGGAAAAAAACTTTAAAAATTGAATGAAATTGGAAAGATCTTCCAACTCTTTCTTCTGCTTAGAACTGACACAAGTTCTTGGAAATATTCAAATGCAATTTGTATTAATTATTCAAAATTCAATAAAACACCTGCTCTTCTTATAGTTATGTCAACAATTTCCTCATTTTCAAAATATACACTGTATTATTCTAATAAATCAGCTATGCAGCCTCTTATCTTCTGAATAACACAACATAAGTGAGTGCAGTTTTTTCAAACTCTTCGCTCAATACGATTTCCATTTTCGGAAATTTTTCCTCCATTTTAAAGCTGAAACACAATCATTTATTGAACAAAATTATATTTTGCATTAATACTGAACAGAGAATTGCGAGAAAAAAAAAATTACGATTACGGGAGAAATTGTCACTCCGTCTAGCTTCCGTTTACAGCTGGAAAACGTCATCCCTCACCCCACCTTGCAATTCTCAAGTCTCTTCACTCTCGAGAATGGCACAAATGATGACAACAGCTCTCTCTCACTCACTCTCTTTTTTCTCTCTCTCACTCTCTTTTCTCTCTCTCTCTCACTCACTCTTTTTTTCTCTCTCTCACTCTCTTTTCTCTCTCTCTCTCTCTCTCTCTCTCTCTCTCTCTCTCTCTCTCTCTCTCTTTCTCTCTCAACTTTCAGTCCGTATTATGGTCTTTTCCTTAAGCTTAAAAAAATACTTCTTTGAGATAATCATTTTGTCTTTACAGTAGTGTTCGTGTGTCTTCCTCACGAACGATAATTTTCAGAAACGACTTTATTAAAATATGAGATTTATTTTTTAGTGCCCACAATGAAATTTTGCTCTGGGCCCCGCAAGAGCTCCATCCGGCCATGATATGGTGATGCTTGTTGCAACGACAATTTATCTCACGAGCTAACTAAAGTTTGGGAGGACATTATTCAAACTTAGTAACCTAATTAATGGCCTAGACACTTGCAATTATGTTGGAACCATGTGACACCTGTTGTTAATTAATTTACATATTTGCCCCTGTGCCACCTCGTCTTCTGTACACACACACACACACACACACATATATGTCATCATCATCATCATCATTGTCAACCATTATCAATCCACTGCATGTATGTATATATATATCATCATCATCATCATTGTCAACCATTATCAATCCACTGCTGGACGAAGGTCTCCCCAAGTTTCCTCCACAACGGTCTGTCTTGTGCCAGTCTCCTCCATGTCACTCCCGCATATTTACGAATTTCATCCACCCATCTCCCATGTGGTCTTTTTCTGGGTCTTTTCCTGTCCCTTGGAATCCAATCTAAAATTTCGGCTGTCCATCTATGGTCTGTCCTTCTGGCAGTATGTCCAGCCCATTGCCATTTCAGGGATTTAACTCTGATCATGATGTCTTCCACTCTCGTCATTTTTCGGATCCACGAGTTCCTCTTCTTATCTCTCCTGGTTATACCAAGCATGCACCTCTCCATGCTTCTTTGAGTTGTCTGCAGCCTTTGTATGTCTCTTTTAGTTAAGGTCCACGTCTCTGCACCATACGTAAGCACTGGAAGGATGCATTGATCAAACACTTTTCTTTGAAGACATAATGGCATATTGCTCTTGAAAATTATGCTGTTTCTTCCAAAAGCTCTCCAGGCAAGTTTTGTACGCCGATTAATTTCTTCATCAATGTGACCCTCACTTGATATCTGCTGTCCAAGATAAACATATGTATCTGTTATCTCCAGTTTTTCTCCATCAATCGATAAATCTTCATTTCTTGTAAAAGCATTGAACATCACTTTTGTCTTCTGAAAGTTCATTTTTAATCCCACTTCTTCACTCTTGTCAGCAAGTTCCTGGATCATACTCTGCAGCTCTGATGGGGTAGTTGCAAAAATGACTACGTCATCAGCAAAACGAAGGTGGGTTAGATAATCTCCATTAATCTTTATCCCTTTGTTTTCCCAGTTCAGTGATTGAAAGACATTTTCCAATGTGGCATTAAAGAGCTTCGGAGATATGGTGTCACCTTGTCTCACTCCCTTTCGAATTTTTATGTGTGTTGTATTTTCAAACAGCCGAATCTTTGCACTTGCATTTTCATAGATGTTATTAATAATATTAATGTATGCATCTTCAATACCGCAGGATTTTAGAGCCGTGGTAACTGCTGATGGTTTCACCGAATCAAAGGCTTTTTCATAATCGATAAAAGCCATGCACAATGGAAGTTCATATTCCCTCGCTCTTTCAATTAGTTCTCTCAGTACGTGGATATGATCTATTGTGCTGTAGCCACTCCTGAATCCAGCTTGTTCTCTTGGTTGAGCCATGTCCAGTGTTACCTTCAAGCGGTGTGAAAGAACTTTAGTGAAGATTTTATAAACCACTGATAAGAGGCTGATAGGTCTGTAGTTCCTGAGATCCTCAATGTCACCTTTTTTATGTAGCAGGATCATTGTAGCATTGTTCCAATCCTCAGGAATCTTCCCTTCATTAAGGCATCGAGTGAAAATTTGGGCGAGTACTGTTTCAATTTCTCCACTTGCTTCTTGTATGATGTCTGTAGTAATTCCATCTTCTCCTGGAGCTTTCCCCCGCTTCATGTTCTTGATTGCATGAGCAACTTCTGCTGGGAGGACTGGAAGAACTCTGGTACCTTTCATGATGTCTGGAGTACATGTATCATCCCTTTCATATAATTTGGAGTAGAAATCTTTCACTCTTGTCAAAATTTCGCCTCTATTTCTTGTTATAGAACCATCTTCTTTTCTCAGAGCCATAATCTGTTTTCTTCCCTTACTGAGATGTCCCTTTGCTATCTTTAGGCTTTGGTTGTTTTCAATTGCTTTCCTCACTAGCTCACAGTTGAATTTCCTTACGTCTTCAGTGATACTTTTTCTTACTGTCTTGCATAGCTCTATATATTCCACTTTGGAAGTCACATCTTCTTTAGTTGTCCTCATCTCTCTTCTTTTGCATCAACATTTTGGTTTTTCCTGATAATTTGTTCACATGCAACTTGTTCTTAGACCCAGCTAATTTTGTTGCTGTTTCCATAAGAGCTTTGGTTACTTTTCTGTTAACTTCAGAGATGTCCACTTCTTCCGATGTTAGGCCTTCTAAAGCAGAGAACCTGTTCTTCAGTTCTAACTTGAAGGTATTATGGTGTTTTTTAAGGTTCGTTATGTCAAAAGATTTTGTTTGTCCTATGAGCTTGCCACGTTCAAGTTTAGTGTTGAGGTGCATCTTACATCTCACCAATCTATGGTCACTACCTGTGTTGAACTTGTTTAGCACACTGCAGTCTTCTATGACGAATTTTTTGTTACACATAATAAAATCAATTTCACTTGTCGTCCCATTTGGATGTCTCCATGTCCATTTCCTGTGTGGCTTTTTCTTGAAGAAGGAGTTCAAGATGAAAAACCCTTCTGCCTCTGCAAACTCAACGAGAGTATTTCCACGCTGGTTTCTGTTGCCATGACCGAATTTACCTACTGAAGTTTCATTCTGTTGCCGTTGCCCTATTTTTGCATTGAAATCTCCCATAATTATTTTCAAGTGCTGCTTACCTTTATTATTTAGATGACGAATTTCCTCATAAAATTCTTCAATTTCTTCTTCAGGATGACTTGTGGTGGGTGCATAAGTTTGAATAATCTGAGCCTGGTATCTTCTCGATAGTTGGATAACGAGTCGTGCAGCTCTGTCAGAGGAACTTTCAACTTCTACCACTTTATCCTTCAGTTTCTTGTTTATTATAAATCCAACACCACTAGTTCTGCCAGTATCTGTCCCACGATAATAGAAGAGATGTCCACTTTTCAGTTCAATGAGATCTTCTCCTTTTCTCCTTACCTCACTCAGCCCGACGATGTCCCACTTGATCCTTTGTAGTTCCTCTTCCAATTCAAGAAGCCTTGAATCAGAAGATAGGGAGCGTCCGTTGTAGTTAGCCAAGGTCAGCATCAAATGGCAGCCTAGTCCGGTCCTCCGGGGATTCTTAGCACCCTCTGTCTTCATGTCGCACTGGCCGCTGCCTTGGCCAGGTACATTCCAGCTGCCGGAGACTGAGGGCCAAGATTTAAGTTGTAGAGTCATTTTGGAGGTGTTTGGCCATAACTCACCACGCTGGCCAAGCGGGTTGGTGAGTGTGGGATAGCATTTCCTCTGATCCCGATGGTATAGTTATACCGCTATTTGCGGTCGTCAGAGCCCCTTTAGTGGGAACAGGATGCACCACGAGAAGGCGGGGTTGACATTTTTCAAGGAGAGGCTGTGATGTTACGCATCACCTGACCTTACATCCCGTATATATATATATATATATATATATACAGGTGATGCGTAACATCACAGCCTCTCCTTGACAAATGTCAACCCCGCCTTCTCGTGGTGCATCCTGTTCCCACTAAAGGGGCTCTGACGACCGCAAATAGCGGTATAACTATACCATCGGGATCAGAGGAAATTCTATCCCACACTCACCAACCCGCTTGGCCAGCGTGGTGAGTTATGGCGAAACCCTCCAAAATGATTCCACAACTTAAATCTTGGCCCTCAGTCTCCGGCAGCTGGAATGTACCTGGCCAAGGCAGCGGCCAGTGCGACATGAAGGCAGAGGGTGCTAAGAATCCCGGAGGACCGGACTAGGCTGCCATCTGATGCTGACCTTGGCTACTTACAATGGACGCTTCCTATCTTCTGATTCAAGGCTTCTTGAATTGGAAGAGGAACTACAAAGGATCAAGTGGGACATCGTGGGGCTAAGTGACGTAAGGAGAAAAGGAGAAGATCTCATCGAACTGAAAAGTGGACATCTCTTCTACTATCGTGGGACAGATACTGGCAGAACTAGTGGTGTTGGATTTATAATAAACAAGAAACTGAAGGATAAAGTTGTAGAAGTTGAAAGTTCCTCTGACAGAGCTGCACGACTTGTTATCCAACTCTCGAAAAGATACCAGGCTCAGATTATTCAAACTTATGCACCCACCACAAGTCATCCTGAAGAAGAAATTGAAGAATTTTATGAGGAAATTTGTCATCTAAATAATAAAGGTAAGCAGCACTTGAAAATAATTATGGGAGATTTCAATGCAAAAATAGGGCAACTGCAACAGAATGAAACTTCAGTAGGTAAATTCGGTCATGGCAACAGAAACCAGCGTGGAAATACTCTCGTTGAGTTTGCAGAGGCAGAAGGGTTTTTCATCTTGAACTCCTTCTTCAAGAAAAAGCCACACAGCAAATGGACATGGAGACATCCAAATGGGACGACAAGTGAAATTGATTTTATTATGTGTAACAAAAAATTCGTCATAGAAGACTGCAGTGTGCTAAACAAGTTCAACACAGGTAGTGACCATAGATTGGTGAGATGTAAGATGCACCTCAACACTAAACTTGAACGTGGCAAACTCATAAGACAAACAAAATCTATTGACATAACCAACCTTAAAAAACACCATAATACCTTCAAGTTAGAACTGAAGAACAGGTTCTCTGCTTTAGAAGGCCTAACATCGGAAGAAGTGGACATCTCTGAAGTTAACAGAAAAGTAACCAAAGCTCTTATGGAAACAGCAACAAAATTAGCTGGGTCTAAGAACAAGTTGCATGTGAACAAATTATCAGGAAAAACGAAAATGTTGATGCAAAAAAGAAGAGAGATGAGGACAACTAAAGAAGAAGTGACTTCCAAAGTGGAATATATAGAGCTATGCAAGACAGTAAGAAAAAGTATCACTGAAGACGTAAGGAAATTCAACTGTGAACTAGTGAGGAAAGCAATTGAAAACAACCAAAGCCTAAAGATAGCAAAGGGACATCTCAGTAAGGGAAGAAAACAGATTATGGCACTGAGAAAAGAAGATGGTTCTATAACAAGAAATAGAGGCGAAATTTTGACAAGAGTGAAAGATTTCTACTCCAAATTATATGAAAGGGATGATATATGCACTCCAGACATCATGAAAGATACCAGTACCAGAGTTCCTCCAGTCCTTCCAGCAGAAGTTGCACATGCAATCAGGAACATGAAGCGAGGAAAAGCTCCAGGAGAAGATGGAATTACTGTAGACATCATACAAGAAGCAAGTGGAGAAATCGAAACAGTACTCGCCCAAATTTTCACTCGATGCCTTAATGAAGGAAAGATTCCTGAGGATTGGAACACCGCTACAATGATCCTGCTACATAAGAAAGGTGACGTTGAGGATCTCGGAAACTACAGACCTATCAGCCTCCTATCAGTAGTTTATAAAATCTTCACTAAAGTTCTTTCACACCGCTTGAAGGTAGCACTAGACATGGCTCAACCGAGAGAACAAGCTGGATTCAGGAGTGGCTACAGCACAATAGATCATATCCACGTGCTGAGAGAACTAATTGAAAGAGCGAGGAATATGAACTTCCATTGTGCATGGCTTTTATCGATTATGAAAAAGCCTTTGATTCGGTGAAACCATCAGCAGTTACAATGGCTCTGAAAACCTGCGGTATTGAAGATGCATACATTAATATTATTAATAACATCTATGAAAATGCAAGTGCAAAGATTAGGCTGTTTGAAAATACAACACACATAAAAATTGGAAAGGGAGTGAGACAAGGTGACACCATATCTCCGAAGCTCTTTAATGCCACATTGGAGGGTGTTTTTCAGTCGCTGAGCTGGGAAAACAAGGGGATAAAGATTAATGGAGATTATCTAACCCACCTTCGTTTTGCTGATGACGTAGTCATTTTTGCAACTACCCCATCAGAGCTGCAGAGTATGATCCAGGAACTTGCTGACAAGAGTGAAGAAGTGGGATTAAAAATGAACTTTCAGAAGACAAAAGTGATGTTCAATGCTTTTACAAGAAATGAAGATTTATCGATTGATGGAGAAAAGCTGGAGATAACAGACACGTACGTTTATCTTGGACAGCAGATATCAAGTGAGGGTCACGTTGATGAAGAAATTAATCGGCGTACAAAACTTGCCTGGAGAGCTTTTGGAAGAAACAGCATAATTTTCAAGAGCAATATGCCATTATGTCTTAAAAGAAAAGTGTTTGATCAATGCATCCTTCCAGTGCTTACGTATGGTGCAGAGACGTGGACCTTAACTGAAAGAGACATACAAAGGCTGCAGACAACTCAAAGCAGCATGGAGAGGTGCATGCTTGGTGTAACCAGGAGAGATAAGAAGAGGAACTCGTGGATCCGAAAAATGACAAGAGTGGAAGACATCATGATCAAAGTTAAATCCCTGAAATGGCAATGGGCTGGACATACTGCCAGAAGGACAGATCATCGATGGACAGCCGAAATTTTAGATTGGATTCCAAGGGACAGGAAAAGACCCAGAAGAAGACCACATAGGAGATGGGTGGATGAAATTCGAAAATATGCAGGGGTGACATGGAGGAGACTGGCACAAGACAGACCGTTGTGGAGGAAACTTGGGGAGACCTTCGTCCAGCAGTGGATTGATAATGGTTGACAATGATGATGATGATATATATATCAAGAGCAATATGCCATTATGTCTTAAAAGAAAAGTGTTTGATCAATGCATCCTTCCAGTGCTTACGTATGGTGCAGAGACGTGGACCTTAGCTAAAAGAGACATACAAAGGCTGCAGACAACTCAAAGAAGCATGGAGAGGTGCATGCTTGGTGTAACCAGGAGAGATAAGAAGAGGAACACGTGGATCCGAAAAATGACAAGAGTGGAAGACATCATGATCAGAGTTAAATCCCTGAAATGGCAATGGTCTGGACATACTGCCAGAAGAACAGACCATCGATGGACAGCCGAAATTTTAGATTGGATTCCAAGGGACAGGAAAAGACCCAGAAGAAGACCACATGGAAGATGGGTGGATGAAATTCGAAAGTATGCGGGAGTGACATGGAGGAGACTGGCACAAGACAGACCGTTGTGGAGGAAACTTGGGGAGACCTTCGTCCAGCAGTGGATTGATAATGGTTGACAATGATGATGATGATGATATATACACTGACGGAAAGTGAAAAAAGAACACCAAGAAGGAATTGGTGGACGATCATGAAATTTACATATGTTAATGGGGTCGAGTTTACGTAGGTGTGATGTTAATTTCGGTACCAACCGGTAATCGCTTACGCCACAGCACGGCATAATATGCAAATTATCGTCGGTGGTATTTAAGGAGTAAGGCGAAGTGAATGTAATCAGTTGTCGGCGTAAGGACACGTGCGAAGACTGAAGAAGCTGCAATGCCTGGACATGGAAGACGTGTAGGATTTCAGCAGTTATCGGACTATGAGCGAGGTCGTCTAGTCGGATGCCGTGAGGCCGGGTGGTCGTATCGTCGTATTGGGGAGCGAATTTGACGGGAAGCATCGGTGGTGGTACGATGGTGGCGTACATGGCCCGAGGAACATTCCCACACGAGAAGACGCGGAACTAGGAGTCACAGACAGACTGATGAGCGGACCGATCGACGCATAAGAAGAGCGGCGTTGTCAAGCAGAACATCCACTGCGACGCAAATTCGAGCTGCCGTTGCACCTGAGGTGACTGTGCGAACAATCTGCAACCGTCTACTGGATGCAGGACTACGTGCATGTGTACCTCTGTTTCCAGCCGACCGTCAGGCACGGCTGCAGTGGTGTCACCAATGTCTGCACTGGAGAACGCAATGGCAATCTGTCGTGTTCAGCGATGAAAGCAGATTCTGCTTGAGAGCCTCCGATGGCCGTATGCATGTTCGCAGACGCACAGGAGAGCGTCTCCACCCTTCTTGCATCCGCCAGTGACACACAGGGCCTACACCTGGTCTCCTGGTGTGGGGAGCGATCACAGGGATCGCATTTCTCCTAAAATTCCTAAAATTCCTAATATTTTGTGACCCTCCTTAAATTCCTAAAATTATAACTAAAATTTGCTATTCTTCCTAAAATTTTCGTAAGCTTATTTATTAAAAATACAACCGTTATTAACGCCAATAAATTTACCATTACGGTAAGGTAAAAAGACCTGTTATTGTAGAAACACAGCCTATATGCTGTGCTGCTGAAGGAGGGAAAATGACGCCATCGAGATGCACTTGCTTCGGGGCGGGCGCTCCACTTTTTGTGCCTTCGGACAGTTTTCGAGAGTAACAAGAGATTTAAAGGAAAAGGGTAGGGGTCATTTTCACCCCTGGTTTGCGCTTTGCAGACGAACTCCGTGGCACGCAGAAGATCGTACTTTATTTTTGGACATGCCTCGTGGAACCTCCTCTTTCTGCTGATGTTTTGTTGTTTTAAACCGCAGGTGGGTGGAAGCAAAGAAGAAACATGTGGTCTCCTTCCGTAACCTCCGGTAATGATGATGGGATGGTAGCTGAGTGTTATCGTGGCAGGCAGTAGAGCACGTGATCATTGACCTTTGATCATGCGTCGGCGACAGCGACCTTCGATGCGCAATATATCTCGGCTCCGACTCGCTTTGACTGAACTTGCGTGAGATGGTATGATAGTTTCTGGTTTTGTGTATTTTATGGTGTTCTCTGTGCTGTGTGCAGGTTCAGTTCTCTAGTGGTGACTTGCTTTTTTTTTTTCTATCTTCTGACATCCTCGCAGCCAAACTTTTTGAAGTTGTCTGGTTTTGCAATATTGGAACGTGTTTTTGTACTTCCCTTTCATTTTCTGGTTAGTAATACAAGTGTTTAAGATGCCTAAATCCAAAACGAAATTTCAAGATGCGTGGCTCGCCAAAGAATTGGACGGAGTGAAGTTGAAAGAATGGTGTTCTGCAACTGAAACAATATTTTCTGCTAAGTGTATATTGTGTTCAGAAATTTTCAATATTTCTAATAGTGGCTTTTCACAAGTAAAAGCGCATCATAAAGGAAAAAAACATTTGCAGAAATTTCAAAGTAAATTTCAAAATGAGTCCATCCTTGAAAGCCTTTGGAGGACGGGATCTTCAGCCCCAAACAAATATTAGTGAAGTACTGAGTCATGATTTACAGTTGGCTAAAGCCGAAGCATTATGGGCCATGAAAGTTGCTAAGGACAATATGTCTTTTGTTTCATGCACTGAAACAGTTGAACTTTTCAAAGAAATGTTTTCTGATTCTGCTATTGTAGCCAAAATGCAACTTAAAGAAAAAAAAGTTGCTTATGTGATATTCACATGGATTGTCAAAATATTTTGAAGAGGATTTGAAAAAAGACATTGCATCTAGTAGCCCAGGAAAGGTTACTATAGCATTTGATGAAACTACAAATACACAAGTGAAACGGCAGTTGGATGTGTATCTCAGGTACTGGTCTTCAGAAATAAATTCAGTTTCTTGCCGATACCTAACAAGCGTTTTTCTGGGTCATGCAACAGCAGATATTTTGCTAAAAGAAATTCTTGATGTGTTATCATCCTTCAATATTTCGTTGAACAGAATTATTTGTGTATCCATGGACAGCCCAAATGTAAATAAGTGCTTTTTATGCAAATTCAATGAAGTTGTAAAACAAGAAACAGGCCAGAAATCTTTGGAACTAGGTTTTTGCAACCTGCATGTTGTTAGTAATGCATTTAAAATTTTTTTGACAAGCTTAAATATAGATTTTGATGAATTTTCTACTGATATACATTACTTTTTAAAGAGTAGTGCTGCAAGACGAGAGGATTATAAATCTGTTGAGGATATAACATGGGTCACAGCCAAATTTCTTTTGCGTCATGTCAGCAACAGATGGTTAACCGTTGGTTCTGTAGCCCAGAGGCTCTTGGATCAATGGTTAAATATTACAGAATATTTTTTAAACTTCTTGCCATCTCAAAAAATATTTGAAAAACAACTACGCAATTCAGCATGGTATAAAAGAATTCACTGTTTCTTGAAAAATGAGCTAACTCCTTGCTATTTAGCATTAATTTCATTTTCACACCAAAATTTTGAAAAGTTTTCATTATGTTATCAGAGTGAAGAACCAAAAATACACCACTTATATTCTGATTTAAATACTTTAATGAGTAATGTTATGGCTCAGTTTATCCAAGATGATGTTATTGCAGGGAAATTTTGAGAAGACCTAAAGAATGTAGATTTTGAAAACAAAAATTCATGGAAAAAACTAGGGGAGTTAGAAGTTGGTATGAAGACAAAAAATCTCCTCAGGAATGTTCAGGAGACCAGGCAGAAATTATTTCTCTTAGATGTAAGATCATCACTAATTGCAACCACAAAATATTTAAAGCCAAATTTGCCATTCTGCAATCAAAAGCTAAGAGACGTAGAAGTTTTAAAGGTAAAAGAACCAAAGAAAGAGTCAACTCAACTTTCAGTCACTGAAGGACTTTCGGAAATAACCAGAATTTCAAGTGTTTTGCATCTTTCTGAGGAACAAATTGATAGAGTAAGAGAAGAGTGGAAACTTTTAAATTGCGATAAGCCAACTCTAGATGAACTAGTGAAATTTTCAGAGGAAGGGCATATTCCAGTGCGGATTGATCATTACTGGCGTAATATATTTAGTATTAAAGACTCTAGCGGAAAAGAAAAATACTCAAATCTTGCTAAACTCATCAAGTCAATTTTAGTTTTACCTCATGGTAATGCTGATGCGGAAAGGGGATTTTCGGTTAACACTGCTCTGTTAAAGAAGGACAAGGCTAACTTAAAAGACTCAACTATAACATCATTAAGAATAGTTAAAGGGGCCATTAAACACTATGGATGTGTAAGTAAAGTTCCCATAACAAGAAATGTGTTAAATAGTGTTCGTGATTCACATAAATTTTATAAAGAGTATGTTGATAAGCTGAAGGAAGAAGAATAAAAAAAGGTGAAAGAAAGGAAGCAGAAAGAGAGAGAAAATAAGAAAAGCAGCTAGGGAAAAAAAGAAAAGCTGAGTTTGATGACAAAATAAAAGAAAATGATGCAGAAATAAATAGGCTTAAAAAAGATAAAGAAGCCTCCCTAGCAGTAATTCAAGAGGGAACAGAAAGAATGAGAAAAGCTGTAGAAAAACAAAATACTGTTGAAATAGCAGTTGCCTCTAACTTGATCATACAAGGTTCAGCTGAAATAAAGAAAACTGAAAGTAAATTAGTTGTGGTGGAAGCAAAAAAAGATAGGCTTATCAGGAAAAGGTTAAAACAATAATATGAAAAAAGTAATTCAGTGAACAATTGTACATAGTTCTTGGTTTTTAATTACCTTTTTAGGATATTATAATTTAATGTGAAACCTGCAAACTTTACTGTGAAAATCGTGAATTGCTTCTGGTTCAACAGCATATTAATGTTCAAAGTGAAACTTGAATGTGGTAAATATACTTGAATATGATAATAACACGTGAAAAGATAAGAACTGAACATTAGAAGTAAATCATACTTCAACTTTAGACATTAGACGTTATGCAAAAAATTTGGGTGTGAACTTCGACCTTATATACTAATGGACTGCGCATTGGCAATAGCTGCATCAAAGCCGCCATGGCTCCAATATTGGGCACGTCATCATCAGACTCCAAATTTCATGTAAAAATGCTGTTATGATTACTAATTTATGCTGCAGAACTTCAGTGTTTTCGGTGTATTATGTGAATGCGCCTCATATATAATGAAAACTCTTCAGGTAAGTTTACATGAGCTATATACATGCATGATCGGGTTGTTTACATTTCGTGATTTATAATGTGATGAACATTTGCGAAGAATTTGGAACATGCATTCCATTTTTTTTTCTTAAGTTACTGTATTTTTATATCAATTGCTGCAAGTTTCTGGTTAAGTAATTGAACTTTATTGACTTAGGTATTTAATTCGTTTCTTACCCATGAAAAATCATAGAACTTCCTTTACTATATATCGCTCAGAGCAACCATAAGCACAGCAGGTGTAACCCATCTTTTTGACTGATGTCATGTGATTTTATGTTGGAGCCAGAAATTTTGATGTCATGCGCAGTCTATCAGTATATATGGTTGAAGGGTGTGAAGCAAACTCTTTACAATGTATACAAAGTTGTTTTACTAGATGTATACAAATATACATCTAGTTTTTATTGAAATACACTCCTAAAATTTTCCTAAAATTTTTATAAAAATTCCTAAAATTCCTACCTAAAATTTTCCAGAAGTGTGCTATGATCCCTGCGATCATCTATCACTCCCGTACACAACTAGTGTTTGTACCGGGTACGTTAAACAATACCTCCTACATCAACATCATTCAGCCTGTTGTTGTGCCATTTGTACGGTCGGTCCATTGTGGTGTTTTCCAGCAAGATAACACACGCCCACACACGACACGTGCAACGCAACATGCACTTCAGGGTGTGAGACAACTTCCATGGCCTGCACGTTCACCGGATTTGTCCCCCATTGAGCATGTGTGGGATTTTATGGGACAACGACTTATCCGGTCTCCACGGCCAGCCACGACCATCCCCGATTTACGCGTCCAGGTTGAGGATGCTTGGAACTCAATACCCCAAACTTACATCCAAGATATGTACGACAGACTCCATGCCAGAATTGCACAGTGTAACGCAGTTCATGGCGGTTCAACCTCGTACTAACCATGTTACATGGAAATGTTATTTTTCAGCTTACCAGCAAATACAGCTGTATTTTGCCATTGGTTCAACCTCGTACTAACCATGTTACATGGAAATGTTATTTTTCAGCTTACCAGCAAATACAGCTGTATTTTGCCATAATGTTTTGATCACATTATCCTCTGTATTCCGTTATTATGCTGTATAAATTTCATTGGTATCAGACGTCTCCTTCTTGGTGTTCTTTTTTCACTTTCCGCCAGTGTTTATATGTACATATATATATGTACATATATATTGTCTGCTGGCGCTCTTATGTGTATACAGTAGTGGCCAAAATTGTGGAAACCTTTTGGAAATAGTTTATTTTTGAGGTTTGATGGCTCATAACACCAATTTTTTTTTTTTTTTTTTTTGAGTAATACCATAACATTATATATCAATGGAAAGATAATTTCATCAAGAATGTGATGCAATAACTTTTATGAAGGTATTTTATTAGAACAGTAGTTATAAAGAAGAAAAGTGAAACACAGAAAAAATGAGATATGCAAAAATTCTCACCATGTCAGTTAATACTTAGTTGGGTAACCTTCAGCGTTTATTGCGGCCTTACAATGCCTTCCCATAGAGAGAACCAAGTTTTTTTGTTCTGCAGCTGTTATAATGTGAAACCAGGATTGAATTATTGCCTGTATTAATTGGGTTGCTTCTGACTAACAAATTCGTTAGTCGGTTCCATAGATTTTTGATAGGGTTAAAGTATGGGCTATTCCCATGCCATTTTAGCAGTGGAATATGATTATCTTAAAACCACTTTTTGCACACAGCAGCAACATGACATGGAGCTGAATCCTGTTGAAATATAAATGCTTCATTATCTTGGAAAAGATCGCCTACAGAAGGCTTCAGTTTGGGCTCAAATATTTCATTAATGTATTTTTGGCCATTTATATTCCCATTAATCTCGCAAATTCTTCCCACACCTTTTGATGTCATACAACCTCAGATCATAACACTAACTGGGTGTTTCACGCACGGTACATGTCATGAAATCAGGATGCAAATCTTCTCCGATTCTTCTCCTTACGTATTTTATGCCATCACTACCAAACAGGGAGATTTTGGTCTCATCAGTCCAAATAACACTGTCCCATTGTTCTGCTGTCCAGTTAACATGGGTTTTAGCCCACTTGAATCTTTTCAACCTTTGTTTGATGGATAAAATTGGCTTTTTCGCGGAATTCTAGCTTTTCGGCCAAATTCCTGCAGTCTGTGCCGAACAGTCCTTGCACTCAACTTCACATTGCATTGCACCATTTCATCTTGTATACACCCAGATGATTTTCTTCTGTCACCTAGGCACAGTCTCTTAATTCTTCTATCATCACTTGCTGTTGTGCACCTTTTCCTGGCTTTACCAGTCTGGTTTTATAGTGACTGAATCTCCTTATACCTTAAAAGAATTCTTGAAATCATCATCACATGCGTAAATTACATTGAAAAATTATAAGCGGGGATGCTTAGTAGCGACTTATACCTTCATTAGCCATGGAATGAGACATGTGGTAAAAGCATCAGTTGTTGGTAGTACTTACTGCAGCATAAACCGGCATTTGATGGAGCATATCGCTGATGTTAAGAAAGGTAGCCCTTCTACCTCCCTTTCAATTTTAACCATCGGCGATACGTCCACGGCTCCCGATTGGCACAATGTTAAGCGAATCGTCCCGTTCAGCAATCTGCATGCGCTCAGATACCGCGAAAGCATTGAAAGCTACCTTACCCTAACACCTGCAACACTGACGTACCTTTTAACATCCCTATTATTTGGAAAGCGATTTTGAAATCTGGCAACAACTGACGCTTTTACCACGTGTCTCATTCCATGGCTGATGAAGGTAGAAGTCGCTACCGAAACGTCCCGCTCATATTTTTTCAACGTAACTTATGCATGTGATGACGATTTCATGAATTATTTTAATGTGTTGTGTGTTACATGTTTTCCTGCCAATTCTTCTCACTATGACTCTTTGTACCTCTTCAGAAATTTGGAAATGCCACCTTTGATTAAGTTTCCACCAATTTTTCTTCTAATTTCTTCATAACTGAAGCCTTGTTCAGTTGAAAGTACTATTTTACATCGCTTTCTGGGTGACCAGTCAACTCTTTGCGCCATTTCTTTAAATTTATTACGTTTAACAAGCTCACTAAATGAAAGAACACACACACACACACACACACACACACACACAAACAAACAAAACTTGATGGCAATCACCTAACACACTAACAAATGTCCTCCTCTCAGCTCCAATACATGACATCAATAGCTGAATCCTATTGTGACTGCCGCCCCGGTGGCGCAGTGGTCTAAGCGATGGCCTCTGATCATTTGTCCGAACGGGGTCCGGGTTCGAATCCCGGTGAGGCATGGGTGTTGTGTTTGTCTTACGGCACTGGCTCTCTCCCTTCCCTGGAACCAGTGACCCTAAATTAGGGACGGGCGACTGCTTATAGCCCATTGAGTTGCTCACGGTGGTCGTTAAACCTCCAATCCAATCCAATCCTACTGTGACCTGATTGGCCCGTTACCAAACCAAAACGGCATCTGATTGGCTCTCTAAACTTTCATGCTCATTGGCTACATTCAAATGAAGGAAAGCTATTTCATATCAACCTAAGCAAGTTGTGCTTCCTTGTTCTGGTTATTTGGCTATAACTTTTCATAAAATTCAGATAATTAAACAAACTTTGTAGCATTACATTCTTGATGAAATTATCTTTCCATTGAGATATAATTTTATGGTATTACTCCAAAAACAAGGGGTGTTATGAGCCATCAAACCTCAAAAATACTCTTTCCGAAAGGTTTTCACAATTTTAGCCACTACTGTATATTTTAGATTTTAAGGTTTTAAAGTCAGTACCTGATTATATAACTGATGTGATGTTGTTTGGTTTACGTGCCGGATGTATTTTTTCGTACATCGTCGGCATTTTTATTTACCTTACTTGACTGTAAATTTATTTATTTTTTGATTGGAGGTTTAAAGACCACTGTGAGCAACTCAATGGGCTATAAGCAGTTGCCCGTCCCTAATTTAGGGTCACTGGTTCCAGGGAAGGGAGAGAGTCAGTGACGTAAGACAGACACAACATCCATGCCTCACTGGGATTCGAACCCTTCTTGGATGAATGGTCACAGGCAGGGGTGGATTGGCCCACCGGGATACCGGGACATTTCTTGGTGGACCATTCAAAAAATGGCCCACTTTCTGATATTCTTTTGTCTGGGTCTTTTGAAAAAAAACAAAAAAAAACGAATAATTATTTCGGTACTTATGAATAATATGAGGATAAACTTCATTCAAACTTTATTTCTATTTGAATAGTATTTACATAAAATAACTTTTTCTCCTATTTATGTTGTGCGTTGGCTCCAAAATAAAATGGCAAAGTTCTCTCACGTCTGTGAAAAAAGTGCCTCCTGACCAAGCAAGCTCTTATAAATTAATTAAGCTAAGGTTAACTACAATTAGATGTAGGTTGCTGTGTTTCGTAACCCAGGGCCCTTGGTGTGCCCTACTCTCATGTAATAGCCTGATCCCCTCACTCTTATCCAGTGTCTGACACAGAGCATGCTTCTCCGGCAGAGATCATCATCATCATAATTGTCAACCATTATCAATCCACTGCTGGACGAAGGTCTCCCCAAGTTTCCTCCACAACGGTCTGTCTTGTGCCAGTCTCCTCCATGTCACCCCTGCATACTTTCGAATTTCATCCACCCATCTCCCATGTGGTCTTCTTCTGGGTCTTTTCCTGTCCCTTAGAATCCAATCTAAAATTTCGGCTGTCCATCGATGATCTATCCTTCTGGCAGTATGTCCAGCCCATTGCCATTTCAGGGATTTAACTCTGATCATGATGTCTTCCACTCTTGTCATTTTTCGGATCCACGAGTTCCTCTTCTTATCTCTCCTGGTTACACCAAGTATGCACCTCTCCATGCCTTTTTGAGTTGTCTGCAGCCTTTGTATGTCTCTTTTAGTTAAGGTCCACGTCTCTGCACCATACGTAAGCACTGGAAGGATGCATTGATCAAACACTTTTCTTTTAAGACATAATGGCATATTGCTCTTGAAAATTATGCTGTTTCTTCCAAAAGCTCTCCAGGCAAGTTTTGTACTCCGATTAATTTCTTCATCAATGTGACCCTCACTTGATATCTGCTGTCCAAGATAAACGTACGTATCTGTTATCTCCAGCTTTTCTCCAACAATCGATAAATCTTCATTTCTTGTAAAAGCATTGAACATCACTTTTGTCTTCTGAAAGTTCATTTTTAATCCCACTTCTTTACTCTTGTCAGCAAGTTCCTGGATCATACTCTGCAGCTCTGATGGGCTAGTTGCAAAAATGACTACGTCATCAGCAAAACGAAGGTGGGTTAGATAATCTCCATTAATCTTTATCCCCTTGTTTTCCCAGCTCAGTGACTTAAAAACACCCTCCAATGTGGCATTAAAGAGCTTCGGAGATATGGTGTCACCTTGTCTCACTCCCTTTCCAATTTTTATGTGTGTTGTATTTTCAAACAGCCTAATCTTTGCACTTGCATTTTCATAGATGTTATTAATAATATTAATGTATGCATCTTCAATACCGCAGGTTTTCAGAGCCATTGTAACTGCTGATGGTTTCACCGAATCAAAGGCTTTTTCATAATCGATAAAAGCCATGCACAATGGAAGTTCATATTCCCTCGCTCTTTCAATTAGTTCTCTCAGGACATGGATATGATCTATTGTGCTGTAGCCACTCCTGAATCCAGCTTGTTCTCTCGGTTGAGCCATGTCCAGTGTTACCTTCAAGCTGTGTGAAAGAACTTTAGTGAAGATTTTATAAACTACTGATAGGAGGCTGATAGGTCTGTAGTTTCCGAGATCCTCAATGTCACCTTTCTTATGTAGCAGGATCATTGTAGCGGTGTTCCAATCCTCAGGAATCTTTCCTTCATTAAGGCATCGAGTGAAAATTTGGGAGAGTACTGTTTCGATTTCTCCACTTGCTTCTTGTATGATGTCTACAGTAATTCCATCTTCTCCTGGAGCTTTTCTCCGCTTCATGTTCTTGATTGCATGTGCAACTTCTGCTGGAAGGACTGGAGGAACTCTGGTACTGGTATCTTTCATGATGTCTGGAGTGCATGTATCATCCCTTTCATATAATTTGGAGTAGAAATCTTTCACTCTTGTCAAAATTTCGCCTCTATTTCTTGTTACAGAACCATCTTCTTTTCTCAGTGCCATAATCTGTTTTCTTCCCTTACTGACATGCCCCTTTGCTATCTTTAGGCTTTGGTTGTTTTCAATTGCTTTCCTCACTAGTTCACAGTTGAATTTTCTTACGTCTTCAGTGATACTTTTTTGTACTGTCTTGCATAGCTCTATATATTCCACTTTGGAAGTCACATCTTCTTTAGTTGTCCTCATCTCTCATCTTTTTGCATCAACATTTTCGTTTTTCCTGATAATTTATTTACATGCAACTTGTTCTTAGACCCAGCTAATTTTGTTGCTGTTTCCATAAGAGCTTTGGTTACTTTTCTGTTAACTTCAGAGATGTCCACTTCTTCCGATGTTAGGCCTTCTAAAGCAGAGAACCTGTTCTTCAGTTCCAACTTGAAGGTATTATGGTGTTTTTTAAGGTTGGTTATGTCAATAGATTTTGTTTGTCTTATGAGCTTGCCACGTTCAAGTTTAGTGTTGAGGTGCATCTTACATCTCACCAATCTATGGTCACTACCTGTGTTGAACTTGTTTAGCACACTGCAGTCTTCTATGACGAATTTTTTGTTACACATAATAAAATCAATTTCACTTGTCGTCCCATTTGGATGTCTCCATGTCCATTTCCTGTGTGGCTTTTTCTTGAAGAAGGAGTTCAAGATGAAAAACCCTTCTGCCTCTGCAAACTCAACGAGAGTATTTCCACGCTGGTTTCTGTTGCCGTGACCGAATTTATCTACTGAAGTTTCATTTTGTTGCCGTTGCCCTATTTTTGCATTGAAATCTCCCATAATTATTTTCAAGTGCTGCTTACCTTTATTATTTAGATGACAAATTTCCTCATAAAATTCTTCAATTTCTTCTTCAGGATGACTTGTGGTGGGTGCATAAGTTTGAATAATCTGAGCCTGGTATCTTCTCGATAGTTGGATAACGAGTCGTGCAGCTCTGTCAGAGGAACTTTCAACTTCTACCACTTTATCCTTCAGTTTCTTGTTTATTATAAATCCAACACCACTAGTTCTGCCAGTATCTGTCCCACGATAGTAGAAGAGATGTCCACTTTTCAGTTCGATGAGATCTTCTCCTTTTCTCCTTACCTCACTTAGCCCAACGATGTCCCACTTGATCCTTTGTAGTTCCTCTTCCAATTCAAGAAGCCTTGAATCAGAAGATAGGGAGCGTCCATTGTACGTTGCCAAGGTCAGCATCAGATGGCAGCCTAGTCCGGTCCTCCGGGGATTCTTAGCACTCTCTGCCTTCATGTCGCACTGGCCGCTGCCTTGGCCAGATACATTCCAGCTGCCGGAGACTGAGGGCCAAGATTTAAGTTGTGGAGTCATTTTGGAGGGGTTTGGCCATAACTCACCACGCTGGCCAAGCGGGTTGGTGAGTGTGGGATAGAATTTCCTCTGATCCCGATGGTATAGTTATACCGCTATTGGCGGTCGTCAGAGCCCCTTTAGTGGGAACAGGATGCACCACGAGAAGGCGGGGTTGACATTTGTCAAGGAGAGGCTGTGATGTTACGCATCACCTGACCTTACATCCCTCCGGCAGAGATAGTCCGAGTTAAATAGGAACAAGGGTTCACATGGGTCAAATAATGGGTAGACTTAGAAAAGGCCTCTGCACAAGAAGGAAATACCATTGCGTAGTACGCAATGAGGGAGCAAATAAATACAGTATAAAAATTAATTGCATAAGGAAATTGTTGTGTTTTATGTGCACGTTTTAACATTCAGAATGATCTTCATAATGAGTTAGTAGGAAATCAGGTCTTCAAAAGACTAAATTCTTTTCTTTTTTTTTCTTGTCAGAATCAAATTTTTTAAAGTAAAATAATCTGGTACAACACCCCGTTTTGAGCATGGTTTGATGCTACATTCAATCAAGAAATATTTTTTAAATTGTTACACCGCTAAGTTGTTAAAATTTATTCACAATTGAATTAGGTTTACGATGCATATTTCAACAGTTCTACTTCATCCAGGATAAAAAAAAAAATTCCTTGAGGGAATTTATGGCGTATTCCTCTGAATATATATGCGCTATTACAGTGGACTGCAAGACTAAAACTCCCTGCCTGGTTTGGTTGTCCCAATCCGCCCCTGGTCATATGCAATCGCTTTATTAGATCGCTGCTGTGATCCTACATTAGGGACAGCAACTGCTTATACAAAGTCGAGTTGCTCATGGTGGTGGTTAAGCCTCAAAGAACTTGGAGGAGAATAGACTGGCAGATACCTAGCTACTTCCATCAGTGTTTGAAAACCGAATGTTCCGCCATTAGCAAAGACAGAAAGCTGTTCATGAGTATGCGCCAGTAGCGTGCATGTTGCAAGTCATGCTTTAAATAGCTGTTATAAATATGGTCAGGTACTGTGTTAGATATAGACGTAAGAGAAAGGTGAATACCGCCGACATGGAGGACAGATGTAATTTAACAAGTAAGTTAAATGTTTTGCTCATTGTTGTTCATAATGCATTTGGCTGTAATTGCATAGATGATGCTTTTTACCAGTATGATGGAATATATTTCTTGAGACATTAGAATTTGGGTGAATATTTTGTGACTAATATTACACTATTATGATTTTTCATCAGTGTTAAACTTTACATGACATTACAGATTTTTTTTGTGTGGATTTCTTGATACATACATCACACTGGAAAGATTTTTCATTTGTATACAGTGGCAAATGTCTTTCGGTACTGGAATCTTCTCTGAATTTTTGGAAGCATATTTCACACTCCCAGCAATCTTTAGTTGCATTTGGAATAATGTGTGGTGGTGAATCTGCTGCTTTTTTCACTTCCTTAGAATATCATTCTTCAGTGACTTACCTAAAGAATATTTAAGCGGTGATTCCATATTCTTAAACTTACAATTTTCATTTATTCAGAAGACTTGAACTATAATAATTGATTTCCCTCACTTCCGTTGCGTAAATCCTGCTAGAAAGAAATATGAAGCTTCTTGGAGCACACACACAAAAGATATCATTTTTAGCCTGATCTGCAAGAATTTCTTGAAAAGTAGGTTAATTCACTTCAGAAAGATTTGTATTGCAATAACAATTATGATATTGCTAAATGTTAGTTATACCAAGAGAACTGTTCAGTTTATATTGCAGAAAGCTGCTTTGTTATATTTCATTATATCAGGAAAACTGTTTAGTTATATTTAATTCAAAATCAAAACAACAACAACGACAACATTGCTTACAGTGACTGTAGATGCAGTCTGTTTCAAATTGCATGTCATCCTCTGCTATATGCTTTGAAACTGACTTTGCACAAATGCTACAGCACGTTTTTTAATGAGTAAGATAATTTAAACCATCCCATCAGACAGTGTTTATGTGATCATCAAGGCAGTGGAAAAGACTTTTAATAAATACCATAGGCACTGTATGCACAAGAGCAGAATGTAAAAACAAAACTCCTTGAAGCTTCAGCACATGTATTTCCACACAAAAACTTGTTTCTAAATTTCAAACAACATTATGATCAGGAATCCATTATACAAAATACTTGCAAAATCTGTCAAGACTTAATACTTTTTGTATGTTGAAAATTACAAGGACTGAACTTCCTCATGCTTTAAACCAAATCAATACAAATGCTGGACCTGGCTACAATGAATTTTCTCCAATAGCCATAACATTTGTGGCAGATATCATAGTTCAGCCATTGTTGCAGATCTATAACCTTATACTTGAAACCGGAATAGCCGCCCCGGTGGCGCAGTGGTCTAAGGCGTTGGCCTCTGATCATTCGTCCGTAAGGGGTCCGGGTTCGAATCCCGGTCAGGCATGGATGTTGTGTTTGTCTTACGGCACTGGCTCTCTCCCTTCCCTGGAACCAGTGACCCTAAATTAGGGACGGGCGACTGCTTATAGCCCATTGAGTTGCTCACGGTGGTCGTTAAACCTCCAATCAAAAAAAAAAAAAAAAAAAAAGAAACCGGAATATTTCCAGATCCCTTAAAAATCTCTAAAATCACTCCGAAATATAAGAATGGGTCAACAAACGACATAAATAATTATCGTTCAATTGCAAACTTGTCAATTTTTGCAAAACACTTGAGAAATTAATCCATACTAGACTATTTTTGTACATTCAAAGATATATATTTCACCACAGACATTTCGGATTTGTACCAAATAAATCAACCGAAATAGCATTATTACATACACAAAATATAATTCAACAAAATCTATTACAGAAACAAATAGCAATAGCAGTCTTTCCTGATCTTTCAAAAGCATTCGATACCCTAAATCATGATATCTTACTTCATAAGTTAAATATTATTGGACTCCGGGGATCTAGCTATAATTTATTCAAAAGTTACTTGTCCGAAAGAAGGCAATACACCCAGATTCATCAAAATTTATCTATATTACAAATCATAAACTGTGGGGTACCCCAGAGATCAGTTCTTGGTCCTTTATTTTTTAATTTATATATTGACTTATTTTCAGTATTAAAAGATAATGATAGAATCCTAAATGCAGATGATGTAACTATTATTTTATAGGAAACTGATATAAATGAGCTTACACTAAGAACTAATACTCAGCTCAAATTAATAACAGGTTGGTTAAATGCAAATGAATTAGGCCGCCCTGGTGGCGCAGTGGCCTAAGCGATGGCCTCTGATCATTCGTCCGAAAGGGGTCCGGGTTCGAATCCCAGTCAGGCATGGATGTTGTGTTTGTCTTACGGCACTGGCTCTCTCCCTTCTCTGGAACCAGTGACCCTAAATTAGGGATGGACGACTGCTTATAGCCCATTGAGTTGCTCACGGTGGTAGTTAAACCTCCAATAAAAGAAATGAATTAGTTGTTAATATTAACAAAACTAAATTAATCATTTTCTCTAATTCACAAACTTCACATTTATATGATTTACCGATTCTGTTGAATGGAGTCAGGATTAATACTGTCTCAACGCAATCTTATCTAGGTACAACTATACACAATGACTTGAAATGGAACAAATACATTGAAAATTTAAGTAACAAGATTTCTAGAAATACCGGGATGGTCAGTAGTACTTTGCCAAACCTAACACCTAAAACATTAATCTCTATTTCTCATACTCTAATTCAAACACATATTAATTATTGCATTTTAACTAGGGGACAAAGCACACAATATAATATCAATAAACTACAGGTGCCGCCCCGGTGGCGCAGTGGTCTAAGGCGTTGGCCTATGATCATTCGTCCGAAGGGGTCCGGGTTCGAATCCCGGTGAGGCATGGATGTTGTGTTTGTCTTACGGCACTGGCTCTCTCCCTTCCCTGGAACCAGTGACCCTAAATTAGGGACGGGCGACTGCTTATAGCCCATTGAGTTGCTCACGGTGGTCGTTAAACCTCCAATCAAAAAAAAAAACTACAGGTACCGCAAAATAGATTTATAAGACTAATAGACCTTAAAACATCAAATAATTTTCAACCAATCATTTATTCGGTCAAAAGTGAACCCCAATATATATAATATTTCAACGATAAAGCAATTATATAACTATAACTTGGAAAAAATAATGTACGTATAAAAGAATTAAAAATGGTATACACAATGATATAATAACACTAAATATACACTGCTGGCCGCCCAAAATGCAACACCAAGGACACGAGATAGCAAAGCCAGATTTACTGGACACAACAATAGATACAAAGATGAAACGATTGAGCTTACAGGCCCGTGCAACTTGCGGAACACGCAGACATCAATAGTTCGTGTGACTCCCATGACTGGCAATAACGGCCACTACACGCCACGGCATCGAACGAAAGAGGCTTTGGATGTGGGCTTGGGGTATGTCGGTCCAGGCTGCTTCCACACGTTTTCACGGTTCATCAGGAGTATCCGCGGATGGTGCTTGCCGGGACACTCGGTTGCCGATCAGCGACCAGACGTGTTCGATGGGCGACATATCGGCAGAACAGGCGAGCCACGGCAGCAGTGACACCTGGTGGGCCGTGAAGAATTGTTGCACGATGCGTGCCACGTGCGGGCGCGCATTGTCCTGTTGAAATGTGGCCTCTGGCAGCTCCTGCAGTTAAGGCAGGACTACAGGCTCCAAAACGTCGGAGATGTAGCGATGACTGTTGAGTGTACCGACGATGTGTACTAGAGGGGTGCGGGTGTCATATCCAATTGCGCCCCAAACCATAACGCCAGACGATGGACCGGTATGGCGATGCATAATGCAGTCGTCTTACAGTCTGTCGCAGCGGTGTTGCAGGCAGAAGCGTAATTCATCGGAGAAGACAATGTCGTGCCATTCCGTAGTCTAGGTGCGGCGCTCAACGGCCCACTGCCGCCGCACTCGCCGGCGGTGTAACGTCAATGGTAATCGGAGAAATAGGCGCCGTGCGACAAGTCCCTGCTCCTGGAAACGACGTCGAATGGTACGTGCTGACAGAGGTTGTTGCGCAACACACCCTAATTCCTGCGCTAACGTTCGTGATTTGGCGGTGCGAGCCGTCAATACCCGCCGCATAACATGCCGGTCCTTTCGTTCGGTGGTGTGCCGCGGTTGCGGCAACCGCTCGCGTCGGTCCGTCCGTCCCTCCTGTACCCACCGAATTCATACTCGCCTCACTGTGGCTGGATGTCGTCCCACACGGGCGCTGACGGTACGATAAACCGCTGTCGCGAAAAGCCACTATTCGAACTCCGAAACGTGTTGGAATGACTGCCGTATTCTGCGACGAGGCATCAGGAAGCTTCCCACGCACAGGTCCGGCAGCACAACACACTTCCACTACTTACACCCCGCCTTCTGTGCACCCTTCTTATAGTGCTTCTCGGTGGCGTGCCGTGCTCACATGATTTGCATATGCCCTGCAAAGCTAATCGATTGCATGTCCTTTCCCCAAGATCTTACATCTATTAATAATTTTAACTTATTTAAAATAAAACTAAAGGTACATCTTATGAAACAATCAGTAAACAACAGGCAATTTCGATTAAATGGATGATGACACTTGGTAGTGTCATCATCCATTTAATCGAAATTATATATATATATATATATATATGGGATGTAAGGTCAGGGGATGCGTAACATCACAGCCTCTCCTTGACAAATGTCAACCCCGCCTTCTCGTGGTGCATCCTGTTCCCACTACAGGGGCTCTGACGACCGCCAATAGCGGTATATCTATACCATCGGG
This sequence comes from Macrothele yani, assembly GCA_039090855.1. Classification (NCBI taxonomy): domain Eukaryota; kingdom Metazoa; phylum Arthropoda; class Arachnida; order Araneae; family Macrothelidae; genus Macrothele; species Macrothele yani. The sequence continues at coordinate 152,757,236 of CM077009.1, forward strand.
ATCAGAGGAAATTCTATCCCACACTCACCAACCCGCTTGGCCAGCGTGGTGAGTTATGGCCAAACCCCTCCAAAATTATTCCACAACTTAAATCCTGGCCCTCAGTCTCCGGCAGCTGGAATGTACCTGGCCAAGGCAGCGGCCAGTGCGACATGAAGGCAGAGGGTGCTAAGAATCCCCGGAGGACCGGACTAGGCTGCCATCTGATGCTGACCTTGGCTACTTACAATGGACGCTCCCTATCTTCTGATTCAAGGCTTCTTGAATTGGAAGAGGAATTACAAAGGATCAAGTGGGACATCGTGGGGCTAAGTGAGGTAAGGAGAAAAAGAGAAGATCTCATCGAACTGAAAAGTGGACATCTCTTCTACTATCGTTAGACAGATACTGGCAGAACTAGTGGTGTTGGATTTATAATAAACAAGAAACTGAAGGATAAAGTTGTAGAAGTTGAAAGTTCCTCAGACAGAGCTGCACGACTTGTTATCCAACTCTCGAAAAGATACCAGGCTCAGATTATTCAAACTTATGCACCCACCACAAGTCATCCTGAAGAAGAAATTGAAGAATTTTATGAGGAAATTTGTCATCTAAATAATAAAGGTAAGCAGCACTTGAAAATAATTATGGGAGACTTCAATGCAAAAATAGGGCAACGGCAACAGAATGAAACTTCAGTAGGTAAATTCGGTCACGGCAACAGAAACCTGCGTGGAAATACTCTCGTTGAGTTTGCAGAGGCAGAAGGGTTTTTCATCTTGAACTCCTTCAAGAAAAAGCCACACAGGAAATGGACATGGAGACATCCAAATGGGACGACAAGTGAAATTGATTTTATTATGTGTAACAAAAAATTCGTCATGGAAGACTGCAGTGTGCTAAACAAGTTCAACACAGGTAGTGACCATAGATTGGTGAGATGTAAGATGCACCTCAACACTAAACTTGAACGTGGCAAGCTCATAAGACAAACAAAACCTATTGACATAACCAACCTTAAAAAACACCATAATACCTTCAAGTTGGAACTGAAGAACAGGTTCTCTGCTTTGGAAGGCCTAATATCGGAAGAAGTGGACATCTCTGAAGTTAACAGAAAAGTAACCAAAGCTCTTATGGAAACAGCAACAAAATTAGCTGGGTCTAAGAACAAGTTGCATGTAAACAAATTATCAGGAAAAACGAAAATGTTGATGCAAAAAAGAAGAGAGATGAGGACAACTAAAGAAGATGTGACTTCCAAAGTGGAATATATAGAGCTATGCAAGACAGTAAGGAAAAGTATCACTGAAGACGTAAGAAAATTCAACTGTGAACTAGTGAGGAAAGCAATTGAAAACAACCAAAGCCTAAAGATAGCAAAGGGACATCTCAGTAAGGGAAGAAAACAGATTATGGCACTGAGAAAAGAAGATGGTTCTGTAACAAGAAATAGAGGCGAAATTCTGACAAGAGTGAAAGATTTCTACTCCAAATTATATGAAAGGGATGATACATGCACTCCAGACATCATGAAAGATACCAGTACCAGAGTTCCTCCAGTCCTTCCAGCAGAAGTTGCACATGCAATCAAGAACATGAAGCGGGGAAAAGCTCCAGGAGAAGATGGAATTACTGTAGACATACAAGAAGCAAGTGGAGAAATCGAAACAGTACTCGCCCAAATTTTCACTTGATGCCTTAATGAAGGAACGATTCCTGAGGATTGGAACACCGCTACAATGATCCTGCTACATAAGAAAGGTGACATTGAGGATCTCGGAAACTAGAGACCTATCAGCCTCCTATCAGTAGTCTATAAAATCTTCACTAAAGTTCTTTCACACCGCTTGAAGGTAACACTGGACATGGCTCAACCGAGAGAACAAGCTGGATTCAGGAGTGGCTACAGCACAATAGATCATATCCACGTACTGAGAGAACTAATTGAAAGAGCGAGGGAATATGAACTTCCATTGTGCATGGCTTTTATCGATTATGAAAAAGCCTTTGATTCGGTGAAACCATCAGCAGTTACAATGGCTCTGAAAACCTGCGGTATTGAAGGTGCATACATTAATATTATTAATAACATCTATGAAAATGCAAGTGCAAAGATTCGGCTGTTTGAAAATACAACACACATAAAAATTGGAAAGGGAGTGAGACAAGGTGACACCATATCTCCGAAGCTCTTTAATGCCACATTGGAGGGTGTTTTTCAGTCGCTGAGCTGGGAAAACAAAGGGATAAAGATTAATGGAGATTATCTAACCCACCTTCGTTTTGCTGATGACGTAGTCATTTTTGCAACTAGCCCATCAGAGCTGCAGAGTATGATCCAGGAACTTGCTGACAAGAGTAAAGAAGTGGGATTAAAAATGAACTTTCAGAAGACAAAAGTGATGTTCAATGCTTTTACAAGAAATGAAGATTTATCGATTGATGGAGAAAAGCTGGAGATAAGACACCTACGTTTATCTTGGACAGCAGATATCAAGTGAGGGTCACATTGATGAAGAAATTAATCGGCGTACAAAACTTGCCTGGAGAGCATTTGGAAGAAACAGCATAATTTTCAAGAGCAATATGCCATTATGTCTTAAAAGAAAAGTGTTTGATCAATGCATCCTTCCAGTGCTTACGTATGGTGCAGAGACGTGGACCTTAACTAAAAGAGACATACAAAGGCTGCAGACAACTCAAAACAGCATGGAGAGGTGCATACTTGGTGTAACCAGGAGAGATAAGAAGAGGAACTCGTGGATCCGAAAAATGACAAGAGTGGAAGACATCATGATCAGAGTTAAATCCCTGAAATGGCAATGGGCTGGACATACTGCCAGAAGGAAAGATCATCGATGGACAGCTGAAATTTTAGATTGGATTCCAAGGGACAGGAAAAGACCCAGAAGAAGACCACATGGGAGATGGGTAGATGAAATTCGAAAGTATGCAGGGGTGACATGGAGGAGACTGGCACAAGACAGACCGTTGTGGAGGAAACTTGGGGAGACCTTCGTCCAGCAGTGGATTGATAATGGTTGACAATGATGATGATGATGATATATATATGATCATATAGTGATGTGTAAAGCCCGAAAGTTGAGGCAAAATGCCTTAAAATGCTTTTTGCCTTTTCGGCTCATATTGGAAGAAAATGCCTTTTTATGTTTTTAATGCCTTTTTGCACTATTAAAAATGATTTCTTCTTAAGAATGCGATGAAATCAAAGTTTTGATAACAATCTAGCATGCGGTACGTAGTATTTCCGGGTAAACACGTAATTTTTTTTAAGTTATTTTTTCTTTTAAAAACTTTTTTAGCGTATAGGTGTACAAATCATAAGGTAGGTGGCATTTTCTCTAAAATGAAATCACAGTCGGCAGACATCTGAAAGTAAGCACGGGTACAATCGGTACATTCAAAACGAGGTGCTCCAATTTAAGCAGCGGTGGCAGAGGCATGCGCAGAGTCTGCGATGGTCGGCATCTCATTTTGTTTTGCTCTCCCTAGGATCCAAGATGATAATTTCTGCACATGGCGGAAGTAGCCGAATCCAGTCAGATAACATTGTAACCAATCAAGCTAGAGTGAAAGCCAAGAATGCACATACACACATAAGACCTTGAACGTAAGTGCAAAACAAGGGAGGAAGATTCTGTTAGTTCGCTACCCCTAATAGATCTCGCCTTGCGTCCAAGTGAAACAATAATGCCGAAAACTGCTTCAACCAGTGCTAAATTAAGTCGGTATGTTCAAGAGTATGGAAGTGATATCTTGTCCACTGATGGAATGGTGGTGTTTTGTAAAATATGCGATACGAAACTGAATTACGAAAAGAAATTCATTTCACAACATTTGGCAACAGCTAAACATAAAGCTGCTGTTATTCGGAAGATTGGTGAAAAAAGACATGTTTGATTTCGTCATTCGCTTCTACTTTGAGCAAGCAGTCACAGTTTGCAAGTGGTTTGTGCCATGCTTTTATAGATGCTGGAATACCTTTGTGGAAGCTGGAAAATGCCGCCCCGGTGGCGCAGTGGTCTAAGGCGCTGGCCTCTGATCATTCGTCCGTCTGGGGTCCGGGTTCGAATCCCGGTGAGGCATGGATGTTGTGTTTGTCTTACGGCACTGGCTCTCTCCCTTCCCTGGAACCAGTGACCCTAAATTAGGGACGGGCGACTGCTTATAGCCCATTGAGTTGCTCACGGTGGTCGTTAAACCTCCAATCAAAAAAAAAAAAAAAAAAAAAAAAAAAGCTGGAAAATAATTCACTGAAGAATTTTTTTGGAGAAATATACAAAGGAAAATATTCCGTGCGAAGCAACTTTGCGGGAAACATACTTAGATTCCTGCTACGTCGGTGTAATGAAAGAAATACGAGAAGATGTCGGGGATAAAAATATCTGGATCAGTATCGCTGAGACAACAGACGCCACGGGAAGGTATGTGGCAAATGTTGTTGTAGGTACAATGGAACCTACTCAGCCCTCAACTATCTACTTACTTACATCAGAATAACTTCCAAAAACAAATAGTAGCACGATTTCTCAGCTTTTTGCCTCTTTATTAGCTCTTCTTCGGCCTGGCGGAATAAAGTATGAAAATGTACTATTGTTTTTAACAGACGCAGCTCCTTATATGAAAAAGGCTGCCCACAGCCTGAAAGTTGTCTTTCCAAAAATGCTTCATTTACCTTTTTGGTTCATACTCTCCACAGAGTAACGGAGGAAGTACGTGGGTTATTTCCGGATATTGATGCGTTAGTGAGTAATGTGAAGAAAAATTTTCCTTAAAGCTCCTCATCGAGTTCACTTATTCAAAGAGATGGAACCAAATCTTGCCTTACCGCCTAAACCGATTTTGACAAGATGGGGAACATGGATATCAGCCGCTGTATATTACGCAAATAATTTGAACAAGATTGCTGAAATTGTTAACAGTTTTCAAGAGGATGAATCCTGCGCAATACGCAATGCTCAGCAGATACTAGCTAAAGATTCCATTCGTAACGATTTAACTTTTATTCAAGCACACTTTTCACAGTTGCCCGATATGATTACTTTGCTGGAAAAAAAGAAAGAAACGTTAGTGAATGCCTTGAAAATATTAAATGATGTAGTTAGTACAATTAAATGTGTTCCCGGGAGAAAGGGTCAAATCGTGAGTGAAAAATGTCAACGAGTTCTTTCAGCAAATAATGATTTGGAGAAAATCAAAGTCATCGCTGAAATACTCCAAGGTGAAAGTTCAACTTCTATTGAAATGGATCCTACAACTGCCTCATGTTTCAGATACGCTCCCATTACCTCCGTAGAAGTTGAAAGATCATTTTCGCTTCTAAAACATATCCTAAGTGACAGAAGGCAGAGTTTCACGTTCGAACATTAAAAAAAACACCTAGTATTTCTGTGTAACCGCAAAAATAAGTAAGTGATAATCTGATAAATGATTTTGCCAATTCAGCTTAACACCTGTGTATGATTCAGAATTTTTCGACCACTTCTATAAATGCCTATTTTTGATGCCTATTTGATGCTTTATTTCACTTATTTGCCTGCCTATTTTTAGCATTTTTACTGCCTCAACTTCCGGGCTTAGTGATGTGTAAACAATACCCAGCAAAAACAGTCTTGCTGGGCCAGCAGTGGGCCATTGCTGGCAGCCAGCACTGCCAGAAATGGCCCAGCACTATGTTGCCGCTGCCGAACCGTCAATAAAATGTCCGGGCGGCCTACAGAAGCGCCAGCAGTTCAGGCCAACAGTTGGCACCCCATCAGTTGTCATATGCCACAACAGGGCCATCAGTGGTCCATCACAGGCAGTAGCTGCCACAAGTGGCCCTTCAGTGGCCCTGCAAGCACGTGCCAGAAATGATGGCTAGCCTAATGTGGTCCGCTAGTGGGCCGTTAGTGGCAGCCAGCAACCACGTGACGTAACTGGTGGCTTGCCGAATCTTGTCCGCCAATTTCCCAGTAGTAGCCATAATAATAAAAAAAAAGCAAGGACAACCGCAGTTTCCTAAAGCTAAAACATTTTTTTCTGCCCTTACGAAGCTTGTGAATTAACGCACTGCGCTGGGGAAATTTTCTCGACAGACCTGAAAAACGCCCGTTTGTATCTGATTAGATTCGATCCTGGGCCGTTTGAGTGGAAGCCGCGCTTACTACCGATCGGACTAATTCACTACGCTCGGATATGTGTTTGGTATGCAATTTGTAATCGAATGCTTCCCTCTTTCATTTTAGAATATTGCGAGGTATTTTTCATAAAAGTCAGTTTCATATAATTGATAAATTCATTTTTTCAACGTAACGATAGTTTTTTTTTTACCTTAAGGGAACTTCACTCATTTTCAAGGCGTGTGCATACTTAGAGTCGCTTTCCAAAGTTTTGTACTGTCCTTGCCGTCTTGAAAAGAGATTGTTGAATAAATATATATTTACCCGGGTTCATGTCACATTCTGTTACATTTTTAACGTTGTGTCTTTCCTTTCCGTTGTCCGAAGCTACATTTGTTTTAAAGAGTAAATGATATTTTATTTTACTTCTCGTTATTTTTAGAAGCGAATTCCTCCCAGTCTTGTGTATTCAACCCATTGATGAGTACAACACATAGCGTTGCTTTTTTTTTCTTTCAAATAATTAATAAATTTTGTACGCGTATAATTCTTTTTTTCCCCCAACAAACGCTATTTTAATGGTTTCCCAGGATATGTGTTTCAAGCGGTTTCAAATTTTGTCTTGTTATTCATCCACTCCATTCCATGAATTGTTATTCATGGGAATGGAGTGGGTGTATTTCATGGCTGTAATCTAATATTTCACGGCTTAATCTGATATCTTCGTCGACGTAAAATTTCATTAGGAAATTAATTCGCCTCTCCACATATGGATTTTTTTCTTAATATCCACTAAAATAACACGATGGTGATAGCGTCGTCTTCAACTAACTGGTACCATGAGAGACACAGCAAGTGTTGCTTCTGCGCATGAGCAGTCCCCATGCTTTCATCTGCTGTTGGGGATTGCATTGGTTGCCAGCAACGGGCCACTAGTGGCACTTGCTTGGAGGCCCACAATTCACGGCGATGCTGCAGGGTCATCAATGGCTCGCCAACTGATAGCGCTGCCACCAACGGACCACTACCGGGCCGTGAGCGGCAGATTTCAGCCAGCAGTGACCCATCACTGCCAGCTGGTGGCCAGCAGTTTCCCAGCACTTGTGTTTTTGCTGGGTACTTGTTGTTTATTTAAATATAATGAAGGCTATTTATGATGGAAGATATTGATATATGTGTTGGTTACGAGCTAGTTCGAGTATATTCACATATTAACCTACCATATATGTGTTGGCTTGTCTTTTCTGTTGAGCTTCATGTTTTTTGTATTCTAGGGAGAAGAGAGTTATGTCAGGCCTTACGGCCTTTTCCAGTTTCCTAGTTGCTGTAGTGGCAATTGTGTGAATGAATAAATGAAATGAAATTTAAGCTATTATACAAATTCACTGAAAGTGGCAATGCTTAAATATTTTAAAATAAGAGCATTTCACTATTGAAAGAATAAAACACAAAATATCATAAAAGGGATATCAAGGCGACGCGTTTCTGCATCGTTGAAGCTGTTGTTTATGATAATGGTTATTGTCAATCACGTAGCTGGAAACTTTTTTACCTTATTGTTAAACTACATTTACAAGAAGAAAGAAAAAAGCTTTCTTTCTACTATGTTGATCCTACTGCACTGAACTCGGTTTATTGACATACAGTTCATGTTAAAACCACAGAGAACAGCTTTGTGATATGTATGTATTAGACTAAATCATAATTGCAGAAATAAAAACAAAACTTGTTTACCGCTATTTCAATGCTTCACTGCCTGTGGTGTGTTCTCCTTTTTGATCTTTTACGAGATAAATTGAACAAAAAATGTTTATATAGTCATCTTTTCTTAGCAAAGAAAGAAAAAAAAACATTTCACACAGTCTAAGAAGAAATTAAGGTAAGAAAAATTGTTTTGTATGCATGTATCAGTTAGATGGAGTGATGTATTAATTGTTGATTTGCTTCATAAGAACATACAGACACAGTTTATTGAGGCATAGAAGTGCTTTGTTGGAAAATTAGATGACAAAAAGTTCTCTTTCAAATTATATGTAGGAGCAGCTTTTAAAATTAATTTATTGAGTGTAAATACGGCACTGCAATTAAGTAACAGATATACAGAGAGCTCTGAATGTCTGAGGACAAACCGTGATAGTTTTGTGAACATGATATCGGTAGACCCCCTTTTTTATTTTATGCGATATTAATGTTTTTTTTTTTTTTTTTTTTTTTTTTTTTTTGGAGGTTTAACGACCACCGTGAGCAACTCAATGGGCTATAAGCAGTCGCCCGTCCCTAATTTAGGGTCACTGGTTCTAGGGAAGGGAGAGAGCCAGTGCCGTAAGACAAACACAACATCCATGCCTCACCGGGACTCGAACCTGGGCCCCTTACAGACGAATGATCAGAGGCCATCGCCTAGACCACTGCGCCACCGGGGCGGCCGATATTAATGTTTCATGAGCTCATAGGGTACAAATATTTTTCAATAAAACAATTTGAGGAACAAAATCGGATTATTAAGGGTAACATGCAGGAACCATAGTGCGGTATATTTAAATTCGCATTGCTGCAATTCATGTACAGTATCAGGTGTTTGTTGTATGCTGATTTTCATCAAAATTGAGAACTTTCTAATTAAATTTTAATCTAGAAATTTGTTGGTTTGCATTCGCGCCCGAATATTCCTTCTTCGCTATTTATGCGATATATTATGCGTTGAATCAAACACTGTATGTTCCTTTCCAATAGCTATGTGTTTCCCACTAACTGTTCGCTGTTACAGATGGCGCTGCATCCCGGTGAGGCATGGATGTTGTGTTTGTCTTACGGCACTGGCTCTCTCCCTTCCCTGGAACCAGTGACCCTAAATTAGGGACGGGCGACTGCTTATAGCCCACTGAGTTGCTCACGGTGGTCGTTAAACCTCCAATCAAAAAAAAAAAAAAAAAAAAAAACAGATGGCGCTGCTATCTCAATTGCTGCTCGTTACCTCCGAAGGGTTTGTATTGCGTTTCCCCAGTCTATTATCCTCCAAAGTCTTTGTTAAACCTTCAACACGGTGTGTGATAGTCAGGTCATACGACTCTGGCACGGTGTATGATAGTCAGGTGATACGACTTCCGGGGAAAAAATCGTCCGTTAATGTCACTTGTCACTAGATGGCGCAAGGAACGTGTTCGCCGATGATTTCAAACAACCTATGCTTTCTTATGGGAGGAAGCGACAGAAACAGTCGTTTTTTACGAATGCTATTTTGCTTGGAATTAAAAGAAAACGATCTGGAACGCTTCGCAGACATGTACTTTTGTCCTTATCACGTTATCACGTGGAAATATATCAAATAAGCCATATATATATATATATCATTTTTTAGCCACGAAATGAGTACTCGAACGTATAGATTTCTGAGCAGACAATGCTGAGTTTTTTTTCTGAGGCAATAGGGAATAAACCTTTTATCATAAGAAAAACGTGTATTTCTTGTAAAATGAGATGGTACTGTATATTTGGAGAAGCAATTATTCACATGGAATGTTAATTTTTCTATTATAAGTTTTGTTTTTGCTTCACTCATTGGAGCATCATTAACGGAAACTATTCGTTTTGAAACACCGAATTTTTCGCAAAAAAATAATTTTTATTCCCCTTCCCCTCGAAAGATCATTCACTAATGATGTTTTCATTTACTAATATTCAAGATGCCTTTCTCATGTGCGCTATTTTTGTACCTAAACATACTAATGTCTTCATCTATGCTGGCGATGGCGGCAGAGAAAGTGCATAGCGGTGAAATGGTCGATTTTTCCCGGCGGAGCTTTCTCTGACCTGCGTGCATATACTATAGTACGATCAGAGCCCATTTAAGAGGAAGGAGGACTAGAGGGTCTGCAGCTCCGGGCCCCGTATTTTCAAGGGGCCGCAGAATTATGCAGGATGCTTGAAGAATTGGCAGAGTTCTAGCTTTTTCTTTTTTTTTTTTCCAGATAGCACAGCAAAATTTATAAGAAACTGCCTTGTGAAAAAAATTCTATTTCTTTCTATTTTTTTAGAAGTGTGCAAAAAGTATAGTCGCCCCCTAGCCCATCCTCAAATTTTTTGAAAACATTACAGATTTTTCTTTTTTACACATCTGCAATTGGGGGAAATTTTCGTACATTAAGTGTTCGTTTGAAGTATATTTGGATCATATTATTTCGCCCACTACTTCGATATAATTTCAACAAGCTGAACCCTGGTGCTGGGAGGGATTAAAACAGAACTGAACTGGTATCCATTTTTCTACCATGTATCTTTACATTTTCTTGCTAACACCGATTCCCCCAAGAATTATGGGAAACTTTTCAATTCCTCAATGAGATTTTCAAATTTAATATTTTTAGCAGCTGATACAGCAGAATTAGTCTCCAGCATTGGAACTTCCTCTACAATTGCGCTTCTCGACATTCCTTGCTCCCGGTGAGATGAGGCCTTTCGCGGGCTTTTGATTAATTTTGACAAATACGCTGGACAGCGTGGGAAAATGGATGGAACTGCTTTGGGTGACAACCTAATTCTTACTGGCACATCATACAAAAATTTCCCATTCGAAGTCCCCGTCTTACGAGTAATAATGTCTGAAGGCAAGAAGTGTTTTTGGCAAACACAATCACTGCTTTGCAGTTCTCGATCCTTACGTGGGATAGCTTGCCGCCATTTTTCCAACAGCTTTTCATCTGTTGGGGCTTTAAAGGTTGATACACGTTTTTTACACGTAGCATAACCTGTCCGACAGTTCGGCACAAAACACCCTCTCCCCATATCAGAAACCTAAATATTGAACAGATTCTAGTCTGACATTTAGTTGCACTATAAATTTATCTCCCGCTTAAGTAAAAAAAAAAAAAAAGGTTAACGTACTCTACCTCCTGTGCAGAAACTTCGTTTCTGGAACTTCATACAATATAATTGCACGAAGTAATAAATTAAAAATACCCAAGATAAATACCAATTTAGCACTGATGAAATGTTAACTACCATGTAATCCTACGACGGTTAGCATGAACTATCGGCCCAAAACTCTTCCACGCCCCCTGGTGACCTGTGACATTAACAGTCCGTTTTCAAATTGTTAGCAGTACGGAGAGTTGTATCACCTGACTTATCATGCACCGTGGACTCTGGAAACAAAAATCGCCCGTTAATGTCACTTGTCACTAGATAGCGCGACGAACGTGTGGTTTGATGATTTGACACAACCTATGCTTTCTTATGGGAGGAACCGGCATAAACATTCGTATTTTACGAATGCCATTTTGTTTGGAATTAAAAAAACAATTACCTGGAACGTTTCGCAAACATGCAGTTTTGTGCCTATCACATGGAATTCGTCAAATAAGCGTTATATATATATACTGTATTTTTGGCTTCAGAGTGAGTACTTTAACGTGAAAATTTCTAAGCAGACGATGCTGAGTGTGTTACTAAGTCAATAGAGAATGGACCCTTTATCGTCAAAAATAGTTTACGACTTGTAAAATGATGTGGTGCTGTACATTCTGAGGAGATATCAATTTTTGCGTAAATCATAGGAGCATCGTTAACGAAAACAGCTGATTTTGAAAACTTACCGAAATTTTCACAAAAAATAATTTTGATTAAACTTCAGCTCAAGAAATAATTCACTGTTGATGTTTTCATTTAGTAACAAACATATCTTACACACTTGTTTTATTTTTGTACCTAATCATACTAACGAATAAGGCGCTCCCTCCATCTGTGCTGGCAATAACGGCAGAGAAAGTGCATCGTGGCAAAGTGGCTGCTTTTTCTCGGCGGAGATTTCCCCGACCTGCGTGCATATAGTGCGATAAACATATTTGATATCAAGGGATAAAATTTATGATTCTACATTTAAACAACGATTCATGCTCTTAACGTAAACTTTTTCCACATTGTAAGTTGTGAAAAAATGCATCACATCCTAATGCTTGCCGCCATTTTTCGAACTCTGTTGGTGTTACATATTAAGCCTTAATAAGAAACACGAACTTATTTTTAAGCAGTAACGAACTCCATTCGAGAACATAAACTTTTATTTCATTACAACAATCATTCGTCCGCCTCATAACAACTCCGCCATTACCATACGTACCACCTTGCTACAACCCCCAACGTCCCTAGTAATTCTTTATTATGTTACAGTTCGGTCAATAAAGGTTGATACAAGTTCTTTATATGCCGCATACCCTGTCCAGTAACCTATAGTTCGGTACAAGAAACACTTTCGCCCATAACTAAAACAGAACTTAACAGATTCTAGTCCGACATTTAGCTACACTATAAATTTATCTCCCGTTAAGTAAAAACAGAGTTGATGCATATAATTACACAAAGTAATAAATAAAAATTACTCAAGATAAATACCTATTTTGCACTGATGAAATCATAAATACCATGTAATCCTATGATGGTCAGGGTAAACGATCGGCCCGCAACTCCTGTACGTCCCTGGTGAGCTGTGACAATAACAGTCCGTTTTTCAACTAAAAGTATGCCGTTCTCCGCAGCGACCGTCGATCATGTATATGCGGATCAGTACTGCCATCTGCCGTCCGTTTCCGCGGGGTTTTGTCCCGCGCTTGGACAAAGAAAATTCGGGAAAACAACAGGCATCCTTCTGTTACGTAGGCTACGGTTGGAATATGCCAAGGAGGTGGCAACAGCCCCTCTCCCTGTGCTTCTGTGTTCTGGCGTGACGCCACTTTTAATCAGCTGACTACGCCAATTCGCCCAACCCGAGAATCTAATGTATATCTCTATGGGAAAATCGCGAAAATTGGGCGGGTTTTACAGACCCTTACTCTACCCATACAGTCATGAAAAAAAATTAGGCTAAAATATTCGTTCCCATAATTAAAAAATTCCAGAAAAAATAGCTAAATATGTGTTGGTATTTCGTTAAAAAATGAACAAAATAAGGATTTTTTGAGTGGAAGTGTTTGTCGCGCATGGTTACTGCTTACTGTGCATGTGCAAGTAACCATGTTTAAGATATAATAAAAATCCTAATGTTGAGAAATACGAAGTCCAAAATATTCCTTGTTTGCATGCGCTAAGCAAAACTGCTTCAGACACAGGAAGTGACGTCATGTTTCCGAACTCCTGCAGACTCCCACCACATCAGAGTGACGATCGAAACAGCTGATCTGTTTTGGCTTCACTCAAAACGGGTCGTTTAACCTCCTGTCAGCAAGAATCTGTCGATTTTTTGCTGTTGCCACTACACGCAACAGCGCACCCAGCGATATCAGTTAATGTACAACACACAAAAAGCTGCTTTGACCAAATATATTAATAATTTTTTTTTATAAATTGATCATTAATTCACTGCAAAAACGTGCATCATTTGCAAAATACTGGACAAAGTCGCTGAAATTTGCATAATTCCAAAAATAGAAATTTATCATAAATTTCTAAAAACCTTAGGCACACCTTAGATAAGATCGCAGTCTGAACGTTGACCCATTGTTAAGTCCGTTTGCCCCTTTGACGTCAAAAATCTCACCCCGCCTGAGGGTTTAAGATCTACTGGCTTCAAAAACCTGCTCTCCGACCTTCCTTCTATAATCTACTTACCTTGGGTTCAGATATCCCATCGTCGAAAGTAAACAACCCAGTATTTAAAAGTTTCTTTGGAAAATATCTGCGGTCAAATAATTTCAGACGAATCTACTTTAAAGAAAAATTACTTGCAGATGATGTGCAACGAAACTATACTAAAAATCAGAGAAAATTGGAGTTTCCTATTTGGAACTAAGTTGACAAAACAACAGCTGCGCATGGAGATATATAGGAAAAAGTTATTGTTGGACATCTGAATCAATCAATACTATCGATTCCATACTGAATTGCTTGTGAAGAAGTAGCAAATTGTAACCACCACACGATCTCTAAATTGATCAACGAATCGTTGCGGATTTTATGGCGAGAGTAAATAAAATACGATAAAGTACATCTATTGGTAACTGATGCTGCACCCTTCATGAGGAAAGCAGCTAGAGCACTTTGTGTGCTATTCGCGAAGATGATTCATTTGACTGGTCTTGCACATGGGTCCCACAGAATTGCTGAAATATCTGAAATTTTCCACAAACCGATTCAGGTAGAAATATTTTATTTAAAGCTCAGAGCAAAACCGAAAAGTTGAAAGAAATGTTCCCAGACTTATGGCGCCCACCTCAGCCTGTCATTACACATTGGGCCACTTGGTTACAAACTGCAGATTATTATGGAGACGATTTCAGCAAAATCAAGAAAGTGATCTCTCAATTTGACCCGGACGATTCTGCTTGCATTGGAAAAGGACAAGTTATGCTGGATAACGATTAGTGGAATTGACTTTCGTACAGACACATTTGACTGCATTTGGTTCAGGCCACCACAGAACTTGAAGCGTCAAGTGCTCCTTTGAAAAATAATTTGAATACATTTTAAGAGACAAGTGAAATATTAAGAAAGGTATCTGGTCACATTGGAGAAGTTACAATACACAAGATGTTAAGTGTTGCACAAAAGAATTCAGGCCTACAGAAACCATTACAACTATAAAAATCATTCTCCGGGGAACTTCATCTGGCAGTTGCGCTGTTTCAAAAGATAAGGAATTCTCGCCATTGCACACAGCGGGGTTAAAGTTTTGCCCATCACTTCTTGTGATGTCGAGAGGTTATTCAGCCAAATTAAAGGTATTTTCAGAGAAAACAGGAGGAGCTTTGTTTTCGACAACCTAAGTGCTATGGTGTTGCTACTTGTAATAGCAACGTTAGTTGAGAACCCTGGTTTTGAGTATAGCAAATTTAAAAATTGTGAAGTAAAGTAATTTTTAATTCCTTATGACTGACGAAATGTGCATTTCATGAGACAAATCCTGATGGTTGTCTTATGTTAAAAACGTGCTTTACATTAAAACTAATAATATCAAAAGATATTCCTTACCTTACCTATTATTGAAAAAGTATTTCGCACTTTTGTTGCTCCGTGAGGCACGTGCTCCCGACCCGTGAGAGGCCAATTTGTGTTACGGGTTTTTGGTTAGTTAGAAAGTTTTATAAATAAAACAATTTTGTTAAATATTTTCAGTTAAACATTCATTCAATAGTACAAACATTTAAAAGTTTTTCTATTAATTAAAACATTCATAAGGAAATGTTATACTCATCGGGTCGGGTCACATTCACATAAGAAGTATTTTAGGGGACATGGCCATCATGGCTCACATAAAAGCTCTTCTTCGACAATATTACGCCGAGCGCTTTCTTGCTCCTAGAGCACCGTCTCCAGGCCATATATTATCTACGCGAAGGTTCTTCGCGTGTGTAGCCGCAGGAGTTGCATGTCGGGAAACGAAGGGAGGGTTGCGGCCAAGGAGGTTATACACTGCCGGACAATTGCTAAGGACGGATGACAATAGCAACGATAGCAACCATAAAATGGAAGGCAGGAAAATGTGGAAATTAGCATAAGTGCGGGATACAGTAAGACGTGTTGTGCATATGCAAATTTTGGATAGCCGAACTTGTTCGTGACGTCACAGCGCTGATAAGAGATATAAAGGATTTGACGCGTATTGACCGTTGTTGTTCAAACGCAAAGTTGAAAGGGAAAGAATCAATTGACGAACTTGCAATTTTCAGTATGTCTTCCCGACATCACCTAGATGCTTTTACGCGTGGCCGTATTATTGGTAAGATTGAAGAAGAGCGAAAAATAACAGATGTTCCCAGGGAGTTCGACGTCAGTCCCAGTGTTGTTTCAAGGCTTTGGAAATCATTTCAAACAAATAGAGAGTGCAGCAAACGTCACGGGGGAAGTCGTGTTCGCAGTACGACACCTGCAGAAGATCGGTACATAGTGCTATCAACAAAAAGACACCGGCGCAGCACTGCTAGTGAGGTAGCAAATCAGTTTATGGCTGCTACTGACAAGCGGATCTACCGAAAAACTGTCACCAGACGTTTGCATGAAGGAGGACTATACGCCCGCCGTCCTGTTGTGTGCACCCCATTGTCCAGACGTCACCGTACCGCCCGTTTGCAATGGTGCCATCAACATCGCAATTGGACTGATAACGACTGGTCTGCTGTCCTCTTCTCAGGTGAGAGTAGATACAGTCTATCGTCTGATTGTCGACAACAACTGATCTGGCGTGATAGTGGTACTGCATATTGTCCAGCAAACATACAGGAAAGGGACCGATATCCGACATGTAGTGTCATGGTATGGGCTGGCTTCATGATCAATGGCCGTACGCCCCTCTATGTGCTTCCAACTGGGACTATGACTGGCCAACGATACATTAATGATGTTCTGCTAACTCATGTTCGCATGTTCCGTGGTGCTGTCGGTGATAGATTCATTTTCATGGACGAAAACGCAACATGTCATCGAACAGTCGATGTCCAGGAGTGTCTTGAGACCGAGGATATTCAACGCCTCGTATGGCCAGCACGTTCTCCAGATCTGAATCCCATTGAAAATGTGTGGGATGCTTTGGGGAGGAGTCTTGCTGGGCGCCAATGCCCTCCAATAAACAAGGACACCCTCATCCGTGCACTGACAGAGGAATGGGATAAATTACCCCAACAGCTGCTTGATAATGTTGTGCAAAGCATGACACGACGTGTGGAATCTTGCATCGCCCTCCATGGTGGCCATATCTCGTATTGACATCTTACGCCGGAACGCCTGCGAACGGTAATTGCATTTTTCACGTTTACGTATTCTGCACAAAATGGTCTGTTTGTCCCTTGAACACGTTCCAAAGCCTTCTGGATTTCAGAGCACAATAAATTGTCTTTCTTGTAATGTCCTGGCATTCTGACATTACTTTATTTCACTTGGCATCCAACCACACTTACTTTTTTATGCGCTATATAGCTGTTTATGATCCGTCCTTAGCAATTGTCCAGCAGTGTATTACTGGAGACACTACTCCTATCCACGGCCGCCCCGGTGGCGCAGTGGTCTAAGGCACTGGCCTCTGATCATTCGTCCGTAAGGGTCCGGGTTCGAATCCCGGTCAGGCATGGATGTTGTGTTTGTCTTACGGCACTGGCTCTCTCCCTTCCCTGGAACCAGTGACCCTAAATTAGGGACGGGCGACTGCTTATAGCCCATTGAGTTGCTCACGGTGGTTGTTAAACCTCCAATAAAAAAAAAAACTCCTATCCACGCAGCATTTGCCGCCATAAGTCACCGTCTGTGCTGCAAATGACGTCATGAGCAGGCACGACGCATCCGCAGAAAAGAAGCTGCTTTGAAACCAATGGAATAAAAGCTTCTAAGCGTATAAACAGATAAAATGAGTAATTCAATAATCTTTATCAATGATACACAAGCTTACTGTTTCATCAACGGTATAATTTAGTTCATTTTTGCCTGCTTGTGACGTCACACCACAGATTAGCTGTGACCTATGGCTAGCTGACCAGACGTCCCCAATTCTTGGGGACAGTCCTCGAATTTAGTTTACTGTCCCCAAAAACGTCTGCAGCCTTTGGGGACGCAAATTGTCGTCAAATTTTTCATGTTTGTCCCCAAATGTCCTCGAATTTACACCTCCTCATTAACGCTTTAGATTTCCAATGGAAACTGTTCTTAAAAGTAGTTTCCGTTGTACTAATTTTCCAACATGCTTCTTGAGAAAACAAATTTTGACTTTTTTTTTCTTCTTTCTGGGTTTAACGACCATTACGAGCAACTCTAAGGACTATAAGCAGTCACCTGACTCTAATTTGGAGACATTCGTTCTCGGGAAGAGAGAGAGCAAGTGCTGTAAAACAAACACAGCACCCATGCCTCATTCGGGACTTGTGACGTCACACAACAGATTTTTTTTTTTTTTTTTTTTTTTTTTGATTGGAGGTTTAACGACCACCGTGAGCAACTCAATGGGCTATAAGCAGTCGCCCGTCCCTAATTTAGGGTCACTGGTTCCAGGGAAGGGAGAGAGCCAGTGCCGTAAGACAAACACAACATCCATGCCTGGCCGGGATTCGAACCCGGACCCCTTACGGACGAATGATCAGAGGCCAGCGCCTTAGACCACTGCGCCACCGGGGCGGCACACAACAGATTAGCGGTGACCTATGGCGGCAGAGCCAGTGGTGTCTCCAGTAATATAACCTGCTTGGTTGCGGCCTTCATGGACTGTAAGAGGTGATTGCTCCTCAAGTGCCGCTATCTATTGGATTAGTTGGTAGGTATATCCGTCGTAAGCAAGGCTGAACTGGATGAAGATAAGCCATTAACGTTGAAGCCAATAGACTTTTGGTGATTGGCCAGTGGGCGTTAAGGACGATTTCAGCCGTTAGATGGCACTGCGTCCCAAGGTACAAACATCTCAGTTTTCACGTTGTTTGAATTGCTGGATTGTGCATGTTCGTTGTTTTTTCTTGTGTTTCTTTTAAAAAATCTTACAGTTTTAAAATCAAACTCTTGTTTTCACAACAAAATCTAACCCATTTTCAAAATGGTTTACTGTTGTGTGCCGATATGCACATCTTCTGAGAAGAAAAACGTGGGATTTTCATTCCATGAGTTTTCCCTCAGATCAGAACCTAAAGCAACTGTTGCAGAAAGAAATATCTTGTCAGGATTTTGCTCCAAATGAGAAGTTATCTTCAACTATCGTTTGTGGATAATTACGTACCTAATTCAATTTTAGAAAAAAACCTCAGCTAAAACAGTAGGTAAAGGTGTAGATTTGCGTTTTAAACTATTTCTTCGGAAAAATATTAATACCTGGGAAAAGTGCAACGTACGCCGCCCCGGTGGCGTAGTGGTCTAAGGCGTTGGCCTCTGATCATTCGTCCGTAAGGGGTCTGGGTTCAAATCCCGGTCAGGCATGGATGTTGTGTTTGTCTTACGGCACTGGCTCTCTCCCTTCCCTGGAACCAGTGACCCTAAATTAGGGACGGGCGACTGCTTATAGCCCATTGAGTTGCTCACGGCGGTCGTTAAACCTCCAATCAAAAAAAAAGTGCAACGTACAGATTTTAGATTATGAAAATTAATGGCAAATGGTGCAGAAATTTTCTGTTTCAAATGTCTTTTAAAGATTTTTATCGTAACATTTACCTGTACGTTCGATACGTTAGGCCTACGGCAGCTTCTCTTCACAGCATCGAACTTACAGGTAAATGTTACGATAAAAATCTTTAAAATATATTTAAAATACGAAATTTCTTCACCATTTGCCATTAATTTCCATACTCTAAAATCTGTACGTCGCACTTTTTCCAGGTACTAACATTTTTCCGACGAAATAATTTAAGACGCTAATCTACACATTTACCAAAATCTCTGCCCTAAATCGTTGAAGAATAGAGGAGGAATGAGATTTACACAAAAATTAGACCAGTTCCTACAGAAAAATTCTCTTGCCCAAGTACTACGAATTCAGAATGCAAAGATCCATCTGTTCATGTGAAAGTGAATATAAATAAAATCTCAAATGTAAATAATTATAAGGAATCAGTTTGTTAATGTGAACAACGTCAATAGATGGCGATGCGTCCCAACTCATCTTTTCTGTCCTCGCTGTTTTTGCTTAATGTTACAGCCTGGTAGGATTCAGTTCAGCCTTGGTCGTAAGTATATGCTTCTTTATTTTTTAAAAGTGATATTTGATTATTACTATCTATTTAAATAAACTGTTGTGTTATTATTTTTTATTTTAGTTCTTTATTAAATGGGGTGTTTTTTGTAATGTTCTTTTTTTTTTTTTTTTTTTTGTCTTTTTTTTATAAGTGACTTCCAAGTTGTATCTAGAGTAGTGGGGTCTTGTAAATTGCATTTATTATCTTTTTATTGTTCGATTATCACGCTTTCAGAAATCCTTAATTCTTTTTCGTTTGTGTGGGTTGCGTTGTGATTCGTAAGGGTTTTTCTGTTTTTTTAATTTGATTTTTAACGACCACCGTGAGCAACTCAATGGGCTATAAGCAGTCGCCCGTCCCTAATTTAGGGTCACTGGTTCCAGGGAAGGGAGAGAGCCAGTGCCGTAAGACAAACACAACATCCATGCCTCACCGGGATTCGAACCTGGACCCCTTTCGGACGAATGATCAGTAGCCCTCGCTTAGACCACTGCGCCACCGGGGCGGCCGCAATTGTTGCAGTTCATAAGCTACCTACATCATGTTCTGATGTGACACATAGTTTCCTGCGTTACCGCTAGAGTCGAGTGGGCTCTTTTGCTTACCACACCATGTATGGCAAGTGGGCTGGCAGTGTATGGGCTTTGGTGAACCTTGCTTTGGTGACAAGCGGCTAGATCCAGCAGCTTGGCACACATCCAAGATTCTCCCGTGCAGGAAGCCACACCTCTCATCCGTGAGCCTTTGCGTCAGCCGTCAATCATTTAGGACTGTCAACATAGTCTGGTAGTTTCTACCGTACAGGTAACGCAGCTTTTTGAAGCCGATCTGTTGTGATATCCCTCGGCGTGTTTTGCTACGTACATAGCGTTGGTTACCCTCTTGGTCGTTTCTGCCTTACGAAAGCATTGAAAATTTAAGTAATTTTTAGAAGCTCATATTTTCTGTTAAACTAGTTTGTCAGTGTAGAATTTTTTTCTGTGTTTGACAGCATACTTCAGCTTTTTGATATTTTTCAGTTCTTTGGGATTTAATCGTTCATTGCAATTTACTGTGAATGGCTACGTCATATTTTGCTGTGATTTGCGTGCTTTTCAGCTTATGTAGTGTTCTGAAATTGTAGCAAAATTAATGAAAATACCTCTGACTTTGGCAAAAAAAACTTTATCTTTTGTTTCAATACTCTTTTTCCATGTTTCAAATTCCGCCAGCAATTCGAATGTTAGTACACGATCTTCTAAATTATATCCATGATTAGAGCATAAATGTTAATTTAAATCTTCAGAATACAATGCAATATTACAGTTTTCTACTGCACATGGAAATTTCAAAGTGAATCAAAGGATTTCTGTGATTTGTGAATCACTTTAACGTGCTTATTTCGATCTCTAACACTACTGAATTTCTTTTCGCAATAAATACATCGCACAGAAGTGTTTTCCATTTTTAAGATAGAATTGCATTGTATTCTGAAGATTTAAAGCAACATTTATGCTCCACTTATGGATATAATTTAGAAGATCGTGTGCTAACATTCGAATCGCTGGAGGAATTTGAAACATGGAAAGAGAGTATTCAAGCAAAAAGAGTATGTCAAACACAGAAAAAAATTTACACTGACAAACCAGTTTAACAAAAAATATGAGCTTCTAAAAATTACTTAAATTTTCAATGCTTTCGTATGGCAGACACGACCAAGAGGGTAACCAACGTTATGTACGTAGCGAAACACGCAGTGCTTATAGCCCATTGAGTTGCTCACGGTGGTCGTTAAACCTCCAATCAAAACACGCCGAGGGATGTCACAACAGATCGGCTTCAAAAATCTTGCGTTACCTGTACGGCACAAAATACCAGACCATGTTGAGTCCTAAATGATTGACAGCTGAGAGGCGTGGCTTCCTGCACGAGAGAATCTTGGATGTGTGCCAAGCTGCTGGATCTAGCCGCTTGTGCTTTGGTGTCCCATATTTACGATTACGAAGCTATTTGATCTGTTGATCAACGGTACAGTAAGCCTAATTTTGCGTGTTTCTGAAATGTTAAATATTTTGCTGGATTTTCTTTATTGATTCATATCGATAGTACAAATTTTATCACCATCGCGTATTATCTCGTTTTTAATATTGATTTTGTGCTTGTCCTGTGACAAAGTTACTGAACATGTTATTTTGTGATGCTAGAGAATTTTGAACATGCAGCAAGGTGATTAAACGCATATTGTAATATCGTGGGATAAGTATTTGCTTCCTTCTGTAAGTGCAATGAAATGGAAAAAATTGCTAATGATCTAAAGTTATAGAATAAATATGAAATATAAGTGATACCATGTGTCACCTTCTGTGTATGGATTCACATTGGGTGTTCCCCATGGAGATGTTATGGTTTTTGAACATTACGTTATAGAATAAAGCTTTCATTAAAGAGAATAGTACGAGCCTAACTTCAGTTATCATTTTGGAGGGCAAACTACCAAATTTTGACCTGTAACAAAATAATAGAATAGAAATTTCATGCCTTGGAAATCTGAAAATCACAGTCTTCTTCCCTAGTAAGTTAAGCTTTTAAAGTTACCTTTGGCTTTTCAAATTCTTTACGGATAATATTCTATCAGTTTCTTTGGTTTTAAAAGTTCCTTCAGAAATGGAGTAATGTGGATGAACAAGAATTTACATACATATTTATTCTTCCGCAAACCATAACGTTTTACAGGAATTCTAAAATCACTTGAAAACTTGCTTAGCCTTTTCAGACGATATACATTCAGAACTTACGCGGTGTTTCTGTTTTTTTGTGTTATGTATTTGAATTAATGAGATACTTTAAAGCATTTTTAATGTTCCTTGAGATATCACAGGTTTTTCTTTGTATCTAAAGGAGATGCAGTTTAAAAGAAAGGGGCATATATTATATTAGTGTACATTTATCAGTATGGAATCAACGTCTGAACATTTTGCAGAGAAAGTAATTGAAGAATTGATTTCCAACAAAGTGAAGAAAGAAGTTGAGATTTCAACACACTCTCCTACAGATACAAATGAACATCTTTGGGAATGTGATATATGCTTCCAGAAATTCGAAGCAGAGCACAGCCTTGCTGAACATGGGCAATTTCATAGAAGTGAAAAATGTTTCCAGTGTGCTGTATGTCACGAGAAATTTGAAGAGAGAGCTAGTCTGTTAACACATGTAAAAGTCCATGAAGGGGAACAGCCTTATGATTCTGATATATTTTCTAAGCAGGTCAGTGAGGAAGTGAACACCTCTAGGGATGAGCAGCTTAATTCAAGTGAGGAATCTAACCACTGCATTGAAAGCCCCAAACACTTTAGAGAGGAAGGTCAGCTTTCAGAGCATATGCTACTTCATGCAGATGAAAAGGCTCACCAATGTAATGTATGCTACAAACAATTTACTCGTAAAAGTGGTCTTGTGCGACATATGTTCCGTCACACAGGGGAAGAATTTCACCAATGTGATGTGTGCTCCAAACAATTTACTCGGAAAAGTAGTCTTGTACGACATACGCTGCTTCACACAGGTGAAACATTCCATAACTGTGATGTGTGCTCCAAACAATTTACTCGGAAAAGTGATCTTTCAAAGCATATGATTGTTCACACAGGGGAGAAACCTCACCAGTGTGATGTGTGCTTCAAACAATTTTCTCAGAAAATTCATCTTTCAGAGCATATGCTCCTTCATACAGGTGAAAAGCCTTACCAATGTGTTGTATGCTCCAAGAAATTTACTGTGAGTGCTAATCTTTCCAAGCATATGCTTATTCACACAGGTGAAAAGCGTCACCTGTGTGAAGTGTGTGCCAAACAATTTTCTCAAAGAAGTCATCTTTTGAGACATATGCTCATTCACACTGGTGAAAAGCTTCACCAGTGTGATGTATGCTCTAAGCAGTTTGCTCGGAAAAGTGATGTCTCACAGCATATGCTCATCCACACAGGAGTAAAACCTCACCAATGCGATGTATGCTCTAAACAATTTACTCGGAGAAGTGATCTTTCAAGGCACATGCTCATTCACTCAGGTGAGAAGTCTCCCCAAAGTGATACGTCCTCAAAATAGTTTGCTAAGAAAAGTAGTCTTTCTAAGCGCATGCTGTTTCATGTAGGTGAGTAACTGTTGTAATGTTTGAAGAAAACCACATGTAATTTCAATATAACAATACCGTAGAATAATTATAACATTTGATTTCGAAGTACACGGAAAAACTCCAGTTTTGGATTACGTGTTTCATTATTGGTGTATGTATTGTAGTTGAGAGAAAAGGACAGACAGCAACAAGTAATTAAAATAAAAGCCGAAGATACCACAGAATTGACAATGAGACACTAACACACGAAACATTAGAATAATTCTTGATGACAACATATCACGCTTCAGTTACGTAAAAATTACAAGTGTTGGGACGATGTTTCGGTAGCGATTTCTACCTTCATCAGCCATGGAATGAAACACGTGGTATTGGCATCAGTTGTTGCCAGATTTCAAAATAGCTTTCCAAATGATAGGTATATTAAAAAGTGCATCTGTATTGCAGGTGTTGGGAGTAAGGAAGATTTCAATGCTTTCGCTGTACCCGAGGGCTTTCCGATTGCTGAACGGAGCAATACGTTTAATATTTTGCCATTCGGGAATTGCGGGCGTATCGCTGATGGTTAAAATTGAAAGCGAGCTGGAAGGGTTTCCTTTCTTAACATCAACGATATGTTCCACCAATCGCCGGTTGATGCTTCGGTAAGTACTACCAATATAGCGGGTAATGCCTGTGGAAGTGGTGAAAGGGATAGAGTATACCCCTCGTAACTCTAGGGATTTATTGGGATCTCTGTCTTTAAACCCTTAGACTTACGAGGGGTCTACTCTATCCCTGTCACCACTTCCACAGGCATTACCCGCTATATTGGTAGTACTTACTGAAGCATCAACCGGCAATTGGTGGAACATATCGCTGATGTTAAGAAAGGAAACCCTTCCAGTTCGCCTTCAATTTTAACCATCTGCGATACATCTGCAATTCTCGAATGGCAAAATGTTCATATCGCTCCGTTCAGAAACAGGAAAGCCCTCAGGTACCGCGAAAGCATTGAAATCTTTCTTACTCCTAACACCTGCAATACAGATGCACCTTTAAATATACCTATCATTTGGAAAGCTATCTTGAAATCTGGCAACAACTGATGCTAATACTGCGGGTTTCATTCCATGGCTGATGAAGGTATAGAAGTCGCTACCGAATAAATAGTCAAGAATTATTCTAACACAGGAATTCTGTGTTAGAATAAGTTCTTGAACCAGAGTTTGGATGAGTGGGGAGAATTATTATTGTGAACAAAATTATTATAAACCGAGGAGGTTAGAATAAATGTAGTTAGGGTCAACCGTTCACTTTGTGTAATCAAAATGAAGCCACTAAAATGTTCAGTTCATGACGTCGCAGCCAATCTGTCTCTGCCGCCATGTTTTGGTGTTGATTGGGAATTAAACATAACGTTGAAAACATACAAGCAACTTCTCACTGTACATAACGTTGAAAATGTGCAACCAACTTCTCACTATGCCATCAACTCCGCATAGTCTGCTCAAGAAGCTTCAAGTTTGTGACATCATCCTTACTCCATGTATTCTAATCTTATTATAGACAAACTAATCAATACTTAGGAAAATCCTTTGGAAGCTAACGAAAGTTGAAACAATGCTATTAGATCTTTAAAAATCACCAATGATCAAAGCGTCTCCAGAGAAATTATAAAACTGTCACCACAATGTTGAAAAGTAAGAATTTTTAAACATTCTTTTGTTAGCTTCCCAAAGATTTTCCTGATTATTATTATTAGGATTTTCCTCAACATTCAGGTCAGGCATAACTTCACATGACTTGTGGTCAATATGAATGACCACTAACTGCTGAAGAAGCATATGTGAAAAATGCATCAACAAAAATATATCATTTGAAGAAATTTTCATTTAATCTTCCGTCCCTCCGAGTTCCTTTATTTTTTTTTTACAGATGTTTCTGTCCTCTTGATTTCATCAAGGGATGTTCTCAGTGTATAGAAGGATTAACAATAGTTTTGTTTACTCCTGAAGAATATTCTTCAGGAGTAAACAAAAGTGTTGTTAATCATTCCATATATTCTTCAGGAGTAAACAAAAGTGTTGTTAATCATTCCATATATTCTTCAGGAGTAAACAAAGTTGGTGTTAATCCTTTTATATATTCTACAGGAGTAATCAAAAGTGTTGTTAATCCTTCTATATATTCTTCAGGAGTAAAAACTGTTGTTAATCAGTCTATAAATTCTTCAAGAGTAAACAAAACTTGTTAATCCTTCTATAAATTCTTCAGGAGTAAACAAAACTGTTGTTAATCCTTCTATAAATTCTTCAGGAGTAAACAAAACTGTTGTTAATCCTTCTATACATTGAGAACAGGACTTGACTAAAATCAAGAGGCCAGAAACATCTCTAATAAACCAAAGAAACTCAGAGGGAAGGAAGATTAAATGAAAATTTCTTCAACTGAAACTAGAACCAAACAATATATCTGGGTAAAGCCTTTAGTAAGTGATTTTAAAAATATACCACTATATACACAAGGGATGTAAGGTCAGGTGATGCGTAACATCACAGCCTCTCCTTGACAAATGTCAACCCCGCCTTCTCGTGGTACATCCTGTTCCCACTAAAGGGGCTCTGACGACCGCCAATAGCGGTATAACTATACCATCGGGATTAGAGGAAATTCTATCCCACACTCACCAACCCGCTTGGCCAGCGTGGTGAGTTATGGCCAAACCCCTCCAAAATGATTCCACAACTTAAATCTTGGCCCTCAGTCTCCGGCAGCTGGAATGTACCTGGCCAAGGCAGCGGCCAGTGCGACATGAAGGCAGAGGGTGCTAAGAATCCCCGGAGGACCGGACTAGGCTGCCATCTGATGCTGACCTTGGCTACGTACAATGGACGCTCCTATCTTCTGATTCAAGGCTTCTTGAATTGGAAGAGGAACTACAAAGGATCAAGTGGGACATCGTGGGGCTAAGTGAGGTAAGGAGAAAAGGAGAAGATCTCATCGAACTGAAAAGTGGACATCTCTTCTACTATCGTGGGACAGATACTGGCAGAACTAGTGGTGTTGGATTTATAATAAACAAGAAACTGAAGGATAAAGTTGTAGAAGTTGAAAGTTCCTCTGACAGAGCTGCACGACTTGTTATCCAACTCTCGAAAAGATACCAGGCTCAGATTATTCAAACTTATGCACCCACCACAAGTCATCCTGAAGAAGAAATTGAAGAATTTTATGAGGAAATTTGTCATCTAAATAATAAAGGTAAGCAGCATTTGAAAATAATTATGGGAGATTTCAATGCAAAAATAGGGCAACGGCAACAGAATGAAACTTCAGTAGGTAAATTTGGTCACGGCAACAGAAACCAGCGTGGAAATACTCTCGTTGAGTTTGCAGAGGCAGAAGGGTTTTTCATCTTGAACTCCTTTTTCAAGAAAAAGCCACACAGGAAATGGACTTGGAGACATCCAAATGGGTCGACAAGTGAAATTGATTTTATTATGTGTAACAAAAAATTCGTCATAGAAGACTGCAGTGTGCTAAACAAGTTCAACACAGGTAGTGACCATAGATTGGTGAGATGTAAGATGCACCTCAACACTAAACTTGAACGTGGCAAGCTCATAAGACAAACAAAATCTATTGACATAACCAACCTTAAAAAACACCATAATACCTTCAAGTTGGAACTGAAGAACAGGTTCTCTGCTTTAGAAGGCCTAACATCAGAAGAAGTGGACATCTCTGAAGTTAACAGAAAAGTAACCAAAGCTCTTATGGAAACAGCAACAAAATTAGCTGGGTCTAAGAACAAGTTGCATGTAAATAAATTATCAGGAAAAACGAAAATGTTGATGCAAAAAGAAGAGAGATGAGGACAACTAAAGAAGATGTGACTTCCAAAGTGGAATATATAGAGCTATGCAAGACAGTAAGAAAAGTATCACTGAAGACGTAAGAAAATTCAACTGTGAACTAGTGAGGAAAGCAATTGAAAACAACCAAAGCCTAAAGATAGCAAAGGGACATCTCAGTAAGGGAAGAAAACAGATTATGGCACTGAGAAAAGAAGATGGTTCTGTAACAAGAAATAGAGGCGAAATTTTGACAAGAATGAAAGATTTCTACTCCAAATTATATGAAAGGGATGATACATGCACTCCAGACATCATGAAAGATACCAGTACCAGAGTTCCTCCAGTCCTTCCAGCAGAAGTTGCACATGCAATCAAGAACATGAAGCGGGGGAAAGCTCCAGGAGAAGATGGAATTACTGTAGACATCATACAAGAAGCAAGTGGAGAAATCGAAACAGTACTCGCCCAAATTTTCACTCGATGCCTTAATGAAGGAAAGATTCCTGAGGATTGGAACACCGCTACAATGATCCTGCTACATAAGAAAGGTGACATTGAGGATCTCGGAAACTACAGACCTATCAGCCTCCTATCAGTAGTTTATAAAATCTTCACTAAAGTTCTTTCATACCGCTTAAAGGTAACACTGGACATGGCTCAACCGAGAGAACAAGCTGGATTCAGGAGTGGCTACAGCACAATAGATCATATCCACGTGCTGAGAGAACTAATTGAAAGAGCGAGGGAATATGAACTTCCATTGTGCATGGCTTTTATCGATTATGAAAAAGCCTTTGATTCGATGAAACCATCAGCAGTTACAATGGCTCTGAAATCCTGCGGTATTGAAGATGCATACATTAATATTATTAATAACATCTATGAAAATGCAAGTGCAAAGATTCGGCTGTTTGAAAATACAACACACGTAAAAATTGGAAAGGGAGTGAGACAAGGTGACACCATATCTCCGAAGCTCTTTAATGCCACATTGGAGGGTGTTTTTCAGTCGCTGAGCTGGGAAAACAAGGGGATAAAGATTAATGGAGATTATCTAACCCACCTTCGTTTTGCTGATGACGTAGTCATTTTTGCAACTACCCCATCAGAGCTGCAGAGTATGATCCAGGAACTTGCTGACAAGAGTAAAGAAGTGGGATTAAAAATGAACTTTCAGAAGACAAAAGTGATGTTCAATGCTTTTGCAAGAAATGAAGATTTATCGATTGATGGAGAAAAGCTGGAGATAACAGACACGTACGTTTATCTTGGACAGCAGATATCAAGTGAGGGTCACATTGATGAAGAAATTAATCGGCGTACAAAACTTGCCTGGAGAGCTTTTGGAAGAAACAGCATAATTTTCAAGAGCAATATGCCATTATGTCTTAAAAGAAAAGTGTTTGATCAATGCATCCTTCCAGTGCTTACGTATGGTGCAGAGACGTGGACCTTAACTAAAAGAGACATACAAAGGCTGCAGACAACTCAAAGAAGCATGGAGAGGTGCATACTTGGCGTAACCAGGAGAGATAAGAAGAGGAACTCGTGGATCCGAAAAATGACAAGAGTGGAAGACATCATGATCAGAGTTAAATCCCTGAAATGGCAATGGGCTGGACATACTGCCAGAAGGACAGATCATCGATGGACAGCCGAAATTTTAGATTGGATTCCAAGGGACAGGAAAAGACCCAGAAGAAGACCACATGGGAGATGGGTGGATGAAATTCGAAGGTATGCAGGGGTGACATGGAGGAGACTGGCACAAGACAGACCGTTGTGGAGGAAATTTGGGGAGACCTTCGTCCAGCAGTGGATTGATAATGGTTGACAATGATGATGATGATGATGATACACAAGCATTATCTTAGAATGAGTGGATACGGCTTAATCCTTGAAATTGAAAAATTGAAGGATGCAATCACAAGATACATGCCAAACACACCAGCTTTTTATAATGGCATGACACCATATTTAACACAGAGGATTAACCTAAACTCGGGAAGCTGAAAAACTTAAAAATTGATTAGCCAAAATGTTATTAATGCGTCCCCAGAAAATAGTAATGTTTTTAAACAAAATAAAAAAATCTTTACCATAGAAAAGTAGGAGGAAAAAATTTACAGAAAAAATTTACAGAAAAAATTAGTTAACTTTTTTATTGGATTTATCTAGGTAAATTCTTAAAATTTCTGCAAATTTCGGAGAGAACTCCTCTCCTACTTCTGACAGTCTTTCGTTCAACCTCCGCCATGGTCTTCGGTTACGGTTACAGTGATTTTGCAAAATTTCTTGCCAGATGTTAGGCAGTAAAAACTGTTTACAGTCATTAATGAAGAAGTTCTGGTATTTTCCAATTTCAAGTCCCTCTTTCAATTTTTGCTTCAGGAAGTTGGATTCATGTCTAATGACAGTCAAAAGAGTCTCATCCCATGCAGTGTCCTGTTTCTCTAACGTGTCTGTCTAATCCTGTCCTGTTTGAACAATTTTTTATTGCTGCCTTGTGCTCCGCGATGCGAGTTTTCAGCCGACGACCTGTTAAGTTGGTTGCCTAAACTGGGAGCTAATCTAACTCCATATTTATTGCTTATTATTTTTAAAGATTCAGACAAACTGTTTTGATACATAATTTTTCTTGTGAACTTAAACTCCTGCTCGTTTGTATTTTTTTGTTTATCTTGTTTGAGTAATTTATCCGCTTCCTTTTTTGGGTAGTTATTTTCTGTTAGCATTACTTCCAGTTCATCCATGTGGACTTTTTTCATATCTTCTGAGGAGACTAAAATTATTTATTTTTTCTGAAAATTGGTTAGCAACATTTTTCTTCATTGAATATGGATGAGAAGATTTAAAATCTAGTATTTTGTTTGTATCCAAAGGTTTTTTGTACATTTTTGTGAGGAACTTATCTTCATGGACATTGATGGTCAAACTCAAGAAGTTTAATTTTCCTTCAGTTTGAATCTCCAAAGTGAACTTAAGGGAATCATCTAATTCTTTAAAGCACCTTAGAATTTTTATTGGAAGATTTTTCTGGAAGATTTTCATTGATAGCAAGGATGAAAATCTTCCAGAAAAAATTCTAATTTCTGAAAAAAATTCTAAAATACAAACAAGTAGGAGTTTAGGTTCACAAGCAAAATTACATATCAAAAAGGTTTGTTTGAATCTTTAAAAAGAATAAGCAGTAAATATGGAGTTAGATTAGCTCCCAGTTTATACAACAAACTTTAAAATTTTTGCCCCAGCTTGACTAAAAAAGAAGAAAAGTTAAAAATGCAAGGAGTAATTTATAAAATAACCTGCAGCTGTGGGAAATACTACATTGGCGAAACAGGTCGTCGGCAGAAAACTCGCATCGTGGAGCACAAGGCAGCAATAAAAAATTGTTCAAACAGAACAGGACGAGACTGACACGTTAGAGAAACAGGACACCACATGGGATGAGACTCTTTGACTGTCATTGGACATGAATCCAACTTCCTGAAGCGGAAATTAAAAGAGGGACTTGAAATTGGAAAATACCAGAACTTCATCATTAATGACTGTAAACGGTTTTTACTGCCTAACATCTGGAAAGATGTTAGGCAGTAAAAACCAAAAACACTGTAACCGTAAAGGTTAACTGTAACCGAAGACCGTGACGGAGATTGAACGAAAGACTGCCTGATGAAGGGGAGGAATTTAGAGATGAGCTCGGTCCCGGGCTCGGACAGGCTCAGAATTCATTAACTACTGAAAAACCGGGGCCCAGGCTCGGAATTAGAAGTCTTGAATTTCATTACTGTAATTAATTCAACACGTGTAATTCCGAGCCTGGTTGTATTACAAGTGTTGAATTTCATTGTGGATTTGTTACCATGGTGGAAGGATTTTCAATTTCCTAAACTGGCTGCCATTGCAAGACAAATGTTGCTTAGCAAGACTTGCATTATGCATTGTCCAAAGCTATGGCCCAAGCAAGGATTAGTTTAAGGAGGTCTGGTATCGAAAAACTGGGGAAAAAAATCACATTAGAGAAAAGAAGATCAAGTTGAAGCGCTGAGGCATTAGATGCAATTTTCTCTCTCTCTTTTTTCATGATGAACTTGATCTAGAAACTGCACACACATATGATAATATTGTGATTATTATACTATTAAGCACACAGCTTTGTTAATGTTACAAAATGCAGGATAAATCTGGTCTGGAATGCTTTTGCGTACTTTTTTTTTTAATTTTGGAAATTTCCCTACATGCTTTTTTTATATTCTACTACATGACTCTGAACTATCTTTAGCAATTAGCATATATGTAAATTATATTGCAAAGATTAGTTTTCTAGAGTCAAAATTTCAAACACTACTTGCAACTGTCTGTATGACATTGTACGTTTTATAATGCAATTTATTCAACATAAAAATAAATTTAGAAATCAAAAAGAAATAAAGAATGGGATTTCTTTTTTTCTAAACGATTTTCTTTTCTTCAACTTTTACCAAAATTACTGATTCCCCTGATACGGTCGAAGGGCACGTGGATTATTTATTTATTTTCAAATCCACATTTTAGAACATTTGGCTTTATGCATGGTATTTTTAAAAACATATTAATATTGTGAAGTGGATTAACTGAATTAAAGTTTTTAAATTAATGATTTTAAAACTAATCCTTGCTTGGGCCATATCTTTGGCCAGTGTATAATGCATTAATGCAAGCTTTGATAAGCACAATATTCCATGAATCCGGGCCCGGGCTCGGCAAACACATGTAATCAAAGAAAGCGGGCCGGGCCCGGGCTCCTAAAATTGAACCGGAACTCATCTCTAGAGGAGTTCTTTCCGAAAATGTGCAGAAATTTTAAGAATTTACCTAGATAAATCCCATAAAAAAATTAACTAATTTTAAATATAATAATCTAGGAAGCCACATAACAAAGATGAGTTTGATTTACAGATACAGAAAAAGTTTGGTAAATGTGTACTTTAACGTCCAAAATTATTTCGTTGGAAAAATTTAACTTTGTGGAAAAAGTGCTACGTACAATTTTTAAACCATACAAAATAATGGGGAAAGGTGCAAAAATATAGTATTTTTACAGGAAAGGAAAAATATTTTCCAAAGAACTTACCTTGTAGTGCGAAGGTTTGGAAGACTGCGTGCGGTAGGCCTAAGATGATGGAATGGCGACGGCGTGAAGGTGGATTCCGGTGAATGGAAGCACCGTTGAGAATGGCAAGTTACGTGCGGAAGAATACACAAGGAAGTGGTTCAGCAGTACATAGTCATCAAAGCGGATTGTAGGAATACGCTGAAGGAAAAAGGTCTGTTTTTTGCTGCATTGTAATATAATTTTTTCAAGGGTAGTTTTGCGTAATCGTAAGCAGAAAATTGCCAAAAGGGCTTAAAATTTCATAATCCCCCACAATTTGACACGAAGCTCTGGGCCTCCCTTGCCATAGTACGATTCCTGATTATAAGAAAATCATTTATTTTCAACAATATCAGTTTCATAAGGGAAAAAAAGGAGACAAACGATGGACGGAATAACAGCAGAACTACAAAGGAGGCGCTTGAAGAAATCACCGACCCCTTAACATCTCCAAAACCATAATCAAAACTTCTTACTCGAAACTTCCGCCTCACATTATATCATTTACATTCCTTCATTTAATTACATTCCCAGACATTTTTACAATAAAAACAAAAACATTTAGCACATTTCTTTATTAATAATTAATGAAACATTTCTGAACTACTTCTTTTTGCACACTATTACACGACGCATCACACTCCTCCGAGACATACACCCCACTCTTGTTGTATTCTTCTGCGCATTCACTAGCAACTGTTACTCCCTTCCGACGCACGGACCCTTCACGTCGTGGCCGTTAGCATCGCTTTGGCCTCCTGCACCATCTGCTGCAAACCATTGTATTCGCACGCAAGTTATTCGGAAAAAAATTTCCTTTCATGTAAAAATACTATATTTTTTTCACCTTTCCCCATTATTTTGCATGCTTAAAACATTGTACATAGCACTTTTTCCACACAGTTAAATTTTTCCGACGAAATAATTTAGGACGCTAAAGTGCACATTTACCAAAAGTTTTACCTAAACAGACATTCTTTCGACATGGCATGCATCAGTGGCATTGAGTCATTATGTATCCGGGCTAAGGCCCGCTTGAAAATGAGTAAAAAAAAAAAAAAGTTCTTTCTTTCAATTGAAAAAACCCATGTTAGTAACTAGTTTCCAGATCTTCTGAATGCAAATGCGAGCTACTACTATAGTTGAGTAAACGGCTAACACATTACAGCCTCCATTTACTAGAGCGCAATGGATACAGTGTGGCGGTAGACGCGACCCCCGTCAACCTGTCGCCTTGGCAAAGCTTCAGGGAACAGGTGTGAATGAGCAGATAGATGCTGAACTGTACATGTGCAAAACTGCTGGCCATTCTTCTGTTTAAACAGTAGCAATTTTGCTTCAGCTTTGTCAGACAGTGAGTGAATGATTTTCGTTTGTGAAGTTAAGCTGTAAAGTTTGTTCATGTTAGTAAATTGAACAAAGGGGCTTTTTATTGGAACCCCTTTTTAGTTTATTAAGGGATAAAGATAAAAAAAAAAAAAAAAACCACTCAAATCTTGTGCCTACATGGACCAAATATTTGCTTGGTGCAAAAACATAATCAGTTTAGAACTTTTAAATGTGGAGTTATAGCAAAACATCCTGGCTAATTGGAAGCAAAAGCGAACATACTTTGATGAATGTGTAGATTATGTCCTAAATCATTTCGTCAGAAAAAAGTTTTTACCTGGAAAAACTGCTACATACAGATTTTAGAGTATGGCAATTAATGGCAAGTGGTGCAGAAATTTCATATTTGAAATGTCTTAAAGGATTTTATCATAATATTAACCTGTAAGTACAATGGTGTGAAGAGACGCTGCGGTAGGCCTAACGCATCTGTGCAGCGAAGATGTGAAGCTTTGCTCCATTGAAAGGAAGATTTGCTGTGGCATGTAATTCACATGCAGACAACTCAAGTGTGCACGTTCTTGTCAGGAGAATGAACCATGATGTACTTATATCTTACAGAATATAGTTAGTTCATGTTTTGTCATTGTTTTTAAAGCAGATGTTGAGAAATTTTTCATTTTCTCACGTATGATTCCCTAATTCAGAAGAGAAAGTAGGAATATGCGTTTCCATGTTGTACAGAAAACTGGGGAAGTATAACTTTCAGTTCTGCTTTGGAACAGCATCCATTCGTAGCTGATTTGCTGTGCCAGGGCATTTTTGGTTCTCCTGTTAATACCTTGTTTGTAGGTCAGTTTCTATCTCACTGATACGTATCTTTTGCAAATCAAAGAAGTTTTATCCAGGTTTTCCTGCCAGCAATGTACAGGTTACAACAAAATAAAGGGTGGATAATGTGGACCTATTTTCTGTAGCATATCGCTACAACATTTATCGCTCTCCTGCCAACAATGTATGCGCTTTCTCTTGTACTCTTCCACCCATAATTTTGGTACAGCAAAGAACCTTCCTTTTAATGAAGCAAAGCTGGACATCGTCGAGCTCTCCGTTAAAAGGATGGGGCTTAAAGTGTCCCAAGAAAACATCGTCCACAGCATAACATTGCCGCGGCCGGCCTGTTTCTGCCCAAGAGTGTATCCAGGTGCATAGCCTCCATTGGTAATCAGCGTATCCACATTTTGCCGTCTATGTGATGCACCAGGAATATTGATTTATCAGACCAGGCCAGTTTCTTCCAATCTCAATGATCTTCGGCCCATTTCGTGCGTTGTTGGCGATGATGTGCAGTGAGCCTAGGGTCCCAGCTGTGTCTTCGGCTACGCAGGCCCATGCGCAGAAGGCTGTGACGAATTGTGTGCTGTGACACATTGCCCTGATCGCCACTGTTGTAGCTGCGCGTGATTTGTCACACTGTGGCCCTGCGGTTGCTGTGAACAATGCACAATAGTTTCCACTCCCCTCTGGCATCAATGAGCTGTGGGCAACACACGACTGGATGACGGTTCGCCATTTGGCCGTCTGTGCATTACTTTTAATACGTACTCACTACAGTGGCACATAAACAAGCAGCACCGTTTCTGCGATCGTAGTTCCGAGGCTCTCTTCCATCAGAATTTGTCCTTTATCAAACTCTGATAAATTGGCAGCTTTTTCCGTTCTGACTCCGAACACTTTACTAACCGAAAGCCGGTCCTCGGGTTGTATGTATATTACTCTGTGAACGTCACCTGGCCGCTCCGGTGGTGCAGTGGTCTAAGCGATGGATTCTGATCATTCGTCCGAAAGCGGGTCCAGTTTCGAATCCCTGTGAGGCATAGATGTTGTGTTTGCCTTACGGCACTGGCTCTCTTCCTTCCTTGGAACCAGTGACCCTACATTAGGGATGGGCCACTGCTTATAGCCCATTGAGTTGCTCATGGTGGTCGTTAAACCTCCAATCAATCAATGAATGTTGTGTTTGTCTTACGGCACTGGCTCTCCTTCCCTGCAACCAGTGGCCCTAAATTAGGGACGGGCGACTGCTTATAGCCCATTGAGTTGCTCACGGTGGTCGTTAAACCTCCAATCAATCAATGGTTGTTGTGTTTCTCTTATGACACTGGCTCTCTCCCTTCCCTGGAACCAGTGACCCTAAATTAGGGACGGGTGACTTCTTATAGCCCATTGAGTTGCTCACAGTGGTTGTTAAACCTCCAATCAATCAA
This sequence comes from Macrothele yani, assembly GCA_039090855.1. Taxonomy (NCBI): domain Eukaryota; kingdom Metazoa; phylum Arthropoda; class Arachnida; order Araneae; family Macrothelidae; genus Macrothele; species Macrothele yani. The sequence continues at coordinate 152,793,642 of CM077009.1, forward strand.
TGGATGTTGTGTTTGTCTTATGGCACTGGCTCTCTCTCCCTTCCCTGGAACCGGTGACCCTAGATTAGGGATGAGCGACTGCTTATAGCCCATTGAGTTGCACACGGTGGTCGTTAAACCTGTAATCAATCAATGGATGCTGTGTTTGTCTTATGGCACTGACTCTCCCTTCCCTGGAATCAGTGACCCTAAATTAGGGACGGGGAACTGCTTATAGCCCATTGAGTTGCTCACAGTGGTCGTTAAACCTCCAATAAAAAAAAAAAAAAAAAAAAAAGAATTTCACCTGCATCATGGTTAGATCTTGAGACGCACTCATTTCTCTAGGCTGGGGGTGGTCATATTTTAATAGCTCATCTGTGTATGATGCACTGGTACCATGAGGATGCTTAAACATAATTTTATAAAACAAATATAATACATTCTGTATTTATTGGTGTAAAAAAAATATATAATCTTCCCGCAAGCTTTCCCCGTCAACGGACAGCTTCTTCAGGCGGTTACAAAGAAAAACAGAATCAAACTAATAGATGAATACGCATACTTATAAATAAAAAAATATGATATGTAGAACACCATGCTCGCGCATGCCAAACACGCGGGTAACAACTGAAATGCTACAGTATATGATATATGATCGAAACGTAATAAATCGTTAATGTATACAGAATCATTGCATCCTACTTATTATGCCAAGCAGATGGCTCCAGGCCACAGAGAGCTCAATTAAGACTTCTGCATTGCACACATCATGACGTGTTAATATCTCAATAGTTTCTCTAATGGCTGCTGTTCGAGCATCTCTGTATGGAGCGATCTTGCAGGTGTTCTGCCATTGTGGTTGCGTTCCCTGAATAGCTACTTCTACTTCCCTGGCAAGCGCTGTGGTAAGTTTATTTTGCTTCACGTCCTTTCTATGTTCTGCCATTCTCACACTAAAGGATCTTTTAGTGAGTCCTACATAATGTTTAGTGGACGAGTCCGGGTACTGTAATGGAAGGCTATAGATACCTGCGTCTGTGTAAGGCTTGTGAAGTCGCTTCTTTCGGTGCTGAGTATGGCCGCCATTGATTTAGGTGAATTCAAACCTACACCCAGACCTCTCCTTCGAAAAAGGTTCTTGATAAAATATGAAATTCTGGGTATGTGGGGAATACTCCTACAAATTTCAATGGTGCCTTTTCATTTACCTAAATGTGTTTGCTTGCCTCCGTTTTCGCTAACATGTTTTCCACTCTGGAAGTGTCAAATCCTCCAGCTCTGGAAAGATCTTTCAGAGCTCCAATTTCTGTTTCATAGTCTACCTTCTCAGTACATAGCTCCCTGGCCCATTTAGCTCTGTATTTGAAGTCTGCCTATTTATGGGCTGTTGGGTTGGCTGAGGTTGGCAGAATGGGGTTATTCATGTGTGTGGGCTTATAGCACACTTTGGTACTGATTACACCTGATGCTAATCTCTTCATGAGCACACCCAAGAAAGGTAATTCTCCTTGATTTTCAATTTCAACATAAAATTTTATGTTATCATGCACTTTGTTCATAGCAACGACAAAGTCTTGCAAGTAATGTTCTCCATGTTCCCAGATAAAAAAGACATAATCCGCATAGCGTAACCATAATTTCGGGGTTCTGGGTAGGGTATTGAGTATGGTGTCCTCAAGTGATCTCATCACAGCCTCTGCGAGCACAGGGGACAATGCTGATCCCATCAGTACCCCCTTTAGATTGTTTGTAAACATGCGAGTTGTAGGAAAAGTAACTCGAATTCGCAGCAATGTCATCACTCTTTCCACATTTATAAGTGAGTCATGGAAAAACTATCATCGGCGGCCACTGGGAATGGAACCCAGGGTCTTACAGTTATGCACCGGACATGTTTCCACTGCACCATAGCTGCCTCTAATTCCTCCAGACTCACATACGACTAACTGCCAAGCCACTTGGCAGGTTGCTTCTTGGAGCCCTGCACAATGCTAAGGATTCACCAAAAATGGTAAGCAGCAACTGAACAAATAACTAGAAGGCAAATGAATAATTAATGAAAACAATTGACATGGATTAGGAACATCAAACAGAAGTCGTTGCTCTTTCCACGTTTATAAGTGAGTCGCGGAATAATAAACATGGGAAGAGCGATGACTTCTGTTTGATGTTCCTAATCCATGTCAATTGTGTATTTATTATTCATTCGCCTTCTAGTTATTTGTTCAGTTGCTACTGTTCATCTTTGGTGAATCTCCAGCATTGTGCGGGGCTCCAAAGAAGCAACCTGCCAGGTGGTTTGGCAGTTTGTCGTGTGCGAGTCTGGAGAATTTCGAGGCAGCTGTGGTACAGTGGAAGCATGTCCGGCACGTAACTGGAAGACCCTGGATTTGATTTCCGGTGGCGGCCGATGAGAATTTTTCCGTGACTCACATATAAACGTGGAAAGAGCGATGACTTCTATTTGAGATTCTTGGCAGTATAGGTTGGATTCAGATAGTGATTGCTTGATATTCCTTATCACTTCTACCACAGGTACCGAGGGATATGACATCGAAGCTCCGGATTAACTCTTCTGGATCTAGGGTGATGTTTCTCATTTTGGAGACAAATTCCTCTGAGGAGCGTAATACTCTATCTATGGCCGGAAAAAACAGTAACAGAAAAACTGAAAGAGCTTTCCACCAATCAATTCCTTACATACATACAATGTATTGTTCATTGTGGAGTGTCTGTATTCTGATAGTTTTTTCGAATCCCATAGTAGCAACAAATGTTGTGGAGGAACCTGATACTCTGGAAATCAGTTATTGGGTTTTGTTTATAGATATAAAGTGTGATTAGACCTTGTTCCTGTGATCATATCTGGTATTTCATACCTCACTGCTAACTGACATTTGGAAATTTCGATTTCAGATTTTTCAAGAAAAAAAGTTTTAATAGATTCCTTTGCAAATTTATACAAATCAAATGCGTTCAATGTTGTATCTTTATATGGATGCTGAAGGGGCTTGTGATGGTATAGATGGCATGCTGAACGTTTCATGATGCCATCCATACCATCATAAGCGCCTTTACCATGACAGGAGGCAAAAAAAAAAAAAAAAAAAAAAAAAAAAATGCCACTCAGCCTTCACACCATGGTCTTCTTCATGATGACAGAGATTGACAAAGTTTTTATAATTTTTATAATGAGCTGATGATCCATCACTGAAATATGTATTTTATTTGTGGCACTTGCATAATTAAATGCTTAACAATCATAATATTTTTTGACATATTATCCGCAGATGGTAACACTCGGCAGGAGAGAAAAATAGTTGGCGTATAATCCGCACACAAAATTCATAGTAAAAGTTTAAAAACAAATGCATAATCCACAACAGTTTTATAATAAATAATACAAAAAGATAATCGTCAATATTTTTGCCAAAAATTGTTTTTTTTGCCAATTGCGAAGAATGTGATCGGCAGCGTGAGCCCTGCATATTTATAAGGCGTAGACGCAAAAATTTTCGTTAAAGTGACATGTTATGTATACGTGCGTGCCTTACATAATGCCTGTTATGCAGTTCTTGGATAGCTTCATAAATCTCGCTCTCGTCTGGTGCCGTCGATGCCGGATTTTCGAGGTTTTACTGTATACTTTCTTCCCATTTAATGAGTTTAACAAAATATAAAATTGCTGACATTTTTTGAAAATTTAAAAATGTTACTGTTGCAATAACTCGCAACTTTCAAATGGTTGTGATATATATTTTTAATTTATGTGGCAATCGTGCTGTAACCCTGAGTAATGCTTAAATTACATCAACAACTGAAACACTGGATTTCAGACCGTAAATAAATTTGTAATTGTGGCAAAGTTCTCTCCTTCAGTCTTGGAGCAGTAGTGTCGGAAGCAATCTCTTTGAAGTAGAGCAAAGTAAACAAGTGGGGTTGGAACCTTGGCAAGAGTGTGTATGGCACTCCCTATTCAAGGTCATCATGCTTTGCTGCAGGCAATGTTTTCTCCCTAACTTTTACAAAGCTGCAATCTGCAGAGAGGAAATGTCTGCACACACAGACATTTTTTGTCAAAGCTAATGGGGAGGGAGAGATATGTTAACGCAGTGACACTGTGCATTTTATCGTTGAACACTTGTCATTTTAAAGCTTTGACGTGATACAGATTTACTTCATTATATGGCATGGTATGAAGAACAAAGCTGCTTCATTTTTTAACTTTGGGGGGGGGCGAATAGCTCCGTATTATGCACACCATTGTATAATCAGCAGTGACTAGAATTTAAACTTTTAGGAACAGATAATCTGCAGATTATGCGCCGGAAAATACGGTACCTTTTGGGAAGTCCAAAATGCTGTAGTGTTATGAATCAAATGGTCACTTATTACTCACTAGAAATAGATTTCACAGTATTACCAATAGTGTCCTTTACATAGGGTAGAAAGGGATGAACTGTTACCTGTTCCTTTTTCCAGTGAAAACTTTGGATAGCATCCTGTGCAATGCAGGTGTAGTTTTGAGAAAAATCTGCCACAATAATAGCGTTATCTTCACTCAATTCATCCTTTGTTTTTGTAAATACTGTCTTTGAACTTTTGTAAAAAAGTGATGTGCATATGAAGCAGACAGTTTTGTGACTAAATTGTCAACAAATTCATCAACTGATGTTATAATTTTTCAACTCTGCACCGTCAGTTTCCCCCCACTCTTTGTAAGTATTGAGGGGGACCGGAAAATAATGTTGTTTTTGGAAAGGAAGAGAAACACTGTTTGTAACAGAAGAACTTTATTTCTTAATCAATTATATAATTGCCATCATTATCGATCATTAAAATCAATAATTAAATAGACCATTATCGATCATTATCAATGATCGATTACTCCACTTGTGACCATTAAATAGTTATAGTTTCATTATTCACAATAGTCTCATTTATTTTCACAATAGTTTCATTTATTTTTACAATATTTTCAAATATTTAATAGTTTTGATTTTTCAATATATATATATATATATATATATATATATAATATATATATATATTCTCTCTTGACAAATGTCAACCCCGCCTTCTCGTGGTACATCCTGTTCCCACTAAAGGGGCTCTGACGACCGCCAATAGCGGTATAACTATACCATCGGGATTAGAGGAAATTCTATCCCACACTCACCAACCCGCTTGGCCAGCGTGGTGAGTTATGGCCAAACCCCTCCAAAATGACTCCACAACTTAAATCTTGGCCCTCAGTCTCCGGCAGCTGGAATGTACCTGGCCAAGGCAGCGGCCAGTGCGACATGAAGGCAGAGGGTGCTAAGAATCCCCGGAGGACCGGACTAGGCTGCCATCTGATGCTGACCTTGGCTACGTACAACGGACGCTCCCTATCTTCTGATTCAAGGCTTCTTGAATTGGAAGAGGGACTACAAAGGATCAAGTGGGACATCGTCGGGCTAAGTTAGGTAAGGAGAAAAGGAGAAGATCTCATGGAACTGAAAAGTGGACATCTCTTCTACTATCGTGGGACAGATACTGGCAGAACTAGTGGTGTTGGATTTATAATAAACAAGAAACTGAAGGATAAAGTGGTAGAAGTTGAAAGTTCCTCTGACAGAGCTGCACGGCTTGTTATCCAACTCTCGAGAAGATACCAGGCTCAGATTATTCAAACTTATGCACCCACCACAAGTCATGCTGAAGAAGAAATTGAAGAATTTTATGAGGAAATTCGTCATCTAAATAATAAAGGTAAGCAGCACTTGAAGATAATTATGGGAGATTTCAATGCAAAAATAGGGCAACGGCAACAGAATGAAACTTCAGTAGGTAAATTCGGTCATGGCAACAGAAACCAGCGTGGAAATACTCTCGTAGAGTTTGCAGAGGCAGAAGGATTTTTCATCTTGAACTCCTTTTTCAAGAAAAAGCCACACAGGAAATGGACATGGAGACATCCAAATGGGACGACAAGTGAAATTGATTTTATTATGTGTAACAAAAAATTCGTCATCGAAGACTGCAGTGTGCTAAACAAGTTCAACACAGGCAGTGACCATAGATTGGTGAGATGTAAGATGCATCTCAACACTAAACTCGAACGTAGCAAGCTCATAAGACAAACAAAATGTATTGACATAACCAACCTTAAAAAACACCATAATACCTTCAAGTTGGAACTGAAAAACAGATTCTCTGCGTTAGAAGGCCTAACATCGGAAGAAGTGGATATTTCTGTTAACAGGAAAGTAACCAAAGCTCTTATGGAAACAGCAACAAAATTAGCTGGGTCTAAGAACAAATTGCATGTGAACAAATTATCAGGAAAAACCAAAATGTTGATGCAAAAAAGAAGAGGGATGAGGACAACTAAAGAAGATGTGACTTCCAAAGTGGAATATATAGAGCTATGCAAGACAGTACGAAAAAGTATCACTGAAGACGTAAGGAAATTCAACTGTGAACTAGTAAGGAAAGCAATTGAAAACAACCAAAGCCTAAAGATAGCAAAGGGACATCTCAGTAAGGGGAAAAACAGATTATGGCACTGAGAAAAGAAGATGGTTCTGTAACAAGAAATAGAGGCGAAATTTTGACAAGAGTGAAAGATTTCTACTCCAAATGATATGAAAGGGATGATACATATACTCCAGACATCATGAAAGGTACCAGTATCAGAGTTCTTCCAGTCCTTCCAGCAGAAGTTGCACATGCAATCAAGAACATGAAGCGGGGAAAAGCTCCAGGAGAAGATGGAATTACTATAGACATCAAGTGGAGAAATCGAAACAGTACTCGCCCAAATTTTCACTCGATGCCTTAATGAAGGGAAAATTCCTGAGGATTGGAACAACGCTACAATGATCTTGCTACATAAAAAAGGTGACATTGAGGATCTCAGGAACTACAGACCTATCAGCCTCCTATCAGTGGTTTATAAAATCTTCACTAAAGTTCTTTCAAACCGCTTGAAGGGGACACTGGACATGGCTCAACCGAGAGAACAAGCTGGATTCAGGAGTGGCTACAGCACAATAAATCATATCCACGTACTGAGAGAACTAATTGAAAGAGCGAGGGAATATGAGCTTCCATTGTGCATGGCTTTTATCGATTATGAAAAACCCTTTGATTCGGTGAAACCATCAGCAATTGCAATGGCTCTGAAATCCTGCGGTATTGAAGATGCATACATTAATATTATTAATAACATCTATGAAAATGCAAGTGCAAAGATTCGGCTGTTTGAAAATATAACACACATAAAAATTGGAAAGGGAGTGAGACAAGGTGACACCATATCTCCGAAGCTCTTTAATGCCACATTGGAAAATGTCTTTCAATCACTGAACTGGGAAAACAAAGGGATAAAGATTAATGGAGATTATCTAACCCACCTTCGTTTTGCTGATGACATAGTCATTTTTGCAACTACCCCATCAGAACTACAGAGTATGATCCAGGAACTTGCTGACAAGAGTAAAGAAGTGGGATTAAAAATTAACTTTCAGAAGACAAAAGTGATGTACAATGCTTTTACAAGAAATGAAGATTTATCAATTGATGGAGAAAAGCTGGAGATAACAGACACGTACGTTTATCTTGGACAGCAGATATCAAGTGAGGGTCACATTGGTGAAGAAATTAATCAGCGTACAAAACTTGCCTGGAGAGCTTTTGGAAGAAACAGCATAATTTTCAAGAGCAATATGCCATTATGTCTTAAAAGAAAAGTGTTTGATCAATGCATCCTTCCAGTGCTTACATATGGTGCAGAGACGTGGACCTTAGCTAAAAGAGACATACAAAGGCTGCAGACAACTCAAAACAGCATGGAGAGGTGCATGCTTGGTGTAACCAGGAGAGATAAGAAGAGGAACACGTGGATCCGAAAAATGACAAGAGTGGAAGACATCATGATCAGAGTTAAATCCCTGAAATGGCAATGGGCTGGACATACTGCCAGAAGAACAGACCATCGATGGACAGCCGAAATTTTAGATTGGATTCCAAGGGACAGGAAAAGACCCAGAAGAAGACCACATGGAAGATGGGTGGATGAAATTCGAAAGTATGCGGGAGTGACATGGAGGAGACTGGCACAAGACAGACCGTTGTGGAGGAAACTTGGGGAGACCTTCGTCCAGCAGTGGATTGATAATGGTTGACAATGATGATGATGATGATTTATAATATATATATATTGCTGCAAAGTATGATCCAGGAACTTGCTGACAAGAGTAAAGAAGTGGGATTAAAAATGAACTTTCAGAAGACATAAGTGATGTACAATGCTTTTACAAGAAATGAAGATTTATCGATTGATGGGGAAAAAGCTGGAAATAACGAATACCTACATTTATCTTGGACAGCAGATATCAAGTGAGGGTCACATTGATGAAGAAATAAATCGGCGTACAAAACTTGCCTGGAGAGCTTTTGGAAGAAACAGCATAATTTTCAACAGCAATATGCCATTATGTCTTCAAAGAAAAGTGTTTGATGAATGCATCCTTCCAGTGCTTACGTATGGTGCAGAGACGTGGACCTTAACTAAAAGAGACGTACAAAAGACTGCAGACAACTCAAATGAGCATGAAGAGATGCATGCTTAGTGTAACCAGGAGAGATAAGAAGAGGAACTCGTGGATCAGAAAAAGGACAAGAGTGGAAGACATCATGATCAGAGTAAAATCCCTGAAATGGCAATGGGCTGGACATATTGCCAGAAGGACAGACCATCGATGGACGGCTAAAATTTTAGACTGGATTCCAAGGGACAGGAAAAGACCCAGAAGAAGACCACATGTGAGATGGGTGGATGAAATTCGAAAGTATGTGGGAGTAACATAGAGGAGACTGGCACAAGACAGACTGTTGTGGAAGAAACTTGGGGAGACCTTCGTCCAGCAGTGGATTGATAATGGCTGACAATGATGATGATATATATATATTATATACATATTTTTTTTCAATATTTTCACTATAGATTCAAGTATAGTTTCAGATATTTTCACAATAGTTTCAATATTTATTCACAATAGTTTCATTATTCACAATTGATTACTCCACTTGTGACCATTAAATCAATCATTATTGATCACATCATGAAACCAAACTTTCAATGCCGTCTTTGTAAAAAGGCATTGGCTGTGATGCAAAGAAGTCCGAGAGACCCATTTTGACATCATCAATATTATGGAATCTATTCCCATTAAGTAAGTGCTGCAGAGATCTGAACAAATGGTAATCAGATGGTGCAATGTCAGAGGAATAAGGGGGATGGGGCAGAACTTCCCAGCCAAAAATCTCTGATCATCTGCTGGGTTCGTCTCACCTTGTGAGGCCTCGCTTTGTCATGCTGGAGGATGACACCTTTTCTGTTGATCAGTGCTTGGATGTTTTACAGTAAGAGCTTGCTTCAGACGGTCCAGTTGTTGACAATAGAGGTCTGCCATTACGGTCTGTCCGGTTTCCAAGAACTCAAAGTGAGCTATGGCAGCCGTAGTCCACTAAACACAAAGCAACACCTTTTTGGAGTGTAAGCCTGGTTTTGGTGTAGGAACTGGTGTCTGACCTGAAGAAAGCCACTCGTTTTGGGGTTTGTTGTTTATATAAAGAACCCACTTTTCATCTCCAGTGACAATTTGATGAAGAAATGAATCCTTTTCCTATTGGCTGAGCAAAGAGTTGCAGATGGTGGAACGCTGGTCTTTGTTGTCAGGTGAAAGTTGGTGTGGGACCTGACCCGAACTTCTGGTCTATAGACCTACCCTATCTGTTGCAGGTGCTCTTGAACAGTAGACCATAATGCATTAACATGTTGGGATAATTCATCAGCGGTTTGATGAGGATCTGTCTCAATGGCTGCAAGCTGCAGTTCATTGTCCAGCTTCATGGGCTGGACAACGACCTGCACGAGGGACACCAGAGAGGTCAAAATAGCCCTACCAGAATTGGGTGAACCAATGCTGTCTGGCACTTGCAGACATTTAAGGCATTCGGGTAAACAGCGCAAATGTTATTGGTGGCCACAGTTGCATTGCTCCACTTGTGAAATTCACACATTGTACAGTGGCGAGCATGGCTCTTCTCGGGTTTTATGTCACTCATTTTGTTCTGCAAATCTGGAAGACAAAAACACCTACATAAGGTAAAGGCAAATAGTTCATTCACTTGTACATACACTTACTGTATGTTGAACATGCATAAACACCTCACAACTGCTCCTCGAACTTATCCCCCATAATTTTATTCACGATTTCTGATTTATTGGAAAGCATCAGTTTTCTTTTAAGAATTTCTGCGGATGGACAGTTATATCACACCTGTGCACCTTACACTTTTCTAACTCAGTGGAACGAATTAGTTTTTTAACAATGATATGTAGTCGCCGATATGGATAGCACGAAGCATGCGTTTAATATTTTGATGGTATGTGCAAACACACCCCAAATAAATGTCTTTGTTTCCAACAGGCACACATTCTCTTGGACATAGTGAGCAAAATTTAGACAGTCCAATTTTTATTTCATTATGTTGTTCTTTAAATGCAACAAATAACTATTTTAAATTATACAAAATCAATATCTTCTGTCTTAACACTCCCATTTTCACTTGGAACAGATATGCAGTCTTTTTTCCCTGGGTGCATACAACTGTTATTATCATCATAATAAAAATTAGTAATCTTTTCTATAGTATCAGAACTTAATTTAACACTTTTTCTTCCAATAGGCATTGATAACATCTCTACTGTTTCTTTTAATTTTCTGTTTTGTTTTTTTTTACTAAATGCTCTGTAGTACTGAAATAAGACTGTTTCCTGGATTGTCTATGAATCTGTAACTAATGTCAAAATTTCAGCTTTTTCTTTAAATGATCCATTTGTAAACTTAATCACTAATTTTTCTATTATAGATATGCAGTCTGGCTGGACAAGTCATCTCTTTTGAATTTTATGGCTTCCTAATAGTTATAACACCTAATACTGTAGCTGCTTTAGTAGCAACGCAATTACTTAATTTCCAAACTTTTATTTGCATGTAATTTTTTTTTTTTTTTTTTTTTTTTTTTGAGTGGGCTGTCATAGTGAGAGATGGGTTTGCCTCCTTGAAGCACTCCATGGGAACAATGGTACACAGAACAGGAAAAAGGGCCTCTGTGAATCTTGGAGAGGTACCAGCCAGTTCTGTGTAACATTGGCGAAAAGTCCCCAACTCACTGGGATTTGTTCCAGAATCATTAGGTTAAATAACCAACTGGAACCATCAGCTGTTCAGGGGTGCAGTATTTGTCCGAACTCACGAACGAGGTTCGGGGGAATTAAGACAGCTCTGGGGAAATTTTTGCCAGCGGGTAGGTAATAATAATAAAAGTAGTAATAATAATAATAAAACAAAAAATTGACGTATTAACAAGTATAATGCGAAAGATAAGAGTAGTTTACTGCACAGTTATCAGGTAATCATTTTGAAAAATGTCATGTCGTTATAAATACATGAGGTTATGAGCACAGTGACGTACTGCAGACTGCCGCTGGCATATGATTCACTGAGCCCAAACGACTTTACTAATGCCAAGGTGTTGACAGCATGGCACGAGTAATAAGTACGGCGCAACCACTAGTCATGCTAATAAAAAAAAATTCCGAAACTAATGGCAGCTTATGTGGCGTAGGCGCCGATCTGAAAAATTATTAGGGGTTCCGCACCCATGCATTTTTCAAAGGATTTAAGTCTAATTAAAATTTCATTCAGTAAAATTATCTGGCACAATTATACGCCTGAAATGCTAGAATAAAATAAATTAGTCAATTGAATTTTTTTTTTATTTTTTTTGCTGTTTATTTTTCAGCCTCTCTGCCCCATCACTGTTTTCACCTAGACCCAAAAATGTTTTGGACATTTTGAATCTAAAATAAATATTAGGTTTTTTTTTTTTTTTTTTTTTGCTGTTTATTTTTCAGCCTCTCTGCCCCATCACTGTTTTCACCTAGACCCAAAAATGTTTTGGACATTTTGAATCTAAAATAAATATTAGGTTTTTTTTTTTTTTTTTTTTTTTTTTGCTGTTTATTTTTCAGCCTCTCTGCCCCATCACTGTTTTCACCTAGACCCAAAAATGTTTTGGACATTTTGAATCTAAAATAAATATTAGGTTTTTTTTTTTTTTTTTTTTTTGCTGTTTATTTTTCAGCCTCTCTGCCCCATCACTGTTTTCACCTAGACCCAAAAATGTTTCGGACATTTTGAATCTAAAATAAATATTAGTTTTTTTTTTTTTTTTGCTGTTTATTTTTCAGCCTCTCTGCCCCATCACTGTTTTCACCTAGACCCAAAAATGTTTCGGACATTTTGAATCTAAAATAAATATTAGTTTTTTTTTTTTTTTGCTGTTTATTTTTCAGCCTCTCTGCCCCATCACTGTTTTCACCTAGACCCAAAAATGTTTCGGACATTTTGAATCTAAAATAGATATTAGGATTTTTTTTTTTTTTTTTTTTCAAATTTTTAAGTAATAGGCTTTTAAGGATTAGTTCTTAATCATCAACATATAGATCTAATACTCGCTTAAACTTGCATGAAAGTCCGCTACAATTTTGGGGAAAATTTCGGACAGAAAAAAAAATTGCGTTCTGGGGAAATATTGGGCCCTGAAAATTTTCTGCACCCATGCAGCTTTGGGCCAATCCCTCAACACACTGGTGTACTTGCCTGATTAAAAAGACGCAAAGACATTCCTCCTGGCTCTAGTGTGAGATACGGTGGCCCTACCGCACTTGAGAAGGACGGTCCACCACGGAAACAATTTGGACATGATAAACGGAAAACGAGAAAGATATCTCGGCTGAGTGAGTGTAAGATTGGTGTATGGAGTACTAGAGGTATAAATGGCAATATAAATGAAGTGATTGCAGAGGAAGGCCTAGGAAATCATGGGAGGATCAGATTCAGGAGTGTCTGCACGAGAAAAAGATTATGAGTATGAAGTATAGAAGGTCTTGTGTACGTTGTATGATGGATGTCAGTGAAGCCTAAGTTGTATGCAAAGATCGCTGTAAATGGAGAAGTTTGATATGGCAACAGTAAGTAAATAATCAGTTAAAAATTTATCTGGTAGTTTGTATTTCTTTCTAAATCTCAGAGAACAGTGATATGTAGTGAGTGATGTTTTTCGGAGTTCCTCATGGAAGATTTGACTGACAAAATAATCTTTCATAACCACAGCAAAGAACTGACAGGACTTTATGAAATACTGATTTTTGTTTTAAAAAACAACTATTTTCAATTTGGCATTGATTTCTACAGGCAAACTTCTGGTTTAGCCATGGGCTCACCGGTTGCACCATTTCTTACAAATTACTACGTTGGAAAACCAGAAGAAAAGGGTCTAATCACTCCTATCTTCAGTTTTTATGCAAAATATATGGATGATATTATTTTCATTGTAGACTACAAAAATGTCTCTTCCATATGGCATACTAGACTGGTTCAAGTCATTGGATGAAAATTTACAATTCACAACTGCAAAAAGATAATCAGCTCGATTTTTTTGGGCTTTTCTGTAATAATTAGATAAGGAAAAAGTGAAACAAGGTTATACAAAAACCTACAAACAATAATAAAATTTTTTGAATAAAGCTCATGTTGAGAAATGGCTTCCTAGTTTAATTGAATTAATAATCTAAAGCAACTTTTATGGGAATTTTACTAGGAAATTTTTTCATTAATAGCAAATTTTCGGAGAAAACTCTTCTCCTTCTTCAGGCTGTCTTGTTGTTGTCACTTTTTACTTGTCACTATCACGGTTACGGTTTACCTTGACGGTTACGGTTAACCTTGATGGTTTAGGTTATTTTTCAACAAATCCTGCCAGATGTTAGGCAGGGAGAATCCTTTGCAGTCATTGATGATGGAATTTTGATTTTTCTCAATCTGTATTCCTTCTTTCAGTTTTCTTTTTTGGAAATTGCTTTGGAAACTGATTACTTTAAGGGAATTCCAATCCATGCTGTGCCCAGTTTCTCTAACATGCCTATCTAATCCAGTCTTGTTGGAGCAATTTTTTTATAGCTGCTTTATGCTCAGCTATACTAGTTTCTAGTCTGCGACCTGTTTCACCTATGTAAGATAGTCCACAACTACAATTTACTTCATAAACTACTCCTTGCATTTTTAAAATATCTTCTTCTCTTTGAACTATTTTAGGGAAAAAATTTTTAACTTTGTTCTCTAAACTTGGAGCTAGCCTAATATTGTATTTCTTACTAATTCTCTTTAAAGATTCAAATAATACCTTGGTGATAAGAAATTTTTCTAGTGAATTTTACTGGTTGCTTTTGTGGGTTCTTCATACCATTAAAATTCAGAAGCTTCTCAATTTCTTCTTTTGGATAGTTATTCTCTGCAAGTATGACTTTAAGCTCTTCTTTATGGGCTTCTTTTTTATCTGCAGTAGAAACTATTTTATTAATTTTTTTCTAAAAACTGACTTGCTACATTTTTGCTTAATAGAAACTGGATGATAGGAATTGAAATCCAGTAGTCTTTTAGTATTCATTGGTTTTTTATACCAACTAGTGAGGAATTTTTCATCTTCATAATAGATAGTAATATCTAAGAAGTTTATTCTTCTTTCTTTTTGAAGTTCAATAGTGAACTTAAGGGAATCATCTAATTCATTGAATGAGTCTAGAATTCTTTCTGGAACAATTTCTGAGCTATCTATTATAAATAAGATGTCATCCATGTATCTGCTATATAAGCAGAAGTATGTTGGGTTGTACTAGTATCTTTGCTTCTAGTTTTCCCACATAATAGTTAGCTAAGAGTGGGGAGAGTGGGGAGCCCATAGCTAGCCCCGATTTTTGAATGAAAAAAGTTTTCCCAAATTGAAAGTAGTTGTTCTGCAAAGAGAAAGTAAGTATTTCAAAAATTCCTACTAATATGTTTTTTTCCTTGTTGTGAAAAACTATTAGGTCTGCCGAGTCTTCCGCTATAAAGTCTATAAGTTGATCTATATTAATGTGAGTATACATAGACACTATATCTAAACTACCCATAATAGGAGAATCTAATTTAGGAAGAAGTTCTAGTTTTTCTTTTAGCTGCATTGAGTTTTTAATCAAGTTAGGTGGCTCTTTTAAAAGATTCTGAAGGTGTGACTTTAAAAATTAGTTTAGGTTTGAAAGAATAGAGTTTTTTGAGTCTATTATTGGTCTAATTGGTTGGTGTTCTTTATGCAGTTTGACTATTCCATATATTTGAGGTAATCTGAACTGTAATTTTGAGAATTGTTTATAGTTTTCTGGAAGCTGGGTTTTCTTTTTTTGAAGTGAAATAAGCTTAGAGACTTTTTTAAATCAAATCTGGTAGTGGGTTTTCTTTTACTTCTTCATACATAGGTTTTTTAGTTCTTCTTCCATCTTTTCTAGATAATTTTTCTTATCCATAATAGTAATCCACTTACTTTTGTCTGTTTTCACAGCAACTACACTTTCATTTTTTCTGAAATCTTTAAGAGCTTTTAATTGACTATTATCAAAAATTTTTTTGAGGTTTCCTTACTTGCTTCTGGAATTTTGTAAGGCTATTGTAGTAATCTTTTCTGAGGAGGTCTGCTTTAATTTGGTCCTCTTTTTCTAAAGTGCTGCAGATGCTTTCCAATTCAATTACTAATTTTTCTGGATTTATTTTTTCTTTGGATAGATGGAAATTACTTCCTTTATTTATCACTTGTAATGATTATTGGCTAACTCCAGTAGCAGTGTTGTCCTTTACATGACTAAGAACTGCAGTTTTTTTGTTTTTACTGGAATAGTTTTTCTTCAAAAATTTCTCTTCTTTAAGGTTCAGCTTTTTAACAAATTTCTTATTTTTGTTTCTTACTCCAATTTTTAGCCAGTCATCCAATTCTGCTTTTACTGTATCCCTTAAGATTCCAGAAATTTTCTTTTCATTTTCTATTTTTACTTTTTTATAATAAGCAACATTTTTATATTTTCCTTCAATACTTCTTTTTAACGTTTTTTGCTCTATTTTTCTTACAAAGTTGGCTGAAAGTAAATCTTTAAATGGTTTTCTAAGTCTAAATGAATTTGGAATAAAGTTAATTACCTTGCAATTTTTCAGGAACTTGATTTGAGCTATGGATCTTTCCATCTTCAATGTAGCATGTTGAACTTTCTTGATTGTTTGCCAAGTATCTGACCCATACTCTGTTCTAATTCTTTGAATAAAGCTCATGTTGAGAAATGGCTTCCTAGTTTAATTGAATTAATAATCTAAAGCAACTTTTATGGGAATTTTACTAGGACATTTTTTCATTAATAGCAAATTTTCGGAGAAAACTCTTCTCCTTCTTCAGGCTGTCTTGTTGTTGTCACTTTTTACTTGTCACTATCACGGTTACGGTTTACCTTGACAGTTACGGTTAACCTTGACGGTTTAGGTTATTTTTCAACAAATCCTGCCAGATGTTAGGCAGGGAAAATCCTTTGCAGTCATTGATGATGGAATTTTGATTTTTCTCAATCTGTATTCCTTCTTTCAGTTTTCTTTTTGGAAATTACTTTGAAAACTGATTACTTTAAGGGAATTCCAATCCATGCTGTGCCCAGTTTCTCTAACATGCCTATCTAATCCAGTCTTGTTGGAGCAATTTTTTATAGCTGCTTTATGCTCAGCTATACGAGTTTCTAGTCTGCGACCTGTTTCACCTATGTAAGATAGTCCACAACTACAATTTACTTCATAAACTACTCCTTGCATTTTTAAAATATCTTCTTCTCTTTGAACTATTTTAGGGAAAATTTTTTTAACTTTGTTCTCTAAACTTGGAGCTAGCCTAACATTGTATTTTTTACTAATTCTCTCCCCACTCTTAGCTAACTATTATGTGGGAAAACTAGAAGAAAAGATACTAGTACAACCCACATACTTCTGCTTGTATAGCAGATACATGGATGACATCTTATTTATAATAGATAGCTCAGAAATTGTTCCAGGAAGAATTCTAGACTCATTCAATGAATTAGATGATTCCCTTAAGTTCACTATTGAACTTCAAAAAGAAATAAGAATAAACTTCTTAGATATTACTATCTATTATGAAGATGAAAATTTCCTCACTAGTTGGTATAAAAAACCAATGAATACTAAAAGACTACTGGATTTCAATTCCTATCATCCAGTTTCTATTAAGCAAAAATGTAGCAAGTCAGTTTTTAGAAAAAATTAATAAAATATTTTCTACTGCAGATAAAAAAGAAGCCCATAAAGAAGAGCTTAAAGTCATACTTGCAGAGAATAACTATCCTAAAGAAGAAATTGAGAAGCTTCTGAATTTTAATGGTATGAAGAACCCACAAAAGCAACCAGTAAAATTCACTAGAAAAATTTCTTATCACAAAGGTTTATTTGAGTCTTTAAAGAGAATTAGTAAGAAATATAATATTAGGCTAGCTCCAAGTTTAGAGAACAAAGTTAAAAAATTTTTCCCTAAAATAGTTCAAAGAGAAGAAGATATTTTAAAAATGCAAGGAGTAGTTTATGAAGTAAATTGTAGTTGTGGACTATCTTAAATAGGTGAAACAGGTCGCAGACTAGAAACTTGTATAGCTGAGCATAAAGCAGCTATAAAAAATTGCTCCAACAAGACTGGATTAGATAGGCATGTTAGAGAAACTGGGCACAGCATGGATTGGAATTCCCTTAAAGTAATCAGTTTCCAAAGCAATTTCCAAAAAAGAAAACTGAAAGAAGGAATACAGATTGAGAAAAATCAAAATTCCATCATCAATGACAGCAAAGGATTTTCCCTGCCTAACATCTGGCAGGATTTGTTGAAAAATAACCTAAACCGTCAAGGTTAACCGTAACCGTCAAGGTAAACCGTAACCGTGATAGTGACAAGTAAAAAGTGACAACAGCAAGACAGCCTGAAGAAGGAGAAGAGTTTTCTCCGAAAATTTGCTATTAATGAAAAAATTTCCTAGTAAAATTCCCATAAAAGTTGCTTTAGATTATTAAAATAATAAAATGTTAGACTATCAGTCAAATCATCCAAATTGCATAGAAACAAACTTAGCTACTCAATTTTTGGAAAAAATTAATGTTCTAAATTCTTCAGAATTGTTAAAACATGCTCAAAAGGAGGAACTGAAAAAAGTCTTGGAAGATAATAATTACCTATCTCTAGTAGTCAACAAAATACTTAAAAAAAAAGACGAAAAGATTCACAGATCAAAAAGTAAGTTTTTTAACTAGAAAAGTTACTTACCATAGAGGACTGTTTGAGAAACTTCAGAGGATTAGTGAGAAATTTCTAATCAGGCTGGCTCTAGGATTACAAAATAAATTTATTAACTATCTTCCAAAATTAAAGCAAAAAGGAGAAAACATCCCTTAACAGGAAGGTGTGATCTACAATGTGAAATGTGAAT
Organism: Macrothele yani; assembly: GCA_039090855.1. Taxonomy (NCBI): domain Eukaryota; kingdom Metazoa; phylum Arthropoda; class Arachnida; order Araneae; family Macrothelidae; genus Macrothele; species Macrothele yani. The sequence goes on from CM077009.1 coordinate 152,812,072, forward strand.
GTGGTCTCAGCTAAGTGGGAGAAACAGGCTGACAGCTTAAGAAGAGATTGGCAGAACATAAAGCTGCAATTAAAAATTTGACAGACGAAACAGATTTGGACAGACATGTTCAAAATACAGGACAGAAAGTGCTTTGGGACTCTGTACAAGTTCTGACACATCAACAGCACTTTTTCAAAAGAAAATTGCCAGAAGGACTGGAAATGGAGAGAAGAAGAGGTACAACACTAAATGATTTAAAAGTTAGAATTCAGCTCATGAATGGTAGCACCTACTGCAGTGTAGCCAGAGGAAGGGTAGGGGTGCTACCCGAAAATTCGACTGTAACTAATACGGGGGCGTAGCAATTCAAAAATTATGTGGAAGGCTTAAGTAGTTCCCTACCCAAATACCGAAAATAATTGCAAATCAAGTATAATCAATTAATAATTAAGTGTTAATTATCAATAATCCATTATTTAGAATAATTATGTACATTAATTAATAAATTAACAATTTTCTTGATAATTAAAATACTGATTTACAAAATATTGATACAAAGCCTTATGTACTGTGGTGGGCTATGTATTTATTAAATGTGATTAATGTAAAATAGAGTACTTCTCTCTCAGTATTCAATTTCTTGGAGTTATTTATAACGAAGCAGTTTTAAAATTAGTTATTTTATGAAATAATATTGAAAATATAAAGTTTTGCTAGCACTTTCATAAAATTGTACTTACATATCTTAGCATCATTGTACAAGGTAACTGCGCTTCGTTGCCATTGCCTTCAAAAGTGTGGATCCTGTATTTACTTCTACTTCTCGATGAATGTTCGGCAACGCACGTCCAGAAAGTCGAGAATTAGACATTGTGTTTCGAAGATACATTTTCTGGCGCCTGAGAGTAGAAAATGTGCTCTCCGGATTGGCTGTTGAGACAGGAAGCGTTGACAAAATATTTAGTAGTTTCTTGATATGGTGGGGAGGAGGAGGGGGGGGGAGCTGCTTCACAACTTGATAAGGATTCTATCACAGTGGTTGGTTTTCCCTCGTCGTCTTGTTAATAAAAGCATCTTCCAAAAGCGTGAGCAACAGCGAGTGAACCCTGCGGGTGTGTTGCTTACATGTGGAAAAATGTGCCAATGAAACAAATTCAAAGGGATTCGAAAAAGTCTGCGATTTCGTTGAACAAAAATGTGATTTAAGTCAGTTTTTTTATCGGTTTTTCAGATTCATCATGATATCTTTGATAAACAAGATTTAAAATTCAGCTTTAAAGAGAAAAAGAAATCATGTGATTTGACATTTAAGAGAAAAATGTGCCTTTATATCCAATGGGGGGGGCTTGAGCCCCTCCCTTTTCTACGCCAATGAAGTAATATCCTTTTATTCCTGAGTAAGTCCCATAATTTAGTGAAATTTATAATATATCAAGTCTAGAAATAAGATAACCATGACATCAATTATTACCAAGGAATGCACAGTTTTTTCCCCTGGAATGAGTACTTCCAGATTTGTTATAGACAAATTCAGAGAAATTGGTTTTAGTGACTTTGCTCTGATTTTGCTGGGATGTTTATTAAATGGATCACAACAACCTCTCTGCCTAAGACTGTACCATTTTAGATATTTATCCTTGCAGTAGTGCACACAGAAATTTCCCAAGTGTGTGTGTGTGTGGGGGGGGGGGGGGATTTCCCAAGTGTGTGTTTGGGGAATAGTGCACACAGAAATTTCCCCAAGTGTGTGTCTTGCCATGGTACACTGAATTTTCCCAAAGTGAGGGTGACCCCCTAAATTTATCGAGGAAAATAGTCAGGTGCTATAACAATAAAGAAGGAGGTTAACTTTTGTACATTTATGCTTATCCAGTTACTACACTGGTGTGCAAAAATTAAGGACGAGACGGTTTTTCGAATGTAACTTCGTGCAGAAGTGCTCCACATCGACTCAAATCATACCATAAGATCCCCATGATGTAAGAATATGGGACAAGTGAGCAAAACCGTCCAAACAAGGAATCCAAAGGATACAAAGGCACTTTATTGAAAAGGTAGCTTTGAGCACAACTGGACAGAAGAGTCCATGTGACAGGCGGCTGCCAAGAAAAATCCAGTTTTTAGTAGGGGACATGATCACCCTTGACTGCGTTGCATGATTTACAACGTCTGTCCATGCTGAGGACGAGGTTGTCAAGGAGCTGTTGAGGCATCGCGGCCCATTCCTCTTGTAGCGCCAATCGCAGCTGCGGAATCGTTGCTGGCGGCTGGTGACGTGCTGCCAAGAGTCTCCCTAGAAGGTCATACACGTATTTGATTGGATTTAGGTCCGGGGACCTTGCGGGCCAATACATGCGTTGAATATCTTCAATCTCCAACAGCTCTGCGACAGCCACTGTACGATGAGTGTAGCGTTGTCGTCCATGAAGAGGAACTCAGGACCCACAGCACCTCTAACCAGACGCACGTAAAGCAGGAGAACTTCGGTGTAATAGCGGACACCAGTGACTGAACCTCCTTGGAAGATGTGGAGGTCAGTACGGCTACCAAGCATGACACCGCCCCAAACGAGAACTCCGCCACCTCCAAACCTGTCCCTTACGATGATGTTGGAGGTGTGATTACGTGTTCCCTGCTCTCTCCATATGTGTATTCGTCCAGAATCGCTCGTCAGACTCAAATCGGCTCTCATCCGTAAAGAGAACTCGACTCCATTGCTGACGTGTCCAGTTTTTGTGTTCCTGGAACCACAGAAACTGCCATCTCCGATGAGCAGGCGCTAATGGCACACACCGTACTGGTCGTCGTGCAAATAGACCACCTTCGTGTAGCCTCCTGGCCACAGTAAAACGCGATAACGGACGTCCAGTTGCGTGTGCCTTGCGATTTCTCCCGCTGTCCGCCGTCTGCCTCTTCTCCCCTTTAGGACAATATACCGGTCGTCCGCCGCCGTGGTTGCTCGTGGACGACGACTGCTAAACTCTCGGACAGCTGTTCCTGTCAATTTGAAATGCTCTCTAAGCTCGTGAAACGATGATGTGAGCGATCCCAAACTCCTCGGCCAAACTAGTCACACTTCGACCTTCTTCCAACTTCCCAATGACGCGACCTCGGGTAAAGTCGTCCAGATGTCTTCTACTGGAATGCCTGTTGGCCATATCACACGGTGGCAGCAACTCGACGTCGTTCAAACCTATTACACCGTGCAATAGCTTTCACCGAATTGCTAAGCGTACACCGCCCGTGTGTTTTATACCCTTCCGACACTCCCCCCACGTCATGCTGCATATATGCGCATGTCCTACCGTACCTGACCCTAGTGGTCTTTCGGTCCGTTTGCCTGCTCGTTCCGTTTGCCTGCTCTCCTGAGTGGTCTTTCGGTCCGTTTTGCCTGCTCGTTCCGCTGTTATGCTAATTTCTCCTATTCGTCTTTAATTTTTGCACACCAGTGTAGTAATGTTACAGAACAAGAAAGTTAAAATATTAAAAGAAGCAGCAAATGAAATTTTTTGCTGGTTAGATTTTCTCAAATTTATTTAACAGAATTGTTCCTGTACAATCATTGTATGTTATAATTATGCGTTACATGATTAAGAAGTATATGTAAATCGTGTATCATGACTTTTTGTTTCAAACTTCGACGTAATAATTTTCCGCTTTGTCAACCGAGGGGTAGAGCCTTGGGCCCCATCGGTCATCCCCGTGTGTGCGCCACCGCATCCTTGTGAAATCTTGCAGATTCTTCCACTCACATAAACTATCATCTATATTTACTCTATGTAATCTTAATAATTCCAAATCATTTGAAGACAGTTTAAACCCAGGAATAAATTCTGAAACTCTGTACTCAATGATACTTTAAGTTCCTTGCATACAAAACATTCCATTTCTTCTGAATAAAACACAACAGTAACTGAAAACAGGTGCGGATTTCCAACTAGGTGTGCCTAGGGCCCAAGAGCTTGACTTGAGGGCCCCCGAAAACGTATAATTCGATTGCCAGTATTGGTTTGGTTTTAGCAGACTGAAACAAATCAATCCTGAAAGCGGCCACTTTACTTGTATTGTCGATTGATATTTTACTTTCTCATATTAGTAACATATCAGGGTGTCCACATTCTGGAAAGTCAGGGAAATGAAAATTGGTCAGGGAAATGCCTGAAATGTTGGTAAAAGTCAGAGAAAATCAGTTATATTTAAAAAAATTCGGGGAAATTTCAATCAGAGTTAGACTACAACTAGTTTTAATCCGGCGTCGAGGAGTGACACCCTCATCGCTCAACATACTTGCACTTGGTGTTTGCAGACAGTCACTAACTTCCCCTTCCTACTAATGTAACCTTGTATTTCCTACCTATTATTGTAAGTTGTGTTACATTACTTGTTAACATTTATCTTTTTTTTTAAGTCAAAGGAGTAGAAGAAAATTTGTGATATAAGTTATACCTTGTTAAAAGGCAATTAAGACTTCAGCAGTGTCAAAGCGTTGTGTGTTTAATGAACAATGGTTGGATGAACAATTAAATCCTGAGTTTTCTGGTTGGATAGCTGCTGTGAACGGCGACAATGAATCAGCATTTTGTAAAGTGTGCTCTAAAACTTTTAAGCTTAGCAACATGGGGCGTCGGGCAGTCTCCAGCCACGGAAATGGCCCTAATCATTTGAAAAACATCTGTGGTAAAATGTCTCAGCCCAGTTTTGATTCTTTCACTTCTCCTGTGAAAAAGAACTCTCTTTGTAATAACGAACTCTTGCCACCAACAAGCTCAGGAAATATGGAATCAGTACTTCTAGAAAATATTAAGTCTAATGACTCAAATACTTATGTTGTGAAAGATTATGGGAAGCCCAGTGACCTTGATGCTTATGTAGTAAAAGATGATGTAACAAAGTCGGAAATAATATGGGCCATGGAAATGTTGTCCAAGCGAATGTCTCTGAACTCTTGTACACAGATTAACAAGACATTTCAGTTAATGTTTCCTGACAGTACGATAGATTCAAAAATTACTTTAGGCAAAAGCAAAGCATCTTATGTGATAAATCATGGATTGGCACCACATTTCAAAGAGTGTTTAATGGACGATCTGAAGCAGTGCGCTGACTTTGTAATTTGTTTTGATGAATCACTAAACAAAATTACTCAGCTTGGGCAAATGGATCAGCTTGTTCGTTATTGGGACGTCAATCTGCACAAAAGTTTCCACTAGATACTTAAGTAGTGTGTTTTTAGGACGGGCAACACCTTTTAGAGAAATTCATTAAAGGTGCACCTCTTCCCTTGGATAACATGCTACAAGTGTCAATGGATGGACCTAACGTTAATCTCAGCTTTCTTCAAAAGCTGAAAGATAAGCTTAGAGCTGAAAATACAGATGGTAAATTAATAGTTGACATTGGAGTATGTGGTCTTCACGTGGTCAATGGAGCAATGAAAACTGGGCCGCGCCGGTGGCGCAGTGGTCTAAGCGATGGTCTCTGATCATTCGTCCGAACGGGGTTCGGGTTCGAATCCCGGTGAGGCATGGATGTTGTGTTTGTCTTACGGCACTGGCTCTCTCCCTTCCCTGGAACCAGTGACCCTAAATTAGGGACGGGCGACTGCTTATAGCCCATTGAGTTGCTCACGGTGGTCGTTAAACCTCCAATAAAAAAAATGAAAACTGGACTTGAAGCAGTGAAATGGGATATACATCACTTTCGGCGTAACTTGTACTATCTTTTAAAAGATAGTCCTGCTCGCCGTGCAAATTATACTATGATTACTGGATGTAAAGATTTCCCTTTAAAATGTTTCACTGTAAGGTGGTTGGAAAATGTTAATTGTTTGACTAAGTCATTGCTTGTCTATGATCATATCAAGAAATATGTTCAAGAATCATCCGTTTCCAACAAACAGCACATGTTTCTTGCAGAAATCATGGAAAGTCCACTTTTGAAACGCAAATTGGCTGCATTTAGGTCCATAGTTTCAGAGTGTGAATCTTTTTTGAGAAGGTTCCAGAGCCGAAAGCCTTTAATTCCTTTCTTACACACTGATTTGCTGGATCTAATGAAAAATTTGATGGCACGAAACTTGAAGCCTGACAAATTAAGTGAAGCTGATAGTGTCTCAAAACTGTTAACTTTGCATGTATCAAAAAGTGAAAATCTTCTCTCAGTTGAGAAAGTTGATTTTGGAGTTAGTGCTAAAAAGCTATTAAAAGAAGTGAAGTGCTCAGAAAGGGAGAAATTAGAGTTGAAGCTTGAATGATTGAAAAACTTCGTGAGAAAAGCCCACTAAAATTTAAGTTTGTCCGTGGGGTAACTACTTTTGACCCAAATATTATAGTGCAGCAGCCGAGGCTAGGCAAGAAGAGAGTGGAAATTGTGCTCGAAGTTTTACTTAGTGAAAACAAGATTTCAGATGACTGTGCTGAAAAAGCTAATAAACAGTACGCTTCATTGTGTGTAGAAGCTCAATCTGCTTTAAAGTCTCAGTTTAATCAAATTTTAGACAGTCATGACTCATGATGATTCCATTGGATTAGACAAATTTTACAGTGCTCTACTTGACAACCAAAAACGATTCGGTGAACTTTGGGATGTAATGAAAATTTGTCTCATTATGTCTCGTGGAAATGCTTCAGTGGAAGGTGTATTTTCTGTCAATAAGTCTCTTCTTGTGGATAATCTCCTGGAGGAATCCCTGATTTGTCAGAGAACAGTTTTTGATGCCATTAAAAATGTGGGAGGAGTAGAGCACATTGCCATCAATAGAAGGCTTCTTCTTTCTGTAAGAGCCTCGAGACGAAGATATCCGGATTATCTTGAGAAAAAAAGTGTTCTAAACGAAGAAGAAAGAAAACTGAAGGAAAAATTGATCATGAAATGAAGGAACTGAAGGGAAAAGACAAGGAGTATGGAAGGAACTAGAGTTGGAAGAAGCAGCATTGCAGGCGAAGATTTCAGATTGGGAAAAGAAGAAAAGTGGTGTGTAATATAAAAACAGTGACTGTGTTCCTACTGTAATATTTTTATAGTAAGTGTTTCTGAATATTGTGTATTGGTTTGTTTGAGTGTTTCTTCAATAAATGTAAAACCATGAAAAAAAGAGTAAACTTAAAATTAAAAAGGTGTGGGTTTAAACGGCTATAGGGAAGGTGGAGGCCGATAAAAAAAAAATTAAATGAATCAGTTATTTGGCACATATATTGAAAAACTCAAATAAACCTATTTGTGTAAGGTCAGGGATTTCTTATATATTTGGTCAGGGAAATTAGGTTTGATAATTCTGTGGACACCCTTCGTATGTATACCAGACCTACCAACTGTTACGATTTTATCGGATTTAGTACGATAAATCATGCTGCGATTTTGCGGCCAAAAGTACGATTTTTTTAAATAGTCATGTTTTCCTTCATTTTTTTCCTTTTCAGACAAAGGCCTTGTAGCAGAATCGCGGTGACGAACGACGTACGTCGCAGATTTATTTTGTTCCTGAAGACAAAAACGACATCCCTAGAACCCTATTAAACCATCTTGCAGACTCCCTATCATAGATGCAAGTTTTATGCCTTTCAAAATTTCCGAAAACGGAAGTTGGACGTAGTGAGGATTTCTTCCGTAATCGTATTTTTTTTTCTCTCGAAGGATGATGTACATCCCAGATTTATTTTGTACTCATCCCCGTAGAAGAATCGCGGCGACGTACATCGCAGGTTTATATTGTACTCATCCCCGTAGAAGAATCGCGGTGACGTACATCGCAGGTTTATTTTGTACTCATCCCCGTAGAAGAATCGCGGCGACGACCGACGTACATCCCAGATTTATTTTGTACTCATCCCGTAGAAGAATCACGGCGACGTACATCGCAGGCTTTGTTTGTACTCATCCCCGTAGAAGAATCGCGGTGACGTACATCGCAGGTTTATTTTGTACTCATCCCCGTAGAAGTATCGCGGCGACGTACATCGCAGATTTATTTTGTACCCAGCCCCGTAGAAGAATCGCGGCGACGTACATTGCAGGTTTATTTAGTACTCATCCCAGTAGCAGAATCGCGGCGATGGCCGACGTACATTGCAGATTTATTTTGTACCCAGCCCCGTAGAAGAATCGCGGCGATGGCCGACGTACATCGCAGATTCATTTTCTTCTAATCCTCGTAGCAGAATCGCGGTGACGGCCGATGCACATCACAGATTTATTTTGGTCCTGCAGACAAAAATGACATCCCCCAGAACCCGATTAAACCATCTTGCAGACTTCCTAAGATGCTTCAAAAATTCTCAGCGTGCGTCGTGTTACGATTTTTCTATTTGAGTGTTACGTTTTTTGGTTCTGAGAGGTTGGAAGGTCTGATATACAGTCGAATCACATTTTTGTGACCACCTCCTACTTTTGACGTCAACAACACTTAGACAATGAAAGAAGGCACGTATCGTGAGCTAGCTTGGAGTGTATATAAGGTGCTGTCCTGTAGGTATTCTGAAAACATATCACTGTTGCTGTCATGCAGCGATTTATCAGATTTGCAAAAAGGATGATTATCGGCTTTCGGGACAAGGGTGGCAGTATTTCTGACAGAGCGCAATTTGTGAACTGTTCGCGTGCTGCTGTGGTTAAAGTGTGTCGTGATTGGAGAAATGGAACCATTGCGAATAAGTGACGTGAAAACTGCGGAGCACCCCGTGCCATTGATGTAAAATGTGAACGTCGGCTGCGTGAGGGCCGATCGACACGCTACAGTGGAGCAACTCACTGGCTGAATGAACCAGGGTGATACCGGAAGTATGTCTAAGCCGCCCCGGTGGCGCAGTGGTCTAAGCGATGTCCTCTGATCATTCGTCCGAACGGGGTCCGGGTTCGAATCCCGTGAGGCATGGATGTTGTGTTTGTCTTACGGCACTGGCTCTCTCCCTTCCCTGGAACCAGTGACTCTAAATTAGGGACGGGCGACTGCTTATAGCCCATTTGAGTTGCTCACGGTGGTCGTTAAACCTCCAATCAAAAAAAAAAAAAAAGTATGTCTAAAACGGCAGTTCAGCAAAGCCTGCTGCGTATGTGGATCCGATACAGACGAATGATCACTGTACCTGTGCTAACGAAGGTGCATCTGGGCCGCCCCGGTGGCGCAGTGGTCTAAGCGATGGCCTCTGATCATTCATCCGAACGGGGTCCGGGTTCGAATCCCGGTGAGGCATGGATGTTGTTTGTCTTACGGCACTGGCTCTTTCCCTTCCCTGGAACCAGTGACCCTAAATTAGAGACTGGGCGACTGCTTATAGCCCATTGAGTTGCTCACGGTGGTCGTTAAACCTCCAATAAAAAAAAAAAAAAAAAGTGCATCTGGAGAAATGGCTTACATTTGCACGGCAGTATCGGAATTGGACCTCCGCTGATTAGCAAAGGATTGCCTTCTCCGATTAGTCACGTTTTCTGCTTCAGCGAACGGATGGACGTTGGCGTATAAGGCGAGAAACATTGGAGAACAAACACTCTTCAACCATTGCTGGAAGAACACGAGTTGGTGGGTGCAGCGTTATGGTCTGGGGAATGTTTTCGTGGCATTCTCTGAGTCCACTCATACCTGTGGAAGGCACTATGCGCCGCCGCGGTGGCGCAGTGGTCTAAGCGATGGCTTCTGATCATTCGTCCGGAAGAGGTCCGGGTTCGAGTCCTGGTGAGGCATGGATGTTGTGTTTATCTTGCGGCACTGGCTACCTCCCTTTTCTGGAACCAGTGGCCCTAAATTATGGACGGGCGACTGCTTATAGTCCATTGCATTTCTCATGGTGGTCGTTAACCCTCCAATAAAAAAAGCACTATGCACCGAATTCGTCATGAATCCAACCTTGCAGACCATGTACACCCATACATACTGATTGTCTTCCCGGCCGCCCCGGTGGCGCAGTGGTCTAAGGCGTTGGCCTTTGATCATTCGTCCGAAGGGGTCCGGGTTCGAATCCCGGTGAGGCATGGATGTTGTGTTTGTCTTACGGCACTAGCTCTCTCCCTTCCCTGGAACCAGTGACCCTAAATTAGGGACGGGCGACTGCTTATAGCCCATTGAGTAGTTCACGGTGGTCGTTAAACCTCCATTAAAAAAAATAATAAACTTGTCTTCCCTGGGGCGGATGGGATCTTTCAGCACGAAAATGCGACGTGTCGCACAGCTAAAAATGCCCGAGAGTGTTTTTTTATATATACAGTATTTATATATATATTGGAGGTTTAACGACCACCGTGAGCAACTCAGTTGGCTATAAGCAGTCTCCCGTCTCTAATTTAGGGTCACTGGTTCCAGGAAAGACAAACACAACATCCATGCCTCTTCGGGATTCGAACCCGGACTCCTTTCGGACGAATGATCAGAGGCCATCCCTTAGACCACTGCGCCACCGGGGCTGCCGAGAGCGGTTGGAAGAGCACGATGAAGATTTTTCAAAGTACTTCCCTCGCCCCTAATTCCCCAGACTTAAACTCAATTGAGCATCTGTGGGACCACCTCGATCGTGTTCTTCGCTCAATGGATCCTCCACCACGCACCCTACAGCAGCTGACAGATGCACTGCAGCCAGCATGGCTCCACATACGTGTGAATGCCTTCCAGCACCTTAATGAGTCACTCCCAGCCTGTCTAGCTGCTGTTCGCTCTGCACATGGCGGTTACTCTGGATATTAATAAAGTGACTCGACCATGGCGGTTGCTCTGGACACAATTATGTGACTCGACCGTCTATATTTTGTTGGGTTGTGTTATTTTTGAAATATCTCTAAAAACAAGAAGTCCGATGCGCACGGACAAAGTGATAACCCTAGTACTGTTGTTACAAAACATTGTAATAATAGGGAGATACACTGGCGTGCAAAAATTAAGGACGTGACGGTTTTTCGAATGTATCGAGCAGAAGTGCTTCACATCGACTCAAATCATACCATAAGATCCCCAAGATGTAAGAATATGGGACAAGTGAGCAAAACCGTCCAAACAAGGAATCCAAAGGATACAAAGGCACTTTATTGAAAAGGTAGCTTTGAGCAAAACTAGACAGAAGACAGAAACGTCCATGTGGCAGGCGGCTGCCAAGAAAAATCCAGTCTTCAGTAGGGGATATGATCACCCCTGACTGCGTTGCAGGATTTACAACGTCTGTCCATGCTGAGGACGAGGTTGTCAAGGAGCTGTTGAGGCATCGCGGCCCATTCCTCTTGTAGCGCCAATCGCAGCTACGGAAACGTTGCTGACGGCTGGTGACGTGCTGCCAAGAGTCTCCCGAGAAGGTCACACACGTGTTTGATTTAATTTAGGTCCCGGAACCTTGTGTGCCAATCCATGCGTTGAATATCTTCAATCTCCAACAGCTCTGCGACAGCCACTGTACGATGAAGTGTAGCGTTGTCGTCCATGAAGAGGAACTCGGGACCCACGGTATCTTTAAACAGACGCACGTGAGGCAGGAGAACCTCGGTGCAATAGCGGACACCAGTGACTGAACTTCCTTGGAAGATGTGGAGGTCAGTATGGCTACCAAGCGTGATACCACCCCAAACGAGAACTCCGCCACCTCCAAATTGGTCCCTTTCGATGATGTTGGAGGTGTGATTACGTGTTCCCTGTTCTCTCCAGATGTGTATACGTCCAGAATCGCTCGTCAGACTAAATCGGCTCTCATCCGTAAAGAGAACTCTACTCCATTGCTGATGTGTCCAGTTCTTGTATTCCTGGCACCACAGAAACCGCCGTCTCCGATGAGCAGGCTTTAATGGCACACACCGTACTGGTCGTCTTGCAAATAGACCACCTTTGTGCAGCCTCCTGGCCACGGTAAAACGCGATAACGGACGTCTAGTTGTCTGTTGCATGTGCCTTGCGATTTCTCCCGCTGTCTGTCTCTTCTCGCCTGTAGGACAATATACCGGTCGTTCGCCGCCGTGGTTACTCCTGGCCTCTTTTAAAAAGCCCCACCTTATCAATGGGCTTCTGAGCCCATTGACAAGGTGGTGCTTTTTAAAAGAGGCCTCTTCCGTGGCACTCTGCACCAGATGTCCATCGGATCGCACTGTCCTTTCGGAAATTGGTTGGACTGGACATTCATTGACGGTTTGGAGCAATTGCCAGGTTTGAAACTGATTTAAAGTTACTAGGCGTGAAAATGACGGCGGTCTCTGTTGGTGAGAGTCGTCCCGGCCACAGTTACGTCACCGATTTTCAGTTTTCTGCAAACTATACCACTGTTTGTAGACCCGCCGCCAGACAGTACGCTTCGGCACGCCAACAAATTGGGCGACTTCATTCACTTTGTGTCCGTGGGTACAGCCAAACACGATGGCTCATTTTTGCCATTCAGTAACGTCTGTCTTACGACCCGTATTGCAGATTAAATTCAACACTGCACGAGACAGAAATTATCCTGTGCTATTTATTTCCCAACAATGCTATCACGACACCCTCTGTGCATCCGGTAACTTCCTCCTGTCACTTTTGTTAGGGTTGACTAATTTTTTTTCCCGGTGAGCTTATTTAGTTTCCTTATTGTTTTCCTTTCCTTTCTTTTTTATGTTGTTGTTTTCTTCGACTGTTTGACGATTCCGTGAGCAACTCTATGGGCTGTCAACAGTCATCCGTCTGTAATTCAGAGTAAGGTGACCAGATATCGGGACACCGATTTGAGGACAAAAGGGCGTGGCTTCCCCAAATCGGTAGTTCATTTGGGGACACATACGTACTCAAAATAAACATGCAAATCTTTTTGTCACAAAACTACATGGCTTCAATAAGTGTGATATTACACATTAAAATCTATGTCTTAAAAGGATGTATCTTGTACAATGTTGGTAATTTGTATTGACAAAGCAGAACTATGATGGCGAGAACATATTAGCAAAAGTGAAATGCTTTACCTGAGGTACATGCGCTGAATTAAAATTAAGCTGCACACCATAGTAACTGCATGGCGAATTTTTCGTTTCGCCAAAGTTTTTTTTTTTTTTTTTTGTATTGAAGGTTTAACGACCACCGTGAACAACTCAATGGGCTATAAGCAGTCGTTCGTCCCTGATTTAGGGCCACTGGTTCCAGGGAAGGGAGAGAGCCAGTGCCGTAAGACAAACACAACATCATCGGGATTCGAACCCGGACCCCGTTCGGACGAATGATCAGAGGCCATCGTTTAGACCACAGCGGCCTCCCCTGTGGCGCAATGGTCTAAGGCACTGGCCTCTGATTGTTCGTCCGTAAGGGGTCCGGGTTCGAATCCCGGTGAGGCATGGATGTTGTGTTTGTAATACGGCACTGGCTCTCTCCCTTCCTGGAACCAGTGACCCTAAATTAGGGACGGGCGACTGCTCATAGCCCATTGCGTTGCTCACGGTGGTCGTTAAACCTTCAATCAAAAAAAAAAAAAAAAAAAAAAAAAAAAAAAAGACCACAGCGCCACAGGGGCGGCAAACATTTTTCATTGGAAATCTAAAAGGTTAATGAGGAAGTGGAAAATCGAGGACATTTGGGGACAGACATTGAAATTTGAGGACAATTTGCGTCCCCAAAGGCTTCAGACGTTTTGGGGGACGGTAAACAAAATTCGAGGACTGTCCTCAAGAATTGGGGACGTGTGGTCAGCTTAATTTAGAGTCACTGGTTTCAGCGAAGGGAGAGACCTAATACTGTAAGACAAAAACAACATCCATGCCTCATGAGGATTCGAACCGAGACCATCCTGTAGGAATGGTCATGAGTAAACGCTTAGACCACAATGTCAGCAGCAATGGACCTTATTCGTGTGATGTCAGAAGTGGATTTCTGCGGCCCAATATGGCTGCTGATTCAATGTTGTCACTATATACGTCGTCGAAGTGTGACGTCACAAGATGGCGCTGAGCATAAACAAATGTCTGTTTCTCCATGATTCTCATAACGTTTTTTTTTATTTTATTTTTATTTTAGGTTCAAGGTGGACGTCAAGTAATTTTGCTTTCTATACTTCCAACGGAAAAACTTCTGTACACATTTCCTTCACAATTAATGCGTTCCCAAGGATGAACATTTGAACATCGATTGAAATAGCTTTTTTTTTTTTTTTTTTTTTTTTATTGAAGGTTTAACGACCGCCGTGAGCAACGCAATGGGCTATAAGCAGTCGCCCGTCCCTGATTTAGGGTCACTGGTTCCAGGGAAGGGAGAGAGCCAGTGCCGTAAGACAAACACAACATCCATGCCTCACCGGGATTCGAACCCGGACCCCGTTCGGACGAATGATCAGAGGCCATCGCTTAGACCACTGCGCCACCGGGGCGGCTGAAATAGCTTCATTTTATAACTTGGAATACTTAATATTTTCTAAAACATAACCATAATTTTGCAATCCAATATTTGTTTGTCTATTGACGTTACCAAAGTACAGGTCACACCAGCTTCTTTTCTGGTTTCAACACCACCAAAGGAAAAGTTATTGATTTTTAATATAATTATGGTTATGTTTAAAAAAATATTAAGTATTCCAAGTTATAATATGAAGTTATTTTAATCGATGTTCGAATTTTCATCCTTGGAAACGCACTAATTGTGAAAGAAATGTGTACAAAAGTTTTTACATTGGAAGTACAGGAAGCAAAATTACTTGACGTCCTACTTAACGACCACGGTGAGCATCTCAATGGGCTATAAGCAGTCGCCCGTCCTTAATTTAGTCACTGGCTCCAGGGAAGGGAGAGAGTCAGTACCGTAAAACAAACACAACATCCATGCCTCACCGGGATTCGAACCCGGACCTTTCACGGACGAATTGTCATAAGCCATCGCTTAGACCACTGCGCCACTGGGGCGGCCCTCGTAACGTTTCAACGTGATTGGTGAAATGTGCTCATATTTTGTAATTTCTTCATTTTTCTTCCGACAGTTTGATGCTAATTCAACGCGATGAAAATGCTGTGAAGTCATTTTATTGTGAACCGCATAGTGAGGAAATGCGTGATCAAATTCATGCTTCTACGAAAGATAAGGCTAAATGTGTAGTTTAGCGTTCTAAATTATTTGGCTACATATTTCGAAAGATTGAGAAAAAATGAAATGTATTGTGAAAATATATAATTTGATGGCAAATGGGGAAAATTTTCAGCTTTAAAATGCATTTTAAGGATTTTTGCTGTAAAACTCACCTCCAAGCACAACGACGTGAACACCGATGCGACAGGCCTTACACAACGCTGCGGTGACAACGTCAAGTTTGGCCCGGAGTATAACGATGGCTCCGCAAGAACATACCTCGTCTTGTACTCTTCCGCCAGCGAAATGGCCGCCGGAACAAGACCATCGTTTCAGCGGAGCCAAGCTTGATGTGGTCACCGCAGCGTTGTGTTAGGCAGCGTCATCGCAGCGTTGGTGATCGAACGAGAACCGGTGTTTTCAGCTTGTTACGGCCGTTGACGTTTAAACTGATCGGTCGCATGTTTCTCGAGCTCCTGAGTTAGGCCTACTAGCGTTTGTTTATGTTGTGTTTTTTGAGTTTTGGTGCTTGGGTTTGCATTCTAGAGTTTGTTTTTGCACTTCGCTTTTCGAGTGAAGCTGCGTGCCGAGTGTGCACGTTGCTTTTGTTCTTTTTTTCTGTGTTGTGCGTTTGCGAGTTGCAACGCACGAGTGTTAGGGTTAGTGGTCGTGCTGACTACGCCTGAAGCCGTCATGAGTGTTTCACCTTCGCCTGTGTTTTCTTCTGCTGGTGATATGCCTTCTGCTACTGATGTTGTGCCTTCTTCGCCTTCTCACTTGGATATAACTGCCGCTGGTGGTTCTTTGAGTGCTGATATGTCGTCTACCTCTTCAGTGCTGGTGCATGGGTCGAGTGCGCTTCCGACCTCTCACCCTAAGCCTAAGACGTTTGCTGCTGCTGTTGGTGCCGGTTTGCCTTCTTCGAGTGATGTGGGGACTTCCCGTCCCGTGTTCAAACGTGTTGCGTCTTCGCTACGGATTTTACTTCCACAGGACTGCCCACAAGGTCAAGAACTTTCGAATGCTTTATTGTTTAGTGTGGTTTTTCCGGCTCTTCGTGACACCTTCCTCTCCCAGTATCTATCTGCCGTTTCTGCCATTATTCCTAGTAAAAGTATTGTATCTATTATACGCCTTGGGGGAGTGGTCGTTTGCTTCACCACCCAGCAAGCTGCGATGAAGATTCTTGCATATGGAATTGATATCGGCTCTCTCCATCTTAGGCCTGTGGCTGCTACGCAGCGACCAATAACTGTTACACTTTCCCCGGTACTTACTGCTATCCCAGATTCAATCTTAATTGACGCGCTCAACACCTTTGGATGTGTGGTTAGTTCTACGAAATTCTTGTCGGCTGCGGCTCTGGATTCCCCCTGCACCATGTGCAGGGAGGGCGTCGACAGTACCGGGTGTTCTTTCCTTCTGCCAAAGCATTTTCTGAAAGACCGTCAACTTTGGAATTGTGTACTAATGAACGTACCTATATTTTTAATTTGTTCGCTGGAGTTCAGTGCTTCGGGTGTCGGGGTGAGGGTCACCTTGAGTCGACCTGCCCCCATTCTGCTGTCGGAGCTCGTCCAGCTTTTTCATGTGACACTACTGCCTCAGCTGAATCTGTACTTGCTGCTTCAACTTCTATCCTCACCCTCCCCTCTTCACCTGATCCGGATGCTAAGCCTCGTTCTCCTGTACCTGCGTCGCCAACTGATGTTTGTCTTGCTCAAGAGTCCCCTGTTCTGCAGGATTTTCCTCCCCTGCAGGTGTCTGAGGGGGCTTCCACCCCTCAGGCCCCAAGGATTAAACGCTAGATTTCTCCTGGTTCGACGACTCGTCCGCCTCGCTCGTCTGAGCGTTTGAAAGCTAAGAAATCAGCAGTTTCTCCGTCACCTTCCTCTGAGCCGATGCCTGTTACTGCTCCGGTTGTTACTTCTAATCGCTTTTTCTTGTTTAGCCGTTGATGTCTCTTCTACGCCTCCTATGTCTGACCTTGTACCTCCGTTTGGTCCCTCAGAACCTCTGACATCCGAGCTACTTGTTCACCTTACAAATCCTACTTATGACTGGGCGCTGTTTCTTTCTCATCAAGTTTTACCATCTGCGGAAGCACATGCCATTCTTGCACGGATCAATCTGACGATAGCCCCCTCGAACATTTTGGATATCCAGTATATGTGTGCGGCTCCGCCTGCTGTGGCCGATCTTGAATGTTCGGATTTCGTTCTTCTTCTGAGCGCTGTCTTTCGTCTCAGCTGGAGGGATCTGTTTGTTTGGCTTGGTTACTGTGCGGATCCCGCTGTGCGTATGGGCCTCTGGTCCCATTTTATCAAGTATCTTCATCCGCAGAAGTC
This sequence comes from Macrothele yani, assembly GCA_039090855.1. Taxonomy (NCBI): domain Eukaryota; kingdom Metazoa; phylum Arthropoda; class Arachnida; order Araneae; family Macrothelidae; genus Macrothele; species Macrothele yani. The sequence continues at coordinate 152,829,370 of CM077009.1, forward strand.
TCCGCGAACGTGTCGTCCTTGCCCGGATTTGCCTGTTTTGATGTTTAATGATTGTCCGCTGGAGTTTCTAGAATATTGTGGAACTGTTTTCTTGGTTGATGGAGGAGAGGGTTGGACCTTTTTGCGACTGGACCTGATCGATGTGCTGTTTATCGGGATTTTTGGACGTTCCAGTACAACTTTCGTCGTATGTACTCCTGAACTGTTTGCTGTTTTTGAAGCCTGGACTGAACCCATGTGGGGTTTTGTGTTGACTGCCTGAACGCTAGTTCGTTTTCTAAACTAGTTTACTTGCTGCTGATGTAGACAATTTTTTTTCTCTTGAAACCGGTGAGTATTTGTGTATGTTTTTTTTCGTATCCCAGTGAGGTTTTTTATTATTATTATTTGTTGTTAAAATAAAAGTTCCTTTTGAAAGTGTTAGGCCCGTCGCAGCGGGTGTTCACGTCGTCGTACTTCGAGGTAAGTTTTACGATAAAAATCTTTAAAATGCATTTTACAGGTAAATTTTTTTCACTATTTGCCATCAAATTGCATACTCTAACATGGGAGATGTTAAGTTCACAAGGCCAGGATACCATGCCGACGTCACAGATGACTTCATTCTGGTTATCTATCTAGAATCGGAGGAAGAGTACGAAACATTTGTCGCTTAATGTGGGAAAATAATTTGTCTCGAAATTTTAACTCATCAGACCGTAAGCTATATTTTCCAAAGGCAATGGTTTTCCTCCGAAATACAGCCTTTGCTGTATTATAAATCTAATTAATAGTCGATATTTAACGAAAAAACAACTTACCTATTGATCGAAATCCAAATCGCAATCACGAACTTTCCAAATCAGAAACCAAGAAAAAATGAATCAATAAAAAAAAAAAAAAGGAATCACAACGGAAGTGTAATGATGGCCCAATTGAAAAATGAAAATTTTTTGTTCTATAGCATTCTGGACCGGTGGCCTGCCGATTTATTCGTATATTTTGTAAACCTTAAAGCAGTTTTCTGATATAGATTTTGAAATTTAAATCCACCTACTAGTCATATTAAAACTGGCGAATATTTATTTTTATAAAAAAAAAGTTTGGCAAATATTCATTAAAAAAAAAGTTTGGCCAGAATATTTTTTATCTGCTCAGCCCCCCCTACCCCAGCCATTGTATTTACAGAAAGTAAAGTACAAGGGATATTCTAATGATTCCAATTTTTGCCAGGGACCCTCTGCTTCAAATGTTTGCAGTCAGAATTTTTTTTTAAACGTTTTATGTAAAAAAATTCGAAACCTACATGAAGAATATTGACTTCTGAACTGTGCTAAAGTACCACTCATACATTGGTAATTTCCAAGGAGGTTATATTACTGGAGACACCACTACTATCCACGCAGCATTGGCCGCCATAAGTCACCGTCTGTGCTGCAAATGACGTCATGAGCGGGCACGACGCAGCCACAGAAGAGAAGCTGCTTGAAAACCAATGGAACAAAAGCTTCTAAGCGTATAAACAGATAAAATGAGTAATTCAATAATCTTTATCAATGATACACAAGCTTACTGTTTCATCAACGGTATAATATAGTTCATTTTTGCCTGCTTGTGACGTCACACCACAGATTAGCTGTGACCTGTGGCTAAGCTGACCAGACGTCCCTAATTCTTGAGGACAGTCCTCGGATTTAGTTTACTGTCCCCCAAAACGACTGAAGCCTTTGGGGACGCAAATTGTCCTCAAGTTTTTCATGTTTGTCCCCAAATGTCCTCGAAATAACACTTCCTCATTAACGCTTTAGATTTCCAATGGAAACTGTTCTTAAAAGTAGTTTCCGTTGTACTCATTTTCCAACATGCTTCTTGTGAAAACAAATTTTGACTTTTTTTTTCTTTTTTCTGGGTTTAACGACCATCACGAGCAACTCTAAGGACTATAAGCAGTCACCTGACTCTAATTTGGAGACATTCGTTCTCGGGAAGAGAGATAGCAAAGTGCTGTAAAACAAACACACCACCCATGCCTCATTCGGGACTCGAACCTGAACCCACTTGTACGAATGGTCAGTAGCCAGCACTAGGTCAATGCACCACTGGCGCTGTCAAATTTCGACTGTACTTGTTCTGAATTTCTATAAAGACTTCGGCAAAATGAAAAATTCGCCATGCAATTACTATGGTGTGCAGCCTAATTTTAATTCAGCGCATGTACCTAAGGTAAAGCATTTCACTTTTGTTAATATGTTCTCGTCATCATAATTCTACTTTGTCATTACAAATTACCAGCATTCTACAAGATATATATCCTTTTAAGACACAAATTTTCATATGTAATATCACATTTATTGAAGCAATGCATTTTTGGGATAAAAAGATTTGCATATTTATTTTGAGTACGAATGTGTCCCCAAATGAACTACCGATTTAGGGACGTCACGCCCTTTTGTCCTCAAATCGGTGTTCCGATATCTGGTCACATTACCTATGGCGGCAGAGCCAGTGGTGTCTCCAGTAATATAACCTCCTTGGTAATTACTAACTACAGTACTTATATGATCAAGGGGCCTAAATAAAGCAGACTGTTCAGCGAATAATGCTAATATAGGAACTGGGATAAAGAAATGGAACAAGATACAAACTAGCGAATAGTTATTTGTTGCATCTGCTTTATTTTCTCATTGGTCAAACGCAGATCACGGAAAAACAAGATACAAACCAGTCTTTTATGCTGTATCTGCTTTACTTTCGCATCAGTTACACGAATTTGCTGACCGTAGTGATATTATAACGGTTTATCGATAGTAGATGTATATCAATTCGCTCTATTGATCAATCAATAGAACGCATTTAATCACCATCGCTTATTGATCGTGTTTTTAAATTGCTTTTGTGCTTGTGTCTTAATTTGTGATGCTAGAGAAATTTTAGACGTGCAGCAAGGAGATTTGTCCTACAAATACTTTCACTGTGCTGCAACTAACACAGCGTTTCAAAATATTCAAACGGATATTGTAATAGGGTGGGAACAAGTACTGTATTTGCTTCCTTCTGTAAGTTCAATCGAATGAAAAAAATCGCTGAAAGCCCTGAAGTTATACAACAAATTATGAAATATAAGTGATACACCACATGTCACCTTCTGTGTACGAATTCATATTGCGTGTTCCCCGTGCAGGTATTGTAATTTTTAAACATTGTTGTACAATAAAGCTGATATGTAAAGAAAATAATGTAAGCTTAACTTCAGTTATCTATTTTCGAGGCGAACTACCAAATTTTGACATGTAACAAAATAAAAATTTCTGTACTCGCAAACGTGGAAATCACAGAAGTACCCTTCCTCAGCAAGTTTAGCATTTAAAGTTAGCATTGACATTTAAAATTCTTTACGGATAATATTTTATCAATTTGTTTTCTGCTTAAACGTTCCTACAGAAATGAAGTGGATCAACAAGAATTTACATGCATATTTTATTTTTTTGCAAACCATATCATCCAGTAAGCAACATTTTACAGGAATTCTAAAATCTCTTAAAAACTTACTTAGCCATTTTAGATGATATGCATTCAAAACCTATATGGCGTTTCTGATTTTTGTGTTATGTATTTGAATTAATGATACTTTAAAGCGTTTCTAATATTGCTTGAGGTGTCACAGGTCTTTCTTGATATGTGCAGAAAACACAGTTGAAAAGAGAGGGACATATATTAGTGTACATTTATCAGCATGGAATCAGTGCCTGAACATTTTGTAGAGAGAGTAGTTGAAGAATTGATCTCCAGTGAAGTGAAAGAAGTTCAGGTTTCAACGCACGTTCCTACAGATACAAATGAAGATCTTTGGGAATGTGAGATATGCTTTCAGAAATTTGAAGCAGAATACAGCCTTGCAACACATGTGAAACTTCATAGAAGTGAAAAATGTTTCCTGTGTGGTGTATGTCACAAGAAATTTGCAGAGAGAGCTAGTCTCTTAACACATGTAAAAATCCATGAAAAAGAACAGCCTTATGATTCTGATATATTTTCTAAGCAGGTCAGTGAGGAATTCAACACCTCTAGAAATGAGCATATTCATTCAAGTGAGGAATCTAGCCACTGCATTGAAAGCCCCAAACGCTTTAAAAAGAAAGGTCATCTTTCAAAACATACGCTACTTCATGTAGATGAAAAGCCTCACCAATGTGACGTATGCTACAAACAATTTACTCAGAAACGTAATCTTTTACGACATGTGCTCCTTCACACAGGTGAAAAATTTCACCAATGTGATGTGTGCTCCAAACAATTTACTCGGAAAAGTTATCTTTTGAGCCACATGTTAGTTCACACAGATAAAAAGACTCACCAATGTGATGTGTGCTTAAAGCAATATACTCAGGAGAGTGATCTTTCAAGGCATATGCTCCTTCACACAGGAAAAAGGCCTCACCAGTGTGATGTGTGCTCCAAAGAATTTACTCGGAGAAGTAACCTTTCCAAGCACATGCTTATTCACACAGGTGAAAAGCCTCACCAGTGTGATGTGTGCTCCAAACAATTTTCTCGGAGAAGTTATCTTTTGAACCATATGCTCCTTCACACAGGTGAAAAGCCTTACCAATGTGATGTATGCTGTAAGCAATTTGCTCGGAAAGGTGATGTCTCGCAGCATATGCTCCTCCACACAGGAGAAAAGCCTCACCAATGCAATGTATGCTCCAAACGGTATACCCAGAGAAGTGATCTTTCAAGGCATGTGCTACTCCATACAGATGAAAAGCCTCACCAGTGTGATGTATGCTTCAAACAATTTACTCGGAGAAGTGATCTTTCAAAGCATATGCTCCTCCACACAGGAGACAGGCCTCACCAATGTGATGTATGTTCCAAACAATTTGCTGGCAAAAGTAGCCTTTCAAAGCATATGCTCCTTCACACAGGTGAAAAGCCTCACCAGTGTGATGTGTGCTCCAAACAATTTACTCAGGCAAGTGGTCTTTCAAGGCATATGCGCCTCCACACAGGAGACAAACCTTACCAATGTGGTGTATGCTCCAAGCAATTTACTCAGAGAAATAATCTTTCAAGGCATGAGCTCGTTCACACAGGCATAAAGCCTCACCAATGTGATGTGTGCTCTAAACAGTTTGCTAAGAAAAGTAGTCTTTCTAAGCACATGCTCCTTCATGTAGGTGAGTAACTGTTATAATGTAACTTATGTGATTGAAGAAAACCACATGTAATTTCAATATAACAAGACCATTGAATAATTATAAAATTTCATTTTCAAATACCTGGAAAAACTTCAGTTTTAGATTATGTGTTTCTTTATTAGAATATGCAATTGTAGTTAAGAGAAATGGGCAGCAACATGTAACTAAAATGAAAGCTGTAAATAACACAGGAATTCAAGCTTGAGTGACAGAAAGGATAATGTGACATGGGAGCTTTGAAGAAGGTCTTTGATATTCTTCAAGCAGAGTTTGGATGAGTGAGAAAAACTATTATTATAAACCAAGAAGGTTAGAATAGATAGAATGAGGGCCAGCCGTTCTCCTTGTGTAAGCAAAATGAAGCCTCCGAAACGTCTAGATCATGACGTTGCAGCCAATGAGTCTTTGCCCCCATGTTGGTGAGATGATTGAGAATTAAACATGATGTTGAAAAACTAAAAGCAACTTTTCACTGCGCATGGCCATCAACTCAGCATAGTCTGCTCAAAAAGCTTCAGGTTTTTGACATCATCCTTACTCCATCTATTCTAACCTCCTTGTTATGAACAAACTAATTAATAATTAGGGAAATTCCTGGGAAGCTAAGATAAGTTGGAACAATTGCTATTAGAAAATCACCAAAGGTAAAAGCCTCTTCAGCAAAATTATAAAACTGTCTCCAAAGTTTAGAAAATTAAGAATTTTTAAATATTCTTTTGTTACCTTTATAAGGGTTTCTCTAATTATTAGATATTATTATAATTTTCCTCAGTAAATGTGTAGTTTAGTATCCTAAATTATTTCATCGGAAAAGTTGGAGGATTTCGAAAAAGCGAGACGTACCGATTTTAAAGTATGCAATTTCATGGTAAATTGTGAAGAAATGTCATTTGGGAAATGCATTTTAGAGATTTTTACTGTAAAACTGCCCTCGAAGTACGACGATGTGAGCACCACTGCAACAGGCCTAACACAATGCTGCGGCAACCACTTGTTAACAACCAATTCATTAAAATTGAATTACAAAAAAAAAAAAAAAACTTCTCGTACAAGTGAGTTGATAAATTGTGCATAAAGAATCTTACATGAAAAAAAAAAAAAAAGAAATTATCAGATTTTGATGTCAAGAAATGGGACATAAATGATATATTTTCTGCAGCACAGCACTGCAAATTAGAAGGCTTTCCTGGCAAGACCGTTCACCATTCCCCTTGTACTCCTCTGCCAGCAAAATTGCTGCCAAACGAGACTGTCCTTTCAGCGAAGCGAAGCTTCATGTCATCGCCATGGCGTCGTGTTAGGCCTGCTGCAGCTTCTGCTCACAGCATCGTACTTTCACGTAAATATTACGATAAAAATCGTTAAAATGCACCATAAGGATGCAATTTTTTCACCATTTGCCATTAAATTACAATCTTCAAAATCTGTGTGTCTCACTTTTTCAAAATCCTTCAACTTTAAAAAAAAATTAAGTTTGTCCGTAGGGGTAACTTGTTTGGACCCAAATATTATAGTGCAGCAGCCAAGTCTAGAAAAATAGAGAGTGGAAATTGTGCTCAAATTCTTATATTCCATACGCAAAAAAATGTATGGCGCGATATTACGTGGCCAAAGACTTCAATATAGAACTGCTATATAAAGCAGCGATAATACTGTTCATCACGTATATTTTGTTTAAGTATGCAGGGTGGAGTAGCTAGGTCCATATAACGCTATGAAATACAAAAAACGAACTCTAATGGTAAAAAAAATTTTTTTTTTACTTAACTCATAGTAATTTCGGCATTTTTGTCACTAATGTAATTCCTCTGCTCGTAGAACGGACATTTGCTTATTTTGATGAGATACTAGATCTGCCTGAATGGAAGATTCATGGATTAAAAGTACTATTTCAAGTTAAAATTCTATACCTTTGTATAGGTGTTTGCAAGGAAAGATGATTAAAAAATGAAAGTTAAAAACCCAAATGAGGAATAAAAGCCAAATGAGGAAAGTTAAAACCCAAAGGAACAAAAGATGGACTCAAACTCAACACACCACCGCAACACACTTCCAAACATGTTTCGACAAGAATTTAGCCTTCTTCAGTGGAACATCAAGTTATACGCGGGCACCAAGTCCTCGTCGACGATTCTTGAAAGACTGATGTAATGTCTTGTATTGCTCTGCCTTCAACCTTCATCGTCGCAGACCAACTGTGTATCACTGCGCAAGCTGTTAGTGGCGGCATCTATGGCATTGTGTTCACCTCGGTCTACTTTTGCCATTCTGCTCCTGTGATCTTAGAACCTATGTCTATTAGCATTTTGCCCTGCAGCCATCATTAGAAAGCTGTTACGATGTTATCCTGTCTGCAGCCGCAGAACAAGTGAGATTAAAAAAAAAAAAAAGGCTCTCTCACTTCCCTGGAACCAGCGACCCTAAATTAGGGATGGGCCACTGCTTACAGCCCATTGAGTTCCTCACAGTAGTCGTTAAACCTCCAATCAATCAATGGATGTTGTGTTTGTCTTACGGCACTGGCTCTCTCCCTTCCCTGGAACCTGTGACCCTAAATTAGGGACGGGCGACTGCTTATAGCCCATTGAGTTGCTCACAGTGGTTGTTAAAATTCCATTAAAAAAGAAAAAAAAAGATATCAGTTCAGTTCTGCGTTAACCCCGGTTCAGCTTGTCAAAAGAAAATTGTATCGAAGTAGTGGATAAAACAATATGATCCAAATATTGTGATTCAAACGGATTCTTAAATAATGTATGAAAACTTCCCCTAATTACAGATGTGTACAAAAAAGCCCATCTGTGATGCTTTAATAAATACACTGTTGACGTGGACATCAAATAGAAGTCATCGCTCTTTCCACGTTTATAAGTGAGTCGCGGAAAAATTCTAATCGGCCGCCACCGGGAATTAAACCCAGGGTCTTCCAGTTACGATGACTTCTATTTGATGTAATGCTTTCGAAAGATTTGAGGATGGACTGGGGATGACTATACTTTTTGCAGACTCCTGCTAGAAAAGTAGAAAGAAATAGTTTTTTTTTTTTTTTTTTTTCTCGCAAGGCAGTTTCTTGTAGTTTTTGTGGTGTTATCTGCAAAACAACAGAAAAACTGCAGAACTCTGTCAATTCTTCAATCATCCTGCATAATTCTGGTGCCCTTGAAAATGCAGGGCTGGGGCTGCAGCCTATCTCTTAAATGGGCTCTGATCTGAGCACATACATAAGGAGTTTGCACAAATTTTCATTATTTAAAACATTTTTATGGCATTCTTTTTATTTAACCTTTTTCTTTTTATTAACTTGTTAAGAATATTAAAACATCATACTGTTGATGACTGTTGATGACTTAGGAAAACACACTATATTTAATGTAACAAAACATCAAATGAGACTCTCATTATCAGATGTTAATACATAGTGGGAATACTTTACTACTCTTCTTGGCTTGCCTCAAGCTTCCAGCAAACCAGCCCAAACCGGCTATATATGTCACCGAATATAGTTAAGTTACTGTAAAAGTTATGCTGACTTTGTGCTGATGGTGCAACAACTACAAGTAAAAAATTATGAGAGGAAAGATGCACCCCCTCTTCCCCAGAGAAGAAAAAAAATCAGTTTGCCAGGGAATATTAAAAAAATTCCTTGGAATTTCCTTATTTTAATCACATTCTCTTTTCCTTATGAGACTTTTCTCCTTGTCAGAATTCCCTGGTTTTAGGGACTTTTTCCTCTACCTACCATCACTGTAGTGGAGGGAATGACTGGAGTATTGACTTTGCTCTTTTGATCCCGATAAAAGTTTTCAGGCTTAGAGACAAAGGAAGATCAATTTGGGCTTTAGGGGGAAGGGGGATAGGCATTTGCAGGATGTTCAGCCAAAGCTATCCTATCTGCCCTCAGATTGAATACAATGGTAGGAAGCAAGGACTGAATTGCCATGCCATGTAACATAACATTAAAAAGTTATTTAAAAAAAGAAGGGAAAGAAAGAAGATAGAAATTTCTACCAAAGCAACTGATTACATACATATCACTAAATTGTTCTCTGAGGTTCAGAGGTTAGCTCCAAAAAGAAATACAAACTACCTGTTGCCGTATCATACTTTTCCATTTACAGCGATCTTGACCTACAACTCAGGCTTTACTGACATCCATCACATACCGTACACAAGATCTTCTATACTTCACACTCCTAATCTTTTTCTCATGCAGACACTCCTGAATCTGATCCACCCATGTCTTCCTTGGCCTTCCTCTGCCTTTCCTTCCTGCCACTTGGGCTAAAAATATTTTCTTAGTAAGCATCTCATCACTCATTCTTTCAACATGGCCAAACCACCAAAGCATATTAGTCTGCACCTTGTTAACAACATTTTGCTTCGCATCACACAACTGCAACACATCTTCATTCGTCACACACTCAGAACGTGTCTTACCACACACCCCTCCCGTAAGTAACACATTTCTCTAGCACACAAACTACTTCTATGTTTCTTCTGTAGTACCCAGGTTTCACTGCTATACATTAGAATAGGAACAATTACACTTTCATACACAGCCATGCGGGACTCTCTTGAGAACCCATCATTCCTGTGAAACCCTCCCAAAGCAGCCATGACTTTCAATGAAGAATTCACTCTCCTACTAATTTCACCATCCAATTTGTTCTCTCTGTCAAACATGCTTCCTAAATACACAAACTCACTCACCTGATCAATCACTGTGCCATTTAGACATATATTACATTTACAGTACTACCAGTTCCTCTCTCAAAAACCATAACTTTGGTTTTTCCTTTATTTATACTCAGTTTGAATCTCATGCAAACTTCGTACATCCGAGACAACATACTCTGTAACTCACTTTTGCTCTCTGCCAACAGGACAGTGTCATCAGCATACAGCAATCTGCTCACTCGGATATCACCAAGACATAAACCAGTATTATCTATTTTGGCATCACGCATGCACACATCCATAAATATATTAAACAGTCATGGTGACATTACACAACCTTGTCTGACTCCTGCACCAATAGAAAACCATTTTGATAAAACATCATTCACTCGTACACAAGCTCTACTACCAGCATACATGGCTTTTACACTATTAAGTAGATTCCCAGTAACACCATATTCGTTCAATACCTTCCACAAAAGTGTCCTATTCACTCGGTCGTAAGCTTTCTCTAAATCTATGAAGGCAGCAAAAACTTTCTTACCAACAGCCAGATACTTTTCAATCATCATGCGTAATGCAAAAATCTGGTTAGTGAAGCCTTTACCAGGCATAAAACCACTCGGAACATCCCACACTTTCAATGATGTAAGACCCCGTACTTTTTCAATAACAACCTTACCAAACACTTTCCCTGGCACACTCAGTAGGCCAATACCACGATAGTTCTTGCAGTCAGTCTGATCACCTTTTCCCTTATACAAGGGAACAAAGATAGCATCCTTCCAATCCCGAGGAACCATTACTAACTCCCAGCACAACTGGCAGGCTTCAAGTAACCAGTCAATTACAGAGTCACCACCATATTTCAACATCCTGGCAGTTATGCCTTCAACTCCCGGAGCCTTACTATTACGTAATTACAAATATTTAATCAATTGAGGAATTGATGGCGACGGTCAAAAGTCACGAACTTTTGCCGATGATAGACGAAATTTTGTCATTAATTGTTATAAGAAAACTTCTTGTTTGTAGTTTTACCACATTTAAGCTTTAAATTATTATTTTTATTTGTACTTAGCTTTGGATCGGCTACATTCCACCCCCACCTCCCCATAACATTTCGTTTTGCTCCTGGATCAGATCCGCATGAGTTACATGAATTTGTAGACATCGAATTCTTTATTTTAAAGGCGTGCACAGGTGGCTTATTTGTTTAGGCCTAGGGGCGGACCCGGTATGTTACACTTTTGTTTAGGCCTAGGGGCGGACACGGTATGTTACACTTTTGTTTAGGCCTAGGGGCGGACACGGTATGTTACACTTTTGTTTAGGCCTAGGGGCGGACACGGTATGTTACACTTTTGTTTAGACCTAGGGGCGGTCCCGGTATGTTACAACTTTGTTTAGGCCTAGGGGCGGACCCGGTATGTTACAACTTTCAGGGAATCGAGATAGCATTTTTTTTTTCAACCATGAAATACCTGATGCAACTAAACATTTGCTAAATAACTGTAAGGATGAATTTTAATATTCACCGTAATGTTTAATATGAACATTCTTTTCATATTTAATGTGACCACGACACCACGTGAAAGTGTATGGTGAAGAACAAAGGAAAGACTGAGCATGTAGTCTTTCAGTTTCCGAAGCCAAGGAGTATAGAATAAAGGGGAGAGAGCATGTGCTCTCATCATTGAAGCCAGGCTAAGTTGCGTGGCCGCCATGTTACATTACTTTCAGTTGCTCATTTTTGCTTTGTAAGTTAAGGAAGATTTCAGTTTTTTAATTCGTATGAGAAGGGCGTTAGCTTATGACTGATTTATGGAATTGTTCATTTGAAGTTCAACTAACATTAAAAGCTGGAGAGATCTATTGTATTTGCGGATCAAAAACTTATGATGGAATAGCTAGTATGAATTAGAAATTTGTCCAGTTTTCAATAACTCTTGATCAAGGATCACATTCCCGAAAACGTTTTATTAAAACTTTGTAAAAAGCATTCGTTTCTCGCGCACAATAAAATCCGTGTTTTTTTTTTTTGTTTTTTTGTTTTGTTTTTTTGTTATTTTAAATTCGTAAATTATCGCATTTCTTATTAGTACATAGGAATCTATCAACACTAACAGATTTTATTGTGCGCTACAAACGTTTTTCAATTTGCATATTCCGTGTACTCTTCGTTAAAATTTTGTAAATTATCAAAGTTTAGCGCGAACTATTGTTTCTAACGTAACATTTTGTTGCGTTTCTGTCTTCAGAAACATTCACTCGATCACATGAAATAAATCAGGGTTTTCTTCTTCACTTTAGAGTTTGTGAACGGCTTCATGCATTACTTTAAACAGCATGTACTTTTAGTGTGACGAGTTAAAGGGAGTTTTGTCGTACGCAGCAGTAAAACGTGACTTAGCAGTGCTTTGAAAGGAAAGAATAGAAAACAGTGGTGATATTGTAGACTACATCCATAAATGTACACGATATTTTTTCTTTTCGCAAGAAGGCTTTAAAAGTGTTAGCCTGCCTATATTGTTAGGTACGTAATTCGATGGGAACGCAATCAGAAGGGTAACATAAGATGGCTACTGCTCAGAGCGTCGGCTTCAGAGATTTACGTAGGGTTTGTTTGTTATGCTCCCTCCCCTTATTCTATCCTCTTTATCCGAAGCTGAACTTTTGCCGCCCCGGTAGCGCAGTGGTCTAAGGCGCTGACCTCTGATCATTCGTCCGTAAGGGGTCCGGGTTCGAATCCCGGTCAGGCATGGATGTTGTGTTTGTCTTACGGCACTGGCTCTCTCCCTTCCCTGGAACCAGTGACCCTAAATTAGGGACGGGCGACTGCTTATAGCCCATTGAGTTGCTCACGGTGGTCGTTAAACCTCCAATCAAAAAAAAAAAAAAAAAAAAGAAGAAGCTGAACTTTTTTTCCCCCTTTATTAGGAGCAAAGAGATGCTTTTTCCTTTATTCGGATTATTAGCAGCACAGACTTAGCAAAGAGATGCTAAGTCTGTGCTCCTAATAATCCTAATAAAGGAAAAAAAGTTCAGCTTCGGAAACTGAACTTTATTTTTCTTTATTAGGAGCAAAGAGACTAAAAATTCCCTTCACCAGACCCTAAAATTCCCTGCAACTCCAAATTACCAAATGAACGAAAAAAGCTTAAAAAATGTAGGCAGTGCATATCACATAGATTTATTATTTCCCTGGTCTGCTCTAATTTTCATATTTTTCCCTTTTTTTAGTTTTTCTACTTTAAAAAATACGTTTTTACAGTTATGGGGTAGCTGCACAAGTCACTCACGTGATGAGCCTGAGTCCCCCTTTTCCATTGCACGATGCTTCTGCCGTTTTCAACACTTCGTGGATCCCTCAATCTCTTCTGTTTTATTTGTCTGCTTCTTTCTTTTCTTGTTCGCTATTTCAAACTCAACGTCAACTTGGAAATGTCCAGATACCACATGATTCCACACAGCTCTTCTTTAATTTTTACAGGAGAAAAAAAGAAGTCAAAAAACGATAAATAAATTTATCTACTGTCAGGAAACCCGAGCTAAAATGTTTTTGTGGTATATGGACGAATCAAGATTGGAAACGCCATCTTAAAAACAATATCTCCCGTCTTCATAGGAAATTACTAGAAGAGGAGGTGAAACGACCCGTTTTGAGTGAAGCCAAAACAGATCAGCTGTTTCGATCGTCACTCTAAGGTGGTGGGAGTCTGCAGGAGTTCGGAAACGTGACGTCACTTCCTGTGTCTGAAGCAGTTTTGCTTAGCGCATAAAAACCAAGGATGCAAACAAGGAATATTTCGGACTTCGTATTTCTCAACATTAGGGTTTTGATTATACACTGCCGGAAAGTGAAAAAAGAACACCACGAAGAAATTGGCGGACAATCATGAAATTTACATATGTTAATGTGGTCGTGTTTACGTAAGTGTGATGTTAATTTTTTTTTTTTTTTTTGATTGGAGGTTTAACGACCACCGTGAGCAACTCAATGGGCTATAAGCAGTCGCCCGTCCCTAATTTAGGGTCACTGGTTCCAGGGAAGGGAGAGAGCCAGTGCCGTAAGACAAACACAACATCCATGCCTGACCGGGATTCGAACCCGGACCCCTTACGGACGAATGATCAGAGGCCAACGCCTTAGACCACTGCGCCACCGGGGCGGCATGTTAATTTCGGGACCAACCGGTAAGCGCTTACGCCACAGCACGGTATAATATGCAAATTATCGTCGGTGGTATTTAAGGAGTTTGGCGAAGTGAATGTAATCAGTCATCGGCGTACGGACACGTGCGAAGACCCTGAAGAAGCTGCAATGCCTGGACATGGAAGACGTGTACGATTTCAGCAGTTATCGGACTTTGAGTGAGGTCGTCTAGTCAGACTCCGCGAGGCCAGGTGGTCGTATCGTCGTATTGTGGAGCGCATTGGACGGGAAGTATCGGTGGTGGTACGATGGTGGCGTAGGTAGTCCGAGGAACATTCCCACACGAGAAGACGTGGAACCGGGAGTTACAGTCTGACTGATAAGCGGACCGATCGACGCATAAGAAGAGCGGCGTTGTCAAGCAGAACATCCACTGCGACGCAAATCCGAGCTGCCGTTGCACCTGAGGTGACTGTGCGAACAATCCGCAACCGTCTACTGGATGCAGGACTACGTGCACGTGTGTCTCTGGCATGTGGACCTCTGACTCCAGCCCACCGTCAGGAACGGCAGCAGTGGTGTTGCCAACGTCTGCACTGGAGAACGCAATGGCGATCTGTCGTGTTCAGCGATGAAAGCAGATTCTGCTTGGGAGCCGCCGATGGCCGTATGCGTGTTCGCTGACGCACAGGGGAGCGTCTCCACCCTTCTTGCATCCGCCAGCGACACACAAGGCCTACACCTGGTCTCCTGGTGTGGGGAGCGATCAGCTATCACTCCCATACACAACTAGTGTTTGTACCGGGTACGTTAAACAGCACCTCCTACATCAACAACATCATTCAGCCCGTTGTTGTGCCATTTGTAAGGTCGGTCCATCGTGGTGTTTTCCAGCAAGATAACGCACGCCCACACACAGCACGTGCAAGCAGCATGCACTTCAGGGTGTGAGACAACTTCCATGGCCTGCACGTTCACCGGATTTGTCCCCCATTGAGCGCGTGTGGGATTTTATGGGACAACGACTTATCCGGTCTCCACGACCATCCCCGATTTACGCGTCCAGGTTGAGGATGCTTGGAACTCGATACCCCAAACTTACATCCAACATCTGTACGACAGACTCCATGCCAGAATTGCACAGTGTGACGCAGTTCATGGCGGTTCAACCTCGTACTTACCATGTTACATGGAAATGTTATTTTTCAGTTTACCAGCAAATACAGCTGTATTTTACCATAATGGTTTGATCACGTTATCCTTGGTATTCCGTTATTATGCTGTATAAATTTCGTTGGTATCAGACTTCTCTTTCTTGGTGTTCTTTTTTTACTTTCCGCCAGTGTATTTTAAACATAGTTACTTGCACATGCACTGTATGCAAGTAACCATGCGCAGCAGGCACTTCCGCTCAAAAAAACATTATTTTGTTCAATTTTTTTAAAGAAGTACCAACACACATTTTCCTATTTTTTCTGGATTTTTTTAATTATGGGAATGAATATTGTAGCCTCAATTTTTTTTCATGACTATGGGTAGAGTAAGGGTCCGAAAAATCCGTTCAAAATCGCGATTTCCTCATAGAGATATACAGGAGATTCTTGGATTGGGCGCATTCTCGTAATCAGCTGATTGAAAGTGGCTTCACGCCTGAAGCACAGGAACAGGTGCTGTTGCCACCTCCTCCTAACCTCTTTGGCCATCTGTTAATGCTTCTGGGACAGTTACGGTCAAACGGTCTTCACGCGCGTTTTGAGATTGTTTCTTGAAATTTGCGTTCACTGACTTTTTCTGCAAAATTTTCTGAATTTCCCTGTTTTACCTCTAGGATCCCCTTTTTGCCGATTTTGGAGTCAAAAATTCCTTGAAATAGGGGAAAATCCCTGCATGGAACATCACTGGTCGTAGCCTAGTCCGGGTGCTCCAATATTTCGGCGGGTTACAGGAGGGAGGAGTCTTGACATACTCTGTCGTTCGGCGCAAAGAGGACGGGACGCGCCTGAGGCTATACCGGGGAGTGATTGGATTTCCGCAGAGGGCTTCGTAAGAGGATTTTCACGTCACCAGGACGGAAGGACACACTTCGATTTTGAGAGCGCGTGAGATAAATCGCCCGGGGAGTTATCCCTCTAGTAGAGAACTCCGGACGGGGTTTTTTTCTTTTTCGGTACTGAAGTCGAAGATTGCGTATACACGATATAAGCCGGGAGGGCTTTCGCAGACGCGTGGGAATTCTGTACCGTTTAGTGGTCAGCTCCGGCTGGTACAATTCCTTCGTCTTTGGAGCGTATAGCAAAACTTGCTGGACTAGGATAAACGCGGAACGCGTAACTTACGCACAAGTTAAGGCCCTCAGAAGAACGGAATCCGCAATGCGGACAGCTTGGACTTTTCCTGCAACGCACAATAGATGTTTTGTTTTTAGATTCGTGATACCGATATATCCTTCACTTCCCCTCTCTTGATTAGCAGATCAGTTATACACTGCTGTTAATAGAAATTGCAACACCAGGAAAGAAACAAGCAATCACAATGAAATTTATGGGAGTGATTAGTTATGATTTTGTTTTGTTTGTGGGTTTAACGACCACCGTGAGCAACTCAGTGGGCTGTCAACAGTCGTCCGTCCCTAACTTAGAGCCACTGATTCCGGGAAGGGAGAGAGGGACCGCCGTAAGACAAACTCAACATCCATGCCTCACGGGATTCGAAACCGTACCCATCTCGGACGAACTGTCAGAAGCCAGCGCTTAGACCACTGGACGGCAGATTAGTTATGATGATACAAGCTGCAAACAATCACAATTACATACCGGTTCGTGATGAGGAAGGCGAAGAAATTACTAATAAGTAAGTCCATCATGGGCGGTGATAACCGACCTCACACGCCATGGGATCAAATGAAACAGAGTTTGGATGTGTTCTGAAGTTTTGCCTTTCATTCTGCTTCGACACGCATCCACAATTCGTTGGTTGTCACAAGCGGCGAGGCAATATGTGCCACTCGTTGCGGGATGACACCCAAGACGTTCTCTATGGACGACAAATCTGGCGAGCGAGCAGGCCTGAAAAGACGCGATTTGATGCGCCGAGAGTACGCCTTGGATAGTACGAGCAACATGGGGTCGGGCATTGTCTTGTTGAAAAACGGCTCGGCCGCCCCGGTGGCGCAGTGGTCTAAGGCGTTGGCCTCTGATCATTCGTCCGTAAGGGGTCCGGGTTCGAATCCCGGTCAGGCATGGATGTTGTGTTTGTCTTACGGCACTGGCTCTTTCCCTTCCCTGGAACCAGTGACACTAAATTAGGGACGGGCGACTGCTTATGGCCCATTGAGTTGCTCACGGTGGTCGTTAAACCTCCAATCAAAAAAAAAAAAAAAAAAACGGCTCGCGGGATCGTCTGAATGAAGGTCAGAAGTTCAGCTTCCGTGATTTAGCGTTGGCTGTTCAATGTGCCTGTGATGGCGAGTGAGTGAATGAAACACAATAGCGTCCCAAAGCATCGCGCTAGGCGTGGGACCGCTATGGCGCTGCACAATGCGGCCTTTCACCACAGTATCTGCGAACAAGGATTCACCCGTCGTGATGCATTAGATTGAATCTAGACTCGTCCAAAAACTAGGTATGCTCCTATTCAGCACTCCAGTTTCGACGTTCGCGGCACCACTGCAATTGCTGGCTCCTATGGTTCAAAGTCAAGGGAAGTCGCAGCAATGGACGGCGAACAACAAGGACTCTGCAGGGTGACGAACAGTGCTTGCAGACATCGGACGATGTGTGACCATCCTCAATCGCTGCGCAAGTGTCGTGGATGGTGTTATGCGCGACGTCACTGCCATACGGGGCAAGTGCATGTCTTCCCGCTCGGTCGTGAGATTTCGAATCCCAGACCCTGCACGACGATGCGTAGAACCTTCTGCTCTCCATTAACACCATGTACGCATAACGGTAGTTGCGTTACGCCTAACGCGTGAAGCAATATTACGGTATGATAAACGACCTCTGAATCTAAGGGTTCTACCCCTTTCAAACTCCGTCAAGTGTTCGTATGGTTGTCTCGTCCTCCTACGCTGCAGGTTTACATGCTAACAACTGCGTACGGTCGAGTTTACTGACAGCAGGTTTAAAAACCTGTTCTCTGTACGCCGCCTTTTATACTCCCTGGTGTGAAGTTTCCGGTGGCGTTACGCGCGCGTCACATTTGCGTGTGTGCTGCAGTTGTGATCATTTGCATCTCCCATGATGCCCTATCCACTCTGCAAATTTCGTGCAAATCCGAGCATTCATGATGTTGCAATTTCTATTAACAGCAGTGTAGTAAAGCTGAGGGAGCAGAGGGCCTGTTAACCAGTATAGGTTGTAGCAAATACAGTGAAACCTTATAACGAAGAAAATTTCTCCGTCATTTTTGTCCACGCCGGACATCGAATCCGGTCCCCTCATTCCGGAATTAGTCGCTCTCCCAATTGAGCTACGCGGACGTATGCTCTCACTGTTATCTGCCTTTATCTCATGTGCGTCCTGCAGTGCAGGCACGTCGCAACCTCGAAAATCCGGCATCGACGGGACAGGAGAGAGCCGGATTTATGAAAATTCCGGATTTCTGAAGCTATCCAAAAAGTGTATAACGGGCGTTACGTAAAGCACGTACTTACGGGTAACAGATCACTTTAACGAAAATGTGCGCGTCTATGCCTTATAAATATGCAGGGGTCACGCTGCCGATCGCATTCTTCGCAATTTGTGAACAAAAATATATTGACGATTATCTTTTTGTACTATGTATTATAAAACTCTGTCCAAAAGAATTTGGCGAATGGTTAGGCAAAAACTTGAAAAAAGCCAGACCAACCGCTAGGGCTGAGCGATGTATCGATACATCACAAAAACCCGATGTGAATTTTACATCGATGTTACGGATTTTTAACTGACGAAACTACGATACGATAAGCCGCCCCGGTGGCGCAGTGGTCTAAGCGATGGCCTCTGATCATTCGTCCCAAAGGGGTCCGGGTTCGAATCCCGGTGAGGCATGGATGTTGTGTTTGTCTTTCGGCAATGGATCTCTCCCTTCCCTGGAACCAGTGGCCCTAAATTAGGGACGGGTGACTGTTTATAGCCCATTGAGTTGCTCACGGTGGTCGTCAAACCTCCAATAAAAACAACAACAACAAAAAAACTACGATACATCGCGAAGGCCATTACCTTGATACATCATGAAGGCCGATATAGATGTCATTACGTGATTGAATCGATATGCTGCCACCACCAAGCACAGATCATCATCATACGTTCCACATGCATTTAAAACATGTACGCCGATTCGTCGCCTCATTGGTCCGCGTCCCTTCAGCTCGGCCCAATGAAATGACGAATTTGAAAAACATCCCGCTGTTGCGACTATCGGCAATTCGTACGCTGAGATCGGATGATCTCGCGATGGGTTGTTGAGACTGTTCATCGAGAGATTTCCATGTTTATTGGGGAAACATCGGATGTTCTCACGAAATCGAAATCAGAAAAGTGCCGGATTTTCGAGGTTTTAGTGTATACGAACCTTGATATATTCCGTATTGGGTAGGTATTCCCGTAAGTTGAATGGAAAGCCTTGCGGGCTGATGATTGCGTAAGTTAGGCGGAGTACTACCTTTGCCCTTACAAGTAACGCTCAGAGTTCTGCTTTTTACTCTGAATTCGAGAAATTGGAAACAAGCAAAAATTATTGAATATTTTACTCGGCACTAATGCCGAATCAACTAGTCGATAAACTGCTTTGAAACTTGCGATGCTTCAAAGTAAAGGATGTGTAATAAGAGTATTGAAAATAAAACAGAATCGCATTCGGATTTGCTACCTAGTACACTGCTGCACAATTGCTAAGGACGGATCATAAACGGCTATATAGCGCATAAAAAAGTAAGTGTGGTTGGATGCCAAGTGAAATAAAATAATATCAGAATGCCAGGACATTACAAGAAAGACAATTTATTGTGCTCTGAAATCCAGAAGGCTTTGGAACGTGTTCAAGGGACAAACCTGCCATTTTGTGCAGAATACGTAAACGTGAAAAAAATGCAATTACCGTCCGCAGGCGTTCCGGCGTAAGATGTCAATACGGGATATGGCCACCATGGAGGGCGATGCAAGATTCCACACGTCGTGTCATGCTTTGCACAACATTATCAAGCAGCTGTTGGGGTAATTTATCCCATTCCTCTGTCAGTGCACGGAAGAGGGTGTCCTTGTTTATTGGAGGGCATCGGTGACCAGCAAGACTCCTTCCCAAAGCATCCCACACATTTTCAATGGGATTCAGATCTGAAGAACGTGCTGGCCATACGAGGCGTTGAATATCCTCGCTCTCAAGACACTCCTGGACAGCGACTGTTCGATGACATGTTGCGTTGTCGTCCATGAAAATGAATCTATCACCGACAGCACCACGGAACATGCGAACGTGAGGTAGCAGAACATCATTAATGTGTCGTTGGCCAGTCATAGTTCCAGTTGGAAGCACATAGAGGGACGTACGGCCATTGATCATGATGCCAGCGCATACCATGACACTACATGTCGGATATCGGTCCCTTTCCTGTATGTTTGCTGAACAATATGCAGTACCACTATCACGCCAGATCAGTTGTCGTCGACAATCAGACGATAGACTGTATCTACTCTCATCTGAGAAGAGGACAGCAGACCAGTCGTTATCAGTGCAATTGCGATGTTGATGGCACTATTGCAAACGGGCGGTACGGTGACGTCTGGACAATGGGATGCACACAACAGGACGGCGGGCGTATAGTCCTCCTTCATGCAAACGTCTGGCGACAGTTTTTCGGGAGATCCGCTTGCCAGTAGCAGCCATAAACTGATTTGCTACCTCACTAGCTGTGCTGCGCCAGTGTCTTTTTGTTGATAGCACTATGTACCGATCTTCTGCAGGTGTCGTACTGTGAACACGACCTCCCCCGTGACGTTTGCTACACTCTCAATTTGTTTGAAATGATTTCCAAAGCCTTGAAACAACACTGTGGCTGACGTCGAACTCCCTGGCAACATCTGTTATTTTTCGCCCTTCTTCAATCTTGCCAATAATACGGCTACGCGTAAAATCATCTAGGTGATGTCGGGAAGACATACTGAAAATTGCAAGTTCGTCAATTGATTCTTTCCCCTTCCACTTTGCGTTTGAACAACAACGGTCAATACGCGTCAAATCCTTTATATCTCTTATCAGCGCTATGACGTCACGAACAAGTTCGGCAATCCAAAATTTGCATACGCACAACACGTCTTACTGTATCCCGCACTTATGCTAATTTCTACATTTTTTTTATTGGAGGTTTAACGACTACCGTGAGCAACTCAATGGGCTATAAGCAGTCGTCCGTCCCTAATTTAGGGTCACTGGTTCCAGGGAAGGGGGAGACCCAGTGCCGTAAGACAAACACAACATCCATGCCTCACCGGGATTCGAACCCGGACCCCTTTCGGACGAATGATCAGAGGCCATCGCCTTAGACCACTGCGCCACCGGGGCGGCTCAGGGCAATGTGATGCAGTACACAGTTCATCGCAGCCGTCCGCGCATGGGCCTGCGTAGCCGAAGACCCAGCCGGATTCCCATGCTCAATACACGTCATCGCCAACAACGCATAAAATGCGACCAAGATAATCGAGATTGGACCGTGGATGATTGGAAGAAACTGGCCTGGTCTGACGAATCAAGATTCCTGATGCATCACGTAGACGGCTGAGAGTGGTTACGCCGATTACCAACTGAGGCTATGGCACCTTGATGCACTGTTGGGATGAAATGCCTGTTGCGGCGATGTTTTATTTGGACACTTTAAGCCCCATTATCCCAATACCATCCCTGACAGCTGTCGGGTATCTGAACATCGTTGCGGACCAAGTTCACCCATTCATGGCAACTGTGTTCCCTTCTGGTGATGACCATTACCAACACGATAATGCGCCCTGCCAGAATCGCCAAGGAGTGGTTCGAGGAACATGCTGTAGACTTTCTGTGAACGCCCTGGCCTCCAAATTCACTTTACATGAACCCAATCGAATCTTTGCGGTTCGACATGGAAAAGCTGGTTCGCACTACATCACCGCCACCCCGAAATGTATGGGAACTGGAGGACCTGCCGTTGACATTATGGTACTAGATTTAAATTACCAGATTTTTTAGAATGCAACTGAGGGCAAAACGATGCGCTGTCCTCATTTTCAAAGCAAATCTGAGGACAGTTTGCGATCAAAATGAAGACATTACTGAGGAGAGAACCCGGAAGTTTCCAGATTGAAAAATCGCACTAGTATTGGTATTGAAAATAACTTGACATGTTTATGATTTGATGCATCCGTATAAAACAAAATATAGCTTGCCTGATCAAGTTCCTGACAAAGTTCATCTGCAAAGCGAGCGAAAGAATTATCAATTATTGCTTGCGTTTTAGTTCGAGCACATTTCCATTTTGCATTAGTTTATTTACATTTCCGTTTGTCCGACATTATTAACTTCTGAAAATTGCAACTCACACACAGCTAGATACTTTTGTAGACCAACAAAAACTTCGGCCGCTTATTAGTAAGTAAATACAACGATATATCTTAAAATTGCAACTCACACACAGTTAGATACTTTTGTAAACCAACAAAAACTTCGGCAGCTTGGTAGTAAGTAAATACAATGATATATCTTAAAATTGCAACTCACACACAGCTAGATACTTTTGTAGACCAACAAAAACTTCGACAGCTTGGTAGTAAGTAAATACAATGATATATCTTAAAATTGCAACTCACACACAGCTAGATACTTTTGTAGACCAACAAAAACTTCGGCAGCTTGGTAGTAAGTAAATACAATGATATATCTTCAAATTGCAACTCACACACAGTTAGATACTTTTGTAAACCAACAAAAACTTCGGCAGCTTGGTAGTAAGTAAATACAATGATATATCTTAAAATTGCAACTCACACACAGCTAGATACTTTTGTAGACCAAAAAAACTTCGGCAGCTTGGTAATAAGTAAATACAATGATATATCTTCAAATTGCAACTCACACACAGCTAGATACTTTTGTAGACCAAAAAAAACTTCGGCAGCTTGGTAGTAAGTAAATACAATGATATATCTTCAAATTGCAACTCGCCGCCCCGGTGGCGCAGTGGTCTAAGGTGCTGGCCTCTGATCATTCGTCCGTAAGGGGTCCGGGTTCGAATCCCGGTCAGGCATGGATGTTGTGTTTGTCTTACGGCGCTGGCTCTCTCCCTTCCCTGGAACCAGTGACCCTAAATTAGGGACGGGCGACTGCTTATAGCCCATTGAGTTGCTCACGGTGGTCGTTAAACCTCCAATAAAAAAAAAAAATTGCAACTCACACACAGCTAGATACTTTTGTAGACCAACAAAAACTTCGACAGCTTGGTAGTAAGTAAATACAATGATATATCTTAAAATTGCAACTCACACACAGCTAGATACTTTTGTAGACCAACAAAAACTTCGGCAGCTTGGTAATAAGTAAGTACAATGATATATCTTAAAATTGCAATTCTTACACACAGCTAGATACTTTTGTAGACCAACAAAAACTTCGGCAGCTTGGTAGTAAGTAAATACAATGATATATCTTCAAATTGCAACTCACACACAGCTAGATACTTTTGTAGACCAACAAAAACTTCGGCAGCTTGGTAATAAGTAAGTACAATGATATATCTTAAAATTGCAATTCTTACACACAGCTAGATACTTTTGTAGACCAACAAAAACTTCGGCAGCTTGGTAGTAAGTAAATACAATGATATATCTAACCAAAATACAACTTAAAACAGGAAAATGTCAAGTTCAGAGCGCAGGTACAATCTCTTCAAAAACGAGACTGAGCAAACTCAAACATCAGAGTCTCACACGGTTAACGAAAACTGCAAGATATGGCACTGATGGTGATATCATGCGACTTCTCAGGGTAAATACCCATAAAAATTAAAATTTTAGTTAAAAATTAAATCAATTTCAAAATTTTTGGCAATTCTCAAAAACTGAGGGAAAAAAGTACGAAACTGGGGACATCTGACGTCCTTATTCAGTTTTTACAACACTGAGGACGAATTATGGAAAAGCATTGGAAATAGAGGACTGCCCTCAGAAAATGAGGATGTCTTTTCAGCTTATACTAGGTACCCCAGGATACCTATCGCCACCTCATCGAATCGATGCCTTGCCGAGTGGCCGCTGTTTCGCCGGCTAAAGGGGGTCCTACAGCTTATTAAGTAGGTGGTCATTATACAATGGCTCATCGATATACACTGAACGGCCAAAAAAACTGGTACACCAGTCTAATACTTGGTAGCCCCCCCCCACGGGAGCGCAGGACTGCAGAAATACGACGGGGCATGGACTCCACTAGCTTCTGGAAATATGCTGTAAGCAATGCACACCATACTTCCTGCAGAGCGTTCCACAATTCAATTCGGGTGTATTCCGAGGTCTCGGATTCCTGTGTTCGATAGCGCGTTGCATGGTATCCCAAATGTGTTCTGTCACGTTCAAATCTGGGGACTTGGGTGAGATGGCAACACCCAAAACTCAGATGAATGCTCCTCTAACCATAATGCGGCGTCCCGACACTTGAGTGGAGGTGCGTTGTCCTGTTGGAACAGGCCCAACCTATCAGCATGAATGCTGGACATGAACGGATGTACCTCGTCAGAAAGGATGCGCACATAGCGTTGAACGGTCACAGACGTTTGTAGACGTACCAGGGGTCCCAGTGAAGTCCAGCTAAACACACCCCATACCAGCCGGTACAGTTCCCTGTTGACAGGTGGGATCCATGGCTTCATGGGGTTTGCGCCACACGCGAATCCTTCCATCTGCCCCATACAGTTGGAAACGCGACTCGTCAGACCAGGCTGATTGTTTCCAGTCATAAAGTGTCCAGTGGCGGTGTTGCCGTGCCAAAGTGAGGCGCATAGCTCTGTGTCGTGCACCCATCAAGGGGACTCGAGTTGTGCTTCGGCGCCCAAAGCCCATATCGTGCAGGCTACGTTGCACAGTCCGGACGCTGATGCTTGTTGAGGCTCCAGCAGTGAAATCCGATTATACCTGCGAGAATGCTGCACGCCTATCGCGTGAAACGATTCTTGACAGCCGACGATCGTCACGTTCGCGCAATGTCTTTTTACGGCCACACTGGTATCGTAGGTTGGAGGTTTTGCCGGAATTCTTGCAGTCACGGTACACCTTTGCAATGGTCGTCCGTGAAAATCCGAACTTCGTTTCTACCTCCTAAATACTATGGCAGCACATCTCACGAGCGCCAACTATGACACCGCGGTGAAAATCACTTAAATCGTTATTACTGGTCATTCTCATGCCGAAAACAGCTCTGACAGCTGGCAAGGATGTCTATCGCTTTATATACGCACTGGCGGACGCAACCAAGTACGTGCATAGGTGACGTTACTATGTATTTTGCATAAGCTTGTCTGTACCAGTTTTCTGGCACTTCAGTGTATATTGAAATTATGGAATCGTTCAGAGTTTCTTAACCCTTTTACACTGCTGGCCTCCCAAAATTATCCACCAAAAATGAAGCATCCGATTGGCCTAAAATTCGCAGCAAGTGTCGCCCGCGTGAGGACATGTAATTTATTAGCATTCCAGGGCATATGCAAATCATGTGCGCCTGGCACGCCACCGAGAAGCACTATAAGAAGGGTGCACAGAGGGCGGGGTGTAAGTATTGGAAGTGTGTTGTGCTGCCGGACCTGTGCGTGGCAAGCTTCCTGATGCATCGTCGCAGAATGCGGCAGTCATTCCAGCACGTTTCGGAGTTCGACAGAGGACGAATAGTAGCTTATCACGACAGCGGTTTGTCGTACCGATACATCGGCGCCCATGTGGAACGACATCCAGCCACAGTCAGGCGAGTATGGATTCGGTGGGTGAAGGAGGGACGGACGGACCGACGTGAACGATTGCCGCTGCCGCGGCACACCACCGAACGAGAGGACCAGCAAGTTGTGCGGCGGGCATTGACAGCTCGCACCGCCACTTCACGAACGTTAGCGCAGGAATTAGGGTGTGTTCCGCAACAACCTGTGTCAGCACGTACCGTTCGACGTCGTCTGCAGGAGCGGGGACTTGTCACACGGTGCCCATTGCTCCGATTACCATTGACGTTACACCACCGGCAAGTGTGGCGGCAGTGCGCCGTTGAACGCCGCACCTGGAGTACGGAATGGCACGACATTGTCTTGTACGACGAATCCGACATGTGCCTGCAACACCACGATAGTCTGATCCGCGTGTGGCGGCACCGCGGCGAGAAACTATGACGCGTGCATTACGCATCGCCATACCGGTCCGTCGCCTGGCGTTATGGTTTGGGGCGCAATTGGATATGACACCCGCACCTCTCTGGTACG
The DNA here is from genome assembly GCA_039090855.1 of Macrothele yani. Classification (NCBI taxonomy): domain Eukaryota; kingdom Metazoa; phylum Arthropoda; class Arachnida; order Araneae; family Macrothelidae; genus Macrothele; species Macrothele yani. The sequence goes on from CM077009.1 coordinate 152,855,834, forward strand.
CATCGCCGGTACACTCAACAGCCACCGCTACATCTCCGACGTTTTGGAGCCTGTAGTCCTCTCTTACCTGGCGGACCTGCCATTGGCCACTTTTCAACAGGACAATGCGCGCCCGCGCATGGCATGCGTCGTGCAACAATTCTTTACGGCCCACCAGGTGTCACTGCTGCCGTGGCCCGCCTGTTCTCCCGATATGTCGCCCATCGAACACGTCTGGTCGCTGATCGGCAACCGAGTGTCCCGGCAAGCACCACCCGCGGCTACGTCTGATGAACTGTGGCAACGTGTGGAAGCAGCCTGGACCGATATATACCCCAAGCCCACATCCAAAGCCCCTTCCGTTCGATGCCGCGGCGTGTAGCGGCAGTTATTGCCAGCCATGGAGGACACACGAACTATTAATGTGTGCGTGTTCCGCAAGTCGCACGGGCCTGTAAGCTCAATCGTTTCATCTTTGTATCTGTTATTATGTGTCCAGTAAATCTGGCTTTGCTCTCTCGTGTCCTTCTTGGTGTTGCATTTTGGGTGGCCAGAAGTGTTATATAGAAATTAGAACGAAAAAAATAGAGTCAAAATAGGCATAGGCTTAAGTTAGCAAAGTATTCATGTATGTACGAATATGTATTTTTTTTTTCTGCTTGGATATACTCAAAATTTTACAGTAGTTTTAACATTTTGAAATTTCTTCTATACGTTTTTAAACCATTCCCTAGAAAAACGTATAACCCAGATTTCACTGTTAATCCGTGGCTGAAGAACGAGGGCATGTAGCCGTGGATATATGGGTAAGACTGGCTCAAGGCAGAATATATATATACAATGTACTGACAGAAGTCACCGGACACCTAGAAGGGAAAACCACATAGAATTTATTGATATACATTAGTACGGTTTCGGTACACTTTTTGCCTTAATGCATGCACTGACCCTTCGAGGCATGATTTCAACAAGGTTTTGGAACACAGCGATAGGTATGCGCTTCCATTCAGTACATAATACCGCCGCCAATAGGCCTTGGCTTCAAACTTCTTATGCGGTACTCTAATTCATCCCATATGTGCTCTATGGGATTAAGATCAGGGCTTTGTGCTGCCCGGTCCACACACGGTACGGCATTATTGTCAAATCATGCCGTAACAGGCCTTGCTTTATGGCTCGTTGCATTATCCTGCGGGTACCAACAAGGCTCGGTTCCATAGTATTGCCACAGAGTTGGTAGGGCATAATTGTCCAGAATATCGTGGTAGACGTGCTGGTTAACAGGGTTTGTCCACGATAACCTATGAGCCGTGACCATACCACGAAAAACACCCCCTCACGAGTACACTGCCAGCTCCAAACTTGGCCGTACGAACAGTACACTGTGGTAAATAGCGTTCTCCGGCTGCAGCCATACCCATACACGGCCATCACACTGATGGATCGTGTATCTGGATTCATCAGTTCATAGGACCCGTTTCCATTGATCTACGGTCCACGATAAATGTTCTTTACATCATGTTTAAACGACGAGTGTAATTCCGAGTGGAGATGAAAGGTTTATGAGCAGCCACACGACCACGGTAACCCATGGAATGAAGTTCTCTGCGAATGGTGCGTGTACATACCGAGATTCCAGCACTTTTACTCACCTGTACACTAAGGTTTTGTACAGTACTTCGTCGATTAGCTGTAATGACTCTCCTGAGGCTTCGACGTCTATCACTGATTTTCTTTAGTCTGCTGGTACGATTTGCTGCTTCAGGCACGACATGTGTCTTCCACTTATTCAGTACATCCAAAACGGTTGACTTGGGTATGTTTAAACGCCTCTCGGTTTCTCTTATGGACAACCCACTAATACACTGCCGGACAATTGCTAAGGACGGAGGACAATAGCAACGATAGCAACCATAAAATGGAAGGCAGGAAAATGTGGAAATTAGCATAAGTGCGGGATACAGTAAGACGTGTTGTGCGTATGCAAATTTTGGATTGCCGAACTTGTTCGTGACGTCATAGCGCTGATAAGAGATATAAAGGATTTGACGCGTATTGACCGTTGTTGTTCAAACGCAAAGTTGAAAGGGAAAGAATCAATTGACGAACTTGCAATTTTTAGTATGTCTTCCCGACATCACCTAGATGATTTTACGCGTGGCTGTATTATTGACAAGATTGAAGAAGGGCGAAAAATAACAGATGTTGCCAGGGAGTTCGACGTCGGCCACAGTGTTGTTTCAAGGCTTTGGAAATCATTTCAAACAAATGGAGAGTGTAGCAAACGTCACGGGGGAGGTCGTGTTCCCAGTACGACACCTGCAGAAGATCGGTACATAGTGCTATCAACAAAAAGACACCGGCGCAGCACAGCTAGTGAGGTAGCAAATTAGTTTATGGCTGTTACTGGCAAGCGGATCTCCCGAAAAACTGTCGCCAGACGTTTGCATGAAGGAGGGCTATACGCCCGCCGTCCTGTTGTGTGCATCCCATTGTGTAGACGTCACCGTACCTCCCGTTTACAATGGTGCCATCAACATCGCAATTGGACTGATAACGACTGGTCTGCTGTTCTCTTCTCAGATGAGAGTAGATACAGTGTATCGTCTGATTGTCGACGACAACTGATTAGGCGTGATAGTGGTACTGCAAATTGTCCAGCAAACATACAGGAAAGGGACCGATATCCGACATGTAGTGTCATCGTATGGGCTGGCATCATGATCAATGGCCGCACGTCCCTCTATGTGCTTCCAACTGGGACTATGACTGGCCAACGACGCATTAATGATGTTCTGCTACCTCATGTTCGCATGTTCCGTGGTGCTGTCGGTGATAGATTCATTTTCATGGACGACAACGCAACATGTTATCGAACCGTCGCTGTCCAGGAGTGTCTTGAGAGCGAGCATATTCAACACCTAGTATGGCCAGCACGTTCTCCAGATCTGAATCCCATTGGAAATGTGTGGGATGCTTTGGGGAGGAGTCTTGCTGGTCGCCAATGCCCTCCAATAAACAAGGACACCATAATCCGTGCATTGACAGAGGAATGGGATAAATTACCCCAACAGCTGCTTGATAATGTTGTGCAAAGCATGACACGACGTGTGGAATCTTGCATCGCCCTCCACGGTGGCCATATCCCATATTGACATCTTACGCCGGAACGCCTGTGGACGGTAATTGCATTTTTTTCATGTTTACGTATTCTGCACAAAATGGCCTGTTTGTCCCTTGAACACGTTCCAAAGCCTTCTGGATTTCAGAGCACAATAAATTGTCTTTCTTGTAATGTCCTGGCATTCTGACATTATTTTATTTCACTTGGCATTCAACCACACTTACTTTTTTATGCGCTATATAGCCGTTTATGATCCGTCCTTAGCAATTGTCCAGCAGTGTATAACACCCAACAATCTTTAATTTCTCAAGCTCAGTTCTCTCATGTCACGACATTTTCACTCAACCTCACAGTACGATATGATCGCGGGCAGCTGCAGGTTTGTTTTTATACCGTTTGCAGCTGTACCGTGCATCTTAACAACGCAGCGGATCCGTTAATTTGCTTTTGAAGGGTGTCCGGAGACTTTTGTCAATATGGTATGTGTATCATCATCATCATCATCATTGTGAACCATTATCAATCCACTGCTGGACGAAGTTCTCCCCAAGTTTCCTCCACAACGGTCTGTCTTGTGCCATCATCATCATCATCATCATCATTGTCAACCATTATCAATCCACTGCTGGACGAAGGTCTCTCCAAGTTTCCTCCACAACGGTCTGTCTTGTGCCAGTCTCCTCCATGTCACTCCCGCATATTTTCGAAATTTCATCCACCCATCTTCCATGTGGTCTTCTTCTGGGCCTTTTCCTGTCCCTTGGAATCCAATCTAAAATTTCGGCTGTCCATCGATGGTCTGTTCTTCTGGCAGTATGTCCAGCCCATTGCCATTTCAGGGATTTAACTCTGATCATGATGTCTTCCACTCTTGTCATTTTTTCGGATCCACGTGTTCCTCTTCTTATCTCTCCTGGTTACACCAAGCATGCACCTCTCCAAGCTTTTTTGAGTTGTCTGCAGCCTTTGTATGTCTCTTTTAGCTAAGGTCCACGTCTCTGCACCATACGTAAGCACTGGAAGGATGCATTGATCAAACACTTTTCTTTTAAGACATAATGGCATATTGCTCTTGAAAATTATGCTGTTTCTTCCAAAAGCTCTCCAGGCAAGTTTTGTACGCCGATTAATTTCTTCATCAATGTGACCCTCACTTGATATCTGCTGTCCAAGATAAACGTACGTGTCTGTTATCTCCAGCTTTTCTCCATCAATCGATAAATCTTCATTTCTTGTAAAAGCATTGTACATCACTTTTGTCTTCTGAAAGTTCATTTTTAATCCCACTTCTTTACTCTTGTCAGAAAGTTCCTGAATCATACTCTGTAGCTCTGATGGGGTAGTTGCAAAAATGACTATGTCATCAGCAAAACGAAGGTGGGTTAGATAATCTCCATTAATCTTTATCCCCTTGTTTTCCCAGCTCAGCGACTGAAAGACATTTTCCAATGTGGCATTAAAGAGCTTCGGAGATATGGTGTCACCTTGTCTCACTCCTTTTCCAATTTTTATGTGTGTTGTATTTTCAAACAGCCGAATCTTTGCACTTGCATTTTCATAGATGTTATTAATAATATTAATGTATGCATCTTCAATACCGCAGGATTTCAGAGCCATTGCAACTGCTGATGGTTTCACCGAATCAAAGGCTTTTTCATAATCGATAAAAGCCATGCACAATGGAAGCTCATATTCCCTCGCTCTTTCAATTAGTTCTCTCAGTACGTGGATATGATCTATTGTGCTGTAGCCACTCCTGAATCCAGCTTGTTCTCTCGGTTGAGCCATGTCCAGTGTCACCTTCAAGCGGTGTGAAAGAACTTTAGTGAAGATTTTATAAACCACTGATAGGAGGCTGATAGGTCCGTAGTTCCTGAGATCCTCATTGTCACCTTTTTTATGTAGCAAGATCATTGTAGCGTTGTTCCAATCCTCAGGAATTTTCCCTTCATTAAGGCATCGAGTGAAAATTTGGGCGAGTACTGTTTCGATTTCTCCACTTGCTTCTTGTATGATGTCTACAGTAATGCCATCTTCTCCTGGAGCTTTTCCCCGCTTCATGTTCTTGATTGCATGTGCAACTTCTGCTGGAAGGACTGGAAGAACTCTGGTACCTTTCATGATGCCTGGAGTACATGTATCATCCCTTTCATATAATTTGGAGTAGAAATCTTTCACTCTTGTCAAAATTTCGCCTCTATTTCTTGTTACAGAACCATCTTCTTTTCTCAGTGCCATAATCTGTTTTTTCCCCTTACTGAGATGTCCCTTTGCTATCTTTAGGCTTTGGTTGTTTTCAATTGCTTTCCCCACTAGTTCACAGTTGAATTTCCTTACGTCTTCAGTGATACTTTTTCGCACTGTCTTGCATAGCTCTATATATTCCACTTTGGAAGTCACATCTTCTTTAGTTGTCCTCATCACTCTTCTTTTTTGCATCAACATTTTGGTTTTTCCTGATAATTTGTTCACATGCAATTTGTTCTTAGACCCAGCTAATTTTGTTGCTGTTTCCATAAGAGCTTTGGTTACTTTTCTGTTAACTTCAGAAATATCCACTTCTTCCGACGTTAGGCCTTCTAAAGCAGAGAATCTGTTCTTCAGTTCCAATTTGAAGGTATTATGGTGTTTTTTAAGGTTGGTTATGTCAATACATTTTGTTTGTCTTATGAGCTTGCTACGTTCGAGTTTAGTGTTGAGGTGCATCTTACATCTCACCAATCTATGGTCACTACCTGTGTTGAACTTGTTTAGCACACTGCAGTCTTCTATGACGAATTTTTTGTTACACATAATAAAATCAATTTCACTTGTCGTCCCATTTGGATGTCTCCATGTCCATTTCCTGTGTGGCTTTTTCTTGAAGGAGTTCAAGATGAAAAACCCTTCTGCCTCTGCAAACTCAACGAGAGTATTTCCACGCTGGTTTCTGTTGCCGTGACCGAATTTACCTACTGAAGTTTCATTCTGTTGCCGTTGCCCTATTTTTGGATTGAAATCTCCCATAATTATCTTCAAGTGCTGCTTACCTTTATTATTTAGATCACGAATTTCCTCATAAAATTCTTCTTGTGCCATATATATATATATATTCTGCCTTGTGGAATATATTTGTTATCATATATTTATTTATTCGCATATCGTTCAAAAAGTAACGAAACAGACGTCATAGCGCCAAAATCATAGCCCACTGGAAACAAGAGAGGCCCTGAAACGAACTAGCGTCTCGAGGTAGAGACATCCACATGTATCGAGTTATCTCATTGGCAGCAATACAACTGGGACCCACCAATTGGCGAACGGCATCGTAACGGCTTTAACAGTTTGGCGGTAATAATGGTGGATAATGGCTACTGCTACGCTGCGAAGAGGTAAGTTTGAGAGAATAAGTAAGTAGTTTTCTTTAAAACTTCTATCTAGTTTATAATTATATTTGGATGGATACTGCGAACAGGTTAAGTTGTTCGATTTGTACTGTTTCATTCGGGTAGAAATACAATTTGAGCCAGATATACGTCGTCGAAGTCGTGACACAGGTTGTTTACATCTTAGTTAACATTAGTTTCTTCGTTGGCGGTTGTCGATAGTCCTGTACAATTGATATTTTAAGGTGAAATTGGATTTATTTGATGTGCTTTTATGTTTTGCAGCTTACTGTAATCACCAGACTGTGAGAAATCAGTGTTCTTTTTATAGATTTCCGCCAAACTGTTAAAGCCGTTACGATGCCGTTCGCCAATTGGTGGGTCCCAGTTGTATTGCTGCCAATGAGATAACTCGATACATGTGGATGTCTCTACCTCGAGACGCTAGTCTGAAAACGATTTAGTCATGTGACCAAGAAGGTCTCAACTTCCATGGTCTGAACTGTAGGTGAAGTCCATTAGTCCGTTATTATATTGCTGAAGTTGTTTATATTTTATTATGTTGATTTATTATTGTGATTTTCTTTCCAAAGAAAAACAAATTAACACTCGTAATGACATATAACGTTCATTTACCACTACAACAAGAAAATGTTAGAGCGGTTTAAAAAAAAAAAGGATTATTTACTTCTATCTACTGGTTCCTTCTGTTACTGATATACAAGTAAGATTCCTTTTCTGTCTTAAGTAATATAACGTGCAAAGTTTAGTTATTTATATATACATTGAAAAAAGGATTTGTTACTCATATGTTTTGTTGGTAAAGCATCTCAGTTGTTTAACGTTTAGCATTTCGGTAAGATGTATACACCTTACGGAAACGTTTTTTGCACTGCTTTTGTTTTCCTTAGTGGTAGATATACTATGTGCTATAAGTTCAAACGACAAAAGTCCGCCTTTCCAAAAAATAACAACAGTAAAAAACAACTCTGAAAATATGTTCACGTCAAGCAAAAGAAAATACAAAAAGTACTTAGGTTTTCTTCCTTGAGTAGTCCATGAATAAGGAACACACTGACACCGCACACCGGTAATGTTGCCATTACAGGTATAGGCCGAAACCAAAAATACTGACGCAGGAACTTCGGCAACGGCGGCGGAGCAAAGTCCTTTAATAAAAATAGAAGGCAATTGAAAAAAGTTTCGCAAAAATTCAACAGAGAGTTTGACACGAGCGAAACAAAATTTGTAAACAAGCCGCCGTTTTGGAATCGATGCAGACATATGCCATCCAAAACATTAAAATATTCGCATTTCGTGCCACAACTTTTTAAGTAATTTGTCAACAAAACAACAGCAGATTTCATTTATTTTGTGCCGCAAAATTTCAAAATTCCCATCAGCTGGAATTCTAAGCGAAAGCTTCGCAAATACCTTGTCAGGTTCGTTGAAACATTAGCATTTCTTTCATTTTGTGTAAAACTTTCAAAGTAATTTGTGAACTAAATATTAGCACATTTTATACATATTGCAACACAATCTTCGAAGTATCCATCAGCTCACGTTTCATGAAATTCTCCGGCTATTCTGTCAGCCCATCAGCACATTACTGATAGCTGAAACGACGCACACACGGTAGTGAGATTAAGGTGGACGTCAAGTAATTTTGCTTCCTATACTTCCAATGGAAAAAACTTCTGTACACATTTTCTTCACAATGAATGCGTTCCCAAGGATGAAAATTTGAACATCGATTAAAATAACTTCCTATTATAACTTGGAATACTTAATATTTTCTAAAACATAACGATAATTATATTAAAAATGAATAACTTTTCCTTTGGTGGTGTTGAAACCAGAAAAAAGATGGCGCGACCTGTACTTTGATGACGTCAGTAGGCAAACAAATGTTGGATTGCATAATTATGGTTATGTTTGAGAAAATATTAAGTATTCCAAGTTATAAAATGAAGCTATTTTAATCGATGTTCAAATTTTCATCGCCGCCCCGGTGGCGCAGTGGTCTAAGCGATGGCCTCTGATCATTCGTCCGAACGGGGTCCGGGTTCGAATCCCGGTGAGGCATGGATGTTGTGTTTGTCTTACGGCACTGGCTCTCTCCCTTCCCTGGAACCAGTGACCCTAAATTAGGGACGGGCGACTACTTATAGCCCATTGAGTTGCTTTTTTTATTGGATTCTTAACGGTGGTCGTTAAGAATCCAATAAAAAAAAAAAAATTTCATCCTTGGGAACGCATTAATTGTGAAGAAAATGTGTACAGAAGTTTTCCCATTGGAATTATAGGAAGAAAAATCCTTGAGGTCCACCTTAAGAGCTCGGACTAAGTTGGTCACATGACCTCCGTGGCAGCCGTTCGTTTCAGGGCCTCTTGTTTCCAGTGGGCCTTGCGCCAAAACAAAGCCACGCAGAAAAATGCATCTGCCTATGTCGAAACAACTGCAAAATCAGTTACGTAATGACGCGTCGCTACAGCGCTCCGCCAGTTCATTCTTTTGGTATAGACGACGTAGAGTTCATATGTGTTTCTGTAACCCAGTATGGATTTAAAACTGAAGCAAAGAACAGCTATAAATTTTTGCATGCGTTTGAATAAAACCACCACGGAAGAGCACAAAACGATTATAACATCCTATAAAAGATGCTTTGTGCCGTGCAAGAGTTTTTGAGTGGCACAAGAAATTTGTGAATGGCGAAGAGTGTCTGGAAGATGCGACAAGCTCCGGTAGACCTTCGCCGTCGACTACGGAGGTTAATATCAATACCATCGAGGCAGTCTTGCGGGATGACCGCCGAATGACTATAAGGGAAGTTGCCAATCTTATGCAGATGTCCGTTGACGACTTTGTGAGAAACCGGTTGGATACCGAAAAGTCGCGGTAAAGTTGAATTCCTACTTGCTCACTGATGAACACAAGGCAGATCGTGTTATCACTTGTTCCCAATGGAAGTACGGCTACGACGTGAGCCACACTTTTTGGATCGAGTCGTCACATGTGATGAAACATTTTTTTTTTACCATTTCGATCCAGATACAAAACAATAGAGCACCAGTAGAAACACCCATAGAGTGCCCGATCCAAGAAAGAATGCACCCGGTTTTCTTGAATAAAAAGGGAACTGTGTATGCCCACGTTGTTCCACAAGGGAAAGCTGCTGTCGGTGCCTATTATTCTAAAGTTCTCAAAGGTACTTTAAATAAAAAAAAATTCCCGAAATCGCCCAGAATGTGCACAAAATGGTTAGATTTTGCATCAACATCGTTTTTGCTTACCTAACAGGTTATCCAAAATCTAGCCATCGAACTGATAGTGTACACTCGATATTCATCGGACCTGGCGTCGTGTGATTTCCACCTATACCCTGAAGTGAATATACAGGGTGCATAGGAAAGTCCCTTTAGCCTGAAATAACTTGCGAACAGAGAAAAGTACAGTTATGCTAGTGAGATAAAGGTATATAGTAAAGCCACGCCCGATCGAATGCAACCGATAGCAGCGCCCCTAGTGGCGAAATGCGGAAGTTACCCATTGCAAATCGAAAACGAAAAAAGATAGAGCGAAATTTCCAATTACAAAGTTGTAGAGCATCGATTAATTAGTACAAAACGATATTTGTTTTACACGGAAAAGATAAACTGTTGCCTGAATACCCTAAAATGTTCGAAATCGATGCGCGACGATTCGAATCCGTATTTTCACATTTCGCAAATGTAGCCGTATGCAAATGCAGATTGTGGCGCTGTACCGTACCTACGATATGAAATCCAGTAGCAGGATGTACCCTGATCAGAAGTTTAGGTCTACGTACGCTGTGTGAGAATGGCGAACTTCACTCAGCAGCAGTGCGACGCTTTCTCACAGATTGTTTTGGGCAACGAATCATCGGGTATGGTGGTGCTGTTAAATGGCCTCCACGATCGCCGGACCTCATTCCGTTGGATTTCTTCCTCTAGGGTTACGTAAAAAATCAGGTGTATGCAACAGCGCCTACAAGTCTGCTAGATTTACGTCGTGGTGTTACAGATGCTTGCAATAGTGTAGCACCTTGCATGCTCAGGAATGTGCATGCAGAGTTACTTTCACGAATACAAATGTGTATTGTGGGCAATGGCGAACTCTTCGAACATATCCGACATTAACTTTTTATCACTGTGAGCCAGTTTACCTTTTTTGTTTTTGTTTTGTCTGACGTCATCAAACTGTATTGACATAAGCACGCATTTATGCAATAAATTGTGTGTATTTGCTCATACCTATGCCTGCTCCCTTCAAACGTTCACACAAAAGGTCGCACATTGATTTTGGACACTTTAGGGTATTCAGGCGAGAATTTATCTTATCCGTGTTAAACAAATGTCGTTTTGTACTAATTGATTGATGCTCTACAACTTTGTAATTGGAAATTTTGCTCTCTTTCCGATTTGCAATGGCTAACTTCCGCATTTCGCCACTAGGGGCGCTGCTATGGGCTGCATTCGATCGGGCGTAGTCGCTTTACCGTTATCTCACTTGCATAACTGTACCTCTCTCCGTTCGCAAGTTATTTCAGGCTAAAGGGACTTTCCTATGCACTCTGTATATCACTGGAGAATGCTTTCGAATTTCATCCACCCGTTTCCAACGTGAAATTCTGAGTCTTTTTTCCTGTCTCTTGGAATCTAGTCTAGCATTTCAGTTGTTCAAGGGTTGTCAGTATGTGTATGTCCAACCCATTGCCATTTCAGGGATCATGAATGTCATTAACTCTGTCATTTTCCTAATGCGGGTTTCTCTTCCTCTTCTTCCTGGTTATACCAAGCAAGCACGTCTCCACGGTTCTTTCTGAAACTTTCAGCCTCTGCGTGTCTTTTTTTAGCTAAGCTCCGTTTCTCTGATCCATAAGCAGTGGCGCCCAGGTGAGTACTGGGGGGGGTAACAAAAATCCTTACCTCCTTCAAGGCTGTCAAACATTTTAGTAAATGTACAAGATACTAAAATACAACAAAAATAATTGTTACAATCAATCATTAATATCTTATTATTTAAAAAAATGCTTTAAAAAAGTCTATTTTAGTGTTTTAAATTTATCAAAAATTTGGCTATACCAACGGCTATGCCCCCTGTCTCCCGTTACTGGTGCCCTTGTCCACAAGTAAGAACTGGAGCTGCCCGGCGGTGCAGTGGTCTAAGCGTTAGCTCATGACTATTTGTCCGTGCAGGGTCCGGGTTCGAATCCAGTGAAGCATGGATGTTGTGTTTGTCTTACGGTACTGGTTTCTCCCTTCCCTGAAACCAGTCTAAATAAGGGACGGACGAGTGCTTATAACCCACTGAGTTGCTGACGGGGGTCGTTAGATCCCAATAAAAAAAGATAAAACCAATAAAAAAAAAACGCTTTTAATCAATGCACCTCCCCCTTTTTTTTAATTGGAGGTTTAACGTCCACCGCGAGCAACGGTGTGGGTTATAAGCAGTTTCCCGTCTCTGATTTGTTTTTTGAATGAAGGTTTAACGTCCACCGTGAGCAACTCAAAGGGCTATAAGTAATCGCCGGTCTCTAATTTAGGGCTACCGCTTCCAGGGAAGGGAGAGAGCCAGTGCCATAAGGCAAACACTACATCTATGCCTCACGGGATTCGACCCCGGTAACCCTTCATGGATAGATGGTCATAAGCCAGCGCTTGCGCCACCTAGGCGGCCAATGCACCCTTCCAGTTCTTATTAAGGGCTTAACGACCACCGTGAGCCACTAAATGACCTATAAGGTGTCGCCAATCCCTAATTTAGGGTCACTGGTTCCATGGAATGGAGAGAGAATCAGTGACGCCGCCCCGGTGGCGCAGTGGTCTAAGGCGCTGGCCTCTGATCATTCGTCCGTAAGGGGTCCGGGTTCTAATCCCGGTAAGCATGGATGTTGTGTTTGTCTTACGGCACTGGCTCTCTCTCTTCCCTGGAACCAGTGACCCTAAATTAGGGACGGGCGACTGCTTATAGCCCATTGAGTTGCTCACGGTGGTCGTTATACCTCCAAAAAAAAAAAAAGAATCAGTGACGTAAGCAGTTCCTGATTTGTGGGTAGGGGTTGGGGGATTCGGGCCACGTGCCTAGCGACTCAATCTTTGAGGCTCTCCCAAAATATACTTATATATTCTCCGCTTTGCATCAAATTTATTAGCAATGTTTAACCACTGAAAAAAGTTAAAATGGTTATTTCAAAACTGTATGTTGTAACACATGAATATGACAGCTATGATTTCCACACATGAATAGAACATACTGGAAGATTTATTTCTTGATTTTCCAATATCACCGATGTAACCGCCAACCGCGCCCTGCATAAGAACGTAGGGTGCAACCAGTCACCGTTGCGTTGTAATGGTAGGAAATGCCCCTGGAGGCCTCTTGCCTAGGGTCCCAAACCGTCTAAGTTGGTCCCTGGCCGTAAGACAAGTACAACATCTGTGCCTTCCCAAGATTCGAACATAGACCCATCTCGGACGAATGGTCAGAAGCCATCGTTTACATCTCCGCGACACAGGGACGGCATTTTTTTCTTTAAATCAGTTTATTTACCATTAGAACATTTATGTGTAGCGGTGGCGAAGTGGTTTAAGCGATGACCTCTGATCATTCGTCCGAACGGGGTCCCGGTTCGAATCCCGTGAGGCATGGATGTTGTGTTTGTCTTACGGCACTGGCTCTCTCCCTTCCCTGGAATCAGTGACCCTAAAAATTTTTTTGATTGGAGGTTTAACGGCCACCGTGAGCAACTCAATGGGCTATAAGCAGTCGCCCGTTCCTAATTTAGGGTCACTGGTTCCAGGGAAGGGAGAGAGCCAGTGCCGTAAGACAAACACAACATCCATACCTCACCGGGATTTGAACCCGGACCCTGTTAGGACGAATGATCAAAGGCCATCGCTTAGACCACTGCGCCACCGGGGCGGCGATCCTAAATTAGGAACGGGCAACTGTTATAGCCCTTTGAGTTGCTCACGGTTGTCGTTAAATCTTCAATAAAAAAAATCATTTATGTGTTTCGAATACGTTACCTTTCAAATGAAAAATGGCCGCCCCGGTGGCGCAGTGGTGTAAGGCGCTAGCCTCTGATCATTCGTCCGTAAGGGGTCCGGGTTCGAATCCCGGTGAGGCATGGATGTTGTGTTTGTCTTACGGCACTGGCTCTCTCCCTTCCCTGGAACCAGTGACCCTAAATTAGGGACGGGCGACTGCTTATAGCCCATTGAGTTGCTCACGGTGGTCGTTAAACCTACAATTAAAAAAAATGAAAAATGAAGTGTATTGTGTCGCTCTGGTGGCGCAGAGCCGAGCTGAAGTGTGACGTCACAGTGGCCATTAACAATCTCTCGAATATTCGGAGTCATTTGGAGCTTGCGCTGTAGTATCGATTACTCGCTGCATTTCTTAGTCAATTTTAGACCTGTTTTGTCTTTTTCATTGATTTTTTTCTTCATTTGTTTTCTTTGTAACATATAACTATCTTGAAAATGCCTGGATACGCTGTTGTCCTTTGTTGTTGTCCATCACAGTTCAAAGGAAAGGAAGTTAAATGTTACATGCCATGTTTCCCCATCGGATAGAGATTTTTTGAAGCAATGGGTGCTGCCCCGGTGGTGCAGTGGTCTAAGGCGCTGGCCTCGATCATTCGTCCGTAAGGGGTCCGGGTTCGAATCCCGGTCTGGCATGGATGTTGTGTTTGTCTTACGGCGCTGGCTCTCTCCCTTCCCCTGGAACCAGTGCCCCTAAATTAGGGACGGGCGACTGCTTATAGCCCATTGAGTTGCTCACGGTGGTCGTTAAACCTCCAATCAAAAAAAAAAAAAAGAAGCAATGGGTAGCGAAATGATGTTGAAAGGATGTATTCGATACAAAGAAGGCTCGAAAATGTTCAGAATATTTTGATGTCTCGAACTACGAACTGGATCTTAGAAATGAATTCCTGAACATGCTTCCCGGAAAAACCCGAAGAACTACAAAAAACATACCTTATCAGATGGTGGAGGAAACTTCTGTTCGAAGTGAACGGTTTAAGACCAGAGAGGTTCGGAAAAATGCATTGGATTGAATTGAAAGTATATCTCCAATTTAAACGCCAAATCAAATCGGGTCACAATGAAAGTGACAGCATTTCTGACCAACATTTATCACCGTCAACATTATGTCAGGAGTCTGAACAAAAATATAATGCAACTGACAAGTGTAAATAATTCAATACGGGAAGAATTATTATCAAACGTAAGAAAACAGTTGGTAATTGTAAAACAATGCTCTTCTTGCCTCGAGAAAAGAAGCCTTAAAATGAAAATTAATATTTTGAAACGCAAATGCAAGAATAGAAATTCGGTGAGCAATAGTGAAAGGTGGCTAGCTATCATAATTTACTTGCCATTGTTTCACTGATGTGCAAATTCAAACTCTTGTGTCCAAAAAGAGACCAGCAAAATGGAATGAACAAGATACTTATAAGTCAATCACTTGTTTTGCATGCTATTTCTGGAAAAGCATATATTTTCATCAAAAATAAAATGCACACATCGCTTCCAAGTATTTCCTCTCTGAAACGGTGGTGTGGCAAATTTGTGTTTGCCGATGGTTTAATTGAGCCTGTTTTAAAGACGAATGAAATGAATGCTATACACCTAACCGATTCGACAGAGTTTCAGTTTTATGTTTTTGATGAAATGAGCGTTGTTTCCCGATATTGTTATGATGCTGCTGCAGATAAAATTTCAGAACCGCATAGTAACGTTTTAGTAGTTATCCTGAGAGGCTTCTGGGAAGCTTGGAAACAACCCATATGCTATTCCTTTGATAAGCAGATGGATCCGAAGCTGTTGACTAACATGATTCGAGCCGTTGGGCAATCGGGTTACTTAGTGCATGGAGTGGTACCTGATCTTGGTGTGTGCGTGCAAGGGGGGGTATCAAAGTTTGGCGAAAGCTTGGAATAACCCCAATATTGCCTTCTTTTCCAAACCCAGTAGATGAAAATCGAAAAATACGGATGTTTGCTGATGTGCCCCATCTAATTAAACTTCTCCGAAATCATATATTAGAACGCGGAACACGTTGTAATGTGGAACCATCACACGCCAGATATTTGACCTTTTGCTGAACGTATTAGCTCAGAATTAAGTTTCATAAATTTAAATAGATCCACGCAAATACACTACCGGACAATTGCTAAGGACGGATGACAATAGCAACCATAAAATGGAAGGCAGGAAAATGTGGAAATTAGCATAAGTGCGGGATACAGTAAGACGTGTTGTGCGTATGCAAATTTTGCATTGCCGAACTTGTTCGTTACGTCATAGCGCTGATAAGAGATATAAAGGATTTGACGCGTATTGACCGTTGTTGTTCAAACGCTAAGTTGAAAGGGAAAGAATCAATTGACGAACTTGCAATTTTCAGTATGTCTTCCCGACATCACCTAGATGATTTTACGCGTAGCCGTATTATTGGCAAAGTTGAAGAAGGGCGAAAAATAGCAGATGTTGCCAGCGAGTTCGACGTCAGCCACAGTGTTGTTTCAAGGCTTTGGAAATCATTTCAAACAAATGGAGAGTGTAGCAAACGTCACGGGGGAGGTCGTGTTCACAGTACGACACCTGCAGAAGATCGGTACATAGTGCTATCAACAAAAAGACACCGGCTCAGCACAGCTAGTGAGGTAGCAAATCAGTTTATGGCTGCTACTGGCAAGCGGATCTCCCGAAAAACTGTCGCCAGACGTTTGCATGAAGGAGGACTATACGCCCGCCGTCCTGTTGTGTGCATCCCATTGTCCAGACGTCACCGTACCGCCCGTTTGCAATGGTGCAATCAACATCGCAATTGGACTGATAACGACTGGTCTGCTGTCGTCTTCTCAGATGAGAGTAGATGCAGTCTATCGTCTGATTGTCGACGACAACTAATCTGGCGTGATAGTGGTACTGCATATTGTCCAGCAAACATACAGGAAAGGGACCGATATCCGACATGTAGTGTCATGGTATGGGCTGGCATCATGATCAAAGGCCGTACGTCCCTCTATGTGCTTCCAACTGGGACTATGACTGGCCAACGACACATTAATGATGTTCTGCTGCCTCATGTTCGCATGCTCCGTGGTGCTGTTGGTGATAGATTCACTTTCATGGACGACAACGCAACATGCCATCGAACAGTCGCTGTCCAGGAGTGTCTTGAGAGCGAGGATATTCAACGCCTCGTATGGCCAGCACGTTCTCCAGATCTGAATCCCATTGAAAATGTGTGGGATGCTTTGGGGAGGAGTCTTGCTGGTCGCCAATGCCCTCCAATAAACAAGGACACCCTCATCCGTGCACTGACAGAGGAATGGGATAAATTACCCCAACAGCTGCTTGATAATGTTGTGCAAAGCATGACACGACGTGTGGAATCTTGCATCGCCCTCCATGGTGGCCATATCCCGTATTGACATCTTACGCCGGAACGCCTGCGGACGGTAATTGCATTTTTTTCACGTTTACGTATTCTGCACAAAATGGCCTGTTTGTCCCTTGAACACGTTCCAAAGCCTTCTGGATTTCAGAGCACAATAATTTGTCCTTCTTGTAATGTCCTGGCATTCTGACATTATTTTATTTCACTTGGCATCCAACCACACTTACTTTTTTATGCGCTATATAGCCGTTTATGATCCGTCCTTAGCAATTGTCCAGCAGTGTATAAGAGGCCCCATGAGACAGAGTTAGTTTTAGCTGCACAGATGCTATCTAACAACGTTAGCAAAGCTGTAGAGTATTTTTTTTCCTGAAAGAAAACAAATTGCTAATCTTATAAAACTGGTAAATGTCTGATTCGACGTAAAATACTGTAGATTACCCAGCTCCAAAAAACCATTGCAGTGTGCTTCTGGAAAAAAAATATTCAGCAAAAAAGCATCTAACAGTACGCATGTCTTATTCCCGTTTTGTATATACAGCTAAGACGGCGCGGTTGTGATGGACCCACGGACCTACCTCTCCTCCTCCTCCTCCTAAGCACCTTGAGTCAGATACCAAACCTCTGTGTACGCGGACAAGTCAAAACTGATTTTTTTCGTACTATTGGTACTTTTTAAATATTTTTGCGGGCAGGTCTGACATAGAACAGCTTTATAATACGAAAGCTTTCAAACACTAATTCAGATCCTCTACTAGTCATATCAATTTGATGACCTTATTGATTACGTCAGTAATTGAATTTTTACCCGGCTGTGTTTTTTCTAAATTTCTTAGGTTACTTGAAGTCAAAAGGTGGGGAATTTACGTATATGTACATAGCTTCGAAACTGCAGAAGTTACTATGGTGAACACACTAAATCGTTCTAATTTAAAAATAAAGTAGAAGTATTTCTTGACGATTCGTTCATGTATTTTTTTATTGGAGGTTTAACGACCACCGTGAGCAACTCAATGGGCTATAAGCAGTCGCCCGTCCCTAATTTAGGGCCACTGGTTCCGGGAAAGAGAGAGAGAGAGAGAGCCAGTGTCGTAAGACAAGTCAAGTATCCATGCCTCACCGGGATTCGAACCCGGACAAATGATCAAATGCCATCGCTTAGACCACTGCGCCACTGGGGCGGCTCTTCCACATCCAGCGAAATTGTAAAAATAACGGGGCACTTCGGAAGGATGGCCTTGATCATCAAATTCAGCGATATTGTGTGAATAACAGGACTGTCTAAGCGATGGGCACTGATCATTCGTCCGAAAGGGGTCCGGGTTCGAATCCCGGTCAGGCATGGATGTTGTGTTTGTCTTACGGCACTGGCTCTCTCCCTTCCCTGAAACCAGTGACCATAAATTAGGGACGGGCGACTGCATATAGCCCATTGATTTGCTCACGGTGGTCGTAAACCTCCAATCAAAAAAAAAAAAAATAACAGGACTTTACTCCGTCTTAAGAGTTGAAATGGGTTGCCTTCACCTTAAAATCAACAGATCTTGGTGGCATTACTGTCTACGTACTTTTATCTCGTTGGTTGTATTAATGAGTGTATTAATACATATGGAATTATCGATGGTATGAATTTATCACCATCGCTAATTGATCACAGTTTCAAAATAGCACAAATTACTCTGTGTTTTGTAGTATTGTCTAGAACCACATATGATTGAAGAAGGAACTAGTCAAATGGAGAACTGTAGCGTCTCATTATTTCAAATGTTTACGCGCCGCCCCGGTGGCGCAGTGGTCTAAGCGATGTCTTCTGATCATTCTTCCGAAAGGGGTCCAGGTTCGAATCCCGGTGAGGCATGGATGTTGTGTTTGTCTTACGGCACTGGATCTCTCCCTTCCCTGGAACCAGTGACCCTAAATTAGGGACGGGCGACTGCTTATTGCCCATTGAGTTGCTCACGGTGGTCGTTAAACCTCAAAAAAAAAATATCTCCGTGAGGCATGGATGTTGTGTTTGTCTTACGGCACTGGATCTCTCCCTTCCCTGGAACCAGTGGCCCTAAATTAGGGACGAGTGACTGCTTATAGCCGACTGAGTTGCTCACAGTGGTCGTTAAACCTCCAATAAAAAAAAAAGTAATTATGCACAAGTGTCTCACCAGGGGTCTCTTATTACCAGCACATCTCACGGCGGCCTAGATGAGTTTTGCATTGTTGTTGTGTGTTTTTAAGTGTGAATATCTCTGCAGCTTAAAAATCTAAATTAGTGATTTTTGTTTTTGCACTTGCATCATTCGATGCTGTGTACCATTCTTTCTCATGTGTTAAGTACTCCTGTTATTCTACTAGTTACATATTTCATGTCTTCATATCTTCCACTAAGATCTATATACATTTCATTTATGTTCGTACAACATACCGTCCTATTTTGACGTCTATTAATTTCTTTTTTTCATGAGTATGATTCTTCAAAATGACTGATAGTCAGTTTAGCAGACCTTTCCTGTCATCTGCCCGCCACTGTTTGTTTTTGTTCATTGTTATTTAAAATGATACTATTTGACTTCCGAATAAGAACTATTTCAAGATGTTCGCGATTTTGAGTGTATCGCTCCGCTTTATTTACATGAAACCTGATCACACCCAACATGAGAGAAAGTAGTTCACGAAAAATATTATGGGAACTTTTTTATTGGTACATAAAATGACACTATAAATAGCAAAATCCTACTCATTCACTTTTCAATAAAATTTTAACTGTTTAAGAAATATATAAAAGAAAAAAAATTATACAGTGTAGGAAAACAAATAAAAATCAGTAGGTACAAATTAGGTACCAATATAATTGAGGCAGTACGCTACGATATATTTCATAATATCGAAAAATGAATCGTCATTAGTTTTCAATCTTTTTCTCCACATAAATTCACATAATTCCAGAGCGCAGAAAAATGGTTAAAAGAACATCCCTTCGAATGATCACACATAATTTCAAAGCGCAGACAAACTGTCAAAAGAATGTAAACACTGCGCATAGGTAGTACGCATGTGATCACTGCGCATCTGCTGCCAAAGGCTCTGTATTCCCAAGGCTGAACTCGATCCTATCAGGCTGTAACATTAAGCAAAAGCAGCGAGGACAGAAAAGATGAGTTGGGACGTAGCGCCATCTATTGACATTGTTCGCATTAACAAACTGATTCCGTATCATTATTTACATTTGAGATTTTATTCATATTCACTTTCACATGAACAGATGGTCATTTGTATTCTGAATTCGTAGTACTTGGGCAAGAAAGTTTTTCTGTAGGAACTTATGTAATTCATGTGTAAATCTCATTCCTCCTTTATTCTTCAATGATCTAGGGCCGAGATTTTGCGAAATGTGTAGATTAGCGTCTTAAATTATTTCGTCGGAAAAATGTTAGTACCTGGAAAAAGTGCGACGTACAGATTTTAGAGTATGGAAATTAATGGCAAATGGTGCAGAAATTTCGTATTTTAAATGTCTTTTAAAGATTTTTATCGTAACATTTACCTGCAAGTTCGATGCTGTGAAGAGACGCTGCCGCGTAGGCCTAACGTATCGAACGTACAGGTAAATGTTACGATAAAAATCTTTAAAAGACATTTGAAACAGAAAATTTCTGCACCATTTGCCATTAATTTTCACAATCTAAAACCGGTACGTCGCACTTTTCCGAAGTACTAATATTTTTCCAACGAAATAATTTAAAACGCAAATATATACATTTACCTACTATTTTACTTAATATGAGTTTATATAGCTGAGGTTTTTTTCTAAAATTGAATTAGGTACATAGTTATCAGAATGAAAATGCTTACCACAAACAACAGTTGAAGGTAACTTGTCATTTGGAGTAAAATATTAACAAGATATTTCCTTCAGCAACAGTTGCTTTAGGTTCTGATTTGAGGGAAACTCGTGGAATGAAAATCCCACGTTTTTCTTCTTAGAAGATGTGCACATCGGCACACAACAGTAAACCATTTTGAAAATGGGTTGGATTTTGTTGTGAGAACAACAGTTTGGTTTTAAAACTAGAAGGTTTTTTTTTAAAGAAACAAGAAAAAACGACGAACATACACAATCCCGCAATTCAAACAAAGTAGAAACTGAGGTGTTTATACCTTGGGACGCAGTGCCATCTAACGGCTGAAATCGTCCCTAACGCCCACTGGCCAATCACCAAAAGTCTATTGTCTTCAACGGTAATGTTACAGCCTGATAAGATCCAGTTCAACCTTGCCAATACAAAGACCTTGGAGAGAATTGGCAACCTCAATGAACTACAGGGGACGCTGCGCAAACGTAAACAATCTTTTTTTAGTTCGGATAAAGTAGCACGTGTTCCCGTGAAGTCGCATGTAGGAATCAAGGAGGTTATAGGAATGGTTGGTTTGACACTCTCAATCCTTGAGATACTGAAATTTGTGGACGCTACAAAAAAATTACGATGCATCAAAGCGGAGGAAGGGATTCTTAATGCAGGTCATATAATTCCATGTGCAATTAAGAAGGAAGATAGGAAAGAAATCCACATAGTTTCGCATTGCATTCAATTAACGTCGTCAAATAGTGGCGGAAGTCAAATAGTGGCGGGCAGATAACAGGAAAAGTCCCAGTTTAGCTATTTTTTTAAATTCTACGCAATTTCCTTATTAAATAATTCGATATTGATATTAGACAATCTGTAAATACGCAAAGATGATAGAATGAACTTTTGGGCATCCCAAACAAGAATAAATATATAAAAATAGCGACTACCTATAGCCCACTGAGTTGCTCACGGTGGTCGTTAAACCTCAAAAAAAAATCTCGGTGAGGCATGGATGTTGTGTTTGTCTTACGGCACTGGATCTCTCCCTTCCCTGGAACCGGTGGCCCTAAATTAGGGACGGGCGACTGCTTATTGCCCATTGAGTTGCTCACGGTGGTCGTTAAACCTCAAAAAAAAAAAATCTCGGTGAGGCATGGATGTTGTGTTTGTCTTACAGCACTGGTTCTCTCCCTTCCCTGGAACCAGTGACCCTAAATTAGGGACGTGTGACTGCTTATAGCGCATTGAGTTGCTCACGGTGTTCGTTAAACCTCCAATCAAAAAAAAAAAAATAGGGGACTTTTGCTTCAGGGTGCCATCTGGTGGCAGAATCATGAGAGCCAGACACCGGAATCCGTCGCTGCGAGGGCATGAATTGTAATGTTTGTGCGTGTAACTAGAGAGTAGAGCCACCATGCGCTCATTTCTGTCGTAACTGAAACAGTTGTGCAAATTGTAGACTTGTAGTAGCGTGGGATTAAGCATTTAGTTCCCGTGTCATTGCAATCGAATGAAAGAAATTGCTAATACCTTGGAGTAATTCAACAAATGTGCAATGGAAGTGTTACACCACATGTCACCTTCTCTGTAAGGATTCATACTGCTTCTTTGGCATGTAAGTATTATGTTTTTATAACTATAACGTTATAGAACAAGGCTTACATAGAAAGACATTTAAGTACCTGTAACTTCAGGTATTTTTTTGGGGGGCAAACTAACAAATTTGTCACGGAACAAAATTATTAAAATTTCCTTATTTGGAAAGGTGAAAATCGCAGATGAAGCCCCCACCCCAGCAAGTTGAGCTTTTATGGTTAACTTTGGCTTTTAAAATTCATTACGAACAATATTCTAACAATTTGTTTTGTGTTTAAAAGTTCCTACAGAAATGAAGTACAGTGGATCAACAAGAATTTACTTGCATATTATATATTTCGGCAAAATGTAACATCAAGCAAGAAGCATTTTACAGGAATTCTAGAATCTCTTGAAAAGTTGCTCAGCTACTTCAGATGATATACAATCGAAACCTGTATAGT
Source organism: Macrothele yani (assembly GCA_039090855.1). Classification (NCBI taxonomy): domain Eukaryota; kingdom Metazoa; phylum Arthropoda; class Arachnida; order Araneae; family Macrothelidae; genus Macrothele; species Macrothele yani. Next base: position 152,878,621 of record CM077009.1, read on the forward strand.
TTTTCATGTTGTGTATTTCAATGAATGAGATACTTTAAAGTATTTCTAACGTTCCTTGAGATGTCACATGTTTTTCTTGGTATGTGCAGGAAACACTGTTTAAATGAAACAGCCATATATTAGTGTACATTTATCAGCATGGAATCAGTGTCTGAACGTTCTGTAGGGGAAGTCACTAAGGAATTGATTGACAAGGAAGTGAAAAAAGAAGCGGGGATATCAAGACATGTTGCTGCAGATCCAAATGAACATCTTTGTGAATGCAAAATATGCTTCCAGAGATTCGAATCAAAATACAGCCTTGCAACACATGTGGAACTTCATGCAAGTGAAAACTGTTTTCAGTGTGGTGTATGTCACAAGGAATTTGCAGAGAGAGTTAGTCTTTTAATGCATGTAAGGGTCCATGAAGGGGAACAAATTTTTGGTTCTGATATATCTTCCAAGCAGCTCAGTGAAGACTGTAACACCTCTAGCCATAAGCAGCTTCGTTCAGGCGAGCAATCTTACCCGCAGCTTGGATATTCTAAATATTTAGGACAGAAAGATCATCTTTCAAAAGATATACTGCTTGATGGAAATGAAAAAGCTCACCAATGTAATGAATGCAGCAAACAATTTACCCAGAGAGGTACTCTTTTGCAACATATGCTCCTTCACACAGGTGAAAAATCTCATCAATGTAATGTGTGCTCCAAGCGATTTACTCAGAAAAGAAATCTTTTGAGGCACATGCGCTTTCATACAGGTGAAAAGCCTCATCAATGTGATGTATGCTTTAAACGATTTGTTCAGAAAGTTCATCTTTCAGAGCATATGCTCCAACATACAGGAGAAAAGCCTTACCAATGTGTTGTATGCTCCAAAAAATTTACATGGAAAAATCATCTTTCGAGGCATGAGCTGGTTCACACAAAAGAAAAGCCTCACCAATGCAATGTATGCTCAAAACAATTTTCCCAGAAAAGTTATCTTTCAACTCATATGCTTATTCACTTAGGTGAAAAGCCTCATCATTGTGATGTGTGTTCCAAACAATTTACTGGAAGAAGTGATCTTTTGAAACATATGCTTCTTCACACAGGAGAAAAGCCTCACCAATGCGATGTATGCTTCAAAAAATTTACTCAGAAAAATGATGTTTCAAAGCATATGCTTGTTCACACAGGAGAAAAGCCTCACCAGTGTGATGTGTGCTCCAAACAGTTTGCTCGGAGAAATGAACTTTCAAACCATATGCGCATTCACACAAGAGAAAAGCTTCACCAATGCAATGTATGCTCCAAACAATTTACTGCGAGAAATGATCTTTCAAAGCATATGTACCTTCACACAGGAGAAAAGCCTCACCAATGTGATGTATGCTCCAAACAATTTGCTCGGAGAGGCAGTCTTTCAGAGCACATGCTTATTCACTCCGGTGAAAGGCCGTACCAATGTGTTGTATGCTCAAAAAAATTTATTCGGAAAAGTCACCTCACTAGGCATGAGCTCATTCACGCAGGAGAAAAGCCCCACCAGTGTGATGTATGCTACAAACAATTTACTCGGAAAAGTGATCTTTCAAACCATATACTCCTTCACACAGGTGAAAAGCCTCACCATTGTGAAGTGTGCTCCAAGCAATTTACTAGGAAATGTGACCTTTCAAAGCATATGCTTCTTCACACAGGAGAAAAACCTTACCAGTGCGATGTGTGTTCCAAACGATTTACTTGGAAAAGTCATCTTTCAGACCATATGCGCCTTCATACAGGAGAAAGGCCTTACCAATGTGTTGTATGCTCCAAAAAATTTACTCGGAAAAGAAACCTTTCAAGTCATGAACTCATTCACGCCGGTGAAATGCCTTACCAATGTGATGTGTGCTCAAAACAGTTTGCTCAGAAAAGTAGTCTTTCTAAGCACATGCTCCTTCATGTAAATGAGTAACTATTGTAGTGTAATATGTGTTATTGAAGAATACCATGTTTAATCTCAATATAACAACACCATTGAATAATTAGGAAACTTCATTGTCGAATACCTGGGGAATCTGCAGTTTTTCAGATGACACGTTTTATTGGTGGAGATATGTACCTGCAGTTGAGAGAAATGGGCAGCAACACATCACTAAAATAAAAGCTGAAAATGCAGAGAAATTCATGTTTGAGGGACACAAAAGGGTAATTTCACATTGGAGCTTTTAAAGTAGGTCTTTTGTCTTCTTCAGAGTTTGGATGGAAAGAACGAGGTTGGTTGAACTTATAAAAACCAACTAGGAAAGCTGACAAATCTTTATTTTCTTTATAGCATAATTCTACTAAGGTGTAACTTTTCTTTCTCAGAGGCTGTGCTGTTATTTGTATAATCTGTCTAGGTACTGGATTTCGGAACTTAAGTGAAATGTGTAATTCTGCGTAACGCTCTGCTGTGGTTACGTTATGGTGTAAAGAAAGTAGGCTTGCAAGAAATTCATGCAAAGTATTCTTGTTGCAAAATAATAATTTTGATGTTGAAATTGCCTGGATTTTGTTTATACACAAAAATGTGGTTTCTTTCACTTGAAAGAAATATGGAATAGGTTTTTCTTTCCAGTCAAATTTCAGCTGTCCACTTGCTTCCCACAAAATTTGCCTATAGGAAGAAATCACAGTTTAAGGAATTATACTTGACTGGTGCAGTTTACGCATGAATTTATTTCAACTACTGATCATATGTGCCACATTACCCACTGGAAAAATAAAAAAATTGAAACATGCCCAGTTGGGCATGTTGTCTAAAATTTTGCATACCCAGATACACTCCTGCACACACATTATGCACATATGGTATGATTTGTCCTAAACATTTCTCAAACAAACAATATAATAGACAAAGTAATTTTACATCATTTCATAAATTGTCATGTAACGATGAAATTTGAACTTGTGTATGTTTTAAAGCATTGCAAAAATTGCACCCAGCAGTGAAATATGAACTTGCCTGTGGGTTACATTCCATGTCAAATCAGCATGAATAAAAAAAAAAAAAAAGACCTGAATACTTTGATTTTTATGAGTTTGTAGATTATTACTAGAGAATCTTGCACTGATTACTAGAGAAAGTAATCAGTGCAAGATTTCAGCTTCCTAGATACCATACTCAAGCAAGACTTGAAATATACCATGCCCGTGACATGTAAATTATTGGCCTAGGCAGCAGTGATGCATGCTGATTCTGTGGAGTGGGTAATCTATACTCAGCTGTCAATCGAAGGAATGCAGGTGCAAACACGCATTAAAAAATTAATTTTACCACAGCATTAAAATTTGCACTACAGTGGAAGATTTAAGAGCACTTTAAACATTGTACATTGTTATATAATTATACATGACATACTAATTTACATAACTAATTTACACACTAATTAGCATAACTAATTTACATAATAACTAATTATATAATTGCATTCAGTTAACTTAAACATGAATTCTAGAGGTCTCGTTTGGGTCAAAAAGTTTTCTATTGCACCGTTATGGAAATTGAACTGGGGATCATTTCTCAGCTGTTCCAGTAAGACCATTGCCTTAGGAGAGCTTAACCTTTAAGGCCTTGGCTCCACTGAATTTTATTAAAATTGTTTGCAGCAAGCAGTGGCACATAACATGCTATTTTCATGTTAATTAAGGTATAAAATTAATTTTGTTTACTTATTTTTATAAATATACACTACGTACATAAAAATATTGTTTTCTAGATGCATATGTATATATTTTATTTCTTGCTCACCATTCCACTCAATTCAGGTTAAGGGCACTTCGGTTTTAGTGAACCTCAGACATAGTGAAAAAAATATGCGAGTCCGCAGAGGTTCACTATAAGCGGAGTTGACTATATTTTGCAGTAAGATTTAGTTCAGGATTTGGTCTCTCATTATTTAAAATCAGCTTTTTTCTATGATCTTTTCTTCCAAAAGGACATCCCTTCAAATCATTTATAATACATTTGTGCAATTCTATCATGCTTAATATACACACTCAGTTTACCAAAATTTCAACTTAACTGAAATGATGAAAAAAAAAAAAAATATATATATATATAAGGGTGGTAAAATTGTGTCGTGTGGCTTTTAACTCTCGAACTTTTGAACACCCATCATCCACTTTAATCCATCTCACAATCTAGAGATGGTCTTTCTCCACTTTGCCGTGGCTTATTCAGAGTAAAGCATGCACAATAACCTCGTTTCCAAGGTTAAACCTTGGCAGCTCCAGGAGAGCCAGAGAATCTTCGCTGAGCTGAGATTCCCCGCTACTCTCTGGTGGAATTCTCTGAACTTCAAGTGATATCCGTTTGCTTTGCATTGAAATAACCTCGTATTTCACCATCCCTGAGTTCAGTGGATATTTAAATGAATGAAAATAAATGTGTCACAAAAAAAATTCATAAAAAATTAATTTAAGAAAAAAGATGTCCATCTTTGATTCCCTAGATCCCTTTGAGTATCAGAGCTGCCGTCACGTTGTTATGAAGCTGGGTCCTAGGGACCCACAGATTTTTAAAAAAGTGGTTACTTTGTGCGATGTTCTGGGTCCTTTTAAGAAATCAAAAGTATCAAGGGATAATGAATATTTATACTTACATAAGCAAATGGAAAATAATTGTAATATACATTGTTCGACACTTTATGCTGTTTGAAAGCAATCTTAAAAACAAAATGAAGTACTGACAGAAATAAATTTGATCATTTTCAACTAAATTTTATCGTAATGGAACCACACAAAGACAGTGCATTTTAAGTCAGCTCAGAGCACCAGAGTGGTTTTTATTTTTCAAAACACAGGAATTGTGTGATGACTACCCTTGAACAGTTTTTTTTTTTAACTTTTAATTAACAATCATTGAAGTAGACATACAAACTTTTAGTAGAGTATAATCATTCACAGTGCTCTCATTAAATGTTTGTTGTTTTTCAAATTTTAAATTTCAACTGTTCTGATATTGATTAAAAGAGCTGAAAGGTTTAATAAATTAATCAGGACATTTGTACATTTGCATAATCTTATATTGTATATTTACATAATCTTGATGGATGATGCATTGCTGGCTGTTTTCATTCTTTCTCTAATCCTCACGAAGTTGACTTTTGCCAAATGGCATGTTAAAAAAATCTGAAATAAAATGTGGGTCCCAAAGGATGTGTAGAATTTGTAATCAGTTGCAGCGCTGAGTATACACCACTGCTGGGCAGGTAAAAAATCAAATTTATTTGCCCGGTCAGGCAACTTAATTAAAGAAACAAATGAGTTTGGAATGGAGAATTTTCTACTCTAGGAAAAAAGACGGTTGCCATGTGCTGTTCTTCATTTTACCACAAAATCTCCAGAAGTTGTATTATTGTTACAGAGTGAGTGCCAAGGCCAGAAGAATATCACTTCTTTAATTATATTATGCTCTAGGTCCAGATATTGGAGCTATATGTAGTTTTGCTCTAGATGTTGTTTATAGTTAATGACTGGAAGCATGCCTCACATGAAACTAGCCTCCAGTGTTTAGTGACAAAGTGCGTAAACTGCAATAAAACAAGAGGATGCAGACTGATGGGCAAAAAGCCGGGCGTTATGGGGAGGGAGCGACAATGGAATATTTACTGCACAACTCCGGTTAGGGTTGGGTCTTTCTTATATAACTTGAGGGAGGGGGAGAGGAAGCTTCCGCCCAGGAACTGACAGCGGTACTACTGAAATAAAGGCTAAGTTTTGTTTAAGAATGAGCCTGCACAATGCATTTCACTTAGCTGGGAGAGGAACAAGCACGACAGATGCCAATACTTAGTTTATCTGAGAAAATCTTGGTTTCTGTTAACTGCAGATGTAAGTAGTATTTAGTAATGTATATCCTACGTATTTGTGGAAAAAATCCGGAAATGATAGTATATCTCATAGTAAGCAATTTTGTGAAATTTCTAATCTGTCAGCGGTAGTTTCAAATTCGTCTTCCGCATTGCTGAGTGATGTAATTTCAGAATTGGAATCTACATTGTTGGCAAACTGGAAACCTCTGTGATGCTGTCAGAATTTACATTTAAGCAGATAAAATTTAGTGTACTTCATTATGAAGTTACCACATGACCTTTTCATTGTTTGTTTCCAAACAATTCTTGGGATATTTTATGATGCAAAATCACTTCTGTTTGCAGAAGAGAAAAAGGTAAAGAATTTTTATATTCAAAATTGTTCTTAAAAAACTGCTTAAACTGCTGTATATTTAACTGTGATTATAAATTTAATTTTTTTGCAAAACACAGAATGTATATTAAAAATTCTTGAACATGGCATCATCACTAAATTTTTCAAATACCGTCTTCTGCATTATTGCTGTTCTTAAAACTTGAGATATACATTTTTGTGCATTTTGAATACAGACACTTTAAAATGGCAATGAAAAAGACGTATAAACAGGTTATCATAATTTTTAACTTTGAAAAAATGAGGCTTCTGTTTTGTTATGTTAAGGATCATTCCATATGAATTCACCAGGTGCTTGTAGTTGTGGTTTTTTTTATTTTCCCCATTTTTTTATATGTTACAGTACAACATAAAAGTACCCTGAAAACAAAGTTTGGGATTTGTTTTCCCAACCCCTTTGGAGATATGGGTCCTCAAACCCCCAAAATGAGCTAAAATAAGGGTTATGATTATTTAACACAAATTGAGTAACTGTAGAGATAATGACACTTAATGGGTGTCTAAATAGAGGTGATAACCTGTACATTCATATGTAATAACCTCATTTCCATAGCATAATAATTTGTCAGGTTGTAATGGGGGGGTCAAAGTTCAAGGTCACGGTGCCGATTTCGCCACTCTTCGGCAGCATTTTTATACCACAAGGGTTCTTAAACACAAAGCGAATATTTTTTCAGGCAATCCTCATATGTTGCTGAAAATGTTAAAGCATATTTCAACTTGTGTTATGTTTTCCTCTTTTATTCAGAAAATATTTTATAACTGCAACATTGCCAAAATTTCGGCTTTTAAATACAATAAATCAAAAGGGGTAGCAAATAAACACTATATTTTCATCTTCTATTGCATATCTAAATATTCCCAAAGTTTTGTTATGTGTTTCACAATAATTTCTGAAATAATGATAATGCAAATTTGCCCTTCATGGTATGCAATATGGCATTTTATCTAACATGAAATAGTTAGCAATACATGCATTTAATAAATATGTTTAATATATTAAAAAATATTTGGGTATATAAATAAGTTTTGAGGGATTTTAGGTGAATAAAACACGGTGTTGGAGAACAGAAACAATGTTTTAATATTAACTGAAGTATGCTCCCTCTGAAGCTACAACTTTACCCCATCTTTCGGGCAGTGAACGTATGCCCCGAAGGAAGAATTCCGGTTCCTTGGAAGAGATCCAGTTGCCCAGCCAATTTTTGATGTCTTCATAAGAACTAAACCGTTCTCCAGAAAGTGCTGACTGGAACAAATGGTGATCCGATGGCACAATATCTGGTGAATATGGCGGGTGGGGTAGAACTTCCCAGTCGTATCCTTCTAAGTACTTTTTCACAGGTCGAGAAACGTGGTCTTGCATTGTCATGCTGTAAGATGACTTTGTTGTGTCTATTCTCCCATTCTGGCTGTTTTTGTGTGAGAGCTTGATTAAAACGCATTAATTGGGTTTGATACCGATCACCAGTAATAGTTTCTGACGGTTTCAGTAGTTCATAGTGGATCACACCCTTCTGGTCCCACCAGATACACAGCATTACTTTTGAACCATGGATATTGCGTTTTGGCGTTGAAGGACCTGGTTCACCTGTCCTCACCCATGCTTTCTGCCGTTTAGGGTTATCGTACCATATCCATTTCTCGTTGGCAGTAATAATACGATGCAAAAAACCCTTTCTTTTTTGCCTTTGAAGCAGCAATGCGCAAATGGTTTTCTGACGTTCAAGGTCTCTTTCCCACAAAGCATGTGGAACCCACTTCCCTTCTTTTTGCACCATTCCCATGGCAGATAAACGATGTGAAGTGCATGGTTGACTAACATTTAATGCTGCTGCTAGTTCTTTTTGGGTCTGGCACAGATCCTCGTCTGTAAAGCTTCCAATTCGGCATCAGCAATTTTTTTGGGTGTTCCAGAACGTTCTTTATCACTGGCATCGAAATCGTTCCTTTTGAATCATCTAAACCAATACTCACATGTTTTTATGGATGGGGAATGTTCACCATAGGTTTCTGACATTAAGCGATAGCTGTCGGCAGCACTTTTCTTGACAATAAAGTAATGCACTAACACTTCCCGCAAATGCTGTTTTGTCGGGACAAAAGTTGCCATTTTCCATCGAGTAAAACAAACACGTCTTTGCACCTCAATCGAACGTCGTATACTGACTCTGACAGCTGGCGTCTCGTACTGCGATATTGCAGTGTTGCCACCTTAAAATACATGCGAGCAGTAATAAGTACGACACAGAATGGAAATCCCTCAAAACTTATTTATATACCCAATATATAATTGCTTTGCGAAGTAATAAGGCCGGTCATTGTTACTATGCAACTACAGTACCCCCTCCCATTTGTTTCCAAAAAAATTTCGGAACAAATTCTTATTTGCATTCATGTTGTAGGTCTTTTTACTAAAATATAATATCCTTGCCCAGTTTTAAGGGTTTTAGAAAAGTGATGCAATCATGAACTAACATGTCATCATTCATGGCAGTCTGATATGTCCATTTGAAGGACTCAGCGTTGGATGAAGCAATATAACCAGATGTGGCATCGTCCACCTCAAGTAGCACAACTCAACTCCACTGTCAATTCAGTCAGCTCAGAACCTTTGAGGGTGAAACTTCCAAGTCTCTTAACTTTGTTTCAAATTTATAATATCAGTGTTGTAAATATGTATAATTTCTATGCAAATCAGATTTGCTGAATTAATTTTAAAGTTGTGTAACCCAATTTTTTTATTAATACTACAGATTCAGAAATGATTTGTGTCATAAGTGTATTCAGTAATGTAGTGTTGTGTTGGTGTCTTGACTGAGGAAGACTGTACTACCTAATGCATCGTACAGCTCTTTAAGAAAAGTTACTAAAATTTGTAAGTATTCACCTGAGCAACAGAAATTATTAAAACTGAGAATTAAAGACAATATTCAAAGTGTATGTGAGCACCATAAAATTAAATATTTGGATAAATACCACCATTTATATGGAAATACATGTTGTGATCCATACAGTATCCATGAAAAAATAAAGAAATCATTGTGTGCGATAACCGTGAGCTTTGCTGAAGAACACTTACATCTGGAACTACAGCTTGTACCTAGGAAATCTCTGTTCTGCCAAAAAATGGTCACTAAGAGTGACAAGACTCATAATAGAACAGGAAAATGCAAGAAAGTAAATTACAAGGAATCATACTCTGAATTTGATATTTCAGACCATGATGCTGAAACTGATGAGAATAGCTTGTGTGGACCAAAACATGCTAAATTGGAATCAGTTAATCAAACATGTAGCATTTTATGAATTTTTCCAGTGAAAGCTCAAACTTTGCCAGCACAGAGGAGATATGCTGCCATAGAAAAAAAAGTTACCCAAATATCTGGTAAAGTTTCACATAAACTGCGTGATTCATTTGAGGTTTATAATGAACTCAGTACTTCAAAATCAAAGGAGAAAAAACAACAGAATGAATATGTAAAATAAATAAGTTTTGAAGAAAAGGTCAGGATTTTCATTTATCAAAAATTTGCACTTTTCGAAAACATATCACTTTTCTAAAACCCTTAAAACTGGGCAAGGGCATTATATTTTAGCAAAAAGAGCTACAACATGAATGCAAATAAGAATTTGTTTGGAATTCTTATAATTAATTACTTCATGGCTTCCTCTAATTGCTTTTCATATTATAGATATTTAACAGGAATTATCGAGGATAAATTTATTAAGGTACATTACCTTGACCTGTGGAAGTAGTAAGATGCAAGAACTCCTGACGATGATCTAGTGCAGGGATGACAAACCTATGGCACACGAACACAATTTGGGTGGCACACCAATATGAAAACATTAACATTAAATAAAAATTTAGTTTTTTTAGAGAGAATTTTTCAACAGTATGTCTGTAGTGTTTTCTTGCAAATAACTGAGCTTTAGCAAGAAAATTAATCTAGCCAAGAAATGTCCTCCAAAAGGGGTAGTAAATAAAAAAAAAAAAAAGCAAACAGGAGGTGGCACACTCGACACTTGAAAGCAGTAAAGCAAACTGTAAGTGGCACACTCGACACTTTAAAGTAGTAAAGCAAACTATAAGGGGCACACTAGACACTTGAAAGCAGTAAAGCAAACTATAAGTGGCACACTTGAAAGCAGTAAAGCAAACTATAAGTGGCACACTCGACACTTGAAAGCAGTAAAGCAAACTATAAGGGGCACACTCGACACTTGAAAGCAGTAAAGCAAACTATAAGTGGCACACTCGACACTTGAAAGCAGTAAAGCAAACTATAAGGGGCATACTAGTCTGAAAAGGTTCACCATCCCTGATCTAGTGTATAGATCGAAAATTGGTTAGGAATATTTTTTGGAAACAAATGGGCCGCCCCAGTGGCGCAGTGCTCTAAGCGATGGCCTCTGATCATTCGTCCGAACGGGGGCCGGGCTCAAATCCTGGTGAGGCATGGATGTTGTGTTTGTCTTACGGCACTGGCTCTCTCTCTCCCTTCCCTGGAACCAGTGACCTAAATTAGGGACGGGCGACTGCTTATAGCCCATTGAGTTGCTCACGGTGGTCGTTAAACCTCCAAAAAAAAAAAAAAAAAATATAAAATAAAATATGGGGGCGGGGGTGAGTATTGCAGTTGCATAGTAACAATGACTGGCCTTATTACTTTGCAAAACAATTATATACATTTTTAATGTATTAAAGTAAACATTTTTATTAAATGCATGTATTACAAACTATTTCATGTATGTCCATCTTGCACACCATGAAGGGCAAATTTGCATTATCATTATTTCGGAAACTATTGTGAAACACAAAACAAAACTTTGAGAATATTTACATATGCAATAGATAATAGTCCTCAGAGAAAAATAAAGTGTTTACCTGCTACCCCTTTTGATTTATTGTATCCCAAAAACGCAAATTTTGGCAATGTTGCAGTTATAAAATATTTTCTGAATAAAAAAGGGAAACATAACACTTTAATATGGTTTAACATTCTTAGCAACATATGAGGATTGCTTGAAAAAAACATTCACTTTGTGTTTAAGTACTCTTCTGGCATAAAAATGCTGCCGAAAAGTGGTGAAATCGGCACCATGACCTTGAACATTGACCCCCATTACAACCTGACAAATTACTATGTTATGGAAATGAGATTATTACATATGAATGTACAGGTTATTACCTCTATTTAGACACCCATTAAGTGTCATTATCTCTACAATTACTCAATTTATGTTAAATAATGATAACCCTTATTTTAGCTCATTTTGGGGGGTTTGAGGACCCATATCTCCAAAGGGGTTGGGAAAATAAATCCCAAACTTTGTTTTCATGGTACTTTTATGTTGTACTGTAACATAAAAAAATGAAGAAAATCAAAAACCTACAACTACAATTTTTTTTTAAATCTGTGGATTTCATGTGAATGACCATTAGAAGATAATTTTTTCTGAGCATCTATCTTTTACTTCCTGGGCAGGTAAATATTTTCTGCAAATGCCCAACTGGGCATATAAGTTTTCAGATAGTTTTCAAGCCCTGGTACTTTTGTTGTTATAGGACTATTAAATTTATGAAAAAGGCATGTTTGTGTCTACCATACCTGTCACAAATGAAAATAAATGCAGACCTAATTGGTCAATAGAATTTATATTGGGCCTATTTGAAAGCATATTATATGAGCACTCCTTTGAGTTATCTCAGAATCATATTATGGGCAATTTAGTTTTCCATATCATCCATTTTGATATTTAATTTGCACAACTCACCTAATCAATTTTATTAAATAAAACAATGGGAGGAAGCCTCTGAGTTGTAAGAAAATTGACTGGGAAATAAAAAAGCATTAATTCTTTAAAGCTTTTTATTTTGTAATTGGATTTTTTTAAATTAAAAAAAACATGTTGGTTTTTTAATACATTTTTTATATGCATGATTGGGTGTGCAGGGAAAAATACACACACACAGAAAGAATTTTGTCATGCCACACGAATGTCAGGCAATATAATTTTCCAACCATACTACCCCTCATCAAACAAAGATCTTCGCTCTTTCCATGTTTATAAGTGAGTCAAGAAAAATTCTCATTGGCCGCCACCGGGAGTCGAACCCAGGGTCTTCCAGTTACGCGCCGGATATGCTTCCGCTACACCACAGCGGCCTCGAATTCCTCCAGACTCGCACACGCTAACTGCCAAGCCAATTTGGCAGGTTGCTTCTTGAAATTTTTCTGTGACTCACTTATTTATAAACGTGGAAAACGCAAAGATCTTTGATGTTCCTGGTCCATGTTAAATGCCTGTATTAATTACTACCCCTAGTTGGAGCTACAGCCGAGGACACAAATGATAGATGCTGCAAAACTATGTCATTCACTATCGTGAGTCAAATAAATGACCTGTGCCACTTAGGAAAGATAGTAGAAGCATATGACCAAAAAATTATTTGGAGAATTTTTTTTATTGGGATTTATTTAAAACATTAAATGTGTAGAATTAAGAAAAAATTTGAAACATGTGGAAGTTAAATCGCCAGTCCAAGTGCAGCTGCAGTTTTCTATTTAGTGTTTTTCGATTCAACTCAATGTTTTTGCATTTACTGTTTTATTACAGAAATATTTGTAATGTAAAATGAATAATTTTTTTTTATATGAAACACTGGGCTTTTACAGCAACTAAATTATGGTTATTCTAACAAATACTCCCCATCTAAGTAGTGGTGGAGCTAGTTTCTTTGTCCCATGAGGGTGTGTGTGTGTACACTGGCCTAATGTTAACATGGGTCTACTTGATGCACTGATATTGGGAATACCACATGGGCCTGTTGTGATATGTATTAAGAGTAGCCAATTTTGTCTTATGAGGAGTGTATACACTGGCCTAATGTAAACATGGGAATACTTGATGCACTGATATTGGGAATGTCTAATGGGCCTGTTGTGGTATGTATTAAAAGTAGCCAATTTTTCTCTATGAGGGTGTGTGTACACTAAACTAATGTAAAACATGGGGCTACTTGATGTACTGATATTGAGTAGGCCACATGGACCTGTTGTGATATGCATTAAGAGCAGCCAATTTTGCCCTATGAGGGTGTGTATACACTATACACTGGCCTAATGTAAACATGGGGATACTTTTGATGCACTGATAATGAGAAGGCCACATGGCAGGACTCAATTTCGACTGGTAGTTGTAGCAAATTGCTATACTTCGGGCACACCTGACCTAACCTGATAATGGGTGGAAAGCCTAGAGCAGGAGGATTCCACCATTGCAATATAGCTTGCATTTTCGCCTGTTAACAGAGTTGATAAAAGATACATTCAGACATAAAACATTAAAATAATGGTTGAACTGATAAAACATAGGGATATTTGTGTAATTAAAATGTGGTCTGTAATGTATTTACGAAAGCATATCCACTACACCAAGCGAGCGAGAGTATGACGTCATACAATGATCTGACCACTCGCATGGCTCTCTCTTCATGGGAGTATGGCTGGCATTCAGTGGAATTCTGGCAAACCAGTTCTGCTGTCTGGAGTCTCGCCAATTCATTTGAAATGGTGTAGAGATACTTGTGCAGTGGGTGTGAATAGGTCGCCGTAGAGTATCTACTGTTATCAGGTTAGGTGTGCCCAGACTATAACAAGAAAATGCATTTTGCTAGTAATAAAAAGTGGTTCTAGCAAAAGTTGCTAGTGGAAAAATTTTGAATGTTTTAGTATGAACTGAAAAGTGCCACTACATTGCATACGTGGAATATTTTAGAAACATACAATAAGGAACAACTGCTTTCTGGAAATCAATGTTTCTTGAAAAGTACAAACCTTATAAAATCATTTTGGCACTAGTAGAAATATCCAGTATATTTCCCTTATCTACTTCTGCATGTGAGGTTGGGTTCAGTTTCATGAAGAGAATCCAGGGTGATTGGAGGGGCAGTTTAAACTGCACAAACATTGAATGCTCTCATGAGTATTGAGGTTGAAGGTCCATCTGAAGACAAGTTTGACCCCAGGCCTGCTGTTTTAATGTTTCTTGAAAAGTACAAACATTATAAAAACATTCTGGCACTAGTAGAAATATCCAGTATATTTCCCTTATCTACTTCTGCATGTGAGGTTGGGTTCAGTTTCATGAAGAGAATCCAGGGTGATTGGAAGGGCAGTTTAAACTTACAAACATTAAATGCTCTCGTGAGTATTGAGGTTGAAGGTCCATCTGAAGACAAGTTTGACCCCAGGCCTGCTGTTTTAATGTTTCTTGAAAAGTACAAACATTATAAAAACATTCTGGCACTAGTAGAAATATCCAGTATATTTCCCTTATCTACTTCTGCATGTGAGGTTGGGTTCAGTTTCATGAAGAGAATCCAGGGTGATTGGAAGGGCAGTTTAAACTTACAAACAATAAATGCTCTCATGAGTATTGAAGTTGAAGGTCCATCCAAAGACAAGTTTGACCCCAGGCCTGCTGTTTTAATGTTTTTGAAAAATACAAACATTATAAAAACATTCTGGCACTAGTAGAAATATCCAGTATATTTCCCTTATCTACCTCTGCATGTGAAGTTGGGTTCAGTTTCTTGAAGAGAATCCAGGGTGATTGGTGGGGCAGTTTAAACTTACAAACATTGAATGCTCTCATGAGTATTGAGGTTGAAGGTCCATCCAAAGACAAGTTTGACCCCAGGCCTGCTGTTTTAATGTTTCTTGAAAAGTACAAACAGTATAAAAACATTTTGGCACTAGTAGAAATATCCAGTATATTTCCCTGATCTTCCTCTGCATGTGAGGTTGGGTTCAGTTTCATGAAGAGAATCCAGGGTGATTGGTGGGGCAGTTTAAACTTCACAAACATTGAATGCTCTCATGAGTATTGAGCTTGAAGGTCTGTCCAAAGACAAGTTTGACCCCAGGCCTGCTGTTTTAATGTTTCTTGAAAAGTACAAACATTATAAAAACATTCTGGCACTAGTAGAAATATCCAGTATATTTCCCTGATCTTCCTCTGCATGTGAGGTTGGGTTCAGTTTCATGAAGAGAATCCAGGGTGATTGGTGGGGCAGTTTAAACTTCACAAACATTGAATGCTCTCATGAGTATTGAGCTTGAAGGTCTGTCCAAAGACAAGTTTGACCCCAGGCCTGCTGTTTTAATGTTTCTTGAAAAGTACAAACATTATAAAAACATTCTGGCACTAGTAGAAATATCCAGTATATTTCCCTGATCTTCCTCTGCATGTGAGGTTGGGTTCAGTTTCATGAAGAGAATCCAGGGTGATTGGTGGGGCAGTTTAAACTTCACAAACATTGAATGCTCTCATGAGTATTGAGCTTGAAGGTCTGTCCAAAGACAAGTTTGACCCCAGGCCTGCTGTTTTAATGTTTCTTGAAAAGTACAAACATTATAAAAACATTCTGGCACTAGTAGAAATATCCAGTATATTTCCCTGATCTTCCTCTGCATGTGAGGTTGGGTTCAGTTTCATGAAGAGAATCCAGGGTGATTGGTGGGGCAGTTTAAACTTCACAAACATTGAATGCTCTCATGAGTATTGAGCTTGAAGGTCTGTCCAAAGACAAGTTTGACCCCAGGCCTGCTGTTTTAATGTTTCTTGAAAAGTACAAACATTATAAAAACATTCTGGCACTAGTAGAAATATCCAGTATATTTCCCTGATCTTCCTCTGCATGTGAGGTTGGGTTCAGTTTCATGAAGAGAATCCAGGGTGATTGGTGGGGCAGTTTAAACTTCACAAACATTGAATGCTCTCATGAGTATTGAGCTTGAAGGTCTGTCCAAAGACAAGTTTGACCCCAGGCCTGCTGTTTTAATGTTTCTTGAAAAGTACAAACATTATAAAAACATTCTGGCACTAGTAGAAATATCCAGTATATTTCCCTGATCTTCCTCTGCATGTGAGGTTGGGTTCAGTTTCATGAAGAGAATCCAGGGTGATTGGTGGGGCAGTTTAAACTTCACAAACATTGAATGCTCTCATGAGTATTGAGCTTGAAGGTCTGTCCAAAGACAAGTTTGACCCCAGGCCTGCTGTTTTAATGTTTCTTGAAAAGTACAAACATTATAAAAACATTCTGGCACTAGTAGAAATATCCAGTATATTTCCCTGATCTTCCTCTGCATGTGAGGTTGGGTTCAGTTTCATGAAGAGAATCCAGGGTGATTGGTGGGGCAGTTTAAACTTCACAAACATTGAATGCTCTCATGAGTATTGAGCTTGAAGGTCTGTCCAAAGACAAGTTTGACCCCAGGCCTGCTGTTTTAATGTTTCTTGAAAAGTACAAACATTATAAAAACATTCTGGCACTAGTAGAAATATCCAGTATATTTCCCTGATCTTCCTCTGCATGTGAGGTTGGGTTCAGTTTCATGAAGAGAATCCAGGGTGATTGGTGGGGCAGTTTAAACTTCACAAACATTGAATGCTCTCATGAGTATTGAGCTTGAAGGTCTGTCCAAAGACAAGTTTGACCCCAGGCCTGCTGTTTTAATGTTTCTTGAAAAGTACAAACATTATAAAAACATTCTGGCACTAGTAGAAATATCCAGTATATTTCCCTGATCTTCCTCTGCATGTGAGGTTGGGTTCAGTTTCATGAAGAGAATCCAGGGTGATTGGTGGGGCAGTTTAAACTTCACAAACATTGAATGCTCTCATGAGTATTGAGCTTGAAGGTCTGTCCAAAGACAAGTTTGACCCCAGGCCTGCTGTTTTAATGTTTCTTGAAAAGTACAAACATTATAAAAACATTTTGGCACTAGTAGAAATATCCAGTATATTTCCCCGATCTTCCTCTGCATGTGAGGTTGGGTTCAGTTTCATGAAGAGAATCCAGGGTGATTGGTGGGGCAGTTTAAACTTCACAAACATTGAATGCTCTCATGAGTATTGAGCTTGAAGGTCTGTCCAAAGACAAGTTTGACCCCAGGCCTGCTGTTTTAATGTTTCTTGAAAAGTACAAACATTATAAAAACATTCTGGCACTAGTAGAAATATCCAGTATATTTCCCTGATCTTCCTCTGCATGTGAGGTTGGGTTCAGTTTCATGAAGAGAATCCAGGGTGATTGGTGGGGCAGTTTAAACTTCACAAACATTGAATGCTCTCATGAGTATTGAGCTTGAAGGTCTGTCCAAAGACAAGTTTGACCCCAGGCCTGCTGTTTTAATGTTTCTTGAAAAGTACAAACATTATAAAAACATTCTGGCACTAGTAGAAATATCCAGTATATTTCCCTGATCTTCCTCTGCATGTGAGGTTGGGTTCAGTTTCATGAAGAGAATCCAGGGTGATTGGTGGGGCAGTTTAAACTTCACAAACATTGAATGCTCTCATGAGTATTGAGCTTGAAGGTCTGTCCAAAGACAAGTTTGACCCCAGGCCTGCTGTTTTAATGTTTCTTGAAAAGTACAAACATTATAAAAACATTCTGGCACTAGTAGAAATATCCAGTATATTTCCCTGATCTTCCTCTGCATGTGAGGTTGGGTTCAGTTTCATGAAGAGAATCCAGGGTGATTGGTGGGGCAGTTTAAACTTCACAAACATTGAATGCTCTCATGAGTATTGAGCTTGAAGGTCTGTCCAAAGACAAGTTTGACCCCAGGCCTGCTGTTTTAATGTTTCTTGAAAAGTACAAACATTATAAAAACATTCTGGCACTAGTAGAAATATCCAGTATATTTCCCTTATCTACTTCTGCATGTGAGGTTGGGTTCAGTTTCATGAAGAGATTCCAGGGTGATTGGAGGGGCAGTTTAAACTTCACAAACATTGAATGCTCTCATGAGTATTGAGCTTGAAGGTCTGTCCAAAGACAAGTTTGACCCCAGGCCTGCTGTTTTAATGTTTCTTGAAAAGTACAAACATTATAAAAACATTCTGGCACTAGTAGAAATATCCAGTATATTTCCCTTATCTACTTCTGCATGTGAGGTTGGGTTCAGTTTCATGAAGAGAATCCAGGGTGATTGGTGGGGCAGTTTAAACTTCACAAACATTGAATGCTCTCATGAGTATTGAGCTTGAAGGTCTGTCCAAAGACAAGTTTGACCCCAGGCCTGCTGTTTTAATGTTTCTTGAAAAGTACAAACATTATAAAAACATTCTGGCACTAGTAGAAATATCCAGTATATTTCCCTTATCTACTTCTGCATGTGAGGTTGGGTTCAGTTTCATGAAGAGATTCCAAGGGTGATTGGAGGGGCAGTTTAAACTTACAAACATTGAATGCTCTCATGAGTATTGAGGTTGAAGGTACATCCAAAGACAAGTTTGACCCCAGGCCTGCTGTTTTAATGTTTCTTGAAAAGTACAAACATTATAAAAACATTCTGGCACTAGTAGAAATATCCAGTATATTTCCCTTATCTACTTCTGCATGTGAGGTTGGGTTCAGTTTCATGAAGAGAATCCAGGGTGATTGGAAGGGCAGTTTAAACTTACAAACATTGAATGCTCTCATGAGTATTGAGGTTGAAGGTCCATCCAAAGACAAGTTTGACCCCAGGCCTGCTGTTTTAATGTTTCTTGAAAAGTACAAACATTATAAAAACATTCTGGCACTAGTAGAAATATCCAGTATATTTCCCTTATCTACTTCTGCATGTGAGGTTGGGTTCAGTTTCATGAAGAGAATCCAGGGTGATTGGTGGGGCAGTTTAAACTTCACAAACATTGAATGCTCTCATGAGTATTGAGGTTGAAGGTCCATCCAAAGACAAGTTTGACCCCAGGCCTGCTGTTTTAATGTTTCTTGAAAAGTACAAACATTATAAAAACATTCTGGCACTAGTAGAAATATCCAGTATATTTCCCTTATCTACTTCTGCATGTGAGGTTGGGTTCAGTTTCATGAAGAGAATCCAGGGTGATTGGTGGGGCAGTTTAAACTTCACAAACATTGAATGCTCTCATGAGTATTGAGCTTGAAGGTCCGTCCAAAGACAAGTTTGACCCCAGGCCTGCTGTTTTAATGTTTCTTGAAAAGTACAAACATTATAAAAACATTCTGGCACTAGTAGAAATATCCAGTATATTTCCCTTATCTACTTCTGCATGTGAGGTTGGGTTCAGTTTCATGAAGAGATTCCAGGGTGATTGGTGGGGCAGTTTAAACTTCACAAACATTGAATGCTCTCATGAGTATTGAGGTTGAAGGTCCATCCAAAGACAAGTTTGACCCCAGGCCTGCTGTTTTAATGTTTCTTGAAAAGTACAAACATTATAAAAACATTCTGGCACTAGTAGAAATATCCAGTATATTTCCCTGATCTTCCTCTGCATGTGAGGTTGGGTTCAGTTTCATGAAGAGAATCCAGGGTGATTGGTGGGGCAGTTTAAACTTCACAAACATTGAATGCTCTCATGAGTATTGAGCTTGAAGGTCTGTCCAAAGACAAGTTTGACCCCAGGCCTGCTGTTTTAATGTTTCTTGAAAAGTACAAACATTATAAAAACATTCTGGCACTAGTAGAAATATCCAGTATATTTCCCTGATCTTCCTCTGCATGTGAGGTTGGGTTCAGTTTCATGAAGAGAATCCAGGGTGATTGGTGGGGCAGTTTAAACTTCACAAACATTGAATGCTCTCATGAGTATTGAGCTTGAAGGTCCGTCCAAAGACAAGTTTGACCCCAGGCCTGCTGTTTTAATGTTTCTTGAAAAGTACAAACATTATAAAAACATTCTGGCACTAGTAGAAATATCCAGTATATTTCCCTTATCTACTTCTGCATGTGAGGTTGGGTTCAGTTTCATGAAGAGATTCCAAGGTGATTGGAGGGGCAGTTTAAACTTACAAACATTGAATGCTCTCATGAGTATTGAGGTTGAAGGTCCATCCAAAGACAAGTTTGACCCCAGGCCTGCTGTTTTAATGTTTCTTGAAAAGTACAAACATTATAAAAACATTCTGGCACTAGTAGAAATATCCAGTATATTTCCCTGATCTTCCTCTGCATGTGAGGTTGGGTTCAGTTTCATGAAGAGAATCCAGGGTGATTGGTGGGGCAGTTTAAACTTCACAAACATTGAATGCTCTCATGAGTATTGAGCTTGAAGGTCTGTCCAAAGACAAGTTTGACCCCAGGCCTGCTGTTTTAATGTTTCTTGAAAAGTACAAACATTATAAAAACATTCTGGCACTGGTAGAAATATTCAGTATATTTCCCCGATCTTCCTCTGCATGTGAGGTTGGGTTCAGTTTCATGAAGAGAATCCAGGGTGATTGGTGGGGCAGTTTAAACTTCACAAACATTGAATGCTCTCATGAGTATTGAGCTTGAAGGTCCGTCCAAAGACAAGTTTGACCCCAGGCCTGCTGTTTTAATGTTTCTTGAAAAGTACAAACATTATAAAAACATTCTGGCACTAGTAGAAATATCCAGTATATTTCCCTTATCTACTTCTGCATGTGAGGTTGGGTTCAGTTTCATGAAGAGATTCCAAGGTGATTGGAGGGGCAGTTTAAACTTACAAACATTGAATGCTCTCATGAGTATTGAGGTTGAAGGTCCATCCAAAGACAAGTTTGACCCCAGGCCTGCTGTTTTAATGTTTCTTGAAAAGTACAAACATTATAAAAACATTCTGGCACTAGTAGAAATATCCAGTATATTTCCCTGATCTTCCTCTGCATGTGAGGTTGGGTTCAGTTTCATGAAGAGAATCCAGGGTGATTGGTGGGGCAGTTTAAACTTCACAAACATTGAATGCTCTCATGAGTATTGAGCTTGAAGGTCTGTCCAAAGACAAGTTTGACCCCAGGCCTGCTGTTTTAATGTTTCTTGAAAAGTACAAACATTATAAAAACATTCTGGCACTGGTAGAAATATTCAGTATATTTCCACGATCTTCCTCTGCATGTGAGGTTGGGTTCAGTTTCATGAAGAGAATCCAGGGTGATTGGTGGGGCAGTTTAAACTTCACAAACATTGAATGCTCTCATGAGTATTGAGCTTGAAGGTCCGTCCAAAGACAAGTTTGACCCCAGGCCTGCTGTTTTAATGTTTCTTGAAAAGTACAAACATTATAAAAACATTCTGGCACTAGTAGAAATATCCAGTATATTTCCCTTATCTACTTCTGCATGTGAGGTTGGGTTCAGTTTCATGAAGAGATTCCAAGGTGATTGGAGGGGCAGTTTAAACTTACAAACATTGAATGCTCTCATGAGTATTGAGGTTGAAGGTACATCC
The DNA here is from genome assembly GCA_039090855.1 of Macrothele yani. Lineage (NCBI taxonomy): Eukaryota > Metazoa > Arthropoda > Arachnida > Araneae > Macrothelidae > Macrothele > Macrothele yani. The sequence goes on from CM077009.1 coordinate 152,900,069, forward strand.
AAAGACAAGTTTGACCCCAGGCCTGCTGTTTTAATGTTTCTTGAAATGTACAAACATTATAAAAACATTCTGGCACTAGTAGAAATATCCAGTATATTTCCCTTATCTACTTCTGCATGTGAGGTTGGGTTCAGTTTCATGAAGAGAATCCAGGGTGATTGGAAGGGCAGTTTAAACTTACAAACATTAAATGCTCTCGTGAGTATTGAGGTTGAAGGTCCATCTGAAGACAAGTTTGACCCCAGGCCTGCTGTTTTAAAGTGGTATGATGAAAACACCTGAAACCCAGATCGTAAACCACACGGAAAAAAAACTTATTATTTTGAATAGTGTTCTTGAATTTTGTGTATAAAGTTAAATAATTTTGTTTCAAATATTTGCATTCGAATTAAATTGTTAGAATTAAAATGTCAGGTTATGAAAAGGTAAGTTATATCTAAATATTTGTATTCTTTTCAACATTACAATGTGATAGTTACAAGGGTGAAATCAAAATGTGCCATGATTGACTAATGGAGGGGGAACATGTTAAAGTTTCTTTTGTATAATATTAATAAACTTTTGCTACTAGATAATGCAATTTGCTAGTAAAAAATAAGGCCACTAACAGTGTTGCTACTGCTAAAAATACAAAAAAACAAATCAAGGCCTGCCGCATGGGCCTTTTGTGATATGTATTAAGAGTAGCCAATTTTGCCCCATGAGGGTGTGTGTACACTGGCATAATGTAAAACATGGAACTACATGATGCACTGATATTGGGAAGGCCACATGGGCCTGCTGTGATATGTATTAAGAATGCCATTTTTTTCTTTGATTGGCTATACATAATGGCAACAAGTAAGGTGACACAAAATTTTCAGTTGTAATGAGCAAGTCTTTTGAATCTTTTCTAACACAAAAAAGACATTTCAAAACAGATACCTTGTAAATCTGAAAAGTATGCAAATATGGTAGATAGCACAGTTACGCCATGTGGAAAAGTTTCATATAACTTAAAGTATGCAATATGAGTGGGGTTGTTCATATTTAATAGAATTGGTTATGAAAAGAAAATTGAAAATCAACGAGATTTTTGAAGTCAATAAAATACCTAGAAATACCTGTGTACGCTGCTTAGTGGCTATAAGGTATTTTGTGAAAATTAACAAATTGTGCACAAAGTGGTTCTCATATTGAAAAGAAGATATAAAAGATAAAACGTTTTTAAATCAAGCAAATAGAAGAAAAGATATGGAAGACATTACATAGCTTTAAAATTAACATTTCTTGTAGCCCATTGAGTTCTTCATGGTGGTTGTTAAACCCCAAACAAACAAACAAGCAGAATATTTATTGCACAGATGGGTCTAATGCTAATCTTTTATTTTAATTTGCTATTTTCTTCTTTTCTTTAAGATAAATCCATTCCCAAACTCTAAAAACAAAATTGATTTCTTCTGAAAGCCAAAGTTATTTCCTTGACACTAATTCAGTTTTGTCATTTTCTGTCAGTTATATCATCGGCCTTCCCCAACCCTTCAGCATAGGAAAGGGAATGGCTATGGGTAATAAATGGCATTTCTTCTTCCATTTTGTCAACTGAATTATTTGTGGTTTCTGAAAATAGATCTGAATGCTAGCTTTATCACATGCATCCAAACAAATATTTCAGGTGTCTGTGAATCAAATGCTCTGACTCAGCAGTATGGTTTCTCAGACTTTGCTTCAACAAAGAAAGCGGCTTCGTTTAAAAATACATCATTCAAAACGAAAACATGTGCTTTATTATTATTATTATTCCACATATTCTTCCTGTAAAGGAACCTACATTTTTGTGTATAAAAAACCCCAATGTTATTAAAGCACTCATGTTATTTTTTATTTTTATAAAAAGTTATTGTCATGAAATTTATGCAGAGTTAGTTCCTTTGCCTCTTAATGGTGGGTTAAGGAGGCTGTATGTGTACCAGGCAGATTGATACATGTGAAATTCAGAGTTACTTGGAAGCTTTGATAGTTCAAACTACTTAAATCTTCGATAACATTGGAAAATGTATTTATTTTGCACTGACCATGTGGCAGTTTCAAACAATTGCTTTATCTGGGCAGTGAGGAATGTCAGTTGGGTCACTAATCAAATTAAGTGTGACAGTGGGAATGCATGTATTTATTTTTATTGTTGAAAAACCATGTGTTTAAAAAATAGCATAATCATGGGATGAACTGATGAGATTGATGCAGCTACATGTAAGGAAATTTTGGCATTCTTTGAATGAAAGAAACAGCTCAGGTATGACCTTTTGAAATATGTGAAATGGCAAATCACTGCTATGTCCAAAGTTAACACTGCCACTACCTTAGATGTCATTACTTGATGGGACTCCTAATACAAAAAAAAATGCTGCAGAAAGTGGTAAGAAGGGAATGTGCACGGTAGATAGCAGTTCCTTTGACAGTGGGAGTTGAGAAGCTGAATTGTTAATAAAATTCGAGTGGTACAAAAAATATATATATACGTATATGGATTGCATATTTGTTCCAAAATTACCTAGACAGGATTTTTAAAAATCCAAATGAATCTAAGGAATGATGTATAATCTTCAAATGAAATATGTTAATCACCACCCACCTTCTGCATTATACTGTATATATAATCATCATCATCATCCATTATCAATCCACTGCTGGACGAAGGTCTCTCCAAGTTTCTTCCACAACAGTGTGTCTTGTGCCAGTCTCCTCCATGTTACTCACGAATACTTTCGAATTTCATCCACCCATCTCACATGTGGTCTTCTTCTGGGTCTTTTCCTGTCCCTTGGAATCCAGTATAAAATTTCGGCTGTCCAATGATAGTCTGTCCTTCTGGCAATATGTCCAGCCCATTGCCATTTCAGGGATTATACTCTGATCATGTCATCCACTCCTGTCATTTGGTGAGTTATGGCCAAACCCCTCCAAAATGACTCCACAACTTAAATTATATGTATTTATACATATTATTTTTGAGGAGCATAAATTTTCCCTAATATTATAGAATACTTTGAGCTTACAGGCAAACAGTAGTTAAAGCAAATTCTACTGAATATGGTGAGGTGAAATTTATGTTGGACTTAACAACTATTTATGTTGGCCACTGTATCTGCATCTTGGAATTTAAGTTCTCTACCTCAACCTGCAGACACTCCACTTGAATTTCATATTCTGTATTTAAATATCATGTTATTTTTTCTTGAAATTAAATAAATCACATTCCAATATCTCTAATTGGCATAAGAAAACTAATCTGATTTACATACATATTTTGCCCCACTACGCATCATATTAGTACTTTTGACATGTCTTTCTGTCTGCAATTTTCAGCAGTGATTTTTTTATTTACTTCTTTATTTTATTTATATTTTTTTATTTATCTATCTATTTATTTATTTATTTATTTATTTGAAAGTCATTACTTCCAAGAAGTGGTAACATAAAAAGCATCTTGAAAGAGAAGTTGTGATAACAAATAAAGGTAAGTCCATCACGCTAAATACGTTAAGAGATCAGAACTTTTACAAGAAAGTTCGTAAGTTGGGAGCTTTCCACCTTGGCTTAGGCTAGGTCTTCATCACGCCAATATAGGACTAAGATCTTAGTCTTTAGGTGATGAAGACCTAAGACAAGGTCGAAAGCTCTCAACTTACGAACTTTCTTTGTAAAAGTTCTAATCTGTTAACCTAACTAGCGTGATCGACTTACCTTTATTTGTTATTCTTGTTACGTGTTTTGCCCATCATCGTCAAGAAGTTGTGGAATTTCTGTCAGACTACTCTCTAGAAAAGTTCTTAAGTATAGTTACTACTCTTCAGAAATAGCTCTCTTTTAACAAGTGTTAATTTCATGAAACGCCTACTGTAAATTTCACACAGATGAGAAACACTGATATTCACATTTAATTCATTGCATTATAACTTAAATCTGCACATAAGCAGCCCTGCTTGTACTTTTTCTAACACTAAGGCAAAACAGAAAATATATTCTACAATTTTAAATGTTTGACATAATAGCTAATAGGTTTCTTTGCAAGATGTCAATGAGTAAGTTAATGTTTATAGACTGATAACAAGGCAAATTGCGAGAGCTATACTGAGATTAACGATCAAAATTTTTTTAACAATTGCGGGTTGTAATGACTGAAGAAAAGAAGTACGACACCTTAATCTGCATACTTTAACCTATTTTTCTACAAAATCCCTGTTTCTTTGGGCACATTTCCCCCATCGTTCTGACAGCTTAAAGATGCCCTAGCGCACAGAGGTCCAACTCTCGTGTATAAGACAACGCCCTGGTGGTCGGACATGAAACTACGATAGTGTCTGTCACGTGATATACCAGTGGCTATATAAGTAGCACCGCGGAAGAGTCGTAAACCCCAGGGCCATGGGTGGCCGAGTGGGCAACGTTCGTGACTGCCACGGAAAGGACCTCAGGTTCGATCCCAGGCAGGTACGAACGCTCGATCCACTAAATATCCGCCGTGCGTCGGATGGGCACGTTAAGCTGTCGGACCTCGGGTACTGCCCCCCGGTAATAAATAAGGGCGTCTTCCTCCCCCTTTCAACTTCGCTTCCGTGTCACTTTCCTATCAGGCTTTCTTGCCCAAATTTCACAGCTTCCTATTTCTAAGGGTTGTTTAAGACCTGGGGTCAGACACTCCCTTCCTAAAATCCTCTACAAATGATCTGATCTGAGTTGTAAACCCGGGGCCGCGGGTGGCCTAGTAGTCAACGTTCGTGACTGCCACGGAGAAGACATCGGGTTTGATTTTAGGCAGGTACGAACGCTCGAACCACTGAATATCCGCCGTGCGTCAGATAGACACGTTAAGACGTCGGACCCCGGTAATAATTAAGGTCGTCTTCCTACCTCGCTTCCGTGTCACTTTCCTATCGGGCACTCTAGCCCAAATCTCCTAGCTTCCTATTTCTAAGGGTCAGACACTCCCTTTCTAAAATCCTCTACATATGATCTGATCTGGTTTCAGTTGTAAATCCTCTCCGCGGTGAAAACTTTGGGCCGCGGATGGCTTTAGTGGTCGGCGTTCGTGACTGCCACGCAGAAAAATCTCAGGTTCGATCCCGACCCACTAAATATCCGCGCCGTGCGTCGGATGGGCACGTTAAAACGCCGGACCCCGGTAATAATTAACCCCCACCCCCGGTAATAATTAAGGGCTTCTACCTCGCTTCCGTGTCACTTTGCTATCGGGCACTCTAGCCCAAATCTCCTAGCTTCCTATTTCTGAAGGTTGTTTAAGACCTGGGATCAGACACTCCCTAAAATTCTGTACATATGATCAGATGTTATCTGAGTTGTAAACCCTTGGGAGACCGTGGATGGCCTAGTGGTCAGCGTTCGTGACTGCCACTGAGGAACCTCAGGTTCGACCCCAAGCAGGTACGAACACTCGAACCACTAAATATCCACCGTGAGTCGGATGGGAACGTTAAGATGTCTGACCCGGGTACTGGCCCCCGGTTATAAATAAGGGAGTCTTCCTCCCTCTTTCTACCTCGCTTCAGTGTCACTTTCCTATCCGGCTCTCTAGCCCAAATCTCCTAGCTTCCTATTTCTAAGATTGTTTAAGACCTGGGGTCTGACACTCACTTCCTAAAATGCTCTACATATGATCTGATCTGAGTTGTAAACTCTTGAAAAATAAAAAAAGACAGATGGTTAAGGTTCGACGTTTTAGTTCCGTCCATTGGCGCGCTGTTCTATTAAGATCTGGGCCGAATTGTTGCCATGTGTCTCCATGGAATTCTCTTGTGGAAGAAATCCGTTCCAGTTGCGCGAAGGCGCCGACGTACAGTTTTCTGTATTGCTTCCATGCTCTGGTAGTGTTGGGCGCACATCTGGTCCTTTAGGAATCCAAAAAGATGATAGTCGGAGGTTGCCAAATCTGGACTGTAAACAGGGTGAAGAAAAAAGTTCCATCCAAATTTCTGAATGTTTTCCGAGGTCAAACGCGCAGAGTCGTTGTCATGCTGGAGGCTGACTTTTTTTTCCCCCGACCGTCTATCACGCAATGCATGGCTCGGCTTTTGCTAATGTTTGGACATAACGAGCTGCATTTACGGTTTCCATAACCATTGCAGCTAGCGGAACTGTCTTAGGTTGCTTGGTGAATGGAGATGATGCCATTCCATTCCCTGTCGTTTTGTTTCAGGTCAGTGATGCAGTTCTAAATAAAAAAAAAATGCCCTAGCGCTAAACGGATTAGGAAATCTCAGCCTGGGCAAGATACCCTCAGATTTTTCAAAAACCCTGTAAAATGTGATTTTTTATTCTAATTATTTTATTTTGTAATTTTTATTAAATTTTCATTATTAATTGCTTTTATCAATTGATATTAAAATTGCATGATAATTTTGGCAATTTTAAATAAAAGAAACACGTGTGAGCCATATGCTAAGAATACTAAATTTTTATTTAAATACCGCTTTGTCGTTCTACATACTTTATTATCAATAATACATATTCCAAATACTTTTGTGAATAATACATATTCCAAATATTTTGTGAATAAGACATTCCAAATCTTTTTTGTGAATAAGACATATTCCAAATATTTTTTTGTGGATAATACATATTAATCACATTGTACATAGTTACATCAACTCAGTGTGACTAATGCACAGTTTTTCCTATGGTCATGAGGTGGATGCAGGATATGTCTTTTGCGTTGCCAATATTCAGAGAGTAAGCTCAGAGGCTATTGTTATTAGAGTCGATATGGTGCAGTTTAGTAGAAATGCTCTTCAGTGCCGTTGGGTTATCTCGGCAGAATGCAATCTTAACCCCACGGAGTATCCAAAACCTATAACTTTATTTTGATACTCGTGTCCACATGTTTTTGTACTCTCGAACCCTTACAATCAGTAAAACTTGCTGCGTGATGGGACTGTATTGTTTCAGCCATACAGTATTTTTTTCTTTACCACTACGAGCAACTCGTAGAGCAATAAGCAGTCGTCATCTCCTAATTTCGCGCCACTGGTCCCGGTAAAGGACAGATCCAGCGTCATTAGCCAAGTGCATTACCCATAACTCTCCCTGGACTCGGCCCAGGCTAGAGAAAATAGTCAGAGACCAGCGGCTCAGACCACTCGACCACCGGGGCCAGCATCTCTTTGATTAAGAAAGAATTTACATTCAACATAGTGAAGAAATTTGTCGAAAATTCACACTAATGCAAATGCATGTAAGAATAAGTGTATCTCAGCAGTGTTTAGGAACATCACATATCTTTTAGTTCACTGCATTGATAATAGTCATGCGCGTATATTGATGCCAAAAATGCCATCATATAACAGTAACCTTTTTTAATTTAGAGCGTTCACCGTAAACGACATATTTACTTAAATTCTTTTACAAATTTCCCAATTTCTTGAAAATGTATATTGATATAATTCTTTTTCCAACGTTTGTGTTTTTGTGTGTTAGCTTCCTAAAAAAAAAAAAAAAACATTACCCATTCTTAAATTTAAAAAAAAAAAAAAAAAAGTGCCACCTACGTAGTGGGGATACCTTAAGTGCGAATTTTCTTGTTGATATTAAAGTGGTTCCACCTAAAATCTTTTCCTTATGTTTCCTATGGTAAAATTTCTGTACATATTTTCTTCGCAATTAATTAATTCCAAGGACAAAAATTTTCACATCAATAAAACAAACTCTAAGTTATAGCATGGCATACTTAATAATTGCTAAAACATAACCATATTTATATTAAAAATCCATCATTCTTCTAGTAATGTTCAGACCTGTTAATAGATGGCGCGACCTGTACATTGATGACGACAGTAGACAAACAAATTTTGGATTGCTTAATTATGGTTATGTTTTAGCAAGCATTAAGTATCCCATGCTAAACTTATAGTTTTATCAATGTGCAAATTTTCATCCTCGGGAATACATTAATTGCGAGGAAAATATGTTCAGAAGTTTTACCATTGGAAACATAAGGCAGAGATTTTAGGTGGAACCACCTTAAGATTTAATAAAAATAGATATTGTTTCCTATTTTCCTACGCACAGTGTCCCATTTATTAAATCAACGTTTAAATTAATTGGTAATATTTAGGTGCGACAAATGTACTTACTCTTTCAAGAATGTGGACCCGGGGGGGAGTGCTGTGCCTAAATCGGGCCCTGCCTTTGTGGTCTTCTGTCAGTAAACGTGGGACCCACCGGGCACAAATTTTCCGACATCCCAAGCTGCTAATGATTTTTGAGCTGCACCATATGTCCAAGTGCGCCGCAATTTCCGTCACCGTCACACGTCTGTCATCACGAATTAAGGCAACCCTTTCTTTGTTGTGTTTCGTAGAAGGCTGTTCGACGACGACCACTACGAAGTTGACCGTTAATGTCTCTGAAACCGTCCTTAAAATGTTTCCCCCACCTCCTCACACAGCTGGAACCTATACACGCTTCTCCGTATGCCCGCTGAAGCCCACGGTGAATAGCGGCAGCCGGAATTTCCTCATTCACAAAAAACTGAATCACAGCAACTGACGGAACGATGTATCACTGTCGGCCATCTTTCCTCGCGTCTGGTCACATGACTGACCCTGGTGACGTCATTTGACATGCATGGCCTCAACGAGAGACGGCACTGCCTGTCCACGAATTATATAGTGCGTCGCATAAATGTAGAGACAACAAATTCTCGAATAAAAAAGAAACAACAACGAGCTGAAATGAACACCTCATATTTATAGCAAAAATAGCATAGGACGCGCAGCTGCACAATAGTTTGACGGAAACATAACGATTCCAACGCCAAGTACAAGAAAAAAAAAACAGAAATACGTTACTAGTTATGAGCACCTCCGGTACGAATAGTGGAGCCGTGCGTACCAGCTTCGATCAATCTGCTTTTTCAATGCCACCACACTTCAGAACTGCCGTCCATTCGCATACACATCACGAGCAAGGATGCCACAGAGGTTCTCAATAGGGTTCAGACCTGGACTGAGTGCTGGCCAATCTATTACAGTCACATGATGAGTGTTAAACCAGCTTTTCGTTGATGCAGACTGATGGATATAGGCATTGTCGTGCTGGAACAGATAATCAACACCCGCTAGAGTTTTGGCAAACGGTGGCTGCTGAGTGTCCTGATACGTTTCGGAGTTTTGTCCGCCTTGCAGGAAAGCGATATCCGTTGTCCCATTGAATGCAAAAGCTCCCCAGATCCCCCTCCTTTCTCTCTGTTGAAGAAGGTGCGTGGCTCGCGTCGTAAATCATGCCAATAGCAGTTCCAACCGTCAGGGCCGTCCAGGTTGAACTTTTTCTCATCGGAGAAAATAGTTGTGATCTACTCGTCCGTCCAGTGCATGTGGCTGCTTGCCCATAACAATCCAGCTTCCTTGTGGCGCCGCGTGAGGTGTGGCAGACGTCGCATTTTACGGAGCACAATGTTGCGACTTTCCTTGATTCGTCGATGAACTGTGTCCTTTGAGACGGTGACACCAACAGTACGAGAAACCTGACGTAGTCATAACCTTTGGGATGAAACTAAACGCATGATGGCACGATCATCTCGTTTGGTTGTTATTCGAGGCCTCCCAGGCCGTTTTCTGGTAGTTAACGCACCGTGTTTCGATAAAGTCTTATAAATGACTGCCCTACTCCTCCCCACGGCTTTACAAATTTTCGCTACATGCAACCCATTTGCTCTGTCTCCAAATCTTCTGCACCTCTTCACCAGAAAGTTGACTGTTGCGTGGCATTTCGGCAAATGAATGTCTGACGGTAGGTTCGCTGTCTTTTGTAGGCTGGACCGAGTTACGGCCCATCCGCGTGCGTACAACTTGCTAATTTCTACATCTCATTTGCATGTGGCTACTTTACATAGTTGTCTTTATATTTATAAGACACCTAAAATTACACTATTTCACTTTGAGGTGTTCTTTTCACACAATTCGGTCATCTCAACGGATCGAAACGTTTGTTGTAGGCTTATGTCAATTAGGTACCACTTTAGCTTCCTACCTATATTCGCATTGCGTTCACGGTGCAAAGTAGACTGTCTCTATATTTATGCGACGCACCTCATTCTCCCAGTGCACAATCTTCCTGTGTAATGAAGCTTTGCTAATTATTAGGAGTATGCAAAAGTTTCCGCCGCCCCCGCTAGAGGGCGCTGTCTGTAGGGATCTAACCGGCCAGCGACCCGTGCCGTCAGTTCGTACATGAAGCCAAACATGGGGGTCGATAAATTTCATTTGCGTCACTGTTTGTTATTCATTTTTAATTTATAGAAAATGCGAGTGAAACATACGATTCAATACGTCAGGCACCGTCCCGGTGACGCAGTGGTCTAAGCGCTGGCTTATGGCCATACACTCGTGAAGGGTCCGGGTTCGAATCCCAGTGAGGCATGGATGTTGTGTTTGTGTTATGGCACTGGCTCTCTCTCCGTTCCCTGGAACCAGTGGCCCTAAATTAGGGACGGGCTACTGCTTACAGCCCATTGAGTTGCTCACGGTGATCGTCAAACCCCAATAAAAAGAAATCGTGGTGGGACAGCCTGAGTTTTAATTTGACTCGGTAATTATACAGATTATTACTCGCTTGTCTTACTTTGTTTCAGTTCTTTTATTGTTCAGTATAATATTCCAAACAAATTTTCCAGAAAAATAAAATAAGAATTATTATTATTAACTGTTATATCTTTTGGTTTGCAGCCAAGATTAAGGTGACCAGATATTGGAACACTGATTTGAGGACAAAAGGGCGTGGCGTCTCCAAATCAGCAGTTCATTTGGGGACACATACGTATTCAATATAAATATGCAAATCTTTTTGTCACAAAACTGCATTGCTTCAATAAGTGTGATTTGCATATGAAAATTTCTGTCTTAAAAGGATATATCTTGTAGAATGTTGGTAATTTTTATTGACAAAGTAGAACTATGATGACGGCAAATTATTAGCAAAAGTATAGTGCTTTACCTTAGGTATACACTAAAAAGCAATTGAATTAGAGATACCTGTCTAGTAACGTGTAGCACACCTTTCGCCCTGATGACGACGGCGATTCGTCTCGGCATGGACTCGACAAGACATCGGAAGCGTTGTGAAGCCATACGGATCCACGACCTCTGAACAAACTTCCACAGTTCACGAAGATTTGATGGAGGGGCGTCAGAGTCTCGAACATCTCTCTCGATGGCATCCCAGATGTGCTCGATGGGATTGAGGTCAGGGGACCTAGCTGGCCAAAGAAGCGAGGTCACGTCGATGGAGTGTTCATCCAGCCATTCGGATACAATTCGGGAGCGATGGCACGGTGCATTGTCTTGTTGCAGGATGAGGTCCCCAGTGGGATGTTGAAGACGCACAAACGGGAGCAAATGGTCGTCCAGGATATCCCGGTAATGTTGGCCTGTGAGGGACGATGTCACACGTACCAGGGGTCCTATTTCAGTCCTCGTAAACAGTCCCCAGACGCCGCTCCGGTGGCGCAGTGGTCTAAGCGATGTCCTCTGATCATTCGTCCGAAAAGGGTCCGGGTTCGAATCCCGGTTAGGCATGGATGTTGTGTTTGTCTTACGGCACTGGCTCTCTCCCTTCTCTGGAACCAGTGGCCCTAAATTAGGGACGGGCGACTGCTTATAGCCCATTGAGTTGCTGACGGTGGTCGTTAAACCTCATATCAAAAAAAAAAAAAAAGTCCCCAAACGAGAATGCCATCCCCAACAGCTTGAAGAGTATCCTGCTGGCAAGAAGGATCCATCGCTTCATATGGTTTGCGCCGTACTCGTATCCTGCCATCCGCATGTACCAACGTGAATCTCGACTCATCAGTCCAGGCAACATTTTCCCACATGTCTAGGGTCAAGTGGCGATGTTCCCGCACCCTGTGATGTGCGGTCAGCAGCGGTACCCTCGTGGGACGATGGCTTCCGTACCCCATAGCGAGTAGATGGTTCTGGATGGTGTGGCTGCTTACACGTTTTTGCGCACCAGCGTTGAATTGCCGAGTGATTTATTGCACCGTGGCCCGTCTATCCGCTGTTACAATGCGAGCTAGCTGACGATGACCCCGCACATCCACACGCTGTTGTCCACGGCCGTTGTCCCTTGCAGGGATGGTTTTGCCGGATTCGATGTACTCACGGGTACACCCGTGACACAGTTGCTCGTGAAAATCCCAGTGCTTGCATGACTTCCGAGATGGAGTGACCCATTCGTCGGGCCCCAACAATTTGCCCACGATCAAGTGCGGTTAGATCCTTCGTCTTACCCATACTGCGTCCGACTCTTACTGATTCCCGTCGCATCACTCCTTATATTGTCGGATCGCTGCATACGTCATGTCGTTTCCGTTTACAGGGCCGCCCACAGCGCCACATGTGCATAACGCCAGCTGTCTCTAATTCAGTTGCTCTTCAGTGTATGTACCGAGTTAAAATCAAGCTGCACGCCAAAAATTATACATTTTGCCAAAGTTCTTCGAGGAACTCAAAACAAGTGCAGTCGAAATTTGACCATGCCAGTGGTGCAGTGTCTTAGTGCTGGGGACTGACGATGATTCGTACAAGTTGGCACTGGTTCGAGTCTCGAATGACGCATGGGTGGTGTGTTTGTCTTTCAGCATTTGCTCTCTCCCTTCCCTAGAACAAATGTCTCTAAATTAGAGACCGGTGACTGCTTATAGTCCTCTGAGTTGCTCGCGGTGGTCGTTAAACTCGGAAAAAAGAAAAACAAAAATAGGCAAAATTTGTTTTCAGAAGAAGCATGTAGGAAAACTAGTACAACAAAAGCTACTTTTAAGAATTTTTTTCATTAGAAATCTAACGAGCTAATGAGGAAGTGTAAATTCGAGGACATTTGAGGACAAACATCAAAATTTGAGGACAATTTGTGTCCCCAAAGGCATCAGAAGTTTTTGGGGACAGTAAACTAAATTCGAGGACTGTCCTCAAGAATTAGGAACTTCTGGTCAGCTTAATCTTGGCTAAGCTGACCAGAAGTTCCTAATTCTTGAGGACAGTCCTCGAATTTAGTTAACTGTCCCCAAAACGGTCTGAAGCCTTTGGGGACGCAAATTGTCCTCAAATTTTAATGATTGCCCCCAAATGTCCTCGAATTTACATTTCCTTATTAACCCTTTAGATTTCCAATGAAAAATGCTCTTAAAAGTAGTTTCCGTTGTACTAATTTTCCAACATGCATCTTGTGAAAACAAATTTAGACTTTTTCTTCTTTCTGGGTTAACGACCTCTACGAGGAACTCTAAGGACTATAAACAGTCACTTGTCTCTAATTTGGAGACATTCGTTCTAGGGAAGGGAGATACCAAGTGCTGCAAGACAAACACACCGCCCGTGCCTCATTCGGGACTCGAATCCGTACCAACTTGTATGAATGGTCAGTAGCCAGCACTAGGTCAATGCACCACTGGCGCCGTCAAATTTCGACTGTACTTGTTCCGAGTTTCTTCAAAAAACTTTTGTCAAAATGAAAAATTCGCGCCACCCCGGTGGCGCAGTGGTCTAAGCGATGGCCTCTGATCATTCGTCCTAAAGGGGTCCGGGTTCGAATCCCGGTGAGGCATGGATGTTGTGTTTGTCTTATGGCACTGGCTCTCTCCCTTCCCTGGAACCAGTGGCCCTAAATTAGGGACGGGCGACTTGCTCACGGTGGTCGTTAAACCTCCAATAAAAAAAATAAAAAAAATTCGCCATGCAATAACTATGGTGTGCAGCTTAATTTTAATTCAGCGCATGTACCTAAGGTAAAGCATTTCACTTTTGCTAATATGTTCTCGCCATCATAGTTCTGCTTTGTCAATACAAATTACTAACATTTTACAAGATATAACCTTTTAAAACACAGATTTTAATGTGTAATTATTGAAGCAATGTAGTTTTGTGACAAAAAGATTTGCATATTTATTTTGAGTACGTATGTGTCCCCAAATGAACTACCGATTTGGGGACGCCACGCCCTTTTTTTTTTTTTTTTTTTTGATTGGAGGTTTAACGACCACCGTGAGCAACTCAATGGGCTATAAGCAGTCGCCCGTCCCTAATTTAGGGTCACTGGTTCCAGGGAAGGGAGAGAACCAGTGCCGTAAGACAAACACAACATCCATGCCTCACCGGGATTCGAACCCGGACCCCTTACGGACGAACGATCAGAGGCAAGCGCCTTAGACCACTGCGCCACCGGGGCGGCTCGCCCTTTTGTCCTCAAATCAGTATCCCGATATCTGGTCACCTTAAACAAATCTCTATTTTCGACAAATGAATATATACAGGCCCGCCGCATTGGTACTTCTAAATATTGGTGGAAATATTTAGAACTACCAATGATTGCTTGCTACCAAAACCAGCCTACAGATAAGCTGGTCTTGCTTGTGGTCAATGCACAGACCGTAGAGCCCTTGCCCCTTATTAGAGCCTAGTCACCGTCACCTCAAGCTCGATCCAGTCGCGTTCCGATGAAATGATTATGTGAAGATATCTGCATTTTTCTCAGATCTCTGGGTCACAACCATATCCTTAATTTATGCGTCGCAACCTTTCGATTTTTGAATTCAGTCGTTTATGCCAACACTAGGGCAACTACCAAATTTTAACATGTAGCAAAATAATAACTTTCGTTATTTGGAAAGGGAAAAGTTGCTAGAAAAGCTCTTCCTCCCCCAGCAACAGATAACATGCTATCAATTTGTTTTGTGTATAAAAGTATCTATACAGATGGAGTAATGTGGATCAAATAGAATGTTCATGCATTTTTATATTTTCCCACAAACATAATATCCAGCTGGCAGCATTTTAAAGGAATTCTAAAACCTCTTGAAAACTGGCTGGGTCCGTTCAGATGATATACATTCTAAACTTTATGTTAAGTGTTGTATATTTGAATTAATGAGTACATTTAAAGCATTTCTAATGTATCTTGAGATGTCATAACGTTTTTCTTGGCATCTGCAGGAAAGAGGATTTAAATTAAAGGGACATAAATTAGTGTGCTTTCAGCGACACATAATCAGTGTCTGAACATTCTGTGGAAGAAGTCGGAAGAATTGATTACACAGAGGAAGTGGAAAAAGAAACCGAGATTCAACAGATGTTGCGCAGATACAAAGATCGTGAATGTGAAATATGCTTCTGGAAATTCAAAGCAGAAAACAGCCATGCAAGACGTGTAACTTCACAGAAGTGAAAAACGTTTTCATTGTAATGTGTGTCTCAAGAAATTCGCACAGAAAGCAAGTCTCTCAACTCATGTAAAGGTCCATGAAGGGGAATAACCTTATGCTTCTGATTCTTATATCTTTCAAGCAGTTTAGTGAAGAATGTAGCACCTCTAGGCATAGACTTCTTCATTCAGGTAAGCAATCTTACCCACTAAATTAATGTTCCAAACACTTCCAAGGGAAAGGTCATCTTTCAAGACATACACTGCTTCATACAGATAAAATGGCACACCAATGTAATGTATGCTCCAAACAATTTACTCGTAAAGGTAATCTTTTACAACATGCGTTCCTCCACACAGGTGAAAAATCTCACCAGTGTGACGGGTGCTCCAAGCACTTTGCTCGGAGAAGTGATCTTCTAAAGCATCAGCCACTTCACACAGGTGAAAAACCTTACCAATGTGATGTGTGCTTCAAACTATTTGCTCAGAAACGTAATTTTTCCCGCCATGTTCTGCTTCATTCAGGTGAAAAGCCTTACCATTGTGATGTATGCCTAAAAGAATTTTCCCGGAAATGTCATCTGTTGATGCATATGCTTGTTCACACAGGTGAAAAGCCTCACCAGTGTAATGTATGCCCAAAAAAATTTGCACGGAAAAGTAATCTTTTGGACCACATGCTTGTTCATGCAGGTGAAAAGCCTCACCATTGTGATGTGTGCTCCAAACAATTTACTCACTCAAGTAATTTTTTGAGGCACATGCTCATTCACACTGGTGAAAAGCCTCACCAGTGTTGTGTATGCTGCAAACAATTTACTCACAAAAGTGATCTTTCTAAGCATATGCTCATTCATACAGGTGAAAAGCCTTACCAGTGTGATGTATGTTTGAAACAGTGTACTCGGAAAAGTGATCTTTCAAGACATATGCTCACTCACACAGGTGAAAAGCCTCACCAATGTGGTGTATGTTCTAAACAATTTACTCGAAAAAGTTGTCTTGCTAAGCACATGACCTCACATAAATAAGTAACTGCAGTAGTGTAAAATTATGTTATTTAGGAATACCACATGTAATTGCAATATAGAAACACCGTTGAATCAACATGAAACTTTATTTTTTCATTTTCCAATATCTCGAGAAATTTCAGTTTTATGCAACAGAGCTCTCTTACTTTCTTGCCCTCCACAGGAATTCCATTATTTAAATCCTTATATTTCAATTCCACTAAAACTGTCCTTTCAGCTGAACCAAAAGTTATGTTTTGTTACTAGATGCCACTTTTATTTGTATCTAGTGAAGTATTTGTTGAAATCGTAGCATTAATATTGCTAATTACTAAAACTGAATCACCACGTTAAAACACAGAAAACAAATTCTAGAAATGGCAGGATTAATAAACTGCATAAAAAGAAATTCCGTTAAAATTGTCTGACATGAGCAAATGGGCCACAAAAGAACACAGCCAGTCAACCCATCTAGCTGAATGGCACTGGAGAAATCAAAATATTTGATACAGAGGATCTTAATGTTTGCAGGAAGAATGGAAGAAATGTTGTTCACTTTATTTTTTACTTTTTCTTGTTTCTGTCCATTTCATTCTTGATCATTCTTCTTTTTTCACAACTGTATTAAGTAAAGAACTCTGTGTGTCATCGTACAGTGATTGTGATTTGCTCAAAGCCACGGAAATGTAGGTGCATGCTATGCATAAAAAGTACAAAAAAAAAATGCTTCCTAAATAGAAATGCGTTTTTCTGCACAAGATTATTAATAATTTTAGATTTAATGCATATACTATCTATAATTGACAAAAGTCACCGGATACCCCATCAAAAGCAAATGAACGGATCCCATGTTGTTAAGAGGCGCGGTACAGCTGCAAACGATATGAAAACAAGCCTGCAGCTGACCATGATCATATCGCACCGTGAGGTTGAGTGGAAATGTTGCGCCGGAAGGGAACTGGCTCTGAGAAAGGAAAGATTGTTGGGTGTTATATTAGTGGGTTTTCCACAAGAGGAACCGAGAGGCACTTAAACATGCCAAGGTCAACTGTTTCAGATGTACTGAATAAGTGGAAGACACATGGCATGCCTGAAGCAGCAAAACATACCAGCAGACTAGAGAAAATCAGTGATAGAGGACATCAAAGCCTCAGGAGAGTCATTACAGCTAATTAACAGAGTGATGCACAAGACTTCAGTGTACAGGTGAGTAAAAATTTTGGAACCTCGGTATGTACGCGCATCATTTGCAGAGAACTTCATTCCATGGGTTATGGTGGTCGTGCGGCTGCTCATAAGCCTTTCATCTTCACTCGGAATGCTACTTGTTGTTTAGCATGGTGTAAAGAACATTTATTGTGGACCGTAGATCAATGGAAATGGGTCCTATGGACTGATAAATCCAGGTACACAATCCATCAATCTGATGGCCGTATGTGGGGGTGGTGACAGCCAGGGGAACGCTATTTGCCATGGTGTGCTATTCCTACGGGGAAGTTTGGATCTGGCAGTCTACTCATGTGGGAATGTTTTTCGTGGTACGCCCCCCCCCTCCCATTGGTTATCATGGACAAACTTGTTAACTGTCTACCTCGAGATATTCTGAACAATTGTGCCCTACCAACTCTGTGGTAATACTATGGAACCTAACCTTGTTGGTACCAGCAGGATAATGCACCCAGGCATAAAGCAAGGACTGTTACGAGGTGGTTTGAGGATAATTCCGTATCGTGTGTGGACTGGCCAGCACAGAGCCCTGATCTTAATCCTATAGAGCACCTATTCGATGAATTAAAGCGTCACATAAGATGTTTGGAACCAAGGCCTATTGCTAAGCAACAGTTAGCGGCACCATTATGTACTGAATGGAAGCGCATACCTATTGCTGTGTTCTAAAACCTTGTTGAAAGTCATGAGTCCTCTTGTTACTATAATACTAAGTAGTATCCAGTGACATATCTTAGGTCAGAGACCTGAGTTACCTCACCCCTCCCCCACCCCCAATACTGTTTTTTTTTTTTATTTATTTTTCAATTATTAAGTAATAGAAGTATTTTTTTCTAAATTGTAGGTACTCGGTACATGCTATTGTTGACATAACACCACATAATTATGAGGATTAGGATTTTAACACTTTATCTTCTGAATACTTTATTTGTACATGCACTCCATTCTTATTCCTTTTGTATGTACTTGAGTGCAGGGGCGTATCTTGGGTCCAAGACATGGGCTATCTCACTCACCCCCAGTACTGTTTTTTTTTTTTTTTTAAATTGCAAAGTTTATTTTTCTGTTGTTAACTGATAAAAGTAACTTTTTTACTTAACTTTTTAGGTACATGCAACTGCTATCATAATACCAAATTATAATGAGGATTCAGATTTTAACACTTACTTGTACATGATCTCCATTCTTCTTCTGTAGACTTTATTTGTACATGCACTTCATTTTTCTTTAATTTTGGTGAAGTTGAGTGTTAAGTTTCCATAAAAAGTTTCTTCCGAGTACTTTATCACATTTAAAAAGAATGTTTTTCTCTATTGACAAAACAGTCAATTTGCTCAAGTGTACATGCCCTTGTGTTTCCCTAAAGTATAGTATGTCTTGATTCTTTTTAATGCAGAAAATCTTCTTTCGGCAGTTGCAGTTGTTAATAGAAATTTTAATATTAGGTCAGCTAATTTTTACACCTCAATAAACACAATGTCCAATTTATTGAATTTCATGTAACTAGTAATGTCTCTTACTAATTTATTTTTGTATACATCAAGGGAATAATCAACACCTTCACACACACAGAGTTCATTTTTGAGTCGAACTGTGTTAAAATTTGAAGCAGAGGGTTCTTTAAGTTCTGACAGTAGATGATCAGGAAAGCTTTCACAAAATGTTTTCAAAACAATTCGAATCCAACAAAAGCCATGAATTTAAGATATGATATCATTAATTTTAATTCATTGACACTTCACACAACTGAAACATCTCTCGTGAAACGTGCTGTTACGGGCGGGAGCATGAGATAACTAATGCCGTCCTAAGTCTTCTCTTTTCTGAGCGAACCATTGCCCAAAACAATGGCCCATTCACCCTTCACACGCTCCTTCATGTTGCCATGGAAAGTCTTTGAATCACACAGCAAAGACTTGTAGAGCTGGTTGCGTCAGGATGACACACCATTCGTCCACTAGGAGCCCCATTGATCTTTGCTTGCCTTACTAATTCTCTTAGTCAAAAGAAGCAAATCTGCATGTTTTTTTTCACAACGAAAGCATTGACATATCTTAATACTGATTATAATTGACTTTTATTTGTGTATGTCTAATTGACTTTTATTTGTATATATGTAATTGACTTTTATTTGTGCATCCTCTGGGCTTTGCAGCTAGCCTAGGTAGCCTCGAATGTATGTCACTAGTAGTTTCATATAATGCCATTTTTTTTTCTATTATATTCGTGTTGACCACTGTAATAGGTTCTGCTAGATTAAGTGAAGGAATTTCATTTACAGTTTTTGCTAATTAAAACAGTAAAATAATAAAGAAAAACACTGAAAACAATAATAAAGAAAAACAGTTTTAATAATAAAGTAAATATAAGAAAAGCTGTTTTAATAATAAAGTAAATATAAGGGAAAACAATAATAATAATAAAAGCTGGACCTGTGGTAAAAAAAATAATAAAGAAAAAACAATAACACCTCTGAAAAACAATAATAAAGAAACAAACATAAACATAGAAACAAGCGAAAACACACAGTCACATATGGTAAAAGGTTCGTTTAGCGGTAGCTTTAGGTAGCTTTGAATGTACGCCACTAGTAGTTTCATATAATGCCACTATTTTTTTTTTTTTATTATATTCGTATTGACCATTGTAATAGGTTCTGCTATATTAAGTGAAGGAATTTCCTTTACAGTTTTTGCTAATTAAAGCAGTGAAATAATAAAGAATAACACTGGAAAACAATAATAATAATAAAAAAAGCTGGACCTGTGGTAAAAAAAAATAAAGAAAAAACAATAACGCCTCTGAAAAACAATAATAAAGAAACAAACATAAACATGGAAACAAGCGAAAACACACAGTCACATATGGTAAAAGGTTCGTTTAGCGGTAGCTTTCGGTCATCCTACGACCTTGATCACCCACAATTGACTTGGTGGGCTGGTTGCCAGAACTAAAATTTGAAGTTGGGGTGTTGGAAATGTTGCCAGATTTTTGAAGAGAGATCCAAATAAATGGGATTTGGTAAGGGGTCTCTGAATTGCAGTTGTCATGGAAACGTTAGCTGCAATTGTATCGAGACTGCAATTCAGAGACCTCACCAAATCCCATTTAGAAATTTGGAAATATTCTAGTTGGATAATGCTTACCTAGGCATTCTGTTTTTAGCGACGATTCACTTTTCTCGCACGTTTCAGGTCTTTGTTGAAGCTATTGTCCGTTGTATGTGCAGCAACCATTCACATCCAACACACTGCTTTCTTCGGGTAGATTCAGTACATCTTCACTTTAGGATTCAATAACATCAATTCTTTACCGTTATTAATGCTCTAAAATTTTCACCCAGTCTTTGGGCATCCTCAGGAGCGTGACGACTTTTCCACCGATGTTCGTGGTTTATTTCTCGTCAATGGAGTCTGATGCCCCATGTTGCCATTCGTTGGATACGCTGTATTAGATACTTTTCTTAATCAAACCTAGCCAGCACCATCTATGTTTCACTAATTCTACCTTTTTTTTTTTTTTAATTTTTTTTATAACTCCCCCTAATTAATATAATTAGAGAAGCAGTTATTTTTTCAAGAGTGTGTCAACTCAACATTATTTTAGCGGTTCCCATTTTTATGGTGTCCATCACCACCGCAGCCTTCGCGTTCACATTCTATTCTAACATTTCTCATAACATTTATTGAATCTCTCTTCTAAAATCTCATTTATTTGATCTCTCTTCTAAAATCTGGCAGCATTTCCAAAACACCCAAACTTCAAATTTTAGTTCTGGCAACCAGCCCATCCAGTCGATCGCGGGTGATCAAGGTCGTAGGATGACCGAAAGCTACCGCTAAACAAACCTTTTACCATACATGACTGTGTGTTTTTTCTTGTTTTCTATGTTTATGTGTTACTGTCACATGAAGCCTGAGTTTTAAACCAAGAAAAAATAAGAAGAAAAACAGTTTTTAAAATAATAAGAAAAAGAAAACAGTATTAATAATAAGACAGTCTTTAAAATAATAAAAAAAAATAATATACTTAATAATTCTTATAATAATAATAAAAAAAGAAAGCATAATAATAAGAAAAGTTTTTTAAAATAATAAGAAAAAACAATAATAAAGAAAAAACAATAAAAAGAAAAAGTTTTTAATAATAATGTAAATATAAAGTTTTAATAAATATAAAGTATAATAATAAGTGAAGGAGTTTAATTACAGTTTTTGCTAATTAAAACAGTAATAATAAAGAAAAACACTCAAAAGTGGAGAAATATAGTGAAAAGTTTTCTGTACAGAAATACAATTCAAAGAAATGAAAAAGTATTTAGGATGGATCTAATGCATTTCAATTTCAAACTTCCAATTTCCTTTAAAGTGATTATTTTAAAAACCTTGTTTTTAACATTGACCATAAAGCAAGGGAATTCAGAAGCTTGTGCTACAAACTACTTGGCCACATTATGACAATTATCTTTGTCAAATGACAAAGTTGAATATGTTGTCCTAAAACAGGGTTAAAAGGCATTGCTGCCTTATTTGGCAAATATTCTAATTTCTCACTTTGGTGTAAACAAGTTCTTACTAATGTGCTTGCAGGAAAAGCAGAATTCCTTGACAACTACAATAGTCAGACAGTTATGCACAGAATCATGTTTAACTTAAAGAGAAAAATTAATTTAGTGGCAAAAGGCCAACTGTTTTCTTCTGAATTTCTAATTTCTGCATTATGTCTAAATAAACCCTTATCCAAAGCAGTTCTTTATCCTAAAGTTTAGGTGGGTGAGCAGAATCAGTTGCCTCTGTTTTCAAGAATCTGTGGGAGAAATAAGAATTGGATTATCTGAAACCTTAACTGTAGTTTAAAAAATAGGGACACCCTGACCTGTTATTTGTTTATATTATTTTCCCAAGAGTTCTAAATCACACACACGAGGTCTTCACTGGAAAATATAAGGATGTGAAAATTCAGTATATTATTGATTGATTAGCATCAAAAAGAAATTTTGAGCTTGCTGGAGGAGCTTAGGGAATGAATTTGAATGCTGTTATATGATTTCTCTGTAAGTGCATGAAACAGAGAGTTCACAACATAAATAAGAATTTCATATTTTAAAGAATAATTAGTTTTTTTTTTCTTTGGTAAATGCTAGAAACAGCTTTTACTGTAGTTAAAATAGTCTTTAAACACCTAATTCGTATGTGCTACTTTAATCATTCCTAATGGGAAATTTCAGATTTAAGTAGAAAATAAAATCCACTGAAATTTATACGTATCCATCAGTAGAATATTGCAAGCAAACATAATATAAATTCTGAATTTACTTGTACCATTTTCTGGTCATCCAGGTACGATCTCTCAGAAAACTTGAAAATTTCAGTATCATAAATACTTAACGGGAATTACGGAGGATAAATTAATTAAGGTACTTTACCCCTCAAATTTTTGATCTATATACTAGATCATGGTCAGGAAAAGACTGGTGGATTTTCCATCCAGCATGGTCGTTGATGTTGCCACCTTGTGTCTTGTAAATTTCCAGGGATTCCTCTAATTTCCAGATAATTGTGTGGGATTGATGTTTGGTCAGTTGTAAGGAGTCCTGGTTTGTTGTAATTGCCTGTCTGATCCTGTTTTATTTGAAATGTTCCTTATTGCTGCTTTGTGTTCATTAATTCTGGTGGTTAACCTTCGTCCTGTTTCTCCTATGTATGGTAAACTACATGAACACTCGATTTTATAAATGACTCCTTTCTGGAGTAACATATTTTCTCTTTGCTGTAGGGATTGTAAGTATTTTTTAATTTTGTTATTTAAACCTGGAGCTAACCTAATTTTATATTTATTACTGATTTTCTTTAGTTTTTCAAACTGTCCCTTGTGGTAAGTTACTTTTCTTGTGAATAAATATTCAATTTTCTCTTTACTTTTGTCTGTAGTGCAAGTTCTGTACTTCACAGGTCAGGCTTGGTCGCCAGACATGTGGAAGTAGCAACATGCAGGAACTCCTGACGATGATCTAGTGTATAGATAAAAAATTTGAGAGGTAATGTACCTTAATAAATTTATCCTCGATAATTCCCGTTAAATATTTATAATACTGAAAGTAATTAGAGGAAGCCATGAAGCCATTAATTATTAGAATTGAAAATTCCATCGCCCTGGAGCGGGAATTGAACCTCCATATCCCGATTTCTGTTTGAGTATGCTAACTGTTACACCAAACAGGACAGTGAAGTTCCAAGCAACTGAGACTAAGCAAACTTAGCTTAGAAATCTAAACATCCTCAAATTTTTGCTAGTTAGCATACTTGAACGGAAATCTGGAGATGCGAGTTCGATTTCCGTTCCAGGGTGATGAAATTTTCAAGTTTTCTCAGAGATGTTACGTGGATGACCAGTGAGTGTTACAAGCAAATTCAGAATTTTTGTTCTGCTTGATTTTAATGTTCTATCGATTTCCTATGTGCTGAGAAGAATATTTCTTCCTTCATTGAGGTATCCATCAAACTACCTGGTTTTCTTCAACTTCAATGAACTGTCAAAACATTTCAAAATTCTAACTTTCAAATAGAAAATAAAAAATTAATGGATCAAATTTTGATGCATTAAATCATTATTTTTAAAATAATGATTTAATGGGTATGTTGTCCTGGATGTATGAAGTTTGCATGAAATTCAAACTGAGTATAAATAAGAGTTTAAAAGCCAAAGTTATGGTTTTTGATCTAGGAACTGGTAGTACTGAATGTAATGTAAGTCTAAATGGCACAGTGATTCACCAGGTGAATGAGTTTGTGTATTTAGGAAGCATGTTTGACAGAGAGACAAAATTGGACGGTGAAATTAGTAGGCAAGTGAATTCTTCATTGATAGTCATAGATGCTGTGGGAGGTATTCACAGGAATGATGGGTTCTCAAGAGAGTCCTGAATGGCTGTGTATGAAAGTGTAATTGTTCCTACTCTGATGTATGGCAGTGAAACATGGGTACTACAGAAGAAACATAGGAGTTGTTTATATGCTGGAGAAATGTGTTTCATACGAGGAACTTGTGGCAAGACACGTTCTGATTGTGTGAGAAATGAAGATGTGTTGCAGTTGTGTAATGCAAAGCAAACTGTTGTTAGCAAAGTGGAGACTAATATGTTTCGGTGGTTTGGCCATGTCGAAAGAATGAGTGATGAGATGCTTACTAAGAAAAAATTTTCTAGCCCAAGTGGCAGGAAAGGCAGGAGAAAGCCAAGGAAGTCATGGGAGGATCACATTCAGGAATGTCTGCATGAGAAAAAAGTTATGAGTATGAGGTATAGAAGGCTCTGTGTACGTCATTTGATGGATGTCAGTGAAGCCCGAGTTGTGTGTCAGGATTGCTGTAAACAGAGAAGTTTGCTATGGCAACAGTAAGTAAATAATCAGTTAAAACTTTATCTGGTAGTTTGTATTTCTTTGTGGAGCTAACCTCTGAATCTCAGAGTACAGCTTAGTGATATGTACGTATGTATGTAAATCATTATTTTTTATCACCCATAAAATGTACATGTATTAATTAAATTCCAAAAAAAGGTTTTGATATTCACGCAGTGATCGATAAGATTACACAAACATTTTTTTCTATAAAATGAAATAGAAAAGTTATAATAAAATATATCAGTATAATGAAAAAGAATTAAGCATTTTTTTGTAATGCAAAAAACTTGAAAGAATTATTAAAAACAGGGAGGTGAAGGTATGCCCTCTGTGTTGATCCCAAGCACAGTAAAACAGTCAATTTCTTCTTTCGGTGTAAGCATATTGATTTCACGTAAAACAAAATAGAATTTCATTTGTATGGCTGCATAATATTTTCTTGATGTCCATTTCAATAGTAGCAGACACACTGTGGCACTGTAACCACCATTACAGGTTTTCAAAATAGTATGCCAACTTTTTCTTTGTGTTAAATAATAATATTTGGTAATGAGCTGAGAAATTTATTTAATTGAAAAATTTCAGCCTAAGATTTCATCCCATGTCATGAAATAGTATAGATGCAAAAAGAGAGAAGTAATGTGATTGTTTTAAGTATTGTTACCAGGTAATAAAAAAAATCGGTGTTATATGTGCTGCCATAGAATTCATCCCCAGTAAAGCCAACACTGAATTTGTTAAAATACCATATGATGCATTGTTTTTGTGAAAGATCTCTAAGGGAATCGGGTACTGTTCATTGGCACCTTGTCATGTTATTGTAAAAGGGACAACATGGAATTATTTTGCAAACACCAGCCTTCAGGTACCCCAGAGGTTCTATTTCTGTTTTATTATTTTCCCAGCAAATAACCTCATCTGAAACATTTCTTGTTTCCTTTCAATTTTGAAATTGGAAAGAGAATTTTTAAACATTTGTTGCCTCCCAACCCCCATTTACTTAGTGCAATGGAAGCTGAAGATTTCATTTTTTTTATTTTTATATCTATCTATAAAATAAATAAATATACAGGGTGTCCGAGAATTATTGGACACATTACAAAATTATATCAAACAAAACATTAAACAGTTAGAAAGAAACTGACTGTACTAACTTACAATGAAACTACACAAGTTAATAAATTTCGATGTGAGCTCCCTTGGTTGCTCGTAGTACGTCCAAGCAATACTCGATTTCATGCTATGTATTGGCAAGCTTCTGAGGAGTTATGGAATTTATAGCAGCTGTGATACACTGCTTCAGTTCCTGCAAATCAGTACCAGGCATCTGATAGACACAATCTTTCACATAACCCCATATGAAATAATCCAATGGAGTTATATCTGGAGAGCGAGGAGGCCACGGAATGGGACCACCATGCCCAATCCATTTGTTGGGGAAATGCTCATTTAGGCACTTACGTACACAAGTTGACCATTGCAGAGGCTTTGGTCACAGTTCTCAGCTTGCTTTACGAATGGATTTCCTGGTGCTTCGTTGGAAACTTTCATAAACTTGATCAACCGTCTCACCGCTGGCGCTAGACCTACCGGCTCCTCAACGATGTTGCACATTGCCAGTTTCTTTAAACTGTTTCATCCACTGCTTAATTGAATTCGTTGACTGAGGATTACAACCATACTCTAAATGGTACTGTCTTTTAACTTTAATGACAGATTTTAATTCCGCAAGCCATAACACACACATCGCCTTCTGCTGTACGAATGACATGACCACTGATTGCATATTTCTCATACATTCCTCATCAGGCCACACCTAGCGCCATCTATCAGATTCTGGGAATAACAATTCTAGAAAAAAAAATTTAGAAACCGTGTTAGTAATATGTGACACAGAAAAACAGACGATGTGGTTTTTTTGCACATAATTTTGTAATGTGTCCAATATTTTTCGGACACCCTGTATTTCAGGAAATGATTTCTACTGATTATATATCATGTTTTCAATTTTGAAGTTAGGAAGTGAAATCTTTTCACAAATTCCTAAGATTTTCGTGCTAAGCCCCCAAATGTGATGCTCGGGGAGATGTTTTAAAAAATTTTAACATCCACATGGATTCATCTCAGTTATTTTTGCTAATTTCTTTCGATTCTAATGCAAAAGATAGATTTTTCTCTGATATCTTTTGTTGCTCTCCATTTCCTGGACTTGACGCATCAGCAATACCCTCAAGAGCAATTGAATTAGAGATACCTGTCTAGTAACGCGTAGCACCACCTTTCAACCTGATGACAGCGGCGATTCATCTCAGCATAGACTCGACAAGATACCAGAAGCGTTGGGAAGCCATACGGATCCACGACCCCTGAACAAGCTCCCCCAGTTCACGGAGATGTGATGGAGGGGGGGGTCAGAGCCTCGAACATCTCTCTCGATGGCATCCCAGATGTGCTCGATGAGATTGAGGTCAGGTGACCTAGCTGGCCAAGGAAGCGAGGTCACGTCGGTGGAGTGTTCATCCAACCATTCGGATACAATTCGAGAGCGATGGCACGGTGCATTGTCTTGTTGCAGGATGAGGTCCCCCGTGGGATGTTGAAGACGCACAAACGGGAGCAAATGGTCGTCCAGGATATCCAGGTAACGTTGACCTGTGAGGGACGATGTCACACGTACAAGGGGTCCCATTTCAGTCCACGTAAACAGTCCCCAGACGAGAATGCCACCTCCACCAGCTTAAAGAGTACCCTGCTGGCAAGAAGGATCCATCGCTTCATGTGGTTTGCGCCGTACTCGTATCCTGCCATCCGCATGTACCAACGTGTTAGTTAGTTAATTAGTTAGTTGATTTTAGTGGTGCAAGGGCCAGGTTTGGCCAAAGAGCGCCAGACACAGAGAGCTATGGTGGCAACACAAAGTTGTAATGGGAAAAATCAAACATAACATTTCGGCTGGGGCCGTGGGGTCGCTACTCCCCATCAGCTGGATGAACAGCTGTCCCTGCGGTAACGTGAAAGCACAAATACAAGAAAGCAATAAAAACCGTCACAAGGTCAGCTCGGGCCGTGGGGGCGCCGCTCCCCAAATAACTGGAAAAACCAGTTATCCCCGTGCGGGTGTACCAACGTGATTCTCAACTCATCAGTCCAGGCAACATTTTCTCACATTCTAGGGTCCAGTGGCGATGTTCCCGCGCCCATGCTAATCTTTGCACCCTGTGATGTGCGGTCAGCAGCGGTACCCTCGTGGGACGATGGCTTCTGTACCCCATAGCGAGGAGATGGTTCTGGATGGTGTAGCTGCTTACATATTTTTGTGCACCAGCGTTAAATTGCCGAGTGATTTCTTGCACTGTGGCCCGTCTATCCGCTGTAACAATGCGAGCTAGCGGACGATGACCCCGCTCATCAACATGCTGTTGTCCACGGCAGTTGGCCCTTGCAGGGATGGTTTTACCGGATTCGATGTACTCACGGTGCACCCGTGACACAGTGGCTTGTGAAAATCCCAGTGCATGCACGCCTTCCGAGATGGAGTGACCCATTCGTTGGGCCCCGACAATTTGCCCACGATCAAATGTGCTTAGATCCTTTGTCTGACCCATACTGCGTCCGACTGTTACTGATTCCCGTCGCATCATCTTTATATTGTCGGATCGCTGCATACGTCATGTCGTTTCCGTTTACAGGGCCGCCCACAGCGCCACATTTGCATAACGCCAGCTGCCTCTAATTCATTTGCTCTTCAGTGTATATACATGTAGTTCTCATATGCAACTCTTTTATTTAATCTTATTTTAGTATTTTTCGTTTTCAACGAGATTAGAATTACTGAAGATTTTTTTTTCTTTCAACTTAGAAGCTGGGAAGTGATAATTTTTCAAATTTTAACACATTTGTTTCTTAGGACATATTGCACACCAGTTGAGAAGTTGATGATTACAGTTTCTTTGCTCGCTGGCAGTGGTGGTTCTAGACAAAACAACTTAGAAGGGGGGGGGGCACACAATTCCAACATGTGCTCGTAATTAATCAAAATTAATATATAATTCCCAAGAAATGGTTATGTTTGGGGCCTGCCCTAGCCTAGAAGCACCGCTGCTTGGAAGTAGCTGCTTTTTTAGTTAGATCAATAAGGTGTTGGATTTTTTTTTCATTTTTTGCAAGAGCTATTTTCATTTTATACTTTAGTTTTATAATTTTAAATGGCTTCATGATTACTGAATGCCCTGGTCCAGATTTTTTTCAAATTCACTTAAGGGGACTAGAGAGGTTTGATATTTAAAAAAAAAAAGTGGCTCTCGTTTAATTGTTTATAACAAGGCCGCGAATAAATATAAAACGTTTTGTCTGTGTAGTGGTATCTAGTATAAAATGATAAACTAAGAAAATGTTGCGATGTTTATTCCCAGGGTAATACTATATTGACACTCCAAGCCTCCAACGTAATAAGACTAACATGTAAAATCCGATTTTACCACGATTACAGTCGAATTGAAGAAGATTTCGGGAAATCCCAGAAATATCCCTGGGATTTCCCAAAATCTGTTGATTCTTAGGCTTCCCTCTATCGATTATACCTGAAAAATTTTAAATGAAGACAAAATGTAAAAAAATGCGTCCAGATAACGAAAAATGTGGGGAAAATGCGAGTTATTCGTTATTATAAAATGATGAATTTTTTTTTATTCGATCAGATGTCAGGTATAATTAATGCGTCATCGTGTTTTACAACTCCGGTATAAATTTCAAGTTGATATCTCGAGTGGTTTCCGAGATATCGTGGTAAAATCACCAAAACATGTAGTTTCGAGAAAATCGCGTTCAAATATTCGGTACAGTATTTATGTTAGAACAATCGTATTTACGTGGTAAAAATTTCCTGTACTAAGAATTCCGGCACTTTGGTTGAACGCCTACAGGATCGTTGTATTCCACTCAGGTAAGGGAGGTAGATCTGGCTGCACGCCACATCACGTTTTATGATTCCCTGACCACAATTTTATGATTTTTTTTAATTCAAACGGGAAGATATTCTTAAAGGAGTGCACTATCGAAATACGCAAAAACCCCGAAATGAAATCGATTTTTGTCGATTTTGGGTACTTCAACACGCTGGATATGTCACGTATGGATCGGCCATTTCTGTGATACCCGACGATTACACCTTTCTCGAAATCAGAGAGCTTTGAACTGCGTGGCATCTTGCATGCGACAGGTTGCGTTGTTGTTTCCCACACGATATTTAACCGCGGCGGCCGTGACGTGTATCAGGACCGCAGATATCGTCGATTGCAGGGGTTTCCAATTACTTGTTGGTAGATAGTGTATAAATATATATATATAGCATAGAGAGTGATTTTGATAATATCCATCCTAGCTCTCTTAACTTATGTAAAACCAACCACAGTAATCAGGAACTTGAGTTCCTAGACTAACAGAGGTAACCCATCTATTAGCCTCTTTGATAAAAGAGTTAATTTTCCTTTCAAAGTAATTAAATATCTACACTGGAATAATAACATATACACCAAAGTAATTGAGAATGTACTAATTTCTCAGGTACTAAGAATTTCAAGAATTTGCAGCAACAATTTGGACTTCAATTACCACATTGATATACTATTAGACAGTTTTCTAGAGAACGAAATTCCTTCTTCTTTCATCAAAAGAACTTTAAGAAAAATTATTCTGAATAATAGAGTAAGGTTGGCAGATCTGCTTTAATTTTCTACACAGTTAATAATATGAATCTGACCAATGAAAGCCGTTTGGAAGTTGGCTAGAGGATGCCTATTAACTACTAAAAGGAACCTTAGTGCTATGGATATGAAGGTCCTATTAAAATAAAAAATTAAATAATATAGACAAAATCACAAAAAAAGCTTAAACATCTGTTTATAAAAGAAAATAAAAAAAAATAAAAAAGAAAACTAGTTATTCACTCACTAGAATAGCTATACTAAAAATAGTAAAACTAACATTAAAATTAATAGGATTCTGAATAATCTATAGAAGCTCACTAAGGTGATTAAATACATGCAAAGATTATTAAATACACTACTTGTGTATTTTATAATATTTCTCATGTATTCTGGAGAGTTAATTCTGCTCTTTCTGATCATACAGGTCCACAGTCTTAAGTATATATATTTTTTTCTCTGGTTAAAATCTCCGCGAGTTGGATTCTTTCAGTGTGTGGAGGCCTTCAGCCCCACCCACACTGCCCCCAGCGACTAGGGAGTGGCAGAGGAGTTTGGAAGTTTGGGGAAAAGGTCGGCCATGTTTCCTCATGTGTGGAGAAAGTTCAGTTGCATAAGAGGTAAGCTCTCTTCATTGTCTTTGGGTTTTAGGTTTTCCAAGTTCAATGTTTGTACTTCTTGTACCTTTTTTTCTCTGTTTTTTTTTTTTTTTTTTTTTTGCTTTTTAGCATTTAGGCACTGGCAAGTCTGTTAACTTTTTTGCGGATTTTAACTCTTTCTTTTCTTGGTAACTTTGCGCGTTTTTTAGGAAACTTAGGCCAAGCAGCTGGCCATTCATAGTTCTTGTACTTTGCGCTGTGTTTTCAAAGTAGTTAAGTTCTTAATAACTACTTAATTTTGCACTTAAAGCACTTCTGAAATACTTTGTACATATTGCAACTAATTGTTTATGTCATATAACCTTCACAAAGCATTTCTTTAGTTAATTATTGTCTTTAATTTATACTCGTTTTTGTGTTGTCAGAAGTTGTGGAGTAGGGGTTTTAGAATCAAGTTTTTCTTTCAAGAATCTGAGTTTTAAATAATTAATATTTCCTTTTTTAATTGCAATGTAAGAATTTGGAATACTTTTGCATTGCTATTCAGGTTTAAATTCTCTCTCAGGCGAACTTGGCATTTCGTTATTGCTGAACATTATTTCTAATTATTATGTCACTCTCACAACTTGAGTTTTCTATAATCTTCTTCTTTCTGTTTAATAGTAACAGATGAAGAGCATGGGTCGGGCCAGGAAAGTTATGGATGCAAGCTAAATTGTTAACTAAAGCTAGGTCATACAACTATGCGGAGGTCATGACATATATATATATATATTTTTATAAAAATATATATTTAAAAAAAAATTTTTGGTGGGCTTATTACTTGCATCTATGGCTTTGCAGAAACCCATTTCCAACTAGGTCTTTGTGGAAGTGAGAAAATGCAGTGTTTTTGCTGGTCCTTGATAAAGCCAAGGCTCAGTATTCTCGACACTTTCTACATTCAGTTGTTTTATTTTATTTTTTATTTTTCTCTTTTTACTCACACCGGTAGATACATAACTTTTTCTATGTTGTACTCGGTATGAGTGAAAAAAAAATTTTTTTTTTGCTTCGGTCTCTTCTTAATAGAATATATATATATATATATATATATATATATATTCTATAAAGATACCTAAGCAAAAAAATATACAAATATAATTTTGACTCACACCTAGTACAACATAGAGAAGGTTATGTATCTACCTGTGTGAGTAAAAGGAGAAAAGAAAAAAATAAAATAAAACAACTGAATGTAGAAGGTGTCGAGAATACTGAGCCTTGGCTTTATCAAGGACCAGCAAAAACTCTGCATTTTCTCACTTCCACAAAGACCTAGTTGGAAATGGGTTTCTGCAAGGCCATAGATGCAAGTAACATTCCCACCTAAAATAGTTTAAAATATATATATATAAGTCATGTCCTCCGTAGAGTAGCATGACCTAGCACTAGTTAACAATTTCGCTTGCATCCATTAACCTTCATGGCCCGACCCATGCTCTTCATCTGTTACTATTAAACAGAGAGAAGAAGATTAAAGAGAACTCAAGCTGTGAGAGTGACATAATAAATAGAAATGATTTTCAGCTATAACGAAATTCCAAGTTCGTTTGAGAGAGAATTTAAACCTGAAAAACAAATTTTACATTGCAATTAAAAAAGGAAATGTTAATTTATAACGAACAGATTTTTGAAAGAAAACTTGAGTCTAAAACCCCCTACTCTACAACTTATGACAGCACGAAAACGAGAATAAGTTAAAGATAATAATTAACTAAAGAAAACTTTGTGAAAGTTATATACCTTAAACAGTTAGTTGCAATATGTACAAAGTATTTCAGCAGTGCTTTAAGTGCATAATTAATTAGTTATTAAGAACTTAACTACTTTGAAAAAACAGCGCATAGACAGCGCATAGAAAAGGAACAAGCTTAGCCATCTTCTGTTCCTAGGTACCACAAAAGACGCTCAAAGTTACAAAGAAAAGTAAGAGTTAAAACCCGCATAAATGTTAACAGACAAACCAATGCTTAAAAGCTGAAATGCTAAAAAAATACAGAGAAAAGGTACATGAAGTACTAACATTGAACTTATAAAACCTAGAGCCCAAAAACAAGGAAGAGAGCTTACCTCTTGTGTTACAAAAACTTTTCTCCTCACAAGAGGAGAACATGGCTGACCTCTTCCGCCACTCCCTAGACGCTGGGGGGCAGTGAGGGTGGGGCTGATGGCCTCCTCATACAGCAAGAAACCAACGCGCGGAGATTTTAACCAGAGAAAAAAATATAAACTTAAGACTGTGGATCTGTATGATCAGAATGAGCAGAATTAACTCTCCAGAATACATGAGAAATATTATAAAATACACGAGCAGTTTATTTAATAATCTTTGCATGTATTAAATCACCTTAGTGAGCTTCTATAGATTAATCAGAATCTTATTAATTTTAATGTTGGTTTTACTATTTTTAGTATAGCTATCCTAGTGATGAATAACTAGTTTTCTTTTTTATTTGTTTTTATTTTCTTTTATAAACAGATTTTTAAGCTTTTTTTGTGATTTTGTTTATATTATTTAATTTTTTTGTTTTAATAGGACCGTCATATCCATAGCACTAAGGTTCCTTTAGGTAGTTAATAGGCATCCTCTAGCCAACTTCCTTACGGCTTTGATTGGTCAGAATCATATTATTAACTGTGTAGAAAATTAAAGCAGATCTGCCAACCTTACTCTATTATTCAGAATAATTTTTCTTAAAGTTCTTTTGATGAAAGAAGAAGGAATTTCGTTCTCTAGAAAACTTTCTAATAGTATATTAATGTGGTAATTGAAGTCCAAATTGTTGCTGCAAATTCTTGAAATTCTTAGGACCTGAGAAATTAGTACATTCTCAATTACTTTGGTTGAAATGTTATTATTCCAGTGTAGATATTTAATTACTTTGAAAGGAAAATTAGCTCTTTTATCAAAGAGGCTAATAGATGGGTTACCTCTGTTGAGCTTAATGCTTAAGTCTAGGAACTCAAGTTCCTGATTACTGTGGTTGGTTTTACATAAGTTAAGAGAGCTAGGATAGATATTATCAAAATCACTCTCTATAACTTCGGAATTATTGATACACAGCAGATCATCAATATATCTAAAAGTGTAAAGGTAGTTATCTGAGCAGGTGGGGTGATTTTTAATGAATTTATATTCCTTAAAGAACAGGAATAGATTAGCAATATTCGTGGACGTTGATGTTCCCATTGGAATACCGTTCACTTGCTTATAGAGAGTATTATTATATAAGATATGGTTATTTTTTATGCAGCAATTGAGATAAGAGTTCCAAGTTCCTACATCAACAAATTGGTTAAGTTTAAATTCTGCATACAGCTCTTTAAAGGTAGTGATTATATCTGATAGAGGCAGATTAGTATATAGGTTTTCAAAATCATAACTATTAATATCTAGGGGACAAACTTTGAGTATAGTAGAAATTACTTCTGCATTATTATTAATTATCCAAAAATCTCTGTACATCAAGTTAGAACAGTTTCTAATGTGTTTCAAAACCTTCTTTAAGACATCTTCAAAAGCAAGATCTATTTTCTTTTTATGACTCCTTACTCCACTAGCTATGAACCTGAACTTCACAGGATCCTTATGAAACTTAACCGTTGCAAAAAGAAATGGAAATTCAGGCCCATATCTTCTAGTTTGCGGAATTTTAAGTTTCTTGAAGAATGCCTTAAACCGATTTTCTAACTGCTTGGTAGAATAACTTACGGGCTCGTATGTTACTATATTATTGAGTTCCATAGTTAACAATTCAAAATAGAACTTCTTACAGATAATTGCAAAATTATTGCTAGCTTTATCCGTAGTGGTAAAAATAAATTGGTCTTGTAGTTTGGAGAGTGACCTTTTAGCTTCTCCAGAGAAAAAGAGATTTCTGTCGAAGCAAAAGTCCAGACCTGCCAACTCACCGGTGAAGCTATTGATTATATTATATTTCCATTCTGCGAAGGCCTCAATAGGCTGATTGTACGTTAAACTGGTTTTTACGATGTACTTATTTACATCTTGAGTGAAGCTCTCAAGAATCCTTTCTTTGGAAATTGTGAAGGAAGGTCTGAATTTAGAGCCATACTCTAATAAATTCCTAAGCTTTTCATTTTCAACAAAACTCAAGTTTCCGGTGATAATATGGTTGTAATTCTTATCATAGTGAACTGTTTCTTTATGTTCATCACAAGAACAAGTAGTAATTACAGGAATGTAGCTCGAAGAGTTAAGTTTGTAGTTTTTAACTATTGACCCTAAGGTCTTAACATATTTAAAACTTACAATAGACTGGTGCCTGTGGATGGGAAAAAAATTGCATTATTGTAGAACAGCTTCCTTACATTGAGATTATCGTAGGCTTTATTTAGGAACCTGATGGTAACAAAATTACTGGAAAATTCTTTAAGAGAAATTTTATCTTTAAGAATATGTTTAAGAATGTCCAGAACCAAAGCAAAAACATGCTTATCAACATGGTCAGCAGTTTCATTCCAGAATTTGAAAAAACATTTAAGGACAGAGTGCTTGAAGGACTTGAGAATTTTGTAAGTATTTTTAACAAAATTAGTGCCAGTTTTAAAGCTTTCCAGAGTTTTTAGCAAGTTAGCAAAATCAACTTTGCTTGATGTGCGAAATAACCTCTGTCCTCTATTACCTCTAGAGCAGCTCTTATTATTAACAAGAAAGAAGAGTTCACGAATTGAAAATTTATGCTGATTATGCTTATTGTCAGATAGAGTGGAATTAAGGCCATAGGGATAAAGAGACTGATGCTGCAAAATTTCAAGGGATTCAGTTTCTAGCCGAGCATAGAGGTCAGGGATAATATGTAGTACCTCTATTTTCACTTTGTCAAAACCATGAGTATGGAAATGCTCTAATTCAAAGGTAGAGTACTGGTTGGCGTTTGTGGAGGGGTTCACTCCTGAATTAGAGAACTTGTTTACTAGAGACCTGTGACCATTAATCCTAAGATGAAGAGGATTTTTACTTTGGCCAATATAGCTAAGGTTGCAGACAGTACAGGTGAGCTTATAGATGGTATTGTAGGCTTTGCAAAACTTGTTGGAGCAATTATCCTCAACAGAAGAATACAGGTTAGGATCTGCAGATTTACATGTCAAACAACGTTTGTCATTTCATAACTTTAGAACTCACTGCCCCCCAGCGTTTGTCATTTCATAAACCCACCCTCACTGCCCCCCAGCGTCTAGGGAGTGGCGGAAGAGGTCAGCCATGTTCTCCTCTTGTGAGGAGAAAAGTTTTTGTAACACAAGAGGTAAGCTCTCTTCCTTGTTTTTGGGCTCTAGGTTTTATAAGTTCAATGTTAGTACTTCATGTACGTTTTCTCTGTATTTTTTTAGCTTTTCAGCTTTTAAGCATTGGTTTGTCTGTTAACATTTATGCGGGTTTTAACTCTTACTTTTCTTTGTAACTTTGAGCGTCTTTTGTGGTACCTAGGAACAGAAGATGGCTAAGCTTGTTCCTTTTCTATGCGCTGTCTATGCGCTGTTTTTTCAAAGTAGTTAAGTTCTTAATAACTAATTAATTATGCACTTAAAGCACTGCTGAAATACTTTGTACATATTGCAACTAACTGTTTAAGGTATATAACTTTCACAAAGTTTTCTTTAGTTAATTATTATCTTTAACTTATTCTCGTTTTCGTGCTGTCATAAGTTGTAGAGTAGGGGTTTTAGACTCAAGTTTTCTTTCAAAAATCTGTTCGTTATAAATTAACATTTCCTTTTTTAATTGCAATGTAAAATTTGTTTTTCAGGTTTAAATTCTCTCTCAAACGAACTTGGAATTTCGTTATAGCTGAAAATCATTTCTATTTATTATGTCACTCTCACAGCTTGAGTTCTCTTTAATCTTCTTCTCTCTGTTTAATAGTAACAGATGAAGAGCATGGGTCGGGCCATGAAGGTTAATGGATGCAAGCAGAAATTGTTAACTAGTGCTAGGTCATGCTACTCTACGGAGGACATGACTTATATATATATATTTTAAACTATTTTAGGTGGGAATGTTACTTGCATCTATGGCCTTGCAGAAACCCATTTCCAACTAGGTCTTTGTGGAAGTGAGAAAATGCAGAGTTTTTGCTGGTCCTTGATAAAGCCAAGGCTCAGTATTCTCGACACCTTCTACATTCAGTTGTTTTATTTTATTTTTTTCTTTTCTCCTTTTACTCACACAGGTAGATACATAACCTTCTCTATGTTGTACTAGGTGTGAGTCAAAATTATATTTGTATATTTTTTTTGCTTAGGTATCTTTATAGAATGTGAATTCTGAATTTTCAAAACTGCTGCGTTGCGCGTTTTGATTTTCAGGTTATTTTGCACCCTTCGTTCTAAATTCTAAAATTTTTCCTTAGTCTTCAGTTTTGCTCTTAAGTATATATATATATATATATATATATATATTCTATAAAGAAGATACCTAAGCAAAAAAATACATATATAATTTTGACTCACACCTAGTACAACATAGAAAAGGTTATGTATCTACCTGTGTGAGTAAAAGGGGAAAAGATAAAAAAATAAAATAAAACAACTGAATGTAGAAGGTGTCGAGAATACTGAGCCTTGGCTTTATCAAGGACCAGCAAAAACTCTGCATTTTCTCACTTCCACAAAGACCTAGTTGGAAATGGGTTTCTGCAAGGCCATAGATGCAAGTAACATTCCCACCTAAAATAGTTTAAAATATATATATATAAGTCATGTCCTCCGTAGAGTAGCATAACCTAGCACTAGTTAACAATTTCGCTTGCATCCATTAACCTTCATGGGCCGACCCATGCTCTTCATCTGTTACTATTAAACAGAGAGAAGAAGATTAAAGAGAACTCAAGCTGTGAGAGTGACATAATAATTAGAAATGATTTTCAGCTATAACGAAATTCCAAGTTCGTTTGAGAGAGAATTTAAACCTGAAAAACAATGCAAAAGAAATCCAAATTTTATCCTAAGAATTTCAAGAATTTGCAGCAACAATTTGGACTTCAATTACCACATTAATATACTATTAGAAAGTTTTCTAGAGAACGAAATTCCTTCTTCTTTCATCAAAAGAACTTTAAGAAAAATTATTCTGAATAATAGAGTAAGGTTGGCAGATCTGCTTTAATTTTCTACACAGTTAATAATATGATTCTGACCAATCAAAGCCGTAAGGAAGTTGGCTAGAGGATGCCTATTAACTACCTAAAGGAACCTTAGTGCTATGGATATGACGGTCCTATTAAAACAAAAAATTAAATAATATAAACAAAATCACACAAAAAAGCTTAAAAATCTGTTTATAAAAGAAAATAAAAACAAATAAAAAAGAAAATTAGTTATTCATCACTAGGATAGCTATACTAAAAATAGTAAAACCAACATTAAAATTAATAAGATTCTGATTAATCTATAGAAGCTCACTAAGGTGATTTAATACATGCAAAGATTATTAAATAAACTGCTCGTGTATTTTATAATATTTCTCATGTATTCTGGAGAGTTAATTCTGCTCTTTCTGATCATTCAGATCCACAGTCTTAAGTTTATATATTTTTTTCTCTGGTTAAAATCTCCGCGCGTTGGTTTCTTGCTGTATGAGGAGGCCCTCAGCCCCACCCTCACTGCCCCCCAGCGTCTAGGGAGTGGCGGAAGAGGTCAGCCATGTTCTTCTCTTGTGAGGAGAAAAGTTTTTGTCACACAAGAGGTAAGCTCTCTTCCT
This sequence comes from Macrothele yani, assembly GCA_039090855.1. NCBI lineage: Eukaryota > Metazoa > Arthropoda > Arachnida > Araneae > Macrothelidae > Macrothele > Macrothele yani. Next base: position 152,938,961 of record CM077009.1, read on the forward strand.
TGTTTTTGGGTTCTAGGTTTTATAAGTTCAATGTTTGTACCTCATGTACCCTTTCCTCTGTCGTTTTTTAGCTTTTCAGCTTTTAAGCATTGGTTTGTCTGTTAACATTTTTGCGGGTTTTAACTCTTACTTTTCTTTGTAACTTTGAGCGTCTTTTGGGGTACCTAGGAACAGAAGATGGCTAAGCTTGTTCCTTTTCCATGCGCTGTCTATGCGCTGTTTTTTCAAAGTAGTTAAGTTCTTAATAACTAATTAATTATGCACTTAAAGCACTGCTGAAATACTTTGTACATATTGCAACTAACTGTTTAAGGTATATAACTTTCACAAAGTTTTCTTTAGTTAATTATTATCTTTAACTTATTCTCGTTTTCGTGCTGTCATAAGTTGTAGAGTAGGGGGTTTTAGACTCAAGTTTTCTTTCAAAAATCTGTTCGTTATAAATTAACATTTCCTTTTTTAATTGCAATGTAAAATTTGGATTTCTTTTGCATTGTTTTTCAGGTTTAAATTCTCTCTCAAACGAACTTGGAATTTCGTTATAGCTGAAAATCATTTCTAATTATTATGTCACTCTCACAGCTTGAGTTCTCTTTAATCTTCTTCTCTCTGTTTAATATTAACAGATGAAGAGCATGGGTCGGGCCATGAAGGTTAATGGATGCAAGCGAAATTGTTAACTAGTGCTAGGTTATGCTACTCTACGGAGGACATGACTTATATATATATTTTTTAAACTATTTTAGGTGGGAATGTTACTTGCATCTATGGACTTGCAGAAACCCATTTCCAACTAGGTCTTTGTGGAAGTGAGAAAATGCAGAGTTTTTGCTGGTCCTTGATAAAGCCAAGGCTCAGTATTCTCGACACCTTCTACATTCAGTTGTTTTATTTTATTTTTTTATCTTTTCTCCTTTTACTCACACAGGTAGATACATAACCTTTTCTATGTTGTACTAGGTGTGAGTCAAAATTATATATGTATTTTTTTGCTTAGGTATCTTCTTTATAGAATGTGAATTCTGAATTTTCAAAACTGCTGCGTTGCGCGTTTTGATTTTCAGGTTATTTTGCACCCTTCGTTTTAAATTCTAAAATTTTTTCCTTAGTCTTCAGTTTTGCTCTTAAGTATATATATATATATATATATGCATAAGTGTATATACCAGAAGGACAGACCATCGATGGAAAGCAGAAATTTTAGATTGGATTCCAAGAGACAGGAAAAGACCCAGAAAAAGACCACATGTGAGATGGGTGGATGAAATTGAAAGTATGTGGGAGTAACCTGGAGGAGACTGGCACAAGGCAGACCATTGTGGAAGAGGCTTGGAGAGACCTTCGTCCGGCAGTTTATTGATAATGGTTGATGATGATGATGATGATGTACGTGAAACCAGCTGGATTCCCTTTTTTAAAAAAAATCTGGCAATTTTTGTGTAAGATGAACAGTCAATAGACATCCCCACATTGATACTGTAATTCAACATCAGAAAAGCAGTGCATCTGAAACTGTATATGCCACAGCACATGTGTTTTTGCCACTTAAAGGCCTGACCCATGTAGGTACACTGACTGTCACTTATGAAACTCAACCATTAAAACTCAATTTGTGCTTTTACATGTAAGCATGACTATTTAAACAAATCACTGCTGCAAGATATAAGTTCAAAATAGCTCATGCATTTTATGACATTTGTAATTTTTTAACTAACAAAGCTTGTTCCAGTGTATTGTTTTGTGTCTTTCAAGACCAGTGGGCTTATAACTTTTCAAGATGAATTCCACATTTTTTTTTATTGAAGGTTTATTAACCACCATGAACAACTTAATAGGCTATAAGCAGTCACCTATCCCTAATTTAAGGTCTCTGGTTCCAGGAAAGGAAGAGAGCCAGTGCCGTAAGACAAACACAACATCCATACCTCACCGCGATTCGAACGCGGATCCGTCGCGCATGAATGGTCATAAGCCAGTGCTTAGACCACTGTGCCGCTGGGGCGGTTTTACCTGTTTTTCTCGATGACACCTGCATATAAAGCTTTGGTTCACTTGGATATGCGTATACTAAAGGCTGATTTATATAAAACTAACACATTTCATTATCCATTTATGTGAACAAGAGAAGCTAACAGCAAGTTATGCCATCTGAAATGTAGCATAACTATGGGAGTTTACATTACATAATATTTATCTTTTCATCAAATGCTGAAAATGCCTCCCTTCCCCCTGTCTTCCCCTGAAGGTGCATCTGGACACGTCGTTCCATGTTCCTGATTGTTCGTTGGAGCATCGTCTTGTCAATACCGTTTATTTCTTTTGTAATGTTCTTCAATTCATTTAATGTCTGAGGGCGTGTAGAGTACACTATTTCCTTAAGAAACACCAGCAGAAAGAAATCTGGTGATGTCAGACCTTTTGATCTTTGGGACTACAAGTTACGGGAAATTATTCGGTCCTCAAACAAACTGTGGATCAGTCAGCGCCATGGACTCATTTGATGTATGACACGTGGCGCCATCCTGTTGAAAATAGCCATATATATATATGAATTCCACATTTTATATATATATATATATATTGCCTTACCCTTCGCTCGACACGGATTCCTGGGTGCGGCAGTGATCAGGCTACTTTATTAATGTAAATGCGTACTTGACAAATTTAAATTCTGCATTCATGTTTTCCAGTATCTTAGTAATTTCACAAATAAAAATTCATGTAAAGGAATATGAGAAAAAAAATTATATACAGTATGCATTTGAGATAGGGGGGGGGGTTCCACTCTGCGCATGGGCATACCCAGCACAGAGTTGAACGGACCCAAACCGAATGCAGGCGATGAATAGGCGGACAGCGTTGCTTCACTTATGGTCCGCCCACATCCCTCCTAGGATTTTTTACCCTTCCCTCAGCTCGGATTTAGTCAACTTTATCTGGTTAAAGGGCAATCATGTGGGAGCTGATCTTGTCACCCACATGCCGTCCCTTACGTTAAAATACAAGGCTTTCGGCTTCATCCAATTTGCAAGTCCGGTCCATCCTACTTGCACCCCGTCACACGGGATTGCCGATGTCATTGATTTTGCTGTCCTCCAGTTTGTGAGGCACTTTCACCAGCTCTTTGTGGTTTCTGGGCTTGACTCTGATCATGACCCAGTCCTACTGAGCTTGAACGGAGTCGCAGCCACAGTTGGACGATGATGTATACTGACTGGAAGTTGTTCCACGAAATTATTGCTCAGGTTGATCCGCCTACGGTGGCCACTAGTACTCGCTCGAACGTCGACAGTGCGGTGGAGGAACTCACTCGTTGCATACAGGTAATCTTGGATCGATGCAGGAAACCCTCAGCCCCTGCCCGAGACTCTTATGCACTTCCTCCACGTATTGTCCGGATGATCCGCGAGAAGTTCCGGAGGATCTGGCAGCGGTCGAGATCAGCCGACGACAGTGTTCGTTATAACTCGTGTCGCGATCTCGTCAGGGCTGAAATCCGCGCGTTCAGGGAACTCCAATGGAACAAGTACCTTCTCAACGCGGGTCAACCTCGTCAGGATGATGTGTGGACCATCCTTCGAAAACTTCGGTGTAGTAAGGCTCAGTAGTGAGAATAGGCCAATTCTGGGACAAAGGAAAGCTCCCCACGGCCCCGCCCACTGCTGCCCACGGTGCTCCACGACCCCGCCCACTGCAACCATAGATGACCACATGTCCTCTCGGACGCCATCTTGGATATCCACGTGGTCATCTACGGTTACGGTTGCGTGTGGTCAGGAGGAGGAGGGTAGGACACCACCGCCAGTAATTGATTCGAGGAGATTGCTTGCCCAGCGCCATTTTTATTTTTTCTTGACCGGGAAATTTTTATTCCCCCACGTGTTTTGTGATGAGTCACCATCTTTTGTTCGCCATTTTATTTTCCCGACTAGGATTCTTATTTTCCCCAGAGGAAATTTTACAACATGACGTCACCACGCTGGGGAAATTTTTACTCAAAGTGAATAAAAATCTCGCTGATCAGCTCAGGAACGAACCCCCGATCATCAGACCGGTGGACTCACGCCTTAAACCACTCGACTATGAAATCAAGTGCGGGTCCATGCTCGAAAGAGGGTGTCTTTCTTCCCCATGAGCAATCATGACGTCAGCAGTCCTCCACGTGGTCTCTCCGACGCCATGTGCTCCGGTACGGTCAGCTCATGCAAGCGCTTAGGGGTGACGTCACTGGTGGTGACATCACCTCTTCTCAGATGAGTCGGAGTATAAAAGCCAGGATTTCAACCGGCACACCTTATAGCCGCGGGTGGCCGAGTGGGCAACGTTCGTGACTGCCACGGAAAGGGCCTCAGGTTCGATCCCAGGCAGGTACGAATGCTCGATCCACTAAATACCCGACGTGCGTCGGATGGGCACGTTAAGCCGTCGGACCCCGGGCACTGGCACCCCGGTAATAAAAAAGGGCGTCTTCCTCCCTCTTTCTAATTCGTTTCCGTCTCACGTTCCTATCGGGCGCTCTAGCCCAAATCTCCTAGTTTCCTATTTCTAAAGGTTGTTTAAGACCTGGGGTCAGACACTCCCTAAAATCCTCTACATATGATCATGATCATGGCACACCTTATATTAAGTTCTTAGTCTGAAAGTGCTCCATATGATCATGATCATGGCACACCTTATATTAAGTTCTTAGTCTGAAAGTGCTTTTTGTTCACCTTTTCCTTGCTTTTTATCGAGTGTGTGGAAGTTCCTTTGAGTTTTCTTAAGAGATATTTCGTTGAGTTAGTGTTCCAGTTTCTTCATTCACAATGAATCCTGAAAACTCTACATATCCACGTCGTTCTTCCAGTGACGCAGTTAGTTGATTTTGTAAACATTATTATTTATGCATGAGTGTATTACTATGTTCTAAAGTTGCACACAATTTTCAAATATTTTTTGAGCGGGATACATTAGATGGAGAGTAATGTCTTTTTGTTTCGGAATCAATCAAAGTCTGTATTATAGTATTCTTCGAAAAAATGTATTTTACATCGCTTCCCTTTGGGGTTCCATTTCAGTTATATGCTTTTGATATATATATTACTGGGAGGAATTAATGAAAGAAAAATCCGAGGTACAGTTAAAACGTTCGTTATTTTTTTTCAGATTTTTCATCCAACGAATTGATTAGAAGTTCCTTACTTTGAGGGTTAAAAGTTGACATTAGTTTCAAAGTTAATTTCTCAGGATTCGTAATGTGCTTATGCATGCCTCACCGAGATGAGTCGTTGTGATATCTTTGCTTAGACGAAAGTTTACATTCCGAATGTAGTTTAATTTCACTGTTATATTCATTCAAGATGATTTTTTTCTCATTCATTCTATTTTCTCTCGATATTGGTTTTCAAATAGGTCCATATTCTTTTTCTCATGTTCATGGTATGATTAGTTCGTAACGTAATCACAGCATACAACACTGATGACATACAGCTCGGTTGCTGTAGGGACATGTGTTTCGGGCCGCCCCGGTGGCGCAGTGGTCTAAGCGATGGCTTATGACCATTCGTCCGGAAGGGGTCCGGGTTCGAATCCCGGTGAGGCATGGATGTTGTGTTTGTCTTACGGCACTAGCTCTCTCCCTTCCCTGGAACCAGTGGCCCTAAATTAGGGACGGGCGACTGCTTATAGCCCATTGAGTTGCTCACGGTGGTCGTTAAACCTCCAATAAAAAAAATGTGTTTCGGTTAAAATTCGGCATTTCGAATATATTATAATTTCAAGATGAATCTCGTTTTAAAATGATTTTTTTCTCGTTCATTTTTTTTTCATTTGATGTTGGTTTTAAAAGAGTTCTTTCAAAGTACCGTTTTTTATTTTACACGTGTTTTGGTCAAGACGCCATTTTGTTTTTGTTTTCAACTATGACATTTTACACGCCACGTGTTCTGGCATGCATATTCCATGAGTCACGGATTTAGCTGTCAGGTTTGTTCAGGAACACGTGTTTCAAAAAACGTTTGCATTTCACATAATTTTTTTCATGTTATTGCTGTTTCATGATATTTTCTATTTCGATTCATTTTTCATTTAAAAGAGTTCTTTCAAAACTCAGAATTTATTTGCACGTGCTCATTCATCAACATGTTTTTACGTGTTTCGATGAGTCATTGCTATACCCATTGATCAGAAAAAACCGCACGTGTTTAAAAAAACATTAGTGATTCACACCACATAATTTTTTTCATGTTTTCGATATTTCAATCCATTTTCATTTGACATTGATTCAAAACAGGTTGATTCAAAAAAGCCTATTCAATACAATTACATTTTTACTTGGATGATATATCATTTTTTTTCTTCAGAGCTATTTTTAGTGTATATTTAATTTAGGAAAACGTTAGGAGTATGGAGAGTTAATCCCCATTTTTTTCCCTCCCCAGTCATTCGATCAATGGTGGTTGCAGGAAGAACAGATGTTCCTACAGAATTCTGATGTATTTGCTGCTCTAGAGGAAATTCCTATGTCAGTGGATTTGACATCAGATTTCACCCCAGATCCCCCGTCCCTTCTTCCTCACACACATGCCAGGTCTGTTCAAAGACTTTTGGCCGCCCCGGTGGCGCAGTGGTCTAAGCGATGGCTTCTGATCATTCGTCCGAACGGGGTCCGGGTTCGAATCCCGGTGTGGCATGGATGTTGTGTTTGTCTTACGGCACTGGCTCTCTCCCTTCCCTGGAACCAGTGACGGGCGACTGCTTATAGCCCATTGAGTTGCTCACGGTGGTCGTTAAACCTCCAAAAAAAAGACTTTTGCTAAAAAATCCAACCTAGACAGGCTCATATTGGTTCACACAGGTGAAAAACCATTTGTCTGCATTCAATGTCCTACACGATTTGTGCGTAAGGAACACCTGAAGCGTCATGTGCAGAGCAAACGGGTGGGTCGGATCCTGCCGTCGCCGGCCCAAGCAATGCACCTGTCAGTATTTCTGCTCCAGCTGCCGATGTTTCTGTCGTCATTGCTCCAGCTGCCATGGATGATCCTGCTCCTGTGTCAATGAATGATCCTGCTCCTGATGCCATGGATATCCCTGCCGTCAATGTTCCAGCTGTCGATGTCCACGTCGAAGCCCCCGCCGATCCAGCTCCCCTCGACAATATTGGGGATTTCGTGGAGGTGGAATCTGCCGCGAGGCAACTGTTATCCACGTTCAAAACCGTACCCGAGGGGGAGACTGCCAATTGCCTCCATACTTTCCTCCAGTCCATTAAAACCTCGGCTGTCAGGATCATTCAACATTCGTTGGCTGCCCACCCGTCTATTAAAGCTAACATCTTCATGGAGGCTGTTTTTAAGAAGCCTAAACAGGAGGATCCAGAAGAATATGATTTCTGTAATTACAACTTGAAGTCCTCAAACAAATCACTCTACAGAGCCAGCGACGTAGAACAGTTTTATGACACCATGGTCTCGAAGCTGGAGAAAGAAAAGTCAGAGGCAGAACTGAAAGGATCCGGATGGGCGTTCTCCCATATTACGTGGCTTGAGCTCCGTATCAACCGCTTCAGGCCTCTCAGAGGGGCTCATTCATCGCCCTACCCACCCATATTCAGAAGAAGACGGTAGTGAATGTCCAGAATAATGACGACTTCTGCTTCAAGTACACTGTCTGGGCCCCACTTCTTCAAGAACATAGGGAGAGAGTTAGTTCTTATATCAACGACCCCCGGTTCCCAACGGGGTACAAGTGGGACTGCATTGATTATCCGGCACAAGTCCATTCCATTCCAGCGTTTGAAAAAGCCAATAATATCTCCATCAACGTTTTTGGCATTGATAAAAAAGGAAAAATATTTCCCATCAAAGTATGCAATGAAGAATTACCTGATCAATAGGGACTTGCTGCTTTTAGAGGATGAGAGCAAGCATCATTATGCATATATCACCAACTTCGAACGTCTCATTTCCCAGCAGTTATCAAATCATCAAAAACATATCATATGCAAAAAGTGCTTCATCACATATGATGCAAGGTACAATGGTGAAGAGAAATTAAGACAGCATAAAGAATTATGCAATAAAAATAAAACAGTTCACGTGGAAATGCCCCAAAATGAAAAAAATATTTTTCAAAAATTTTCAGCATTCCTTAATTTTCAGTCCCCTTTGTGATATATGCAGACTTTGAAACGGTTCTGAAACCTATTCTAGGACCAAGTCTAAATCCACAACATTCTTTCACTTTTTCAACCCATCAACACGAACTCGTGGCTTACGGTTACTACCTTAAAGATGAAACAGATCAGTTCAGTGTACACAGGTCTCACAGAGCGGGAGATGGTGTAATCCAGCACTTTCTACATTCCGTTAAAGATGTTGATTCAATATGGGAAATTTATAAATTAAATCTTTCTATGAAGAAATTGATAGATGTGCAAAAGGCTGCACATGATGATGCCACAGTGTGCTTCATCTGTGGTGAGGCTGGTTTCGATACTACAGTAAAATCAAGAAACAAGGTTAACGATCACGATCATAGAAGTGGATAATACAGAGGTGCTGCCCATGCCAGTTGCAATATTAATTTCAAAAATCCAAAATTTGTTCCCATCTTTTTTCACAATCTTTCGGGTTATGATTCACATTTTATTATTATTATCAAAGAATTAGACTTCACTGATGGAGACATCAGCGTTATCCTGGAAACAACGGAAAAATTAATTTCTTTTTCAAAAAAAAATTGCTCATCTAGAACTCCGTTTTCTCGACAGCCTTCGTTTTATGCCTTCCAGTCTATCAACTTTATGCAAAAACCTTCCAAAGAACCAGTTCAAAATTACCAGGCAACATTTCTCAATGGATGAAGAGTTTCAACTCCTGACTCAGAAAGGGTTTTACCCTTATGAGTATGTTACATCATACAACAAGATGATGGATACATCTCTTCCTCCAGCAGCATCGTTTTACAACAGTATGTCAGACAGTCATATTTCCACCGAAGACTACAATCATGCGCAAGAGTTGTGGAAAGAACTGAGGTTGCAAAACTTGGGGGAATACACTGATATCTACTTAAAGACGGATGCATTGATCCTTGCGGACATATTCGAGAACTTCCGAGACATTTGTCAGGCAACGTATCTTTTAGATCCAGCATGGTACTTCTCTGCCCCTGGTCTCAGCTGGTCAGCAATGCTCAAAAGCACAAAACTTTGCCTAGATTTGGTTTCAGATTATGACATGCTATTGATGATTGAGAACGGAAAGCGAGGAGGTTTTCAAATAACAAATATCTTCAAAATTTTGATGACACAAAGGAAACCAGCTTCCTATCATATCTCGACGCAAATAATCTCTACGGATGGGCTATGGGGGAGTCCAATTATGTAGGTGGTTTTGGGTGGATGTCACAAAGAAGAGTTGGATCAGATGAACGTTACCTCCATCTCTGATGATGCGGCATTTGGCTATATTTTAGAAGTTGATATCGAATATCCGGAAAATTTTCACGAAGCTCATTCTGATTTGCCATTTTGTCCAGTATTACAACCTATTCCCGGAACGTCCCACTCAAAATTGCTAACAACCTTAGAAAAAAGAATCGCTATGTGGCTCATTATCGTCTGCTAAAGCAGGCTGTGCAAACCGGTCTGATCATTACATGTATTCGTAGAGGCATACGCTTGACTCAATCAAAATGGCTCAGACCTTACATCCAACTCAACACGGAAATGAGGAAAAAGGCTCAGAATGATTTTGAAAAAGACTTTTACAAACTGATGAATAATTCAGTTTTCGGGAAAACGATGGAAGACATCCGAAGTAGATCAAAAGTGGAAATCGTTTGTAAAGAAAACGGATTGGAAAAACTTCTCAACAAACCAAATTTTAAAGATCGAATGATACTAAAAAATGAATCCGATGATAATTTCTTAGTAATTATTCATTTAAATGTTACGAAATTAGTTTTCAATAAACCTATTTATCTGGGCACAAGCATTCTTGACATATCCAAAATTAAGATGTATGATTTTCACTGTAATGTCATGAAACGTATATATCAAGAAAATCTGCATTTAATGTATATGGACACTGACAGTTTCTTTTACGAAACAAAGACGGAAGACCTCTACGAAGATATGATCAAAATCCAGGAACTACTGGATACAAGTGACTACCCGGAAGACCACCATCTCCATAGTCTTAAAAATAAAAAGGTCATTGGAAAGTTCAAGGACGAGCTAAATGGGAAAATAATGAAAGAAGTTGTTGGTCTGCGTGCAAAGATGTATGCCTTCATGATGGTAAATAAACAAAAGGTGAAGAAGGCGTAAGTAAAGCTGTGGTTCAGTGGCGGCTCGTGGTGTAAAATGCTGGTGAGGCGAACGGTCTTGATGTAAATGTAAAACAGTAAAACATATGTTATTGAAAAATATATAAATTCGTATAACGTTATACGAACATATATATATATATATCAGTGGCGTAGCCGGGGGGGGTGTCGTGGTTTGCACCCCCCCTAAGTAGGCGAGACAGTTAGCTTTTTCTAAGTACGTTTTATAGATAATTTCCCTATTTAAATTCATTGATTTTTACATAACTTACAATGTAATACAAATAAATTACATTGATACATAATATCAATGTAATTTCTTGATAATAGAAGAGAAAGTAAAGCAAAGCGGCCAAAGAAGTTGCTTTATTAAATGTTTATTAAAACAACTATAATTTATTGCATTTTCTTCATTTTATTAAATTAGCTTCGCTTTGTATTAATGTTCAAGATGTGCGTACGAACCAATAGAAAATATTTGTCGAAGCGCCCCCCCCCCAAATTGTTACATGTACTTATACACAGTTATACAGCAGAAGTGCAGAACCACCCACCCCCTCAAAAAGTTTCATATCAAAGGCAGTATCACCCATCGGATATCTTTGAAGTCCTGGGTTCGAGTAGGCTGAATCATTAAAATCCGCTGAGATTCGGAAGTCTCGTTAAGCCATTGGTCCCGGGTAGGCGCCTTGTTATAAACAGCTGTAAACCCCATCCCTTAGGCTTCAGCCCATGCCATTTAGCCCTTATATACAAATATTATTCAACAGAAATGGAATAAAATTATAGAAATATATGAAACACGGCGTGGGGAGTCTTTCTTCACGAAAAAATCCATAAATATTAGAGGGAAAATGTGCATATACCACTGTATATATGTATGTGTGTGTGTGTAATATACGCTACTTTTGCAACAATATTTTTATGAAAACAATTATTCGATAATTTTACAACAAAGAAAGAAATATTTCACCTGTATTCTTTTATGTAATACACTTGAGCGAAAATACGCAATTTGTGAGGTTTCTTTAGCTAGTCAATGCGTCACTCACATCCCAACGCCAGTCGGAGATCCACTTCTTAAAAAATTCAAAGTAAATCATTTGAATAGAAATTGTTTTCTCGCGAAATGTTTCTTGAGCTTGAATAAAAGTCACAGTTCGATTGGCATATTAGTGAAGGTGCATTTAGCACGGGTCACAAACTGAAGTCTAATCTCGTGATAACTATGTACAGGAGAAGTCAACTTAAAGAAGCACATTTCTATATAAAAAAAGTATTAGGTAATTTAAACCTGGAATTAAAAACAGAGGAATACGATATTAATTTGCTTTGGTCTCGAACAGAATGCTTTCAGTTTATGTTTTATAAATAAGTTCAATTCTGTGATCCTTTTTGGCTGCAAATTTTTCTATGATCAGATCATAAAATGGTTGAGTGGACATTAGATGGTTCAGCAATTCTTTCTCGATTGAAATTTTAGCGAGTGAAGACAAACGATCTTGTGCCGTTGTATTACGGAGGTAAGTCTTAATTCTCTTCAAACAAGAAAAACTCCTTTCAGCAGAAGAACTTGTTGATGCCAGTGTCAATACAAGAGAAAAATAATTTGTAGGCTTCTGGTAAATACACATCTTTCAGCTCGTTTTCTTTCATTGTTTTCAAGGTTTTCTGAACACTGAGTTCCCTGAAGTTGTGATCATTATATAAAAAAATTAATTCGTTTTTTAGTCGTTGTGTGTCTGTAAAAATGTTTGGATAAATTTTTTTGAGAGTGTTAAGGGCACTGATGGAAATGACTGAATAACTATGGTATTTTGAGCTGTCAACCAGCTGCAGAAACTCGAGCTTTCCCATATCTTCAAATCTATTATTTATTTGGACTATTATGCTGTCAACGATTTCGTAAAACAAAATTTTGTAATAGTTTTCCACTTCTTCTTCAGTCAAATGTTTCTTTTGGCGACATTTAGGACCTCCACTCAAACTAATTGCTTCACTGAAATGTTTCAAGTAAGTGGTTACATTCCTTTTCTTATTTATTCGTTCGCAACATTGTTTAATTTGTCTTTGGCAATAACTGATATCTAAAGTCTTTTTTGTAAAACATCAAACAGTACATCCGTAATTCCAAAAATGTCATGAAAAATCAGTGATAAAAAAGCAAATTCAAAATTAGTGAAATTTTTCAAATATCCTATGGCTCCGTTGATTCCGGGTCATTCATTATGTTTTCAAACACATTATTTAATTTGCCCCATTCGCTTACAATTAAACGCATAATTTGCGAACGTGATGCCCAACGTGTTTCCGCTATTTGAGGAATCCGTTTCCCAACAACTGAATCTGCTACGTGGGTTCTCTTGGCAGATTTATGAAAAAATGAGGGCATGCTGGATACAGTTGCGAAATATATGCGACATTTTACAATACTTTTGCACCCCTGTTGTAGGACAAGGTTAAGGCGGTGGGCGAAACAGTGGGTAAACAAAGCTTTCGGGGCTTCTAGCTTGACTCTTTTCTGCAGACCGCTCAACTCTCCAGCCATAACGCTTACACCATCATAACACTGGCCTACTAACTTTGATTTAAAATCAAACTCCTCCAAAACCGATGCTAGCAGATCATACAGTGCCACAGCAGTCCTGTCAGTGCTGATATCATAAAAACCAAGGAAGCGCTCAACTACTTCACAATTTGAGTCCAATATGTATCTGACAATTATTGAACACTGTGTTTTTTGAGTAATATCAGTTGTATCATCAACTTGCACTGAAAAAATTGACTCATTAATTTTGCTTTTAACACATTCGTTTATATATTCATGAATACACTCCAGTAAATCATTCTGTATCGTTTTAGATTGTCCAGAAAATAAGCTTTGTATTTCTTCAGAATGTGCTTTAATTCTGGGGTGCTCCTACGAAGTAGCAAATGGAACATCTCCTTGAAATTACCTTCATTTAATGAGGAAATAGATTCATCATGTCCTCGAAAAGGCAGTTCTTGCTTGCTTAGGACGACAACTAAATCGATTATATGTTCCATAAAAAGCCTATTTAGTCTGACCTTTTCATTAAAACTTAGCTTTATGAAGAGCAGCATTTTCTTTGAGCATATCAGAAATAGTGTTTATATTTTTTTCCATTCGTTTCAGACCTACGTGATTAGTTATATGCTCTTTAGAGCTTTCGTGCAATTTTGCACTACGAGAAAAGTTTTTCAGATCAAAATAACCCGTTGTATTCCACACATTTTTCTTATTGCTCAAAAGTAAGCATAGCCAGCAAAAGAGAGTTTGCTTGTAATAGCTACCAGAAAGCCAGGTGGAAATCTCGTACCATGATTTATTGAAAGACCTAAAAAACGATTTGCCGCACTTCTTATCTTTAGATATTGAACTTATTATAGGTGTCGGTCTTCCAGATATGAGAACATCCCTTTTATCATAATCTTTCCAGTGTTTAAAAGGAATTTCTTCCAGAACACAAATCACGTCGTTTGTTGGGCCATTCATATTTTCCAACCAAAAATCAAAATATGCTGTTTAGTAACAGTAACAAAATAAAAAAGAAGAAAACTCAACATTACTATGAACTAGCCAACACCCGCAGAAGAGAGGATTGAAAACACACTACAAAAAGTTAGACTCAAATACACTCTGACGAATAGTTAAAGCTACGTAGAAATCATCGTACTCCAAAGCGTCTAGAGGCGAACGGCGTCATCGCCTGTAAAACCACTTTTTACCAAGGTCATCTGCTCATTTTCCCGCGCCCATTGGATACACAATCCTTGGGTTCTCCAATAACAGCAGAGATGCGATTCCAGTTTAAGCGAAATGGAGTGTCGCCTCAGAAATTTCCTTTCTCTTACTGGAAGTCTGGCACCTCCTTAGGTAGACCTCGGACCGTGGGGGTGGGGGGTTCACTCTGTAGGGCTCTTCTCTGATCCCCAGTTCTCAAAACATGCTTCTCATCGAGACGATTCAGCCGGTCGCCTCTAAGCGCTTAAAACATGCAGCTGCTTTGCAAAAATAATGATTCATTCCTCTTCTTGAAAGCCTTTCTTTAACCTAATTCATGGATCACAATGTGAATTTCAGTGTTTCATTTATCCTGCAAAGTTCTTATATCTTTGCTACTGACCGAAGTTTTTTTTTTCACTTCTCATTCTGCGGAATTTCAGGTGAGGCGGCGCCTCACTTGCCTCATCTGACGGGCCGCCACTGCTGTGGTTACAAGGCAAATAAAATTTAATGACTTTAAAATTTCCATCATGCAAAAAAAGGAAATGTTTCACTCTAACAACTCTATTAGAAGTATGAAACATTCTGTGTTCAGCATAAAAACGAATAAAAAATCCTTAAGCCCTCATGACAATAAACAAGTGATCAGTGAAGATGGTATTCACACTCTTCCTTATGATCATTATTCACTCACACCGTCCATGGAACCACCAACCAAAAGAAGAAAAATGTGAAAGAACAAAGCCCTTATTTTTTTTAGGAAAAAAGTTCTTTATAGAACTAAAAACAGTACTTTTCAGGACTACTTTATTTCGTTATTTTTTATTCATTTATATATTGTTTTTTCTATTTGAATGTGAGTGCATCTGTGTGTGAATGAAGGTGGTCTCTGGCGTGGGCTTAATTGCCCCGTAAAACCTTAATTTGTTTCTCCATTATTATGGAACCATGTTTGGTGAAGTTCACCACCTCTTTTGCTACAAGAAGGCAACAATGAGGGATTTGGTCGTCCTGATACTTCCATCTTTGAATGGCTAATACGAGCATTGGTTGAATAACTCACTAGGGGGACCTTCAGCCGTAGCAAAATTCGTTGCATGTGTGTAATTTCAGTTTTTCTTTCCTTGATGTATATTTCTTCTGTCCGATTAACACTAGATGAAATTTAACTCTCTCGAAACTAACCTTAACTAAAGTTAAGTTGTAAAAAAAAAGTCTTTGTTAATTATGAACTTTTTAAAAACGTACTCTCTCACTTTTCAAGTGAACTATTTTGCTCTTTTAAGATTTCTAACATGTCTGAAAACGCTCCTTTAAGGCAAATGATTTCCCCATCATGTTATTCTATGGGATATTTTCTTGTTTTCCGAATCCGTGTTTTTCCAAAACTGACCTGTGTAAAATAATGTGACGCGTCTTTTACCTAGACGAAATTTAACTTTCTCGAAACGAACCTTAACTAAAATGAAGTTGTAAAAAACAGTCGTTGTCAATTGTGAACTTTTTAGATACATTTCAAAAAAAGTAAGAGACCAACTCAAAGAAAAACACTTTATATTCATTCCATTTTTTAATAAGGAATCCAACGAATTGATACAGAGTTCGGGTTTTTTTACAATTTTTTTGTTAGTTTTAACACGTGTCTTAGAATTTACAACAGTGTTTCCTTCTTGTATAGGATCTTTTAACATTCGTTTATTTTTAATGTACTTTGTAGGCAAATTAATGTCCTTTAATGCTTTTACAAATTCTGGAAGTATTTTCAGCTTTGAACCTTTACTTTGAAACATGGAATCCACGAGATCCACAATATTCGTGCTTTCCACAATGCGTCCATTATATTTAAATTCAGCTTTGGGACTCCATCCAATAATATCAGAGTTCGTTTTAAAGACATCCAACACATTTCTTGCATAACGTTTCAAGCTAGTAGGAACGGTATTGTATGATCAGATCTTCCACAACATCTTTTTCTTTCTTTACAAGTTCTTCTTTTACTGGTTCTGTGTTTCTTCAGTTCTTGAAGGGGTTTCACGAGATGTTACTGGAGGATTAAAGCTGGCTACATGAATAAGTTTATTCACGACTTGGTTGTATAAATTCACTTTCACTTCATCAGACTCTTTGCTTAGTAGAATTTTTTTCATTTCTCTATCGCATTCCGTTAACGTTTCATCTGTTGGCATATGACGAGAAATCCGTTCTTCGGGAATTAGAACCATTTTCTTAGGAAATTCCATTATTTCGTAAGCAGAGTCGTTAACACACTGAGAGCAGCAGGAATCAAAACTCCTAAAAATCCGCCTTTTTGAATAAGGAGTTTCCTCTTTTTATACAGGGGCGTCTTCTTTCGAGAGAGTGCTCGCAAGGTGTACTTATGACGGTTGCAATGATTGTTTCTGAGTTGGAGAAAGTGGAACATTTCCTTTTAACGTATTCAGACAAACTTCACATATAGCTTTAATACCATTTTTCCCACATTTCGATAATAGATATTTTAATACTTTTTTCGGACAAAGTTGAGTCATGCGTAAAAGTTGAACTTGTTGCTTAGACAACGTCATGATGAAAACTGAGAATCATAGAGTCTTTGATGCTTCTCTTATTTCATCGAGGTTGATAAATTACTTGAATGTCTCCCGGAAGTATGTTGGTGCGCAATCTTAATTCTTCCTTTGTCTCAGGTTTTAGATCGATCAATAAATAGCTGTATGGGGATTTCGTGACATCCATATACACCTCTAGAAAAAAATTCAGTTTTCTAGGGTACAACTGTCTCCCTAAATGAGTGATTTGATTCACATCTCTTCGGGATTTAAAGAGAAACATGTAATGAGCATTCAGTAGAATTTCCCGCATTTCTTTGCCTTTATGAAAAATATTTTGAGTAATGAATATCACCGACACATTGAAATGAAATGATGACTTCCTCTAGTGAACAAGTGAGTTAATTTTTTATCGCTTCCACATTCAGTCATGAGGTCGTCAATGACAAACAGCGTTCTACCTTTCAGATGGTCACGGAAATTGGAGGGGAGACCTTCTACAAATATCACGTTTTCTATTTCATCATACAATGTTATGGTGAATCCCGTAGAACCATAGCACGTGTTAGAAAGCGGAAGAGATGACTCCCTCTTGATATTGAAATAAGCGTTTTACAAACTGAGTTTTCCCACATCCTGTAGGACAGAAAGTGGAACATTTCCTTTTATCAGAGCTGTGAAAGGATGTTGTAGTCTGGGCACTTCCATGTTGCAACTGAGGTCATTAAAAAAGAAACAAAACAATTTAAAGACAAGACGCATGAAATAGAGTTCAATTTTTTATTTTAAATTCTAAATTTTGTTACAATTCCAGATTTCTTTCGAACAAAATGATAGACACGCACATCGTTTGTTTCAGATTTCCATCGAAAATTTCTTACAATGGAGTACAAGCTTTTTCTGTGACATCTAGAATAGAGATAGAAAATACAAAATTGACCACATGCGGTCGTAAATGGGCTTTGAAGAGGTACATCGTTAAAATTCACAGTATCAAACTTGGAGACAAATCGATCAATAGGTCCTTGAAAATATTCTGGAGAATGTCCAAAGGAATAAAAAAATTCAATTGTTCTTGGGTTTGGCATATACATAGCCAACCAGTGTTTCCCAGGATTTCCATGTCGATCCGTATTCACAACGAGACAGGATGGGAACTTGTGAATTTTCTTGGGAAGTTGATCGCAAGCAAACACTCCGATGAAGGAACGTCGGGTCACGTGATCTTGCTTAAGGGACTTGGTTATTTGCATACTGTTCATTTCTTCAATTGGAAAAATCACAAAGAATGTTTCTGGACTTGGAAGTTTCAATAATGTTCTGGAACCCTGCGTAGATTAGCACCGAAATGGTTTTTGTTAAAGCTTTTCCAAATTTGATTTCCACTCTTAAATTTCCTTGCTGAATCAGGTTCATATGTCCTCCATCGCATAGATCGGGACTGTGATCAAATGCGTAGAGAGTGTATCCCTTGGAAAATTCTTCTCGGTTGATGAAAATTCCTCTATCTTGACCCAGTTTCTCGATTCCTTGAAATAGGCTGTGGTAGGAACGAATCGTGTTTCCCTTTTCAAAATTGGGTTCTAATGGTTTATGAGGAACTGGCTGTCCGTCGACGTACACGGCGATAAAGTTGACATCATAATGTTTGAATTCAAATGGGTTTGATTTATATGTACTATTAAAAGCGGCATTATCAACACATCCAATAACCAGTCTTTTGGGCATTTGTCCGAGGAATACATTGTCTTGCACGAAGGACATACTTCCTTGAGAAATGGAATATACTTTGCATAAAACACGGTCAATGGGATACTTGGTAGGAGATTTTTCTAAAGCTTTTGCATGACAGATGGCAACTTTTGGATTGACTTTAACTTTTCTCACAAAAATTGATGCATGTTCGATGAGAACTCTGTAATTGGGGGTTGCGGACGACGAAACGAGGCAGAAATCCGATTTGCTTCAATTCAGTTTGATTTTCACATCCACTAAATTGAGCAGCAGTCTGTTTTGAAAAAATAAATCATAGTGCAAGGTTCCAATCATATCCAGCGTCTTGATCTCTTTTACGAGTTCATAGCGTTGATATAATCCCTTGTTCGTTGTAGCAATCGAGGGATTAATTTCATGCAGATGTCCGGCTGTATCCTTGTAAAAACCTTCACATGCTAAATAGATTTCCTTTGCTTCTTCTCCATAATTATTTAGAGTTTCAATATAAGCTCTATAGGGATACAAGCTGCTTGATGAAGAAATGACTCTTTCGTTTAAACTGATGTCGACTTGAGAAAACTGAGAATGAAGTAAACAGTTAATAGGACCCACAGGCTCTCTGTCAGGAAGGTCAGAGTTGTCAGCTTTCACAATTTTGATTTTCACGTAGAGTTGGCTGGAAGACAAGTCCATGTATTCTTCTCCACTTCCAGAAATTTTAAATTCCAGGGGTCCTCCATCTTGAATGTTAGCTAAAGGGTGGTATTCAGTCCATTGTCCTTTTTCTATGCTTGTTTGAGTAGGTGGTAAAGCAAATAAATCTAGTTCCGACTTGAGACATACGGGAGAATGACTGTGAATCAGAGCCATGTTTTACGGATAAAATATGTTGCGTGCTGTCCTCTTGACTTTCTTTGAACGAATGATGCATGTCTTTGTTTTCTTCTTCCTTTTAGCGCTTCCTCCTAGCATCTTCTTCACTTTGTTGGCTGCTTTGTCGGTGAGAATTTGTCCTGCTTCTTTAGCTCGTTGTTTGGCTGGTGTTTTCACATCTTTTCCTTGAATAACATCCGTGGCGAGACCCATCCCCGTTCGTAAGACTTCTTTTCCGAGCGTTTTAGCACCTTGTTTGAATAATGGCACTGCCGCTCTAAATAACGAACGAAAGAGACCTCCAAATCCATACCCTTTTTGCAGTGGCAATCCCTGATAGTAACCTATTCATTTTCTACTCTGACTGACATAATAATCCTCAAAGGATTTCGTACAGCAGCGGTATGGTTCGTACATGATTGCAGATGCTTAAGACGAAAATGAAGTTTCACGATCGCTGTCCCACGCTCAAATGGCACTAATTGGCCTATGTGATACCTTATAACGATTTCGATGGCTTGGAATTTTTTTCTTGCAAGAGGCAAATAATGAGGTCGATCGAACAAGGCGCTCACCATCACTCCATCCACACCGCTCACTTTAACGATGCGCAGGAGAGGAGCAACCATGTCTCCTACCGGTTGCAGTGCCGCAATACCGCTGTACACATACAACAGAGAAAACCGACCATTTAGATCTGCGATAAATTCACCATTTACCGAGAGAGCTCCACTCACAGCCGAAAGTTGCATGGGTTGGTAACCTAAGATTTCCGCGATCCCTGGGGAAAACTAAGCGAGTTCCTTTAAGAAGAGTTGACTTGACCTTTTGAGTCACTTTATTATAATTCAAAAAGATTTTATTTGCAAAGTGATTGCTCATGGATTTAACAATGTTCGCTATAGACTCGTAATGGCCTGGAGAGATTCTTCCCGTCTTAAACTGACCGGTTCTCAAATCGTATTCGAAATGGTTGGAATTTTTAGTGATATTATACCACGAATGTGGGAAGATGAGTTCGACGAGTCCCACTTCCCAGTCTCCATTCAGTTCGATTCGCGAAGGAAGACGCGTTATGAAATGAGATATTTTGTTGTCCAAAAAGTAGCCGAGAGAGCTGTCACTAGGTAGTGTCCGATAGAAACTCATCTTGACGAATGATGCTTCACCGAAAATACGTGTTGTTTTTATAGCGATATTAAGTCTTCCGCAGGGATCCATGCATTGAATTTATCAGGGTAGCCTTTAAACTTCACTAAGTATTCTATTTTTCTTTTCTTTTGTGTTTCTTTAGAACACGTTCCACAGAAAATGTCTCGGAAAGTGTCACTTTTTGAAGCTCTTCGGTATAAAATGTTCCTTCCAGCTCTTCATTCAATAAATCTTTTACTTTGTACACGGGAGGTGATCTTGGAATGAGGTCACTCTCAACAAATATTTCTTCCGTCCAATTTGATTCGTATCCTTTTTCAAACGTTAATTTGATTTTACTAATCCTTACGTGATCACCGATTTGAAATTTATAGGAGGGCTTTTCCCTCTTGAGGTCACTATACAGATTTTGAAACACTTGCTTTTCATTGTTTTCGTTCACATCCACAGGTTTCATTTTTATACTCCGATGTGTGGAATGATTGTACCCATGGACTAAATCATCGAGCACATCTATGAATCTGAAGGTGTTTTGACTTGTAAAGTAGCGCCACATTCTAGTTTTGAGCGTACGATTGAATCTTTCCACAACACTTGCTTTCATCTCGTTGTTCGTCGGTCTAAAGAAATGCACTTCTTTTTGTTTTAAAAACTTTTGAAACTTTTTGTTCTTAAATTCCATTCCTTTATCTGTCTGCAGTTTCAATGGTTTTCTACGTTCAAAAATATTGGAAAAGGCTTGGACGATGAGGGACCCTGACTTTTGCTTTAGGGGAATCACCCACGCATATTTGGAAAATATATCGATACATGTGAGTAAGTAGCAAAATCCATCGTTATGACGGCTCAAACTTGGGGAGGTCAACCAAGTCTGCTTGAAACTGTTGGTCTATTTTATTCACTAACACTCTATTTCTCGGAAAACGACGTCTCACCGGTTTGTGAAGGGAGTACGTTTTCTCCCCCTTCAGCCATTTTTCGACGTCTTTTTTCTTGATTCCTTCTTTCTTGACAGCACGGAATAATGCATTGACAACACCGAAACTTCCTTCTTTTGGGGTTGTCAGATATGCTTGTCTCATTACACCCTCCATTACAACAATTCACTGAGAGTTGTTAGACAGTGACAGAAAAATTCATATTGTCACCATCCCTCACATAACTCAAAAGATGTCAATTTCCCCTCCCACCCCATTTTAAATCTTTCCATTAGCGAAAACAGTCGAAATAGAAAAAAAGACTCCCTATATCAACCACCTTTTCTCAATGGTAGAGTGATCGGTCAAGTGGTGACGTCATGAGACCACACCCACATAAACCCTCTATGTGGAGGACTGCTGACGTCATGATTACTCATGGGTGAAGAAAGACACCCTCTTTTGAGCATGGACCCGCACTTGATTTCATAGTCGAGTGGTATAAGGCGTGAGTCCACCGGTCTGATGATCGGGGGTTCGTTCTCGAGCTGATCAGCGAGAGATTTTTATTCACTTTGAGTAAAAATTTCCCCAGCGTGGTGACGTCACGTTGTAAAATTTCCTCTGTGGAAAATAAAATTTCCTAGTCGGGAAATATAAAATGGCAAATAAAAGATGGTGACTCATCACAAAATACGTGGGGGAATAAAAATTTCCCGGTCAAGAAAAAATAAAAATGGCGCTGGGCAAGCGATCTCCTCGAATCAATTACTGGCGGTGGTGTCCTACCCTCCTCCTCCTGACCACACGCAACCGTAACCGTAGATGACCACGTGGATATCCAAGATGGCGTCCGAGAGGACATGTGGTCATCTATGGTTGCAGTGGGCGGGGTCGTGGAGCACTGTGGGCAGCAGTGGGCAGGGTCGTGGGGAGCTTTCCTTTGTCCCAGAATCGGCCTATTCCCACTACTACTGTCATACCGCTCATTCTCGGTCCACAGGGTTTGGTGTACGGTGATGACGAAAAGGCTGGGATCCTTGCTGGTGCCCTGGAGGAGCAGTTCTCACCTCATGAAATCCAAAATCCTAGCCACACCGATAGGGTCATGGAGGCTTTAGCTACATACGATCTTGATGATACAGACGAGGTCATCTCGCCTGTTAGTTACCTCGAAGTAACTCGACACATTGAAAAGCTAAAAGTGAAGAAAGCTCCCGGAAGAGATATGGTTTCGGCAAGAGCTGTTGAACTGCTCCCTGAGTGCTGGATTCTGGTACTGGTGAAAATTTTCAACCGATCGCTCCGGCTGAAGTATTTCCCCAGGGACTAGAAAACGACAGTGGTAGTGGTGTTGCCCAAACCTGGAACCAATCATACCTTACCTGAGAACTACGGTCCAATATCTCTCTTGCCCGTCCTGGGTGAGCTCCTGGAGAGGATCATCCTCTCTCGGCTTCTTGAGTTCTGTGAAGCTAATGGTGTGATTCCTGACGAACAGGGTGGTTTCCGGGCGAAGCATGCTACGACCCACCAGTTGATCAGACTTACGGAATTCGTTTCTGAAGGACGAGATAAAAGCGAGTATTTCACTGCTGTCTTCCTGGACATCATTAAGGCTTTTGATCACGTTTGGCATGACAGACTCCTGCACAAGTTGCAGAAGCTTCGATGCTCTCGCCCACTTGTTGGGCTGATTGGCTCGTACCTCAACAGCCGCAGTTTCACTGTTAAGATTAACGGCGAGCTTTCTTCTGAAAAGAAGATTCTGGCTGACGTTCTTCAGGGTTTGGTTCTTGGACCAACGCTGTTCTCCATTTATCTGCACGACTTACCCAAACAAGAGCAGGTCATGATGTACAGAAATGATACAGCTGTTGTCATCAGGTCCCTGAACAAAAGCGGAGCAGTAAAGCTCCCCAGGACTTTCTCTCTCAGCTGGAAACCTACTACACTGACTGGTGAATCAAGATAAATCTTTCTGAGAGCAGTGCGCTGTTGTTTTTTGGATCTGTCCAAGGAGTACCGAAACTCGTTATGTTTCAAGTGAAAATCCCCTGGGCTACCTCCACTAAGTACCTAGGGCTCCAACTCGACTGGCCCGACTGACCTGAGAGAAGTTTCTGTAAAAACGTATTCACAGCACCACGCAGTTTACCACTACCACCAGTGTTTACCCCTAAAAATTTATATTTCTTCTGAGTGATTAAAGCAAATTGCATAAATGAAATAAAAAGGAAATGTAGTAAATAAAAATAAAAATATGAAATAAATAGGGGATGTAGTAAATAACGCCCAGAAGAAATCGCGACTCGTTCGCAAAAAGAAAAATGACCAGTATCATTCTGTTGATAGCTAGCCAAAGTTTTTGATTTGATGCCATGTCTATTTAGTAAATAATCAAATGGCGGCAACAACTACTCATCGCTTTTCTTAGTTAATGCTTATTTTTACTTAATTAACTTTTGGACACTAACACTAGGGTAATGAAAGTAAAATTGTAATGAAAATAAAATTTGTTTACAGTTTCCGAAAAGTTTGAGTAGTAAACAATATAAATGGAAACGTACCGTGAATAAGAATTCTTGTTTTTCCTCATGTACTTTGCTTCTCATCCACTAAAGCTGCACGTTTCATCCACTGTTTGGCCTTTTTCTTTGTTTTATTTGCCATTTGCGTTTTAAAGGTCTGATTTAAGAACTTCACTCGGATGAAAATTCGAAGCCTTGAACACAACTTTAAAGCTTTCTCGTCAACATGAGGATACAATTTTTTTAAATCTTCGAATAAGCATTTAACTATTCCGTTTTTGTTTTTTTAATTTTACTCCGTGAATTCTCGTAAAGTGCTCCTCAAAGCGTTTGATTAGTTCAAACCACTGATTAGATGGCTCTGTAAGTCCTCCTCTGTTCACTGCTTGTAACCATGACGATATATCTTTCTCTTCAGTTGCTTCTTTAGCCAGTAAGGGTAATTTAACGCAAAAGGATATGTATCCTGCTATGTATTTCAAAGCATCTTCCTCTTTTTTCCCCAGTGCCACATCCTGAATGCATTCGTTACTTGTTTGACAATTCATATTTACAAATCCCAAGACAGTAGTTTCGGGAAATTCTGTGGCGACGTTTTGTTTCAAGTCAGGTTGCAAACCTTTTAAACAAAGAGTTGTCATGAAAGTTTCGTCGCTCTTTTTTACGTTTGAGTGTGGAGAATGCCCAATGAGTTTGCCACTCAGTAGCAAAAGGCGCAATCTATACTTAAATTCACTGGGCAAAGGATGATCATATGCATGTCCCATACCTCTGATTTGTGAAAATAAATTTTCCAGGCAATCTTGGTTTAATCTAGTGGTGAGGAGGAAACGAATGCCTACACCACTTTTAGTTATATGCTCATAAAGGCTTATTAAAGATGTTATGGAAACAATAAAACCTTGCTGAAATGGCAAAACACGTTTTTTCCTCATACTCGCATTTGCGTTATCGAATCTTTCATGCTTTCCAGAATGTTTTTCTGTTCCTGTATATTAGTACCATACGGTCGCCTTAGACGAACACCTTCCGACGAACAACGAGAATTTAGTACGTCAAATGAGTCATTCACAAGTTGAACGAAGTTTGCTACTTCTGTTTCATTCGGGAAAATTTACCTAATCGCTGAGGCAATGTGATGCGAAAAAAGTTGGGCGGCAAGTGAAACGTTCATTCGTTCAGCACCTCTAACATTGACATAGGTAATACTGAATTTAGGGCACAGTTTCAGTTCTCTCTTTTCTTTCTCAAGGAGAGTTTGGAAAATATTTTTATTGATGACAGTTCCCGTTTTAAGCTTTATCCCACTGTCGAGTAAGTGGTTTCTTAACAGCTTTAGAAGATGAGGCACATCAGCAAATACAAATATAGGCCTTGCATTATCCACTGGGTTCGGAAAAGAAGTTTGGTATAAATTGATGCCAAGTGTTTTCCACAGTGACTGGGAGCCGCGGATGGCTTAGTGGTTAGTGTTTCAGACTGTCGATGCTGGGTCCCCAGGTTCAAGCCTGGGCTGATCTTTCAGAGATGGTGTGATTTACTAACAATCGCTGAATATCCGCCGGGCATCGGACGAGCACGTAAAGTGACGGTCCCCAGGCTGGACCCACTGGTAAAATGGGTATCCTTTCCTATGTCCCCCCTGAAATTCTCTCACCCATCTATGTGCAATATCGTACTCGTACGGTGGCGCCATCTACTGTACTCTAATCTCACTACAAACTGTTCTGTCAAAGTCGCTAGACTTGCTCTCATTCCTTCCGTTTCTGTGTCCTGCCCAAAAGGCGATCTCGCTGTAGGTGGCTGGGACCTAAACTCTACTCCCTGTGGACGGAAGTCCTACATGAAAATGACAAATCCTGCATCCTCACTGTGTCTGACTCCACAGTGACTGATTACCGCCACCCAAATCCGATGTCATGGCTACAATCTGGAATCCAATTTTTTCGATTTCTGTAATGATGTGAAATAAGATATCTTTCGTCATTCTGCAATCAAAATAATAAAAAACAGGTTGTTTCCATGAATATGTCAAGCTCCTTATCATGACAACTTGAACAGATTTATGAGGACCCATGACCGTATCTTCAGCATGATCGTACACGATCTTTCCATCAATACTCATTTCATCCATTAATAAAACGCAAAATCTTTCAAATCGAGTTAGATTTTTGTTATTCTCAGCCATTATTTGGAGGACCTCCCAGAGAAATCCTGGAGCAAACTTAACGTGAGAAACCCATTTTTTTAAAGTACTTATACCAGGCAACGGAATATGCATTTGGCTCCGAATGAAAGAATATGAACGCTTTGATAAGCCGCGCAGAGTCAGAGCCCTAACTATATCTTCTGGTGCGCAGTTAGTTCTTTTTCTCGTTAAAAGTGCTCGCTCTTGGGTTTCAGAAAAAACTCCCGGTAACAGGGCATTTACTTCATTTGAAATCTTTTTCTTTTCTTCTGCTGTGTTATTTTTCTTGGGTTTTATCTTTTGTAATTTGGAAATTCTAGAAGACATCGTACGAATCTTCTTATATAAATGTTGTGCCCTATTTTGCCAAAATAAACACTGTTTCCTTAAACTGCCATTGGATTTAGTGAGGTCATTTACCCGGGCATTCAGTTCAGCAATTTCCTGGTTTTTCATTTCAATATCCTCTATTGATAAAAATGGCAGATGATTACTATTATCTACTTCAGGACGCACATCTTCTGTAGGTGAACATAACTTTAGTCTTTTTGGAGCAATATTCTTAGTAACTTCTACCACATAACGTCTTAGTTCTCTGTTGTGAAGCCTCTTCATTAGTTTCTTGCATTCGGGTACAAGCGGTGAAGTCGTTTTGCAAATACTTACATGAGGTGCACCACCTTTCTTCAATCGTTTCGTACTATTACCTCCCAATAACTAACTTTTCAGATCTCTGATAAAGACTTCATCCGCGAAATGCGATGAACATATTCTTGCATTTTCAACATTGAAAACATCTTCACGACGACACGCGTTCAACCACGCCTTTCTTTGAAGCACATCTTTCGGAAACCGATGATAGGTAACACCCGAAGCAGTTTTTTCGTGTTTTTTACAACTTGCAACGGCGCAGCCTGGCATGGCTTTTAGAAAACGTTTATTTTGTTATCCAAGCAAACACGTACTTACACTATACGTAAGATACAATTTAATTAAATATATTTTAACTACACGTTAAGATAACTATTTACAAAGATGTACAAAGGAAATTTAAGCAAAACCACATGCAATATGTGTGTGTTCGTAAATAATCAACACGGTAATAAGCCAATTAATGCTCTCCGTCAACGCATATGGAGTGACGACTAGAAATAATGTAAGTTTTAAAAATTAATGACTTTTGTAAAATTATTTAGGTAAAAGTTTCTTGAGTGATGGTACTAAACTATTCAGAGAAAAACTTTCAGTTTGGCGCATCCCTAAATATGCACTTTTGGCGATCTGGGCCCACTGGGCCCGTTGCTTAAATCGGCCCTGCATCCCATATTATTATTATTATATTTTGTTTAATTTTCTCATCTACAGCAATGGTATCTGTGCATGGTCCACTTGTCAGTAAGGACATAAAGTCAAATGAAGACCTAGTCACTCGTGGTCTGAAAATCGTTGCCGTCCCAGTGGCACAGTTGTCTAAGCGCTGGCTTATGACCATTCGTCCATGAATGGTCCAGGTTCGAATCCCGGTGAGTCATGGATGTTGTGTTTGTCTTTCGGCACTGCTTTTCACCCTTCCCTGTCACCAGTGGCCCTAAATTAGGTACGGGCGACTGCTTATAGTCCATTGAGTTGCTCACGGTATTCGTTAAACCTTCAATAAAAAAAATGGTCGTATGATGTGGCACGTATCGAGAATTACTGCTTCTTGGATTTTGAGCCTTAGGTGTTGTAGACCTAAAGCATCAAGCTGAGTTATTAGAGTATGAGGAATTATACCACTTGCAGAGTTAATCAATGAACGTATGTGAACTGTTTTCAGCTTCCACATCTGTTTAATCCCAGTAGCCAGTTTCACAAACGTTGAATTTTGTTGCATAGGTATTCTGAATATTACGGTTCAACGGCACCGATATGTCGACAATGACTGCTTTCTTCTGCCTTTTGTCATATAGCACTATAAGCAGTGATTGGCAGCAGTGTCGGCCCTAGCACTTGCGGGGCCCAGGGCAATGGCTCTTCACGCGGCCCTTCGCAATCGTAATAACCTAAAACCACCGCAATAACCTCTTTATATATACACTATCTACCAACAAGTAATTGGACACCATTTGATAGCAAAGGAAAACGAAGTTTATTCACTTTCAATAGTTGGTGGAGCCTCCAAGATCGGCGATTACAGCTGCGATCCTCCGGGGCATACTCTCAACCAGGCGTTGTACAACGGCTAGCGGTATTTTCTTCTACTCGGCTTGGAGAAGACAGGTCAGTTCCTTCACTCCTTCACCGATTTCGGACGGTGGGGGACACCCCTTAAGTCGACGCTCCAACTCGTGCCAGAGGTGCTCGATAGGGTTAAGGTCCGGGCTCTGCGCAGGTCAGTCCATTCGATTAACCCCATTGTCACCATACCAAGCCATGGTGGACCTCGCAACATGACAGGTGGCATTGTCATCCTGAAAGTAACATGGGTCCACCCCGTAAAACTGCCACAACGTAGAAAGCGCATGGTCATCCAAAATGGTGCAGTAGGTCTCGGCGTTGAGTCTACCAGGAATTGCGACCCAGGGTCCCGGGCTATACCAGGAGAAACACCCCCATAGCATAATTCCACCGCCGCCGAATTTCACAGTTGGCACAATACATTCCGGCAGGAGGCGTTCTCCAGGCAGACACCAAACCCAGACCCTGCCAACCGAACGGTAGAGGGTGAACCTTGATTTGTCGCTCCAGAGAACCTGTTTCCACTGCTCAACGATCCACTGTCGACGTTCTTTGCACCACGTTAGCCGAGCAGCGCTATTGGACTTGGTGATCAAAGACTTTTGGGCGGCAGCACGTCCATGATAACCGAGCAGATAAGCTTCCTTTCGGATGGTATTCATCGAAAGAACACTCTCGGATGCATGTTGGAAACTCCTCGCGGATGTGGCCCATCGATTTGGTGCGGTTCTACCGAATTTCTCTGGCCAGCACCCGTCCGTCTCTGACTCCTAGTTTTGTGGGTCTGCCGGGTCGGGGCATATTCCGACAGTCACCTCTCATCTTCCACTTGCCAATCACGCAGTCCACTGTCGATTTTGGGTACTTCAACTCGCTGCATAGGTCACGTATGGATCGGCCATTTCTGTACCCGACGATTACACCTTTCTTGAAATCAGAGAGCTCCGAACTGCGTGCCATCTTGCATGCGACTGGTTGCGTTGTTGTTTCCCACACGATATTTAACGGCGGCGGCCGTGACGTGTATCAGGACCGCAGATATCGTCGATTGCAGGCGTGTCCAATTACTTGTTGGTAGATGGTGTATATATAATTTGTGACATATATTATAAATTAACTTGAATTTTTAGTGTCTTTCCCTATGTAAATTTCAGTTTGTTGTGCTTATACTTCCAAACTTAATGTGACATCTTTTCCCTCAAACGAGAATACGGTTGGCAACACATTTGAGGTCAGAGTGAACGGGACGTATGAATGTATGAGATAAGAACGATAGATAAAAGGAGGAGATAACAGTTGCTCGGGTGTGTTGGATGTGTGGTGGATATGTGGAATGTGGATCATGTTATACCTTGAAGTGCGATATCTATGCTGTTGAAATGGTGGAATAAAGAATCAATTACAGTAAGTTGACTTATGTTCTATGTTTCGTCTGGCCGCAAAGATTTAATTAAGGAAGTGTTCCATCGTATTCATACCTAATGATTTAGACATAACGTAAGAACGACAATATTTCAGCACGAAAAGAAATTACGTTATAACTTAAAAGAATTACATGTTGCTTATTCTGACCGTAAACTAGTAGATTGATTTCTTTTTGTCATACAAACCCTCACTTGGGGTGAATGTGATCCCAAAGCAATTTTTTAATCGGGAATTGTGGTATTGATTTATATGAAATAAACACGATGTAATACAATATACATTGTTTATTAATATAATTAGGAATCCAAAACATTACATGTTCCTGAATAATCTGTTACTAAATAAACAAGGACAGCTGTATAATTATAGGATAAGCCTATTATTTAAAGAAGGAATTCTGAGACTTTTCTTGTTACTCAAGTCTTCAATCAAATCGCTCTAGTCCAGAGTAGATGTCACGTGGTTTTCTATGGACAGAAGAGCGAGAGCTGACAACCGGTCTTGGGTCATGGTGTTCCTTATAGGTAGGTCTTGAGCTTCAGCTTAGAAAAGCTCCTCTCGGCAGACGAAATATTAAAATTGGTCATTTATTTGTATATGATCGTGAACTACAACTATAATATTTTTGGTGGTGCCAGGCAAAAACTACTAATTAATTGGCGGCGTTGCGGGGGCCCTGGGTGGTTGCCCGGTATGCCCATGCCTGGGGCAACCACTGATTGGCAGAGATGATTACATCTGTTTTTATCTCACGGTCCCAATATAATTTGTACTTTTTATTAACTAATACCTCAGCGGGTTGATTTTTATAGTACGGTACTTTGGGCATTTATAGTTCTGTATCGTGCGCTAATTGTTGATGTATCATCTTAACAAAATTATTATGTCTCTGCATATAATCAACGTTTACTAGCGTGGTGCATCCTCCACAGATGTGTTCAATGGTCTTATTGCGCATACCTCATCTTCTACATTTGTCACTTTTAGATCTTCCTTTAAAATATATTTCTATAATATTTGGTTGCAATCACTTTGTTTTGAACATCCATCATAAACCCAATAGTCTCCACATGGAATTTTCGTCGCTTCAACCACTTATTTGAGACTTTCTTGTCAACTTCTGACCTGTCTAACTGGTTTGGATGAGCCCAATGAAGTTCCGTTTGCTTCCATTTTCGAATTTGGTCTTCCGTAAACAATTCTTCTATTTTAGCATCTGGTTTACTTAACATTAGTGGAGT
Organism: Macrothele yani; assembly: GCA_039090855.1. NCBI lineage: Eukaryota > Metazoa > Arthropoda > Arachnida > Araneae > Macrothelidae > Macrothele > Macrothele yani. The sequence goes on from CM077009.1 coordinate 152,969,829, forward strand.
GCTCTCTTTGTCTGCAGCACATATGACATCAAACATATTATTTTCATTACATTCAAAGTACTTTTAACGACCACAGTGAGCAACTCCATGGGCTATTTGCAGTGGCCTATCCCTGTTTTAGGGCCACTGGTTCCAGAGAAGGGAGAGAGCCAGTGCCTTAGTACAAACACAACATCCATGCCTCGCCGGAATTTGAACTCGAACCCAACTCGGACTCGTCGCCAGCTGTTTTAAAAACCACAGCCGTGCACCACGAAAGCACACTCACGAATTTCCGTTTTCCGTCTTAGTGTCCCATCTTTGCGAAGCTATTTCATCCAATGGTACCGTAGGCCTATTTATGAGGGGTTTTTTTTTAATGTTATATATAATTCCGTAGTGTTGCACAAATTCCAAGAAACTGATACGTCGTACGACCTTGGAAGATGGCTCATTTTGCAGAGATTCTGATCACAATAATCTGGGAGATATAGAAGTTGTCTTCTAAATTTATTCAGATAACTGATATACGTGCCACAACACTCAGTCTAGCTTCGCCAAGTAGTCTCACTTCGTCTCATCGCAACGCAGGAAGACGGGTACGTCGTACGATCTTGATAGATGGCGACAGTCTTAGCGTGCAAGCAAGGAGCTGATTGGATGTTGTCAAGAGCAACTCTGCTACACGTGCTTCTACTGCCATTCAACTGTAAACAATGTTATAGTGAGGACGGAAATAGTGTTCTATTATGAGTAGCGTTCGAGGGAGACCCCCAAACGAGAGCGTGTTTTTCGTAATATACAAGGATTGTTCAAATGAAAAGGTACGAAACGACACTGTGGGTATAAATGAAGACTTTATTCAAAGTATACACCATAGGCCGTAGCACAACGATCCCGCTGATTAACGAGCCGAAGGATTCCTTGTTTCCAGAATTCCTGTGGCCGTGACGAGACCCAGTCCTGCACAGCGTCCTTGAGTTCGTCGTCCGAGTGGAAGCGCTTCCCTTTCAGATGCTTTTTCAGGGGACCAAACACATGGAAATCGCAGGGCGACATGTCCGGGCTGTAGGGCGGATGGTGGTCAAGCTGCTTCCACTGGAACTTGGCCAGTTCCGCGTATGTGACCCAGGAGACGTGTAGACGCGCGTTATCATTTAGCCGAACCACACCCTCCGCGATTAATAGCGGCCGCTTTAACAGCTTCCGCTGTCAGAAATCGGATAACGTCTCGCTGCTTCTCAATCGTTGAATTTTGCAATGTAAACGCCATCCTGTCCTCACACGCACTGCCGCGTCAATTGGACGGCGCTCCTTATAAGAGCCTCTGCTCTCTCCTGCGCATGCGGGCGCCCGCGCATACTCCGAACCACGCCAGCGACTCCAATCGCATCCCTAGATGTGTCGCTACGTCCTCCCATAGCGGCATAGGCAAATATGTTAACGGTTACGTTCTTATGACGTTTCGTACCTTTTCATTTGAACACGCCTAGTACAAACGTGAGCGAAGGAATTTTGATACCACACGTAATGAGTGTTATCGCAGTGATACTCACGGCAACCTATTTTTCCGAAAAGCTTTATTGGACGAAAGTGCCATACATAAGCACAGCTTGGGTGCAATGAATATTGAGGGAGTGGCAACACTGCTCTGATTGCATCACGAGAGTCTCGTTCTTAGCTCCGAATTTCCGTGCTCAAAGTGTTGTTCTAAGTGCTTTTTGAGTTCCATTTTTTTTGTGTTCCTGTGCGTCTAAAGTTATCGTGCTTCGTTCAGTTCTACTTGCAAGCACGTGAGTACGTTAATTTCTTCAATATCAGCTTTGTTTATCCTCCGGTCGAGCTGGCCAGAGAAGCTACTGGGCGTCGCCATTAGTAATGACGTCATCCGGTGGGAATCATAAGTCTGCTTTCCTCACTTCCGGTTCTTTCGATATTAGTCTCTCAACCGGTGATCGCCGCCCCGGTGGCGCAGAGGTCTAAGCGATGGATTCTGATCATTTGTCCGAAAGAGGCCCGGATTCGAATCCCGGTGAGGCATGGATGTTGTGTTTGTCTTACGGCACTGACTCTCTCCCTTCCCTGGAACCAGTGACCCTAAATAGGGGACGGGCGACTGCTTATAGCCCATTGAGTTGTTTAAACCTCCAATAAAAAAACAAACAAACGGTGATGTCGCCATGTCGCCTTCTCCTTCCGGCGTTGCTCCACCACCTTCCTTCAGTGCGTCATCACGCTGAGCTTCCGGTGTTCCTCAGACTACCTGCTCGTCTGCTAGTTCTCCACTCGTGAAGAACCATGACGTCATGGATATTTCTGGAAGTGTTCATCCTCTGCCCACAGCCTCTCAACAGCAGTCTTCGTCGTTATTCTGCGGTTACTGCTGCTATAACTTCTCGTGTATAACTTTCCCCCGTGTATGCGGATGCTGTGTCTCTACAACCTTTTCTACGACGTAACGACGATGAGATTACCCTCGATCTCCCGCTGTATTATTCTGCAGGGGCCTCTTTTCCCTCGATTCTCGCGCAAGGGGTCAGTTTTGAAGCTTTGCCGAACACACCTCTAAATATTTATGCCACTGCTCTCAAACGGTTGTTCTCCTCCTCTGCCATCTTACATATGTCACGTCGTCCATGTTTGGTGATCGTGCACTTCACTGAGGCTGCCTTTGCTCTTTCTGTTCTTCAGACCGGACTGATGATTCGGAACCAGCTGCTTGTTCCTGAACCTGTTTCACAGCGCACTGTCGCTGTTTCGTCGTACCCCGTTCCTCCAAAGGTGAAGGACACAATGATAAACGCAGCCGTCTCCACTGTCGGTCGAGTTGTCGGCCGCATCAGCTTTTTCTGCAGCACCAGGAGATACGGCAGATCGTTCAATCCTGAGCGCCCGACGAACAGCCCAGGAGGTCTTCGCCTCCCCTTACTATATTGCTCGTTGCCCTACGAAATTGACTGTCAAGTGTGATCGTCCAATCCGTCGCATCACTTTTCTCACCTCTCATCACTGTGAACATTGTACAGTGTTTGGGCATCACAAAGCGACGTGCTCTGCTCTTGCTTCTACTCCGCAATCGATAGCTAGACAGACGACTGCACCTCTGGGTTCGGACGCTTCTCCGTCGACGGCGGCATCTTGGTCGGATCACGGTGCTCCTTCTTCGACTCCTACGACTTCTTCTGTGGATCAATTCCCTCCGCTTCAAGTGTCTCACACTTCGGTTCCTCCGGATCCGTCTGGTCTGGATGACGGGAGTGTTGCCTCTGACCCAATGCTTTCATCGGCTGCTCCCACTGATTGTTCTTCGGCTATGGAATTTCCTGCGGTTACGTCTGATACTGTCGCTCCAGTTGCCTCACCTGGTGCTATTACTCCGGCTTCTCCGACTGTTCCTGAACTTGCGGTCAGCGTTCCCAGAGATGATCTGTCTTTCAGCGATTACTCCAGGAGTGATTCTTTCTCCTATGGTGATAAGCAAAGCACTTTCAAATTCCCCGGGGCGCGGCTAAGCGTGGTCGCCCGCGTGTTTATCGTTCCCGACCCTCATCCAGAACTCGCTCTCCTCCTGAATGCCTGAGAGGGTGTGGGATCACTGATGATCCAATTGAACTAGCGGAGGCTGCATAACAGGTGTTGTTCCAACAGTTTTGTCAAACTGTCGACATAGCCGCCATTTATCTCACCGGCAACTTTTTCGTCTTTCTGCACTTAGCGGCGATGAGTGGTTTAACTATTCTACCTATCTCACTCAACGTACATACCGCCGTCCAGCCGACGTTGCCCTCCAGGTGTCGCACATTTTGCAAGAGCTTCGAACTTATGCCCGGACAAATTCTAAATTTCTCGTCTGCAATAATAGACTTACTTTTATGTCCTCAAAACTGAACTCTGCTTCTCAGTTTCTGCACAATGTTCCAGAGGCTGAGTTGGTCTCTTCTTGTTTTTTTTTTTTTTTTGAGGTTGAACGACCACCGTGAGCAACTCAATGGGCTATAAGCAGTCGCCCGTCCCTAATTTAGGCTCACTGGGTCCAGGGAAGGGAGAGAACCAGTGCCGTAAGACAAACACAACATCCATGCCTTACCGGGATTCGAACCCGGACCCCTTTCGGACGAATGATCAGAGGCCATCGCTTAGACCACTGCGCCACCGGGCGGCCTTGTTTTCCCCCTCGACCGGCTCCGCTGTTCTGCTTCCTGTGTATACGTTCGTGTCAATTTTTGAGGCCCAGTGATTTATTGCTCCCAGCTCTCAGTTATTACTCAGTATCCTCTTCGGTACTGGATATGCCCACTATGTAATGTCTCTGTTTTCTGTCCCTCACCACTGAATTCTTCCTACCTGGACTTGTGTCTGGGCTCTATTTATTATGTATGTTTTGTTTGTTGTTTTTGTATTTTACCTGAATGTTTTGTTTTCTGTTACTTGCTAAAAAGGTGTGCGTTTCATCGTGATTACGAGACATTTTTCGCTATTACAGTTCGGCAACGGTGTATGATAGTCAGGTGATACGACTGTGGAAACAAACATCGCCCGTTAACATCACTTGTCACTAGATGGCGCGAGGAACGTGTGGGCCGACGATTTGATATAACCTATGCTTTCTTATGGGAGGAAGCGGCAGAAACATTCGTATTTTACAAATGCTATTTTGCTTGGAATTGAAAAAACAATAATCTGGAACGCTTCGCAAACATGCACTTTTGTGCCTGTCACATGGAATTCGTCAAATAAGCGTTATATATATATATATATATTTTTGGCCACAGAGTGGGTACTCTAAGGTGAAGATTTATGAGCAGACCATGTTGAGTTTTTTACTGAGGCAATAGAGAATAGACCCTTTATCGTAAAAAAAAAAATTGTACTTCTTGTAAAATGAGATGGTGCTGTACATTCGGAGGAGCAATTTTAACATGGAGTATCAGTTTTTGCGTAAGTCACTGGAGAATCGTTAAAGGAAACTGCTGATTTTGAAAACACCGAAATTTTCGCAAAAAATAATTTTGATTAACCTTCAGCTCGAGAAATCATTCACTATTGATGTTTTCATTTTGCAATAAACAATATATCTTACATATTTGTTTTAGTTTTGTACATAACCATACTAATAAATAAGTCGATCCCTCCATCTGGGCTGGCGATAACGGCAGAAAAAGTGTATCGTGGCAGAATGGCTGCTTTTTCTCGGCGGCGATTTCCCCGACCTGTGTGCATATAGTACGATGAACATATTTGATATCAAGGGATAAAATTTGGGATAAAATTTGTGATCCTACATTTAAACAACGGTTAATGCTCTAAGCGTGAAATTTTTACACATTGTAAGCTATGGAAAAATGCATCACATCCTAATGCTTGCCGCCATTTTTCCAACTCTGTTGGTGTTACATACTAGGCCTTAATAAGAGACACGAACTTATTTTTAAGCAATAACGAACTTCATTCGAGAACACAAACTTTTATTTCATAACAACAATAATTCGTCCGCCTCATAACAACTCCGCCATTACCATACATACCTCCTGGCCACAACACCCAACGTCCCTAGAAATTCTTTATTATGGTACAGTTGGGTCAATAAAGGTTGATACAAGTTCTTTATATGCTGCATAACCTGTCCGATAACTTATAGTTCGGTACAAAACACTTTCGCCCATACCTAAAACAGGACTGAACAGATTCTAGTCCGACACTTATCTACACTATAAATTTATCTCCCGTTAAGTAAAAACAGAGATGACGTACTTTACCTTCTGTACAGAAACTTCAAATTTTCTGGAACTCCATACAATATAATTATACAAAGTAATAAATAAAAAATACTCGAGATAAATACCTATTTTGCACTGATGAAATCATAAACACCATATAATCCTATGATGGTTAGCGTGAACGGTCGGCCCACAACTCTTGAGCGCCCCCTGGTGAGCTGTGACATTAACAGTCTGTTTTTCAAAATGCTGACAGCACGGAGAGTCGTATCACCTGACTTTATCATACACCGTGAGTTCGGCCAACTAGTTGCTGTGAGACACAAAGCTCGGTCTATAAGCCTCATCATCTTCAAAAAAAGAAAAAAAAAGAAAATCAACGACAGAATATTGAGTGTGTGCACTGCCACGCTTTGCATTTTGTTAATGAGGAAACTAATGGTCGTTTTAATTCCTCTGGTCATAACGGCCTTATTTCCCTTCCAGAACTACAGATAAATACGAGGATGAAGGACCTTCTTCTGAACAGTCCTAATTTTGTCCAGCACATCCGAAAATGCAATAGTGCAATCAGGTGCGGATTTAAACTAGGGCTAAAGGGACTTTATCCCTCCCCCTTTTCCCCCAGTCGACTTCGCCGAAGCCAGCAAAGCTGTCCGAAACGGGATTCTAAAATTGAAACTTGGATTATAGTATAAAAAAAATGGCCGCACACAAAAAGTAAATAAAAAAAAGAAGAAAAGGAAGGAGAAACATTTTGCACTGCATTTGATTTCTATTCAGACAGAGTAAAAATGCAGGCAAGGAAGAACAATCGCATTGCAAACTGGCGCGCCGGTTTGTAAATACAAACTCAGACTGGCGGCTACCCTCTTTTCATCCCTCATACAGGGCCGGATGGAGCTCTTGCGGGGCCCTGGGCGAAATTTCATTCCGGGGCCCAGAGCAAAATTTCATTGTGGGCACTAAAAAATAAATCTCATATTTTAACAAAGTCGTTTCTGAAAATTATCGTTCGTGAGCAAAAACACCCGAATACTACCATAAAGACAAAATGATTATCTCAAAGAAGTATTTGCATAAGCTTAAGAAAAAGACCATAATACGGACTGAAAGTTCAGAGAGAGAGAGAGAGAGAGAGAGAGAGAGAGAGAGAGAGAGAGGGGAAGGGTGGGAGAAAGAGAGAGACAGAAAGAGAAATAGAGAGAGGAGGGAGAAAAGAGAGAGATAGAAAGAGAAATAGAGAGGGGAGGGAAGAGAGAGAGAGTGAGAGAGAGACAGAAAGAGAAATAGAGAGGGGAGGGAAGAGAGAGAGTGAGAGAGAGAGAGAGAGAGAGAGAGGGAGACAGAAAGAGAAATAGAGAGAGGAGGGAAGAGAGGGAGAGAAAGATAAAAAGAGAGAGAGAAAAGAAAGAGAGAGAGAGAGAGAGAGAGAGAGAGAGAAAGAAAGAGAGAGAGAGAGAGAGAGAGAGAGAGAGAGAGTGAGTAAAAAGCGTTAAAATCTACGATTTTCTTTCCCGGGAGAAGAGGTTTAAGTTGCATTGTGACTTATAACAGCTTATTCACAAAATGATAAAAGATACCTGCTTAGCGATTATTTTTGTATAGGAATTATAATAAGGATCCCTCTAAAATAAGGTGGTATAAACAGTTTTTCCCCTTGATACATATTTAGTGATGGATTTTTAATGCGCAGTGGAGAAACTGACAAATTAGTGACATTCTAAACTTTTATACGCGTTCATATATGAAAGTTGCCTTTTATTTTTTTTTTTTTTTTTTTTAAATTTCTTATGTTGGAAAAGTGACCTCCTCATGCAGTTACTTTCGGACTATATATGGAATATATAGTCCGAAAGTAACTTGGATATTGTTCTTTTTATTACCTTAAATTTAAGTATCAGGTTTTCACACAAATTTATGGATATATAAAAGTAGGGTACCACAAAATGATGAAATTTAATTTTCTGTTTCATGAATGCGGAAAAGACTTAGATGGTTATGAAAATAATTTCGAATCTGCAAATCTCAGTGTACGTACGACGAACATAACGTATTCAAAAATGGAGAGATTGGAAACAAACAAAAAACTTCAAAACTACATTTTCAAGGGCTTTGCGCCCCAAAAGTTAAAAAAAAAATGTAGTTAAATTTCTTTTACCGAAAATTATTTTGTTTTCTAAACTGCGAGGCCTCCTAAAAGCGCGGGGCCCGGGTCGAACGCCCCGGTTGTCCCTATGGTCCAGCGGGCCCTGCCCTCATAGTTTGTTATCATTCATAGTTTCTCATGCCTGGGGGCTGGGATGGAATAGTGGCCGGTGGTAAAGGAGAGCGATAGACATCTCACATCTGGTTGACATTTCGGCGTCCAGCACCGACGAGTCGCTCACTCCCTCCTGTGTCGGCATTCTTTGTCTGAACCTGGAATTTCCTGACTACGTGCTTCGTTTTTAACAAACTCTTTCTGCTTGTTTCTTTTTACTGAGTTGGTAATAACAAGATGTCTAAAAGAAAGGGTGGCCAGCAAAATATCGGTATGTTTTCTTAAAAGGCGAATATAAACCTTTTTTCTGAAAATGTCGAAAAGCAAGAGATAAATCGCTCGGACATTTCATCTGAGAAGCTTATTTCCGTAGATCCTGTTCAAACGGCGAGGATAAGACTTTTCAGCAACAATGATATTGGAGTGGCGGTATGCCAAACGGATATTTCAGCAGAGAGCATATATGATTTTTTGACAAATGCATGGGTTCCTCCAGCTAATTTTATTTTCCCAACCAACGTTGAAACAGGACAAAATTGGAAATTTCAAAGAAGGTGGTTAACTGACTATCTTTGGTTATCCTACAGTGAGAAAGATCAAGGTGCTTATTGCCGGATGTGCGTACTTTTCGGACCGGACGATGGCGATCGAAGCAAACAAAATTTAGGATGTTTGGTTAAAGAACCATTACGAAAATACAAGAAGGCGCTTTAGAATTTCACTGCACACGCAGAAATCGAATATCACAAAACAGCACTAATCAAAGCTGACCATTTTAGCTTAGTACGGTCGGCAAAGAAAGACAGCATCACATTAGAAATTAATTCTAATATCAGAGACATTGTCAGTAAAAATAGGAATGATTACTTCCTATTGTGAAAACAATAATTTTTTGTGGAAGGCAAAATATAGCTTTGCGAGGACATCGCGGTGATGGGGAATTAAATTTCGATGGAAAGGATGAGACGAATTAAAGGAAATTTCCGAGCTCTATTAAAATTCAGAGTTAATGCAAGAGACGAAGCACTAAAACAGCATTTGTAAGGTTGCCCAAAAAATGGCATGTGGATTAGCAAAACCACACAAAATGAAATAATAAATATCTGTGGTGATGTCATTTTGAGGAAAATACTGGAAGCTGTTAAGCGAAGTGGCATTTTCTCTATTCTAGTAGATGAAACTGCTGACGTAAGCGGTAAAGAACAAATGTCCTTGGCTCTTCGTTATGTGGACGATGAAGATAAACAAATCCACGAAGATTTTGTTAGATTCTTTCAAGTAAATGATCTTACAGGAGAAGGACTGTCTGCTACAATCATTGAGCAACTTCACAGCTTCGGGTTAGATATGAAAATGTTAAGGGGTCAAGGATATGATGGAGGAGCTAATATGGCTGGACATTAAAGGGGTGTGCGGTCCCGTATTTTAAAAGAATACCCTTTAGCTTCCTATGTTCACTGTGCTTCGCATTGCCTTAATGTGTCCCTCGCTAAAGCTTACACATTATCAGCCATACGAAATGTTTTAGGTATAATCAATGACGTAACAAATTTTATTCGGGATTCACCAAAGAGAATTAATGTTATCTCTCAAAAAATAAAGCTGTCTCATCCTGACGACAAGGGAACTAAATTAAAGTAACTGTGCCAGACCAGATGGGTCGAAAAACGTGATGCAGTTCTTCAGTTCAGAGAACTTCTGCAGACAATTATTGAAGCTCTGGAAGTAATAGCAGAGAGCTCTAAGGGCCAAATTTTCTCGAAAACAAATGGGCTAATCCACTCAATTTGTCGGTTTGAATTTATAGTCGCTGTCGAAATTTCTGTCCAACCCTTTTCGTTAACTCTTCCAGTGTCTCGTCATCTCCAGGACCTCAAAATGGACATAACACAAGTCTACAGTGTAGTTCAGCATTTAATAGACACGTTAAAAGAACGGCGCTAAAACAGCGCAGCTAATTTTACGACGATGTTCGAGATTGCATCCCAATTATCGGAAAGTTTGGGAGTTTATGTAAAACTTCCTCGCAATGCTCTCCATCAAAACATAGAGCCAATTATCGATGCGATGATCCGGAAACATTTTACAGAGTTTCAATGTATATTCCCTTTCTGGATTATTTAATCAGCAAACTGACTAACAGATTTGCGTTAGAAAACACGAAAATATATAAACTGCAAAAGCTAATACCGTCAGTTTTGGCAGGAAATTTTGATATTGATGAGATGACCTCGGCAGCTTCTTATTTTAAGTGTGATCTGCCAGGCTCCTCCGAGCAAGAACTGCGGGGAGAAGATGAATTATGGAGACAGCGTTGGAGAAATGAGAAACGAAGTCCTTCATCCGCCATACAAAGTTACACGGAAGCCAGCAACTTTTTTCCGAACATCGCGCAACTATTAAAACGTTTGTGTGCAATTCCTGTAACAACATGCTCTGTAGAAAAGGTCGTTTTCGACACTAAGACGCACAAAACACTACCTTCGATCAACCATGAGCGAAAACAGACTGAACGGACTTGCTATTTTAAACATTCACCGACAGGTGTCCATAACAACCGAAGAAGTGATTGACATTTTTGCTGAAAAGCATTTTCGCCGGCTGCAACTAAAATATGATTAAGTTAGCATTTTGGAAGTTAATAACCATGTTTATACGGAAAACGTTTTCGTGGTATTTTTGATGTCAGTGTGCAAACGTTATTCGGAATAAAATTTATCCCGGGTTTAATATTCAAGTTAAAACAAACGTTTCAGAGTTCATCTACTGTTTTTTAAACTTTTTTAATTATTACTATAATTTCTACCTGCACAACCACTTTCGATTCCGTTCTCGCATTTCGAAATTATAAATGGTGATTACTAGATAAATACGAGTACATCAAATTCGTGTTTGTGATTTAATAAAGAAAAACTGAAAGCCAGCTTACCGAAATTCTCAAGGGTTGAAATGGGTAAGTAAATAAACTTTCGGATTTCATTTACATCTTCGCTTTCTGAATATGGCACACTGATATTGCACTACACTAACAAATAATTTTGTAATTAGATCACAATCTTAATATATTTTCTTTTCTATATTAAAATAGTTCCTTAGCAAAAAAAAAATATCGAAGTTGAAACTAACTCTTTTCTTTAGTCATGTTTTCTTTTAAAAGCTCCCCCCCCCCACACACACACATTTGTTCCTTGTTCTTTTCAGAATATTTACCCTCTTTGTTTAATAACATCATCATCATTGTCAACCATTATCAATCCACTGCTGGACGAAAGTCTCCCCAAGTTGCCTCCACAACTGTCTTGTGCCAGTCTCCTCCATGTCACTCCCGCATACTTTGGAATTTCATCCACCCATCTCCCATGTGGTCTTCTTCTGGGTCTTTTCCTGTCCCTTGGAATCCAATCTAAAATTTCGGCTGTCCATCGATGGTCTGTCCTCCTGGCAGTATGTCCGGCCCATTGACATTTCAGGGATTTAACTCTGATCATGATGCCTTCCACTCTTGTCATTTTTCGGATCCACGAGTTCCTCTTGTTATCTCTCCTGGTTACACCAAGCATGCACCTCTCCATGCTGCTTTGAGTTGTCTGCAGCCTTTGTATGTCTCTTTTAGTTAAGGTCCACGTCTCTGCACCATACGTAAGCACTGGAAGGATGCATTGATCAAACACTTTTTTAAGACATAATGGCATATTGCTTTTGAAAATTATGCTGTTTCTTCCAAAAGCTCTCCAGGCAAGTTTTGTACGCCGATTAATTTCCTCATCAATGTGACCCTCACTTGATATCTGCTGTCCAAGATAAACGTACGTGTCTGTTATCACCAGCTTTTCTCCATCAATCGATAAATCTTCATTTCGTGTAAAAGCATTGAACATCACTTTTGTCTTCTGAAAGTTCATTTTTAGTCCCACTTCTTTACTCTTGTCAGCAAGTTCCTGGATCATACTCTGCAGCTCTGATGGGGTAGTTGCAAAAATGACTATGTCATCAGCAAAACGAAGGTGGGTTAGATAATCTCCATTAATCTTTATCCCCTTGTTTTCCCAGTTCAGTGATTAAAAGACATTTTCCAATGTGGCGTTAAAGAGCTTCGGAGATATGGTGTCACCTTGTCTCACTCCCTTTCCAATTTTTATGTGTGTTGTATTTTCAAACAGCCGAATCTTTGCACTTGCATTTTCATAGATGTTATTAATAATATTAATGCATGCATCTTCAATACCGCAGGATTTCAGAGTCCATTGTAACTGCTGATGGTTTCACCGAATCAAAGGCTTTTTCATAATCGATAAAAGCCATGCACAATGGAAGTTCATATTCCCTCGCTCTTTCAATTAGTTCTATCAGTACGTGGATATGATCTATTGTGCTGTAGCCACTCCTGAATCCAGCTTGTTCTCTCGGTTGAGCCATGTCCAGTGTTACCTTCAAACGGTGTGAAAGAACTTTAGTGAAGATTTTATAAACCACTGATAAGAGGCTGATAGGTCTGTAGTTCTTGAGATCCTCAATGCCACCTTTTTTATGTAGCAGGATCATTATAGCGTTGTTCCAATCCTCAGGAATCTTCCCTTCATTAAGGCATCGAGTGAAAATTTGGGAGAGTACTGTTTCGATTTCTCCACTTGCTTCTTGTATGATGTCTACAGTAATTCCATCTTCTCCTGGAGATTTTTCCCGCTTCATGTTCTTGATTGGATGTGCAACTTCTGCTGGGAGGACTGGAATAACTCTGGTACTGGTACCTTCCATGATGTCTGGAGTACATGCATCATTCCTTTCATATAACTTGCAGTAGAAATTTTTCACTCTTGTCAAAATTTCGCCTCTATTTCTTGTTACAGAACCATCTTCTTTTCTCAGTGCCATAATCTGTTTTCTTCCCTTACTGAGATGTCCCTTTGCTATCTTTAGGCTTTGGTTGTTTTCAATTGCTCTCCTCAGTAGTTCACAGTTGAATTTCCTTACGTCTTCAGTGATACTTTTTCGTACTGTCTTGCATAGCTGTATGTATTCCACTTTGGAAGTCACATCTTCTTTAGTTGTCCTCATCTCTCTTCTTTTTTGCATCAACATTTTGGTTTTTCCTGATAATTTGTTCACATGCAATTTGTTCTTAGACCCAGCTAATTTTGTTGCTGTTTCCATAAGAGCTTTGGTTACTTTTCTGTTAACTTCAGAAATATCCTCTTCATCCGATGTTAGGCCTTCTAAAGCAGAGAACCTGTTCTTCAGTTCCAACTTGAAGGTATTATGGTGTTTTTTAAGGTTGGTTATGTCAATACATTTTGTTTGTCTTATGAACTTGCCACGTTTGAGTTTAGTGTTGAGGTACATCTTACATCTCACCAATCTATGGTCACTACCTGTGTTGAATTTGTTTAGCACACTGCAGTCTTCTATGACGAATTTTTTGTTATACATAATAAAATCAATTTCATTTGTCGTCCCATTTTGATGTCTCCATGTCCATTTCCTGTGCGGCTTTTTCTTGAAAAAAAAATTGAGATTTGTTTAATATATATATATTCCCCCTTCCCTTTCAAAAATTCCTAGATCCACCCCTGAGTGCAATATCATTCTTTTCCCTCTCTGCCGCAAAAAAAGGAGTGTTCAGGCAATAGTCCGTACTGCTTTGAAATTCAGGGACGTTTTCACTTGTATATCTCGGATTTATTGCCACTTATTGGTGAAAATTGTACTTTATAGATTGCTCGGCAGCTACTGATATACGTATTGGTCAGGCAGATGTTCTGGCTAACAATCCTTACACCCAAGCATACAAGACTGCAGCTGAGTCGATTGAACATGAAGTAACAGGACACAACCTTGACCTGCGTTTTGTTGATAATATATTTACGCATTCTTTATAGTCCTTCAACAGAATACATAAAGTATTACAAAAATGGTGCTATTTTCTTACCATTTTCTTGAAAACCGTGAAAAGTATTTCTTACTAGATTGTAGCTTTCGCCCCATCAAGCCATTGTAGTGAAAATAAATAGATATCGATGTTATCGATAATATGAATGAATCACCATTGCTAATTGATCGCTTTTTTAAAACTGCACGAATTGCTTTTGGCTTTGTGAGTTTGCGGCTTGTGCTCGTTTGTACTTATCATGTGTCAACTGACAACGTTACGGAAACATACTACATTGTACCAGAGAATTTTAAGAGAACAGGGAGGAAATTTACCACATCCCTTGTAAATACCTTTCACTGTGCTACAACTAATACAGCATTTCAGAATATTTAAACGAATATTTTAATAGCGTGGGATTAAGCGATTGCTTCCTTATGTCATTGCAATCGAAATGAAAGAAATCGCTGATACCTTGGAGTAATATAACAAATATGCAATGTAAGTGTTGCACTTTCTCTGTAAGGATTCATACTGCTTGTTCGCCATGTAAATGTTCTGTTTTTGTAACCATAATGTTATAGAATAAGGCTTATATATTAAGAAAACAACGTAAGCCTAACTTCATATATTTTGGAGAGCACTATACCAAATTTGACACATAATAAAATAATAAAAATTTCATTATTTGGAAAGGTGAAAATCGCAGGAGAAGGCCCCTACCTTCCACCAGCAAGTTGACCTTTTAAAATTAACTTTGGCATTTAGAATTCATTACTGATAACATTCTATCAATTTGTTTTGTCTTAAAAAAAAAAAAAAGTTCTTGCAGAAATGAAATAATGTGGATCAAAAAGAATTTACTTGCACAGTTTATATTTCCTCAAACATAATATCTAGCAAACAGCATTTTGTAGGAATTTTAAAGTCTTGAAAACTTGCTCATCCATTTCAAATGATATAGATTAGATTAGATATAGATTACTTGTGATATAGATTACTTGTGTATTTTTTCATGTTATGTATTTGAATCAATGATATACTTTAAAGCATGGGCATCACTGGCAAATAGGAATGGAGAGGATGCAAGAGTGCAGTAATAATAGCCAATTTTCTTTATTTTTTAAAAAGTTTTTTCAAAATGTACTGGGGACAGCAAATCTTCTACGTGTATTGAATAAATGTATATTTGAATTGATTAATTTTTAGATATGTATCACAATCATTTTGCAAAATTAAAAAATCAGAAATATGGATGGTGAGAAATATTGCAGGGGATCCCCCCCCCGTACGCCCTGCCAGCGACGCCCATGTTTGAAAGTGTTTCTAATGTTCCTTGAGATGTCATAGGTTTTTCTTGGTATGTTAGAGAAACAGTTTAAATAAAAGGGGCATACATTAACATACAATTATCGGCATGGAATCAGTACCTGAACATTCTGTAGAGGGAGTCACTAAAGAATTGATTGCCAAGGAAGTAAAAAAAGTAGCTGAGATTTCAAAAAATGTTGCTGCAAATACAAATGAAGATCTTTGGGAGTGTGAAATATGCTTCCAGAAATTCGAAGTAGAATGCAGCCTTGCAACACATGTGCAACTTCATAGAAGTGAAAAATGCTTCCAGTGTGCTGTGTGTCACCAGAAATTTGCAGATGGAGCTAGTCTTTTAATGCATGTAAAGGTCCATGAAGAGGAACAGCCTTGCGATATATCTTCCAAGCAGCTCAGTGAAGACTGCAACACTTCTAGGCATAAGCTGTTTCATTCAGGTGAGCAATCTCACCCTTTAATTGAATACTCCAAACTCTATGGAGAGAAAGGTAATCTTTCAAAACATATGCTGCTTGATGCAGATGAAAAGGCTCACCAATGTAATGTATGCTACAAACAATTTACTCGAAAAGGTAGTCTTTTACAACATGTGCTCATTCACACAGGTGAAAAATTTTATCAATGTGATGTGTGCTCTAAACAATTCACTTGGAAAGGAGGTCTTTCTAGGCATATGCTCCTTCACACAGGTGAAAAGCCTCATCAATGTGATGTATGCTTTAAACGATTTGCTCAGAAAATTAATCTTTCAGAGCATATGTGCCTTCATACAGGAAAAAAGCCTTACCAATGTGTTGTATGCTCTCAAAAATTTATTCGGAAAAGTCACCTTTCAAGGCATGAGCTCATTCACACAGGAGTAAAATCTCATCAATGTGATGTATGCTCTAAACAGTTTACTCAGAGAAGTCATCTTTTAAAGCATATGCTTATTCACACAGGTCAAAAGCCTCACCATTGTGAAGTGTGCTCTAAACAATTTACTTGGAAAAGTGATCTGTCAAAGCATATGCTCCTTCACACAGGAGAAAAGCCTCACCAATGCAATGTATGCTTGAAACAATTCACTTGGAAAAGTCACCTCTCAGTACACATGCTGCTCCATACAGGAGAGAAGCCTTACCAATGTGACGTATGCTCCCAACAATTTACTCGGAGAATGCAACTATCAGAGCATATGCGTATTCACACAAGTGAAAAGCCTCACCATTGTGAAGTGTGCTCCAAACAATTTACTCGGAGAAGTTATCTTTCCAGGCATGAACTCCTTCACACAGGAGAAAGTCCTCACCAATGTGATGTATGCTCCAAACAATTTACTTGCAAAAGTAACCTTTCGGCACATATGCTCCTTCATTCAGGAGAAAAACCTTACCAATGCATTGTGTGCTCCAAAAGATTTTCTCGGAAAAGTCACCTTTCGAGGCATGAGCTCATTCACAGAGGAGAAAAGCTTCACCAATGCAATATATGCTCAAAACAATTTTCCCAGAAAAGTTATCTTTCAACTCATATGCTTATTCACTTAGGTGAAAAGCCTCATCATTGTGATGTGTGTTCCAAACAATTTACTGGGAGAAGTGATCTTTTGAAGCATATGCTCCTTCACACAGGAGAAAAGCCTCACCAATGCGATGTATGCTTCAAAAAATTTACTCGGAAAAATGATGTTTCAAAGCATATGCTTGTTCACACAGGAGAAAAGCCTCACCAGTGTGATGTGTGCTCCAAACAGTTTGCTCGGAGAAATGAACTTTCAAACCATATGCGCCTTCACACAAGAGAAAAGCTTCACCAATGCAATGTATGCTCCAAACAATTTACTGCGAGAAATGATCTTTCAAAGCATATGTACCTTCACACAGGAGAAAAGCCTTACCAATGTGATGTATGCTCCAAACAATTTGCTCGGAGAGGCAGTCTTTCAGAGCACATGCTTATTCACTCCGGTGAAAAGCCTTACCAATGCAATGTATGCTCCAAAAAATTTCTTCGGAGAAGTAACCTTTCAAGGCATGAGCTCGTTCACACAGGAGAAAAGCCTCACCAGTGCGACATATGCTCCAAACAATTTACTCGAAATAGTCAGCTTTCAAACCATATACTCCTTCATAGTGGTGTAAAGCCTCACCATTGTGAAGTGTGCTCCAAGCAATTTACTAGGAAACATGACCTTTCAAAGCATATGCTCCTTCACACAGGAGAAAAGCCTTACGAATGCGATGTATGTTCCAAACGATTTACTTGGAAAAGTCACCTTTCAGTGCATATGCATCTTCATACAGGAAAGAAGCCTTACCAATGTGATGTACGCTCTAGAAAATTTACTCGGGAAAATCACCTTTCGAGGCACAAACTCATTCACACAGGTGAAATGCCTCACCAATGTGATGTGTGGTCAAAACAGTTTGCTGAGAAAAGTAGTCTTCCTAAGCACATGCTTCTTAATGTAGATGAGTAACTGATGTAGTGTAATATGTGTCTTGTTGAAGAAAACCACATGTAATCTGAATATAACACCACCATTGAATAATTATGAAACGTCATTTACAAATACTTGGGGAATCTGCCATTTTTGATCACACATTTGATTGTTGGAATTATGTACTAGTAGTAGAGAGAAATGGGCAGTAACACATCACTAAAATAAAAGTTGAAAATAACAGGAATTCATGCTTGAGCGATGTAAAAAGGATAATGTCTCATGGAAGCTTTCAAAGTAGGTCTTTGGTCTTCTTCAAGCAGAGTTTAGATGGAAACAACTAGGTTGGTTGAACACATAAAGATTCGTGGAATTCCTGATGCATGGCTACTTGATGCACTGATATTGGGTAAGTCCACGTGGGCTTGTGATATTTATTAAGAGTGTCATTGTTTTCTTTGATTGGCTAATGATAATGGGAACAAGAAAGATAACACAGAGTTTTCAGTTGTAATGAGCATGCCTTTTGAATTTTTTCTGACACAAAAAAGGCATTTTAAAACAGATACCTAGAAAATCTAAAAATTCCACTAAAATGACAATACACTTATGCCACCTAGGGAAAAACAGCATGTAATTTAAAATATGCAATGTGAGTGGGGTTGTTCATATTTAATGGAACTGGTTATGAAAAAAATAAATGAAAAAATCAACTATAGATTTTTGAAGTCAATAAAATATCTAGATATACCTGTGCACTCTCCTTAGGGGTATTTCATGAAAATTAACAAATTGGGCACAAAAGGGTTCTCATAGTGGAAAAAAAAATATCAGAGCCAAAGGCATTTTCAAATCAAGCAGATAGAAGGAGAGATGTGGACGGAAACATTACATAACTTTAAAAGAATGACTTTTTGTAGCCCATTCAGCTGCTCATGTGCCCCCCCCCCCCCCGAAGAAAAATAGTTATAATCAACTCAAAATTATGGGTTTTAAATTTTTAATAAGGAATAAAACATTTGCTGTCAAATTTTTGGGTAGTTCCCATACTAGGACAGCTGAGGAAGGGTAGTGGTACTATTCAAAAATATGACAGTAAATATTCTTTTTATTCGTTAATAAAAACCCATAATTTTTAGATAATTGTAGTTCATTAAGTCTAGCAATCGCCATATCATAAACTATAGAAAAAAAATTAGAACATGTATTGCTTAGATAGGTCAAATGCTAATTTTATTTTATGAATTTGTAATTCACTTCTTTCCAAAGTTATTTCCCTGCCATCTCGGACACTAATTCAGTTTTGTGATTTTTTGTCAGTTATAACATTAGCCCCCTCCCCAACACAGGAAAGAGAATAGTATAATTATTACTTGAAATAAAGTTATGGGTAAACCAATGAGATAGAAGTACGTAGAGCGCTTACGTCGGGGAACGGGTGAAGCCACCGGAAACAAGTGGCAGCCATGTTTGATGAGGTACAGAACGATTTCCGTTCCGTGTTAAGAAAGGGAGTTTTCGTAATATATGGTTTGATGTTAAATAAGGATATAACTCAGAAATGTTGTTATAAACACCTAGGGGGTGAGACTAAAACTTTAACGTATCAAATAACGCTTTTCATTGTTAGTTGGCGGCAATAGTGTTTTAAAAAGAAAATGATATTTTAATGGATGCAGCTTACTCTCGTTGAATAAAATCTCGTGCCGTACTTTTTTGACATTTCACAAATTATTTGGAACCAATTTTCAGTGAAATATAAGTCAGCGGTAATAGAGTAAATGAAAAAAAAAGAAATAAAAAAATACAGTTGCAGTCAATCCGCAATTTCGGTAAAAATCTTAGATATTCGTGGTTCATCACCATGAGAATGCTGAATCATCCCACAGCTTATCACTCCAAATACATAGACGCCAAATATTTTATGAGAGTTTTAAATGAAAAAAAAAGTTCGAAGAAAAACGGAAAACAAACAATGAGTTTACACAGCCAAGAGGTATCAATATTAAAATACTTTTACCAACTGCCCCTATCTTATATAATCAGAAGAAAACTACTACTTACCTGGTTTTTATTTAATAAAAATTAAAAGTCCTTAGCACTGGGCATGTTTCTAATCTGTTTGTTAGCCTTGACATTCGACAACACAGATCTGTAAGCCTTATTCGTGGGTAGGCAAGGCAATTGTGGTAACTTGACCATAATAAAGGTATCTTCCAGCACATACACTAAATACTTCACACAATATAATTCTCTCTCTCTATGTATATATAAGACCCAGAAGATGACCCCATGGGAGATGAATGGATGAAATTCGAAATCATGCAGGAGTGACACGGAGGAGACAGGCTCAAGACAGACAACTGTGGAAGAAACTTGGGGAGGCCTTCATCCAGCAGTGGATTGATAATGGTTGATGTTATACATATATCAGTAAAAAGAATTAAAGCACACTCATGTTGTAATTAGAACACATCAACACTGCACCTTGCTGCAGGAATTAGACGTAGTAGAAATAAACATAGAATTAACCAGAAGTAACCCACTTTCATGGTTCTAGACAAAAATGACATAGAATAAAACAACTCAGGAACCCCAAACCACTCTTTAGGGAAAAACATCTGGAGCCCCAAAGTTAAATCATAGCTTAAGTGTTACCGAAAAAACCCAGAAGACCCCATGGGCGATGGGTGGCTGAAATTCGAAAGCATGTCGGAGTAACATGGAGGAGATAGGCTCAAGACATACAGTTGTGGAAGAAACTTGTGGAGACCCTCATCCAGTAGTGGATTGATAATGGTTGACAATGATGATAATGATATATATATATATATATTGATTATATACAGTATACATATATTGTAAGGATAATAGGTGTCAATGATGATGATATATATACCATTATCAATCCACTGCTGAGTGAAGGTCTCCCCAAGTTTCTTCCACAATTGTGTGTCTTGAGCCTGTCTCCTCCATATTACTCCGGCATGGTTTCGAATTTCATCCACCCATCTCCCATGAGTCTTCTGTCCCTCGAAATCCAGTTCAAAATTTCAGTCGTCCATCGGTGGTCTGTTTTTCTGGCAACATGTCCAGCCCATTGCCATTTCAGTGGTTTCACTCTCTCTCTCTCTCTCTGTATATATATATTCTTTGAGTTATCTGCATTCTTTGCATGTCTTTTTTTGGTATCAAAAGAAAAATCTTTCTACACATCCTGCTTTTCTTTTTTAGTTAAGGCCATACATACAGTATATATATATATATATATACACCTAGTTATGATGTCGCCCACCCTCTCTTTCACTCTCTCTCTCTCTATATATATATATATAAAACATTATGTATAAACATTACTTAGCTTTTTCCTGTATTTTTTATTGTCAGTTTACTTTTTGATGTATTTTAACAGCAGGAATAGGCTAACTCTTTTTTTGATGAAAATTATTTTATTTATGTATCTACATATGTTTATTTGCTATGTATTATTTAACTATCTTCCAAGGTTTATCCGTAAGAAAAAGAATTGAAAATAATTATTCTTAAGTGCAGTTTAAATAAACTTGGTGACCTAATATATGTTGTAGTTACAGATATATATATATATCACTTCTGTAACTCCCCTGTGATCTAGGTATAGACAGACATTGGGGCAATATGATGCTCCAAATGCTATTTACAGTTAGCAACACCAGTACCGAGTAGCTAAAAATAGTTTTATGTACTTTTTCAACCTAAAAAGACTTGTAATTTTTGGTATCAAAAGAAAAATCTTTCTACACATCCTGCTTTTAATATCTGGGCAGGTAAATTTTCTCTGGGCATGTATTATTTTAGATATTTTTCAAGCTCTGGGCTGAGTGACCAAAAAATTCAGATTATGGACTTTAATTTTTTTATCGGACAAAAAATTGTATTTTTTTTGTTTCAGTATTAAGTATTTAATATTTTTTATTTGCACTTTCATATTTTACTTTTTTTTAAGAAGCCTAGTTTTTTGTTGTCCCAAAGCTGAAATTTTGTAGTTTTCACCTGATATTTGTACACATTTTGGCAATTGTTAAGATGTACTGCACATAGTTTTTTTTTTTTTGTTTGTTTCAATTTTAAGGGCACAGCCTCTTATTAATATGAAGTGAGAAATTAACAACCACTGATTTGCATTCATGATGTGCAAAAAAGTTTGGCGAGCAAATGTTTATGTTTTGTGTTGTTATTTTGTGGGTTCCTTCAACAGTCTTGCTGGAAATACAAGTGCGTTTGATTTGTATTTTAGAGAAATACAGGCACAACTTGTTCAATTCAAAGAAAGATTGATTTACGTGAGTGATATTTGTTCAATACTAACCTCTCATATATATGGTTGATACAATAGGAATAACTGGCAATTTATACATGGACATACTGACTGTACATTCATCATGAATCAGAGGTCACATTCTTCAAAAAAAAAAAAAAAAAAAAACACCACCTATCACGCAAAAATCAAATGCAAGTTGTTATTACAAAATGTTGCTAGTCCCTTTCTTTTGTATTATTACATAATTTTTTTTCAATTGTCATTTCA
Source organism: Macrothele yani (assembly GCA_039090855.1). NCBI lineage: Eukaryota > Metazoa > Arthropoda > Arachnida > Araneae > Macrothelidae > Macrothele > Macrothele yani. Next base: position 152,991,975 of record CM077009.1, read on the forward strand.
TAATCGTTTGTGCCAGTTTTCATAAATATTTTATGTTATTTGCATTTTTGAGGTACCATTGTACTCCCTGTTTCCTATTTTCAGTTTTAAATCAATATTGCCTGTATTTTTGCTACCCAAAAACCACACACATTGTACTAACACATTCACAAATAAAGAGTATTCTGTCAAGAAATTTTCAAGCTCCCCACTCTCACTTTGTTGCAGTAATACTACAGATTAATCACTAATCAGAGACAAATGCCTAGAACACAAGCTGGGTGACCCTGTGCTTTCAGATAAAATACTAGATTGTTTCCTGACAGGTGTCAGCAAGCAATAAATTTATATTACCAATCACAATTATTACTTCTGCAATTTAAGTAACCATAAATTGATTGCTTTACCAGTATTTGCTATCTAATGGGCATTAGCCATGGGTAAATGATCTTTATCACATAAAAAGAAATTGCTGCTTCCTAAGATTTTGAAATATTTGTTGTCTTGTCAGACAAGTTGCAAGTACACTGTACAGATTCTAGAATATATATACAAATGCCATTTGCAAAACATCCTCAAGTATATGTAAAAAAAAAAAAACAGCTAGCATAAGTAAAAATTGTTCCCAAAAAGCCTCAAAGTTGGGTAACTCACAATTAACCTCATCTTCCCATAAACATGATTCAGTGTTCACATTGAGTACGACTGTTTACAAAATATAAGGAATAAAAAGTCTTAAGATAACACAGATATTGAAATGGTTCATCTGCTGGTTTAATCACCAGCTATACGGATTAGATGTCCTATTTTCATGCGTTTGATTAACTGAGCATTTACAGCTCAACCTTATTTAAAAATGCTTACTTGTGAAATGTAGGGCTAACCTTCCAAAAGTGGAGTAAATGGCATTTTATTGTTGAAATAATTATCCAAAATGTGCTGATAATTGTGAATATTCACAAATCATAACACGATCGCCGAGCAACTGAAAGAACCGAGGTGACTCCTTGACACACGCAGAATTTGTACCTCATCAAAGATGGCGGGCTCTCCCCTCGTTGGCTTCAGCTGCCACAGCAGAGAACTAATCACAGAAGCACTCTATGTATTTCTATCTCGTTGGGGTAAACACTTCATAGTTCAATTATAATTTCTTAAATGTGCTTGTTTTCTTATGAAGTATTCTGGGTACGTACAAAACTTTGTAGACATGGGCTGCTATGTGTGCAAATTTGCTGCCAATTAGGCTGATGGGGGAAAAAAAAACAAACATCTGTTGTGTTTGCATTTTTGGACTTACTGTTGAAGTTCCAAGTTGAACACTTCTAGCACGTGGATCTTGGTTTTTTTCATGTATTTCTGTTATGTAGATACGGCATGGGGGGGGGGGGTCATTTAGTTGCTGGTCCTCTTCAGTTTTTTCCCCGTTGGTTTTTAATTGGCCTCATTACTAAATGAAATTTTTCCTTTGCTGCTTCCACATATACTTCTATATGTTTTTTTACCCGAGTACTTTCAGTAACACTCCGTTACCGTCATCTAGGGGACGTTTGCTCCGACCAGCACGGACCGTGTCAGTAGAGCTTTTAAGTGGTTCTCGCGGGCTGCATCTGTTATCGGCTATCACTTCCTCTTGGGCATTGTGGAGCCATCTATTGTTGGTCATCGATCTCATTTTTCGAACTTTTCTTAAATTCCTCCAACTGTTTCTTAAAATATTAAGGTCATTATGGTTGCAAACTTTTGGTCTATTTTTTTTTATCATTACCGACTCTGCTATTCTGAGGTGTTTCTCGGATTTACAGCTTTTTATGACTTTTATATTTTCAAACTTAGGATATTTTTGGTTAGCCAGACAATATTGAATAAGTGCAGTTTTTTCTTCTTTTTTCTGCCAATCTTTTACATGTTGTTTTAACCTGTGTTTAAGCTTATTTTTGGTACTTCCTATATATGCCATTGGAGGGTTTTCTGTAATAGGAATTGAGTAAATACCTGCTTTTTCTAACATTTTTATTTTTTCATTATTTTTCATTACTATATTTTTGATAGTACTTACTTTTCCTCCAATTTGAATGTTATGCTTTTTACAAATATTATTAATTTCATTAGTAATATCTTTAATGTAAGGAAAACTATTCAGATATTTGATTTCACTTTTATTTACTACAGCATTATTTTTTATTAAATGGTGTGGATAGCCAAAACTATTTGCAATTTTTTTTATGAATTTAATTTCTTCATTAGTGAACTGAATATTTTCTGAGTGCATATATGCTCTTTTAATTAATTACGGTTTTCAGACTATTGCATTTTTGTGGATAAGTATGTGCCGAATTGTACGGGATTAGAACAGGAACAAATGAACTTTTTCGATAAACTCTGTATTGCAACTTATTTGTAGATTTCATAACTTGTACGTCCAAAAAGGCTATTGTGTTGTTGTTTTTTCCATTTCTACTGTAAGTTCTATTGTTGGGTATAAAGAGCTGTAACATTTGGTTAATTTTCTTAACTCTTCTTCGTTCAGTTTTGATAGAATGAAAATGTCATCCACGTATCGACAGTATATTTCTGGTTTTTCTTCCATACTCTGCATGACATTTTCTTCAGTCTCGTTCATCACAACCTCAGCATATAAAGTTGATAATGGTGAGCCCATTGGGCCTCCTGAATTTTGCTTGAATATTTTGTTCTTGTATGTAAATACATTATTTTCATATAAATAGAATAAAACTTTTTTGAATTCTTGAGTTTGTGTGTCATTTAATATTTTAAGATTATGCAACTTCTTAATGACAATTCACTAGCTTCTGGAACAGGAGTGCTTGGATATAATGCTTTAACGTCCATGCTTGCCATATGTAAGTCCTTTAGGTCAGTTTTGACATTTTTAATTTTCTCAATAAATTCATACGTGTTCTTGATGTGAACTTGTTGTTCATGAAAATGGGTGCAAGGAACTTGTAAATGTTTTTCTCTAATGTTATCAATGGTGAGTTTTTTTTTTTTTTTTTTTTTTTTTTAAACAATCAGTCTCATTGGAGCATCATCTTTGTGTGTTTTTATCTTTGCAACAATACGTGGTATGCCTGCTCCCATTGGTGGAAAAGAGCACTTGATTTCATCAGGTAATGTGCTATGATTTCTTATATTCGCTAAGAATTTAATTTGGTTATCAGTTGGGTCTTTCTTTATTTCAGTACAATTTAATTCTTCTATTGCTACTGTCATTTTTTGTTCATGTTCGACTGTGTTGAGAATAATGACTTGGCCGGTTTTATCTGCTTCACAGAATTTGATGTTTGGGTCATTTTTCAATTCCAATAGTTTTTTGTTTTTTTCATATTTCAATTGATTCTCTATAAAAAAGTTTTTGTTGTTTTTGGCATTATATTCTTTTAGAATTACTCTATATAATTTGTTCTCAACTTCAGTTTTATTCTCTGCACCAGGTATATTTTTGAGAACATCTTCTAGGCAAGGGATGAATTCTTGAGTTTTAGGGAGGCCCTGTGGAAAGGCAATTTTTTTCCCTTTTTGTAATACTGCTTTCTGTAAAAAGCTTAAATTCTTATCAGAACAATTTTCATACACATTATATTCATTTACGGGTTCCTTACTTAATTTTTGTTCATCAAATAATGCATTTAATTTTTTATCAACGACAAAACTTTTGGAGTTAGCTTCTTTGTTAGCAATTTCATTAATTTCGATGAACGTAGTATCCAAAATGCGATCTTTCCATGTGCCATCAAATTGTGCATATTTTGAGTTGCTTATCAGCTTCCATAATTCATAAACTTGAGCATTAAGTCTGAAAATTTGTTTTCTTTTAGCTATAATTTCATTAGGACGCCCAATGGGCTCATCATTATCAACTTTATATGCTGAGGTTGTGATGAACGAGAATGGAGAAAATGTCCTGCATCGTATGGAAGAAAAACCAGAAATGTACTGTCGATACGTGGATGATATTTTCATTCTATCAAAACTGAAAGAAGAAGAGTTAAGAAAATTAACCAAATGTTACAGCTCTTTATACCCAACAATAGAACTTCCTGTAGAAATGGAAAAAATAATGCAATAGCCTTTTTGGACGTACAAGTTATAAAATCCACTAATAAGTTGCAATACAGAGTGTATCAAAAAAGCTCATTTGTTCCTGTGCTAATCCCGTACTATTCGGCACATCCTTATCCACAAAAATGCAATAGTCTGAAAACCGTAATTAATTAAAAGATCATATACGCACTCAGAAAATATTCAGTTCACTAATGAAGAAATTAAATTCATAAAAAAAATTGCAAATAGTTTTGGTTATACAAACCATTTAATAAAAAAATGGAACACAGAAATACTAAAGAAAATAAAAAATAATGCTGTAGTAAATAAAAATGAAATAAATCAAATATCTGAATGGTTTTCCTTACATTAAAGGTACTACTAATGAAATTAATAATATTTGTACAAAGCATAACATTCAAATTGGAGGAAAAGTAAATACTATGAAAAATAATGAAAAAATAAAAATGTTAGAAAAAGCAGGTATTTACTCAATTCCTATTACAGAAAACCCTCCAATGGCATATATAGGAAGTACCAAAAGTAAGCTTAAACACAGGTTAAAACAACATGTAAAAGATTGGCAGAAAAAGGAAGAAAAAACAGCACTTATTCAATATTGTCTGGCTAACCAAAAATATCCTAAATTTGAAAATATAAAAATCATAAAAAGCTGTAAATCCGAAAAACACCTCAGAATAGCAGAGTCGGTATTGATAGAAAAAATAGACCAAAAGTTTGCAACCATAATGACCCTAATATTTTAAGAAACAGTTGGAGGAATTTAATTAAAATTGAGCAAAAAAATGGAAAAGTTCGAAAAATGAGATCGATGACCAACAATAGATGGCGCCACAATGCCCAAGAGGAAGCGATAGCAGATAACAGATGCAGCCCACGAGAACCACTTAAAAGCTCTACTGACACGGTCCGTGCTGGTCGGAGCAAACGTCCCCTAGATGACGGTAACGGAGTGTTACTGAAAGTACTCGGGTAAAAAAACATATAGAAGTATATGTGGAAGCGGCAAAGGAAAAAATTCATTTAGTAATGAGGCCAATTAAAAACCAACGGGGAAAAAACTGAAGAGGACCAGCAACTAAATGAAAAATTCCCCATGCCGCATCTACATAACGGAAATACGGGAAAAAACCAAGATCCACGTGCTGGAAGTGTTCAACTTGGAACTTCAACGGTAAGTCCAAAAATGCAATTGCATTAATGCACGTCAAAAAAAAAAAAAAAAAAAAAAATTAACCTTCAATAGCGGACTTTTACTAAAGAAATTCAATATTAGAAGTACTTGAAAATCTGTTGTGTTGTTCTGTATTTCCATCATATAAAAGAATTAAAATTTTTGGGTGTGAAGAATTTTTTTAGTATATTGAATTTAATTTTCTATGAAAATACTCAGCATTAAATTTATGCAGAGCTGATACATTTGTACTTTCATGGTGGGTGTGATCCATCTGTAGGTAAATATTGTGTAGTGATACATGCAAACTTGGGAACTAATTGAAGGCAGCCATGATGGGAAGACCGTCCAAAAAATGCAATGCATAAAAAAAAAAATGTATACTTTAAGTTCAAATCAGAAATTTGTTGCTTAACAAAAGGTTTGAATTGAAGAGGGTTTTTTTTTTTTTTTGCACAGATGGTGTAATATTTGTTTTTGATGATTAACTATAATATTCCTGAATAATTTCTTCTTCCATTTTGTCAACTGAATTATTCACTTGATATTTGGAAATAGGTCTGAATATTACCTTTAGCACATGTATCTAAACAAATAGTTCAGGAATCTGTGAACCAAATGCTCTGAATTTTCTGCAACAAAAAAGAAAGCAGCTTCACTTAAAAAAAAAACATCATTTGAAAAGAAAACATCCATTCTATTATTATTATTATTCCACATTTTCTTTCTATAAAGAAGCCTGTATTTTTGTGTATAAAAAATTGATGTTATTAGAGCACTTAGATTATTATTTCTTATGGTATTATTGGCATATTTTCACTGTATTCCATGTAACCACTTCCTTCAGAGAACTTGAATTTTTTTTTTTTCATCCTGAAGCGGGAATCGAACCCCCACCTCCTGATTTCCGATCAAGCAAAGCATGCTAGTAGTTACACTACTCAGGACAAGGAAATTCTAAGCAACTGAACGTAGATACCTGAGAACCTTCAGATTTGCGCTAGTCAAAGCTATTCCTTCCCCATCGTAGCATCTCACGACCTTTTCTCACATCCAGGGTCGGATGTAGGTCACAAATTCCAGTGATGAAAGTATGTCATGTATATGACATTATTATTTCTTTTTATAAAAATTATTTTCATGAAATTCATACAGAGTTACATAGCTCCATTGCCTCATAATGATGTGCTAAAGAGGTTGTATGTATACCAGGCTGGTTGATACATGTGAAATTGGGAATTACTTTAAAGCTTTGATGTTCAGAAGTCCACCTCAAAAACATTACTGTTGAATATATTCTTTTGTACGAATCTTGAAAATGCTAATAAATGATTGTACTATTAGTTTTATGTGGTGCATTAGTATAAATATCTTAAAAATATGTTTCTGTTCTTCAGATATTGTTTTGGTAATAAGTTTAACGAGTCAGATTAGAACTTTTGCTATGGTGTTTAATAACAAACACCATCCAGTACACTAGATTTTTGTAAAATACGCTCTCACCAGCATTTCATCTTCAGGGCCAGTGATCCAATGACTTCTTGTTCATCTGCTTTCTTTCCTCCGATGTAAAGTTGGGAACAGATCTATAACCACCACATGTTTGGGTACCTCAATCGACATCAGAATGTTTCTTTCTTTCCGTCGTAGGTTCCATTCTTAATTGTTAAACTTGATAAATTACCTGTATGCATTTTGCTGGATCAGACCAGCCATCCTCTGCAGGATTTTCTTCATAAATTGACGTGAAGTCACTTTTTTCGTGGTGAGTATCGATTACAGAGAACTGCACGACGCAGTTCATCTCGTGTTATGTTTCTATTGGCTGTTTTATTGTGCTATATGTTATTGTGCACATGAGTGTTGCATCATTTCATTACCATTGTGATTTGTCATTATGTTTTAGTACAGTTTTGTATTTAATAATTAGGTTGTGGTTAAATTTGAGCCAACTGTTGAGTGCCTTTCTTTTTCTGGTCTTTGCATTTTGATTTTTCTTCTTTTATTTGGTTGTGGTTAAATTTGAGCCAACTGTTGAGTGCCTTTCTTTTTGTGGTCTTTACATTTTGATTTTTCTTCTTTTATTAGGTTGCACTAAGTTTGTGAGAGGTTAATCGGAAAATGATTGTTTCAATTTGTGTCAAGAGTTTTTTTCTATATAGATTGATTCTGCAATAAGTATTTTGTACCTTTTCTTGTGTTCTGAAATGAGATTTGTTTCTTCCCAAATTGGTTAAAATTTCTTTCAAGACAGTATTGAATCGTTGAGGTTCTTTGCTTTTTGTAATTCCTATCCTTTTTGTCCTCCTGAAATCTTGTTTTAAGTTTCTTTTTAGTACTTCCTAGTATTATATGTGATATCTTTATTGTCTTTTGATTTCAGAGGTATTTGATATACATCTGCTCTTTGGAATATTAATCATGTTTGCTTTTCTATTTCATGTTTGGTGTTCATTATTATATTTGCAAAAAAATCCCTTGTTTTACAGAGTTATCTGATAGTTCTAGTAATCCTTGTATGATACAGAAGGGTTCTAACACAGTATTTTTTAGGTTGGTTTTCTTTTAGTCTTGCTTTAATAGATCAATCTGATTTATGTTTATTAATAAGTATATTTACTTTCCATTGTATCTAGTATTTTTGGCTGCATTTTTTTTTATCCATTTTATTTCCTTGGTTACTTTTTGGTTGTCTGATGAATGTGTGAATGCTCTTTTGATGTAATAACTTAATGCAGCTTATTTTTATTTCAGTGGGTGATATAAATTTGCTGGTATGATAGATGCCATGAAAGTTGGTTTATGGTAGACCTTTATACTTTATATTCAATTTCAGTTGTTTTTCTGGTACGTTGGATATGGTAAAACACAATTTTGCTTCTTTTCCAGAGTAAGTTTGATAGTTGGATATTTCTGAGTGTATGTCTGAATAAATGATTTAAGTTCTTTTTTGCCATGTTGCCAAAAAAAAAAATAAGATATCTTCAATGTATTCTATAAATAGACCTGTTTTTTTTTTTTTACAATAAGTTTGTTATTGAAAATGTTGGACTATTTCTTGAACAATAGCTTCAGCTACCATTCTGGATAGATCCCATTCATGCACCGCTTTTTACGTATAAATGTTTTTTTCAAACTAAAAGAAGTTATCATTTATACATTTTCATGTCGATATTATACTTGATATTTCTATTGACGGTAAGATGTCTTCTTCATTTAAGTTGTTGATTATTTCAGTAGCAGTGTCCATTGGAGTGTTTGGATAAAGTGAAACAACATCAAGACTTACCATAAAAAAGTGCATCGGTTTTTTGTAATTGTTTAATTTCGGCTATTGCTTTTGTGTTATTTTTCATGATATATGAATAGTTTTTAAACAAATTCTTTAAATATTTATAAAGTGCTCTTTCCAGATTGATAGTTGGTGATTTATTTTTAACTACTGTATGTCTGATTGCTTCATTTGGTTTATGAGTTCTGATTTTTCTAAAAATAATTGGTGTAGTTGCTCCTGCAGGTGGGTATGTTTCTTTTTTTTTATTTCATCATGTAATTTCATTGTTGAATTTCATTGTTTTTGTTGATTTTCATAGTTCGTGGATTGATGATTTATGGAAATTTGTTGTCCTGTCTTTGGAAAATGTGTTTATATTTTATTAACCCTAGGGTTTTTACACCTGAAAAACTGCTTCACCTGGATGGTGAAGAATGTCAGTTGGATGACATTTTGGCTCTCCCAACCGAGTATCTTCTACTAACAGTTGGGTAGTAGTTTGACTTCCTAACCCAGTATCATCTACTGACCAGTTGGGTATAGTTTGGTTTTCCTAACCCAGTATCTTCTACTGACAGTTGGGTAGTAGTTTGGCTTCCCTTACCCAGTATCTTCTACTGACAGTTGGGTATAGTTTGGTTTCCTAACCTAGTATCTTCTACTGACAGTTGGGTTGTAGTTTGATTTATCTAACCCAGTGTCTTCTACTGACAGTTGGGTAGTAGTTTGGCTTCCTAACCCAGTATCTTCCACAAACAGTTGGGTAGTAGTTTGGCTTCCTTAACCCAGTAACTTCTACTGATAGTTGGTAGTAGTTTGACTTCCTAACCCAGTTTCTTCTACTGACCATTGGGTAGTAGTTTGGTTTTCCTAACCCAGTATCTTCTACTGACAGTTGGGTAGTAGTTTGGTTTCCCTAACCCAGTATCTTCTATTGATAGTTGGGTAGTAGTTTGGCTTCCTAATCAGTATCTTCTACTGACAGTTGGGTAGTAGTTTAGCTTCCCTAACCCAGTATCTTCTATTGATAGTTGGGTAGTAGTTTGGCTTCCTAACCAGTATCTTCTACTGACAGTTGGGTAGTAGTTTAGCTTCCTAACGCAGTATCTTCTACTGACAGTTGTGTAGTAGTTTGGCTTCCTAACCCAGTATCTTCTACTGGTTGGGTAGTAGTTTGGCTTCCCTAACCCAGTATCTTCTACTGACAAAGCTCAGGAAATACGATAGTACTTTCTTTTTATTTCAAAACAGTATGGGAGTTCTTCAATGTAAGTATGGAAAAATTCGCAAAAAAAAAAAAAAAAAAAAAAGAAGACTAATAGTTCTGAAATATAAAAAAACAAATTTCTACTTTTGAAATGAGCAATTGCAGTTTTTATGCTGAATTTCATTGAAAAAAAAAGTTACTAAAGATAACACTTGTCTTGTTGCTTTAAATTTTCATGTCTTTGTTGGATGAGCAAGTGCCACATATATAACAGACCAGTCTGTGAACCAAAAAATATTTTGCCATTAATAATGTTAATGTGAGATTAGCATTAATAATTTGCAATATTAAATGTTAATATTTGCATTAATATTGCAAATTACTAAAACTGAATGACTATGTGGAAACACAGAAAAGAAATTCTAAGAATAACAGGTTTGATAAACTCCATATCAAAGGAATACCATAAAATTTTTCTGACTTGAGCAGCTCCAACACCAAAGAACACAGCCAATCAACTCATCTGACTGAATGGTTTCAGAGAGATCAGAGTATTTGATACAGAGTGTCTTATATTTGCAGGAAGATAGATGAATGGAAGAAATGTTATCATTTTATTCTTTACGTTTTCTTATTTCTGTCCTTTTTTAATTACTAAAGGGCTAACAAAATTGAAAATTCATAATGAGTTAATGCAATCAGTAATCATTTCATTCTTGAATATTTTGCTTTTTTTCAGAATGGTACTAAATAATGACAAGCTTTGTATGTCATCTTACAGTAATTGCAATTTGCTCCAAATCGTTGAAGTTCGGGTGAATACTAAGCATACAAATTAAAAAGAAAACTGCTTTCTAAATATATTTTTCTATTCACTAGTATTGTAATTTTAGGGTAAATTTACAAGACTTGGTGTAAATGTAACATTGTTGCCAAAAGTTTCCTACTAAAACATTTATTTTATGAAAAAGATTCAAAGTTTTGTTTTGTAGGATGTATTTTACAAACAACAATATAAGTCCTGCTTGCAGTTGCAAATATACTGAGTAGTATTGTAAAATGTCACTTTTTTTCTATCATATTCATGTAGGCCACTGTACTGAGTCCTGGTAGATGAAGTAGTGTTTCATTTACAGTTTTTGGTAGAAATTCAAGAACATAATAATAAAAAACACTGAAGAAAAATAAAAGTGAAGAAATATAGTAAGGAATTTTCTACAAAAACAATTCAAGCTTGCAGAAGAATACTTGGGAAGGGTGTAATAAACTTATTTTTCAAACTTCCAATTTCCTTTATAGTGATTCTTTTAAAAACCCTGCTTTTAACGTTCACCATGAAGCAAGGGAATTCAAAATCCTGTGCTACAGACTACTTGGCCACATTGTGACAATCATCTTTGTCAGATGACAAGGTTGAATGTGTTGCCCTAGAACAGGTTTTAGATACATTCCTGCCTTAGCATTAGCAAATATTCTGATTCCTCACTTGAATGTGTTGGTTAATATGTAAAAAAAGGCAGAATTTCATAACAATTCCAAAAGTCACAGTTATGCACAAAAACGTGTTTGACATAAAGAGAAGAATTAATTTAGTGGCAAAAGACCAACCTTTTTCTTTTGTGTTTCTGACTTCTGAATTATGTCTAAATAAACAGATATCTGAATCAGTTTTTTATCCTAAATTTTAGGTGGGTGAGCAGAATCAGTTGCATGTGTTTTCAGGAAGCTGTGGGAGAAATAAGAATTGGACTATCTGAAAGCATAACTGCAGTTTAAAAATAGGGGCCCCATGACCTGTTGTCTGTTTATGTTCTTTTCTCAAGAGTTCTAAAACACACAACACAGGTTTCAGGTCTTCACTAGGAAGTACAACTGTACAAGGGTGTGAAAATTAAGTTTTTGGGGTTTCAAGGCTAAGCCAGGTCAGTATGTAGACCTTTTCCTTGCTGTTTCATCATTTCCCAGATTGATATGTTAATAATTGTAGTAATATTTCATGTAACAGCTGAAAATGGAAATAAAATAAATAAAATATTGTTAATTAATGTCAAAAATGACTTTTGAGCTCGCTGGATGAGTGTAGGGAATGAATTTCATTGCCATTAAAGTTTGTTAGTAAGCACACGAAACAGAGTTCACAACATGAATAAAATTTCATGTTTTGAAGGATAGTTTTCTTTTCTTTGGTAGATGCTAGAACAGTTTTTACTATAGTTAAAATAGTCTTTAAACATCCAGTTGAGAAGGTGTATGGTTTTTTAAGGTGGTTCCATCTAAAATCTCTGCCTTATTTTTCCAATAGTAAAACTTCTTTACATATTTTCTTCCTAATTAATGTATTCCCAAGGATAAAAATTTACACATCGATAAAACTAACTTTAAGTTATAGCATGCGATACTTAGTACTTGCTAAAACATAACCATAACTAAGCAATCTGACATTTATTTGTCTATTGACATCATCAATGTATAAGTCTGAACATTACTCGAAGAAAAATGATTGATTTTTAATATAATTATGGTTATGTTTTAACAAGTATTAAGTATCCCATGCTATAACTTAAAGTTAGTTTTATCGATGTGCAAATTTTCATCCTTGGGAATACATCAATTGCAAAGAAAATACACTGACGGAAAAAAAAAATCCCAACACCAAGAAGGGGTTATGTTAGATAAACGACAGTTGGTAGGCGGTGAGAGTACATCTGTAAGATGACGTCTATGCAAATTTCGCGCTCGACGCATACGTGTGGCGCTACTAGCGCCCTCGGAACATGCAAAGCAGGTTTGCTGTAAATACGCGCTGTAACGTTCGTGAGCGTTAGTTATCGTTGAGATTCGACGTAGGGTGTTGATGTTAGTCAAGAATGCCTTTAAGAAGACGAAGAAGCCATTATAAATAGCTCACAGATTTTTGAACGAGGTCGTGTAATAGGGCTACGTGAAGGTGGATTTTCTTTCCGCAATATTGCAGAACGACTTGGCAGGAATGTAGCCACTGTGCATGATTGTTGGCAGCGGTGGTCAAGGGAAGGTACTGTCTCAAGAAGACCGGGTTCCGGCCGGCCACGTGGCACTACTGAGAGGGAAGACCGCCGTGTACGGCGTACGACCGTGGCGCATCGTACTGCGTCTGCGGCAGCAATTCGAGCTGCAGTTGCCACCACAGTGACACAATGAACTGTCACAAATCGGTTACTTGAAGGACAGCTCCGAGCCAGACCATCACCCCCTAAAGCTAAGCTATTAGGGAGTGATGGCTGTGGGCGGCCCTGTAAACGGAAACGACATGACGTATGCAGCGATCCGTCAGCATAAGGAGTGATGCGAGGGGAATCAGTAAGAGTCCGACGCAGTATGGGTAAGAAAAATGATCTAAGCGCATTTGATCGTGGGCAAATTTTCAGGGCCCGACGAATGGGCCACTCCATCTCGGAAGTCGTGAAGGCACTGGGGTTTTCATGAGTCACTGTGTCACGGGTGCACCTTGAGTACATCAAATCCGGTAAAACCATCCCTGCTAGGGCCAACTGCCGTGGACAACAGCGTGGGGATGAGCGGGGTCATCGTGGGCTAGCTCGCATTGTAACAGCGGATAGACGGCCCACAGTGCAAGAAATCACTCGGCAATTTAACGCTGGTGCACAAAAACGTGTAAGCAGCCACACTATCCAGAACCATCTCGCTATGGGGTACAGAAGCCATCGTCCCACGAGGGTACGGCTGCTGACCGCACATCACAGGGTGCAAAGATTAGCATGGGCGCGGGAACATCGCCACTGAACGCTAGACATGTGGGAAAATGTTGCCAGGACTGATGAGTCGAGATTCACGTTGGTACATGCGGATGGCAGGATACGAGTACGGCGCAAACCACATGAAACGATGGATCCTTCTTGCCAGCAGGGTACTCTTCAAGCTGGTGTGGATGGCATTCTCGTCTGGGGACTGTTTACGTGGACTGAAATGGGACCCCTTGTACGTGCGACATCGTCCCTCACAGGTCAACGTTACTAGGATATCCTTGATGACCATTTGCTCCCGTTTGTGCGTCTTCAACATCCCACTGGGGACCCCATCCTGCAACAAGACAATGCACCGTGCCATCGCTCCCGAATTGTATCCGAATAGTTGGAGGAACACTCCACTGACGTGATCTCGCTTACTTGGCCAGCTAGGTCACCTGACCTCAATCCCATCGAGCACATCTGGGATGCCATCGAGAGAAATGTTCGAGGCTCTGACCACCTCCATCAAATCTTCGAGAACTGTGGGAGCGTGTTCAGGGGTCGTGGATCCGTATGGCTTCCCAAAGCTTCCGGTGTCTTGTCGAGTCCATGCCGAGACGAACCGCCGCCGCCATCAGGGTGAAAGATGGTGCTACACGTTACTAGACAGGTATCTCTATTTCAATTGCTCTTCAGTGTACATACTTTCTGAAAACAAAGTAAGTCTTTTAGCGTGAGTTCCTAAAAGAATAAAGGCGTTCTTCCATAGCGGTGTAAATGAATCCTATTTCACTGGATGGGCTAGGGCTGTAGTAGATTATCCAATTCTTACAGAGCATTTATGTTCCTGGATTCGAGTCGATAAATTGCGAAGGGTAGATCCGATATAAGTTTTAGTAATATGTACAGAATCATTACTCACCAAAGGTATGCCGTACACACCACATTCTTTTAGAATATCAGGTTTGCCTGTGTCACTATGAAATGCACTAAATAGACTACAAGTAAAATCGCCAAAATCAATTCTGTTTCTACGACACAAATACGAAGGAGTGGGTCATAAGCGGGTGATAAGAAAGCGAACCAACATTTTTTTTGTGTTATCTTCAGGTGTAAGAGTAATAGGTGTTACACGATGATATCTTGAAATAAGAGTGTAAACATGTGATGAAGCATAACCAAAGTGATTAAAGATAACACAAAAAAAAATTTGTTGGTTCACTCTTATCACTCTCTTGTTACACCTTTCCTTCATAATTTGTGTCTTAGAAACAGAATTGATTTTGGTGATTCTACTTGTAGTCTATTTAGTGCATTTTGTAAGGACACAGGCACACCTAATATTCTAAAACAATGTGGAGTGTACGGCATCCCTTTGGTGAGTAATGATTCTGTACATATTATTAAAATTTATATCGGATCTACCTTCGCAATTTATCGACTCGAATTCAGGGTCGTAAATACTCTGTAAGAATTGAATCATCTGCGACAGCCCTAGGCTATCTAGTGAAAGAGGATTCATTTATACCGCTATGGAAGGACGCTTTTATTCTTTTACGAAGTCATACTAAAAACTTACTTTGTTTTCAGAAAGTATGTATATTATGGCATATGGTGGCCAATGTTGTAACGTTGAAACTCCTATGTTGTACCTTCGTGCTTGGAGATTTTTGGCTAATGACTCACTTTGTATTTAGCATAAGATAACCCACACATATATGTTTTCCAATGCTTATTTAGTGTATCTTATGCAGAATTATGTGCCCATGTCTCTTGACGATACTATATGTACACTCGCAAGCACCTGGCCCAAATCAGTTCACAGCCTGTTGATGCATGAGCGACCCACGTGAAAGATCTTGCGTTTTTATCATGTATATATTTTAGGATTTATTTAAATACTTTGAGATCTGCATCATAAATTTTGACCATGCATAGACAGCTGTTTGATTTGATCACTCTTCAGCACGAAATTTTAAATGTTTGTAAGGAATGATATGTTTAAATTCCAAATGAAATACACTGGCGGAAAGCGAAAAAAGAACACCAAGAAGAAATTGGCGGACAATCATGAATGTTATATATGTTAATGGGGTTGAGTTTCCGTAGGTGCAATGTTAATTCCAGGACCAACCGGTGAGCGCTTACGCCACAGCACGGCATAATATGCAAATTATTGTCGGTGGTATTTAAGGAGTATGGCGAAGTGAATGTAATCAGTCGTCGGCGTACGGACACGTGCGAAGACCCTGAAGAAGCTGCAATGCCTGGATATGGAAGACGTACGATTTCAGCAGTTATCGGACTTTGAGCGAGGTCGTCTAGTCGGACTCTGCGAGGCTGGGTGGTCGTATCGTCGTATTGCGGAGCGAATTGGACGGGAAGTATCGGTGATGGTACGGTGGCGTCGTAGATGGTCCGAGGAACATCCCCACACGAGAAGACGTGGAACCGGGAGTCACAGACGGACTGATGAGCGGACCGATCGACGCATAAGAAGAGCGGCGTTGTCAAGCAGAACATCAACTGCGACGCAAATCCGATCTGCCGTTGCACCTGAGGTGACTGTGCTAACAATCCGCAACCGTTTACTGGATGCAGGACTACGTGCACGTGTGCCTCTGACTCCAGTCCACCGTCAGGAACGGCTGCAGTGGTGTCGCCAACGTCTGCACTGGAGAACGCAATGGCGATCTGTCGCGTTCAGCGATGAAAGCAAATTCTGCTTGGATGGCCGTGTGCGTGTTCGCAGATGTACAGGGCAGCGTCTCCACCCTTCTTGCATTCGCCAGCGACGCACAGGGCCTACACCTGGTCTCCTGGTGTAGGGAGCGATCAGCTATCACTCCCGTACACAACTAGTGTTTGTACCGGGTACGTTAAACAGCAGCTCCTACATCCACATCATTCATCCCGTTGTGCCATTTGTAAGGTCGGTCCATCGTGGTGTTTTCCAGCAAGATAACACACGTCCACACACGGCACGTGAAACGCAACATGCACTTCAGGGTGTGAGATAACTTCGATGGCCTGCACGTTCACCGGATTTGTCCCCCATTGAGCACGTGTGGGATTTTATGGGACAACGACTTATCCGGTCTCCACGGCCAGCCACGACCATGCCCGATTTACGCATCCAGGTTGAGGATGTTTGGAACTCAATACCCCAAACTTACATCCAACATCTGTACGACAGACTCCATGCCAGAATTGCACAGTGTGACGCAGTTCATGGCGGTTCAATCTCGTACTAACCATGTTACATGGAAATGTTATTTTTCAGTTTACCAGCAAATACAGCTGTATTTTGCCATAATGTTTTGATCACGTTATCCTCTGTATTCCGTTATTTTGCTGTATAAATTTCGTTGGTATCAGACGCTCCTTCTTGGTGTTCTTTTTTCACTTTCCGCCAGTGTATGATACCCCTTCCCCTCTTTTTCCTGCATTCGTTAATTTTTGCATCTCAAATTGGCTTATTTTTAATACTCTGCAGTGTTGACATGCAGAGTAATAAATTTCAGGACCTATTTAACATTTGGGCATTCCTTTACTTTGAGAGGAGTTTTAGGTTTTCCATTCTACATTCCACTGTTATATACTGTATATATATATCCTACTATTGTAGAGTATTTATGACTTACATACAGACAGTACATAATTCTCTTCTGAATATGGAGGGTTGAAATTTTTGTTGGACTTAACAAATGATAGGACAAACCATTCTCTCTGCAGTTTGGAATCTAAATTCTCTGCCTCAACATGCAGACACTTGAATTTTAAATTTTGCCTTCAAGTCCCTTATTATATTTTTGTTTGAAATAAAATAAATGAGATTCCAATATATCTAATGCCAATAAGAAAACTAATCTGATTTACATACATATTTTGTCATCCCACCTATGTATATTAGTATTTTTGACATGTGTTTGTATCTAAAATCTAAAGCAGTGATTTTTTTTTTTTCGAAAGACACGACTTTTAAGAAGTTATTACATAAAAAGTATCTGTAAAGAGAAGCTGTGCTATTTCGGTCAGACTAGTATTTGGCAGAGCTCTAAGTGTAGTTATTACTTTTCAGAAGCAACATTTAATTCATGTTGTAAATGAATTTATGGCACCTCTATTCATATTGTACTGTGGAATTAACTTTTTTACGGGTCTTATAGAGGTTATTATTCAAAAAGTTGGTGGTCGAATTTCCGAACTAAATCCTAGTTCGTCATCAGGACTACGTCACTGGTGTAGTTGCTGCCACTCAGTTGGAAGAGTCCAACTGCAATTATCGTTATTTGTGGTACTTCTTCTTTTTGCTATTTCGATTCCTTCTTCTAGTTTCCTCTTTACTAAGTTTGACTGGTGGGCGATTATTCTTACTGTTGACTCGTGGGCGATTTTTCTTACTGAGTCCCAATTTATGGAGTGTCCACTAGCTTGTATATGTCTGTCTAGCCCTGTTTTGTTACTAATGTTCCGAATAGCTGCTTGGTGTTCTTTCATTCGGACTTTAATACTCCGCCCTGTTTCTCCTATATAGCTGAGTCCGCAGTTACAGTCGATGCAATATATAACTCCTTCTTGCAATTAGATGTCCACTTCTTTCTGCTTTAAAACTAGCAGGAATTTCTTTAATTTGTTACTTAGATCTGGAGCAAGCTTGATATTATATTTTGCTCCGATCCTCTTCAAGTTTTCGAAAAGTCCCTTGTAGTACGTAATTTTGCTGGTGAATTTGAAGTTGTTTATTTTCTGCATCTTTTTTGGCACTTGTCTAAATAATTTCTCAACATAAAGGGAGGGGTAAATGTTTTCTGCCAATATTTCTTTTAATTCTTCTCTGTGACGATCTTTTTGAGCATCTGAAGAGACCAGGACTTCAATTTTTTCCAAAAATTGTCTCGCCGTATTCGATTCAATATAATCAGGGTGTAATGAGTCGAAGTGTAACATATAATCCCTGTGTTAGTGGGTTTTCTAAAAAGCTGGATGAATATTCCCCCTCTCTTGAGGTGAAGTTTAAATCAAGGAAATTGATGCTGTAGTCTTTTTCCCGTTCCAGGGTGTACTGCAATGTATTTTCTTGCGAGTTAAATTCTGCTAGAATCCGAGAGGGTAGAGATTGGTCCTCAGTATCTACTATAATTAGGACATCATCCATGTATCTTACATAGAGAGCAAATATTGAGGGTTGTATAAGAATTTTGGCCTCTAGTTTATTTACATAATAATTTGCAAGCAGAGGTGCTAGTGGAGAACCCATTGCAAGTCCTGAAGTTTGCCTGTAATATTTCTTTCCAAACTGGAAGAAATTATTCTTGAAAGAAAATAGGAGCAGTTCATATATACCAAGTTTCTCTATTGTGGTTATGGAATACTATATTTTCCGCCAGATCATGCGCAATGAATTCCAGCAGGAGGTCCAGGTTAATGTTGGTATACATAGACACTATATCCAGGCTTGCCATTACTGGATGAATTAATTCTGGCAAGTTGTCTAGTTTTCCTTTAAGCTGCATGGAATTTTTTTAGAAGGTAGGGAGGAGAAGGGAAAATATCTCTGAGGTGAGTAAGTAAATAATAATTAATGTTGGAGAGTGGTGAATTTTTAGTGTCTATTATAGGTCTTATTGGATGGCCTTCTTTGTGAATTTTTATTTTTCCATAGATCTGTGGAACTCTTGACTGGATTTTGGAGAAGTTTTTGAAGAGCTCATTTAGCTGATTTTTACTTTTTAAAGATCTGATTAATTTCTTAAGATTTTTGACAGTGTGATCAACAGGGTTAGCAGTGAGTTCTTCATAATAAGGCTTGCTCAATTCACCTTCCATTTTATTGTAATACTTATTTTTTTCTAATCTGCTTTCAGTGCTACAGCTTTATCATTGGTTTTGAATTTTTTAAGTTCAGTAATGGCTTTTCTATCAAAATTGTAAGCAATTTTTACTGGCTTTTTTACAAATCTTGAGACGCAGCCTGAGAATTCTTTCTTTAAATATATAAATAAAATTCTTTCCCTGATTATATTAAATCGAATACGGCGAGACAATTTTTGGAAAAAATTGAAGTCCTGGTCTCTTCAGATGCTCAAAAAGATCGTCACAGAGAAGAATTAAAAGAAATATTGGCAGAAAACATTTACCCCTCCCTTTATGTTGAGAAATTATTTAGACAAGTGCCAAAAAAGATGCAGAAAATAAACAACTTCAAATTCACCAGCAAAATTACGTACTACAAGGGACTTTTCGAAAACTTGAAGAGGATCGGAGCAAAATATAATATCAAGCTTGCTCCAGATCTAAGTAACAAATTAAAGAAATTCCTGCCAGCTTTAAAGCAGAAAGAAGTGGACATCCAATTGCAAAAAGGAGTTATATATTGCATCGACTGTAACTACGGACTCAGCTATATAGGCGAAACAGGGAGGAGTATTAAAGTCCGAATGAAAGAACACCAAGCAGCTATTCGGAACATTAGTAACAAAACAGGGCTAGACAGACATATACAAGCAAGTGGACACTCCATAAATTGGGACTCAGTAAGAAAAATCGCCCACGAGTCAAACTTAGTAAAGAGGAAACTAGAAGAAGGAATCGAAATAGCAAGAAGAAGAAGTACCACAATTAACGTTAATTGCGATTGGACTCTTCCAACTGAGTGGCAGCAACTACTCCAGTGACATAGTCTTGATGACGAACTAGGATTTAGTTCGAAAATTTGATCACCAACTTTTTGAATAATAACCTCTATAAGACCCGTAAAAAGTTAATTCCACAATTTAATTCATTGTTTTAAACAGTCTACACAAAAGCAGCTCTACTAGTGCCTTTTCCAACACTAAGACAAAACATAAATAAGATATTCTACAATTTTAAATATGTTTGATGTAGTAACTGATAAATTTATTTGCTAGATGTCAATGAATATATTGATTAATTCAAATATATATATTGATGTTTCTAGACTAATGACAAAGGAATCATTGTAAATATATTGATGTTTGTAGACTGATGACAATGACAAAAGGAATTATTCTCTTACCTTCAAATTTCTTTAGATGGTGCACTTGGGAAGAAGGTATTTTTTGTGCAACTAAAATTCTTTTCTGGAGTTCAGCTATGGAGCTGTGTTGTAGGGCAGGGATTTCTTTCCCCCAAATCCCATGTTCTGTATGCCCCAAAGAATGCAGTGTAGTTTTGCTGATGACTGACACTGTTTTTGAAGTGGGATTTACAGATATTAGTACTTCACTGCCTTTACTCAGTAGCAACAGCAGCCTTCATACATCTAAACAATACTAAAAACACCTTGAATAACTTAGGCCCAAAAAGCAGATAAAAGATATATATTATTAGACATCATTTATGTATCATACACATTTTGTAGAAAGTAGCCTTAACATTTTTTGGACCTCCTTTGGTTCGTGAAGTCATTCATCTTTGAATTCGTAGCTGACCAGTTTATTTTTAACCACTGAATGTTACACAAGTTGGTCGGACAGTTGCCATTCAGTGAGTCATGCTGTAACAGGGGAAAGACTCGCAACTTCTGACATTGGTTTTATATATAGCCCTTAGCATAAGCACAAATGTGAGAATGTGATTTGTAGATTTTCATAAATTTATATATTCTTTACTGTAGACTTATTTTTAATTTATGTGTTCAACTCCTAATTGATGAACTATGTTATATCATTTTATTTATTGTGTCCAAAAATCATGTTTCAAAAAAAAAGACCACAAAATTGTTTACAAAACTTTGATAGACTGCATTCTTTCAAATATTAAATTTTTTGTTAAATATAGAAATCTAAGTTTTGACATTTATACTTGTGCTCTACAATTTCTTGTTGCAGGTATGAGTCAGCAAAAAGTTGCTTATTTTAGTGGAATTATGTGAAATCCGTTTGATGCTCCTTTAGAAAAGAATTTGATGATTTTATGTAAGATACACAATCAATAGACATCCCCACATTGATACAGTAATCAGCATCAAAATATTAATACTTCTGAAACTATACAGTACATCACATTGTGTTTTTGCCACTTAAAGTCCTAACCCATGTAGGTACACTGACTGTCACTTTTGAGACTCAACTATTAAAACTCAATTTGTGTTTTTACATGTAAATATGACCATTTAAAGCAATCACTTCTGCAAGGTATAAGACTCAAATACCTCATACATTATACGACATTTGTAATTTTTAACTAACAAAGCTGTTTTCAGTGTATTAATTTGTGTTTTTCAAGACCAGTGGCTTTACATATCTTTTCAAGATAAATTCATTAATTTTGGAAACTTCTTTTTCCCAGCGACACCTGCGTATAAAGCTTTGGTTCACTTTGTTTTATTCTTTCTTAGCTTTAGTATGATTACTTGCAAATAAAACCGTTCTTTGAAGGAAAGGAAAGAGTCTCGACAAAGAAGAGCTGAGTCAGTTGCGTTGGAGGTTAACAGAATCTAAAGTTCATGTGCATAAAAGGAAAAAAATCAGCAATCAGTAGGAGAAACAGAAGTTTCACAGGTGAAGATTACCAAGGGAGATGAAAAATGACCCACAAGAAAGTATGTCAATTGTCAAACCTCTAAATTGTTGGGAACTCATTAGAATACATATGATGCACATGTAGTCTTAAGGTTTTCTGAACTTGAATGTGAAATACAGCCTTTTGTTAGCAGCTCTTGTCAATGATTGACAATGATGAATTTTTTGGATAAAGTGTTTGACAATTTCACATTCATATAACTTCTACTGAAGGTCTGTATGAAATTTTACACAATTTATTCAATTCTATATCTGTATTTCATGTAAATATTGACTATTGGGCTCATTGACGCAACCACGGTGGGGAGGCTTATGCCCCCAAGGCCACAAGGACACCCTACATCTATCTATCTAATTTATACACTGTGTGTATACTATTGTATATATACAGGGTGCATAGGAAAGTCCGTTTAGCCTGGAATAACTTGCGAATAGAGAGAGGTACAGTTATGCAAGTGAGATAACGGTATAGTAAAGCAACTACGCTCGATAGAATGCAACAATAGCAGCGCCTCTAGTGGCGAAATGCGGAAGTTAGCCATTGCAAATCGAAAACGAAAAGAGATAGAGCAAAATTTCCAATTACAAAGTTGTAGAGCATCAATTAATTAGTACAAAACGAAATTTGTTTCACACGGATAAGATAAATTGTCGCCTAAATAACCTACAATGTCCGAAATCGATGCTCGACGATTCGAATCTGCATATTCACATTTCGCAGATGTAGCCGTATGCAAATGCAAATTGGGACGTTGTACCGTACCTACGATATAAAAACCAGTAGCAGGATGTACCCTGATCAGAAGTTTGGGTCTACGTACACTGTGTGAGAATGGCAAGCTTAGATTTCTAGGGTTACGTAACAAATCAGGAGTATGCAACAGCGCCTACAGGTCTGCTGGATCTACGTCGTCGTGTTACAGATGCTTGCAATAATAGTGTGTGTGACACCTTCCATGCTGAGGAATGTGCATGCAGAGTTACTTTCACGAATACAAATGTATATCGTGGGCAATGGCGAATTCTTCAAACATATTCGACATTAACTTTTTATCACTGTGGGCCAGTTTGCCTTTTTTGTTTTTGTTTTGTCTAACGTCATCAAAGTGTATTGACATGAGTACGCATTTATGCAATAAATTGTGTGTATTTGCTCATACCTATGCCTGTTCCCTTCAAACGTTCACACAAAAGGCCGCGCATCGATTTCGGACATTTTAGGATAATCAGGCGACAATTTATCTTATCCACAAATGTCGTTTTGTACTAATTAATTGATGCTCTACAACTTTGTAATTGGAAATTTTGCTCTATCTCTTTTCGTTTCGATTTGCAGTGGCTAACTTCCGTATTTCGTCACTCGGGGCGCTGCTATTGGTTGCATTCGATCGGGGGTAGCCGCTTTACTTAACCGTTGTCTCACTTGCATAACTGCACCTCCCTCCGTTCGCAAGCTATTCCAGGCTAAAGGGACTTTCCTATGCACATTGTATACACTACATGCATACGCTATATATATACACACTATATGCATATATATATACATACACTATTTACCAACAAGTAATTGGACACCCCTGCAGTCGACGATATCTGCGGTCCTGATACACGTCACTGCCGCCGCCGTTAAATATCGTATGGGAAACAACAACGCAACCAGTCGCATGCAAGATGCCATGCAGTTCGGAGCTCTCTGATTTCGAGAAAGGTGTAATCGTCGGGTATCACAGAAATGGCCGATCCATACGTGACATATCCAGCGAGTTGAAGTACCCAAAATCGACAGTGGCCTACGTGATTGGCAAGTGGAAGATGAGAGGTGACTGTCGGTATGTGCCCCGACCCGTCGGACGCACAAAACTGGGAGTTAGATACCGACAGGTGCTGGCCAGAGAATTTCGGACAAACCGCACCAAATCGATAGGCCACATCCGCGAGGAGTTTCAACAGGCATCCGGGAGTGTTGTTTCGATGAATACCATCAGAAAGGAAGTCCATCTGCTCGGTTATCATGGACGTGCTGCTGCCCACAAGCCCTTTGATCACCAAGTCCAATAGCGCTGCTCGGCTAACGTAGTGCAAAGAACGTCGACAGTGGTCCGTTGAACAGTAGTAATAAGGAGATTAACACTTTTGTAAGTAAAAAACATATTTGTGCATTCCATTTATACAACAGCCCGTAGCCCATATACACTGACGGGGAAAAAATCCCAACACCACGAAAAAATAGTTGTAGAGGAATGAAATGGCGACAATACATTTGCATAGGTAACATATTTAATCGATTAAGGTTTCAAGATCAGAGCTTAATTTAAGAACGAGAAGAGCCATTTTAAATGTGAAATGCTGGTATATTAATAACCGGTGTAACCGCCAGAATGTTGAATGCAAGCACGCAAACGTTTATGCATTGTGTCGTACAGGTGCTGGATGTCAGTTTGTGGGATGGAGTTCCATGCCTGTTGCACTTGGTCGGTCAATACAGAGGCGGTTAATGCTGGTTGGGGGTGACGCTGGAGTTGTCGTCCAATGATGTCCCATAAGTGCTCGATTGGTGAAAGATCTGGTGATCTAGCAGGCCACGGCAACATGTAAGCACTCTATAGAGCATGTTGGGTTACAACAGCGGTATGCGGGCGATCGTTATCCTGTTGGAAAACACTCCCTGGAATGCTGTTCATGAATGGCAGCACAACAGGTTGAATCACCAGACCGACGTACAACTGTGCCGTCAGGGTGCGTGGGATAACCACGAGAGTGCTCCTGCTGTCATAGGAAATTGCTCCCCAGACCATAACTAAAGGTGTAGGTCCAGTGTGTCTCGGCCGCAGACAGGTTGGTTGCAGGCGCTCACCTGGCCTCCTTCTAACCAACACACGGCCATCACTGGCACCCAGGCAGAACCGGCTTTCATCAGAAAACACAACAGATCTCCACTCCGTACTGCAATGAGCTCCAGCTTGACACCACTGACGTCGCAAACGGCAGTGGTTTGGAGTAAATGGAATGCACGCTACAAGGCGTCTGGCTCGGAGCTGTCCTTCAAGTAACCGATTTGCAACAGTTCGTTGTGTCACTGTGGTGGCAACCGCAGCTCGAATTGCTGCCGCAGACGCGGTACGATGCGCCACGGCCATACGCCGTACACGGCGGTCTTTCCTCTCAGTAGTGCCACGTGGCCGGCCGGAACCCGGTCTTCTTGAGGCAGTACCTTCCCTTGACCACCGCTGCCAAAAATCATGAACGGTGGCTACATTCCTGCCAAGTCGTTCTGCAATATTGCGGAAAGAAAATCCACCTTTTCGTAGCCCTATTACACGACCTTGTTCAAACTCAGTGAGCTGTTGATATTGGCTTCTTCGTCTTCTTAAAGGCATTCTTGACTAACATCAACACACTACGTCGAATCTCAACGCTAACTAACGCTCACGAACGCTACTGCGCGTATTTACAGCAAACCTGCTTTGCATGTTCCTAGGGGCGCTACTAGCGCCACACATATGCGCCGAGCGCGAAATTTGCATAGACGTCATCTTACAGATGTACTCTCACCGCCTACCAACTGTCGTTTATCTAACACAACCACTTCTTGGTGTTGGGATTTTTTTCCGTCAGTGTAGATCTCTCTCGCTGGCTGCTACAACAGCCAAATAGTATATATAAGTTTGCATTCATGATGTATCGTGCATATTCAGCTGTTATATTTTTCCTGACACATGAAAGCTATTCTTATTGGATAGTGTATAAGGGGCCATCCGTGATTTTTTACGATTTTTAGACCCTCTGTCACATTTTGTCCGATTTTTGACAACACCCCTTCTAAAGAGTACATCCTAATTCCCGCAACTCCCCTTTATTTTTGACGACTGCTTTGAGAAGTCTGTTGTGAAACAGAAAGAAAACATGTAATTGTTTTAAAGGAATCTTCCATATATTTACACGTTTGCTTCAGAAAATATTTATTATTTAGGCATTAATTTATTCCCGAATGCTACCCGAACTTTATCGTTCTGAAAAAAAGATCTATGAATGAACCCAAGCATTCAAAGTTGCAACACACCCGATCATACCATCTACAAAACACGATAGATTTGGTAGTACAAATACGAGAACTTAATATTCTGATTTAGCTAAACATCATCAGAAATCTGAAATATTTCATGCCTTTATCTAACTATTAAAACAAGAAAAAAAGAGAAAACAAAACTAAGAATGATCATTAAGTACATTTTTTCATTACGCTCAAATTCTAATTAAAATCAGCCCCATTTTACGTAAAATACGATCGTCATTGTTTGGTTATTACAAATTGAGTTGCAATAATTACTAAAGTGTTACTTAAATGTTGCAATAACTACTTTAACATTTGCAATAATTAGATATATTAATGTACGGAATGTCTATACGCGCCCAGTGGCGCAGTGGTCTAAGCGATGGCTCCAGGGCAGGGAGGGAGCCAGTGCCTCACCGGGGTTCGAACCCGGACCGTAAGGGGTTTGGGTTCGAATCCCGTGGAGGCATGGAAGTTGTTTTTGTGTTACTGCACTGGCTCTCTCCCTTCCCTGGAACCAGTGGCCCTGAAATAGGGACGAGCGACTGCTTATAGCCCATTGAGTACATTTGTATTTGACTGAGAGAGTGGGTGTCCAGAAAGAAATGGCACCATTTTCAATAAATTATTGCTTTTAATGTTCTTATCGCAGTAAACGTAGAAATAAGACAGTAAATGTAAAACGCCCATGCCAAACAAACGCACCAAAATTTCACAATGTAAAACACTGCTGCACTTAATTTTTCACAAAAACACAATGCACTAATTTGTGATATTTATGGTAAATAGAACACCCCCTCCACTCCCCATTAAAAAAATAAAGGAAGAAAGTAATGTATTTGAAGCCTTCATAATACTTCATTTGCATCGCTTACAATTTGCCTTTTACAAAAATCTCATTGACCTTTGAATATTACCAATTTATTCGATTTTTATCTAACATTTTTGGATTTGAAGCTAGAAGTGAATGTTTTGGACCAATATTTGAATCTAATATCTAAATAGTTCATTGGCATAGATTTAATTAAATGAACTATGTGATTGTTGTATGGGTGGTTGTGGTCTAATGCATGTGTTCGAAGGTCGTTGAAGATCTTTTTCCCAATGAGAAACTCCAAAACTTTAGTTGTAAGCTACAATGGCGTGTGCATAGGCTTAATTTTTCTACTTGAAACAAACGCACCAAAATTCACAATGTAAAACACTCCTATACTTAAGTTTTCACAAAAACACAATGCATTATTAATTTGTGATATTTATGGTAAATAGAAATGTATATATAATATCACTTGAAGGAAAAGCTAGAACCCCTTATTCTTTATGTTTATCAATAAATCACATTTTAGTTTTGAAGATTTTATTGGTACTTCTTGCTCTAATAATGTTAAAAAAAGGCATCTTTAATATGAATAAAAAGATAGAAATTAGTAACGTAAATGTTT
The DNA here is from genome assembly GCA_039090855.1 of Macrothele yani. NCBI lineage: Eukaryota > Metazoa > Arthropoda > Arachnida > Araneae > Macrothelidae > Macrothele > Macrothele yani. The sequence continues at coordinate 153,019,462 of CM077009.1, forward strand.
GAAAAGAGCATGAGCATCGGCTTGTACTTGCTTCCTGTAAGGCTGTTGGGCTCCTTTCGAGCTTATAGGGGGTTGTGGTCAAAAACCTAGTGCTCCTAGGTCACGAGGAGGTTGCAGGAAAAACTGGCTTCAGGTATTAAACATCTCAGCATCTCTACCCTATTATTTCCTCCAAGATACAGGCACAGTATGCCACAAGAGCAAAATATACAGACAAAATTCCTTAAAGCAATATGTGAAGAAATTCCACACAAAATCTTGTTTTTACATTATGATTAATATTTAAGCTATTAGGAAAACTTATTAAAAGTGACAATGCATAAGTATTTTAGAGTAAGGGCATTTCACCACTGAAAAAATAAAATAGAAAATAACATATAAGGGATATCAAGGTAGGTATTTCTGAATTTGTGAAAGTGTTATTTTATAATAATGGTTATTGTCAGTCACATAGCTATAGATGTGTTATTTATAATAATAAATAAAGTGTAATTTTATAATAATGGTTATTGTCAGTCATAGCAAACAGATTTTTTATCTTATTTATTAAACTACATTGCAAGTAGAAAAAAAGCTTCCTTTTTACTTTCTTGATCCTACTACACTGAACTCAATTTGTTGTCAGTTCATATCAAAACTAAAATTTGACAAAATTATAATTGCAGGAAGAAAAACAAACTTGTTTAGCACTATTTCATCCCTTCAATGCTTATCCTCTGCGTTGTGTTCTCCTTTTTGATCTTTTACAAGACAATTTGAAAAAATGTTAGGTAAGCATGACTCTTTTTTTAGCAAAAAAAAGAAGAAGAAGAAAAAGGTCACGCAGATCTATACTCACAGAAAATATTAAGTTAAGAAAAGTATTTCTATTTGCACGAGAGTGTGATGTATTAATTGTTGATTTGCTTCAGAAGAACACACATAATTTATAGAGGCACAGAAGTGCTTGGTTAAAAATTTAAATGAGAAAAAGTGCTGTTTTGTTCTTTCAACTCATATGTCGGTATAGCTTTTAAAATTAGTTTATTGGGTACGAAGGCAGCATCACAATTAATAACAAAGTGCAGTGCATGTCTGAAGAAAAGCCGTGATAGTTCTGTAAACAAACTACAGATACCCTCCTTTTTTAAATTTATTTTGTGGGATATTTATTTTTCATCAGCTCATTGGGTAAAAATATCTTTCAATAAAACAATCTGAGGAACAAAAGCGGGTTGTTAAGGGTAATACGAAGGTACGATAATGTGATATTTTCAAAATTTGTATTTCTGTAACTTTACGTATTTGTTTTGTTGGCTCCATGTAACGACGTATTTTTTATTTTATAGCCGATTTTCGCCGAAATTGAGAACTCATTGATTAAAATTTGGTCTAGAAATGTATTGGTTCGCACGCGAATATTCTTTCTGCGCTATTCATACCGTACAGAATCAACTGAGCTCTATTTTTTTTTTTTTTGATTGGAGGTTTAACGACCGCCGTGAGCAACTCAATGGGCTATAAGCAGTCGCCCGTCCCTAATTTAGGGTCACTGGTTCCAGGTAAGGGAGAGTGCCAAGGCCGTAAGACAAACACAACATCCATGCCTGACCGGGATTCGAACCCGGACCCCTTACGGACGAATGATCAGAGGCCAACGCCTTAGACCACTGCGCCACCTGGGCGGCCAACTGAGTTCTTCAAAAATTCCCGTCGCTTTCAAAGCGCTGTCATTGCGTTTACCAGTCTCTTTCTCTACAAGGTCTCTGTTAAAAATATTTCCCTCCCCACCTCACCAAAATATTCTAAAACAAACAATGTCGCATCATTATCATATTTAAAAAGCATCTCCTGCCAACAAACCTAGAAACATTTACACCAGTCAGTTTGCAAAATCCGTTCCTACCATCAGCAAGTAATCACACGTGACACAGGCAAATAAGCCCCACCCATAGGTGTCGTCACAGAAACTAAATACCGCCCTCTGATTGGCTGAAAATTTCAGAGTCCCCTATCATTGTACGGAATGCCTATACGCGTCCCGGTCGCGTAATTCGCATTTCGACATGCAATGCGCGATTACGTTCTCTAGACCAATCACACGCTAGCCAGGGATTCAGGATTTCAGTTAAGGGGCGGAGCTAGAAACTGGGGTCACGTGGCTACCTAGTATGACCCAGCTACCCACTATTTTCAGGTGGTGGCTGATTAGCCCTAACATATTTTGGAATGGTAATATTTTTGTTTTGACACCGTTTGTTGTTCATAGGTATCTCCAAGGAGGTTATAATACAACAAGAGGCGCGCTTTAGCGCAACGTAAAGTTCACGAAGCCGTTTCTTTCCCCCTCCATCAGCCACCAGTCGTTGTCGGCCATTTGCACTGGTACAAGAGCAGAACCCTTTGGGAGCGTGCTACTCAACGTTTGTTGGACTCATTTCTATTTCTAGCTGGTGCTGCAACATCAATAACAATCTGCACGTATTTTATTGAAGTGGTATGATGTTTAGCTTCACTCGTATTTACGTATACCGTCCAGCCAGAATGTTTCCAGTTGTTTAGAATTTAAATGAGATGCATATTGCCTGCAGTGTAAGCGAAAACACTGAAAAACGCGGAAGAACCGGCGATTTGTTTACAAATATAGTGACTTATAAAATCCAAGCCGCCCCGGTGGCGCAGTGGTCTAAGCGATGGCCTCTGATCATTCGTCCGAAAGGGGTCCGGGTTCGAATCCCGGTGAGGCATGGATGTTGTGTTTGTCTTACGGCACTGGCTCTCTCCCTTCCCTGGAACCAGTGACCCTAAATTAGGGACGGGCGACTGCTTATAGCCCATTGAGTTGCTCACGGTGGTCGTTAAACCTCCAATCAAAAAAAAAAAAAAAAAAAAAAAAATAAAATCCAAACTACTGTGCCAATTCAAATTCTGCAAACAATTATTTAAATATCATGAACCGAAGTTTCTTCCAGTATATGTTACAGCTCCCTGGATTTTTACTCTGATTTTTAAGGTAGTTAACCAAAACAATCCAGCGTAAGAAACACATGGAAATAGAAGCAAACCTATGAACCCATATAATATATATATATATATATATATATTACAGATTTCAACCTGTTAAAATAAAGATTAACAATTCTGGAAAAAAAAATATCAAGCTATGGGGCACACAAGCTTCCCATGCAATGATCATCACCTGCTCCGTGCAAAGAGAATGGTTTCACTTGTCGTATTACTCTGTGTTACAGAAAAAGGCTCTTGCATGAAATCCTTCACAGTAAAATTTCAGTATTATTAGTAAAAAAAGAATGTATGACACAACATCAATAATAATGCTGCTTACCTTTATTAAAATAATTGAGAAAAATATCCCTGGTTTCATCACTCCTTCTAAGCCAAGTCCAAGTTTCAGCATTTTCTACTAAATGGCTGTGGTTATGATTTACTTCTCTGATAGAAGTGAGGCCTTCTTTAGCATATGTATCTCTGTAGCGAACATCTTTACTATCCCATTTTGTTCTTATGGAAAAACTTGCTTTGCAGTTTTATTTTTCTTTGTCAGCTCTTCATCCTTGTAAAAAAGAAACAGATATTATTATTTGTTATTATATATTTTTATTTATTATTATTTACTTTTTATTTACTGTTATTATTCACTTTTTATTTACTCTTATTATTTACTTTTTATTTATTCTTATTTTTCTTTATCCTTGTAAAAAAGAAACTGATATTATTTGTTTTATTTATTATTATTTCCTTTTATTTATTATTATTTCCTTTTATTTATTATTATTCACTTTTTATTTACTGTTATTATTTACTTTTTAATTTTTATTATTTACTTTTTATTTATTCTTATTTTTCTTCATCCTTGTAAAAAAGAAACAGATATTATTATTTGTTATTATATATTTTTATTTATTATTATTTACTTTTTATTTACTGTTATTATTTACTTTTTATTTACTTTTTAATTTTTATCATTTACTTTTTATTTATTCTTATTTTTTATTGATTATTATTATTTTATTTTATTTATCATTTTTTTAATAATTTTGTTTAGTAAATACCGAACCCTTACCTTTTTATATTTTCCATGTCCTGAATGCTGACGGACATAATCTCTGTTGAAAACAAATTTTGATCTTTCATTGCATGCAACAGTGCTCCTCACAATCCAGGAGGTATGAGTATTGTCTGCAAAATTCTGAAGCCACAACTGAAAATTATTGCCGTTCTTTAATTCAACGCGCAGTTTACATATAAAGCACCACCTGAAAATAGTGGGTAGCTGGGTCATACTAGGTAGCCACGTGACCCCAGTTTCTAGCTCCGCCCCTTAACCGAAATCCTGAATCTCTGGCAACCGTGTGATTGGTCTAGAGAACGTAATCGCGCACTGCATGTCGAAATGCGAATTACGCGTCCCGGTCAGGGAGGTGGACAACGATCGTACCCTTAGTTCTGGGATACCTGACGAATTCGCTGGGATCGTAGTCAACCGCACCCCTAACAAGTTCATTATGGTGGACTTCTACTTTCCTGAAAAACTTCTCGGCAAATCTGGTGGACAACTCGTATACCTTCTCAACTCCACGTCTGTTCCTCAGATTCTTTTTTTTTTTATTGGAGGTTTAACGACCACCGTGAGCAACTCAATGGGCTATAAGCAGTCGCGCGTCCCTAATTTAGGGTCACTGGTTCCAGGGAAGGGAGAGAGCCAGTGCCGTAAGACAAATTCAACATCCATGCCTCACCGGGATTCGAACCCGGACCACGCTCGGACGAATGATCAGAGGCCATCGCTTAGACCACTACACCACCGGGGCGGCCTCCTCAGATTCCGCCAGCGATCATACGAAGTGCTCAGTTCTGCACCATATCGATTCTCTCTCGCTAGAACATACACTATACTGACAAAAGTCACCTGACACTTCTTCAAAAAGCAAATGAACGCGTCCGCTGCGTTGTTAAGATGCGCGGTACAGTTGCAAGCGGTATAAAAACAATCCTGCAGCTGATCGCGGTCATATCGCATTGTGAGATTGAGTGAAAATATCGCTGCGGGAGAGAACTGACTTTAAGAAAGGAAAGATTGTTGGGTGTTATATTAGTGGGTTGTCCATAAAAGAAACCGACAGGCATTTAAACATACCCAAGTCAACTCTTTTGGGTGTTATGAATAAGTGGAAGATGTAGCAAAACGTATCGGCAAACCAAAGAAAATCAGTGACAGAGGACGTTGAATCCTCAGAAGAGACGCTGCAGCTAATCGACAGAGTACTGCACAAGACCTCAGTGTACAGGTGAGTAAAAATTCTGGAACCTCGGTATGTGCACGTACCATTTGCAGAGAACTTCCTTCCATGGGTTACCGTGGTCCTGTGGCCGCTCATAAGCCTTTAATCTCCACACGGAATGCTACTCGTCGTTTAGCATGGTGTAAAAAACATTTAGACTGGACCGTAGTTAAATGGAAATGGGTCATATGGACTGATGAATCCAGACACACGATCCATCAGTCTGATGGCTGTGTGTGGGTATGGCGGCAGCCGGGGAACGCTATTTACCACAGTGTACTGTTCCTATGGTCAAGTTTGGAGCTGGCAGTGTACTCGTGCGGAAGCATTTTTTGTGGTATGATCCCGGCCCATTGGTTATCGTAAACAAATCTTGTTAACCAGCACGTCTACCTCGATATTCTGCACCCAACTCTGTGGCAATGCTATGGAACCCAGCCTTGTTGATACCAGCAGGATAATGCACCGAGCCATAAAGCAAGGACTGTTACGGCGCTTGTTTGACGATAATTCTATATCGTGTGTGGACTGGCCAGCACAAAGCCCTGATCTCAATCCCATAGAGCACCTATGGGATGAATTAGAGCGCCACAGGAGAAGTTTGGAACCAAGGCCTACTACTAAGCAACAGTTAGCAGCAGCATTATGTACTGAATGGAAGCGCATACCTATCGCAAATGCATGTCTCGACACCGTACTAATGTATGTCAATAAATGCTATGTTATGTTTCTCTTCTAGGTGTCCGGTGAACTTTGTCAATATACAGTAGTGTATATGTATCTATCTACCCTCTCTTTATTTAAGTATGTCATTTAGGAGAGGGTTTAAACCCCCAAAACCCCTCCTTGGCTACGGCCTTGCGCAATTGAGATCCTTTTTGGTAGGATTTTTTTTTTTTTTGATTGAAGGTTTAACGACCACCGTGAGCAACTCAATGGGCTATAAGCAGTCGCCCGTCCCTAATTTAGGGTCACTGGTTCCAGGGAAGGGAGAGAGCCAGTGCCGTAAGACAAACACAACATCCATGCCTCACCGGGATTCGAACCCGGACCCCTCACGGACGAATGATCAGAGGCCATCGCCTTAGACCACTGCGCCACCGGGGCGGCTTGGTAGGATTGCTTTGAGAACTCTCCCCAGCGTATAAAACGCTGATCGCTACATTTTTTCTTCTTTGATTGGGTGTTTAACGACCAGCCTGTGTTATTAGCAGTCGTCTGACCCTAATTTAGGGTCACTAGTCCCAGGGAAGAGAGAATACAGTAAGACAAACACAGCATCCGTGCTTCACCGGGATTCGAATCCGGACCACGTACACCATGATCCCGACCCAACTAGGACGAATGATCATTAGCCAACGTTGCTACATTTGTCGCCATGCGTTTCAAAAACTACATACGTACACGACGAGAGCATGCTCACCAAAGAAAGGTCTTGGACGCTCACGAATATTCATCTTAGTATCTTATCTTGGCAAAAATCCATGTTTCAGATTATTAAGATATATCGATGCTATCGATAGTACGAATGTGACGTCAGAAGTGGATTTCTGCGTACCACCTTGGCTGCTGATTCAATGTTTTCGCTATTTGATTATCCCCTTACTGTTGCCTAATTTTTACGTTCCTAACGTCATGGATTCTGCCGAGGAATTAATAAAGCTACAGCGCGAAGAAGAAGAAATTATTTTCTTAGAAGAACAAATCAAGGTTGCAAAAATATACAAAGACAATTTTGTGTTCGATGTTTATTTCGCATGACGCCGGAAAGCATCGCCGTTAGTCATAATGAAGTTTTTAATGTAGCATTTCTCGTACACGTTATATTAAATTTTCATGTTCTTATTGCCAGACATTGGCGAAATATCTGAAACATAAAATTTAGTACCTTGTTTTGTAAAACAAAAACATTTAAAAGCCCAGACAAATACGTAATAAGGAAACAAACTAGGGTTCGCACTCTAGGCAATCTGCTTAAAAATTAAATGAATGCGTAACATTAAATAAAAGAGAAATTATAAATATGTTTGTTTTATTCTTTGAGGAAAGTAGAACTTAATTCGTAATTTACCGATCCAAATATTCCATCAATTTTCGCCAACCTTTTTTTTCTTTTTTGAAATTGAAATTCGAAGGAATACTACGAGGTTTCAACAGCCTTTGATTCGTAGTGTCATAATATCCAAAAGACTTTTCGTTAAAGTGAACAGAACATTTTGGAGAGTACGCATCGGAATGGAAATCACCGCGTTTCATTTTACACAGCCATTCCCTTAATAATTTCGTCTTTTTCAGCGGAAAATTAAAGAATGTTTTTTTCGTCTACACAATTTAGGTTGCAGGATTTATTAGCACAACCATACGATGAGCAAAAGTTATACATGCCGTTCATAAATTTACAAAAATCGCGTTTTTCCTGAACCCTTGCAACGTAACGCCATGTTAATAATTGGGAAAACGCATGTAAACAAACTCTTGTTGGTCCTCAGCCACGGAAAGGCTTTCCCATGATGCAATGCAAGGTGGGGATTTCTACACGCGAAGCGTTCATATTCTTTGATTTCTAGGTACGTGTTTTGGCAACGGTTAGCTGGTGTGAAGTTGGCTCCTGTTTCTAATCGGTGAACCCCGTAGGATATTGTGTGTTTTGGGTGTGTCGTCGTTGGCGAAAGCGTTCTTGTTTCGTTGCATTTTTGAAACAGCGGCTTGCTGTTTCCTCTTCTATTTTCGTTTCTTTTCCTGCTAAAGTTTTGCAGGCGGTTGGTTCTTCCCATATCCAAGGTAGGATTCTTGTCTTTTCATGCTCTTGTCTGTTGTGGTCTGTTGATTCGGGGTGGGCCCTAGCTGCCGCCGGTGGGTCCGGCGGGGGTGGGGGACTCTGATTCCTCGAATCCGGCTAAAAGAATGCGTTCTTCACCGGGTGATGAGCTTCCTCTGCTGGATGGTTTGCTAGTTCCAGTTAATGATTTTGTTTGTTCGATTCAATGGTCTCCTCAGGAATTGCTGCGTAGGGCATTTGCGAGCGGAGTGACTCGCGGTGAAATACTTATTTCCGCGACTTCTGGGAAGCTACCCAGAGTCCATCCCATGTTGCTGAAGAGGTTCTTCGTGGACAATATTTCAATGCATGACTCGATTTCAGACGTTCAATTTTAACGTTCGGGTGACTTGTTGGTGCGTTCTTCGAATCTCATTTGCTTGCTGGAAATATGTCAACTTTCTACTTTTCTTCAGGTACCTGTCAAAACTCAGGTCCTTACTAAGCTTATGACAACGAAGTTTTTAGTTCGAGATGTGGATATTGAAGCCCCTGTTGATGAGATTGCTTCGGAATTGTTGGACCGTGGTGTGAACTGTCTTCGTATTGTTCGGTTCCGACGTTCAGTAAATTCCTCGAGGGTCCCTACTTCTTCGGTCCTAGTGGAAGAACTGGGCTTTACTAACCGCGACACTATCTATCTGTGGGATTCCAGATGTGCGGTCAGACCCTTCTTGGATTCGCCTAGGCAGTGTAAAAATTGTCAGCGTTATGGACATCTGCTGTCAACCTGTCGTAGTACCGCTCGCTGTTCTCGTTGTGGTGAAAGACACGACTTTTCGGTATGCTCGGCGTCGAGCTTCCAGTGCGTATTATGCAAGGGCTCTTATCCTGCTTCTGACACGAACTGCCCAATTTACCTCCAAGAAAAGCAGATCCTAGATATTACGGCTTCGAAGCATCTCAGCTATCTAGAAGCTCGGGACTCTGTGCGTCAAGTCCACCAGGCCTCATATGCAGCGGCGGCGGCGACTCAGGCTCAACCGCAGCGTGCTTGCTCCTCTGCCTTCCCTCAGCTTCTGGACATTATCTCTAAACTCACCAGTAGATTGGACTCATTGACGAATCTTCTTTCACCTCCTTCCCTACATGCTGGTCCAACCTTATTCGTTGCACAGGTACCACAGGCTGAAGTTTTGCAGAATCCTCCCACTACAGTTGCAGCGTGCCCAGCTTCTTCAGTGCCTACTGAGCAACCTCCTGACACTGGCCTAAGCGCCGATGAATTCCTGTCATGCGAAGAATCTGTGGTTCCGTATGTGGAGTCTGCTGCGGAATCCGTCAAACTTTCTCACTCCAGAACCTTCTCGTGTCCTCCATGCGCCATGCCCTTCTCTTCCCGTCCAGCCTTGCTGTCACACCTGAAAGCTCATCGTGACGACGGTAAGTTTCTTTGTGGCCTCTGTTCCATGCGGTTCAAGACGGCATCTGGCCTAGCGGATCATTTTTCTCTTCATGAATAGTTGGTCGCTGGTCCAATGGAATGCGCAATCCCTTCGCTCCAAAAGACCTTATTTCACCGACAGTTCTATTTTTGCTACAGCCACGATCTTGACTTTCCAAGAATCCTGGCTATCTCCTGGTCTCTCTTTTTCCCTCCCAGCCCGTACGGTGTATAGAAGTGATCGGGGAGAGGGAGGATCAGGGGGTGGCCTCCTAATTGCAATTAGGTCGGATATCTCTTCCAGATTGGTGAAAATCTTCAGCTCGGTTCGAACGAAAAGCTTCTTGCGACGGATATCATCTCTGGCGACACCACGCTCAGAATTATTAATTTATACATTCCCTTTCCTCCCCTCTCGGCGCTCTTGCTTGGACGGATCGAACTGCTCACTGATTGTTGTATAGTGCTTGGGGATTTCAATATTCATCACCCTAGCTGGGGTGATGAATATTGAAACTCAGTACCTCCCCGGCTTCTCCGAGCCGGGGAGGTACTGAGTTCAGGGACTGGCTTTGCTCGCAGGATCTTTGTCTCCTAAACTCGGGGGCTTCTACCTTTTGCATTGGGTCAAGTTGCTCTGTTTTGGACCTCACCATGTGCTCTTCTCAGCTGGTTCCGTACTGCTCCTGGTCAGTGGATATTGATCTCTACGGTAGCATCCATCATCCTGTCATAACAACATTGGAGGTAGGGATGTTTGGCTCCTCTCCCCTACTGGGTCTGCAGCCAGTTTCTTGGTGAGTGACTTGGCCTTCCATCCAGAAGATTATCCGTAGTGAACTTCCTTCCACTCCTGACAGTGCCGCTCTGATCCTGGACCGGATTTCCGAGATTATCCTCGCTTCTCGTAGGCCCAGCGGTCAGCCTCAACGTTGGTCTCTTAGTGGGACTTTGATTGTGCTCAGCGGCTTCGCAAGAAACGCCGCCTCCTTCGCTATGCCAAGTCATGCGGCTGCCTCTTCGCTTGGTCATTATATCGGCAGGAAGAACGGAATCTTCGCCACCTCCTCACTCTTAAGAGACGTGCCTACTGGAAGGCACAATGCAACGACACCTCGAGGCCAGGCTTCATTTCCTCCCTCTTGCGCCGTCTGAAATCTCATGTTGGTTCGTGCCCGGATCACCTGCTACTTCGGATTGACGATTTCCTTGTTGCTGATCCGGCGGAGCAAGCTTCGGCGTTTGGTGAACTCTTTTCCACAGCCTCTGGCTGTTCGGTGCACTCCTTTTCTATTGACCATGATGACTCTTCTCTTGAGATGGATGCGTTACTTACCACCGGTGGAGTTGCCAGGGCTATTAATGGATCGCCCCGACGCTGTGCTCCTGGTCCTGATGGATGTACTTACGAACTGGTGACACGCATATGGAAGTGGAATTCATCTTGGCTGGTTGACCTCCTTAACCTCTTTTGGTCTGCCGGCGTTATCCTTCATGCTGGAAGGAGTCCTGGGTGATTCCAATAAAGAAGCCTAACAAACCTGCTCTCGACTTATCATCGTACCGAATGATCACTCTCACATCGGTTTTTTCGAAGATCATGGAGAATGCCCTGGTCTCTAGCCTAACAGACTTCATTCTCTCTCATCAACGGATCAGCAAGCTGCAGTTCGCATTTTTGCCAGGACGTTCCACATCGGCGTGCCTTCTGTCGATCCAACGTCATCTTCTGGGGGCTCGAGCTAGACATAATTATGCTTTTCTGGTGTCTTTGGACCTTCAGGCGGCATATGATTCGGTCTGTCATCCTGCTCTCCTGGGTAAATTGGCGTCTCTGGGTGTTCGTGGACGTCTTCTCCGTTGGCTGGCTGAATACCTTGCTCGACGCAGATTTCGCGTTCGTTGGCGGGGAACGGTATCTTCCTCCTTTCCGCAGTGTCGAGGTGTTCCTCAGGGTAGCTCCATTTCACCTATCCTTTTTAACTTATACATTGATGATGTGGTAGATTGCTATCATTCGAATGCGCATATGTTCTTATTTGCAGACGATATTTTTATTGTTTCCTATAGTCCCAACCGGGCGGCGGCACTTAGCTATATGCAATCCTCTTTGGATTCCATTGTTCAGTGGGCATCTTCCTGGGATTTACGTCTCTCTCCTTCTAAAAGCTTTGCGGTTGACTTTTCTCGTAAGCGCCGGTCGCCTGCCCCTCCTTTCCGGCTGGGCTCCCAGTCAGTGACTTGGCAGTCCTCCATCAAGATTTTAGGGGTCTGGTTTAACTCCTCCCTGACGTGGTCTTCCCACCTCACGCACGTCATGAAGTCAGTTTTCCGAGCCTTGTCTGCTGTTAAAGTTGTTTGTCATCGCCGGTGGGGTCTTGGCTTCCCCAACGCTCTCGCCTTTGTCGTTGCTGTGATTCGGCCTATTCTGGAATATACGGCTCCGGTCCTGTTCGCCTCCCCTCCTATCTCTACGACGTTCTAGAAGTTCTACTCAACCATGCACTCCGAGCAGCCACTCACCTCTCTTGTTCGACGCCTGTGGCAGTCTTGCGTGCAGAATGTGGAATCGCTAGCGTTCGTTCTCTAATCACGCTCCTGACAGTCCGATTTTTGTACCGCCATTTGTCGATGGGTCAGCGTTCGCCTATCGCTCATCTTCTTCTGGAAGAGGACGCCTTGTCATTCTACGCTTGGAGATCCCATGGCTTTCCCCTTGGAATCCTGCTCAGTCGCTTCCGACAGGAGCCGTTTTTCGTCAACAGCGATCTTCTTCAGGCTCTGCCGGCCCCTCCTGTTTCGTCTGCACCTTGCTACTCGATTATTTGCTCGGGTCTCCCTTTTCAGCAACGATATCTGCATCCGATGCTTCTCAGACATCGCTTTGGGGTGTTCTTGGCCCAGTTCTCAGCGTCGCACCACATCATTGCTACTGACGCTTCGAAGATTAACTCCTCGGTGGCGATCGGGCATTTTTTCCACGGAACAAATCCAGCCGTTCGTTCTCCTTCTCGACTATTTCCTCAGTGTTCTCGGCTGTAGCGTGGGCCCTAATATCAGCGCTTGAATTTGCTCCCGGCCAGTGCGGTGGCCTCTTGCTGCTTACGGATAGTCGTTCTGTTCTACAGGCCTTGTTGGCATTAAATCGCAAATCTCAAGACATTATCGTTCTTCTGCATGATTCTCTTCAACGCCTCCGCTCTTTCTACGAGGACATTGTGTTCGTTTGGTGCCCGGCTCATGTTGGTCTTCCAGCGAATGAGGCCGCTTACGCTGCCGCCCGACGAGGCCATGCTGAGAGCCTGGCCATGTCCCCCAGTTACAGCCTCCGACGCTGCTCGGCACAGTGGTAACATGCTCATCTTCGCTTCTGATTCAGCCTGGCTTTCGTCCGGGTGGGCAGAACTGTATCCGTTCATCAGCTTCCGTCACAGATGGCTTGGCGAACATTGTTATCGAAGTTGCTCAGCGATCATAATTCAAAAATTACGCACGGACATGGCACCTTTAAACAGTTACCTCTTTCTGGTTCGAAAACATTCTTCCCCGATGTGCTTCTGTGGCTCCGGGCATGAGACTGTTCCTCACTTCCTCCTCTCCTGCCCTGCGTACAGTGCATATCTGAGGGTTTGTTTTGGAGTGACAACCCCTCCTTCTTCAACTTCCGTCTCTGCTCAAACGTATTCTTTGTTGGACTTTCGGGACGCTTCCGTTACAAAACGTAAAGTTCGGGCCTTGGAGAAATTTATTACTCTCTCAAGACGTTTCTCTGTGAGGACGCTCCATTTCTAACCTTCCTTCTCATGAGCGTGCCCCTTTGATGGACTTTTGTGCTGCTACTGTGACTTCCTTAGACCATGAATATAGGTAGACAGAGCTACTCCCGTTCACGCAGTGTTGAGAGAACGGCACAAACATGTCAAGCGGGTTAGTCACGTGATGTGTGTCAAGATTGCTCCGAGGGAGCAGGTAATGGCGATGATCAACAGCATTTACCTTAGACCATGAATAAGGAATTTACACGGTGACCCGTTCAAATTTACTAAGTTTATCTTCATTAAAAATAATAGGATCAATTATCTTCATAAAAAATCAAGTGGTTTATTTTTCTGCCCACTAGTTCGTGTGGTACAAATTTTTAAAATTCAGTCACTCTGGTTAGTGCTCCCGCTGAAGTGTTAGTTTACATATTTTTACGCATTTTTGCTGCCTCTCTCTATAACGCAGGATTTTTTTTTAGCAAAATAAACTTAATCTTTGCACCTATAGCTTTTGTGTATACTTTTTGTTGTTATAGAGTGCATATATAATCTCCTATGTTTTTTTTTAAAGTTGCCCCACTACGTGTATATTCTCCCTATTGGAGTGTGAAAAGTGACCTCATTTCTCCCCCCCGCCATTCCCATTTAAATTGTGCGTAGTGCTTCACAACAAAATATTTTCCTCTCATTGAAGACAGTATAAGTATTTTTCTGTGAAATTTTTTTGTTGATAAGCCAATTATTTTTGGGGTTATGAGTGTGTGAAAACTTTCCGAGGTCCACATTATTGGGGATCTCTGTAATTGGAGGAATTGTTTACTATCAACATATCGCGATGTAATCCGCCCCGGTGGCGCAGTGGTCTAAGCGATGGCCTCTGATCATTCGTCCGAAAGGGGTTCGGGTTCGAATCCCGGTGAGGCATGGATGTTGTGTTTGTCTAACGGCACTGGCTCTCTCCCTTCCCTGGAACCAGTGACCCTAAATTAGGGACGGGCGACTGCTTATAGCCCATTGAGTTGCTCACGGTGGTCGTTAAAATCTCCAATCAAATCAAATCGCGATTAGGAAATATTAGAAACATAGCTACATACATATGTACACAGATTTTAATATATAGAAAAACCTCAATTTTCAGGCTAACAGCCACAGCATATATATGTAGTAAAAATGAGATATTTTGCCAAATGGCAGCCCTCATCGTGATTTTTTATGGGGGGGGGGGGCAAAGATGAAGATGGTGTGTACGTTTTTTTTAATTTTGTTAATATACATCAGTTTCCTGTTTGCTTTCTAAAACAGCAAATCAATAGTTATCAAGAGCTACACAAAGTCTTGCATAGCAGTTACTGCTAATCAAAAAATAAATCAGAAGCTGCACATTCCTAAATTATAAATTTTGGACGATTCCTTCTTACGACGACTCAGACCACTTACCTCGTTTTTTTTGTTTTTTTTTGTTTTTTTTTTCTTCGGTCTACCCTGTTTTGCAGGGGCGTAGCAATTCCGAATGTTTAGGAGGGGCTCAAAGAAAATAAATTATATATATATATATATTTATTTATTTATTTATTTATTTATTCTTATTGCGCTTGAAGATGTCACTACAAGCGTTATATCTGGCTAGCATAATGACGATATTATGAAAATACAGTACAGAAGAAGAAAAGTGTAATTATTTATCTAAATCTTTAATCAACCAAAGCGCATGATTTGCAACCAATGTTTTAAAAGTTATGTTGCAAAAGTAAACAGTCTAAAGATTAAATGAAATAGAGTCAGTATACAAACACAAATACAACACTTATACATACCCAATGGAATGCATCGGTTTCGTGGTCGGTGCCTCGGTGGTGTAATTCGGGAACATTTCTTACTCATAAATGCAGTAAACCTCGGGGCTGGGTCCCTGGTTCATTACTGTATTCCATTCCAAAGGCTGTGACATTACGTACAATGGCCAGGCCAGTGGTGGGGAATAGAAGGGTTGCTTATTTCGTGCCGTCCCCCGTCAGCAAGCTGATGTATAGTTGTGAGTTCACACTCCTATCCAAGCTCATGGCCGTCCAAGGAAAATTGAATAATGCAGTTGCGTTTGACCTTAATGTGACATTGTGATTTCAGACACTTGAAACAGCTGAAGCACCACCCCAGCCTCCACACACACTAACACACAAGGACACACTATCCCTCTCTATGTTCTAGAATTGACATTCATTTTCAAAAGGAAAAACGTTTTAGATTTTAGTTTTCCTCTACTCTGGAGAAAAAGTGTAAAAACAACCAAACTAAACATTGAAAAACAAAAATTATTATATTAGGGGGCCTGGGCCCGTTGCCCCCCCCCTATTCCTACGCGCCTGCTGTTTAGATATTTAATCCATGAATATAACCGTTGGTATTATGTTGGATCGGTTCTTTTTGTAAGACTGTAATGTGTTTGAATTGCACATTACTTTTTATGTGTGACCTGCATTTCAACTTTTTATACAGTGGAAATTTATATGTTAAATTAAATCGTGATTTTCCTAACTTTTTCACTTCGGAATAACAAAGTAATCCCGCTACCGATCAAACAGCACAAAACACCACTATTATTCAAGGTCTAAAAATCGTATATCTACTACATCTATTTCGTCTCATAACAAACATTACAACATCTAAGCAGCATTTCATCATAAAATTTAGTATAAAATGTAAACGATCTTATCTTATATTCAAATCTTTGCTGATATACAATACATTATTTTATTTTCCTTCAAACACAGAAATTAAAATCGCTCACTTAACTTCAAGTAATCTATAATGATTTTCAGTACAGTTACGAACTACGCACCGTGAAAGCCGGTGGGCAGCCCCGGTGGCGCAGTGGTCTAAGGCGTTGGCCTCTGATCATTCGTCCATAAGGGGTGCGGGTTCGAATCCCGGTCAGGCATGGATGTTGTGTTTGTCTTACGGCACTGGTTCTCTCCCCTTCCCTGGAACCAGTGACCCTAAATTAGGGACGGGCGACTGCTTATAGCCCATTGAGTTGCTCACGGTGGTCGTTAAACCTCCAATCAAAAAAAAAAAAAAAAAAAAGCCGGTGGTTGACACACATCACGTGACTACCCTCTGGAGATGTTTGTGCCGCCTTCGGAGACTAGCGTCTCGCGACAGCGATATCCACATGTATCGAGTTATCTCATTGGCAGCAATAAAACCAGCACTCACCAATTGGCAACCGGCACTGAAAAGGCACTTGTTGTTTACAGCGGAACGCTGGAACAGCTCCGCGACCAGTCTACTGTTTTCGATCTGGCAACGCTCAGTAAATTAAGTTGTCCGGCCATATTACCCTTCTATAGTATTAAAATTCCATGAAGTTGTCGTTGAATTGGTCTGTTGTATTTTATAATGTCTCAATGGAATTTGTATAGTCTCGTTAACGATGTCGTACGAGATAGAAAAACATGCATATCAGTGTGAAAGATATGGTTCGCTACCCACCCTTGAAATGATAAGGAATCATGAATGGCAATAAATATCGCTGCTTTTCTTCTTTAATTGTCTTTTGCTATATATTTCTCAGTACGAATTAAAATACTTACTGTAAATACGAAAGTATAATTTTTTATCAGTCTCCCAACGTATATAGCGATAATTTCGTTCATTTTTTTCAGTTCTTTTTTAACATCTCAGTTATAGTTTTCATTTAGTACACGAAATATTTTTAATTTTTTTTTGATGAAACCAACGTTAGTCATCATGATGAATAAAAAAAATAAGAACAGAATGCAAAGATAACCACCCATAATGTTTGCTTTCGAATGTAAACAACAGATGCATTGCCAGATCGAAAACAGTAGATTGCTCGCGGAGCTGTGAGAAATGAGGAAAGCGCCCGTTTGTGGAAGAATAGCCATTTTTATATTTGGATGTAAACTGCAAACAGGTTAAATTGTTCGATTTGTGCCGACAGCCGCCAATGAAGAAACTAATGTTAACTAAGATGTAAACAACCTGTGTCACGACTTCGACGACGTATGCGAACTACAAGTGCTGTTTCAGTGCCGGTCGCCAATTGCTGGGTGCCGGTTTTATTGCTGCCAATGAGATAACTCGATACATGTGGATATCGCTGTCGCGAGACGCTAGTCCTTCGGAGCTCCTCGCTCTGTCTACCTATATTCATAGTCTAAGGTGACTCAGGAGGGTCCCGCTTGGGCTGCGCAGTATCAGACGCGGTTATTTTGAAACCACGCATGACGTAGGTGTGCACGCAGGACTCAGTATTTCGACTTCTTGCATCCCTGTTTGTTTATATTTGGTGTGCTGGAGTTTTCTCTGTTAACGCAGTTGATTTTCAACCGCTTGAGGTTTGTATCGTATAGTTTTATGTTTATGTTTTGTTTATTTTGATATTTACACGTATTTATCACTGAAATTCATTGCTTCTGTGTTTCGTAAGAAACGCAATAATGCCGGGTTTCGCAGTGGCCTGTTGTACTACGTACAATAGGAAAACCAAGAATACTGACATTATGTACCATGTATTTCCAAAGGATTTATTACTACAAAAATTGTGCATTCAGAAATGTAAGCGTCAGGATTCCTTCGAAGTGTCCAATGCAAAAGTGTGTTCTCAACATTTCACAGAGGATGACTACCAGCATGACTTAAAGGCAGAGTTACTTGGGTTAACTCGCGGGAAAGTGTTGAAGCCTCATGCAGTACCTACACTAAACCTTCACACAAGCAATAATACTGGTATTAATAATGTAAGTTCGAGAACCAGTGCTGACATTTCAGGACCTGAGACTACAACGCCTACTGCACTTAGATGTCATGACCGTGGAGTTCGGAAACGTGCATTGGAAACCCTTGATAATCTATCACCAAAGAAGAGGAATGTAGAGAAATCGATGGGAACTGATCAAGAAACACAGTGCATGCTGAGTGATCTAAAAACAATGGAGAAAAGAATAAAGAAATTGGAGGAAGAAAACCAAAGGCTAAACACAGCGTGCATTCAGATGAGAGTAAGAAACAAGTACCTTCACAGTCAGCTTATAACAACTCGACGACGTTCTCAAGAATACTTGAAAAAATTTGACACGGAGTTAGAAACCGAAGTAAGGAAAGTTTTAGCAAAACTCTTCACTACAAATCAGGTCCGTTGTTTAATAAAAGGTAAGAAATGTGTAAAATGGGAAAGGGAAGACATCTGTAAAGCCATTACTCTTCGTGCAATGTCAAGAAAGTGCTACATTTTCTTAAGAGATAAAATGGGGTTTCCATTGCCAGGAATTTCAACACTGAGACGGTGGACTGCTCGCTCATTTCATTGTCGCCCTGGCATTCTACATGATGTCCTTCAGCTAATGAAGGCACAGGCACAAAGACTTAGAGTACTTTAGAGTGTACATGTGCCATTTCTTTTGATGAAATGAACATAGATAGCAGAATTTCCTATGACCAAGAAGAAGATAGGATTGTTGGTCCACACAGTAATGTGCAAGTAGTCATGGTACGAGGAGTGTTTGCAAGCTGGAAGCAAGTAATATATTTTGATTTTGACATACAGATGACAGCCTCATTGTTGAACAAAATAATATCATCTCTGGAAGATATTCAGTATAATGTTGTTGCTGCTGTAGCTGACCTCGGTGGCAAAAATCATGCTGTATGGAAGGAATTACAAGTAACACACACAAACACATGCTTCCCCAATCCTCAAATACCAAATAAACGAGTTTGGGTGTTTGCAGATGTTCCACACCTTTACAAGCTGCTAAGAAATCATTTTCTCGATGATGGACTAACACTTCCGGGTAATAAGAATATTACAAAAGCTACTATTGAACAGCTCCCTACTCTGGATTGCAGTGAGATGAAGATATGCCCCAGGTTGTCACCTCATCACATTAGTGTGAAGGGCCGTGACCGCCAACGTGTATATTTGGCAACTCAGCTCTTTTCGAACCACACTGCACAAGGAATACGCTTTCTTATGCCACATGAAGAACACGTCGCGAAATTTGTTCAGCTTCTGAACGACTCGTTTGATGTGCTAAATTCAAGAAGGCCTACAGGGGAGAAGTCTCTGACATGTGGATTTGGAACTCATCGTGATACCCAAGAGAGGATTCTACGACAGCTGCATGCATGCATCCGAGGAATGAAGATAGGTAATGCAACATATCTGTTACCCTTTCAGAAAGGATTCATCACAACCCTTCGCTCATTACTGGGACTCTTCACTGATCTGAAGCCTCTGAACATAAAATACATCCTAACTGCTCGGCTCAATCAAGACTGCCTTGAAAATTTTTTTTCACAAATACGTGGGCTTGGCCACTTCTATGATTATCCATTGCCTACAGAAGTGAAATCCAGTTTGCGTCTCTTGCTTCTAGGTGCCAATGTAAGTGACATTCCATTTTCAAGTGCTGCTCCTGTTGCACAAGGTGGGGGTGATGACGATTACTTTTTGACATCTCAATTGTTTAGTGCCGTTTTACCTGATATGTCAGAACCCCTGGCAATGATTAAAGGTGAAACTGAGATTCGGGATATTACACTGCATGACTCTACGGGTATTCAGGTACCACCTGCTACTCCTGGCTCTGATTGCTCTGTAGAAGGCTTTCGTTACCTTGCAGGTTCCATAGCTTACCGAGGAAGAAAATATGACCGTGCGCTGGGTACGCCAATTGGCCAGCTACTTAATCCACCATCAACTACAGAATTAGTACCTGTTAGCTGGATTGAGACACTTTCACGAGGTGGCCTGCTTGTTCCATCAGATCCATTATTGAAGAAAGTTAGCCAGTTTGAGTTGATGTTTGCAGAAGTGCATGGACACGACTCTTTATCCCAGGAACACAATATTGTACACAAACTATGTGTGAAAATTAGTCAGAAGTTTCCAGATGTTCCTACAGAGGTGATAAAGTTGTATGTTAGAACCCGAACCTTTATACGGCTAAGACATTTAAATGCAAAAGCAAAAGTTAGGAGCCGCCCCGGTGGCGCAGTGGTCTAAGGCGCTGGCCTCTGATCATTTGTCCATAAGGGGTCCGGGTTCGAATCCCGGTCAGGCATGGATGTTGTGTTTGTCTTACGGCACTGGCTCTCTCCCTTCCCTGGAACCAGTGACCCTAAATTAGGGACGGGCGACTGCTTGTAGCCCATTGAGTTGCTCACGGTGGTCGTTAAACCTCCAATAAAAAAAAAAAGTTAGTAAGGCAGAAGAAGCACAACGCAGAGAAGCACGTAAGTGGCAGGCTTCATTAAAGTGAAAATTTCCGGGATGCACATGGCCAAACCAGATTTTTCATGCCATGGAGAAAATATAAGCAACCTGCAGGAATAATGCCACGGAATTCTGCCTTTAGAAAGCTAATTTTTTTTTTTTATTTCAATTTTTCATTGTTTGTATGCATGTACGCAAGTATTTGCAATTTTTCTGATAGCTATAATAGAGTATATACTCATCTGAGAAAGAAAAGTTTTATTTCAATACATCTGTCATGGGCACATTGTGTTAAGGATCAAATCTGGTAAAGGAAAAGTTGTAGAATTTAATTAGCACGGCATCAGTGGTAATGAGTATACCAACTTATTTGCTAGTCATTAACATAAAAAAAAGTGTACCACGCACATATATAGGAGAGACAGAGTTTTTAAAGATGAAAAATTTTCACCATTCCTTCATGGTGTGTGTGTATATGTATGTATATATGGTGTGTGTGTGTGTATTTTTCAAGATGTCATTTTTTAAGTAGATATTCGATATAGCTTCTATATCTTCACTTCCAGAAAAAATTTCAACCTTCTTAAATGATGTGTGTGGCTGTGTACAAACAATTTTAAAAATAAAAACCTAGAAAAAGAAGAATATGAAAACCCAATCACCGAGCTATATTCTCCCCATGATGAGGGCTAAAACTAAAAACTGTAAACTCTAAAAGGGAGATTATAAAAGGAGACATCTAATGTAGAACATGTTGAGAATAATCACTTAGTCCTTCTTCAGGGTCAAACAGAAATGATCCCTCTCTCATTTCTACAAAGACCTGAAAGTGGGTTTCTGCTATATTACATCTGCTTAAGTGCACCAAATATAAATTTTGTAAGTTAATAAGATATTTGAACATTAAATTCTACTAAACCTGTAAACTACTAAAACAACCAGCTAGCACACATGCTGGTAAAAAAGGTTTAAAGTGAAAACCACATTCTTAAGCTTAGAGCAAAATAACAAGCTTATTTAACTTTACAGGAAAAAGCAATTTTGAAAAAAAAAAAAAAAAAGGACGTATAAGTGTAACACTTAACTCTTGGATTTCTTGCGCATATATTTTTTCATTTTGCTTCTTTTAGCTTGCGTATGTGTTATATACATTCACACCATGAAGGAATGTTGAAAAATGTTTCAAGAGTGAATATATAGAGACAATATTTTTCGTGTTGTTTCACAGTGCGAAACTGATTGATTTGGCAGCGATACGTATCGCCGCCTTTGTTGGCATTTTTTGATGAAGTAAATTTCAGATTGGCATCTTCAAAATTAATTATCAGTGTTTAACCTTAATTCTTGCAGTTGTTTATTTTGTATAGTGGCTTGGCGGTAAGTATTAAAATATGAGTTCACATATATGCAAATAAATTAGGAAATGTTGCGCTTCACGGAAGGTAAATGGTTTGGTTTCATGATTTTGATTTATGTAGGAGCAGTTTTTTGCACTTTTATTTCGTTATTATCATAATAAGTGTGATTATTACGATCGTTTCGTATGCCTTAACCCAACGCCACAAGACGCTCAAAGCTGCCATGTTGGCTGCCGAGCCCCGAGGGTCCACGCCGACGTCATTTCAGCAGCCAATGAGAGGCGGAAATCGTAGCGAGCCCAACCTTATACCATGAGATACACAGAGAAGAGAGGTACAGAGTGTCCACTCTAGAAGATCGTAAAGGAAATTCTCCACTTTGTCCGATGGCAACAGCATAATGTTAAACTCACATAGACGTTGGCGGCCCCACGGTACAGTGCCTAGAAGAATTAGTGTGTCGTGCTCGCAGAAAAACTTGCTGCCCGCAATCATGAAAGCGGTAGATGGCGCTGCGATCGGATGTCACGTCGCTTTTCGGGAGGAAGGACGGCGAAAATGCACATCTTTCTATGACACACACCCAGCTCGTCAGCATTATGTGTACTCCTTGAACGATATTTTATAAGCAGATAACTTAAGTATTTACGAAATAATCGACACACCTCTTTCACCACCCCCTCACCCCCCCCAAAAAAAAAAAAAAAAGAACGAACGCGGTGCTCAAGATTCATTAATAAAGGGTATCGTAGTTTAAGTTAAGCTTTGCATTGTGCTAACGTCAACATTAATGTTAGATATTTCGGAAGTTTTAGAGTCATACATGGGTTACATTATGCAAAAACACTGGAGACCAATATGCAGTTTACAATCACTGAAACATCAACTTACAGTATAAAGTAAAAATTAAAAAAAAGAAAATATTTTGCCCCTCAAAACCTTACCGGAAAAAAAGGGGGAAATATTTTCTCAATGAGACATGGCATGGGCTTTATAATTTGCATTCCAATAATCCAAATAGGTCTTGAAATTCAGTGACCTAAAAACTTAAAATTATTTAATAATGTACTTCATTTTTGAGCAATGAGTGACTAAATTTCTTGGTAAGAACATGGGATTAAAATAAATATTGAAACTTAATGCTTTCCATTTAGTTGCAGAGTGTGGCTTTGAAAAGAAGCCTTTTAATGAGTTAAAAATAGAATACAACAAATGCGATTACTATTTTTAAAATTGGTCTATTTTCTAATAATATACCAACTGTAATCCATTTATAAAAATCATTCCTAAAAAACTTTGCCTGTGATACGATAAACAAAATGAATCATACTGAACAGAAGTAAATATACAAAACCTGAATGCATATGATGACATTCCTTTTAAAGAAAAATAATTATTACATTTTTCTTTACTTTTCTTCACCTTATAATAATTATGTGATTAAATTTGCTATTCAAATGGGTTTGCAGTGAAGAGAGGAAAATTGTTTTGCACCTTAAGTAAAAAGTGTAATAAGGTAAAAATTAAGAAGTGGGTGTTCATGGAGTCTGTCTAAATGGGATAATTCTATGCAGTCCTTGTAAACTATTTTTACCCTTAGAAAAAAGGAAATTATTAATGTAGCATACACACAGGCGTAGCATGAGGAAGGCACAGTAGGGCATGTGCCCCCTTCTCCCCACTTAAAAATTGGAAAAACTAATTAGTCGTTCTCCTTTTAAATGCCATAAAGTGTGATATACAGCGAAGGGAACACTACGTAATAGCTATCATTGTTATGACTGCTTTCCAGCAGAAATTCATGCGCAATAGCATGCAGTCATCTTTACGATGGGTTTCATCATCAAATGACAGCATGAGGTCAGTGCCGTCTTAACGCTTTTGGGGGTCCTGGGCCGTCATATTTTTCGAGGCCCCCGATTATGTATATACAGAACATATACAACATATGGATATATATATACAATGTATCAGAATTATTATATACACCACCATTACCATGTTACCCCTATGAGAAGCAATATTCAATATCCAGTAATTTTTTAAATACCACTTGAACGAAAAATGCCGTGTTCGAAGTGGGCAGGTATGGCATACTGGTAGTTAACAAAAATGTAAGTGAGCATACCGGCAGTTAAAAAAACATTGTTTACCCATCCTGGTATGTAAAAAATTATAAACCCGTCACAAACTACGTAAAGAAATTAGGTTGAAAACACAAATTTTAACGCAAAAATGAGCAAATGATAGTTTTAATGGCTAAAATTGAAAAATGATTAGCAGCTGGGACTGAAAAGACGTTAAGTGCTCTGCTGTTACACTACAGTTTTAGTGTAGCAGCAGAGCACTTAACATACTGAAGCAGAATGGCTTTCGATTTAAAATCTTGGTGTCGACCATATCGGCAGTAGCTCTGTGCCACTTCGATCACTGGAAAAATGGTACATGACAAAAATTGTAGAACTTCATGAAGTGTACCAAATTGCATTCACATTTTGTTGTTCAGCAAATTACAAGAAAATGGGTGCTGGAAGATATAATATTTCTTCCCTATCTTACAAATTATTAAACGAAAATTAAATTGAAACCGAAGAAAGATACCAACCAGCACCCTTTTCAGACATGAAGCACCGGACGAAAATGCGGATATGCAGCCCCCATCAGTTATTTGTGTAAACAGCGACGATGTAAAAAGAAATATAAAAGTAGCCCAGGTGGGCAAACCCTAGTGATAAACATACGTGCGCTTCTTCATATATATAACACAAATGACGGTTTAAAAGTTAAAAAATGATTCCGAAAAAAATGCAATTTGTGCGTGGCCCTCAGGCCTCACCCGCATTTAAGATCGGGAGGGATGCCGGCTTTGTTTTTTATTTTGTCACAAAAGATCCACCCGAACTTTCTTCCTGCCTCCTCGGGAAATCGAAGCTATGAGCAAGGCTTAAAAAAAAAAGGCAAAAAAACTTCCAACTTTCTGGATTGGTGTTTCTTCTTTTCTTTAAATAAAAAACCTGCTGGTGAGTGGTAAAAGATTTTAACTTTTTGTAAACCCATAAGACTCTTGGGACGTTAGGGGCCCTGGGCACCAGCCCCGTTGGCCCACCCCTAAGATGGCCATGCATGAGGTGCTTCGAAAGGAGTTGCTTTTTTTGTATTCATTAGGGTGAATCAACAATATTACATCTGGCACAAAACAGCTGCTTTGCCTTTTCCGTTTTCTATGTTTTTTATTATTTGCTAATGCAGAATTTACCAGTCCTTTCACAGCTGACATTATTTCCTTATGATCTAATAACTAACTGTTGCAGTCGATTTCAGTACTGCACTTAAGTTTAACCACACAGTAGGTTAAACGCGTGACAGCCAATACTTGATCAACTTCTACATCTTCACGAATAAAAAGTTACTAATTTCGGAAATAAATTTCGTTATAAACAATCCACAGTTCACAGTTGAATAAAACTAACACCGGAATAAGCCTATTGCGTTTCAGTGATCAACTGTTGAATTACCTATAGTGTATTACTGTTATGATCGAGCTACAACGAGTTAGCAAAGATACTGCCAAAAAGATTTCCCTCCACTAACCTTTGTTTTGTGAAAATTTGAAGTTTTGTAAGGCAGCAAATCCTTGGTAAACAAACTTCCCACCATTGAATAACTTGAAGCCGATGAAGCATCCTAACGTAACTTCCGATGCCAGCGCCCTCTGTCATTTCATGACGATTGGTCACAAAACCGTGAGGGACATCTTAGGGAGCACGACACACTAATTCTTCTAGGCACTGTACCCACGGCCTGTTAATGAGAACAAAAAGTGACGTCACAACTACGCTCCTCCCACTTGTTTACAAATGTCTCTCTCGACTTTCCTTCCCTGCGAGAGCCGCCATTTTCGTTACTTCCCGAGTTGGTTAGGTTCACTGTAGCGTGATTGATCGAGGAATTTTGCGGTAGGTGTAACGGAATTAGGCGTATATTCTTAATCGTAAGAACAGCACTTTGCAGTCGGGAATTATACTGAGAAATAAAGTACTAACTCTGACTTAAAAGAAACTAATAAATCTGTAGCAGCTTTCGTTCTCAAAATGCAGACCTCCGTCAACGCAATATACTACTGCCGGAATTTGAAAATAAACAACGGAAAAATATCAAAGCAATGGCAAATAAAAAGTAACAAACTGACATAATTGCATCACGAATAAAACATCTGTAAACATCTGCCCGAAGGATCAAATGGAATTACGAAAAACAAAATACAGTAAGGGCTCTACTCTGATATAAATTTTACTTATATCGATTTTTAACAGTTAAAAATTAGACAAAGATTTCCTACATATAAAAGATGAAATAATTTTCCGCCGAAAATAACTTCTACGAAATAACGAAAAGCGTTGTTGCAGAATCACACAGTGGTAACGGTAGTAATAACAAGCAAAGTAACCAATTTCGAATTATGAGCGTTACAGTAGGGACGTTACGTCAGAGAGCACGTGGGGTTTAGTTCCATAAAGCGCCGACAGTGCTCTGCTATCGTTCTTTTTCCCCGCCCACCAATTTCCATAACTCTGGCTTGTGCACGCTCTGTCTCTCCATTCTCTGTGATGAGATATATCTAAAGACCTTGAAGGTGACTTCACGTGCTGGTCGCAAGGAGGTGACTGGTCGTGCATCTTCGAGAGTCTTAGTGATCAGGAGATATGTTAGCTATTTCAGCATGGCCAACTAGTTGCTGTGAGACACAAAGCTTAGTCTATAAGCCTCATCGTCTTATTAAAAAAAAAAAAAAATGCGAGGTGAATAAGGTCCATTGTTCGCCTTTTTAACATTGCACAAATCATTGTTTTTGTTATTGTCGTAGTAAGTCGTGTGGTAATAATATCAGGTAAAGATGTGATTTTGTAGTACTAGAGAATTTTAAGGGTGCAGCAATTTACCCTACCATTTACACATACCTACAAATACCTTTCACTGTGCTACAACCAACACAGCATTTCAGAATATTTAAACGGGAAATCGCAATAGCGTTGAATAAAGTATTTGCTTTCACGTATCATTGCAATCCAATGAAAGAAATCGCTAATAACTTTGAGTTACACAACAAATCTGCAACATACGTGCTACACCATATATGATTTTCTCTATACGGATTCATACTGCTTGATCGCAATGTAAGTATTCTGTTTTCATAACCATAACGTTATAGAATAAGGCTATATATATATTAAGATAATAACGTAAACCTAACTTCAGATGTTTTTGGAAGCAAACTACCAAATTTGACGTGTAACAAAATTAACAAAAATTTCATTATTTGAAAAAGTGAAAATCACAGAAGTTCCCTTTCTTCCCCCAGCAATTTGACCTTTTAAGGTTAACTTTGGAATTTTGAATTCAGTATAAATAACATTTTATCAATTTGTTTTGTCTTTAAAAGTTCCTGCAGAAATGGAGTAATGTGGATTAACAAGAATATACATGCATTTTTTATTTTTCTGCAAACGTAACATCCAGCAAGCAGCATTTTACAGGAATTCTAAGATCTTGATAAGTTTTTCAGCCATTTTAGATGATATACATTCAAAACCTGTATATTTTTTCATGTTTTGTACAGTGGTGGCTTTTCAGGCAAAGTAGGTGAAGTGCCTCTTCACCTATTTTACTTAAAATAAAGTTTTATTCGGTAATTTGTATAATATATATATATATATTTGCCTCTATTGTGTTTCAAAATACTCAAAATTTTGATTAGATATCAATTCACATAGCGCGTTCAATACAGAAAACAAGTTGTCATTACGCAAAACAGTGCAAGTGAAGAGCCGAAATTAAAACCCTTAGAAGTCTGCAGCTTTCGACCAAGTTGCTTTGGTAACCGTGACGTCAACCTCTCCTGTCTGGCGCGCAAGTCAAGTGTTTTATCTTTCGGCGCCAAAGCTCTGCAAATGGAATCTTGACCTTTGAAGGAGATCACAGTGAAACGGGATAGTTTACCCAGGGTATCTTGCAGTGTTGTGGTACATGCTTTCCGAAAGGGATTTGGTTTTTCGTGCTTTGTGATTATTTGTCAAGCAGTTTAGCTGTTACTGTAGTTTCGTGTACAGTTTAACAGTTAGTGATAGTTTTAATTAAAGTATGGATCCTGTGAACGACATTGTTTGTAATTTATTACAAACTCCATTTAATCGGTGGAAAGATGAAGATAAAAGAGACATTTTACTTCAAGGACGACCAACGGATTCACTGACAGTTGTTGCCAAAAAAGAAATCAAGAAGAGCGGTAAATCTTACAATATTAATTTTAAAAATTGTTGGTTTGCTGAATATAAATGGCTTTGTAGTACTTCTGTGTTACAAAAATTATTTTGTTGGCCCTGCTTACTTTTTAGTAATAAACATTCAACGTGGAATAAAGACGGATTCTCAGATTTATTAAATATAACACGCTCACTTCATAAACATGGTGATTCTAGCGAGCATCTGAAATGCGAGTTAATGCTAAGGAATTTTGAAAAAATCAGAACACCATTGCCAATGCCCTAAGGGAGAATGCTAGGCTTTTGAAAATGCATTTCAACGAAAATGTTCGTTTAAATAGACTTTTCCTGCAAACAGTGATTGATGCAGTATTATATTTGAGTAAACAAGAACTAGCATTCCATGGCCATGATGAAAGCATGGACTCGATAAATCATGGAAATTTCAAGGAATTACTTTCGTTGTTGATATCAAGAAGTCCTTTAGAAATTCAAAATCAATATGAAAAGATAAAAAATGTCTTCACAGGTGACTCAAAAACTATTCAAAATGAATTAATTGAATGTATTTCTGAATATATAAACGATCACGTTAAAAATGAAATAAATGAAGTTCAATGCTTTTCTATTCAAGTAGATGACACCACAGACATAAATCAGACTTCTCAGTGCTCTTTAATAATAAGATTTGTTGATTCAGAAGGTGTATTGGCTGAGCGATTTTTGGGTTTCCACGACGTGAGTGGAGATCGAACATCAGAAGCTTTATACAAAATGCTAGACAAAATTTTGGAACAATTCGATTATAAACACAAATTAGTAGGACAATGTTACGATGGGGCAAGTGTAATGTCTGGACACTTGAATGGGCTCCAGAAAAAAATCAAAGATAAAGCTTCTCAAGCTGTTTTTGTTCATTGCTTAGCACATCGTTTGAACCTTGTATTACAGCAGAGTTTTTCTGAAATTTCAAAGTGTCGTATATTTTATGCAAGCCTCACTGGAATTGCTTCATTTTTTCACCACTCAGTGAAGCGATCTCATACACTCGCATTTACAACCGCAAGACGCATACCAACCATAGCAGAAACTCGATGGTCTTCCACTTTGAAGTTAGTAAGTGTAATTGTTGAGGATTGGGATAAATTGAAGGAAGTATTCGAATTTCTGACAAATAGTGAACAATCAGACAAAAAATCAATTCAACTTGCCAAGGGGTTTTTAAACGATATGAACACTTTTGAATTTACATTTTTGGCAGTAGTATTTAATGAATTTTTTTGCTCAACCGACCTATTATTCGACATTTTGGAGAAAAAATCACTAGACATAAACTACTGTGTAACTCAAATTAAAAAACTCGTGAAATTTTGAATCATAAAATGAATGATGAAGTATTTGAAATACTGTTTGGAAAAGCTAGCAAAATCACAGAAATAAGCAGAATTAAACAAGAATATGCTACTCTTACCCAAGAAACATTTTTTCTAAATTATAAGCAATTGTATTTTGAAATTTTAGACCACATTCTTATGGAAATGGATATAAGATTTCAAGACTGTGAAAAACTTCAATTTGTTTGTCTTGCTGACACAACCAAATTCGAACAATTTAATTCAAGCTTTCCGTCTCACGCTTTTGAAAATCTACAACATTTTTACGGAAAACTATTTACTAAAATCCAGCGCCTTCAAAATGAATTGGGTCTTGTATATGCTAATGAAAAATTAAGGAATATATCGACTCAAGAACTTCTTCGAGTGCTTCATGAAGATAAAGACATTTTTACAGAAGCTTATAAATTGGTTGCCCTCATTTTAACCATTCCATCTACAAGTGTGTCAGTGGAAAAGAGTTTTTCTTGCCTTAAAAGAATTCAAACTTACTCAAGAAGCACTATTTCTCAAAATAGACTTGCTTCTTTGGCAAATATTTCTATTCAGAAAGATACTTTATTGATGCTCACAAAGAAACAACCATTCTATGATGACATAATCGACAAATTTGCAGCTTCAAAAGAAAGAAAAATTGATTTGATATACAAAAAATAGGTCTGTCCTCATATAATAATTTTCATTGAAGACAGTAGATACCTTTGCATATTGCTCTTGTAGCTCTTCACCTATTTTTTAACCACGAGCCTCCACTGGTTATGTATTTAAATGAATGAGATACTTTAAAGCATTTCTAAGGTTCCGTGAGATGTCACATGTTTTTCTTGGTATGTGCAGGAAACACAGTTTAGAAGAAAAAGGCATATATTAGTGTATAATTATCAGCATGGAATCAGTACCCGAACATTCTGTTGAGGAAGTCACTGAAGAATTGATTGTCAAGGAAGTCAAAATAGCAGCTGAGATTTCAAAAAATGTTGCTGTAGATTTGAATAAAGATCTTTGGGAGTGTGAAATATGCTTCCAGAAATTTGAAGCAGAATACAGCCTTGCAACACATGTGCAACTTCATAGAAGTGAAAAACGTTTCCAGTGTGCTGTATGTCATAAGAAATTTGCAGAGAGAGCTAGTCTCTTAATGCACGTAAAGGTCCATGAAATGGAACAGCCTTGTGATGTATCTTCCAAGCAGCTCACTGAAGACTGCAACACCTCTGGACATAAGCTGTATCACTCAGGTGAGCAATCTCACCCCATAATTGAATGCTCCAAACTCTTTGGAGAGGAAGGTAAT
The DNA here is from genome assembly GCA_039090855.1 of Macrothele yani. Taxonomy (NCBI): domain Eukaryota; kingdom Metazoa; phylum Arthropoda; class Arachnida; order Araneae; family Macrothelidae; genus Macrothele; species Macrothele yani. The sequence goes on from CM077009.1 coordinate 153,050,250, forward strand.
CTTTCAAAACTTATGCTGCTTGATGCAGATGAAAAGGCTCACCATTGTAATGTATGCTACAAACAATTTACTCGGAAAAGTAATCTTTTACGACATGTGCTTATTCACACAGGTGAAAAATTTCTTCATTGTGATGTATGCTCCAAACAATTTACTTACAAAAGTAACCTTTTAGCACATATGCTCCTTCATTCAGGAGAAATGCATTGCATTGTGTGCTCCAAAAGATTGTCTTACCAATGCATTGTGTGCTCCAAAAGATTTTCGCGGAAAAGTTACCTTTTGAGGCTTGAGCTCATTCACACAGGAGAAAAGCTTCACCAATGCAATGTATGCTCAAAACAATTTTCCCAGAAAAGTTATCTTTCAACTCATATGCTCATTCTCTCAGGTATAAAGCCTCACCATTGTGATGTGTGTTCCAAACAATTTACTGGGAGAAGGAATCTGTCAAAGCATATGCTCCTTCCCACAGGAGAAAAGCCTCAGCAATGCAAAGTATGCTTGAAACAATTCACTTGGAGAAGTCACCTTTCAGTGCACATGCTCTTTCATACAGGAGAAAAGCCTTACCAATGTGATGTATGCTTGAAACAATTCACTTGGAGAAGTCACCTTTCAGTGCACATGCTCCTTCATACAGGAGAAAAGCCTTACCAATGTGATATATGCTCCTGAGAATTTACTCGCAGAATTCAACTCACGGAGCATATGCATATTCACACAGGGGAAAGTCCTCGCCAATGTGATGTATGCTCCAAACAATTTACTTGCAAAAGAAACCTTTTGGCACATATGCTCCTTCATTCAAGAGTAAAGCATTACCAATGCATTGTGTGCTCCAAAAGATTTTCTCGGAAAAGTCACCTTTCGAGGCATGAGCTCATTCACAGAGGAGAAAAGCTTCACCAATGCAATGTATGCTCAAAACAATTTTCCCAGAAAAGTTATCATTCAACTCATATGCTCATTCACTCAGGTATAAAGCCTCACCCTTGTGATGTGTGTTCCAAGCAATTTACTGGGAGAAGTGATCTTTTGAAGCATATGCTCCTTCACACAGGAGAAAAGCCTCACCAATGCGATGTATGCTTGAAACATTTCACTTGGAGAAGTCACCTTTCAGTGCACATGCTCCTTCACACAGGAGCAAAGCCTCACCAATGCGATGTATGCTTCAAAAAATTTACTCTGAAAAATGATGTTTCCAAGCATATGCTTGTTCACACAGGAGAAAAGCCTCACCAGTGTGATGTGTGCTGCAAACTGTTTGCTCGGAGAAGTAGTCTTTCAGAGCATATGCTTATTCACTCCTGTGAAAAGCTTTACCAATGCAGTGTATGCTCAAAACAATTTACTAAGAGAAGTAATCTTTCAAGGCATGAACTTATTCACACAGGTGAAAAGCCTCACCAATGTGATGTGTGCTGGAAACGGTTTGTTAAGAAAAGTAGTCTTTCGAAGCACATGATTCTTCATGTAGATGAGCAACTGTTGTAGTGCATACGAGTTTGAAGAAAACCACAGGTAATCTCATGACCCTTGAAAAATTATGTAACTTAATTTTTTCATTTGCAAACTCTGGGGAATCTGCGGTTTTACAAATCACGTTTCATTGTTGAAAATATGTACTTGCAGTTGAGAGAAATGGGCAGCAACACATAACTAAAATAAAAGCTGCAAATAATACAGGAATTCATGCTTGAGTTACGTAAAGATAATGTCACGTGAAAACTTTTGAAGTAGGTCTTTGGTCTTCTTCAAACACAGTTTGGATGGAAACAACTTGGTTGATTGAACACAAATAAAGACCAACTTGGAAAGCTTAGATATAAATTTCTATTTTCTGTAAAGCATGTTGTGCTAAGGTAACTTTTCTTTCTCAGAGGCTGTCTGTTATTGGTATAATTTGCCTATTCTGCCAAACTCAAGTGAAGTGTGTAATTATGCATATCATTCTGCTTTGGTTATGTCATGGTGTAAAGATAGTAGGCTTGCAAAAAATTCGGTGAACGTGTGCAGTTTAGCGTTCCAAATTATGTCGTCGGAAATGTTGAAGGATTTCAAAAAAATGAGACATACAGATTTTAAAGTAAGCAATGTCATGGCAAATGGTGAAAAAAATGTCATCTTTATAGTTCATTTTTAAGATTTTTACCGTAATATTCACATGTAAGTACGACGCTCTGAACAGAAGCTGAGGCTGGCCTAACACAACGCTGCAGCGACGACATCAAGCTTTACTCTGGCACTGAAATGATGATCTCATTCCAGTGGCCATTTTGCTGGCGGAAGAATAGAACACAAAGGGGGAACATTCTTGCCACTAAAGCATTCCATTTTATAGTGCTACGCTACAGAAAATATAGCTCGTCATTTCTGTGTCAATTTTTAACATCATAGTTTGACAATTTCTTGTTTTTTTTGTTTTTTTTTGGCGTATGATTATTTGGTGCGCAATGTATATGGTCTTCTTTGTCAAAGTTTTTTTTTCCTTTTTTTCCCCGGAATCCAATTTGAATGAGCTGCAAACCAAGCTGTCTATAATAGGAGGTGCAAAACGATAACTTTCCGATGCCATGTAACTTCCATTGGAGGCAACGCGACATGTGCTTTAACACTTTTCTAGAAGAAAGAAAGGCATCTGCACACTTTTCTATTTCATATCAGGGAATCATATGCGCAAGATCAAAGCAGTTGTCACCATGTCTTTTGACTAACTACGACAGAAACGAAGAACTATTTTCTGTAAGGTAATTCTACGGATTGGAATGCTTTCTTGGCAAAAACGTTCCCAGTTCCTTTTGTAATCTTCTCTCACCGAAATGGCTGTCGGAACGAGACCTTCGTTTCATCGGAGTGAAGCTTGACATGGCCGCCGCGGGGTTGTCTTAGGCCCGGAGCAGCGCTGTTCATGTCATTGTACTTACATGTAAATATTACAGTAAAAACCTTTAAAATGCAGATGAAATTTTTTCACCATTTGCCATTAAATTACATGCTTTAAAATCTGTATGTCTAACTTATTCCACTTCCTTCAAAATTGCTGATGCAATAATTTGGAACGCTAAACTACGCATTTACCAAAAATTCATGAAAAGTATTTTGATGGCCAAATAACAATGTCGATGCTGCAATAACATGGATTTTCTTTACAAACGGTTATGAGTTCTTTCACTTAAGAGTCCTCCATACCCCATATTGTTGCAGTTCTGCCAAATGGGAAATTGAAACAAATATAGCATCATGCAGATGGGAAAATCAATATATCATATCACTTGTATGTGTTCCCAAATTTTTGTATTTTGAGAGAAAATATCAAACTATTTTTTTGCTTTTTAACCTAACAGATATCAAAATTATAACTTGAAACCTTGCAACTGTTACGATTTTATCATGTTTAGTATGATAAATCACACCACAGTATGATAATATGATTTTTCCTCCCAAAATATGATTTTTTTTTAAAAGTCATGTTTTTCTCCATTTTTCTTCTTTTCAGACAGAAATAGGCATTCCCCCCCCCTTCGAAATATTTTTTTCTAGGAGAGGTTTCCAATTTCTCTTAACAAATTCCCTTGCCTCTAGCACCAGCAACCATCAAGAATTTATATAGCTACACCTTACATCATCCAGAATTTATATAGCTGAAATAGGCTTAACAAGAAAGATGTCACCAAAGTTTTGGGTGTAATAAGCACGTCTTTTGAATCCATTCTGACGCAAATTAAATTTATCAAAGCTATTCAAAGTCAGTGGAACCGGTATGGAAAACAATAGTACAGTATCTGACAGAAGATAGAATTTCAATCTGGTTTTTAATCCCTCAGATATTGCTGTAAACGGAATCGTGAGCTTACGCCCTCTGGTTGCAGACTTGTGCGTCAAGAAAAATATGAATTTTTAAGAGACATTTTGCACTGGAAATGCTCTCCAACACAAAGAATTTTTTAAAATCGGACTCTTGGAAACACAGATATCGACAAAAATAAGATGTGACTTTTCGTCCCCTGGTGGAAAAACCATGCATTATTTTAGGAAGAAAGTATTCTCGAAATGTTTTTCGATATGAGCAGTATCGGTCCAAGAAAAAAACTTTTTAGTTGAGTTTTCAGGAGCCCAGATTTTGCTGCAAATACATCAGAAGCAGAAATTAACACTTATGCCAATTTCAAAATCAAATGCACTCGCCAAAAAAAAAAAAAAAAAACCGCTCGCCACTTCTTAGCGCATACCTGTAAACTTTCAGAAACCAAAATCCATAAAAAAACAACAGTTATCAAAATATTCGAGGAAATTGCTTGTCGCGCGCATTGATTAAATATATTGAACATATCAATTAAGAAACGATACGTTAATGATATGATATGACTGCAGATGTTTGAATTTATCGGCATGTTTATTTCGATTAAAATAGAATCTATACTTAATTTCTCATTACTATGCTATCATTTTGATATATAAAGAGATAAAAACTTATTTTTATGGAAGTTCCACCCTTTGACCCCCAAATCCAATAGGATTGTATCCCACACCATCACGGAACAAACTAAAATGTTTTCAAAAACGAACCATTTTCATACTAGGTTTATCTTACAGAGTGACGGACAATGAGACAGTCAAATGAAATAAATAAGTGACTGAGGGACACTAATTGGTAAATTATGCTCAACTAAAAACGAAGTGAACATTTTGCGTGAATCGCGTCCAGTTCATAATAACTTTTAACAAAGGAAGTTAATTTCATATTTTTTTCCCCACGCAGTCAACATTAGATTTATGCTTGGCACTAGAAATATGATTAGTAATATCATTCCATCTCACCAAATGCTGAAATTACATCAACATATAATGCAAAATGCATATTTTTCATTTTTTGAAGATTTTGCAATACACAGGAATTCCACAGAATTCGCATCACAGAATGTTTGATAGTTGATAGTACTCCTCCTCCTTATATTGCTGCTCATAGCAAATCACTCATACTAAATTTATTGACACTTGAAAAAAAATGCAACTAAAACTGCTATAGTAAAACAGCAATAGCTTAAAGAGATGCAATTTGCAGAGGAAAAAATACTGACTACCGAGTTATCTGATCGAGCTAGTCAGCTAAGAAAGCAGAGATCAACTGAAAGTTATCATCAAGAAATAAAGGTTTAGATTTTAGTTATGAACGTCATCTCTCTCCTCTGGGCCTCCTTCCCTCTCCCTCCCCACTATTTCTCATAGGCCGATCGATGCCTTGCAGCAGCGTTATAAGTTTTACTAAATCTGACCCCTTTAGTTAGTGGCATCCTTTATACTTTTAAATGGCACTGATTTTATAGTTCTGTCTTCCCTTCCTGTTCCCCCTCCCTGCCACCATCTTACCAAATAGAGCTTCTCTAGTTATTCCTTTACAAAAACAATCTGGGAGAACCCCCTCTCTCCTCCAACTGGACCACAGCCTCTCTCCTGCAGTAAACTAACACAATGTGTTTCACAGGAACAATGCCAATGCTGACTTTTACATCAGACATCATGGGAAATGATGCAGCCATTTCGTCTGCAATTTCCTCCCCATCTCGTCCCCTGCTTCCTCTGTGGCAGAGCCACGACACAAAAGTTGGAACCGGGGTTTTAATTCTAATCTTATATCTCTGCAAAAAAAAAAAAAAAAAAAAATAATTGCCCCTAACATGACAAAATTTAGAATATGCTGTACATGTATTTTGTTTTAGAAAATGAAAATCTGTAAGAAAATCTGTAAGTATCACACAATTCTGTTTGAAGTTACAAAACCAATAGTAATTTTTTTTTTCAAACCTATAAAGTAAAAAAAAATGTACTCCCTTCCTATATTAAACTTATGCTGTCAAAATCTGGATGTTTTAAAATTCAGAGTTCTTTCCTAAAAGCCCAAAATTCGTACCTATAAAGAGTGTGGGTTTGCAAAAGACAGTGTTCTCTATGATTCTTTGTTGTTTTCTTTACGAATCCCTTAGTAGGAATTAATTGATATGCAGTATGTTTTGCGTGTTCTTGCTTTATTATAGAAAATTTTTTGTGACTGTTAATTTCCAAAAAAAAAAAAAAAAAAACATGCATCGTTTTATAATTAAAATTCCATCCAAACTGGTGAATTTCCACGGAAGTTATTGTGCGAAAATTCTGACGAACAAATCTCGCGCATGTGCGCACTGTTCCCATGAGTGCTGATAAATAACCATTTTGAGTAGGATTGATCTATGGGTGCTGAACAGTATACCGAAAGAAATTTCATCGCAATCATGCTTTGATTTTATGCAGGTCATCACCCAAAGGGTGGAAAAATAAGCCCTGCTCCTAGTCCTAACCTTTGACCATTTTCAATAGGAGTACAACGAATTAGTATGGACCCCAACATACTAATGTCGTTGAATCCAGCCAAGACATCATGCAAGTTATTGTACGGACAGACAAATCTGGAACATATTACATTTTCTCAATTTACGGTTGGAATGCGTAGAAAACTTACTGACTAAAGGACCAGCAAAATAAATCATTGCTGGAGAAGCAGTGGGTCAGATGAGCATTGGATTTTTTTTTAACTTCCTGTAATACTGCATTCTTTCGTTAGTTATTGCCAGAAAAGTTACGAAACCATGCACCAAATCATTCCATTTCATTCATTGCATTTTAGTTGTTACAGACATGGTATTACGTAATCATAAATATATCATCATCATTGTCAACCATTATCAATCCACTGCTGGACGAAGGTCTCCCAAGTTTCCTCCACAACGGTCTGTCTTGTGCCAGTCTCCTCCATGTCACCCCTGCATACTTTCGAATTTCATCCACCCATCTCCCATGTGGTCTTCTTCTGGGTCTTTTCCTGTCCCTTGGAATCCAATCTAAAATTTCGGCTGTCCATCAATGATCTGTCCTTCTGGCAGTATGTCCAGCCCATTGCCATTTCAGGGATTTAACTCTGATCATGATGTCTTCCACTCTTGTCATTTTTCGGATCCACGAGTTCCTCTTCTTATCTCTCCTGGTTACACCAAGTATGCACCTCTCCATGCTGCTTTCAGTTGTCTGCAGCCTTTGTATGTCTCTTTTAGTTAAGGTCCACGTCTCTGCACCATACGTAAGCACTGGAAGGATGCATTGATCAAACACTTTTCTTTTAAGACATAATGGCATATTGCTCTTGAAAATTATGCTGTTTCTTTCAAAAGCTCTCCAGGCAAGTTTTGTACGCCGATTAATTTCTTCATCAATGTGACCCTCACTTGATATCTGCTGTCCAAGATAAACGTACGTGTCTGTTATCTCCAGCTTTTCTCCATCAATCGATAAATCTTCATTTCTTGTAAAAGCATTGAACATCACTTTTGTCTTCTGAAAGTTCATTTTTAATCCCACTTCTTTACTCTTGTCAGCAAGTTCCTGGATCATACTCTGCAGCTCTGATGGGCTAGTTGCAAAAATGACTACGTCATCAGCAAAACGAAGGTGGGTTAGATAATCTCCATTAATCTTTATCCCCTTGTTTTCCCAGCTCAGTGACTGAAAAACACCCTCCAATGTGGCATTAAAGAGCTTCGGAGATATGGTGTCACCTTGTCTCACTCCCTTTCCAATTTTTATGTGTGTTGTATTTTCAAACAGCCTAATCTTTGCACTTGCATTTTCATAGATGTTATTAATAATATTAATGTATGCATCTTCAATACCGCAGGTTTCCAGAGCCATTGTAACTGCTGATGGTTTCACCGAATCAAAGGCTTTTTCATAATCGATAAAAGCCATGCACAATGGAAGTTCATATTCCCCCGCTCTTTCAATTAGTTCTCTCAGCACATGGATATGATCTATTGTGCTGTAGCCACTCCTGAATCCAGCTTGTTCTCTCGGTTGAGCCATGTCCAGTGTTACCTTCAAGCGGTGTGAAAGAACTTTAGTGAAGATTTTATAAACTACTGATAGGAGGCTGATAGGTCTGTAGTTCCCGAGATCCTCAATGTCACCTTTCTTATGTAGCAGGATCATTGTAGCGGTGTTCCAATCCTCAGGAATCTTTCCTTCATTAAGGCATCGAGTGAAAATTTGGGCGAGTACTGTTTCGATTTCTCCACTTGCTTCTTGTATGATGTCTGCAGTAATTCCATCTTTTCCTGGAGCTTTCCCCCGCTTCATGTTCTTGATTGCATGTGCAACTTCTGCTGGAAGGACTGGAGGAACTCTGGTACTGGTATCTTTCATGATGTCTGGAGTGCATGTATCATCCCTTTCATATAGCACACATTATATTTTTGTAACAACAGGGAATGAGGAGGGGAAAGGCCTGATAGGTCTGACATGCCCTCTTCTCCCAAAGCATCAAAATTTTCATGAAAATAAAAAAAATTAAAAAAAAAAACATAAACAAGTCAAGTACACACATAATATCAAACACAGCTAGGGTGGTACTATAAATTAATAAAAGTAATAATACATTATGAGCTTTTGGTCAATAAGAAATACCTGAGTTTTCGTTTAAATATATTAATATTATTAAGTGATACAATATCAGTAGAAAATGTATTCCATAATGCAGGACCAATATAATTAACAAATGATCTAAATTGTTCTGTTAGTGGAAACATGGGGATTAGTGTTGTCTTTTGTCTCGTGGAATAATCATGATCTCGAGTACTTATTGAAATTAAATCTTGGTAGTAACCATTTTTTATTCTCAAAAACATCAGTTTACCTATACTATAGATATGCAATTGTTGAATCGTTAGTATATTAAAAACATTTGGACTGAGTCTAGCCTGAAAGACTGTATTTGAAAATTGAGTATATTGTAATTTAAATTGTAATAGTCTCATGAATCTATTTTGTAACGACTGAAGTTTTTTCATATTATATAAGGTAGTCGAATCCCCATACAGATATAGAATAGATTAGATGAGATTGAATTAAAGTATAGTATAATAAAATCATTAGTTTTGGGGTTAAATTGGCCACTGCACTACTAATAACCCCTATATTTCTTGAGATCTTATTAGATAAGTAGTCAACATGTGAATTCAATTTTAAATCATGCTGAATAATGATACCAAGATAATTATGATTTTGAACCACTTCTATAGATGATCCGAGTAAATTAATATTCTGAATTAAGGAAATAGGGGTTGACGTACTTGAAAAAATCATTACTTTTGTTTTGTTAATATTAATAGCCAGATCATTTTTAGTTAACCAATTAGTGATAGATATAAAACGAACTTGTAGTTGTTGCACCAGTGTCTCAACATCATTTCCATGTATTAATATGGTTGCTTCATCTGCATATAAAATAATATCTGAATTGTGTAGACAGGTACAGAAGTCATTAATATAAATATTAAATAATAATGGAGCAAGTACCGAGCCCTGAGAGACTCCTGAAATGACTGATTGTAGTTTAGATTTAGTATGTTCAATTTCTGTATATTGCTGGCGACCAGTGAGATAGTTTCTAAAGAGATTATGTAATGTACCCTGAATACCAATTGCATACAAGTTTTAATAATAATAAGTTGTGATTTATGGTATCAAATGCTTTTGATAAATCAATGAAAAGTCCCAATGTAAATTTATTATTAATGGAATTAGATTGAATTTTATCTTTTAAGTGTAAAAGGGCGATTTCTGTTGAGGAGTTTGGTAAAAAGCCAAATTGATTTTTGTGCAAAATTTTGTAGTTTTCAATATAAGCAAATAATCTAACAAATAGTAATTTTTCAAAAATTTTAGGAAATATGGATAATTTAGCTATAGGTCGATAGTTATTAATATCTGTCAAAGAACCCTTTTTAAAGGCAGGAGTAATTTTTGCAATTTTTAACGAATCTGGGAAAATACCTGTAGTTAGAATGGAATTAAAAATGTATAATAGGGGAGTAACAATAAGAAAAAGTTATAGTTTTTAAAATTTTGGGAAGAATATCATCTGGACCTGGTCCTGTATTTTTGTTAATATTCTGCAGTTGGTAGATTAATTCAGTTCTAGTAATTTCCAAAGTATACATTGAATTTAAGGTACATGAGTTGGAGTAATGAGGTAATTGTTGATCGTTCAGCTTAGGAAGTTGTTGTATTATACATTGTGGTGATACAATAAAATGATTATTAAATTGATTAGCAATTTCAGTTTGATTAGTGATTTTGATGTTACCCCGAGTGAGGTGAATTGAAGTCTTTGGTACATTCCTACGACCTAATAATATGTTTAAGTCCTTCCAGGTTACTTTTGGATTATTTTTAGAAAAAATATGAAAATAATAATCTCTTTTTAATTTTCTAATGTAGCAGTTAAGATTATTTCTAATTTTTTTAAATATATTATAATCAATTTGTGGCCTTTATTTTAAGAATTTTGTGAACAGTTTTTTTGTTATTTATCTGATTAAGACAGTGCCTTGTTAGCCAAGGTTTCTGCTCTTCCATGAATTTAGACGTGGTTCTTTTAAATGGAAAAGCCTTATTGTACAATCTCTTCAGAGTTATTTCAAATAAGCCACATCAGGATTAGGAATTTGCATTATTTCATCCCAGTTCGTATCTTGTACTAGGTTTATGAATAAATTCGTATTATTCTCATTAATAATTCGAGTGAAAGTATTTATTGGTCTAGAAGCTTGTACATCACTATATGTGTAAATTAAGAAAATTGGTAGATGATCACTGAAATGAAAATTAAGAATACCTTATAAAATAGAGTCCGATGGTATATTTGTTATACATAGATCCAAAATTGAGGCAGTATATTGAGTTATTCTTGTAGCTGAAAAGATAGTGTTATAGAATCCTGCAGTAGCAATTGCAGAATTAAATTCTCGTGGGCATGAAAGATTCTGTGACAGATCAATATTAAAGTCTCCAAGTAATAGTCCTTTTTTCTTTGTAAAATTTATTTAATTAAGTATATCAGTAAATTTTTCAATAAATAAATAAAGGTTCGCTGTTGGTGGACGATAACAGGCTATAATTATATTGTATTGATCTTCAATTGTAATAATTTCAATATCAGAATTAATAAATGTCAATTTTTCAATTTGGGTGTAGTCCAAATTATTTGTTGTAACGAAAATTGCAGTTCCTCCTCCTCTAGACTCAGTCCTATTTTTATTAAAAGTCTGATAGAGTGGGAGATGTAAACAATATAGTCTTCAGAAGGAAACCATGTTTCTGAAACACAAATTATATCTATTTGATAATTTAATAGTTTAACTAATGCCTCTAAATCAGATATCTTATTGACTAATGATCCGGCACTAAGATGAATAATATTTAGAGAATTATTAGCGTTATTAGATATTGTATCATTAAGATGCTGTACTGAATAATAATAATCTCACAAAACTGGCAGCTTTTGTTTAATTTCGTCATGTTGGGTATCGATCTGAGCTAAAAAAATTCCACAGATTTAAAATCCGCTTGAATTATTTTTCTACGATAACTACGTTCTGAGATAGCATTTCGAACTAGGAGTAATAACGACGTGTTCCAATGGAGGATGCCCGCCCGGCTGTCAACACGTCGAGAGATAAACAAGCCCAGCTGCAGCTGTTTACGTACCGTTTAAGACCTGGAATATCCTGGAAAAACTATGTTTTTTTAAAGGTGTCTTGAAAAGCCTTGAAACTTGAAATTAGTGCTTAAAAATTACATGTGAATTTATTTTAGGAAATCAGTGTTACCACTTTCTTAACAGGTCTTTCGTGAAAAAGATTGTGCTTATATTACCTGTTCATCCATCCGTCCGTCTCTGGACACCATATCTGCAACTATTAGTTCGATTAAAAATTCTTTTTGTATTGGGAAGCTTGAAATGTGTGAATGATGATCCTTTATTTTATTTTATTTTCTTACGATGCATAATTTTCCCGCTAGAGCTCATAAATTCAGAAGATATCAAATTCAAAATATACTTTTTTCCACATATGTTTGCTTCTAAACATCCGATTGAAAAAAACATTTTTACCTTTCGATTCCATTAATGTTGAAGCCAATTTAAGATATAGTCACATTTTCAAGTTACACATAGTTTTTCCTTTAGGGGTGTAAAAGTAAATTACATTTTCCTGGATATCTGCTGCTAAAACTCCGATCTGAAAAATGTTTTCTGAACTGGATACAGCTCCTGATAGAAAATATTTTGCATGTAATTTCAAATTTTTGGTAAAGAATGGTTTGGCCACCAGGAGGCGTAAGTATTAATTTCTGCTTCTGATGTATTTGTAGTAAAATCTGAGCACCAGAAAACTCGACTGAAAAAATTCTGTCATGGACCGATTTCACTCACCTTGAAAAAGCTTTTGAGAATACTTTCTTAAAATAATGCATAGTTTTTCCGCCAGGGGACGTAGATATATATCTTATTTTTGTCGATAGCTCTTTTTTTAAGAGTCTGATTTGAAAAATTCTTTCTTTGCAGGAGGGCATTTCTGTTGCGAAATGTTTTTCATATAATTTTAAATGTTTGTTAATGCACAAATCTGCGACCAGACATCGTAAGTTCACGTTTACAGCATTATCTGCGGTTCTAAAAGTTTGATTAAAAAACTTCTTTCTTCGGTCTGATTTCACTAACTATGCAAACTCTGTGTTCACATTTTCTTCCCAAAATAATGCACAATTTTGCTGTTAGGGGTTGCCAATTTCTAATCTGTTTTCTCAATATCTCTGCTTCTACTTGTCTGATTTGAAAAATTATTTCAACACCGGATGCCATGTACCTTGTAGAACACTTTAGGCTAGTATATGAGGATTTTTTAGTTCACAGATCTGTCACTAGGTGGTGGTATTGTACTTCAGTTTGCAGCTGCATCGCTGTTTCTAAAAACGCTATTGAGAAATTTCTTATTTGCTTTCCTTTATATGTGGAGCATTATATAGTGCGCAAGCAAAGATTTCCGCAAAGGGCATAAAGGTCAAAACCTTTTTTTTTTTTTTTCTTGCTATCTCTGCTCCTGGGAAACATATTTGAAAAAGTATTTTTCCTTAGCATATAGCTTTTTCATGAAGAACATTTTTCACCTATTTTTTTTCAATTTTTCTATTATTCTCAATTCTCCTGCTAATAGGCGTAGACTTACATGATGTTTCCTTGTATTTGTATGTTTCTTCTTTTAACTGATTCGGCATGTGCACTTCCTATTCTTAAATTCTGGATTCTGCCCGTGCTTTATTTTATAATAATTTCAATTGTTATCAATAATACAGTGATTACTTGGAAAGATAGGGCAGAATAGTGATGCAGATAAAATGACTGATTGAATTAATCATTTTCAGATTGGGGGAAAGGATTTTCTAATAGGTCTTGTGGTCTCTGCACCACCATGATTCAGTTTTGCATTATTGGATAACTCTCTAATTAAAAACATAAAAAGAAATGTAATGTGTGCACATTCATCAGTTTACATCTTTCATCATTTTTATTGCTTAAAACCGAAGTTGCTTTTAAAAAATAACTTGACCCTGATACTATAAAGCGTAATAATCATCCTGGAATTTTTTTCTCCCAAAAGTGTATGAACCCTGGACATATCAATTTTGATATTGTGAACTATTTACATAGCTTCCCATAAAATTTGCCTATAAGAAAAAATCACAGTTTAAGGAATTATACTTGATTGATACAATTTACCCTCAAAATTTATTTCAAGTACTTTCATATGTGCCAGTCATTATCTACAGGGAAATTTAAAAAAGTGCAACCCAGTTGGTTGCATTGTCCAAAATTTAACATACCAACACACACACACACAGTGCCATAAACTGTGTAGTTTTTCGTGTACCTTGTGCAAAGTTTCATTTTTGGGCCTCTTAATATTTTGTGAGGTAGGGAGGAAATAATAAAACAAATATGATATGACAGTTGTTTAAAAAAAAAAATTTGTGTTCACAAGAAATATACAAGACCATTCTCATAAATGAAAATAATTATTTTAATTGCATTTTTCTGGCTTTCATTTTAGAAAATTAATTGATTATGTCATCATGATTAACATATTTAACGATATTATATTCAATCAAAATGATGCAGGGCTAGTTCGTCAAAGTAATCTTTGTTTCTTCCCTGTCGAGTGACATTACAGGTACAGATACTAAAGCATAAAACCACATAAAACAACCGGCAAAGCCAAGAGCTGCATGCACATCCAAAGATCACTTCTTTTTAGAGATGGGTCGAAAATCACGTAACTGTTACTTTGTCACAGTTACGACCAGCAACCAAAAGTAACAGTTCCAAATTCACTATTTCGGGTTCGGCTGTCGCCAGCGCCCAAACGATTAGTAAACAGGTCCAATCCAAAATCACTCCCGCGGTTGAAGGTTGCCTTATATCCCAAGCAGCGGCGAAAAGTAACAGTTCTAAAAGTCTGTCTACGCATGTCACGACTCAAAACGAATCATGATAAATGTCCTGCATTAACGGCATGGTCTGTCTGTCTGCTTTGTCAAATCTGATTTATACTGTTATAGTAGTTTGGTTTTTTTAGTTTTTAATTTATACAGAAATTTTGGATTTAGTTGAGTAGTAAATATAATGGCTGATTTTAATACTAATTACTAATACTATTTTAATACTTCTTCTAATAATGTCTTGCCACTGGACCCATATATTTCTTCCTTGATATTCCTTAAAAACCTAATGTCTGCCACCTCAAATCTCATGAGGCCTTTGTTTCTCACCCAACTTTCACTACGACAAAGCAGGGTCGGTCTAAATACTGCGCTGTACATCATGACCTTTTTTTTTTTTTTTTTAACCCAACCTCTTTCTTACTATGCACGGCACTGTTTCCATATCAGATTCTATTGTTATAGGGAATTGTAAATCATGTAGAAATATACCTATCTGCATAATCAATGCGGGTACTGTGAAACAACACAGAAAATCTTTTAACAAATTAAAAAGAACATATTACGGTTTTTTATTTATAAAGCCCCACAAACTTGTGTAGCACAAATGCATGCATTTGAAACTTAAGAAATGGAATTTCAGGATGACCTTTTTTTAATTTCTAAAAATTCTTAAGTTTGTATCCCAATGCTGATATTCAAAATTGAAGGAATATTATTTTATGATTATATGTTTTTGCATTCTACACTAAAAATTGAGTCTAATCCTATAACAATATTTCACTTGCCATTTGGTTACTGGATATTGTCTGCAGCATTCCATTCCCCTCTTTAAATTCCCTCCTAGGATTGCAGGGCTAAAGAGCTCATAGTGTTTGTTCACCAATTCTGTATAATAATATTAAAAAGTGAAATTTGTTATTATTTTGGTTCAAAGTTATGAAAAATAAAATTATATTTCTGAGTAAACTCTGAGTGTTAAAAAAACAAAACATGTGTCGTTTATTTTTCCACAGATCAGATAGCAGGCTTGCAATTGTCATATAATGATGAAACTGCCATTTTCAGTGTGATTTTCTTCTCCCTCCCAATTTCTTAAAATGGGCAGGCCAAAAATTTATTCAGATTTTTACATCGTGCACTTTTTTTTTCCTGTCTTGATGTTGCACGTTTTATTTGTCGTACAATTTTAAGAGTTTAAGAGTTGTATCACTCTTTTGATATTATTATTACCTTGACAAAAAGCACCCTCTCTTTAAAAAAACACCACCCCGAGGAAGTTGTTTGATCCCGATGAAACCCCACATGCAAGAATTTCAGGGCTGATTATCCAAATCTCTGTATTAAAAAAAGTAACTGCCGCCTCCACTGTTTTAGAAATTTCGTGACACTCGCGCTTTTCTAGTTCGCAGCGCATTGAACACAAAAATATGATGTATTGAACACAAAAATATGACATTTACGTCGTTTTTAGAGAATTGTTCGAAGAACACACTGAAAAGAACCGTTTTTCGAGTCTGACGATACTTCAAGAGCTATTGTCTTCCAAAATTAAGGTAAGCAAAAAAGTACTATCAGTTTGCTTTCTGGACACGCTAACAGCAACAGAACCACCAAAGTTTGTAGGCATATAGGTCCATGCCAAATTTTTGCACCTCGTCGCCTTTTTTTGTTTTGAATTTCGATTTAATTTACGAGAAATTAAAATTTTTAATTTCACAAAATTTTCTATTTCATGTTGGGATCCATTTTAAAAAACGGATACATTGCAAACTATAAATCATAACGCATTGCAATTTTTACAGCGTAAACTCGCAACTATCATCCCTTTTTACCAAAAAAATAAAATAAAAAAATATACGAAAAAGACATCTGATTTTCAAGCATTTTTTAAAGATGCAAAAGAAAGAAACGAGAGGCTTACTTTGCCTTCAGCGTTAAGGTGGACGTCTAGTGATTTTGCTTCTTATACTTCCAATGAGCAAACTTCTGTACACATTTTTTTCATAATTGTTCCCAAGGATGCAAATTTGAACATCGATTAAAATAACTTCATATTATAACTTGGAATACTTAATATTTTCTAAACCATATCCATAGTTATATTAAAAATCAATAACTTTTTCTTTGGTGGTGTTTGAGACCAGAAAAAGATGACGCGACCTGCACGTTGATGACGTCAGTAGACAAACAAATGTTGGATTGCTTAATTATGGTTATGTTTTAGAAAATATTAAGTATTCCAAGTTATAAAATTAAGTTATTTTAATCGATATTCAAATTTTCATCCGCAGAAACGCAATAATTATGAAGAAAATGTGTACAGAAGTTTTTCCCCATTAGAAGTATAGGAAGCAAAATCACTAGACTTCCACCTTAATCACACAGGAAAGTTCTGGTCCGGTGACCTGCTGCCATGGTGACGCAGCTATTTTTAGCACTCTCTTGTGTGAAAGGACAGGTTACAATCAAACTGGTAATGACGTTGCGACGCTTTTAGAGTTAGGCGTTTTCTGTCGACATACGTGAATACCTGTGTAAATATAGGCCTATATTTACACAGGTATTCACGTATAAGCAAAAGGGAAAAATGCGAGTTTGTTCGTCCGCGAATTGTCTGGCCACTTCTAAATGACTTAGAGATCTGAAAATCGGCACGAATACAGGTCTTAAGGTCCGTATATCTAGAAAAATACGGGGGGGGGGGGGTCAGCTTTGGAACATTGCTTGAATTTTTCGCGAATTGTTTGACTACAAAAATATTGCATTTAATTTTTTCAGAATCACTGAAATGCTTTGAAAATTTTGATTTAAAATTAAAGGGGGCCAAGCCTGCCCCGTTTTACGTCAAACGTATGCATTGACGTCACGACGGTGCTCTAAATCGTAAAACAGTTACATATTTTAAATTACTTTTCCCTTTTAATTTTATGTTAAAAAAATGATTTTGTAGATTCACCGTTCGGAGAACAGGCATGATTGCTAGTGATTGAAAAAATAACAGCCAATGACTAAATAGTGTCCCGCCACAGCGCATGGGAACCGCGCGTCGAGGCGGGTATATCAAAAGCCAGCACTTAACCATGGGGAATCGTGATAGCGGATCGCGGTTGCATTAACCTCCATGGACTGTGAAACTGCCTCGACATCGAATCCGAGCACAGTACGAGCAGTTGAGCGAGTTTGAGAGAGGACGCATAAATTGGCTAATAAGGGCCGGTTGGTTAAGTCGCCGTATCTTCAGGCACTTCGATCGGAGCGACACGGCAGTCGAACGATGTTGGCACAACCCAGTGGACGGCCAAGAGCAACGACAGAACTCGAAAATCGAGCGATTCTGAGAGAGGCGTGAACAGAACCGAATTCGTCGCTCATAATCAACCGTGACCATGTTGCGTCGTCTGCAGGTACGGAAGTGTCCATCAGGACCTTTGCTAGACGACTTGTGGCTCTGGGACTGCAATAGAGTAGGCCACTATGCCTACAGCTCAATAGCGAGCATCGCTGGCTCCGGTTGCAGTGGTGTCGGACCCGATTAAAGTGAGATAGGGTCCGGTGGGGTCGTGTTGTCTTCAGTGATGAGTCACGGTTTGCACTTGACGCCGGTGATCAGCACATAATTGTCTGGAGACGAGCCATCGAGGACATGGATCCTGCCTGTACCGCGGAACGGCGCACGGGTTGTACACCGGGAGTGATTTCTGGGGTGACGAGCCATCGATGACATGGATCCTGCCTTTACCACGGAACGGCGCACGGGTTGTACACCGGGAGTGATTTCTGGGGAGACGAGCCATCGATGACATGGATCCTGCCTTTACCGTGGAACAGCGCACGGGTTGTACACCGGGAGTGATTTCTGGGGAGACGAGCCATCGATGACATGGATCCTGCCTTTACCGCGGAACGGCGCACGGGTTGTACACCGGGAGTGATTTCTGGGGACATGGATCATGGATCCTACCTTTACCGCGAGGAGTGATTTCTGGGTACATGGATCATGGATCCTGCCTTTACCGCGGAACGGCGCACGGGTTGTACACCGGGAGTGATTTCTGGGGAGACTAGCCATCGAGGGCATGGATCCTGCCTTTACCGTGGAACGGCACACGGGTTGTACACCGGGAGTGATTTCTGGGGAGACGAGCCATCGATGACATGGATCCTGCCTTTACCGCGGAACGGCGCACGGGTTGTACACCGGGAGTGATTTCTGGGGAGACGAGCCATCGAGGACATGGATCCTGCCTTTACCGCGGAACGGCGCACGGGTTGTACACCGGGAGTGATTTCTGGGGAGCCA
Organism: Macrothele yani; assembly: GCA_039090855.1. NCBI lineage: Eukaryota > Metazoa > Arthropoda > Arachnida > Araneae > Macrothelidae > Macrothele > Macrothele yani. Next base: position 153,068,920 of record CM077009.1, read on the forward strand.
TTTCATACGATGGCCTGGCAGCACATAGGCGTTCTGCGTCCGAGTAGAACAATCAGTGATTTCAACAAGTCGCGACGAAAATAAATTGGTGACGATTTTCGAAGGATGGAACTTCACCTTCTGCTTCCAGTTATCCCAAACCTGGTTGGGATAACACAGGAGTTGTCCATCGTGTTGTTTGGTGTCAATTGTTCCTAGGATTTTCCTCGTCTTTCAAGTATGGAGTTAAAGAAAACTTTGCGGAGAGATTTCACTATGCAGTTAAACGCATCAATGAAGAGAGGGTAGCAGGAAGAGTGGATTTGAAATCAATGGATGATGTAAATGGATGGATTGCAGAATTTTCCATTAATTCAAAGATTTCGTGGATAACGAGAAAGTCAAACCCATCAGGGGGAAAGGTTTGTGTGCATGTAAGAAATGTTTTAAAATAATGTGTTCAACCTCATCTAAATTTAATATATTTTACTGACTTTTCTTAAAATTACGTCTACTTTAAGTCTCGTATGAATTCAACAGAAAAACTCCCTATTATGCACCTATATTATAGCATTTGGGGTCAAAACGATCCCACGTCGCTATAGCGCATTTAAGAGTCGGTAATCAAACATTTTCTACCACTACCATACAAGTTTATGCTTTCTTTGATATTTGACTCGTACAGCATACCCTGTGTGGATACCATTTCAGATCTGGTTGAATTTGATTCGATCCTCCCTCCCCTTTCCACCACTACTTTCCGCTGGTTACGCGCCTGTGCCACCAGGAGATAAAGATCATCTGAAATTTCATATTAAAATCCTTCCCTGAAAAAAAGTTGCCAAAGGTACTCCTTATTCTGTGAATTACACTCATAGTAGATTTGCCACCAAAGATAGTAATGAATTCTAGAATAAATCACATCAGTCTGAAGAGAAGTGTTAACGAACAGTTGCTGTTCCTCACTATGCAAGTCTGATAAGAAACATACAACATAATGAATATCTGACTTTCTTACACTACGAATCCCATAACACCTTACAAATATACCAGCGTTCTTATGTTTACCATGGAACCGAATATTTTGTAAACATGATAGTGTTTATCACGGCATTAAGCTTCATACACTGGCGTGCTAAAATTAAGGACGAGACGGTTTTTCGAATGTAACGTCGTGCAGAAGTACTCCACGTCGACTCAAATCACACCATAAGATCCCCAAGATGTAAGAATATGGGACAAGTGAGCAAAACCGTCCAAACAAGGAATCCAAAGGATACAAAGGCACTTTATTGAAAAGGTAGTTTCGAGCACAACAAGACAGAAGACAGAAACGTTCGTGTGACAGGCGCCTGCCAAGAAAATCCAGTCTTTAGTAGGGGATATGATCACCCCTGACTGCGTTGCAGGATTTACAACGTCTGTCCTTGCTGAGGACGAGGTTGTCAAGGAGCTGTTGAGGCATCGCAGACCATTCCTCTTGTAGCGCCAATCGCAGCTGCGGAATCGTTGCTGGCGGCTGGTGACGTGCTGCCAAGCCTCTCCCGAGAAGGTCCCACACGTGTTCGATTGGATTTAGGTCCGGGGACCTTGCGGGCCAATCCATGCGCTGAATATCTTTACTCTCCAACAGCTCTGCGATAGCCACTGTACGATGAGGTGTAGCGTTGTCGTCCATGAAGAACTCAGGACCCACAGCACCTGTAAACAGACGCACGTAAGGCAGGAGAACCTCGATACAATAGCGGACACCAGTGACTGAACCTCCTTGGAAGATGTGGAGGTCAGTACGGCTGCCAAGCATGATACCGCCCCAAACGAGAACTCCGCCACCTCCAAACCGGTCCCTTTCGATGATGTTGGAGGTGTGATTGCGTGTTCCCTGCTCTCTCCAGATGTGTATACGTCCAGAATCGCTCGTCAGACTAAATCGGTTCTCATCCGTTAAGAGAACTCAACCTCATTGCTGATGTGTCCAGTTCTTGTGTTCCTGGCACCACAGAAACCGCCGTCTCCGATGAACAGGCGTTAATGGCACACATCGTACTGGTCGTCGTGCAAATAGACCACCTTTGTGCAGCCTCCTGGCCACGGTAAAACGTGATAACGGACGTCCAGTTGTCTTGCATGTGCTTTGCGATTTCTCTCGCTGTCTGCCGTCTGTCTCTTCTCGCCTGTAGGACAATATACCGGTCGTCCGCCGCCGTGGTTGCTCGTGGACGACCACTGCTAATTTCTCGGACAGCTGTTCCTGTCGTTTGAAATGCTCTCCAAGCATGTGAAACGATGCTGAGTGATCCCGAACTCCTCGGCCACACTAGTCACACTTCGACATTCTTCCAACTTCCCTATGACGCTACCTCGGGTAAAGTCATCCAGATGTCTACTGGATTGCCTATTAGCCATATCACTAGGTGCCAGCAACTCGACGTCGTTCAAACCGATGTACACCGTGCAATAGCTTTCACCGAATTCCTGAGCGTACACCGCCCAGTTGCTTTTTACCCTTCCAACATCCCCCCTTACGTCATGCTGCATATATATGCGCATGCCCTATACCGTACCGGACCCTAGTCTATCTCCTGAGTGGTCTTTCGGTCCGTTCTGCCTGCTCCTGCTGTTATGCTAATTTCTCCTCATCGTCCTTAATTTTTGCACACTAGTGTATGATCCTATGTAGAGGATTTTAGGAAGGGAGTGTCTAACCCCAGGTCTTAAACGGTCCTTAGAAACAGGAAACTAGAAGATTTGGGCTAGAGCGCCCGATAGGAAAGTGACACGAAGTGAAGTAGAAAGGGGCAGGAAGACGTCCTTATTTATTACCGGTGGCCAGTACCTGGGGTCGAACGGCTTAACTTGCCCATCCGACGCACGGCAGATATTTAATGGATCGAGCGTTCGTACCTGCCTGGGATTGAACCTGAGGCCCTTTCCGTAGCAGTCACGAACGTTGCCTACTAGGCCACCCGCGGCCTATCACGGCATTACAGCGGTCGCGACGGTAAATTACACCGACTACATAGGGGGAAGCAGCACGTGATGCCCCATCTTCCGAAAATCGTCGTGATTGGCTGAAATCGTTCCACTAGGACGCAGAATACCTATATGCAGCCGTGTTCCCTTGGCTTGGTAGCCCTCCGTACAACCCTCACAGCTCTACGACCCGTTGTGTTGCCTTTCCCGTAGCAGCATCACCAAGCAAATCATCAACAGAATAATGCCCAGCCACTCCCTGCACGCCTGTACCAGGCCTGCCTCCAAATATCGACACCCTTCCATGGCCAGCCTAATCGCTCGACCTCTCACCGATTGAACATGTTTGGGACGCGATGTGACGCCACCCCGGAGTGTCGGTGAACTGGCCCGCAATTTGGACACTATCCGGCATACTACACATTGGGACAGTACCCGTGACTTGCATGAGTGTACGCCACTCCGGAAAACCGCTTGTATCTGAGCCAGAGGTGGCGCTACGACGTATTGACTTATTCCACTCTTGTAGCTGGGTTTTTTTTTCATAATAAATAACCCAACTACTCTGGAATTGCAATAATTTCCTTTCAAACTCGTGTACATTGTACATACCAATTTTCAGCTCGATTGAATGATTCCTTCTCGGCACTTCGTCTTTTTTTTTTTTTTTTTTTTTTTTTTTTGCAAAGAGTGTTTTTAAGAGCAGTAATAAAGCAGAAAGGGTGAACCCCTAGTGCTTTGGCAGTGATACAGTCAAGGCCCGGGGCTTTAGAGTGTTTTGGCAGTGATACAGTCAAAACCAGGGTTTTTATTCACTTTCAAGTTTTTGATTTGTCCCTCAGAAAATGTAGGAACTTAACTGTCAGACGTGCTTCGTGCGTAGATAACAAACTTTAGAACTGCTCTTGAATGGGACGATACGTCGAGGTCATGATTACCTTTGAATTGCCTTTCTTGTGAATCAGTAAATGCTTCACACTTTCCTACGGTTGAGTACACAGTTTCATTTCGCCCATGAATGCAAGCCATATGCTCCTCCTTGGTTCTAAAAGTTTCGACAAATCCCAAATATTGGGATTGTTACTACTATTAGCGGCGAAGACCTTATGCTGAAGACACTATTCCCAGATGTCCGTGTGAGATCTTTCAATGGACCTTATTCCCCTATCATTGCATTATGGGAAATATGGTCTATGTCGCCGGACTAGTAATGGTTTGTTTACATCCAGTTTTCCATTTCATAAAATACTTTGCAGAGATCAGGAAAATCGCGATTCTTTATATATATTTATTAACGGCATGCCTGACTTGTGCTCATTGTATATCTGTGCTAACAAGAACTGAATTCGTCGCTCTTAATCATTCGTGGCCATGTTGCGTCGTCTGCAGGTACGGAAGTGGCCATCAGGACCTTTGCTAGACGACTTGTGGATCTGGGACTGCAATAAAGGAAGCCACTCCTCTGCCTACAAATCAGCGAGCATCGCCGGCTCCGGTTGCAGATGTGTCCGGTCCGATTACAGTGGGATAGGGTCCGGTGGGGTCGTGTTGTCTTCAGTGATGAGTCACGGTTTGCACTTGACGCCGATGATGAGCACATAAGTGTCTGGAGACGAGCCATCGAGGACATGGATCCTGCCTTTACCGTGGAACGGCACACGGGTCATACACCGGGAGTGATTTCTGGGGAACCATTTCATACGATAGCATGGCAGCACATAGGCGTTCTGCGTCCGAGTAGAACAATCGAGTGATTTCAGCAAGTCACGACGACAATATTAAATTTGTGACAATTTTCGGAGGGCGGGACTTCACCTGCTGCTTCCAGTTATCCCAAACCTGTTTGGGATAACACAGGAGCTGTCCATCGTGTTTTGTGTCAATTGTTCCTAGGATTTTCCTCGTCTTTCAAGTATGGAGTTAGCGAAAACTTTCCGGAGAGATTTCACCATGCAGTTGAACGTATCAATGAAGAGCGGGTAGCAGGAAGAGTGGATTTGAAATCAATGGATGATGTAAATGGATGGATAGCAGAATTTTTCATTAAGTCAAAGATTTCGTGGATAACGAGAAAGTCAAACCCATCGGGGAAAACGTTTGTGTGCATGTAAGAAACGTTTTGAAATAATATGTTCAACCTCATATGAATTTAATATATTTTACTGACTTTCCTTAAAATTACGTCTACTTTAAGTCTCGTATGAATTTAACAGAAAAACTAACTATTATTTTGGGTCAAAATCACCCCACGTCGCTACAGCGCATTTAACAGTCAGTAGTCAAACATTTTCTACCACTACCACATAAGTTTGCGCTTTCTTTTATATTTGACTTGTCCGGCATAGCCTGTGTGGATACCATTTCAGATCTGCTTGAATTTGATTTGATCCTATCTCCCCTTTATCCCGACACTTTCCATTTTTACGGACCTGTGCCACCAGGAGATAAAGATCATTTTAAATTTCATAATAACATCCTTCCTTGAAAAAATTGCCAAGGGTGCTCCTTATTCTACGAATTACACATCACACCAAAAATAGATTTGCCACCAAAACGAGTAATGAATTCTAGAATAAATAACATCTGTCTGAACAGAAGTGTTAACGGAACAGAAGTGTGCCCAACCTCCAAAAATCGTCGTCGTGATTAGCTGAAATCGTTCTACCAGGACGCAGAATACCTATATGCAGCCGTGTTCCTTTGGTAATCCTCCGTACAACCCTCAGAGTTCTACGACCCGTTGTGTTTCCTTTCCTGTAACAGCATCACCAAACAAATTTTCAGCAGAATAATGCCCAGCCACTCCCAGCACGCCTGTACCAGGCCTGCCTCCAAATATCGACACCCTTCTATGGCCAGCCTAATCGCTCGACCTCTCACCGATTGAACATGTTTAGGACGCGTTGTAACGCCACCCCGGAGTGTCGGTGAACTGACCCGCAATTTAGACACTATCCGGCATGCTATACCTCGGGACAGTACCCGTGACTTGCATGAGTCTACGGCACGCCGGGTAATCGCTTGTATCGGAGCCAGAGGTGGCGCTACAACGGAACTGACTTATTCCAGTCGTGTAGCTAGGATTTTTTCCATAAGTGGCCCAACTGCTCTGGAATTGCAATAATTTCATTTCGAACTCGTGTACATTGTACATACCAATCTTCAGCTCGATTGAATGATATCTACTGGGCACTTCGTTTTTTTTTTTTTTTTTTTTTTTTTTTTTTTTTTTTTTTTTTTTGGCAAACAGTGTTTTTAAGCGCAGTAATAAAGCAGAAAGGGAGAACCCTAGTGCTTTGACAGTGAAACAGTCAAGGCCTGGGCTTTGTGATATAGTCAAAGCCCGGGACTTTAGAGTGTTTTTAAGAGCAGTAATAAAGCAGAAAGGGAAAACATCTAGTGCTTTGGCAGTGATACAGTCAAGGCCCAGGACTTTCGAGTGTCCTTAGGAGCAGTAATAAAGCAGAAAGGAAGAACTTCTAGTGCTTTGGCAGTGATGCAGTCAAGGCCCTGGGCTTTATGTGATACAGTCAAAGCACGGGACTTGAGAGTGTTTTTAAGAGCAGTAATAAAGCAGAAAGGGAAAACATCTAGTGCTTTGGCAGTGATACAGTCAAGGCCCAGGACTTTCGAGTGTCTTTAGGAGCAGTAATAAAGCAGAAAGGAAGAACTTCTAGTGCTTTGGCAGTGATACAGTCAAGGCCCAGGACTTTCGAGTGTCTTTAGGAGCAGTAATAAAGCAGAAAGGAAGAACTTCTAGTGCTTTGGCAGTGATGCAGTCAAGGCCCTGGGCTTTATGTGATACAGTCAAAGCACGGGACTTGAGAGTGTTTTTAAGAGCAGTAATAAAGCAGAAAGGACTTTGGCAGTGATACAGTCAACACCAGGGGTTTTATTCACTTTCAAGTTTTTGATTTGTCCCTCAGAAAATGTAGGAACTTAACTGTCAGACGTGCTTCGTGCGTAGATAACAAACTTAAGAACTGCTCTTGAATGGGACGATACGTCGAGGTCATGATTACCTTTGAATTGCCTTTCTTGTGAATCAGCAAATGCTTCACACTTTCCTACGGTTGAGTACACTGTTTCATTTCGCCCATGAATGCAAGCCATATGCTCCTCCTTGGTTCTAAAAGTTTCGACAAATCCCAAATATTGGGATTGTTACTACTATTAGCGGCGAAGACCTTATGCTGAAGACACTATTCCCAGATGTCCGTGTGAGATCTTTCAATGGACCTTATTCCCCTATCATTGCATTATGGGAAATATGATCTATGTCGCTGGACTAGCAATGATGATAACATTTATTATTATAAAACAATATAATGCACCAAAGCAAACACAATTATGTGGGAAAAGAAGCAAATATTAAAGCAATCTTAATGAACACTTGAAAATTTGATTAACACTTTTTAATTTCCCACTGTTCCACCCAATGTCTAAATGCATCATAATTATGACATGATCATCGGGGTTTTTTTACGGGTCTTTGAGTGAGCAAAATTGTCAGTTCCTGAAGAGTAGTCTGAACGCAGGGTTACGTTCCTTTTCTACACACATTATAACGAGTGAGTTAAACTTCTTTTCTCCCAATAAATTCTTTTTTTTCCATTTTTTATTCTTGAGACTGATGAAAATGATCTTTCAGCAGAACATTTCGTGACTGGGAAGGTTAAAAACATTCTCAAAGCTATTTCTAAGTTTGGAAATGTACTCTGAAAGTTGTTATCAATGATGAAAGTGTACATATCAAATGATGTGTTCACGTCTTCGGCATTCATATATGACTGGAAGTGTAGACATTCATTGCTGAGAAAGTTTTCAAGGTCACGTTTCACGTATACTACACATTCGGGTGGCTGCTCACTCCATTGTTTATTCTTTCATATTGCTGCAATTACAAATTAATGATATAGTTTGATCTTTATTTTAAAATACCTTGCTATTCTCTTTCTATTCTCTAACCACACCCGTTTTTATAAAGAATTAATTTATTGTATTAAATTATAAATGTTAATTTCTAGATATTATTATAACATTTATTTTACACGCCCTTTGGTGAATGATTTCTATATAGCATTCATTTTGTTTGTGTATGGTCGAGTTTGTGAAGAACAGGCTCAACGTCTTCATTAATCTTAGAAATGAAAACAATATGTGAGGCTCAGGTCCGCTGAAGCAGTTTTGGAGGGGAAGAACGCGCCATACGCAAACAATAATTCCAATTGCTTCCACATATTACTATAAACTAGCATATTATTAGACGTCAAAGCAAGAGGGGCACTCCTCGAGCTCTCTCTCTCCCTCTCCCTCCAAACCAGCGCATAACAATTAAGTTTAAATGTCAAACTGCCCCATACTACAATTAATTATTATAGCATTTTGGCTAGCCCCAATACAGCCAGCAATCGACGCTCTGGCTCAGTTAATGCTCTCCGTCCACGCATATATAGAGAGTGACTACTAGAAATAATATATGTTTTAAAAATTACTAAATTTTGTAAAATTGCTTAAGTAAAATTTTCTTGGGTGATGGTACTAAAATATTCATAAGAAACTTTCAGTTTGGCGCCTCCCTAAATCTGGCGATCTGGGCCCACTGGGCCCGTTGCTTAAATCGGCCCTGCATCCCATATTATTATTATATTTTAATTTATTTTCTCATCTACAGCAATGGCATCTGTAGCATGGTCCACTTGTCAGTGCGAACATAAACTCAAAGGAAGACATAGTCACTCGTGGTCTAAATAATCGTCGCCGTCCCAGTGGCACAGTTGTCTAAGCGCTGGCCTCTGATCATTCGTCCGAAAGGAGTCCGGGTTCGAATCTCGGTGAGGCATGGATGTTGTGTTTGTCGTTCGGCACTGGTTCTCTCCCTTTCCTGTCGCCAGTGGCCCTAAATTAGGTACGTGTGACTGCTTATAGTCCATTGAGTTGTTCACGTCATTCGTTAAACCTTCAAAAAATAAATAAATGATCGTACGATGTGGTACGTATCGAGAATTACTGCTTCTTGGATTTTGAGCCTTAGGTGTTGTAGACCTAAAGCATCAAGCTGAGTTATTAGAGTATGAGGAATTATACCACTTGCAGAGTTAATCAATGGACGTATGGGAGCTGTTTTCAGCTTCCACATCTGTTTAATCTCAGTAGCCAGTTCCACAAACTTGTTGATTTTTGTCGCATAGGTATTCTGAACATTACGGTCCAATATGTCAATAATTACTGCTTCCTTCTGCCTTTTGTCATATAGCACTATATAGTGCTATATGATAAAGGGCAGAAGGAGCGATTGGCAGAGATGGTTACGTCTGTTTTTATCTCACGGTCCCAATATAATTTTTTTTATTGGAAGTTTAACGACCACCGTGAGCAACTGAATGGGCTATAAGAAGTAGCCAGTCCTTAATTTAGGGTCACTGGTTCCAGGGAAAGTAGAAAGCCAGTGCCATAAGACAAACACAACATCCATTGATTGATTAGAGGTTTAACGACCACCGTGAGCAACTCAATGGGCTATAAGCAGTCGCCCGTCCCTAATTTAGGGTCACTGGCTCCAGGGCATGGAGAGAGCCAGTGCCGTAAGACAAACACAGCATCCATGTCCCACCGGGATTCGAACCCGAACCCCTTTCGGACGAATGATCAGAGGCCATCGCTTAGACCACTGCGCCACGGGGCGGCCAGTATAATCTGTATTGTTAATTATCTAGTACCTCAGTGGGTTGATATTTATATTATGGTACTTTTGGCATTTATAGTTTTGTATCGTGCGCTAATTGTTGATGTATCATCTTAACATTTTTATGTCTCTGCATGTAATCAATGTTTACTAGCGTGGTGCATCCTCCACAGATGTGTTCAATGGTCTCACTGCGCATACCACATCTTCTACATTTGTCACTTTCAGATCTTCCTTTAAAATATATTTCTATAATATTTGGTTGCAATCACTTTGTCTTGAACATCCATCATAAACCCAATAGTCTCCACATGGAATTTTCGTCGCTTCAACCACTGATTTGAGGCTTTCTTGTCAACTTCTGGCCTGTCTAACTGGTTTGGATGAGCCCAATGAAGTTCCGTTTGCTTCCATTTTCGAATCTGGTCCTCCGTAAACGATTCTTGTATTTTAGCATCTGGTTTACGAATGATCAGAGGCCATCGCTTAGACCACTGCGCCACGGGGCGGCCGTGGCGTAGTGAGTGCTTTCTTTGTCTGCAGCACATATGACATCAAGCATATTATTTTCATTGCATTTAGAGTAAAAGTGTCTTTAACGACCACCGTGAGCAAATCCACGGGCTATTTGCTGTCGCCTATCCCTGTTTTAGGGCTACTGGTTCCAGAGAAGGGAGAGAGCCAGTGCCTTAGTACAAACACAACATCCATGTCTCGCGGGATTTAAACCCGGACCCAACTCGGATTCGTCGCCAGCTGTTTCAAAAACCACAGTCGTGCACCACGATTGCACACTCACGAATTCCCTTCTTAGTCTCCCATCTTGGCGAAGCTTTTTCATCCAATTGTACCATAGGCCTATTTATGCTTTTTTTTTAAATCTTATATATAATTCCGTAGTGTTGCACAAAATTGCAAGAAATTGGTATGTCGTACAACCTTGAAAGATGGCTCATTTTACAGATTCTGATCACAAGGATCGGGGAGGAATAAAAGTTGTCTTCTAAATTTAATCAGCTAACTGATGTACGTACCACAACACTCAGCCTTGCTTCGCCAAGTAGTCTCACTTCGTCTCATCGCAACTCGGGCAGACGGGTAAGTCGTATGATCTTGAGAGATGGAGCCAGTCGGAGCCGGCAAGCAAGGAGCTGATTGGATGTTGTCAGGGGCAACTCTGCTACACGTGCTTCTACTGCCATTCAACTGAAACTATGTCACAGAGGACGGAAACAGTGTTCTAATATGAGTAGCGGTCAAGGAAGACCACCCAAACGAGAGCGTGTTTTTCGTAATATACGTGAACGAAAGAATTTTGACACCACACGTAATGAGTGTTATCGCAGTAACACACACGGCAACTTATCTTTCTGAAAAGCTTTATTAGACGAAAGTGCCATACATAAGCACAGCTTGGGTGCAATGAATATTGAGTGTGTGCACTGCCACGCTTTGCATTTTGTTAATGAGGAAACTAATGGTCGTTTTAATTCCTCTGCTCATAACGGCCTTATTTCCCTTCCCGAACTACAGATAAATACGGGACTGAAGGACCTATTTCTGAACAGTCCTAATTTTGTCCAACACATCCGAAAATGTAATAGTGCAATATAATTCGCTTTCCTCTCGGCCGCTAAAAAAGGAGATTCCAGGCAATATTCCGTACTACTGTAACATTCAGGGACAGATTCACCTGTACATCTCGGATTTATTACGACTTACTGGTGAAAATTGTACTTTATACATTACTCGGCAGCTACTGATATGCGTATTGGTCTTAATGAAAATAAAGATATTAAAGCCATCGATATTGACAGCCCTGGCAATTGTTCTGGGTAACAATCTTTACACCCAAGCATACAAGACTGCAGCTGAGTCGATTGAACATGAAGTAACAAGACACAACCTGGACCTCCGTTTTGTTGATAATATATTTACACATTATATTCCTCCAACAGAACACATAAAGTATTACAAAAACGGCGCTATTTTATTACCACTTTCTTGAAAACTGTGAAAAATACTTCTTACTAGATTAGAGCTTTCGCCCCATCAAGCCATTAATGTTAAATATTTCACTGGATTCATTTATTAATACATATCGATAGCATGAATGAATCACCATCGCTGATTGATCGCCTTTTTAAAACTGTACGAATTGCTTCTAGACTAAACTGGCCAGACGTCGGGGCAGTCCTCGAATTTAGTTTACTGTCCCCCAAAACGTCTGAAGCCTTTGGGGACGCAAATTGCCCTCAAATTTTAATGTTTGTCCCCAAATGTCCTCTAATTTACACTTCTTCATTAACCCTTTAGATTTCCAATGAAAAAATGTTCTTAAAAGTAGTTTCCGTTGTACTAATTTCCCAACATGCTTCTTGTAAAAACAAATTTTGACTTTTTTTTCTTTCTGAGTTTTTTTTTTTTTGATTGGAGGTTTAATGACCACCGTGGGCAACTCAATGGGCTATAAGCAGTCGCCCGTCCCTAATGTAGGGTCACTGGTTCCAGGGAAGGGAGAGAGTCAGTGCCGTAAGACAAACACAACATCCATGCCTCACCGGGATTCGAACCCGGACCCCGTTCGGACGAATGATCAGAGGCCATCGCTTAGACCACTGCGCCACCGGGGCGGCCTTTCTGAGTTTAACGACCATTACGAGCAACTCTAAGGACTATAAGCAGTCACCTGTCTCTAATTTGGAGACATTCGTTCTAGGGAAGGGAGAGAGCAAGTCCTGCAAGACAAGCACACCACCCATGCCTCATTCGGGACTCGAACCCGTACCCACTTGTACGAATGGTCAATGCACCACTGGCGCTGTCAAATTTCGACTGTACTTGTTCTGAGTTTCTCCAAAAACTTTGGCAAACTGAAAAATTCGCCATGCAATTACCATGGTGTGCAGCCTAATTTTAATTCAGCGCATATACCTGAGGTAAAGCATTTCACTTTTGCTATGTTCTCTGTTCTGCTTTGCCAATACAAATTTCCAACATTCTACAAGATATATCCTTTTAAGACACAGATTTTAATGTGTAATATCACACTTATTGAAGCAATGCAGTTTTGTGACAAAAAGATTTGCGTATTTATTTTCAGTACGTATGTGTCCCCAAATGAACTAGCGATTTGGGGAAGCCACGCCCTTTTGTTCTCAAATCAGTGTCCCGATATCTGGTCCTCTTATTCTAGACCCACATGTGATTAGAGTTACGACCTGCGAAATGACGCCGAAAAAGCGTCCCGTTTTTCTGTTTGAGTTACGACAGAAGTGACCGCATGGTGGCTCTAGTTACACACACAATCCTCACAATTTCCGCCCTCGCCGTATTGAGGTTTATTTAGAATTTGCCGCTGAAACTTACCTTTCTGAAATCTAAATGGTTGCACCAAGTAATATTTTCATTTAAATACGTTAGCGTCATCGTTTTAACTGCTTTTTATTGTATGAATGTCGTGGGAAATATTTATTCTTGTTGAGGATGCCCAGATGTTCATTCTATCAACTTTCCGTATTTACAGGTTGTATAGTATCAATATCGAAGTATTTAATAAGGAAATTGCGTAGAATTTAAAATAAATAGCTAAACTGACTATCCGTCAGTTTGTAGAATCGTACTCGTGAAAAACGAAATTAACACAGGTCGTAATAGGACGGTATGCTGTACGAATAATAATGCAGTGCGTACAGATCTTAGTGGAAGATATAAAGACATGAAATATGTAAATAGTAGAATAACAGGAGTACTTAAGGTGGACGTTAAGTGAAAATGCGCCGCTATGCTTTCAATGGGAAAATTTTGTTACATAGGTTCTCATACAAGAAATGCTTCCTGACTTGTGAAAATTCGCAGACATACGAAGAATAAACTGAACTATAGGCAGTGGCAATCAAATTTGCGATAAAATTATAGGAAATGTTTTAAAAGTAAATTTCCTTGAGATGGAGTAGTGTAGCTTATCGTTACTAGGTGGCGCTCTAGGTACATCAAGTACTGAAAATGTGGCATATCCTTAAATTTTTTCTTGAATATTAAACGTTTTCATACACACAATAATAACTGAGCGGTCGTAGACTTTAGAATGTCAGCAATTATTTAAATCACATATATTACAGTTGATTGGCTTTTCTACCATCAAACATATGTAAAACAGAAATCACATGCTGGTACTCTAAGATGCTGACCGAAGCTTTTTCAGGATGCGAATCATTACTATCTCCCCAGCAAAGCAGTGGATGGGGGTATGAGATTTCCCCCTCAGCGAAGGGGATCGACTGAGGGCATCAGGTTTCTGTAGTATTTGGGGATAGAATAATTACGTGTGAAACCTATTGTGCTGACCCTTCACGAATTATGTTTCAGAACAGAACCAACGTTCATCGGGACGGAGCAGGGCTATTGGGACGAGGAGAAACGAACGCATCTACATTAATTTTTCGTTTATTATTTTTTCCATGAAAGAAATGTAATTGTGAAAAATGAAAAGAAAAACAATTACCAAAAAACGATGAATAGTAAAAGTAAGACACAGTGGCTCACGGAGGATTTCCTTATGGAGTGGCCCAAAATATTGAAGATGCAAATAAAAAATATCCCGAAGAAAACATCTCCCAAAATATTGGAAAGCGATAAAAAATATATCCCCCATACTAAAGGGCGCTTCTGATTATTCGTAATATACTGTATATATTTAAAAACATGTACCAATACATTTGTAAAAAAGCAGCCAGAGAACGAAAAACCAAGTGATGCCTAATGGAGAGAACCCGGGAACCTTGTCCATCCACACTGAATAGGTCACTGGTAAAACAAATGTATGATATAAAATTTTGGTACTTTATTTTTTTAAGAAAGTTACATGTATTCTAGTGTCCAAATAACAAAAAGCTAGATACGAGCTCACAAATAGCAGCAACAGTCTTCGTTTCGGAATTTGTAATTTCAACTTGAAGCTTTTTAAATTCGTTTTTCATCATATTTCCTTCCCTGTCTAGGATAAATCAATCTTTTTTTTTAATTTGAGAAAATAACCTGTAAACCATAGAAAATGTTTTATGCATTTGTTGTAAATAAGTACGGAACCGTAATTTTCGTCGTATAATCCGCGAATATACGCCGATTTAAAAAAAAAGTTTTTGCGGCCGTTTGATTTTAAAAAAATAAATCAGCAGAGTAATTTTGCAGGAGACGGGGTATGATTAGAAAAGGAACTCTCTCGGAAATATTTTTTCAGTCCAGGAGTTTGTACGAAGCGGAGGGTAAAGGGGTGTCGTAATGAAAGAGTATTGTTGGGAAAGACAAAACGCTGACTGTGCTTTTGCCCTCTCTTCTTCAATCGCCCAATAAAAATGTACGCACGGCGCTTGCTGCATGAACCTACAGGGTGTCCACAATGTCTTGTTACCTCCCCTGTAATAAGAAATGTGAGTGAGCTGTTGTATATGTTGAGGCATCCTTAAACATCCAGTGGATCCGTTTGGGCTCCGTCATTCTCGTGACAGAGAATAATTTTACGCCATGTTCTGTGGGAAATTTTCCGAAGCAGTTGCGGGGTGATACGAGAGAAAGCAAGTCTCACTGCTTGTTAAATTCATCAGTGGTTTGGTAGCGCTGCTGTGCAACAACCTCATTTATGAAACCCCAAAGGGCATTATCACACGTTGAGATATCTGGGCTTCGAGGTGGCCATTCAAGTGGAGCTGGCAGCCCTGCCGATCCAACGATCCCGAAAGACCTCACCAAGGTATTCCCGAACAGCGATTGCGTAATGGGTGGGTGCCCCATCCTGTTGGAACCACACGTCATTCAGAATGCCAAGATTTCCGAGTTGTGGCACACACCAGGTTTGCAGCATGTCCAGATAAGTTGTCTCATTCACTGGACCATCAAAGAAATACGGTCCAAACAGATGTCGACTATTCATTGCAGCCCATATCATGACATGCGGAGGATGATGTTCCAGTTCTTCGATGCCGCCCCGGTGGCGCAGTGGTCTAAGGCGTTGGACTCTGATCATTCGTCCGTAAGGGGTCCGGGTTCGAATCCCGGTCAGACATGGATGTTGTGTTTGTCTTACGGCACTGGCTCTCTCCCTTCCCTGGAACCAGTGACCCTAAATTAGGGACGGGCGACTGCTTATAGCCCATTGAGTTGCTCACGGTGGTCGTTAAACCTCCAATCAAAAAAAAAAGTTCTTCGACATAATGTGAGTTTTCCTTCGACTAGAACACAACGCTCCGTGATCGACAGCTGCGGTTATCGCACATTCATCACTGCAAATGACTTTTCCACGTTTTGGGATTGTGGCAAATGTCTGAAGCATCATTGCACCAGCATCCCGTCTGCGGTTTAAATCGATGTCTGGTAACTCCTGAACGAACATCGGGCGATATGCGTGCAAATTGAGGTCATTCTTCATGTGCTTATGCAGTGTCGATCGTGGTATTCCAAGCTTCGCTGATCGTTTGCGGAGCGACTTCGTCGGTGACCTGAAACTGATTCCTCAACCGCTTGACACTGTTGCACTCTGGTTGATGGTCTTCCCGTTCGTGGTTTATCCTTGATGTTGCCTGCTTTGAAGAGGTTATGTTCCCACCGCAGAAGAGACTGTTTTGGAGGGGCCTCTTTGTCGAATCGTTGTTGGAAATCGGCACGCATTGTCTTCCCTGTGTGTGGACGTTCGTGTACCCAGACACTGACAACAATCCGTTGTTCCAGGGTGTATTCGCTGGTATCACACATGGTTCCGGTACCTAATCTGTAAATAAACACAATACAGACCATAACTCAACATATACGTCATACAACAGATGCATAGCTCACTTACTTGTCTTATTACAGGGGGGGGTTAACAAGACATTGTGGACACCCTGTACACGTGCATGTCTCATTGCAAAGTTCCATGTTCTGTATCTCGTGTGCGCTGTGCCTTTTATTTTATCGTCTTTCGCCATTTTGACCAGTCTTTGCTGCTGATATTCTCCTTCATCGCTATTTATGATGGCTTCGAAAAGGAAACGCTGCAGTTACACTGCCGAATTTAAAGTGGGGGCACAGCTGAAGATATGATCGTGTCACTACGCGATAGTTTTCAAAAGGTCAGAAAACTAGCGCCAGTGACACGCGAAAACCTGCGAGTTTAAAACGTAAACAAACCCGTCGGTAAATTCCGCAGGAGAATTCGCTCAAGTCCAGCCCTACTTTTTTTTTTTTTTTTTTTTTGGCCTGTGTTTCAGCTAACAGCCCTACTTTGAAAGCAGTATTTCTTCCAAAACCTTTTTGACTTACACACGAGTATGTACGGTATTTCTATGAATTGTACTGTATCAGCGTTTCATCATTGGCAATGTGTAATGCAATTAGAGCTGTTGCATCAGCGGGATTAAATTTTGCGCTCTATGGATGCCACGCCACTAAGCTTCTTTGTGTCCGAAGATAAAAATATAGTAAAAAAACGTTTCCTTTAAAAATGATTTTTTTATTTAATAATGTCGTTTTGTGTGTGTGTGTGTGTGTGTTTTTTTTTTTTTTTAATTTCTTCGGACTCTGAGTTATTTAACCGACTTTCTGTCGAAAATTGTTCTTCTAGATCAGCATTTTAGATGTGCGGATATCATACGGAGATTTTTTTCCTGAATGCCACAATCTGCGAATTACACACCGGCGCAGATTATACGAAGGTAGAAAAAAATTGTGCGAATTGGAGGGTCGAGATAAACGGCGGAAATGACGCGAATTTGCAAACCTCGAAAGAAAAAGAAAAAACTTTTTTTTTTTTTTATCAGGGGGAGATAAACTGAGGGTAGAAAGAGCATTTTTTGGACAGAGGTGTACATGACTTTGATATCATACACACCCCCACCCCCTCCCCGCACGTGTCCAATGTCTGGCCACGAAAAAATCCAGCTGGCCACCAGATATTAGAATATTTTTCTACCCCTGTATATATTATACATTATTCTACCAACAAGTAATTGGACACCCCTGCAATCGATGATATTTAAGGTCCTGATACACGTCACGGCCGCCGCCGTTAAATATCGTGTGGGAAACAACAACGCAACCAGTCACATGCAAGATGCCACGCAGTTCGGAGCTCTCCGATTTCGAGAAAGGTGTAATCGTCGGGTATCACAGAAATGGCCGATCCATACGTGACATATCCAGCGAGTTTAAGTACCCAAAATCGACAGTGGCCTACGTGATTGGCAAGTGGAAGATGAGAGGAGACTGTCGGGATGTGCCCCAACCCGGCAGACCCACAAAACTGGGAGTTAGAGACCGACGGGTGCTGACCAGAGAAATTCGGAAGAACCGCCCCAAATGAATGGGCCACATCCGCGAGGAGTTTCAACAGGCATCCGGGAGTGTTCTTTCGATGAATACCATCCGTAAGAAAGCCCATCTGCTCAGTTATCATGGACGTTCTGCCGCCCAGAAGTCTTTGATCACCAAGTCCAATAGCGCTGCTCGGCTAACGTAGTGCAAAGAACGTCGACAGTGGACCGTTGAAAAGTAGAAACAGGTTTTCCGGACCGACGAATCAAGGTTCACTCGCTACCGTTCGGATGGCAGGGTCTGGGTTTGGCGTCTGCCTGGAGAACGCCTCCTGCCAGAATGTATTGTGCCAACTGTGAAGTTCGGCGGCGATGGAATTATGCTATGGGGGTGTTTCTCCTGGTATGGCACGGGACCCTTGGTCGTAATTCCTGATAGACTCAACGCCGAGACCTACTGCGTCATTTTGGATGAGCATGCGCTTTCTACGTTGTGGCAGTTTTACGGAGTGGACCCATGTTACTTTCAGGATGACAATGCCACCTGTCATGTTGCGAGGTCCACCATGGCTTGGTATGGTGACAATAGGGGTTAATCGAATGGACTGGCCTGCGCAGAGCCCAGACCTTAACCCTATCTAGCACCTCTGGGACGAGTTGGAGCGTCGACTTAAGGGGTGCCCCCCACCGTCCGAAATCGGTGAAGGAACTGACATGTCTTCTCCAAGACGAGTGGCAGAAAATACCGCTAGTCGTCGTACAACGCCTGGTTGAGAGTATGCCCCGGAGGGTCGCAGCTGTAATCGCCGTTCGTGGAGGCTCCACCAACTATTGAAGGTGAATAAACTTCGTTTTTCTTTGCTATCACAGGTGTCCAATTACTTGTTGGTAGATAGTGTATTATATAATCAAGTATTGTATCATACGTAATCAAGTTAATCAAGTATTGTATCATACATAATCAAGTAACGTATCATATATAATAAAGTTATGTGTGTGTGTATATATATCATCATCATTGTCAACCGTTAACAATCCACTTCTGGATGAGAGTCTCCCAGCGTTTTTTCACAACGGTCTGTCTTGAGCCAGTCTCCTCCATGTCATTCCCGCATGCTTTGGAATTTCATCCAGCCATCTCCCATGGAGTATTCTTCTGGATCTTTTCCTGCCCCTTGGAATCCAGTTTAAAATACCGGTTGTCTATCGATGGTCCCTCCTTCTGGCAATGTGTCCATCCCATTGTCAGTTCAGGGATTTTACTCTGATCATGATGCCTTCCACTTTTGCCATTTTCCTTATCCACGAGTTCGCCTCTTCTTATCTTTCCTCGTTACAACAAGCATGCATCTCTCTATGCTATTTCAGTTGTCTGAAGTCCTTGAACCAGTCACGCACCCACTTAATGACATGCTAGGGCGCATTGTTCTGTTGGTAGACCATCACCACCAGGGTAAACGTCCAACCCGAACGGATGCGTGTGGTCAGCGAAGATGCACAGGTAGCGATTGGTGTTCAGGGACCCATCCAGTGGTACCAGCGGTCACAGGTCATACCAGGAATACATCCCCCAGACATACGCACTGCCACCGCCGGCCGGTACTTGACCGATAAGCGTGTCCGTGTGTTGGTTCTCGTGTGTCTGACGTCATATCCGCCACTGCCCATTAATTCTGTGGAGCAGAAATCTCGATTCGTCGGAAAAAGCAACCTTTTTCCACTCTGCCACTGTCCAATGACGGTTGTCCCATTTGAACTGCAGGCGTCGTTTCCGTTGGACCTGGGTTAACATGGGCGCCTTGACGAGGGTCGCGTCGGCTCCGAAGACCTATGTTTAACAGTGTTCGCTCTAGTGTTATCATAAGCACGTAGCTGGGTGCCCCAGCGTTCATTTGCGTGGTCAACTGCTGCACTGTTACGCGTCGATTGCCCTTTACCAGTCGACGTTCTCCTCTGGGGTTTGATGGCCATTGGAGCTCCACAGTTATGACTTCTGGAAGTACTCTGTGTGCCAGTGATCCATTTTTGGCACACCCTTACTACAGCACCTCGCGAACAGCCCACGAAGTCTTCTGTTTCTGAGATGCTTCCACCCTTGCTCGGTAGCCGTTGATCATCCTCTTTGAACGTCCATCAAATCACTACCTCTGTCCAGTGTGCCCACACATAACGCGCAACGGCTCATCTGTTCTGGCCGGCAGCTTCTATCTCTGTGTGATAGACCTTGTCATATGCACTCCGTGACACGCCTCGGCGGGTATACTACCCTGCTGGCCACCCAAAATGCAACACCAAGAAGGAAGCATCCGATTGGCCTGAAATTCACAGCATGCGTCGCCCGCGAGAGGACATGCAAACGATTAGCATTGCAGGACATATGCAAATCATGTACGCCCGGCACGCCACCGAGAAACACTATAAGAATAGTGCACAGAAAGTGGGGTGTACGTACTGGAAGTGTGTTGTGCTGCCGGACCTGTGCATGGGAAGCTTCCTGACGCCTCGTCACAGAATACAGCAGTCATTCCAGCACGTTTCGGAGTTCGACAGAAGACGAATAGTGGTTTATCGCAACAGCGGTTTATCGTACCGAGACTTCTCCGCCCGTGTGAGATGACATCCTGCCACAGTGAGGCTAGTATGGATTCGGTGGCTGCAGGAGGGACGGACGGACCGCCGTGAACAATTGCTGCAGCCGCGGCATACCACCGAACGAGAGTACCAGCATGTTGTGAGGCGGGCATTGACTGCTTGCACACCGCCACATCACGAACGTTAGCGTAGGAATTAGGGTGTGTTGCGGAACAACCTGTGTCAGCACGTACCGTTCGACGTCGTCTGCAGGAGTGGGGACTTGTCGCACGGCGCCCATTGCTCCGATTACCATTGACGTTACACCACCGGCGAGTGCGACGGCAGTGGGCCGTTCAACGCCGAACTTGGACTACGGAATGGCACGACATTGTCTTCTCCGACGAATCCCGCTTCTGCCTACAACACCAAGATGGTAGGATTCGCGTGTGGCGGCACCGCGGCGAGAGACTATATGACGCCTCCATTATGCATCGCCATACAGGTCCGTCGCCTGGCGTTATTGTTTGGGGCGCAATTGGATATGACACCCGCACCCCTCTGGTACGCATCGCCAGTACACTCAACAACCACCGCTACATCTCCTACGTTTTGGAGCCTGTAGTCCTCCCTTACCTGCAGGACCTTCCAGCGGCCACGTTTCAACAGAACAATGCGCGCCCGCACGTGGCACGCATCGTGCAACAATTTCTTCACGGCCCACCAGCTGTCACTGCTGCCGTGGCCCGCCTGTTCTCCCGATATGTCGCCCATCGAACACGTCTGGTCGCTGATCGGCAACCGAGTGGCCCGTCAAGCACCACCCGCGGCTACGCCTGATGAACTGTGACAATGTGTGGAAGCAGCCGGGACCGACATACCACAAGCCCACATCCAAAGCCTCTTTCGTTCGATGCCGCGGCACGTAGCGGCCGTTATTGCCAGCCATGGGGGCCACACGAACTATTGATGTCTGCGTGTTCTGCAAGTCGCACGGGCCTGTAAGCTCAATCGTTTCATCTTTGTATCTGTTATGTGTCCAGTAAATCTGGCTTTGTTATCTTGTGCCGTTCTTGGTATTGCATTTTAGGTGGCCAGCAGTGTAATTCCGGGGGTGGTAATATTATTCTGATACGACTGTGTGCGTCAAATTGTGTGTACAAATATATTTTAGAGTAATGGTACATATTGTGTTTTTGTGTGTTGTTTGTATATTTGTAAAAGAAGTTGATATCATGTTATGCGCTTGGTTCTTCAGCGCATGACGAATAAACTCTATATATGTTAGTATGTACAAGGTTTGTCCGGAAAGTAAACAGACCACTTTTTCTGGGCCAATCAGAAGGGCCGGAGGGCGGAGTCTCCAGGCGTGACAGGTGGCGGGGTATGTTAGGTAAACGATCGATGTCTTGTCAACTGGCTCTGAGCTTTTACAGTGTGGATCGCTTGCGAAGTGGACAGCTGTGTGACCGTCGCGTAACGGTCAAAATGCAGAAGAGTGTCGAACGGCGATTCGTGGTAAAGTTTTGTGTTAAATTTGAAAAATCCGCGACCGAGACGCTTGCTACGATACAGAAAGCCTACGGAAAGGATGCTTTATTGAAAGTACAAGTGTTTAGGTGGTACAAAACGTTCACAGAGGGAAGAGATAGCGTCGAGGATAAGCCACGCCCAGGGCGCCTTCAACGTCTCACACTTCGCACAATGTGGAAAAGGTGAAAGCGGTTTTGGATTCTGACCGACGTCTGAGTGTTATATTGGTTGCAGAGCACGTGGGACTCGCGAAATCCATTGTGCATGATATCATCACGGAAGAATTGCAGATGCGGAGAGTTTGCGCCAAATTGGTTCCTAAGGTTTTGACCGATGAGCAGAGGAACAACCGCGTGTCGATTTCTCGTGAGCTTGTGGACCGTGTGAGGACTGAACCTGGTTTTTTGGAGAAAGTGATAAAAGTGATAACAGGTGATGAAACGTGGGTCTTTGAGTACGATCCGGAGACGAAAAGACAGAGCTCAGAGCGACACACTCCCAAGTCTCTTCGACCAAAGAAGGCGTGAATGTGCGAATCGAAGATGAAATCGATGCTCATTGTCTTCTTTGACTGTAAAGGAAGTTATCCATATGGAGTTCGTAACACCCGAACAAACGGTCAACGCTGCATTTTACGTGGAAGTGCTTCAATGGCTGAAAAACAGAGTTGCGCGCGTTAGCCCGGAGATCACCACCATTTGGGTTCTTCACCACGATAATGCGCCGAGGCATGCGTCGTTGAGAGTGGGAGAGTTTCTGGCGAAACACAACGTGGCAACGCTGTTCCAACCTCCCTACAGCCCGGACTTGGCCCCGGCTGACTTCTTTGTTTCCCCGGATCAAATCCAGCCTGAAAGGGCACCATTTTGGGATTGTTACAAACGCGCAAACTGCCGCGACGAGTGCTTTGAAAGTGATCCCTGCCGTGACCTTCGTCCCTGTTTTCGACTTCCAGGCAAGCTACGCAGCGTGGCAGAACCGCTGGCAGCGGTGTATTGACGTTCAAAGATGTTATTTCGAGGAATTTTAATGTTCTGTAAGTATAACTTTAATTAAACACGTGTCATTGAATAAGTCTCATTACTTTCCGGACAGACCTTGTATATTCTAGTGTTCGAATTTATCTTTTAGGTATTACCACTTAGTAGTAAACAGTTATAGGTATTATGGTAATTGTCAGTTTTTCGTACCGCACTCATGCTATCAAATAATGTATAATTATACTCAATATATTAGAACATATAATGCTACATATTGTGATTTTGTGCTGTTTTATTTTAATGTCAGTCAACAACATCTTTTAGGTGCTATTGCTTGGTTGTAAATTTTATGTTATTGTAATTGTCAGTTGTTACCTCAAGCACTCCATTAAATAATGTATAACCACACTTAATATATTAGGATTATCGTGTATTATTTGATTGTGTGCTGCTTGTATACACTGGCGGAAAGTGAAAAAGGAACACCAAGAAGGAGACGTCTGATACCAACGAAATTTATACAGCATAATAACAGAATAGAGTGGATAACGTGATCAAAACATTATGGCAAAATACAGATGTATTTGCTCGTAAACTGAAAAATAACATTCCCATGTTACATGGTTAGTACGAGGTTGAACCGCCATGAACTGCGTCACACTGTGCAATTCTGGCATGGAGTCTGTCGTACAGATGTTGGATGTAAGTTTGGGGTATTGAGTTCCAAGCATCCTCAACCTGGACGCGTAAATCGGGAATGGTCGTGGCTGGCTGTGAAAAACCGGATAAGTCGTTTCCCATAAAATCCCACACGTGCTGAATGGGGGACAAATCCGGTGAACGTGCAGGCCGTGGAAGTTGTCTCACACCCTGAAGTGCATGTTGCGTTGCACGTGCCGTGTGAGGGCGTGCGATATCTTGCTGGAAAACACCACGATGGACCGACCTTACAAGTGGCACAACAACGGGCTGAATGATGTTGTTGATGTAGGCGGTGCTGTTTAACGTACCCGGTACAAACACTAGTTGTGTACGGGAGCGATAGCTGATCGCTCCTCACATCAGGAGACCAGGTGTAGGCCATGTGTGTCGCCGGCGCATGCAAGAATGGTGGAGACGCTCCCCTGTGCGTCTGCGAATACGCATACGGCCATGGGAGGCTCCCAAGCAGAATCTGCTTTCATCGCTGAACACGACAGATCGCCATTGCGTTCTCCAGTGCAGACGTTGGCGACACCACTGCAGCCGTTCCTGACTGTGGGCTGGAGTCAGAGGTCCACATGCCAGAGACACACGTGCACGTAGTCCTGCATCCAGTAGACGGTTGCAGATTGTTCGCACAGTCACCTCAGGTGCAACGGCAGCTCGGATTTGCGTCGTAGTGGATGTTCTGCTTGACAACGCCGCTCTTCTTATGCGTCGATCGGTCCACTCACCAGTCCGTCTGTGACTCCCGGTTCCACGTCTTCTCGTGTGAGAATGTTTTTTTTTTTTTTTTTTTTTTTGATTGGAGGTTTAACGACCACCGTGAGCAACTCAATGGGCTATAAGCAGTCGCCCGTCCCTAATTTAGGGCCACTGGTTCCAGGGAAGGGAAAGAACCAGTGCCGTAAGACAAACACAACATCCATGCCTCACCGGGATTCGAACCCGGACCCCGTTCGGACGAATGATCAGAGGCCATCGCTTAGACCACTGCGCCACCGGGGCGGCGTGGGAATGTTCCTCGGACTATCTACGCCACCATGTACCACCACAGATACTTCCCGTCCAATTCGCTCCGCAATACGACGATATGACCACCCGGCCTCGCGGAGTCTGACTAGACGACCTCGCTCAAAGTCCGATAACTTCTGAAATCGTACACGTCTTCCATGTGCAGGCGTTGCAGCTTCTTCAGGGTCTTCGCACGTGTCCGTACGCTGACGACTGATTACACTCACTTCGCTGGACTCCTTAAATACCACCGACGATAATTTGCATATTATGCCGTGCTGTGGCGTAAGCGTTCACCGGTTGGTCCCGAAATTAACATCACACCTACGTAAACTCGACCTCATTAACATATGTAAATTTCATGATAGTCCGCCAATTCCTTGGTTTTCTTTTTTCACTTTCCGCCAGTGTATATATATTTTCCTGGTACATGTTGTAGTGATGTTTCTTGATGCAAGGTGGAATAACTAAAAATTAGTGAATTTTTTTATGTTTTATACGTCCACATGTGTGAATGCTTTCTTTTTAATTTCATGTGCCTTTTTTAAAGTCACTGAACAACTGTTTTCCACATGTAGCACGAAAACAACTGATATTGTCGTTATTATTATTTTTTATTTAAGTATCTGGTTTTCATACAAAGTGTAGACCATGTACACTATCTAAAAGCAAGTGATTGGACACCTGTAATAGCAAAGGAAAACGAAGTTTATTCACCTTCAATAGTTGGTGGAGCCTCCACGAGCGACGATTACAGCTGTGACCCTCCGGGGCATACTCTCAACCAGGCGTTGTACGACGGCTGGCGGTATTTTCTTCCACTCGGCTTGAAGAAGACAGGTCAGTTCCTTCACCGATTTCGGACGGTGGGGGCACCCCTTAAGTCGACGCTCCAACTTGTCCCAGAGGTGCCCGATAGGGTTAAAGTCCGGGCTCTGCGCAGGCCAGTCTATTCGATTAACCCCATTGTCACCATATCAAGCCATGGTGGACATCGCAACATGACAGGTGGCATTGTCATCCTGAAAGTAACATGGGTCCACTCCGTAAAACTGCCACAACGTAGGAAGCGCATGGTCATTCAAAATGGTGCAGTAGGTCTCGGCGTTGAGTCTACCAGAAATGGCGACCAAGGGTCCCGTGCCATGCCAGGAGAAACACCCCCATAGCATAATTCCACCGCCGCCAAACTTCCCAGGTGGCACAATACATTCCGGCAGGAGGCGTTCTCCAGGCAGACGCCAAACCCAGACCCTGCCATCCGAACGGTAGAGGGTGAACCTAGATTCGTCGCTCCAGAGAACCTGTTTCCACTGTTCAACGGTCCACTGTCGACGTTCTTTGCACCACGTTAGCCGAGCAGCGCTGTTGGCCTTGGTAATCAGAGGCTTGTGGGCGGCAGCACGTCCATGATAACCGAGCAGATTGGCATCCTTTCGCATGGTATTCATCGAAAGGACACTCTCGGATGCATGTTGAAACTCCTCGCGGATGTGGCCCATCGATTTGGGGCGGTTCTTCCGAATTTCTCTGGCCAGCACCAGTCGGTCTCTAACTCCCAGTTTTGTGGGTCTGCTGGGTCGGGGCGCATTCCGACAGTCACTTCTCATCTTCCACTTGCCAATCACGTAGGCCACAGTCGATTTTGGGTACTTCAACTCGCTGGATATGTCACGTATGGATCTGCCATTTCTGTGATACCCGACGATTACACCTTTCTCGAAATCAGAGAGCTCCGAACTGCGTGGCATCTTGCATGCGACTGATTGTGTTGTTGTTTCCCACACGATATTTAACGGCGGCACCCGTGACGTGTATCAGGACCGCAAATATCGTCGATTGCAGGGGTGTCCAATTACTTGTTGGTAGATACTGTAGCAGAGAGTTACAAAATGATGTTTGCTATTTCATGAATGAGGAAAGTTGACATAATAATAATAATGGTAATTTGAAATGTGCAAATCTAAGTGGCTGTACAATGAAGGGCGGTAACCTATTTGTGAGAGGGGGTGGTCATAAACTAAAAAAATATTTAAAATATCTTTTTAAAGGGCCTTAAGGGCCTCGCACCCCAAAACTTTATACAATAACAATAAAGAGCAACAATTTTCAACAAAAATAATTTGTTTTTATTTTCTCCAGCGAAGATGATTTTGTTTTGTTTTTTAACCTGAGGAGCCCGGAGCGACGCTCCCGGTTTCCCCTATGATACTCACGGCACTTCTATCACGGTAACAAATATTGAACCTGAACTGATCGCTGAATTTCATTAGGCCGCCCCGGTGGCGTAGTGGTCTAAGCGATGGCCTCTGATCATTCGTCCGTAAGGGTCCGGGTTCGAATCCCGTTCAGACATGGATGTTGTGTTTGTCTTACGGCACTGGCGCTCTCCCTTCCCTGGAACCAGTGACCCTAAATTAGGGACTAGCGACTGCTAGCCCATTGAGTTGCTCACGGTGGTCGTTAAACCTTCAATAAAAAAAAACTTCATTAGTTGTCACTGTGTTCTTTTCCAAGACTCTCTATGATAATATTGTAATCGTACGTTGCATTCAGCAACAGATGCAACGCAATAGGCAATAGGTTTGCAAAGAATCTGCGAGCAGGCTGTTGCTTAGAGAAGAGTGTCGGGTATCCAAATGATGCCTCTTTTTGTAAACTGTAGTGTGGTAGAGTGTACGATTTGCTGCAGCATGCACGCTAGATGTCTGTACTTATTTCCGATCAACATGTGCGGACGTCCGGAACTGTATCTGCACTGCTGTGTCCATCATGACACCATGGGGTGCATAGCGTTGCACTCTGCTGGGTTGGCGTAATCTCAGGGTTCTGCATCCCAGATTTACAGATATCGATTATTCATATTTTCTCAGAGTTCAGTAATTTCCCGTATGGAATGCCGTTTCCTTCCCTGGGCATATGGAGAAGTTCGGACATTGTGCTCGACCTCTATTCTCTTACTTTTTATATTCTGTCGGCTATGACGAACCGAAATAACTCATTCTACGTGAATGCTTTTCATTTAGAAGCCACAAAGCAGAAAAGAAATAAATTTTGTACTAGTACAAATATGTGTATATAATGGTTGTTTGGAGTAACAAATACACTTATTGATAATCTTCCGCTTGGGAAAAAAGCATCACTCCCTCAGGCTGCAACCGTACTATTGTAATATCGTAAATATTAACTTTGGATGCTTTAGACATATTTAACATACTCTAAAATTTGTATTCAAAGAAAAATATGTGTATATATAAATGTTGAAAAGCTATTATGCGCTAAATAGAATTTTCACCAATGCATAATAACATAATTCTATTTGCTAGCTACGTGTATAAATTCCATTCGTACTCGTGGATTATCAGTCGAAGAACATCCACTTCCCAACACAGAAAATATCTTCGAAACTCACTTTCTATCTTCAGGGTTAGACACATTTCATTACTCTATGTTACTCTCATGGAGGGAAATTTTGGTACAAAAATGTTATTTGAAAAACAATTGCGTTTTGGAATATGTCCTAGCAAACGACTCTTCACTTATTTTGTGAGCAAGTGTTTTCAGAAATATTATTTATTGAAAACTATGTTACATCACGGACAGGTTTTTTATGCCACTAATGTATATATAATCTTTTTATAAAACCATTTATTCTTTGCAGGGAAACATTAGCGATTCCTTCATTTTTTCTTTTCTAATTTTCGCAACATCCGTAGATGCTGATACAAATTTGCAAAATGCCGCTAGTGGACGAAATCGGTCCCAACTAACCTAACGGAAGAAAAGTGCACCGATATATTCGACCATTAGGCTCCCTGTATGAAACTAAAAATGTTAACATTATGAACTTCGTAATTATGTGCTTGGTTTATTCCTCTGTAATACTGGAGAAATACAGATCAATGTGGGCCAGTACTATGCCCATAGCACAGATGCTTTATATTTCAAGTCACGTGTAATTTCTTGATTGCAAGCGCAATCAGAGCACAACATCGTATGTTCTAAAGAGGATTTATTCTCCACACAAGGGACATAATAGCCGTAAAAGGACAAGAAATTCAATCTAGGTTGAAGAAAATGGTTTATTATCAAGGCACCTGCTGATGTCTTTTGGATGACATTCATATGGCTATCAAGCTTTACTGATAAGAAAGTGCAAGGATAGAGTGAAAATGAATATATAACTTTAAAAATAGTGAACAGAGATAAAATAGTAAAGTAAATTTTCTCCACCGTTATCTATTAAAATTTGAATTATTTATCAGTTGCCCTGGGCTGTCATATATAACAAATTTTCGGATCATTTGTGTTAGCAGAAAAAAAAAAGGCTTGCGTTTTACTTGCCTAAAACGACGTAGTAAAGGGACTATTCTGCTGAGCTTCCCCCTTGGGAAACATGGGGGTGAGGAGGAGGATAGGGGTCTGAAAACTGATCCTGCATCTGATAAGGGAAAGTGGTCATAACACTAAGACCCCCACAAGAAGGGTTTAGGATATAACAGTGCGATTTTCAGCGCCATCTATGAGCAGAAGCTTTACGTTCGTCATGCCTTTATATCCACTTTAACACATGAGAATGAAACAGAATGGTACACGGCATCGCATGATGCAAGTGCAAAAACAAAAATCACTGATTTAGATTTTAAAGTTGCAGAGATATTCACACCTAAGAAAGCACAATATCAATGCAAAAGTCATCTAAGCCACCGCGAGTTGTGCTGGGTAATAAGAGACACCTGGTGAGACGCTTGTGCGTAAACATTTGAAATAATGAGACGCCTCAGTTTTAAGTGTTACCAACTTAGCGTATTTTCCACTAGATCTAGCTTATTTGAAGGGAATATAGCGGGGGGGGGGGGATTGAGTTTTGCGTATAGCGGGAAATCTAGCAGAAAAAGACGGTGGTTTGGCTTTTTTTCTAACTTAATTGAATTTTCTTCCTACATTTTTCAAATTACTAATTGTAACGGCAACCAGAGTTTATTAACCGCGGTAGCGTGGGTGTTACCATTGTAAACGCTGTTTGATTCTCTTCTCCCAGCTTCCTGTTTGTTTACGATTCACTACAGAGCTAGTAAAGCTTCTTGTTTTGTAGGGTCACCGGCTCATTTTTCTGCCTAAGGCAGTCATTCTCAAAGTCGAATTTTCACTGTGGGCGGTATATGGGTTTATAGTTCTATGCCAACTTAATAATATGATCCCTTCAGCCGCAATTGTTTTTTGTTTTTGGTGAATGTGAGTGGTGACCGCCGCCAATTGTTCCTTATTAAATATTAAGTCACGCTGTAAAAAGTAGTGAAAAGCGGGGGAGGATATCGCATTTGATCGACTTTAAAAATTCTCTCTCAGGTTGCTCCCGTAAATTGCTATTTCCATACCTTCAGCCTTTCAAGTGAACCTTCGGCCAAATATAATTGAACCTTCAACCAAATATATTACAATAAAGAATATATATTAGGAGATGCCATCGTCAAGGGAGCAGTACTGCTTTGCTTGAAGCCTATAACCGTGAACGGTTGTCATTTAAAGTGTGGGAAAGCTGGTGGTTTACAAAGCTATTGCAATGCATTTTGTGTTGGCCGAATCACATCCTTTTGTCAAAAATGTTCCTAATTTTGCATCGTAACTTACGGCCAAAGTGTGAGAAGATGCTGGATTTATAGAATACTTAATTATTTTGAGGCACCTCCCCACGCAATTCAAAAATACACACAGCTGAAACTGCATGAAACTCCAACATTAAATTCCCACACTTAGTGGCTTCACGGTTAAGAAACCCAGGACATCTCCTGCTTTACGTAATCAATATATATATATATTAAAAATCGATGAGGTCGAGCCATGTGTTAATTTGTTTGGCTTTTAAAATTCGACTTTGAAAGTTTTTCTAGCTCTGGCTTAAATTTAACTTATTTGATTGCGGTTTTTAGTTTATTGCTCTGGCGAATAGTTGGCAACACTGTTCAGTTTCTGTAATAGCCTGTGAGTCTAGACAACTTGGGTCTAGAATCTAGATTGATTTTGTGCTCTTTTGTACTTATCGTGTGACAAAGTTACGTAAACATACTACATTGTCCCAGAGAATTTTAAGGGAGGAGATTTACCCCACCACTACAACTAACACAGTATTTCAGAATATTTAAACGAAAATTTTAATAGCGTGGGATTAAGTGTTTGCTTCCTTGTGTCATTGCAATCAAATGAAAGAAATCGCTAATACCTTTGAGTAATACAACAAATATGCAATGTAAGTGTTGCGCCACGTGTCACCTTCTCTGTAAGGATTCATACTGCTTGTTCGCCATGTAAATATTCTGTTTTAATAACCATAACATTATAGAATAAGACTTATATATTAAGAAAACAACGTAAGCCTAACTTCAGATACTTTGGGGGAGTGCTCTACCAAATTTGACACAATACAAATTTCATTATTTGGAAAGGTGAAAATTGCAGAAGGCCCCTTCCTTCCCCCTGCAAGTTGACCTTTTAAGGTTAACTTTGGCTTTTAGAATTCATTACGGACAACATTCTATCAATTTGTTTTGTTTTTAAAAATTCCTGCAGAAATGAAGTAATGTGGATCAGCAAGAATTTACTTGCACAGTTTATATTTCCACAAACATAACATCCAGCAAGCAGCATTTTGTAGAATTTGTAAAATATTGAAAATTGCTCATCCATTTCAGATAATATAGATTAAAAACTTGTGTATTTTTTCATGTTATGTATTTGACCAATGGAATGGAGGGGACGCAAGAGTGCAGTAATAATAGCCAATTTTCTTTGGTTTTTAAAAAGTTTTTTCAAAATGTACTCGGAATAGCAAATCTTCTAAGTGTATTGAATAAATGTATATTTGAATCGATTAATTTTTAGATATGTATCAATCATTTTGCAAAATTAAAAAATCAGAAATATGGATGGTGAGAAATATTGGAGGGGATATCCCCCCCGTACGCCCCGTCAGCGACGCCCATGATTGAAAGTATTTCTAATGTTCCTTGCTTGGTATGTTCGAGAAACAGTTTAAATAAAAGGGGCATGCATTAACATACAATTATCAGCATGGAATCAGTACCTGAACATTCTGTAGAGGGAGTCACTAAAGAATTGATTACCAAGGAAGTCGAAAAAGCAGCTGAGATTTCAAAAATGTTGCTGCAAATACAAATGAAGATCTTTGGGAGTGTGAAATATGCTTCCAGAAATTCGAAGTAGAATACAGCTTTGCAACACATGTGCAACTTCATAAAAGTGAAAAATGCTTCCAGTGTGCTGTGTGTCACCAGAAATTTGCAGATGGAGCTAGTCTTTTAATGCATGTAAAGGTCCATGAAGAGGAACAGCCTTGCGATATAACTTCCAAGCAGCTCAGTGAAGACTGCAACACTTCTAAGCAGAAGCTGTTTCATTCAGGTGAGCAATCTCACCCCATAATTGAATGCTATGGGGAGAAAGGTAATCCTTCAAAACATATGCTGCTTGATGCAGATGAAAAAGCTCACCAATGCAATGTATGCTACAAACAATTTACTCGAAAAGGTAGTCTTTTACGACATGTGCTCATTCACACAGGTGACAAATTTTATCAATGTGATGTGTGCTCTAAACAATTCACTGGGAAAGGAGGTCTTTCAAGGCATATGCTCCTTCACACAGGTGAAAAGCCTCAAGGAGAAAAGCCTTACCAATGTGTTGTATGCCCTCAAAAATTTACTCAGAAAAGTCACCTTTCAAGGCATGAGCTCATTCACACAGGAGTAAAATCTCATGAATGTGATGTATGCTCTAAACAGTTTACTCAGAGAAGTAATCTTTTAAAGCATATGCTTATTCACACAAGTGAAAAGCCTCACCATTGTAAAGTGTGCTCTAAACAGTTTTCTTGGAGAAGTGATCTGTCAAAGCATATGCTCCTTCACACAGGAGAAAAGCCTCACCAATGCGAAGTATGCTTGAAAAAATTCACTTGGAGAAGTCACCTTTCAGTGCACATGCTCCTTCATACAGGAGAAAAGCCTTACCAGTGTGATGTATGCTCCCGACAATTTACTCGGAGAATTCAACTCTCGGAGCATATGCATATTCACACAGGGGAAAGTCCTCGCCAATGTGATGTATGCTCGAAACAATTTACTTGCAAAAGAAACCTTTCGGCACATATGCTCCTTCATTCAGGAGAAAAGCCTTACCAATGCATTGTGTGCTCCAAAAGATTTTCTCGGAAAAGTCACCTTTCGAGGCATGAGCTCATTCACAGGGGAGAAAAGCTTCACCAATGCAATATATGCTCAAAACAATTTTCCCAGAAAAGTTATCTTTCAACTCATATGCTCATTCACTCAGGTATAAAGCCTCACCATTGTGATGTGTGTTCCAAACAATTTACTGGGAGAAGTGATCTTTTGAAGCATATGCTCCTTCACACAGGAGCAAAGCCTCACCAATGCGATGTATGCTTCAAAAAATTTACTCGGAAAAATGATGTTTCAAAGCATATGCTTGTTCACACAGGAGAAAAGCCTCACCAGTGTGATGTGTGCTGCAAACTGTTTGCTCGGAGAAGTAATCTTTCAGAGCATATGCTTATTCACTCCTGTGAAAAGCTTTACCAATGCAGTGTTTGCTCAAAACAATTTACTAAGAGAAGTAATCTTTCAAGGCATGAGCTTGTTCACACAGGTGAAAAGCCTCACCAATGTGATGTGTGCTGGAAACAGTTTGCTAAGAAAAGTAGTCTTTCGAAGCACATGCTTCTTCATGTAGATGAGCAACTGTTGTAGTGCATACGAGATTGAAGAAAACCACAGGTAATCTCATGACCATTGAAAAATTATGAAACTTAATTTTTTCATTTGCAAATTCTGGGGAATCTGCGGTTTTTCAAATCACGTTTCATTGTTGAAAATATGTACTTGCAATTGAAAGAAATGGGCAGCAACACATAACTAAAATAAAAGCTGCAAATAATAAAGGAATTCGTGCTTGAGTTACGTAAAGATAATGTCACTTGGAAACTTTTAAAGTAGGTCTTTGGTCTTCTTCAATCACCGTTTGGATGGAAACAACTTGGTTGATTAAACACAAATAAAGACCAACTTGGAAAGCTTAGATATAAATTTCTATTTTCTGTACAGGATGTTGTGCTGAGGTAATTTTTCTTTCTCAGAGGCTGTTCTGTTATTGGTATAATCTGCCTAACTCAAGTGAAGTGTGCAATTATGCATATCATTCTGCTTTGGTTATGTCATGGTGTAAAGATAGTAGGCTTGCAAAAAATTCGGTGAACGTGTGCAGTTTACCGTTCCAAATTATGTCGTTGGAAATGTTGAAGGATTTCGAAAAAGTGAGTCGTACAGATTTTAAAGTGTGCAATGTCCTGGCAAATGGTGAAAAAAATTTCTTTATAGTGCATTTTAAAGATTTTTGCGTAATATTTGCATGTAAGTACGACGCTCTGCACAGAAGCTGGCGGCAACGACATCAAGCTTTACTCCACTGAAATGATGGTCTCATTCCAGCTGCCATTTTGCTGGTGGAAGAGTACAATAGAAAGGGGGAACATTCTTGCCAGGAAAGCATTCCATTTTGTATTGCTATGCTACAGAAAATAGCTTATCATTTCTCTCTCAATCTTAACATCACAGTCTGACAATTTCTTGTTTTTTCGTATATGATTCTTTGATGTGCAATGTATCGGGTCACTTCTTCATCAAGGTTTTTTTTTTTTTTGTAATCCAATTTGAATGAACGGCGAACCACGCCATCAATAGGAGGAGCAAAATGTTTACTTTCTGATGCCATGTAGCTTCCGTTGGAGACAACGCAACATGTACTTTAACACTTTTCTAGAGGAAAAAAAGGCATCTGTCAGGGAATCTTATGTGTATGATTGAAGCAATTGTCGCCAAGTGTTTTGACTAATTGCTACAGAAACAAACTTTTTTCTGTTATGTAGCACTACAAATTGGAATGCTATCCTGGCAAGAACGTACCTGTTCCTTTTGTATTCTTCTGCCACCAAATTGGCTGCTAGAATGAGACCTTCGTTTCAGTGGAGCGAAGCTTGACATGGTCGGCGCGGGGTTGTGTTAGGCGCGGAGCAGCGCTGCTCACGTCATCGTACTTACATGTAAATATTACGTTAAAAATCTTTAAAATGCAGAAGACATTTTTTAACCATTTGCCATTAAATTACATACTTTAAAATCTGTCTTTTCCCACTTCCTTCAAAATTGCCGATAAAGTAATTTAGAACGCTAAACTACACATTTACCAAAAATTCATCAAAAGTATTTTTATGACCAAATAATAATGCTGATGCTGCAATAGCATGAATTTTCCTTACAAAAGGATATGAGTCCTTTCACTTATTGGAAATGCTGAATATATATATATATTTGTTGGTCGAATTTCAAGGAATTATATTGGGTTGGTGCGAATGAAATGTCTGGCGCGAATGAGCAGTGGAGACAGACCCCCACCACAGCAAAATAGAACCGTCCACAGGTGTTGCGAGTATTACGTCGCAGAGTTACTATAAATAGCTAGCATGTTTGTGAAGAACAAGGCTCAGCCGTGGTTTGTTTGGACGTAACGTGGCTCGCAAAGGAAATGTGCAGACGCCAGATTTGAGAGTAGTCTTCCTGTATGAATTTAAACTAGGCCATTCTGCAGGAATTGCCACTCGAAACATTAACAAAAAGCGTTTGGAGAGAATACAGCCAATGAACGAATCATTCAGAGAAGATGATGATTATCTGATTATGTATATATTAAGATAATACAACATATTTTGTCACAAATATATTTTTTCAAGCTGACCATGGTGTTTTGCTGGGTATTGACCTAGCTTTATCAGGACAAATGGCACGTAAATATTCAAATTGTAGGTGTCATTCGTCCTGATGAAGCAAGGTCAATACCCAGCGAAACCATGGTCAGCTTGAAAAAAATATATATATATATTTGTAACAAAATACGTTGTATGATCTTAATATATATATATATGATCGTCAGAAGACTATTTGAGATCAAGAATATTCATCGATGGTTTGTGAAGTTTCGAAGCAGAGATACGAACCTGCAAAACGAAACACGTGGTCACCAACCTGTTGATGTTTCTGACGATGTTCTGTTACGTGTGGTTGAAGCTGACCCCCCCGAAAAACATGTCGTGAGATAGCGGCAGAGGTAAGTAGGTGTCCACCGCACAACAGTTGATCGGCATCTGGCTGCGCTGGGTAAGGTCAAAAAGCTGGACATGTGGCTGCCGCACGAGTTAACAACTGCCGACAGGACTAGGCGCTTGGAAGTTTTCATGTCGCTGCTTACCGGGAATAAACAGGAACCTCTACTGCATGGAATCGTCACCTGCGACGAGAAGTGGGTCCCATATGACAGAGCCGTAGCGATGGGGGAGGGGGACAGCAGGGGCGGCCGCCCTGGGCTCCGAGCCGGAGGGCGCCATCAAGATGTAGATTATTTTTATAAATGTAAAAAAAATGAAATTAATTTATACACGTAATTACCCCATCAGAGCTGCAGAGTATGATCCAGGAACTTGCTGACAAGAGTAAATAAGTGGGATTAAAAATGAACTTTCAGAAGACAAAAGTGATGTTCAATGCTTTTACAAGAAATGAAGATTTATCGATTGATGGAGAAAAGCTGGAGATAACAGACACGTACGTTTATCTTGGACAGCAGATATCAAGTGAGGGTCACATTGATGAAGAAATTAATCGGCGTACAAAACTTGCCTGGAGAGCTTTTGGAAGAAACAGCATAATTTTCAAGAGCAATATGCCATTATGTCTTAAAAGAAAAGTGTTTGATCAATGCATCCTTCCAGTGCTTACGTATGGTGCAGAGACGTGGACCTTAACTAAAAGAGACATACAAAGGCTGCAGACAACTCAAAGTAGCATGGAAAGGTGCATGCTTGGTGTAACCAGGAGAGATAAGAAGAGGAACTCGTGGATCAGAAAAATGACAAGAGTGGAAGACATCATGATCAGAGTTAAATCCCTGAAATGGCAATGGGCTGGACATACTGCCAAAAGGACAGACCATAGATGGACAGCCGAAATTTTAGATTGGATTATAAGGGACAGGAAAAGACCCAGAAAAAGACCACATGGCAGATGGGTGGATGAAATTCGTAAATATGCGGGAGTGATATGGAGGAGACTGGCACAAGACAGACCGTTGTGGAGGAAACTTGGGGAGACCTTCGTCCAGCAGTGGATTGATAATGGTTGACAATGATGATGATGATGACACGTAATTAAAAAAATTATAATTTAAACTTCATTATGCTTTAAGGATAAAATGGTGACCAGATTAACGCACCCGGCAATTCTGTCAATAGAAAAAGATATTGCTAAAAAATATTAATATGATAAAATAATAAATGATTTTGCAGCTATTAAAGCTCGAAAGGTGCATTTGTAAATGCAAAATCTTTCCGTTAAGCCTTAAGCATAATTTTAAACAAATGCTACTTGTACGTCAATAAAACCAAACCGTCGATACATGATTAAACTCATAGTTACAGTAAAAACTCCCTACAAGTATATGACAAACTTTACTAAAAGCTAAAAGAAGTACATACAAGTTAAAAATGTTGTAAGATCTTTCGGGAACGCACTATGGTCCCATCCTCAGACTAAACTTGCATAATATGCTGTGCTAACCCCCTTATATACCCAATGCGCAGAATGGGAATGACGTAAGTAGACATTAAAGAATTTGTTTTAGTGCCTGCGCAACCCAATGGGAGGCAGGTCTACAGGAGGAAAAATAACGATTGCAAAAATAGTGAATACAGTTCCTCTTGAGAAGTGTCACTCTGGCTGTTGTGTTAAATCACTTGGAAATAATAATAATACAGAGCTATTTTTTTCCCCCGTGAATTTCAAAAATGAAGCTGTTTTGCTCTTCATGCCATGCTGTATAATGACAGAAATCTGTATCACATCAAAGCTTTAAGAATGCCACGTGTTCTACGATAATACGCAGTGTCACTGCATCAGCATATCTCCCTCTCCTTTGGCTTTGACAAAAATGTCTGCATGTATGTGTTGTGTAAACATTTCCTCTGCAGAATGCTGCTTTGTAAAAGTTAGTCGAGAAAACATTGCCTGCAGCAAAGCACGTTGACCTTGAATAGAGGAGTGCTGTTTCCTAGTGGCTAGCAAATTTTTTAATATAGTAGCCAGCGATGGCCAGTAGATTTTTCCCCCC
The DNA here is from genome assembly GCA_039090855.1 of Macrothele yani. NCBI lineage: Eukaryota > Metazoa > Arthropoda > Arachnida > Araneae > Macrothelidae > Macrothele > Macrothele yani. The sequence goes on from CM077009.1 coordinate 153,106,890, forward strand.
AAGTGAGCAACTACTTTGTCTAACAGTTCTGCCCACTTGTGAATGAACATTGAGTTGTTTTCTTACCCGTGTTCCTGCAGCTGCTTCAAAAATGCATGGAAGTGAAGGTGGGGTTCGAGAGAAACTTAATCTGCTGACGGATGGAGCAACCAAGAGGTCAAGGTTACTAGAGCAGCCTTTGCCATGGTATACTTTGCAGAAAGTATTATGTCATCTACAGGTAAGAGAATTATCTTTGGATCTCTCTTTAGCCACATATATATATGCTGAATAAAAATAAACAAACTGTTACGGCAATGTTTTTAAGATGATGCAGCTGCTACATCTAATGCCATGTAGTATTGCTCCTCTTTTCAGAAATGAATCTCATAAAAATAAGTAATTGGGCATGTCTGAATAGTGACACTTTTATGACTTAATGATGAATAGATGCAATGGCCCTTCAATTGAAGATTTTGATCCTCAAAATACTATTCAGTTGTGGTGGGCAGATACCTCTGATGGGAAGATCAGACACAATACATATCAGCAGTAAACTGTATCAACATTATTAGTGACACTTTATGCATATATATCGTAGCTTTTGTCTCTTTTGTTTTAAATATTATTAAAGAAATCGGACATCTAACTTCAATGCCCTCTCGAAAATAAATTATGTATGTGTGAATTAAGATAGTAAGAGTAATGGTATTACAGCACTGAAAATAAATTGTCAAAAATCAAGCATTTTGGAACAAAAGCATATACAATATTTGCAATCAATCTAATGATACTTTGCAGTAACCGTTTTATGAAGTTAATGCGGGAGGGGCTCTCATTAGAAAGAAGAAAAAAAGAAAACATTAACCCATTTAATTTAAACATAAGTAGAGAAGTTACTGAATTATAAATTTTCTTTTATTTTGCATGGCCATTAGATTTTGTCATTTGGCTATTAAAATTTTTATTCCACTAGTCACATTGGCTAGTAGAAATTTAAGCAGTTTTCAGTTTTGCAAGCCCCCCCCATACACACACTTCCTGAGGTTCCAACCCCACTCCCACTTGTTTATTTTGCTCTACTTCAAAGAGAATGAATGCTTCTGACACTACAACTCCAAGACTAAAGGGGAGAACTTTGACACCATCACAAATTATTTACAGTCTGAAATCCAGTGTTTCAGTTATTGATGTAATTTAAGCATTACTCAGAGTTACATCGACGGGACCAGACAAGTGCCGGATTTATGAAAATTCCGGATATCTGAAGCTAATAACAAGCGTTATGTAAAGCACGTACTTACACTTAGCAGGTCACTATCAAAAATTTACACTCCTATGCCTTATAAATATGCAGGGGTTGCACTGCCGATTGCATTCTTCGCAATTTGTGAAAAAAAAAAAAGTTTTGGTGATGGAAAAAAAGTTTTGGCAAAAATATTGGCGATTACTTTTTTGTATTATCTATATACACTGAGTGGCCATTTTATTATGACCACCTGACAGTTTTAAGCAAATGAGTTATGGCTGTTGCCGCCAGAGGGCGAGGCTAGTATAAAAAGGGAAAGCTTAGTGCTTGCGACAGTAGTAGAAGTGATTTTTGGTGACGAGATGGGTAAAAAATGCGATTTGATAGACTTTCAATGTGGGATGATTGTAGGAGCTCGGAGCCATGGAGCGAGTATCACCGAAACCGCCGCATTCGTGAAATGTTCCAGAGCAGCTGTTGTTAAATTGTTTAAAGACTGGACTGTCAGCCAAAAAACTGGGTCTCTATGTGCAACATGTGGTCGTCATCGACTAGTGACTGCTCGGGTGGAACAGAGAGTGTCCAGAAGGGCAACAGGGCAGCAAATTACAGACCGTCTTAATCAAGGATCCCCTCAAATGATCTCTGCACGCACTGTTTGCTGTACACTGCATCGGATGAGATATGGCAGCCGCAGGCCTGTTCGAACACCTTTGCTGTCTGCAGTTAACAAGAGAAAACGTCTCCAGTTCGCACAGGAGCACAAGGATTGGACAGTCGATAATTCGAAAGAAATTATGTGGTCCGATGAATCACGTTTTCAGTTGCATTATGCCGATGGCCGAGTGAGAATTTGGCGGAAACAGCACGAAAGCATGAACCCCAAATGCATTGCTACAACCCTTAAAGCTGGTGGAGGCAACGTATGATTTGGGGAATGTTTTCCTGGCATGCTTTGAGCCCTTTAATTCGTGTTGATCAACGTCTGACTGGCACATCATATCTAAACATCGCTGCAGACCAAGTGCATCCTGTCATGTGGATGGTTTATCCCAATGGCGATAGCTACTTTCAACAAGATAATGCGTCCTGCCATAGTGCTCGTATTGTACAGGATTGGTTTCAGGAACATACAGATGAGTTTACTTTGCTTAGGTAGCCCCCACAATCTCCAGATCTGAACCCCATTGAGAATTTGTGGGATGAAGTTAACGAGCCATCAGACAGCTGGATGCACAACCCTGCAATCTCGCACTCTTGGAAAGTGCTATTCATCAAGCATGGTCTCAGATCCCACAAACCACCTATCAACATCTCGTGGAGTTCATGCCACGAAGAATCGATGCAGTATTAAAGGCAAAAGGTGGCCCAAAGAAGTACTGAGGGGTGGTCATAATAAAGTGGCCACTCAGTGTATGTGAAAGTTTGTATATTTGTTTGTTTGTCCGCTATACAAATCTACAGTTTTCAACTTAGAACCACCAAATTCGGTATACTATCTCATGGTACTCTAACTTAGACCATAGATGGTTTTTAGAAGGAGTTGGAGCCAGGGGTCCCCACACAAAATTTTTGTAAAATCTACAGTTTTCATTTTATAACCACCAAATTTGGTATACTATGTCATGGTACTTTGACTGTAGACGGTTTTCGGAAGGGGTTGGAGTTCGAGGTCCAGGGGCCCCCATACAAAATTTTCATAAAAATTTCTTTTTTTAGTCTTATGCTAGCTTTCACCACCAACAGACTGCTCCATCAGGCAGAAATATAATGTTATGTAAACAGAGAGTTCCAGATATTCAAAACGATAAACAAAAGGTTGATCAATGTCCATGCACGCAACATTACATAAGTACATTGCATTTCAGTGATGCAGAATTCTCAGAAGCGCACTCCAGATGTATGGCAGTTCTATAGATGTCTCCTCGAAGGTAAGCATTTCCATTCCTGTTCCTTTCTTTTCTGCTTCGTTAAGGTAAATTAACTAAGTCAAAATTTTCTTTATATATTTTTTTTAATCTCTACGTTTTTGCTCCCAACGGAAAAACCAAAAATATTGTTTACCAAAAAGCAATAATTTAAACGAATTAAAATAAATTTACTGGAAAATTACAGGAATATATTTTTTCATTCATAAAATTTCACCCACTGAATTTGTTGACTCCACGAATATTTACCCGGGAAATACCGGACCCCCTGCAAGTTTATTATAAAACTGTTGTGGATTATGCATCTGTTTTTTTTTTAACTTTTACTAGGAATCTTGTCTGTGGATCATACGCCGACTTTTTTTTCTCTCGTGCTGAATTTTACCTTCTGTGGATTGTATGCCAAAAAATACGGTACTTTTTTAAAGGTTTTTATCTTGTAATTTGATTTCTTAAATAAAAAAACGCACTTTCTTTTTCATAGGTTTTTACACACACGATTAGGTGTGCAGGGGAAAATATACATGCTTCAACAGAATTTTTGCATGCCACAGGAATGTCGGACAATATAATTTTTGTGCCATGGTGCCCGTAGTTGGAACCACAGTTGAGGACACAACTGATACATGTCACAAAACTATATCATTTACTATCATGAGGCAACAGGGTTGTCTACCTGCCCCAACAAAACCAGGCTTTAAAAAAAAAACAAAAAAACAACAACAGTAAAACCCACTTTGTAGTGGGTTTATTTTATTTTTATTTTTTTTAATAACTGGGGTATACTTTGGAGTTTTAGTGCAATTTTGGGATATTTTCTTCCAAGAGTTTCAAAAGTAACATTTTAAAATGGGAAAGCTTGGTGCTCAAATTGTTTTTTACTTATGCCTATTTTGCGTTTATTATTACATAGATGTATTATACCTGTTTGTTAAGCACTTAAAATGATTGCAAATTCCCTCAAACATAAATAAAATTATAGAGAATGTAATCATTTACAAAGATGAAATTTTTCCGTAATGGAGTTGATCAGTATCTGTAGTTCAGACTCGGAATGTGGCCAGCTAATGAAAATGTCGTCTACATATCTTATGGTTAAGATATGTAGACGACCTTCCCTATGGTTAAGATATGTAGACGACATTTTCATTAGCTGGCCACATTCCGAGTCTGAACTACAGATACTGATCAACTCCATTACGGAAAAATTTCCTTCCATTAAGCTCACTATATCTAAGGAAGTAAATCACAAAATTGATTTCCTGGATGTATCTATCTGCAGAAACGCTGATCTCTCCATTACTCGTTCCGTCTATTGAAAACCTTCTGCGGCCACTAACATCATTCCCTACAAATCTTGCACCCTGCATCTCTACAAACTTGCAGCATTGAAGTCCTACATCCACAGGGCTCATATCATTTGCAACAACCAACTCTCTCTTCAAGAAGAACTCTCCAAAATTTCTACGATAGCCCTCTCTCATGGTTTCCCTGCTGTTTATAGTCAACTCCCTCATAAAGAAATATGAAAACCATTCGAAAATCAAATGCCTCCTTCCTCACAAGAAAGAAGACCTGAAATTCTGTGGTTCTGTTCCTTACCATCCTTCCTATGCTTATAAGTTACAGATTCTTTTAGAAGTTTTGGTTACCATCTTGCCATTAAATCTACCCCAAACATCTTGAAACTTCTACAAAGGGATAGGGACAAAGTTGAAAGCCTGAACCTCCCAGGAGTTTACTGCATTCCTATCTCTTCTTCTACTGGGGATAACTTATACATTGGAAGCACATACAGGAGCATTAGCCATAGAATTTTAGAACATAGAAAAGATGTTTCGAAAGCCAATCCCAATACTGCCTTGTCTATTTTGACAATGGAAGACACATCTGCAGTTCCTCACTGGAACGAAGCAAAACGAATTGCCTCTTTTGACAATCGTTTTGCCATCCGTTACCGTGAAAGCATAGAAATTATGTTCAACTCAATGACTTGCAACTCCGAATCTCCTCTCTACATTCCGTTGATCTGGAGATCAATTCTAAGTTTTGGCAACAAAAATAAGAAAAATTCAAATGTAGAATCTGGCAACAATCTTAGTCCTCCATTGGCGTGATGAAGACCTAAGATAAGGTCGAAAGCTTCCAACTTACGAACTTTTATAAAAGTTTCAGTTAACGTAACTAGCGTGATCAAGTTACCTTTATTTGAGACTACATGAAAAGGAGATTTCTGTTAACCAATGTGTAAGTTGCATGGATTTTTCATTAATAATATTTAATCATTTGAAATCTTAATGAAAGGTTATAAAAACCAAACAGAACCAGAGAAAACAATAAAATCCAAAAAAGGCCAATAAAACCCACCTGGGTTGGGTTTTTAAAAAAAGAACAGGGTTTTTTCAACCCTGTGGGGCAAATCAATAACCTCTGCCACTTAGGGAAGACATAAAAACATACGTGCAAAAAAGAAAATTGGGGAATTTTTTTGTTGGATGGAATATATTTAAAATATTAACTGCATGGAATTAAAAAAGTTGAGACATGTGGAAATGGCAGATTATCAGCCAAAAATTCTAAAATGCAAGTGCAGCTGCAAAATTTCATTTTAGTGCTCCTCATTCGATGTTTTTGTAGGTACTGTTATATTACAAATATGTTTGCCATGTAAAAGGAATAATAATGTTTTTTAATATGGAAAAAGAAACATTATTTTTCTTTAAATTATTATGTGGGGAAACTAGAAGAGAAGATCCTAGTATACATACTTCTGCCTGTATAGCAGCTCCATGGTTGACATTTTATTTATAATAGATAGCTCAGAAAGTGTTCCAGAAAGAATTCTAGACTCATTCAGTTAATTAGAGGATTCCCTTAAGTTCACTACAGAACTTCAAGAAGAAAGAATTTACTTCTTAGGTATTACTATCTATTATGAAGATGGAAAATTCCTTACTAGTAGGTATAAAAAAACAATGAATGGAAACAAACTATTGGATTTCAACTCCTATCATCCAGTTTCTATTAAAATGAATGTACCAAGTCAGTTTTTAGAAAAAAATTATAAAATGGTATCTACAGCAGATAAGAAAAAAGCCTGTAAAGAAGAATTTAAAGTCATTCTTGCAGAAAATAACTGTCCTAAAGGATAAACCTTTGTGGTAAGTAATTTTTCTAGTGAATTTTACTTGTTGCTGTTGCAGGTTGTTCTTACCTGTAAAATTCAGAAGCTTCTCAGTTTCTCCTTTAGGTTGGTTGGTTGGTTGATTGGTTGGTTAAACCTCCAATCAACCAACCTAAAGGAGAAACTGAGAAGCTTCTGAATTTTACAGGTAAGAACAACCTGCAACAGCAACAAGTAAAATTCACTAGAAAAATTACTTATCACAAAGGTTTATTTGAGTCTTTAAAGAGAATTAGTGAGAAGTATAATATAAGGCCAGCTCCAAATTTAGAGAACATAGTTAAAAAAAATTCCCTAAAATAGTTCAAAGAGAAGATATTTTAAAAATGCAAGGTGTAGTCTGTGAAGTAAAATGTAGTTATGGACAGTCTTACGTAAGTGAGACACGTTGCAGACTAGAAACTCGTATAGCAGAGCATAATGCTACTATAAAAAATTGCTCCAACAAGACAGGTTTAGATAGGCATGTTACGAAAACTGGTCAACATGGACTCAAATTCCCTTAAAAGTCATCAGTTTCCAAAGCAACTTTCAAAAAAGAAAGCTAAAAGAAGGAATAGAAATTGCTCCAACAAGACAGGTTTAGATTGGCATGTTTGAGAAACTGGTCACAGCATAGACTGGAATTCCCTTAAAGTCATCAGTTTCCAAAGGAATTTTCAAAAAGAATGCTAAAAGAAGGAATGGCGCAGTGGTCTAAGGCGCTGGCCTCTGATCATTCGTCCGTAAGGGGTCCGGGTTCGAATCCCGGTCAGGCATGGATGTTGTGTTTGTCTTACGGCACTGGCTCTCTCCCTTCCCTGGAACCAGTGACACTAAATTATGGACGGGCGACTGCTTATAGCCCATTGAGTTGCTCACGGTGGTCGTTAAACCTTCAATAAAAAAAATAAAAGAAGGAATAGAAATTGCTCCAACAAGACTGCTAGATAGGCATGTTAGAAAAACTGGTCACAACTTGGACTGGAATTCTCTTAAAGTCTTCAGTTTCCAAAGCAATTTTAAAAGAAGGAATAGAAATTGCTCCAACAAAACTGGTTTAGATAGGCATGTTAGAGGAACTGGTCACAACATTGATTGGAATTCCCTTAAAGTAATCAGTTTCCAAAACAACTTTCAAAAAGGAAAGCTAAAAAAGGAATAGAAATTGAGAAAAATCAGAATTCTATCAACAATGACTGCAGAGAACATGACAATTAACACAGCAATGAGGCATCTCTGAATTGACTATTTTTACTGTTCTCACGCAATATCAATCGCTCAGAAAGCTTGAAAAGTTCTTTGCCCTAGAGCGGGAATGGCTAGAGATGTTTGATTGCTGTGTTAATTATCATGACGTATTTTCCACTTGTTATGAGAAGAATATTTCTTCCACACTACATGACTGCAGAGAATTAATTCCTGCCTAACATCTGGTAGGATTTGGTTAAAAATAACCGTAACTGTGAAGGTTAACCGTAACCACGATAGTTATGGGGAAAAAAGTTACAACCATAAAGGAAGGATATATAAAGAAGACACTGGCTGTATTAAGCTAAAAAACTCATGACGTCATAAAGTCCAGTGCAGCGCCCCCGCGACCTAAAACCAAGGCTGAACTGGATGAAGAAAAGGCTATAACATTAGCATCAAACAAAGAACTTCGCTCTTTCCACGTTTATAATTGAGTCACGGAAAAATTCTCATTGGCTGCCAACGGGAGTCTCGCCCAGGGTCTTCCAGTTACGCACCGGATATGCTTCCGCTACACCACAGTGGCCGCGAATTCCTCCAGACTCACACACGCTAACTGCCAAGCCAATTTGATAGGTTGCTCCTTGGAGCCCCGCACATTGCTGGGGATTCACCAAAGATGGTAAGCAGCAACTGAAGAAATAATTAGGCGGCGAATGAATAATTAATACAGACATTTAACGTGGACCAGGAACATCAAACAAAGATCTTCGCTCTTTCCACGTTTATAATTGAATCACGGGAAAATTCTCATTGGCCGCCACCGGGAGTCGAACCCAGGGTCGGCGCAGTGGTCTAAGCGATGGCCTCTGATCATTCGTTCGAACGGGGTCCGGGTTCGAATCCCGGTGAGGCATGGATGTTGTGTTTGTCTTACGGCACTGGCTCTCTCCCTTCCCTGGAACCAGTGACCCTAAATTAGGACGGGCGACTGCTTATAGCCCATTGAGTTTCTCACAGTGGTCGTTAAACTTCCAACCAAAAAAAAAAAAAAAGAACCCAGGGTCTTCCAGTTTCGCGCCGGATATGCTTCCACTACACCACAGCGGCCTCGAATTCCCCAGACTCACACGCTCTAACTGCCAAGCCAATTTGACAGGTTGCTTCTTGGAGCCCCGCATAATGCTGGAGATTCACCAAAGATGGTAAGCAGCAACTGAAGAAATAATTAGAAGGCGAATGAATAATTAATACAGGCATTTAACGTGGGCCAGGAACATCAAACAAAGAACTTCGCTCTTTCCACGTTTATTAAATGTCTGTATTAATTATTCATTCGCCTTCTAATTATTTCTTCAGTTTGCTGCTTACCATCTTTGGTGAATTCCCAGCATTGTGCGGGGCTCCAGGAAGCAACCTGTCAAATTGGCTTGGCAGTTTGCGTGTGTGAGTGAATTCAAAGCCGCTGTGGTATAGCGGAAGCATATCCGGCGCGTAACTGGAAGACCCTGGGTTCGACTCCCGGCGGCGGCCAATGAGAATTTTTTCGTGACTCAATTATAAACGTGGAAAGAACGAAGTTCTTTGTTTGATGTTCCTGGTCCACATTAAATGTCTGTATTAATTATAACATTAGCATTGAAGACAATAGACTTTTGGTGATTGGCCAGTGGGCGTTAGGGACGATTTCATCCGTTAGATGACACTGCGTCCCAAGGTATAAACATATCGGTTTTCACGTTGTTTGAATTGCTGCATTGTGTATGTTCGTCGTGTTTTCTTGTGTTTCTTTTAAAAAAACCTTACAGTTTTAAAACCAAACTGTTGTTATCACAACAAATCTAACCCATTTTAAAAATGGTTTACTGTTGTGTGGCGATATGCACATCTTCTTAGAAGAAAAACGTGGGATTTTCATTCCATGAGTTTCCTCAAATCAGAACCTGAAGCAACTGTTGCTGAAAGAAATATGTCGCCTGGATTTTGCTCCAAATGACAAGTTACCTTCAACTATTGTTTGTGGTAAGCATTTTGATTTTGATAATTACGTACCTAATTCAATTTTAGAAATAAAACCTCAGCTATATAAACTCATATTAAGTAAAATAGTAGGTAAATGTGTAGATTTGCGTTTTAAATTATTTCGTCGGAAAAATATTATTACCTGGGAAAAGTGCGACGTACAGATTATGGATTATGAAAATTAATGGCAAATGGTGCAGATATTTTCTGTTTCAAATGTTTTTTAAATATTTTTATCGTAACATTTATCTGTACGTTCGATACGTTAGGCCTACGGCAGCGTCTCTTCACAGCATCGAACTTTCAGGTAAATGTTTCGATAAAAATCATTAAAAGACATTTAAAATACGAAATTTCTGCACCATTTGCCATTAATTTCCATACTCTAAAATCTGTATGTCGCACTTTTTCCAGGTACTAAAATTTTTCCGACGAAATAATTTAAGACGCTAATCCACACATTTACCAAAATCTCAGCCCTAGATCGTTGAAGAATAAAGGTGGAATGATATTTACACATCAATTACACCAGTTACTACAGAAAAATCTCTTGCCTAAGTACTATGAATTCAGAATGTAAATATTCATCAGTTCACGTGAAAGTGAATATAAATAAAATCTCAAATGTAAATAATGATACGGAATCCGATTGTTATTGCCTCAACGTCAATAGATGGCGCTGCGTCCCAACTCATCTTTTCTGTCCTTACTGTTTTTGCTTAATGTTACATCCTGGTAGGATCGAGTTCAGCCTTGCTAAAACAGAACTACAGTTGATTGACAGCTGGGCTTCCCAGGAATCACCGCGAACCACATGACTTTGTCCATTTGAGCTTTGAACTCCCTGCACAGTGGAAGACGACGTATACGACATATGCCTATCATTTTCCGAATTATTTTTGGTTTGCATCTTCCAGTTTCCTGTAGCATTCTAATAAGTGGCATTATTCTTGCTTATTCCTCACTGGTCGTTAACTTTTCCTTGATAAATTCCATTACTTAGGTTTCTACGTGTTTTTGTTGCACATTTCATTCACGCATACTTTGTCATTGTTTTCTTCACAATATAATTTACGTTCAATTTCTGTTTCGATATCTACGTGTTTAGCTTCAATATCTATGGATATTTCGTTATTGTCATCTTTCCGATGCCTCACTTGGCTTAGATTGGGACGGCAGTTGAAGACAAAGGTCGGGGGGGTGACGCAGAGCAACTGCTCCTCACCACCCAAGCACTGGGTTGGGGTTGCCATAGCAACAATTGCTGACGGGATGGGGGCACGTCACAGTTTGGTTTTGTTTTAGGTCCGTGGGGGCGCCATTGTCTATGGGAGGAGTTTCTATGGGCTCCTATGTCTGTTTCCATTCTATAATCCTTCCTTTATGGTTACAACAAAAGACAGCCTGAAGAAGAAGAATTTTCTCTAAAAATTTGCAATTAAAATGAAAATGTTCGTAGTAAATTCCCATAATAAAAGTTTTGATTAATTAATTGATATAAAAAACTAGGAAGCTAATTTTCGACATGAGCTGTATTCAAAGAATCGAAACACTGGGCTTTTACAGCAATTAAATTATGGTTATTCTAACAAATACATCGAGATAGTGCCGCAGCTAGTTTCTTTGCCCTCTAAGGCTGTGTGCAGTGGCGACTCGTGCCTAGCTGATAAGGGAGGGGAGGGGGCTGCATCCGAATTTTATGGATATCTTTTTCAAAGATAAATTTTTGTAAGTCTGTTCGTGCTTTCGTAAGGGTTATTTATTGCTGTGTTGTGTACACGTACAGCCAAAGTTTTTGTGTGATACAGTTGAAATGAATAAAAAATATTGTATGCTTAGTTTCACAGGTACACTTCAGCTTTTTTTCCTCCTAAAACTTACATTAACAGAGATGATTAATTAAAAGTTTAATATGCAAAAGATAACCAGTTTGCACTTAAACACTTATTTTCCAAATGCAAGTAAACCACTTTGATGTTTTCTTTCACTGAGTTTTACCGGTTGCCTGCTGGTTTATTTTCCAGTGTATATATAAAACATTATTAGCTGACTCCCACCAGGGAATATTTATGTATACTACACTGAGGGCTAAACGGCCCTGGACAAGCATCGAAGAATAGGAGTTAGATTTATTTATAACAAGAAGTCATTACCTGGGGATCGCCGGCTTAACATCACTTCCGAACCACAACGGGTCTTCAGCGGCAACGAGACTCGAACGCTTCAAGTCGGGAGACGAGCATGCTGCCACTGGGCTACCTCGGCCCAGCGCTCTCCGTATTAGAGGATTGGCAGTTATGTAACTTTCTCCTGCTTAAGGAATATCAAGAATACATTTTGTAACAAAAACACATGGTTTGCGCAATTTACTGATATTTAGCGGAAGCCGTGGAAAATTTGCAGTGCAAGCGGGAAATGTCAAATTTAACAGTTTCTGAATTCCATCAGGTGCTTTACGAATTTTTAAACGGTTCTTAATTTTAATTAAAGTAATAAAAAATTTATTTCCTAGCGTTAAAATTGAGAAATGACTTGCAGAGATAGGGAGATCAAAAACACATTTTTTTAATTGATTAATAAATATGATACAAAGGAATTTCAGCATCCCTAGAGGAAGAATTTCACCGTAATTAAAACTTCAGTACTGCTTAAATTAGTAAATTTATGTTTCACTAAGTGCATGTTAGATGTTAACAAACTTTTAAAGCAGCGAAGATTGTTTAGAAACGTAAGTTTAAAGATACAAGTATGCAGGACTTTCATCACTCCTAGGGGAGCTTAAGAACTACTTAAAATGTTACTGTATCAAACAAACTGTTACTGTGCTTCATGATCAATCATATAGATAATTTTCGCTTCACCTGAAATACCTGTTCCAGTGTGACTTAAAAATTTTCTAATTTCCTTTACGAAATATGTTGCAAATTTAATTGTACCTAAACATTGCGATTTTTAAATGTTATCGGTCACAAAAGAATGTTCGTAAATTTTGGAAAAAAAAAAGATGTTCTGCTTGAGATATAAAATATTAAAAATATTTTATAGTGATCAACACCAAACATGGCACCACCTAGGATAAACAAATACAAACAAAAGAAAAAAATTGCAGTTTTTAGCAAAGCGTGCAAACAAATTTAGCAGTGATAACATACATAACTGTCACTTGTAAGTACATTCCATGCGCCGATTACGACGAGTAGCAAACATAACAATAACTTGTTCGTTGAATTTCTTGGTGCTAGCAATAATGTTTTTTTTATATACAACATTGCAAGTGCTGTCAGTCGATCTTGTCCCATACTGTTCCTTAAAAAAAGTTTTGAGGGACGAGAAGCAACGTTCTTGCTCTGATGTGGTCATTGGGATAGTAACTAAGATGCGAAGAAGTTTCACTGTTTCCGAAAAGGATGCTTCCTAATTATTTTTTAGCATGCACTGTAGCAGCTGAGTCGCGCCTGTAATATTGTGGAAATCGCTTCGGTTATACAACACGTTGAGCTCCAAATACAGACAGCTTTTCCTTTTCTAGCATTCCAAAACGTTTTACTGCAATGACCATCTCATGGTTTGGAAGCTGCTTAGCGTAACTTGCAAAATTTTCAGGTAAAAAATGTTTGGCAGCTTCAAGATGATCTGTGAAATGAAACCGTTCAGTGGCTCGAGTGGTAATTAGATCGCATACTTCTTTTGCGGCAACTATTCTAATAGTGTTGTTCTGCTCGACCCGTCTGTTCTTTTTTTTTGTTTTTTTGGAGGGGGAGGATGATCCGGAGTTTCGTCCTCAGAACAATCTGTATTGTCAGTCGGCATATGAGCCCTTATGTTCTGCACAGCGTTAGTGAAAGCTGAACACAATGTTTTGTCTTCACTGCATCCGATTGACGATTCTGCAATTGGTGACACAATATGTCTACGTGAGGCATAAGGTTATGAAAATGTCAACCAGAATTTAAATTCCGGATCTTTCAATAGCCGTTCAAGCCCACTTGCAGCATTTATTGTAACTGCTGGAGATGTACTACTTTCCTTGAGTGATCGAAAGCATTTCAGCAGAGTGGCTTGTTGTTCGAAAACAGCATTCACAGTACGAATATTAAAATTCCAACGGGTCGTCACCGAGTGTGGAATTTTCTTTCCAAACACGGTGTTAAGAGCTGCTAATCTTTGTGGTGAACGTGAAAAAAATGTAGGTACTCCAGATAAGTTTGAAAAAAAATCCTGCCTTTAGTGTTTTGTGATGCGGCTTTCTCCATTACTAAATTTAGCTGATGAGCATAGTAATGAATATAAAAAGCATTAGGATATATCTGTCTCCCCTGGCCTATACACCTGAAGTTGCACCACTTATCATAGCTCTGTGCTATTAATTTGTTCATTGGGAATTATTTCTTCCAACACTTTTGGAAGACATCCAGAAATGGAAGCAGCGTCCTGCCCAGAAGGATTATAAAATCACCAGAAACGCTCGACAGCGTAACCCAAGGCCGTGGATGGCCTAGTGGGCAACGTTCGTGACTGCCGCGGAAAGGACATCAGGTTCGATCCCAGTCAAGTACGAACGCTCCATCCACTAAATATCCGCCGTGAGTCGGATGGGCACGTTAAGCCGTCGGACCCCGGGTACTGGCCCCCGGTAATAAATAAGGGCGTCTTCCTCCCCCTTTCTACTTCGCTTCCGTGTCACTTTCATATCGGGCACTCTAGCCCAAATCTCCTAGCTTCCTATTTCTAAGGGTTGTTTAAGACCTGGGGTCAGACACTCCCTTCCTAAAATCCTCTACATATGATCATTTGACAGCGTAACCTTCTAACTCATATCGGAATACAATTGCTATTTGTGTTATTTCCGATACATCTGTGGTTTCATCTGCCACAATGGACAAAAATTGTGAAGAATCGATTTCCTGTTTTATTTGTTGGCGTTAAATTTCTAACAAACAATCCAAAATAGATTGTTTTTGATGTGCCCTTGAAGACTGTTGAATTCTCCAAATGTTCCCTGATTGTTGGGTCTAACTGACTAGCAAAATCAAGTAAACCTCGAAATATTCCGGAATTAGAGGATTCCGATGTTTCATCATGCCCCCTTAGTGCAAGCTCGTGATTTCCACAAAATTTGATGCAATCAATAATTTTTGAAAACACTGACCTGTTTTTCTCGACTTCCTTATTGTGGCGTTCAGTGCTCAATTTTTACGCACTATCCATTTGCGTAGCAATATTGGCACTCTCCAACATCGCAAAATTCACTAAACTTTCTATGTTCTTTGTAGAATTTTCATTTTTTCACGGAGTTTTTTAAGTCGTTCACACCTGTTTTGGTCCACACAGAGTCCCCAATCATACAACAGACATGGAAAGCAAAACAGGGAGTTTGAGACTTCGCATCCACAAATCCAGTCATTTTCTGTGTACACCTTAGTGTGAAAATTACGCTGATAGCTTTTATTTCGGCTGTGTGCTATCCGCGTCATTTTCAAATCAGGCATCGGTCTACAAAAGTTTTTCAAGTTTAATTTTTCCTGAAATGTCAAATTGCTAAACTGAATCCACTTCAGATATTCCACAGTTTTCGCCATACTAACTACAGAATTTGATGACACGCAAGGAACAATAACGTTTCGAACTGAACTCTCGAACCGCAAAAGTCACACTAATATCAAACAAAAGTCAGCTAAAGTTAAACTAAAGTCGCAAAAGTCAAACTAAAGTCGCAAAAGTCAAACAAAAGTCAGCTAAAGTCAAACTAAAGTCGCAAAAGTCAAACTAAAGTCGCAAAAATCAAACAAAAGTCAGCTAAAGTCAAACTAAAGTCGCAAAAGTCAAACTAAAGTCGCAAAAATCAAACAAAAGTCGAAAAAGTCAAACAAAAGTCAGCTATACGAATGTCAAACAATCAACATTTCCTGTCCGGAGAAACACGGAAACTGATATATTGGAGTGACCGTCCTTCCCTTCTCTTTCATGCTCCCAAAGCTTAAGACGAATTGTAGAACGGGTTCCGAGCGGGACACTTCTCTATTCACCACCCTCGCCCTACCCGTCCAGCTTACCTCTAGGCCAGTGGTTCTCAAAGTGTGTTCCGTGGAACCCCGGAGTTCCGTGACAGCCCTCCAAGGGTTCCACAAGCAATTCGTAAAACATATCCGAAATTTTCAAGAAAATCTGTTAATTCCATATTTTTCCTGATGACAGTCTTAATCAACCAATTCTTCGCAACCAATAAAAAACAGGGGAAAAGATGTGACAGAGAACCATGAAAACCACGTGGGACAGAACATCACAAGGAAGGCGTGCAAAAATAATGAGGGAAGAGTCAAACAGTTTGGCTCCTGAAACAATGATAGGGCGATTTATGGCCTTTGTTGTTGCCTAGCTCTGGACATCTGTAGAGTGCCGGTAAACTTAGCAAGAATTTGCTGCGTAGTTTTTGGCCAGTCTGTGTTAGTCAGCATGTGCTTGTTGAACTGTGCTCTCTGCTCCGCTTAACGTTAGAAATTGGATCGTTGGCTTAAACAGGGTACATTAAAACGTTCAAGTTTCGAAATTTTTTAGTCGAATTCTCCATCAGTACTTGGTACTTCTCATATAGATGAGAATGATAAAAAAGAAAAGAATTTGCTTCAGTTCAAGAAGATGATACACGTTCTGGAAGGCGTGATCACGATAACACTGTCAAATTTGCGAAAAGAAGAAAGTACGATGAGAGCTATATTGGTTTCGAATTTACGAAAGCTGATGATAATCTGCAGTGTGTCGTATGCTGCAAAGTTTATCATAATAGTTCAATGGCACCTGCTAAACTTCCGCGCGGTTTCAAGACTACACATCGAGAGCTCAAAGATAAGAATGTTGATTTTTTTTTTGTACGCAAGCATGATGAACTTTTAAAAATGAAAAAAAAGTATTTTCATGCAGCACATACAGTGAATGAAAAAGTTAGAGGCTTCCTTTTTAGTAAGCTATAAAATAGCACCAGCAAATGAACGTCATAAAATAGCAGAGAATCTAATCAAGCCATGTGCTGCCGACATGGTACGCCTGGTGAAAAATCGGCCAAAGAAATATCGAAAATTCCGCGGTCAAATGCTACAGTGTCTCGCCGAGTGAAGAAAATAGCAGGCAGTGTACAAGAGGAACTTCTTTTTTGCATCAAGTCTTGCGATTTTACTCTGCAAATGGATGAGTGTCAGGTCTCGCGATATTGCTCGTCTTTGTAAAATATCCGTACGAAGCATCTCTAGCAGAAGATCTTTTTTTATGCCAGCCGCTAACAGCGCATGCAAATGCAGCAGAGATCTTCAATATCTTAAATTCCTTCTTTGAGGAAAATGAAATTCCGTGGGAAAATTGCGTTGATATTTGTACAGATGGTGCTAAAGCTATGGTGGGAAAGAACATCTGGTGTTGTCGCACGCATCAAAATGATTGCAAGGAACTGTACCAATAGTCATTATTTGTTTCATAGGCAAGCTCATGCAGCGAAAAATATGCCTCTCCATCTGAAAAGCGCCCTGGATGAAGTAGATGTACAATGCTGTACATTTTCTTGTAAAAGTGATGTACAATGCTTGTTAAAGCATTGTACATCACTTTTACAGGAAATGAAGATTTATCGATTGATGGAGAAAAGCTGGAGATAACAGATACGTACGTTTATCTTGAAGAGCAGATATCAAGTGAGGGTATAATTGATGAAGAAATTAATCGGCGTACAAAACTTGCCTGGAGAGCTTTTGGAAGAAACAGCATAATTTTCAAGAGCAATATGCCATTATGTCTTAAAAGAAATGTGTTTGCTCAATGCATCCTTCCAACGCTTACGTATGGTGCAGAGACGTCAACCTTAACTAAAAGAGCCATACATACAAAGGCTGCAGACAACTCAAAGAGCATGGAAAGGTGTATGCTTGGCGTAACCAGGAGAGATAAGAAGAGGAATTCTTGGATCAGAAAAATGACCAGAGTGGAAGGCATCATGATCATAGTAAAATCCCTGAAATGGCAATGGGTTGGACATACTGCCAGAAAGACAGACCATCGATGGACAGCCAAAATTTTAGATTGCATTCCAAGGGACAGGAAAAGACCCAGAAGAAGACCACATGGGAGATGGGTGGATGAAATTGGAAAGTATGCGGGAGTAACATGGAGGAGTCTAGCACAAGACAGACCGTTGTGGAAGAGGCTTGGAGAGACCTTCGTCTAGCAGTGGATTGATAAATAGTTGACAATGATGGTGATTTCAAAAAATCATATAGCCAGATTTAATGAGCTAAACAAATTTTCAATTAAACAAAACATTTGAATGAGCTACAAATTTCTCAATTTAAACAATTCTCTTTTCCAAGACAAATTATCTAAACTCTTAACCCCGAGATTTGAAATTATCTAAACTCTAAATTATGTGAAAAAAGCATTTATTTCTATCATATTTCATTTTATGTATTTTTTTTTCTCCCGTTGAGTAGATATTACGAATAAATAATACTGCGGGAAAAACCTCCATTTAAACGTTTTGTTCTCGGCAACTTCTCTTAAGAATAAACAAATGGCCACATTAAAATGTTTTTTGACATTACTTAGAGTTTGAAATGCGAATTGGACAACGACGTTTCTCTTCAGTTATTTCATATCCTCCAAAATTACGATAATGTTTTTTTTTTTTAATCGTAAGTTAAAAGGTACGACGTCCAATTTATACTCCAATAAAAAAAATCAATACACAGCATTATAATAACGTAAAATTCTTTCTCGCAGGTAAAAGAGTTTAATTAACGTTGTTTACACAGGACACATGCCGTTTTGCCGTAGAAGCCACAGAGAAGAGAGGTACAGAGTGTGCACTCTAGAAGATCGTAAAGGAAATTCTCCACTTTGTCCGATGGCAACAGCATAATGTTAAACTCACATAGACGTTGGCGGCCCCACGGCCTGTTAATGAGAACTAAAAGTGACGTCACAACTACGCTCCTCCCACTTGTTTACAAATGTCTCTCTCGACTTTCTTTCCCTGCGAGAGCCGCCATTTTCCTTACTTCCCGAGTTGGTTATCACTGTAGCGTGATTGACCCAGGAATTTTGCGGTAGGTGTAACGGAATTAGGCGTATATTCTTAATCGTAAGAACAGCACTTTGCAGTCGGGAATTATACTGAGAAATAAAGTACTAACTCTGACTTAAAAGAAACTAATAAATCTGTAGCAGCTTTCGTTCTCAAAATGCAGACCTTCGTCAACGCAACATACTACTGCCGGAATTTGAAAATAAACAACGGAAAAATATCAATGCAATGGCAAATAAAAAGTAACAAACTGACATAATTGTATCACGAATCAAACATCTGTAAACATCTGCCCGAAGGATCAAATGGAATTACAAAAAACAAAATACAGTAAGGGTTCTACTCTGATATAAATTTTACTTATATCGATTTTTAACAGTTAAAAAATAGACAAAGATTTCCTACATATAAAAGATGAAATAGTTATCCGCCGAAAATAACTTCTACGAAATAACGAAAAGCGTTGTTATAATCACAGAATCACACAGTGGTAACGGTAGTAATAACAAGCAAAGTAACCAATTTCGAATTATGAGCGTTACAGTACGGACGTTACGTCAGAGAGCACGTGGGGTTTAGTTCCATAAAGCGCCGACGGTGCTCTGCTATCGTTCTTTTTCCCCGCCCACCAATTTCCATAACTCTGGCTTGTGCACGCTCTGTCTCTCCATTCTCTGTGGTAGAAGCTCTCCGATGAAAATGTCGCCAGCTGCTGCCATTCATTTACACAAAAACGTCCAATCTATGTATCTTAAAGGTCTTTGGGAAGGACCGATCACACAGCGACATCCAGGGTGTCAGCCAGAAGTGCAGTACTATCACGGGCCATGGCTTTGTCGTCCAGCGCAGTTCAACATCGCCTGTTAAATTCTTTTTGTGTACTTTTACGTTTTGTCCTCCGTAGTGAAATTTTCGTAATCTTTTCATTTCTTGTAAGGCGGCTGCAATTAATTCAGTAGATTCTTTATTGAAACGATCATTTTTCAAGAACTTTAGAGAGAAAAATTGAAGTAAAAAGTCCTGAGGATCCCAAGTAAAAGTTAGAATAAATCCTTAGTAAAATCTCTAGGATTCGAGATTTTTTGAGGAAGGCCGAAAAATAAAGCTTGATCCAAGCGCAATTGTTATTTATTCTTTTTTCCATTTCATAAACTCTTCATATTATAATACGTAGAGTAGTTAAGTTAAATCATATAAAAGTAATTCCTATTTAAGCTTTCCAAAAGGGCATTGAAAGTCATAAATGCCGCCCCGGTGGCGCAGTGGTCTAAGGCGTTGGCCTCTGATCATTAGTCCGAAGGGGTCCGGGTTCGAATCCCGGTGAGGCATGGATGTTGTGTTTGTCTTACGGCACTGGCTCTCTCCCTTCCCTGGAACCAGTGACCCTAAATTAGGGACGGGCGACTGCTTATAGCCCATTGAGTTGCTCACGGTGGTCGTTAAACCTCCAACCAAAAAAAAAAAAAAAAAGAAAGTCATAAATAATAAGATTACAACAAAAAAACTTGAGCAAATAAATATTTTTTTTAGATTATCTACCGCTGAATATGTTTTCTTGGAAATTAAATTTCCCGAAGATTAATAAATACGTATATCCTGCAAAATGTAGTGCAGCATTTACCAGGCATAATATATTCTTCAATATTTTATGCCCGGTAAAGGCTGCACTTCCCAAATTTTTGCATTACGCATGATCGAAAAGTATCTGGCTGTTGGTAAGAAAGTTTTTGCTGCCTTCATAGATTTAGAGAAAGCTTACAACTGAGTAAATAGGATATTTTTGTGGAAGGTATTGAATAAATATGGTGTTACTGGAAATCTACTTAACAGTGTAAAAGCCATGTATGCTGGCAGTAGAGCTTGTATACAATTGAGTGGTGTTTTATTGGTGCAGGAGTCAGACAAGGTTGCGTAATATCACCATGGTTGTTTAATACAGGGTGATTCATAAAGAAGTATACAGTTTCAACGCACTATAAAACAAGAACAATGTAAGCTATTTTATGTTTCAAATTGTTTTAGAGACAGTCATAGATGTTCTATGCGTGTACCCTTAGTCACACTTCGAGCCGGTAATCCATTTCTGCCCAAACGCGAGGTAAGATATCTGAATCAAGTGCAGTGATAGTGTCTGTGATACGCTGTTTCAGCTCCGCTAGATCAACAGGAATGAAAGGGGAGAATACCTTGTCCTTTACGTACCCCCACAGGAAAAAGTCACAAAGCGTTAAGTCTGGACTTCTGGGTGACCATTGGGTCAGGGGCATGTTGTAGTCCGCGGCTCGTCCAATCCATCGGTGAGGAAGATGTTCATCGACTGACTAGAAACGCGCGCTGTCGCCTACGTCACTTCCCTCAGTAGCAGGACACAAACTTTATGAGTACATGTACCTAACGGTTCGCAGTTTTGGTCCGTGTCTTCAACAGTTACTGTTTTACAGCATCTGGAAACAGTATACTTCTTTATGAATCACCCTGTATATCGATGTGTGATGCCATGATGGACAATACTGGTTTATATCATAGTAATATCCGTGTGTGCAGATTGCTGTATGGTGATGACACAGTCCCGTTGAGAGAGAGCAAAAGTTAGTTGCAGAGTATGTTGCCCCGGACTTTCGAAGTTTGTATGAAATTCAAACTCAGTACAAATAAGAGAAACCCCTAAGTTACGGTTTTTGAGCGAGAAACTATTAGTACCATAGAAGGAGGATAGAATAAGGGAAGGGAGCATGTGTTCTCACAGATGAAGCCAACTGAATCGTAACGGCTGAATTCATTGGCCACCATCTTGCGTTACCCTCAGTTGCTCGTTTGGGCAAATTCTAAGAGTGAACGTTAGCGTAGTTCCAGTTTAGTGGGGGAGGTCCTGATTTTAATTTGGTTTGCGTTATTCTTACTAAACGAAACTTCTTATAAATGCCAGCGTACGCAACCGTAAGCTGCACCAATAAGACATGAAAAGCTGCCTGATGGGATCACTTTCCACAGGTGTATGTCTTATACATCTAATATTCTATTTCGAAATTTAAAAATGTATGATGAAATAGTTACAAATTTTATTATGAACTAGAAAGTTGTCCTGTTTTCAGTAACTCCCAGTCAAAAACTACATTTCTGAAAACGTTCTTTAAAGTTTTGTAAAAATCAAAGTCGTTTTAAGCGTAAAATCAAATCTGCTGTTGCTTTTAAAATTTTGTAAATTATCTCGTTTATTATTGGTGTAAAGTAATCGGCGTATGAACGCTAATAATCGGATTTTATTGTGCGCTACAAACGTCTTTCAACATTGCATATTTCGTATACTCTTCGTAAAAGTTTTGTAAATTATCACGTTTAGCACGAATCGTCGGTTTTAATGTAATATTTCATTGCGTTTGTGTTTTCTAGAATATTCACCAGATCACATGAAATAACTCAGCGTATATTATTTTTAATTACAGAGTTTGTGAACTGCTTCTGGCATTACTTTTGTGTGGTAATTTAAAGCGATTTTTGTCGGAAGTACGGTAAAATATGACCTAACTTTCCGTTGAGAGAAAAGAAAACAGTGGTGATATTATGCAGTATATCCATAAATGTAAGGATATTTTTTCTCTTGGTAAGAGGGATGTAAAATTGCTGACCAGTATTTTATAGCAAGATATGTAATTCGATGTGAACGCAATCAAAAGGGTAACCTAAGATGGCTGCCGCTCAGGACATCGGCTTCATAGCTCTGCGTAGAAACTGCTGGTTATGCTCCCTCCCCTTATTCTATCCTCCTTGGTACCATACGCGCCACTATAAGGGGGCAAGGTAAATCTTCCCTCTCCAATAATTTTATGGGGGGGGGGGGCAGTGCCCACCCAGTATTTTTTGGTTTCGTTTATTAATAATCGCTTAGACCAAAGCGATTTGTTTCCAAAATATTAATAAATAATAAATTTAATAAAAATATTTCCCCCATTCTCAGCATTGCTCATTTGATTAGAAACTGGGTTGCCCGCCAGTACTAATAGTGTTTAACATGTTCTCGTGATATGTGGTCAATGATTAAAACAATTTTATCATAAATAAAATACAGAAACGTATACTCTAGCTTCTTTATTTAACTATTTATTTTTGGCGCTTCTTGTTCTTTGTTTGAGTAACTCAGCTAATTTCTCATATTTGTTACTACATTTTGGAAGCAAAATCTCTCTAGATATTTTTATAAAATCATAGGCTGAATTTTATTTTTAAGACTATTAATATTCAGCAAAAGAATATTTCTGTTTCCTTGTTTATTTGCTGCTGAACAATTACAATTGCGTTTTAAAACATACGTCGAATCTCGTAGTTTATCTTCCCCCCCTTATTTTCCTCCTGACAATGAAAGAGGCATGCTCCTCCCACGTCTGATCTTTTCACGCTTGCCCCCCCCCAATAATTGTTTTTTTTGGGGGGATTGGAGTTTTAACGACCACCGTGAGCAACTCAGTGGGCTATAAGCAGTCGGCCTTCCCCAATTTAGGGCGACTGGTTCCACGGAAGGGAGAGAGCCAGCACCGCAAGACAAACAAAGCATCCATATCTCACCGGAATTCGAACCCGGACCCACCTCGGACGAACGATCAGAGGCCATCGCTTAGACCACTGCGCCACCAGGACGACCCTAATAATTTGGAGAAGTCGGCGTACCTGGTTAGAACTGAATGCAGGATAAATCTAAATTGCATGGTGATTGACCAGGTGAGTGAGTTTGTTTATTTAGGAAGCATGTTTGACAGAGAGAACACATTAGATGGCGAAATTAGTAGGCGAGTTAATTCTTCATTGAAGGTCATAGCTACTTTAGGAGGTTTTCAAGGGAATGATCGGATCTCAAGAGAGTCCCGCATAGCTGTGTATGAAAGTGTAATTGTTCCTACTCTGATGTATGGGAAACCTGGGTACTACAGAAGAGACATAGGAGTCACTTGCGTGCTGGAGCGATGCATTACTTACTGGGGGTTCGTATCAAGACACATTCTAAGATAAGATTAGGATTGAAGATGTGTTGCAATGAAACATGGGTACTGCAGAAGAGACATAGGAGTCACTTGTGTGCTGGAGAGATGCATTACTTACTGGGGGTTGTAGCAAGACACATTCAAAGATCACATTAGGATTGAAGATGTGTTGCAGTGAAACCTGGGTACTGCAGAATAAACATAGGAGTAGTTTGTGTGCTTAACGGGGAGTTTGTGGGAAGACACGTTCTGATCATGTCAGGAATAGAGACGTGTTGCAGTTGTGTAATGTGAAGCAAATTGTTGCTAGCAAGGTGGTGATTAATAATCTTGGGTGGTTTGGGCATGTTGAAAGAATGAGTGATGCGATACTTAGAAAAAAATGTCAACCGAAGTAACAGGAAAGGAAAGCAAAGGAATAAGTGGGAGGATTAGATTGAGGAGAGTCTGCGTGAGGAAAAGATTATGAGTATAAAGTATAGAAGGTCTTGTGTATGTCGAGTGATGGATGTCAGTGAAGCCCGAGTTGTGTGTCTAGATCGCTGTAAATGGAGAAGTTTGATACGGCAACCATAAGTAAATAATCAGTTTAAAAAATTCTGCTGGCTTGTATTTCTTTGTGGACCTACCCTCTGAATCTGAGAGAACAACTTTGTGACATGTATTTTACCAAATTGGGTTATAAATGTAACCACTTACACTAAAAATGCGATTAATGTAATTACTGACGCTAAAAAGGTGAAACAATAATTAAAAATTCATATAAATTTGTATAAAATTACGGAAAACATCTGGAGTTGCCTTTAGTTTACCTTTATTAATGTTTTTTAATTCTTTTTTTTTTAAGACAGGTGACTGTCTCTCACCTATTGTACCAAGTGACAGACAGTGAATTCCATTCAAAATATGTTCAGAGTCAAAGCTGAACCTCCTTGAAAGTTCAGAGATAATTTTATCAATTGCGGGAAAGAAAATATTTTTTCTTAACTCTTCGACCGTGTTGCAGTCTTCTTCTGCACAAGGAATTTTTTTTTTTTTTTTTTTTGATTGGAGGTTTAACGACCACCGTGAGCAACTCAATGGGCTATAAGCAGTCGCCCGTCCCTAATTTAGGGTCACTGGTTCCAGTGAAGGGAGAGAGCCAGTGCCGTAAGACAAACACAACATCCATGCCTCACCGGGATTCGAACCCGGACCCCTTACGGACGAATGATCAGAGGCCAACGCCTTAGACCACTGCGCCACCGGGGCGGCAAGGAATTTTCCCTATTGATTCAGTCACAAGAAAGTTGTCAATTGAGTTGGG
Source organism: Macrothele yani (assembly GCA_039090855.1). Classification (NCBI taxonomy): domain Eukaryota; kingdom Metazoa; phylum Arthropoda; class Arachnida; order Araneae; family Macrothelidae; genus Macrothele; species Macrothele yani. Next base: position 153,131,768 of record CM077009.1, read on the forward strand.
CAGTTTCCTCTTCCTGTGGAACACTTTTCTCCTCAAGAGGTAAAGTAAATAAAAATTTAATTGCTTCATTGTAAATTTCAGTGAAACTTTCTATGTTTTTATCATGTCTTGCAGGCTTAGCTTTTACACCTCCTGATGCTTTTAAAATGTCCAAATTTGGATTCTGAAGATAATTATTTTATATTTCAGTCAAAGAAAATATTTTATGTAAAACAAGTAAGACACCTATGGTCTTGAAAGAATTTAGAAATCAATAAAGCCCTCTAGCTTTTATAACATCACCACCACAGGGATTTTAAAAAAATACTGAAAGAGCTTCATAAATTTTTTTCACAGATTTTAGTGCTCTACTTTGACAAACCATGTTGTAGAACTTAATGCCTGCATCTCAAGTTTGCCCAAACCTAAATCAGCCTGAATTTCTATAAAGTTGTGATGAGCTTTACCAGATTGAGAAAAATATGAATGCAACGACTGCAAAATTTCAAATAATTTTTTTACTGCACGAATGTCAGAGCAAGTATGGACCAATACCAAATTTAATCGATGTGCATAACAGTGAATACATACTGCCGGCGGATGTTCTTTTTGGAACACTTCATATTACCACTCATCACAGATGATCCATCGTACTCCTTCCCAACACAAGGAACTTCGCTTAATCTAAATTCGTTAATCTTTTCACATAACTATAGTGGTTATAAGGAGCAGTGTGAAAAGCGCCGTAATGGTTCAGCAGAGGAAACGATCAGTAAATTAACCCCATGTGTAGGTGTCGCTGACGGTTGTTTCCATCCTCTCCGTCTGACGAGATTGTGTTACACGTAAGTGCGTTATCATCAATAGAAGTGAGCTTTCCTTTCACTACGATAATTTTTGTTGTGATTATTATGACAAAAAAAGAGAAGTAACCTCTGTTTTGTGCCACGGTGTAATACTAAATACACTAATGGTTTGTCACTGTTTGGGGCTACCGAACACTGAAGTGTTTTTCAAACAGTGGGAAAGATTAATACCCCGAGATAATAAGGCACATGATAAATTTAGTGCACTTTGTGAAAAACATTTCATTGACGATCATATTATTCGGAATTTCGTTCATAAGGTAAATGGTGCGAATGTATTCATAACACGCAATCGTCCAGTTTTGGCCGATGATGCTATTCCAACAATTTTTCCTAATTTGCTAAAATCTATGTATATAAAATTGAATGTTTGTTTGTTCGTTCGTATGTCCGCTATACAAACCTACAGTTTTCAATTTAGAACCACCAAATTTGGTAAACTGTCTCGTGGTACTATAAGTTAGACCGTACACATTGTTTGGAAGGGGTCGGGACCAGGGGTCAAGGGGCCTCACACAAAATTTTCGCAAAATCTACAGTTTTCAACTTAGAACCACCAAATTTGGTTTATTATCTCATGTTACTTATAGCCACTATAACATAACACATCTCTTAGTCCCACTGCATTCAAGTCAGTGGCATGAACAAAACAAAGAAATTTTTCAAATAGATTTCACCCTAAACATACCTTATGCAAATACTCATTTGTTCGTTATTACCAAGGAAGTTAGCATAAGATATCTGGAGATACCCTTGTTAATGAAGCAGTACAACTTTGCGTAAAGCCTATAACCGCGAGCGACGGCCGTCAAAGTGTGGGAAAGCTCATTGTTTTCAATGCCATTAAAATGCATTTTGTGTTGACCTAATCGCCTTCTTTCGTTGCAAATGTTTCCAATTTCGCATCGTAACTTGTTGCCAATGTGTGAGAAAATGCTGCATTTATAAAATTCTTAATTATTTTAAGGCTCCTTCCCATTTTTATTTTAAATTGAAATCATCATCATCATTGACAACCATTATCAATCCACTGCTGGACGAAGGTCTCTCCAAGCTTCTTCCACAACGGTCTGTCTTGTGCCAGTCTCCTCCATGCTACTCCCGCGTACTTTAGAATTTCATCCACCCATCTCCCATGTGGTCTTCTTCTAGGTCTTTTCCTGTTCCTTGGAATCCTATCTAAAATTTCGGCTGTCCATCGATGGTCAGTCCTGGCAGTATGTCCAGCTCATTGCCATTTCAAGGATTTAACTCTGATCACGATGTCTCTCACTCTTGTCATTTTTCGGATCCACGAGTTCCTCTTCTTATCTCTCCTGGTTGCGCCAAGCATACACCTCTCCATGCTGCTTTGAGTTGTTTGCAGCCTTTGTATGTCTCTTTTAGTTAAGGTCCACGTCTCTGCACCATACGTAAGCGCTGGAAGGATGCATTAATCAAACACTGTCCTTTAAGACATAACGGCATATTGTTCTTGAAAATTATGCTGTTTCTTCCAAAAACTCTCCAGCCCAGTTTTATAGGCCGATTAATTTCTTAATCAATGTGACCCTCACTTGATACCTGCTGTCCAAGATAAAGGTACGCATCTGTTATCTCCAGCTTTTCTCCATCAATCGATAAATCTTCATTTCTTGTAAAAGCATTGTACATTACTTTTGTCTTCTGAACGTTCATTTTTAATCTCACTTCTTTACTCTTGTCAGAAAGTTCCTGGATCATACTCTGCAGCTCTGATGGCGTAGTTGCAAAAATGACTACGTCATCAGCAAAACGAAGGTGAGTTAAATAATCTCCATTAATCTTTATCCCTTTGTTTTCTCAGTTCATTGATTGAAAGACATTTTCCAAAGTGGCATTAAAGAGCTTCGGAGATATGGTGTCACCTTGTCTCACTCCGTTTCCAATTTTATGTGCGCTGTAATCTCAAACAGCCGAATCTTTGCACTTGCATTTTCATAGATGTTATTAATAATGCTAATGCATGCATCTTCAATAACGCAGGATTTCAAAGCCATTGTAACTGCTGATGGTTTCACCGAATTAAAGGCCTTTTCATAATCGATAAAAGCCATGCACAATGGAAGTTCATATTCCCTCGCTCTTTCAGTTAATTCTCTCCGTGCGTGGATATGATCTATAGTGCTATAGCCACTGCTGAATCCAGCTTGTTCTCTCGGTTGAGCCATGTCCAGTGTTACCTTCAAGCGGTGTGAAAGAACTTTAGTAAAAATTTTATAAACAACTGATAGGTCTGTAGCTCCTGAGATCCTCAATGTTACATTTTTTTTATGTAGGAGGATCATTGTAGCGTTGTTCCAATCCTCAGGAATCTTTCCTTCATTAAGGCATCGGGTGAAAACTTGGGCGGGTACTGTTTCAATTTCTCCACTTGCTTCTTGTATGATGTCTACAGTAATTCCATCTTCTCCTGGAGCTTTCCCTCGCTTCATATTTTTGATTGCATGTGCAACTTCTGCTGGGAGGACTGGAAGAACTCTGGTACTGATACCTTTCATGATGTCTGGAGTACATGTATCATGCCTTTCATATAATTGAGAGTAGAAATCTTTCACTCTTGTCAATATTTCGCCTGTATTTCTTGTTAGAGAACCATCTTCTTTTCTCAGTGCCATAATCTGTTTTCTTCCCTTACTGAGATGTCCCTTTGCTATCTTTAGGCTTTGGTTGTTTTCAATTGCTTTCCTCACTAGTTCACAGTTGAATTTCCTTACGTCTTCAGTGATACTTTTTCGTAGTGTCTTGCATAGCTCTATATATTCCACTTTGGAAGTCACATCTTCTTTAGTTGTCCTCATCTTTTTTCTTTTTTGAATCAACATTTTGGTTTTTCCTGATAATTTGTTCACATGCAACTTGTTCTTAGATCCAGCTAATTTTGTTGCTGTTTTCATAAAAGCTTTGATTACTTTTCTGTTAACTTCAGAAATATCCACTTCTTCCGATGTTAGGCCTTCTAAATTAGAGAACCTGTTCTTCAGTTCCAACTTGAAGGTATTATGATATTTTTTAAGGTTATGTCAATACATTTTGTTTGTCTTATGAGCTTGCCAGTTTAGCATTGAGGTGCATCTTACATCTCACCAATCTATGGTCACTACCTGTGTTGAACTTGTTTAGCACACTGCAGTCTTCGATGACGAATTTTTTGTTACACATAATAAAATCAATTTCACTTGTCCCATTTGGATGTCTCCATGTCCATTTCCTGTGTGGCTTTTTCTTGAAAAAGGAGTTCATGATGAAAAACCCTTCTGCCCCTGCAATCCCTACGAGAGTATTTTCACACTGGTTTCTGTTGCCGTGACCGAATTTACCTACTGAAGTTTCATTCTGTTGCCCTATTTTTGCATTGAAATCTCCCATAATTATTTTCAAGTGCTGCTTACCTTTATTATTTAGATGACAAATTTCCTCATAAAATTCTTCAATTTCTTCTTCAGGATGACTTGTGTTGGGTGCATAAGTTTGAATAATCTGAGCCTGGTATCTTTTCGAGAGTTGGATAACAAGTCGTGCAGCTCTGTCAGAGGAAACTTTCAACTTCTACAACTTTATCCTTCAGTTTCTTGTTTATTATAAATCCAACACCACTAGTTCTGCCAGTATCTGTCCCACGATAGTAGAAGAGATGTCCACTTTTCAGTTCAATGAGATCTTCTCCATTTCTCCTTACCTCACTTAGCCCGACGATGTCCGACTTGATCCTTTGTAGTACCTCTTCCAATTCAAGAAGCCTTGAATCAGAAGATTGGGAGCGTCCATTGTAAGTAGCCAAGGTCAGCATAAAATGGCAGCTTAGTCCGGTCCTCCGGGGATTCTTAGCACCCTCTCCCTTCATATCGCACTGGCCGCTGCCTTGGCTAGGTACATTCCAGCTGCCGGAGACTGAGTGCCAATATTTAAGTTCTGGAGTCATTTTGGAGGGGTTTGGCCATAACTCACCACGGTTGGTAAGAGTATGATAGCATTTCCTCTAATCCCGATGGTATAGTTATACCGCTATTGGTGGTCGTCAGAGCCCCTTTAGTGGGAACAGGATGCACTACGAGAAGGCGGGGTTGGCATTTGTCAAGGAGAGGCTGTGATGTTGCGCATCACCTGACCTTACATCCCTAAATTGAAATACACGAAGATTAATGCGAATTCTAAACGAAGAATCACGTTGAAATTGAAACTTTCACTTGTGTATGAAATATAATTCATTCCGGTTTGATATTAACATGGTTTCTTCAACCAAAATCCACGCAATTCCAAAATACACACAGTTGAAATTACATAGATATCATGTAAACAACGTCTAATTCCCACAGTTTGCGGCTTCACGGTTAAGAGACTCAAGGCATCTCCAGAAGTATTATTCTAATCTCCTTGGTTGTTACTGATATCTCCAGTATCATCAACCAAAACTGAGTAAAAACTAAAACTTTTGGCCTCTGACAGCGTTTTACTCAGTACAAACTAACTGCAGATTTATAACAACGCATTTTCACACTTTGGGGAGGTATATAACTAGCATTTTTTGGCATTGCTGTGATATCACTTTCAGTATCATATTTTCCTGTTAGTTCAAATATTTGCCGCCCCGGTGGTGCAGTGGTCTAAGCGATGTACTCTGATCATTCGTCCGAAAGGGGTCAGGGTTCGAATTCCGGTTTAAAAGAAATATTAATCATGGTAAGACTGTTTAAAACAGACTAAATAGAAAGCAAAGTTCATTGCTAACAATAACTCATTCGTTCTATGTGTACTATATATCCGTGAACCATTGTTAATGTCTTAGTTGTGTGTTTAGTCAAGAATAAATAACGAAAAACTTAAATCAGTAGTCTGTCGATTATGAACATAGTTACCGCTGCAAATTATTTCTTAGTTTTTTAACTTACACCATCAGTTTGCACCCCAAAGCCAAAGATGCCGTGCGGCGTGGTTATCGGCTTGGTTATCTGCTGTCGTGATTTCGCCGCGTTTGCTCCCGGTGTGACGTCATGCGCAAATCCAAGAAAACGAAGACTGCAACTGCACATTGAAATGGTGCCTCTCCCAGCCCAGCAAGCAAGCCAAAGAGCCGCATGCGCGTGACGTTCCTTTCGGACGCGCATGCTACGTTCTGCGTGGAAGCGATTTCGAGTGCGCTTCCAGCTGTAACCACTCTGCCTTGCATAGGAGCCTAAGCGGCGCATGCGCTTGACTTTTGACTCTGCGTGTAGACCGCTTCCAGCTGCTAACTTATGTTTCGGTGAAATTGCTTGTCTGAGTATAAAATGACTACTTCATTGTTTCTGTGTTCTATTGTATTGGCTGTTAACGTGTGGAAGTAGTATTCTGCAGTGATATTCATCGTAAATATACAGTATATGTGAATTATACTGAATTCACCTTTTTGATCGGCTTCAGTTCTTTCTTACACTTTTTGTATGGTTTTTCTTTACATCAACAAGTTGTTTCAAATCTTACAAGCAGTCTTCTTTCCCTGTATCAGAGAGGAATGCGAACTGAATCAATTTCCGGCGAAGATAGAAAATCATCGTGCAATCGATTATTTCGAGAAGTCCTCGATATTGTTAGTTTGAATATTTCCGTAATATTCAGTCAAGTGCCAAAGTTAATGTTTCTATGTACGTCTGCTTCACAAAACAGAATGCCGCCCCGGTGGCGCAGTGGTCTAAGGCGCTGGCCTCTGATCATTCGTCCGTAAGGGGTCCGGGTTCGAATCCCGGTCAGGCATGGATGTTTTGCTTGTCTTACGGCACTGGCTCTCTCCCTTCCCTGGAACCAGTGACCCTAAATTAGGGACGGGCGACTGCTTATAGCCCATTGAGTTGCTCACGGTGGTCGTTAAACCTCTAATAAAAAAAAAAAAAAAACAGAATTTCCTCAATTCATCACGAAGTTTCCAGAGATTGCTTTTTCTTATTCGAAAGAAGCTTTTCCTTCATTTTTCGATCTCATTTGTCTGAAAAGTGAACTCAACGTAATTTATTCACAGACGGATATGCTGAAAGAAAGTGTCAATGAATTCTGCCAGTATCTGATTGCTGAAGACCTGGTCAACGTATTCCCCGAGGTATGATGATCAAATGATCATATTTAGAGGATTTTGGGAAGGGAGTGTCTGACCCCAGGTCTTAAAGAACCCTTAGAAATAGGAAACTAGGAGATTTGGGTTAGAGCGCCCGATGGGAAAGTAACACGGAGGCGAAGTAGAAGGGGGAGGAAGACGCCCTTATTTATTACTGGGGGCCAGTACCCGGGGTCCGACGGCTTAACGTGCCCATCCGACTCACGGCTAGTATTTAGTGGATCGAGCGTTCGTACCTGCTTGGGATCGAACCTGAGGCCCTTCCCGTGGCAGTCACGAACGTTGCCCACTCGGCCACCTGCGGCCCTTTCCCCGAGGTATTCAAACTCCGTCATCTTATATTGACTATTCCTTCTACAAATGCATCTGCTGAATCATTTAAAAAATATATAGATCTGTTGTAATATGTATTCACAATGACGTTTCCGTGTTTACCCCATAAATTAAATTCTCGTAACTAACAAAATTTTTCACTGCTATTATTTTATACAGTATGTGTTAGTATATATAATGCTTAAATGTTTATGAGTACATAATTTTTAAATATATATGCGTATACACATTTATTTAACATTTGCATGCACATATAAGCATAATTTTTATTACATATGCATTGTATGTGTATTAATAAAGAGACTAAGGATGGGCTGTTCTGACCGCTTTCCCTTCCAGAAAAGTCACGCTCCGCCACTGCCTATTAGTGGTGTGGCTGGTGAAGGGGAGCACCAAAATGTGACTTTTCCATGGTCACACTAACACACCGTTCTACACCTTGCTACATCCCTGTCGGTATTACTATATCACTTGTCTGAAAATGTAAAAATAAAAATTACCTGTTACGGTACAGCATTACTGCTACATAGTGCTTACACGTTCCACTTCTGCCTGCTTTACAAGAGCACTCAAAATGCTTTACAGAAATTTCACAAATATTTCTGTCTAAAACACCGTTGATCGAATGAGGCGACGACGTTATTGCGGGGAATTGAATGATATGCGAAACTATGTGGATTTCTTTTCTATCTTCCTTTTTAATTCCACATGAAATTATATGACCTGCATTAAGAATCACTTCCCCTTCTTTGATGTATCGTGAATGTGTTGTAGCGTCCATAAATTTCATTATCTCAGGGATTGAAAGTGTCAAAGTGGTTCCACCTAAAATGTCTGCCTTATGCTTCCAATGGTGAAACTTCTTTACACATGTTCTTCGCAATTAACGTATTCCCAAGGATGAAAGCTTGCATATCGATAAAAATAACTTTAAGTTATAACACGGGATACTTAATACTTGCTAAAACATACCCATAACCAAGCAATCTAACATTTGTTTGTCTACTGACGTCATCAATGTACAGGTCGCGCCATCTAGTAACAGGTCTGAACATTACTGAAAAAAATGATTGATTTTTTGTCTAATTATGGTTATGTTTTAGCAAGTATTAAGTATCCCATGCTATAACTTAAAGTTAGTTTTATCGATGTGCAAATTTTTATCCTTGGGAAAACATTAATTGGGAAGAAAATATGTAAAGAAATTTTACCATTGGAAACATAAGTCAGAGATTTTAGGTTGAACCACCATAAACCAACCATTTATACATACAACTTTACGAAAACACGAGCCAGCAAAGCCCACGTTATCCGTTCTAAAAGAAGTTTGTTTGCCGCCCCGATGGCGCAGTGGTCTAAGGCGTTGGCCTCTGATCATTCGTCCGAAGGGGTCCGGGTTCGAATCTTGGTGATGCATGGATGTTGTGTTTGTCTTACGGCACTGGCTCTCTCCCTTCCCTGGAACCAGTGACCCTAAATTAGGGACGGGCGACTGCTTATAGCCCATTGAGTTGCTCACGGTGGTCGTTAAACCTCAAAAAAAAAAAAAAAAAAAGGAAGTTTGTTTACGTTTGCGCAGCGCTCCTTATGGTTCATTTAGGTTGCCAATTTTAAGAAATGAGCTCGGCTACATTTGGATTGATTTGGCTACTTTTCAGAGCTAAGTCTGCCCAAGGCTGAACTGGATCCAACCAGGCTGTAACATTAAGCAAAAACAGCGAGGACAGAAAAGATTAGTTGGGACGCAGTGCCATGTATTGACGTTGTTCGCATTAACAAACTGATTCCGTATTTACATTTGAGATTTTATTTATATTCACTTTCACGTGAACAGATGAATATTTACATTCTGAATTCGTAGTACTTAGGCAAGAGAATTTTTCTGTAGTAACTGGTGTAATTGATGTATAAATCTCATTCCTCCTTTATTCTTCAACAATCTAGGGCTGAGATTTTGGTAAATCTGTAGATTAGCGTCTTAAATTATTTCGTCGGAAAAATATTAGTACCTGGAAAAAGTGCGACGTACAAATTTTAGAGTATGGAAATTAATGGCAAATGGTGCAGAAATTTCCTGTTTTAAATGTCTTTTGAAGATTTCTATCGTAATATTCACGGCATCGCACTTACACGTAAATATTACGATAAAAATCTTTAAAGGACATTGAAACAGGAAATTTCTGCGCCATTTGCCATTAATTTCCATAATCTAAAATCTGTACATCGCACTTTTTCCAGGTAGTAATATTTTTCCGACGAAATAATTTAAAACGCAAATCTACACATTTGCCTACTATTTTACTTAATATGAGTTCATATTACAAATTTTGAAGATGACAATCCGATTTTTGGCGTAAATGTGACAAGGATGGTAAGTCAGAGTTTATATAGCAGAGGGGTTTTTTTTCTAAAATTGAGTTAGGTACGTATTTATCAGAATTAAAATGCTTACCACAAACAACTGTTGAAGGAGCAAAATCCTGACGAGATATTGCTTTAGGTTCTGATCTGAGGGGAACTCTTGGAATGAAAATCCCACGTTTTTCTTCTCAGAAGATGTGCACATCAGCACACAACAGTAAACCATTTTGAAAATGGCTTAGATTTTGTTGTGAAAACATCAGTTTATTTGTAAAACTGATGTTTTCACAGTGTCATCTAACGGCTGAAATCGTCTCTAACGCCCACTGGCCAATCACCAAAAGTCTATTGTCTTCAATGTTAATGTTATAGCCTATGCTTCGTCTAGTTCAGCTTTGGTCTGCTAGTTTCTCGTTGAACAGTCTGCAACACTGTCTCCGAAGAGTTTCTTTGCAGGTTTTATGAATGCGTACTATTGCCGTAAGAAACTAATCGGTGCTACGCTTTCCGACTAATAAATCTGCGATGTAAGTGATACGCCATTTGTCACCTTTTATGTACAGGTTCATAGTGCTTGTTCCTCATGTAAATATTCTGTTTTTATAACCATAATTTTATAGAATAAGACTGACATATAAAGAGAATAACGTAAGTCTAACTTCAGATGTTTTGGGGTTCAAACTACCAAATTTGACAGGTAACAAAATAATGAAAATTAATATTTAAAAAGGTGAAAACTGCTGAAGAACGCCTTCCGTACCCCAGCAAGTTGAGCTTTTAAAATTAACTTTGCCTTTTCAAATTCATTACAGATAACATTCTAGCAGTTTGTTTTGTGTTTAAAAGTTCCTATAGAAATAGAGTAATGTGGACCAACTAGAATTTGCATGCATTTTTTTATTTTTCCGCGGACATAATATCCAGCAAACAGCGTTTTACAAGAATTTTAATCCTAGTTGTAAATGCATTTATGGCACCTCTATTCATAGTGATTGTGGAATAACTTTTTTACGGGTCTTATAGAGGTTATTTTTCATGAAAGTTGGTTGTCAAATTTTCGAACTAAAGCCTAGTTCGTCATCAGGGCTATGTCACTGGAGTAGTTGCTGCCACTCAATTGGAAGAGTCCATCCGCAATTATCGTCAATTGTGGTACTTCTTCTTCTTGCTATTTCGATCCCTTCTTCTAGTTTCCTCTTTACTAAGTTTGACTGGTGGGCGATTATTTTCACTGAGTCCCAATTTATGGAGTGTCCACTTGCTTGTATATGTCTGTCTAGCCCTGTTTTGTTCCCAATGTTCCTAATAGCTGCTTGGTGTTCTTTCATTCGGACCTCAATACTTCTCCCTGTTTCTCCAATATAGCTGAGTCCGCAGTTACAGTCGATGCAGTAAATTACTCCTTCCTGCAATTGGATGTCCAATTCTTTCTGCTTTAAAGCTGGCAGGAATTTCTTTATTTTGTTATTAAGATCTGGAGCTAGCCTGATATTATATTTTGCTCCGATCCTTTTCAGTTTCTCGAAAAGTCCCTTGTGGTACGTAATTTTGCTGGTGAATTTGAAGTTGGTTTTTTCCTGCTTCTTTTTTGGCATTTGTTTAAATATTTTCTCAACATATGGGGAGGGGTAATTGTTTTCTGCCAATATTTCATTTAATTCTTCTTTGTGAAGATCTTTTTGAGTAGCTGAAGAGACCAGGATTTCAATTTTTTCCAAAAATTGTTTCGCCGTATTCGATTTAATATAATCAGGGTGGAATGAGCAGAAGTCTAACATCTTCCCTGTGTTGGTGGGTTTTCTAAAAAGCTGAGTGAATATTTTTTCCTCTCTTGAGGTCAAGGTTAAATCTAGGTAATTGATGCTATGGTCTTTTTCCTGTTCCAGGGTGTACTGCAAGGTATTCTCTAGTAAGTTAAATTCTGCCAGAATCTGAGAGGGTAGAGATTGGTCCACAGTATCTACTATAATTAGGACATCATCCATGTACCTTACATAGAGAGCAAACAAGGAGGGTTGTATAAGGATTTTTGCCTCTAGCTTACTTATATAATAATTTGCTAGCAGAGGTGCTAGTGGAGAACCCATTGCAAGTCCTGAAGTTTGCCTGTAATATTTCTTTCCAAACTGGAAGAAATTATTCTTGAAGGAAAATAGGAGCAGTTCATATATGCCAAGTAGTAATTCTCTATTGTGATTATGGAATACTATTTTTTCCGCAAGGTCATCTGCAATGAATTCCAGTAGGAGGTCCAGGTTAATGTTGGTATACATAGAGACTATATCCACGCTTGCCATTACTGGATGAATTAATTCTGGCAAGTTGTCCAGTTTTCCTTTTAGCTGCATGGAATTTTTTAGTAGGTAGGGAGGAGAAGGGAAAATATCTCTGAGGTGACCAAGTAAATAATAATTAATGTTGGAGAGTGGCGAATTTCTAGTGTCTATTATAGGTCTTAATGGATGGCCTTCTTTGTGAACTTTTATCGTACCATAGATCTGTGGAATTCTTGACTGGATTGAACAAGCCTTATTATGAAGAACTCAATGGTAACCCTATAGATCAAACTGTCAAAAATCTTAAGAAATTAATCAGCTCTTTAAAAAATAAAAAACAGCTTAATGAGCTCTTCAAAAACTTCTCCAAAATCCAGAATTACTACTTGGCATATATGAACTGCTCCTATTTTCCTTCAAGAATAATTTCTTCCAGTTTGGAAAGAAATATTACAGACAAACTTCAGGACTTGCAATGGGTTCTCCACTAGCACCTCTGCTAGCAAATTATTATATAAGTAAGCTAGAGGCAAAAATCCTTATACAACCCTCCTTGTTTGCTCTCTATGTAAGGTACATGGATGATGTCCTAATTATAGTAGATACTGTGGACCAATCTCTACCCTCTCAGATTCTGGCAGAATTTAACTTACTAGAGAATACCTTGCAGTACACTCTGGAACAGGAAAAAGACCATAGCATCAATTACCTAGATTTAACCTTGACCTCAAGAGAGGAAAAAATATTCACTCAGCTTTTTAGAAAACCCACCAACACAGGGAAGATGTTAGACTTCTGCTCATTCCACCCTGATTATATTAAATCGAATACGGCGAGCCAATTTTTGGAAAAAATTGAAATCCTGGTCTCTTCAGCTACTCAAAAAGATCTTCACAAAGAAGAATTAAATGAAATATTGGCAGAAAACAATTACCCCTCCCCATATGATGAGAAAATATTTAAACAAGTGCCAAAAAAGAAGCAGGAAAAAACCAACTTCAAATTCACCAGCAAAATTACGTACCACAAGGGACTTTTCGAGAAACTGAAAAGGATCGGAGCAAAATATAATATCAGGCTAGCTCCAGATCTTAATAACAAAATAAAGAAATTCCTGCCAGCTTTAAAGCAGAAAGAATTGGACATCCAATTGCAGGAAGGAGTAATTTACTGCATCGACTGTAACTGCGGACTCAGCTATATTGGAGAAACAGGGAGAAGTATTAAGGTCCGAATGAAAGAACACCAAGCAGCTATTAGGAACATTGGGAACAAAACAGGGCTAGACAGACATATACAAGCAAGTGGACACTCCATAAATTGGGACTCAGTGAAAATAATCGCCCACCAGTCAAACTTAGTAAAGAGGAAACTAGAAGAAGGGATCGAAATAGCAAGAAGAAGAAGTACCACAATTAACGATAATTGCGGATGGACTCTTCCAATTGAGTGGCAGCAACTACTCCAGTGACATAGCCCTGATGACGAACTAGGCTTTAGTTCGAAAATTTGACAACCAACTTTCATGAAAAATAACCTCTATAAGACCCGTAAAAAAGTTATTCCACAAAAGAATTATCCCTTGGAAACTTGCTCAGTCATTTCTGATGGTATACATTCAAAACATATGTTTGAATGAATAAAAGACTTCGAATCATTTCTAATGTTTCTTGATATTTATCGACGTTTTTCTTGGTATGTGCAGGAAACACAGTTTAAATGAAAGGGACATAAACTAGTATACGTGTATGAGCACGGAATCAGCGTGTGAACGTTTTGTAGATGGAGTTGCACAAGAATTGTTTAGCGAGGAAGTGAAAAAAATAATTTGCAATTCAACAGACGTTGCTGCAGATACAAAAAAAAAAAAGATCTTTGGATGTGAAATATACTTCTGGAAATTCAAATGTGAATACAGCTTTGGAATACCTATGCAACTTCATTGAACTGAGAAATGTTTTGAGTGTGGTGTATGTCACAAGAAATTCTCAAGGAAAGCAAGTCTCTCAACGCATGTAATGGTCCATGAAGGGGAACACCTTACAGTTCTGATACATTTTCCAAGCAATTCAGTGAAAAATGCAACATCGCTAGATATAGACTTCTTCACTCAAGTGAGCAACCTTACCCACTATTTGAATGTTTTAACACTTCAAAGAGAAAGGGGATCTTTCAAAACATATGCTGCTTCATAAAGATGGCACACCAATGTGATGTATGCTACAAACAATTTACTCAGAAAAGTAATCTTTTACAACATGTGATCATTCACACAGGTGAAAAATCTCACCAGTGTGAAATATGCTCCAAGCAGTTTACTCGGAGAAGTGATCTTTCGAGACATGTGCTGCTTCACACAGATGAGAAATCTTACCAGTGTGACGTGTGCTCTGAGCAGTTTACTCGTAGAGGTGATCTTTCAAAACATGTATTGCTTCATACAGGTGAAAAATCTCACCAGTGTGAAATGTGCTCTAAGCAGTTTGCTCGAAGAAGTGATCTTTCAAGACACGTGCTGCTTCACACAGGTGAAAAGCCTTACCGTTGTGATGTTTGCTCAAAACAATTTGCTCAGAAAGTTATTCTTTCACAGCATATGCTCCTTCACGCAGGTGAAAAGCCTTACCATTGTGATGTATGCTCCAAACAATTTACTCGGAGAAGTCATCTCTCAATTCATATGCTCGTTCACACAGGAGAGAAGTCTCACAAGTGTGATGTATGCTCCAAGCAGTTTACCCAGAAATGCCATCTTTCAAGACATATGATTATTCACACAGGCGAAAAGCCTCACCAATGTGATGCATGCTTCAAACAATTTGGTGGCAGAGGGGATCTTTCAAAGCATATGCTCATTCATACAGGTGCAAAGCCTCACCAATGTGAAGTATGCTCCAAACAATTTGCTCGGAAAAGTAATCTTTCAAGGCATATGCTCCTTCACGCAGGCGAAAAGTCTGATGTGCTTGAAACAGTTTGCTCAGAAAAGTGATTTTTCCAAGCAAATAATCTTTCACATATATGAGTAACTGCAGTATTGTAAAAATATGTGATTGAAGAAAACCATATGTAATTGCAATATAAACAGAACATTGAATAATTATAAAACTTATTTTTTCATTTTCAAATACCCAGGGAAACTGCAGCTTCATACAATGGAGCTGTCTCTCACTGTTTTGCCCTCCAGAGTAGTTCTATTGAGTTGATGCATAAGTTCATGTCGTTTTATTTCACGAGTGTTTCTCAGGTCAGTAGTGATGGTGCAGATGGCCAGTTGTATATCAAAATGTAGCCAGTAATATCAGGTATCTAAAGAATATTGTGTTGTGTGATTGTGGCTAATGGCTTTCAGGTCTGGAAGTAAGGTGTATCAAGTAGAGAGGAATGAACATTTCCGACATCTGCTCCTCTGTGAGTTTAACAAGGGATCCACAGCTGCCGAGGCCACTCGACAAATTTGTGCTGTGTACGGGGAAGATGCTATTGCTTCGAGGACAGCTCGCAAATGGTTTGAGCAGTTCCAATGTGGCAGTTTTGACCTCAATAACTCTCCACACTCTGGTTGTCCATCTCACTTTGATGAGAATCATTGGAACCATCTCATCCACTTCAATTTGCATGAAACCACACACAAATTGCTTACTGAGATCAGGCCACCATGGTGCTACACCTGGAACATATGGGAATGCTCCAGAAATTGGGGTCTTGAGTACCTCACACTCTCACAGAGGACAACAAGAATCTGCATGTTGCCATATGTAGTTCCTTGCTCGCCCATTATCACAAATGTTCTCAGAAACACAAACCCTTTCTGTCACATATTGTTACTGGAGATGAAAAGTGGTGCCTGTACGTAAATTTCAGGCATTGGTGGGAATGGTTAAGCCTAAACAAGATGCCCACACCACGTCCAAAACACGACCTTCACCGTGTGAAGATCATGTTGTGTGTCTGGTGGGACATGGAAGGCATTAATCACTGGAAATGCTGCCGAGGAATCAAACCATCAACTCTGCACTCCATTGTGAACAACTCTGCCGTGTGAAGGGAGCAATTCAGCAGAAACAGCACTGTGGTGTCGTTCTTCAACATGATAATGCATGCCTTCACAGTGCAAACATTATCAAAATGGCCATTTATTTCATGAAATGCTAGATCCTTCCACATCCGACCTATTCCCCATATGGCGTCCCTTCAGACTAATGCCTGTTCCAATCTCTGTCGAATGCACTCCTTGGCAGAACGTTCAACAATGATGTTGATCTCCAGAATTTCCTTGATGATTTCTTCGCAGGAAAACCTGCATACAAGTGTAAGCGATTATTAGAGCATATGTTGATGATTAAGAACTATCCTTAAAGCCTATTACTTAAAAATTGGGATATATATATATATATATATATATATATATTCCAATTTTTAAGTATATATTAATACATATATTTATTCCAATGAATAAATTAAAACAATCTTACATTGATGCTGATGTCAGTTGTCACCAAGAAATGGTAGCCTTCCTATCTCTTTGTGAAGGTTGTCAATCACCTTTGACGTCTTATCAGTCACCCCGGTATTTTTGAGCACACAATTAATGAAAAAACACAAAATCACACTTGTATAATCACCAGTAATAAATTTAAAAATAGTTACATGCCAGACTTTATAATAAACTGCACACAAACAATGGAACGAATAACACCCGTTGCATGCAAACAGCAACCGAAAAACCACGTGTATTTCGGGTGAAATGGCTGCCAAATAGAGCTCACTGCAGATGTGCTTGAACTTGAAGCTGCACATCTAAGGTTATAAATATAAATACAGTACATCATCCAAAATCCGAATTAATTGAGACCACTGGTAGTTCAGATTGGAAGACAATTTGTTTATACTTTCAGTTTCCTCATTTCATACTTCCGGCTTTTAGATCAAAAGACAGAGTGCTTCCTCCTATGTTTACTAGAAAGGTTTCTGGGACAACCTTTTAACGACGCAGTGAAGTGCCACATTTCTGCCCTTTCAACAGACTTGGCTCCAAAAGATTTATCACCCCCCCCCCTCTCATTCTACAAATGGTGGTGACACTGTTCCGAACAGTCTGTTCGGAATTTTAATCTGTTCTTTTGCATTCTTCTCCTTCCTCTCGGACAATGCAGGCAAAAAGGTCGGGTAGTTCCCAACCCCTGTCATTCCAAACAAAAATTATTAAGCCCTAGGAATAGAAACATGAAACGTAAATTCAAAATGTGTGAAACATTTTTGGGTTCTAGGTGAAAACAGTGGCGGGGCAGAAAGGCTGGAAAATGAACAGCTAAAAAAATTTGTATAATTAGCTATAATTTATTTCATTCTATGATTTCAGGCTTCTAATTGTGCCAGATAATTTTACTGAATGAAATTGAAATTAGACTTAAATCCTTTGAAAAATGAATCGGTCATTCGCTTTTAAATGTCCGAAAACCCCAGTAATTTCTTAAATCAGCGCCTATGACACATTCGCTGCCATTAGTTTTGGAAATGTTTATTAGCATGACTAGTTGTTGCATTGTACTTGTTACTCTGCCTTGGCATTAGTAAAGTCGTTAGGGTTCGGTGAATTGCCTGCCAGCAGCAGTCCTCAGTACATCACTGCGCTCATAACCTCTGGTAAAGTCGTTAGGGTTCTGTGAACCTCTAGTAAAGTTGTTAGGGTTCGGTGAATCGCCTGCCAGCAGTAGTCCTCAGCAGTGGCGGCCCGTCAGATGAGGCAAGTGAGGCGCCGCCTCACCTGAAATTCCGCAGAATGAGAAGTGAAAGAAAAAAAAAAAACCCTTCTGTCAGTAACAAAGATATAAGAACTTTGCAGGATAAATGAAACACTGAAATTCACATTGTGATTCATGAATGGTTAAAGAAAGGCTTTCGAGAAGAGGAATGAATCATTATTTTTGCAAAGCAGCTGCATGTTTTAAGCGCTTAGAGGCGACCGGCTGAATCGTCTCGATGAGAAGCCGGTTTTGGGAACTGGGGATCAGAGAAGAGCCCTACAGACTGAACCCCCCCCCCCCCCCCCCACCTCCACGGTCCGAGGTCTACCTAAAGAGGTGCCGGACTTCCAGTAAGAGAAAGGAAATTTCTGAGGCGACCCTCCATTTCGCTTAAACTGGAATCGCATCTCCGCTGTTATTGGAGAACCCAAGGATTGTGTATCCAATGGGCGCGGGAAAATGAGCAGATGACCCTTGTGAAAAGTGGTTTCACAGGCGATGACGCCGTTCGCCTCTATACGCTTTGGAGTACGAAGATTTCTACGTAGCTTTAACTATTCGTCAGAGTGTATTTGAATCTAACTTTTTGTAGTGTGTTTTCAATCCTCTCTTCTGCGGGTGTTTGCTAGTTCATAGTAATGTTGAGTTTTTCTTTTTTCATTTTGTTATTGTTACTAAACAGCATATTTTGATTTTGGTTGGAAAATATGAATGGCCCAACAAGCGACGTGATTTGTGTTCTGGAAGAAATTCCTTTTAAACACTGGAAAGATTATGATAACAAGGATGTTCTCATATCTGGAAGACCGACACCTATAATAAGTTCAATATCTAAAGATAAGAAGTGCGGCAAATCGTTTTTTAGGTCTTTCAATAAATCATAGTACGAGATTTTTCCCTGGCTTTCTGATGCTATTACAAGCAAACTCTCTTTTGCTGGCCATGTTTACTTTTGAGCAATAAGAAAAATGTGTGGAATACAACGGGTTATTTTGATCTAAAAAACTTTTCTCGTAGTGCAAAATTGCACGAAAGCTCTAAAGAGCATAGAACTAACCACGTAGGTCTAAAACGAATGAAAAAAACAAACACTATTTCTGATATGCTCAAAGAAAATGCTGCTCTTCATAAAGTCAAGTTTAACGAAAAGGTCAGACTAAATAGGCTTTTTATGGAACATATAATTGATTTAGTTGTCGTTCTAAGCAAGCAAGAACTGCCTTTTCGAGGACATGATGAAACTATTTCCTCATTAAATAAAGGTAATTTCAAGGAAATGTTCCAAATGTTACTTCGTAGGAGCACCCCAGAATTAAAAGCACATTTTGAAGAAATACGAAGCTTATTTTCTGGACAATCTAAAACGATACAGAATGATTTAATTGAGTGTATTCATGAATATATAAAAGTCCAAATAAATACCAGATTTGAAGATATGGGAAAGCTCGAGTTTCTGCAGCTAGTTGACAGCTCAAAATACCATAGTTATTCAGAGTCATTTCCATCCAGTGCCCTTAACACTCTCAAAAAAATTTATCCAAACATTTTTACAGACACACAACGACTAAAAAACGAATTAGATTTTTTATATAATGATCACAACTTCAGGGAACTCAGTTTTCAGAAAACCTTGAAAACAATGAAAGAAAACGAGCTGAAAGAGGTGTTACCAGAAGCCTACAAATTATTTTCTGTTGTATTGACACTGGCGTCAACAAGTTCTTCTGCTGAAAGGAATTTTTTCTTGTTTGAAGAGAATTAAGACTTACCTCCGTAATACAACGGCACAAGATCGTTTGTCTTCACTCGCTAAAATTTCAATCGAGAAAGAATTGCTGAACCATCTAATGTCCATTCAACCATTTTATGATCTGATCATAGACAAATTTGCAGCCAAAAAGGATCGCAGAATTGAACTTATTTATAAAAAATAAACTGAAAGCATTCTGTTCGAGACCAAAGCAAATTAATATCGTATTCCCCTGTTTTTAATTCCAGGTTTAAATTATTTTATACTTTTTTTATATAGAAATGTGCTTCCTTAGCTTGACTTCTCCTGTACATAGTTATCACGAGCCTGGACTTCAGTTTGTGACCCGTGCTAAATGCACCTTCACTAATATGCCAATCGAACTGTGACTTTTATTCAAGCTCAAGAAACACTTCGTGAGAAAAAAATTATATTCAAATGATTTACTTTGAATTTTTTAAGAAGTGGATCTCCGACTGGCGTTGGGATGTGAGTGACGCATTGACTAGCTAAAGAAACCGCGCAAATTGCGTATTTTCGCTCAAGTGTATTACATAAAAGAATACTGGTGAAATATTTCTTTCTTTGTTGTAAAATTATCGAATAATTGTTTTCATAAAAATATTGTTGCAAAAGTAGTGTATATTACACACACACATATATAGAGAGGTATATGTACATTTTTCCTCTAAAATTTTTGGATTTTTTTCGTGAAGAAAGACTCCCCACGCCGTGTTTCATATATTTCTATAATTTTATTCCATTACTGTTTAATAATATTTGTATATAAGGGCTAAATGACATGGGATGGAGCCCTAAGGGATGGGGTTTACAGCTGTTAATAACAAGGCGCCGCTTACCCTGGACCAATGGCTTAACGAGACTTCCGAATCTCAGCGGATTTTAATGATTCAGCCGACTCGAACCCAGGACTTCAAAGATATCCAATGGGGGATACTGCCTTTGACATGAAACTTTTTGAAGGGGGGGGGGGGTTCTGCACTTCTGCTGTATAACTGTGTATAAGTACATATAACAATTTGGGGGGGGGGGGCTTCGACAAATATTTTCCTATTGGTACGTACGCACATCTTGAATATTAATACAAAATGAAGCTAATTTAATAAAATGAAGAAAATGCAATAAATTATAGTTGTTTTAATAAAAATTTAATAAAGCAACTTCTTTGGCCGCTTTGCTTTACTTTCTCTTCTATTATCAATAAATTACATTGCTTTCAGAGTTATATAAAAATCAAAGAATTTAAATAGGGAAATTATCTATAAAACGTACTTAGAAAAAGCTAACTGTCTCGCCTAATAAGGGGTGTGCAAACCACGACCCCCCCCCCGCTACGCCACTGATATATATATATATATATATATTCGTATAACGTTATACGAATTTATATATTTTTCAATAACATACGTTTTACTGTTTTACATTTACATCAAGACCGTTCGCCTCACCAGCATTTTACACCACGAGCCGCCACTGGTCCTCAGTACATCACTGCGCTCATAACCTCTAGTAAAGTCATTAGGGTTCGGTGAATCGCCTGCCAGCAGCAGTCCTCAGTACATCACTGCGCTCATAACCTCTTGTATTCATAACGACACAACATTTTTCAAAATGACTACCTGATTACTGTGCAGTAAATTACTCTTCTCTTTAACATTATATTCATTGTTAATAAGTCAAATTTTCGGTTTATTATTGCTATTATAATAATTAATACTATTTTACCGCCGGGCAAAAATTTCCCTATAACTGTTTTAATTTCCCCCGAAACTCGTTTGCGTGTTCGGACATATTCCGCACCCCTGTCCAGTTGGTGGGGTTACATAGTTGATTGATTCCATTTCCCTTACTGATGTAATACATTCCTGTACTGTATTGAAAAAAATAGCATGAACTTATGCATCAATCCAATATTTGTAAAACTCTCATACTTCAATTCCATTACAACTCCTCTTTCAGCTGAAACAAAAGTTACTTGTTGAATTGAGAAGATGGTTAGCTTTTTTATTTGTCTCTAGTGAAGTATTTGTTGAAATCATGGCATTACTATTGCAAATTACTGAATCTGAATGTCTGCACTGAAACACAGAAAAGATATTCTAGGAACAATGGGTTTAATAAATGCCTAAAAAGAAATTTCATAAAAAATTTCGGACCTCAGCAACTGGGTCACAAAGGAACACTGACTGCCATCCCATTCGGCTAAATGGCTCTTGAGAAATATAAATATTTTTTACAGTGTCTCGTATGTTTGCAGAAAGAATGGAGGAAATGTTAACTTATTTTTTACTTTTCCCTGTTTTGGTCCTTTTTAATTACTGAAAGCCTAACAAAATTGAAGATTAATAATAAGTTAATACAATCAATAATCGGTAAATGTGTACTTTAGCATTCTAAATTATTTCATCGGAAAAATGTAACTGTGTGGGGAAAGTGCGACGTACAATTTTTAAAGCATGCAAAATAATGGGGAAAAGTGCAGAAATACAGTAATTTAAAACCATGTGAATGAATTTTACCGAAGTGTTTACTTGCGATTTCGATGGTGTGCAGCAGTTGGTGCGAGAGGCTTAAGTGACGTGCAACGACGTGAAGCTTCCGTGCTTCGGAAGGGAGCAGGAGTTCGTAGTGAATGCACAGAAAAATACAATAGGAATCCTGCACAAGTGGAAGTAGTTCAAAACTGTTTTCTTAATTTTTGAGAAAGAAATGTGTGGAATGTTGTTATTGTTGGTTTCACAATGTCTCCAAATGGAAAGAAATGAAGGAATGTAAATGTTTTCATGTACGGCAGAAGTGTTAAGTAAGAACTTTTGGTTCCGGTTGTACCCCAAGTTCTAGTTATGGTTTCAAAGATGTACAGGGGTAGTTCATTTCTTCAACCACTTAATTTGTAGTTGTGTTGTTATCCCGTACATCGTAGCTCACATTTTTTTGGTCCTGAAATGGATATTTTTGAAAATAAAGGAGTTTTTTCAATTCAGAAATCATAGTATGGCAGGGAGGTCAACAGCTTCTTGTCGTATTGTGCTGGATAAAGAAATTTTAAGCCCTGACAAAATCCAAAATGAAGTATGGAGACTCACGACTTTAAAAACACTACTAACGCTACATACAATACTGTGCAAAGCCAACCTCTTTCCTTCAGCATATTCCTACAAGACGCTTCTCTGACTACGTACTGCTCAACCGCTTCCTTCTGAATTCTTCCGCCTGTTACTTCCCCTTCTGAATGAAGCATCTATTCACCGGACTCCACCTTCACTCTGTCGTCCTAGGCATACCGCACATACTCTTCCAAACCATCATACTCCCAGGTAAATACTTTGGAGAATTTCTTCAGGAAGACGCTTTGACGTCTGTAAGTTCTGTTTTACACGTTCTGTAAAGTGGATACAGTCTGTGGTGGTGCATTAACTTATTCAATTAAAATATAAATCGGTTAAAAGTCCTAAAGATGTTACTCACGGAAGTGCTTGTTCAGTCCAACGTCAGTAGTTATTGAGTTTCTTTGTCCAAAGTTGTATCTTGCTTCAATATGGTCAGTTGTTAGGGTTAGTTCGAGAGCCATTTCATTTACAGACGTCAAAGCGTCTTCCTGAAGAACCTTGTGGTCACATAATCATATGTGAACTTTGTGGTAGAATCACATGAGATATAATTTGGAAAATTTGTTTCCTTTTATCTAAAAATACTATATTTTTGCACCTTTCCCCTTTATTTTGCATGCTTTAAAAATTGTATGTTGCACTTTTCCCACAGTTACATTTTTCCGATGAAATAATTCATGACGCTAAAGTACACCTTTACCCAAGAATCATCTCATTCTTGAACCTTTTGGAGTTTTGGTTTATTTAGAATGGTACTAAATAATGAAAAGCTTTGTGTGTCATCTTATAGTGATTGCCATTTACCCAAAACCATTGAAATTAAAATGCATACTAAGAATACTGATTAAAAAAACTTCTTTTTGAATAAAAATATATTTTTCTATTAATAAGTATTAGTAATTTTAGGGTAAATGCATATGTTTACAAGACTTGATGCAAATATAACATTGTTCTCAAAGTTTCCTCTTAAAACATTAGTGTTATGGAAAAGATTCATTTGAAGTTTTTTAAATGAATGTGTAGTGTAGCATCCTAAATTATTTCGTTGGGAATGTTGAAGGATTTTGAAAAAGTGAGATATGTACAGATATTAAAGTATGTAATTTCATGGCAAATGGTGAAAAAATGTCATCTGTGTAGTGCATTTTAAAGATTTTTACTGTAAATATTTACATGTAAGTGCGATGACGTGAACAGCGCTGCGGTAGGCCTAACACAACGGCGTGGCAACCATGTCAAGCTTTGCTCCATGAAACGAAGGTTTCATTCTGACAGCTATTTTGCTGGCGGAAGAAAAGAAGAGGAACAATGAACATTCTTGCCAGGAAAGCGTTCCAATTTGTAGTACTACCTGACGGGAAATAGTTCATTACTGTCACAGTTAGTCAAAACACATGGTGACAATTGCTTTGACCTTACATATATGATTCCCTGATATGAAATAGAATGTATGCAAATGCCTTTCTTCTAGAAAAGTGTTAAAGTACATGTTGTGTTCTCCCCAACAGAAGTTACATGGCATTGAAAAATTTACGTTTAGCTCCTATTGACGGCATGGTTCACAGCTCATTCAAACTGGATTACAAAAAATTAAAACAAACAAAAACCGTCCATGAAGAAGTGACCTCGTGCATTGCGCATCAAAGAATCATACACAAAAAAAACAAGAAATTGTCAGACTGATGTTAAAATTGAGTGAGAAATGATTAGCTATTTTCTGTAGCATAGCACTACAAAATAGAACGCTTTCCTGGCAAAAACGTTCCGCCTTTCTGTTGTACTCTTCCGCCAGCAAAAGTGCCGCCGGAATGAGACCGTCGTTTCAGCGTGACGTTGTCGCCGCATCGTCTATTCACAGTGTCGTACTTACATGTGAATATTACGGTAAAAATATTTGAAATGCACTATAAAGATGATATTTTTTCACCATTTGCCATGAAATTGCTTATTTTAAAGTTTAATCCTTCCACATTTCCGATACTAAACTACACATTTACCTTTTTTTTTTTTGTTGTTGTTCTTTTGTATGATGTGTTTTACAAACAGCAATATAAATCCTAGTTGCAATTGTACTGAGTAGTATTGTAAAATGCCACACCCTTTTTTTTTTTTTATCATATTCGGGTCATTCCATGTTAAATCAATAAATGGGTTTTGCCACACCATTTTTTATTCTGGTGAAATTAGGTAGGTGATGTGTGTGAATTTTCTGAACCCAAAACAATTTTTTTATGCCTTGAAAAAAATTTTGCTCCTGATATATAGTCATTTGTTTACCATACGGACTAGCAGAAATTCCATTTCAGACTTATTTTCTGAAAGCTGTAAAAATTTTATTTGAATTAGCAAGGTGGTCAGATAGGGCTTTTGGGAAAGCTTAAAGAATTGACTTCTTTTTGTGCAGACTAAATTAGATTTAATTTAAGCCTAAACAGGTTTTTGGAGCTGGAAACTTTGTTCATAAATGTTGTTTTTTGTCATTTTAGTAATTAAAAAAACAATGAAGGGCTTGAAGCGCCAGGCCGATTTTTTTCCTGTTACACTTATGTGCGAGTAGTATGTGCAGAAAAACTGAACTGTTACTGGTAGTCAGTCCTTCACCTTGCAAAAAATGCTCAAACTTCAAAATATTTCAAAAGTGTGCTTTTTCGTACCCTGAAAAAGTCATGTGGAACAGGTGATAAAAATTTGAAAATGCCAGGATAAAAAGCCCTTATAATGTACTTTTAAAACAAAGTAAACATCATCTTGTGACTCCAAGGCATAAAAGAGATACAAGCCTTTGAAGTAACAACAACAACAAAAAAAAAAAAAACACTTGATTGCTGTTGAACATGGGCTAAGCAGACAGGGTAATTGCCAAAAGAAATTCTGTATTGTATTAAGTCTAACTGAAATATATTTACAAAAATATAATTTGATTCAAAAATAAAAATAAGAAAACTTACAGTTTTATAAGGTTTCCTTTAGTCTCTAAGTTTATTGTATTACCATCTTTTCATTCAGCAGAGTTGGCAGGTGCTGATTCATCTCTGGCGTGATATTTTGACCTCTCCCAGTAGCTGCCAAGAACAACTCAGATGGTGTTAGAATCCTTACAATGTTTTTCTTCTGAACCCATGTTTTCTAGTTGCTAGCTGACTTCTTAAAAGATGTGCCAGGACCTCAAGGATGGAAATAGTGAATCCAAAATTCTTCATTATCATTGTAAACTTTCACTTCCACAACCTCACCCAACCACCAATCTTTAATCATACACACAGCAGATATAATCCCTTACCTTTGGTCATAGTTCTGTCTGGTGTTGAACCTGAACTTCTGTATTGACTGCAACAATCTTGAATTTCTCTGAAAGGGCTGTTACATGGACTTGAAGAACACTGAGACTGACAGGAAGTAATGTTGTTGTTTGTGGTATGCAAATGGCAAGTTGGTACCTTGTCTGCAGCTGTTGTCCAACCTCTTCAATATTTTGCCTTGAACAAAATAAAAAATTAGTTTTTTTATGTTTTCTGTGCAATACGTTGTACATATCTAGAGGAGTGAAGACTTGCCTTTTGCACAATCTTTTTAACCGTTCCACCAACACTATCACATGGTCCTTTCCCATGGCATGTGGCAAAGAAAAATGCCACTCAGCTTGTATTTCAAAATCTTGTTCATAGTGACATAAATTTATATATTTTTTTTGTTCTCATATTGGGCAGCTGACCGTCGGAAAAGTAAATCCCTTTTTTCAGTTGAGGATGAGACGATTTTAAACTGTCTGAGTAATTTTTGAAAAACGTGGAAAGCTGTGGCGTTGTGTTCTAACGAATCACTAATTACACTAAAGCAACGGTGCTGCCTCAGTGGTGTAGTGGTCTAAGCGATGGCCTCTGATCTTTCATCCAAAAGGGGTCCAGGTTTGAATCCCAGTGTGGCATGTATGTTGTGTTTGTCTTATGGCACTGGCTCTTTCCCTTTCCTGGAACCAGTGGCCCTAAATTAGGGACAGGCGACTGCTTATAGCCCATTGAATTGTTCACAATGGTCGTTAATGCTCAAATTAAAAAAAAACGGTTTCATAATCCTCCATTTTCTTTGAAATATAACATGAAAGGTGTACTGTTGCCTGGTTACTTGACCAATGGTAGGCTTGTACCTCATCTTGTACTGCAAAAGAAAAATTTTCAGTAAAGTCCCCCATTAATATCCTCTCATACTCTTGCAAACATGTCTTCTTTGTGTTGAGAAATTCTGTTTGTTTCGTTGCTATAAAATGGACTTTTAAGTTGCTCAAACATTTCCAGTAACTTCTCCAAGTACCCTTCGAAAGGAAGAACACAAGTAGACAGCTCACAACGGTCTGTCAACACCCACTGTTTGAATTTAAATTCTGTTTCATTCTTTTCAAAATATTTCCACCTTTCTTCAAGTAATGTTCACAGCCCATAATTTCCTGGATATTCAGTACACTTTGGCAGAATTAGAATGCACAACTCATTATCAACATTGCAGACCATACAGGTAAGGACATGTTTGCATTCCATACCTGCCTTCATGGCTACAAGCATCAGTTTTACATTTTGGTCTATAATGTGCACACAGACAGAATGAGTGCCTGATGCACCAGTTACAACACAGAATTTGGGTCTGAGTTCTGCTAACTTTGAAAACCCTATTTTCATGAGTGGGTATTTTTTTTTAAAAAACTCCATTAAAGCTCTTTACATAAAATTAACCTTTTCTCCGTCAGACTCTCTCACAGATACACGATCTCCTTTTCTTGACATCATTCTGCTGTACTCATCATTTTCATAGAAGTCTTGTACAGTTTTGATTGAAACTTTGTCAAGTTTATTTCTTGCACTGTTCTCCCAAATTTGTAGCAGAATTCCATTCTTTTGCACTAAATTTCTTGACTGGTGGATGAGGTATTGACTGACATTAAACTCACTTTGAACTTTACTAATGCTCCAACTGCTAGGGGCTAAACTTAACATGTTTACTTTTATTATATGTATAATTGATTGATTAGTGTCTGAAAGAATTTTTCTTTAAGCTTGTGAATCAATTGCTTATACTCATTCACTAAATTGACATGCATGTTCATTGGAAAATCCTCATTATCAGTTGAAATGTTCAAACCAAAAGACTTAACTTTTCTGTTACAGATTTAGCCATTTTACTAACTTTCTTCTTTAACTCTAAGGGTCTAGCTTCAACTGACAGCTTCTTCACCTTGACTGGAGAAATGCCAAGGGTTGAACAAACTTCAGTAACTGTTTCAACAAGAACCATTTCAGGTTCATAAATGTCTAAGCATTCATTTTCACTACCAGTATCTGTGCCTCGTTTTGGATTTTTATTTTTTTTTTTTTAATATTTTGTGCACAATGCTTTCTCTGGGATTAATTTCTGCTCAGGATTGCACATTGAAAGTGTCATTGATATTAGTCTGAGAGATTTTTTAGTAGGTTTTGAGTGAACACTGTAGGGGTCAGAGCAAGACTTTCCATAAATATGGAAGTATCTGTCCAAAAATTCAGCCCTATGAAAAGTGTAAACATTTTTTTCATCATTGCACACAGTTCTAATTGAAAATATTTTTTGTTCTTCAGTGAACTCAGAAATAGTACATAGTACTAAACATGTAGAGTGAGATAACTTATGACAAACCTCTCCTATGAAGATGCCAATAGAACAAGAACACTCCATCATATAATTTCAATAGCATGAGTTCAACACTTAAAATAAAAGTAAGAAATGGTCAAAGGACACAAGCACAAACACAACCTATGAGTTCTGAGTCAACTCAGTAAGTGAACAACAACATTGAACAGAGAGTCTGGACCAGTATGAAGCTATGCATGTTCAAACATGACTTGAACCAGCAGCCACTTGCAGACAGAAACACACTTCAGTGAATAGTGCATGTCCAGACAAGTATAGACCAGAACTTATCCTATAGTTTAATCTAGAATACTTTTAGTATTTCGTTTTCCTCATATTTTGGAATCACCGCTACCCACCTAAAATAAATAAATAAATATTTATATAAATTATATATTAACAGTTAACACATAATTTCAATATATAAATGTATAATATAGTGTTTAATGCAGTACATCTAATAAACCAGGGATGATAATGGTTCCTAAATAAAAAAAAGTTGAAAATAGCTGCAATTGCCATGAAAATAGCTTAAAATACCTAAAATGTGGAAATTTACTGGGAAATATCGCAAAAAAAACAAGAATTTGCATAACTGAGGACCATTCGTATTCTTAAATACCCACTTTGTACTTTATGTAAATAAATTTTAAGTGAATTTTGTTGGTAATTGTCTTGTCTGCTTAGCCCATTTTCATTAGCGATCATTTTTTTTTTTTTTTTGCTACTTCAAAGGCTTGTATTTCCTTTACCCCTTGGAGTCACAAGATGATGTTATTTCTTGTTTTAAAGTGCATTATAATGGCTTCTTATCCTGGCACTTTCAAATTTTTATCACCTGTCCCATAAAACTTTTTTGCGGTACGAAAAAGCACATTATTGAAATATTTTGAAGATTAAGCAATTTTTTCAGAGTGAAAGACTACCAGTAAAAGCTCATTTTTTTCCCACATATTACTCATACATAAGTGTAACAGGATAGAGAATTGGCCTGTTACATCAAGTTCATTGTTTTTTTTTAATGCTTAAAATGACAAAAAAACAATACTTCATGAATGAAGATTCAAGCCCTAAAAACCTCTGTTTAGGCTTAACTTAAATCTAATTTAGTCTGCACAAATAAAAGTCCATTCTTTAAGCTTTCCAATAAGCCCTATCTGACCACCACCCTGGTAATTCAAATAAAAATTCTACAGCTTTCAAAAAATAAGTCTGAAATGGCATTTCCTGCTTGTCTGTGTAGTAAACAAATGGCAATTTTTTTTAATACCTTAAAAAATTTTTAAGGTATTAAAAAAATTGTTCTGGGGTTCAGAAGATTGGTACATATCACCTGTGAAATTTCATCAAAATCAAAAATGGTGTGGCAAAATTTGTTCTTAAAATTTGTTGATTTAACATGGAATGACCCATTCGTGTTGACCACTGTAATGGGTCCTGGAAGATGAAGCGAAGGTGTTTCTTTTACAGTTTTTGATAGAAGTTCAAGAAAATAATTAAAAAGAAAAACCACTGAAGTGAAATAAGCGTGAAAAATTTTATTTCCAAACTTCCTTTATAATCACTATAAAGGAAAAGTTTGAAAAAATTCATTCTCAAACTTTTCCTTTATAGTGATTATTTTAAAAATCCTGCTCTTAACCATGACTATGAAGCGACGAAAGTCGGAAGTCTACCACAGACTACTTGGCCATGTTGCGACAATCATCTTTGTAACTTGACAAGGTAGAATGTGTTGCCCTGAAACAGGTTTTAGATACATTCCTGCCTTAGCATTGGTACATATTCTGATTTCTCACTTAGATGTGTTTATTAAAATGCAGGTACAGCAGAATTTCTTAAAATTCCAAAACACACACGGTTATGTACAGAAACATGTTGGACATAAAGAGAATAATTAATTTAGTGGCAAAAGACCAACATTTTTCTTTTGTGTTTCTGAATTATATCTAAATGAACAGATTTCCGAATCAGTTTTTTATCCCAAATTTTAGGTGGGTAAGCAGAATCAGTTGCATGTATTTTCAGGAAGCTGTGGAAGAAATATAAGAATTAGACTATATGAAAGTTTAATTGCAGTTTAAAAAGAGGGGCACCTTAGCCTGCTGTGTGTTTATCTGCGTTCCCCAAGAGTTCTAAAACACACACACATTTAAGGTTTTCTCTAGGAAGTACCAGGATGTGAAAATTACATGTAATGATTGATTAGTGTCTGAAAGAATTTTTGAGCTTGCTTGAGTAGCTTAGGGAATGAATTTGGATGCTATTACAGTTTCCTTCTAGGCACATAAAAAAGGAGCTGGCTTTCCGAACTTAACTAAATATTTCATGTTTTGAAGAAAAGTCAGTTTTATTTTCTTTGGTAGATGCTAGAACAGCTTTCACTATAGTTTAAGTAGTTTTTAGAAACCCAGTTGAAGATGTGTTGTGCAGCCCCGGTGGTGCAGTGGTCTAAGCAATGGCTTCTGATCATTCGTCCAAGTTCGAATCCCGGTGAGGCATGAATGTTGTGTTTGTCTTACAGCATTGTCTCTGTCCCTTTCCTGGAACCAGTGGCCCTAAATTGGATGGGCCACTGCTTATAGCCCATTGAGTTGCTCACTGTGGTCGTTAAACCTCCAATCAATCAATGGATGTTGCGTTTGTCTTATGGCACCGGCTCTCTCCCTTCCCTGGAACCAGTGACCCTAAATTAGGGACGGGCCACTGTTGAGTTGCTCACGGTGGTCGTTAAACCTCCAATCAATCAATGGATGTTGTGTTTGTCTTGCGGCACTGACTATCTCCCTTCCCTGGAACCAGTGACCCTAAATTAGGGATGGGCCACTGCTTATAGCCCATTGAGTTGCTCACGGTGGTCGTTAAACCTCCAATCAATCAATGGATGTTGTGTATGTCTTACGGCACTGGCTCTCTCCCTTCCCTGGACCAGTGATCCTAAATTAAGGATGGGCCACTGCTTATAGCCCATTGAGTTGCTTACGGTAGTCGTTAAACCTCCAATTAAAAAAAAATAAAAGATGTGTGCTATTTTAATCCACTGAAATTCATAGGAATCCATCAAACAACCTAACAGATGAAAGCTGTTTTCTTCAACTTCAATGATCTGTCAAAAAGTTTCAAAATCCTACCTTTTATATATAAAAAAATGAATGGATCAAATTTTACTGCATTAAATTATTATTTTTATGGTCGATCAGTCATAAAATGTAATAATTGAAACCAAAAGAAAAAAAAGTTTTTGATATTCACAGAGTGATTGATAAGGCTAAACCAGCTTCTTTCTTTTTTTTTTTTTTTTTTTTTACAGAATGAACTAAAAATGTTTTAAAATTTAAATTAAATATCAGCATAATAAAAATGATGTTTTAGATCTAGGCAAAAGATTTGAAAAGGAAAAATTACTAAAAATGGGGAGGTGAAGGTATGCTTTCCTTTGAATTGATCCCAAGCACAGTAAAATGGTAAATTTCTTCTTTTGGTGTAAACATATTGATTCTGCATGAAACAAGATAAAATTTCATTTGTATGGGTCCATAGTAGTTCTTTGATGCCTATTCCAATAGTGACAGACACATTGTGGAACTGAAACAGCTATTGCAGAATTTCAAAAAAAAAAAAAAAAAAAAAAAAAAAGATAGCTTACGATTGCTTCTCATTTCATTAAACAGTATAGATGCAACAGGGAAGAAATAATGTGATTGCCTTAAGTATTGTTATAATGAAAACACAAAAAAAAAAAAATTAGTGGTAATGTACTGCTATGGAATTTATTTCTAGTAAGGCCAATATCAATCTTGTTGAGATACTATATGATGCACTGTTTCTGTAAAAGATCTGCAGGGAATTTGATACTGTTCACTATCACCTTCACAAAGTCTTGTTATTGAAAACAGTGGCACATGTAATTTATTCTGTAAAAGCCATCCTTCAGGTACCTCAGAGGTATAATTTGTTATTTTGCCACCAAATAACTTTGTCTAATCTTTGAAT
This sequence comes from Macrothele yani, assembly GCA_039090855.1. Classification (NCBI taxonomy): domain Eukaryota; kingdom Metazoa; phylum Arthropoda; class Arachnida; order Araneae; family Macrothelidae; genus Macrothele; species Macrothele yani. The sequence goes on from CM077009.1 coordinate 153,163,962, forward strand.
TTTTAAAGATTTAGTCCCCCACACAGCCACACCCACACCCACCCACCACCACATTTCAAGGACTATTACATAGCGCAGTGGGACCTCAAGATTCAGAAAAGATTGTTTCAGGTATCATTGGAAGTGAGAAAAATATGTCGCATGTTTCTGATGCCGTTGGGTATGAAAAATTGTGCAATTGTGAAATAAAATTTCTTGGGCATATTGTTTTGAAACCAGTGGACAATTATAGCATTTATTGACATTCATTAGTGCGGTGTCTGTACACCTTTGGCCTTAATGCATGCACTGAACCTTCAAGACATGCTTTCAACAAGGTTTTGGAACACAGCGATAGGTATGCGCTTCCATTCAGTACATAATGCTGCCACTAACTGTTGCTTAGTAGTAGGCCTTGGTTCCAAATTTCTTATGCAGTGCTCTAATTCATCCCATAAGTGCTCTATGGGATTAAGATCAGGGCTCTGTGCTGGCCAGTCCACGCACGATATGGAATTATTTATTGCCAAACCACGTCGTAACAATCCTTGCTTTATGGCTAGGTGCATTATCCTGCTGGTACCAACAAGGCTCAGTTACATAGCATTGCCACAGAGTTGTACGGCATAAATTCTCTAGAATATCGAGGTAGATGTGCTGGTTAACAGGTTTGTCAACTCTAACCAATGGGCCAGGAGCATACCACGAAAAACACCCCCACATGAGTACACTGCCAGCTCCAAACTTGGCCATAGGAACAGTACAGTGTGGTAAATTGCATTCCTCCGGCTACTGCCATACCCCCCACATGGCTATGAGACTGATGAATCGGATTCATCAGTCCATAGGAGCTGTTTCCATTGATATATGGTGTATGATCAATGTTCTTTACACCATGCTAAACAGCGAGTAGCATTCCGAGTGGAGATGAAAGACTTATGAGCAGCCGCACGACCACGGTAACCCATGGAATGAAGTTTTGTGCGAATGGTACGTGTACATACCGAGGTTCCAGCATTTTTACTCACCTGTACCCTGAGGGCTTGTGCAGTACTCGATCGATTAGCTGTAACAACTCTGCTGAGGTTTCGACGTCCCCTATCATTGTCTTTCTTTGGTCTGCTGATATGTTTTGCTGCTTTCAGGCCCACCATGTGCCTTCCACTTATTCAGTATATCCGAAAGAGTTGACTTGGGTATGTTTAAACGCCTCTCGGTTTTCTTTATGGACAACCCACTAATATAACACACAACAATCTTTTCTCGAAAGTCGATTCTTTACCGCTGCGACATATTCACTCAACCTCACAGTGCGATATGATCGCAGTCAGCTGCAGGCTTGTTTAGATACCGTTTGCAACTGTACCGCGCATCTTAACCACGCAGCAGATCCGTTCATTTGCTTTTGAAGGGGTGCCTAGTGACTTTTGTCAACATTGTGTGTGTTTGTTTATAAATATATATTATTTTTGAGGAACATAAATTTACCATAATATTCTAGAACATTTGAGGCTTACAAGCTAACTGCAGGAATATGGAGGGTTGAAATTTTTATTGGGCTTAACAAATGATAGAATAAACCATTCCCTCTGCAACTTGGAATCTAAGTTCTCTTCCTCAACATGGAGACGCTTTACTTGAATTTCATATTTTGTATTCAAATCATTTATTATTTTTGCCTGAAATAAAATCACATTATAGTATATCTAATTGGCAAAGGAAAACTACTCTAATTCACATATATATGTAATTTGTTCCACTTCCGGTACGAGGGTTGTACCGGAAGTAATGCAAAAGTGTTTATTAACTGACAAAGGTCGTTCAAATTGCACATTTTGGTAGAGTAACTTTTCCTCTATAAAAAAAGGTACTAGTCAACGTAGTCTCCATCCCAAGCGATGCCTTTGCGCCATCGTTGAACCCAACTCTCGGATCCTCTTTGAAAAAATTCAGGTGTGGACCGTTGTACCCACTTCTTCACAGCCAGTTTCACCTCGTGTCTGTCACCAAATCGTTGTCTCCGAAGACTGTTGTTCGGGAACCAAGCAGGTGAAAGTCGGAGGGTGCTAGATCTGGGCTGTACGGTGGATAGAGGACCAGCGACCAGCCTAATTTGCAGTTGCCAAAGATGTGTGTGGTCTCACATTGTCACGCTAAATGTGGATCCTTTTCAGATTCGTTTTCGGTCTCTTCCTCCTTATGGCTACTCTCAGCTTCTTGAACCTCAGTGTTCCGCTCACTGGTCATGGTACGGCCACGTTCCAGAACATCAAAGCGAATGACACCTTTGTCATTCCAAAAAGCCGTCACCATGACTTTTTGTGCTGATCGCTGGCTCTTGAACTTCTGAGGTCTTGGTGAAGAGGTGTGACGCCATTCCATGGATTGATTCTTCGTTTCCGGATCGTGAAGATATGCCCACGTTTCATTTCCTGTCACCAGATCAAAAAAATACGTGTCTTCATTGGCTTCAAACGCTTCCAGCAGATCAGAGCAGACTTTCACCTTCCTCTTCTTCAAATCGGGTGTCAACTGCCGAGGTACCCACTTTGCACACACTTTCCGATATCCTAAGTCTTCCACCATCTTCTGTATGGCATTGTGACCACAGTCCAATTGTGCAACAAGCTCACGGATTGTGACTCGTCTCTCCGCGTGAATCAATTCATCCACTCGCTGACGATTCGTGTCAGTGGTCGCAGATAATGGTCACCCACTGTGTGGTTTGTCTTCAATGCTGGTTCCCCCTTTCAACTTCTTCATCCATCTGTGCAGATTACTCTTGTCAATGGTGTCATCTCCGTGAACATTCTGTAGCCTTCTGTGGATGTCGGGCAGCCTGCACCCTTCCTTCGTCAAGAACTCAATGATCACACGTTGCTTCTGCTTGGAATCCTTTATTTACTTGCAATGAAGGTGGGTTACTATAGAGGAAAAGTTACTCTACCAACATGTGTAGTTTGAATGACCTCTGTCACCTAATAAAAAAAAATTTCCCACTTTCTACATACACTGAAGTGCCAGAAAAACTGGTACACCAGTCTAATACTTGATTGGTACCCCACGAGAGCGCACGATTGCAAAAATACCACGGGGCATGGACTCCACTAACTTTTGGAAATATGCTGTAGGCAATGCACACCATACTTCCTGCAGAGCGTTCCACAATTCCGAGGTCTCGGTTCCTGTGTTCGATAGCGCGTTGCATGGCATTCCAAATGTGTTATATCACGTTAAGATCTGGGGACTTGAGTGGGAATGGCAACATCCCCAAACTGTGGTGAATGCTCCTCTAACCGTAACGTGGCGTCCCGACACTTGTGTGGAGGTGCATTGTTCTGTTGGAACAGGCCCAACCCATCAGCATGAATACAAGATATGAACGGGTGTACCTCGTCAGAAAGGATGCGCACATAGCGTTGGCTAGTCACAGACGTTTGTAGACGTACCAGGGGTCCCAGTGAAGTCCAGCTAAACATACCCCATACCATTACGGACCCTCCACGAGCCAGTACAGTTCCGAGTTGACAGGCGGGATCCATGGGGTTTGCGCCACACACGAATCTTTCTATCTGCCCGATACAGTTGGAAACACGACTCGTCAGACCAGGCTACTTATTTCCAGTCATCAAGTGGCGGTGTTGCCGTGCCCAAGCGAGGCGCATAACTCTGTGTCGTGCACCCATCAATGAGACTTCAGCGTCGGCTCCCAAAGCCCATATCGTGCAGGGTACGTTGCACAGTCCGGACGCTGATGCTTGTTGAGGCTCCAGCATTGAATTCCGATTATACCTGCGAGAGTGTTGCACGCCTATCGCGTGAAACGATTCTTGACAGCCGACGATGGTCACGTTCACCCAATGTCTTTTAGCGGCCACACTGGTATCGTAGGTTGGAGGTTTAGTCGGAATTCTTGTAGTCACGGCACACCCTTGCAGTGGTCGTCCGTGCAAATCCGAACTTCGTTTGTACCTCCGAAATACTATGGCCCATCTCACGAGCGCCAACTACGACACCGCGTTGAAAATCGCTTAAATCGTTATTACTTGTCATTCTCATGCCGAAAACAGCTCTGACAGCTGGCAAGGATGTCTATCGCTTTATATACGCACTGGCTGACGCAGCCGAGTACGCCCATAGGTGACGTTGCTATGTATTTTGCATAAGCTCGTCTGTACCAGATTTTCTGGCACTTTAGTGTATATACAGAGAGTGAGTCGAAAGTGTTGTTCTATTTGGATCACTTTATGTCTTCATACGTTCATTTAGGACGAAAGCTGACTAGCATTCGAAGTATAGGCCATCGTATTGCACCGTCTTTAGCCATCTGTCTGCCAGTCCTTTGATTCCGCGGCGGTACCAGTTCTTGTCCTTCGAGGTAAAGAACTCCTTCAACCCAGCTGCCACCTCCTCTTGGTTGTTGAAGTGCCAACCGCGAAGGAAGTGGGCCATGGACCGGAACAAGTAATAATCCGATGGGAGCAAGGTCTGGGCTATATGCTGGGTGTTATATTAGTTCGATGCCCTCGAGTTTTGCCCGAGTCGTTCGAGCGTTTGTCATACTGTTGGAACGCGCTCTTTCTGTTTACCAGTGCCGGGTACTTCTCCAAAACGGCATACATCCGCTCCAGCTGTTCAGTGTAGAGATTAGCGTTGATGGTCCGACCATCTGTAATAAATTCGTAATGAATTATCCCCTCGAAATTCCACCAGACGCAGAGCATGACCTTGTGCTCGAAGCGCCCACGTTTGGTAATAGGTTCTGGAAACTGTCCCTGGCTCATTCACTGCTGTTGTGTGTTAGGATTACGGAAATAGACCCACTTTTCATCGCACAGAACAATTCTCTTGATGAAACGTACATCGTGCGGGTTTTCTAGGAGTTTCGTGCACACTTCCAGTCAGTGGTTTGTTTCAACTGAGTGGCAAGGCGGCAGCTCCTGTAGTCCTTACCGAGGTCCTGAAGGTGACGAACCAAGGTGGTCTGTGATATGCCCAGCTCACCTTATAATCTCCGAGTGCTTGTCGGATTTGCTTCTTCGGCCTGGCGCACGTCCTCCTAATCTACGGTTCGCGGCCTACCTGACCTTGCCTGATCGTCGAGGTTTCTGTCACCTGAGCGAAATTTCTTGAACCATGTGGTCGCGATGTTGTGGTCCACGGAACTTTCCTCTTTCGGATGACAAATGTTTCGTGTTGCTTGAGCTGCGTTTATGGCCGAGTTCAAACTCGTAAATCAAAAGTTCCGTAATTAGCAGGTTGTGACTGTTCACTTTTAGGCATCCCAAACACTGACAGAACGACGACATGCAATGCTGTTCACAGCAACGACTACCACTTCATATCCCTTTCGACTGACTGCAGTGCGCGACTTGAACCAGTCTGAACACGTGACATACCCGCCGCAGCGGATGCGTTTATGCAAATATTGACAAACTTTCGACTCACCCCTCAGTATATGTTATTTTTGACGAACATAAATTTACCCTAATGTAGAATATCTGAGGCTTACAAGCGAACTCCGGTGAATATGGAGGAAATTTTTCTTGGACTTAACAAATGATAGAACAAACCATTCTCTCTGTAACTTGGAATCTAAGTTCTCTACCTCAATATGGAGACACTTTATTTGAATTTCATATTTTGTATTCAAATCTTTTATTATTTTCCCCTGAAATAAAATCACATTCTAATATATCTAATTGGCAACGGAAAACTACTCTCATTCACATATATATGTATTTTGTTCCACTTATGTGTATTAGTACTTTTGACACTTGTTTGTGCCTGCAAACTAAGCAGGGCTTTGTGTGTGTGTGGGGGGGGGTATGAAAGACATTACTTTCAAGAAGTGATTACGTTAAAAGCATCTCTAAAAAGTAGCTGTTATTTCTGTCAGACTACTATTTGGCAAAGCTCTAAGTGTACTTTTAATACTATCCTTCACAAGTAACATTTGGTTCATTGTTTTAAACAATCTACACAAAAGCAGCTCAATCAGTGCCTTTTCCAACACTAAGACAAAATAAGAAATTCTACAATTTTAAATATGTTTGATGTAGTAGCTAATAAATTTATTTGCAAGATATCAATTGGCATTTTTTATTGAAGGTTTAACGACCACCAAGAGCAACTCAATGGGCTATAAGCAGTCGCCCGTCTTTAATTTAGAGTCACTGGTTCCAGGGAAGGGATAGAGCCAGTGCCGTAAGATAAACACAGCATCCAGGCCTAACCAGGATCCGAACCCGGACCCTTTTCGGACGACTTAGACTGATAACACAGTAAATTATTTTCTTATCTTCAAATTTCTTTAGCTGGTGCACTTAGCAAGGATACCTTTTTGTGCAAAGAAAATCTCTGGATATCAGCTACAGAGCCATGTCATGGGAAAGCACACCCCCCCTTCCCGAATCCCATATCAGTGCAAACGCAAAATAATTTAGTATAATTTTGCTGATGACTGACACTGTTTTTGAAGTGGGATTTGCAGATGTTAGTACTTCACTGCCTTCACACAACCACAACAGCAGCATTCATGCATTTAAACAATACTGAAAACACATTAAGAACTTACGCCTCCGAAGCAGCCAAAAGATGCACGTAGGTAGATGTCATTTATGTACAATACACATTTTGTAGAGAGCCAGCATTAAAAATTTTGGGCTCTCTTTTGGTTCAAACATTCATGCATATGTGTGTAGCTGATCACTTTGTTTGTAACCTCTGAACATTATACAAGATGGTTAGGCAGTTCCTATTCAGTGAGAGATGCTCCCACACGGGGAAGACAGTAATCACTTCTGATATTGGTTATGTAAGCACACCGGACAAAAAATTAGTCACCATTAACAGAATTGACAGAAAGAAGTTACCAGTTGTACAGAGGGCGCCGTGATAGCATTGGGAGATAAATAGCACTGACGGTTTGCAGGATCATTTCTGTCGTGCAATGGTGAAGACCGACGTGTGTATTGAATTTAATCAGCAATATGGGTCGTAAGACAGACGTTACTGAGAGGTAAAATGGAGCCATCGTGTTTGGCCGTGCCCAAGGACACAAAATGAATGAAGTCGCCCAATTTGTTAGAATGTCGAAGCGTACTGTTCAGCGGGTCTACAAGAACAGTGGCGTATTCGCAATCAACTGAAAATAGGCGACACTCGGAAAACAGTTCTCACCAATGAGGATGTAGCACGTGACGTCATCGAGAAGTTTAGGTGAAGTGGCAACAGTCTCTGCAAGTTCCTGAAGGACAATCATAGGTGGCTGTCCTACACAAGGTGATATTACTGGAGACACCACTGGCTCTGCTGCCATAGGTCACAGCTAATCTGTGGTGTGACGTCACAAGCAGGCAAAATCGAACTAAATTATACCGTTGATAAAACAGTAAGCTTGTGTATCATTGATAAAGATTATTGAATTACTCATTTTATCTATTTTTACGCTTAGAAGCTTTTGTTCTATTGGTTTCAAAGCAGCTTCTTTTCTGCGGCTGCGTCGGATAGGAGTAGTGTCTCCAGTAATATAACCTCCTTGGTCCTACAGTTAGTGCCCTGCACGGGGATAACTGGTTTTCCAGTTATTTGGGGAGCGGCGCCCCCACGGCCCGAGCTGACCTTGTGACGGATCATTTTGTCATTTCGTCTTGAACGATTACATCACCTAAGGGACAGCTGTTCATCCAGCTGATGGGGATGGCGTCCCCACGGCCCGAGCCAACATGTACTATATGTGATGAATTTCACATTTTTTATGTTTTTTCACTTTACATGAACCCGCCTCAGTTGTAGGTTGCTGAGATTGTGATTATGCGCCAGCTCAGGATTTTAGTTTCTCGTTTTCTTTCCTGTCTTCTCCATTTCGTGTTTCTTTCTTTGTTTTTCCGAGCTGGTTAGCTAGACCTGCCTGCACGTTTGCCGTGTGCGGTGACCCGTAAGGTGGAAAAGGGGATGCTGGAGGCTGAGGTTTCTGGAGGCCTGGGTGTTGTTGTCGCCAGTTGCCAACACTCCTCTTTGCCCCCTGCTTCACCCTAAACGGGCGGCTGGGAACTAACCCACTCCTAGTCAATGAGGTCTGTGGCCGAGGGAGCCCAGACCTCTAACGGCTTGTCGTCTCGTACGACAGGGTGAGTCTGGGGATAGGGTGGGTATGCCAAAGGGGTGTTCCCCAGGCATGGGAAAGTCTGAGTGCTCGCCGAGCGCATGTCTGCCCTATCAACTTGCTATATCCGCTTGCTATCCCTAGAGCCGTGTCCTGCGTCCACTTGGGCTTGCGGACCTCCGGGTTCTCCCTTGTTGGGCTCGATTGTGGGTGGGGAAGTTGGCGGATGAATCCTTTAAAATTTTCATGGCTCTCAATGAAATTTCCCATGAACCCAAAATTAAAAGAGGTATGGAGGAAGGTTCAGGTCCTTCCGCCAAAAAATTTGTCGCAGATGTTTCCAATGCTAGATTCTTTTTGTGCACTCATTGGACCCTTCAAAGCCTTTGAGTGCCAAAAGTCCATTTTGGATCCACAAAGCACTGCAATCAATTGCAAGCTCTCCTAAGAGCGTCAAGAAGCTCCAGTCTGGAGATCTTCTTGTTGAGATGTCTACAGTGGCCTACAGTTCCACACTTATCAACACCAGCATGCTGCTCGAGACGCCTGTCAAAATAACACCACACGGTTACCTAAATTCATCTCGAGGTGTTGTCTCCTCTCGGGATCTTATTGATTGCTCTGAGGATGAACTTCTCGAAGAACTGAGGAGCCAACATGTTACGGGTGTGCGACGCATTTCTTTTAGGAGGAATGGGCAGTTTGTCCCATCCTGGAACATTATCTTGACTTTCAACTCGTCCTTCCCTGCCTACATCCATCAAGGCAGGGTATCTCCACCTCGAGGTACGCCCGTACATTCCCAACCCGTTGAGATGTTTTGGGTGCCAGTCGTACGGCCACTCTCAGCAGGCATGTAGGAGTTCTCCTAGGTGTGGACGCTGTGGTGCCACAGAGCATCTCCTCTTAGAATGTGTGGCCGAGGTAGAGTTTTGTGTGAACTGCAAGGGTTCACACCCAGCATCAGCCAAAGATTGTCCCAAGTGGAAGGAGGAGAAGGAAATTCAAAGGCTCAAAACGGTGGAAAATATTTCCTATCCTGAGGCCATAAGAAGAGTGGTTCCCGTTATATCTGATCGGCGATCATACGCTTCAGTGGTGGTTGCCAAATCTACGGTTGCAATTCAGACCGACGTTCAGATCTCCCCCAAATGTCCATTCAATATGGAGGAAATCATCGCAGCCGGACTGGAGGCACTCCAGTCGCGAGCTAGGGGTCTGAAAGCGGCACCCGCCACTTCACCGAAGCAGACTCACTCCAACACCAGCAAGGGAACTCAGGCCACTTCTTCTGGCAAAAACGCCAACACTAACACCAACACCAAGGTCAAGGATAAGAAGAGCATTTCTTCTCCTTCAAAGTCTCAGCTAAACAATCAACGGCGAGCAAATCCCGCTAAGACACTTGGGACAAAGCATTCACCAATCTTGGCCCCTGGTCACACACCCCCAAATCTGGGGGAACGCTCACCAGAGGAAATGGAGGCTGACCAAGTTTAACCATTTCCTTTTTTCATTTCATTTTTACCCATGGGTTCAATAATTCAGTGGAACTGCCGAGGTTTTCGCACCAGTTTTGATGACGTGAAACATCTGCTTTATTTGTACTCTCCGGTGTGCCTTTGTCTTCAGGAGACAAAGCTTAAACCATCGGACCTGCTTTCAGTTCGAGGCTACAGTGCATTTCGGACAGACCACTCGTCTCGAAATATAGCCTGTGGGGGTGTCGCTATTCTCGTCCCTCACAGGGTTCCGGTATCTTCCGTCGCGGTTTCCACAACTGTGCAGGCCGTGGCGGTTCGTATTTTTATGCCTGTCCTCTTACTGTTTGCAGTGTTTATCTACCACCGGATGAGGATGTTAGCGTCTCTGTTCTGGAGAGCTTGATTGATCAGCTGCCCTCACCCTTCCTTCTTTTGGGTGACTTTAATGCTCATCATCCTTTGTGGGGTAGTGTCAGCGCCAGCGCTAGAGGTCGTCGCATAGAGTCTCTTCTGTACTCGGCCTCTGTGTGCCTTTTAAACACCGGTGCTGACACTTCCATGAGCCGACAAGATCTTTTCAGTGCGATCGATTTGACCTTGGGTTCACCATCGATCATTGCTGACTGGTCGTGGACTGCGTGTAAGGATCTCCACGGGAGCGACCACTTCCCAATCGTCCTCTGGCACCATGCAAACGTGCCATATTCTGCCTCCCGCCCACCTCGATGGATGATGGATTGTGCCAGATGGGAGGTCTTCACATCGTCCGCGGTGATATCTTCTGAAATGGTGACCCAAGAGTCAATCGACGCAGCTGTACTTAAAGTCACAACTTGTATTCTTCAGGCAGCTGATCTTTCAATTCGTAAAACATCTACGAAGCTCCCCAGAATTCCGAAACCTTGGTGGAACCCTAAATGCGCAGCGGCTTGGAGAGCTCAACACAAGGCCTGGTCTACTTTTCGGCGTTATCCAACCGAGGCTAATCTCGTTGCTTTTAAACGTGCTAAATCCTATGCTCGGTTGGTGCGTCGACGTAGCAAGAGGGAGTCCATCACAAAGCGGTTTTCGGCGTCATCGTTCACCTCACGATCATCTCCTGCACCTTGAGACATCTGTGCGCGAGGCGTTCGTGCGTAGGCAGCACCTGGTTTCTGTATTCTTTGACATCGAGAAAGCCTATGATCGTGCATGGCGGCACGGGATTATCCGTGACCTCCACGCATGCGGATTGCGAGGGAATCTTCCGACCTTTATTGTAAATTTTCTTCGCAATCGGGTGTTCCAGGTGCGCCTGGGTACGACGCTATCTGCAACATTCCATCAAGAACAAGGTGTTCCTCAAGGTTGCATTTTATGTGTCACATTGTTCATCCTTCGCATTAATTGTCTCCTCACAAATCTTCCTCCTGCGGTTTCGGCTACTGTGTATGTCGATGACTTGCACATCTTTCGCTCGTCATCGAGCATGCGTTTCATTGAAAGGCATGCTCGATGAAGTTGCAGTCTAGTATTAATCAGATTTTTAAAGCGGCGAATAGCAATGGTTTCGTTCTTTCTCCCGACAAGACAGCGTGTGTTCATTTTCGCCGGAGGCGTGGCCTCCATCCTGACCCCGAGCTGTATTTGGACCGTGCAGCCATTCCAGTTTTGCCGGAGACCAAGTTCCTTGACTGACCGTCGACCGTGCGCTTACGTTCCGTGTGCACGTTCGGCGGCTCAAGATTTTCTGTCTGCGTGCTCTTTCTATTCTAAAAATCCTTTCGACAGTTTCGTGGGGCGCAGACAGGATCTCTTTGTTTCGCATTTACCACTCCTTAATTCGGTCGAAACTGGATTACGGCTGTATCGTGTATGGCTCGGCTCGTCCTTCCGTTCTCCGGCCTTTGGACGCTGTTCATCATCAGGCGCTGCGTTTTTGTACGGGAGCATTTCGAACATCTCCGATTCCCAGCCTTTACGCTGATGCGAACGAACCATCGCTTGAATTACGCCGTCTGCAGCTGTCTGTCCACTTTTACTTAAAACTTCGGTCTCTTCCAGACCATCCTTTGTACGGTGCAGTTTTCCATCCTCATCATGCTCGTTTATTTGCGAACCGGCCCTCGTGCGTTCCAACCTTCGGTCTTCGTATGGGGGCCGTAGCTCGTGATGCAGGGCTCGACTTGTCGCTTGTTGCAGCGACCAGGGGCTTTTGGGATCCTCCATGGCACCCACTTGGTGTCATGGTTTATACCACCTTTACGTCTTTCGACAAATCCTCAACCCTGCGTCAGTGTACCAGCAGCTCTTTGCTGAGCACCGTGCCCTCAAAACTGAATACACTCCCATTTTCACTGATGGCTCCAAGATGCATGGAGTCGTTGGATCCGCAGCTGTCTGTGTTGATGACGTGTCAGTAGCGCGGATCCCAGCTGAGGCCACGGTGTTTTCAGCGGAGATGCATGCTGTGTATCTTGCACTTCTTCATGTTCAGTCGAGTTCTCATCATATTGCTATGGTCTATACGGATTCCTTAAGTGTCCTGCAGTCTTTGTCATCGCTGGACTATTGTAATCATCCTTTTCTTTTGAACGTACGAGGGCTTCTTCGTTCCTTGCTCGAGGCCGGTGTCCAGATTCAATTCGTCTGGATTCCTGGGCATGTTGGAATCTCGGGTAACGAGTGTGCTGATGCGGTTGCCGCTAGATCTGCTTCCTCTTTGGTCGTCACACCCTTGCCACTCTTTCATCGCGATTTTCGATATCTTGTTCGTGATCATATCAAACGAACGTGGCAGGGTCTGTGGGACCAACAGGTGGAAAATAAACTGCATCGTATAAAACCTATTCTCGAAATCTGGAACTCCTCATCTCGTCGGAACCGCAGGGAGGAAGTGGTGCTTGCGCGTCTCCGCAATGGGCATTGTCG